>CM028131.1:384800000-386055833 GCA_016271365.2 Neoceratodus forsteri
TCTTGGGAAGGGACTGGACACAAGACACTCTCAGGGACAGGAACAGAGGGTACCAAGGCTGCCTGGCCCAGTCTGGAGCCACTAGAATCACTGTGCAAGGCTGAGTTCTGATCTTGATCACAACTCTGAACAGCAGAGGGAATGGAGGGAAGGCAAGAGAAACGTGCCCTTCCAATCCAAACTCAGGGCATCCTGTGGCACACTCCCCAGCAGTGGAGGTCTGCAACAGAACAGAGGGAGTTGATGATTGTCCGGGGCTGCAAAGAGATCTATCTCTGGAGTGCCTCATATGGAGAAGATGATCTGCAGTATGAGGGGACTCAGGAACCATTCGTGATGTCCCTGGGATATTCTGCGTAGAGCATCTGCCAGTACATTGTCCTTCCCTGGAAGGTGAACTGCTACTAGGGAAGTCTGAAGAGAACAGGCCGGAGACCACAGTTTCATGGCTTCCGTGCTCAAGGCCGAGGACTGAGTGCCTCCCAGTTTGTTGATGTACCACATTGTGGTCGTGTTGTCTGTTCTAACTTGGACCACCTTGCCCAAGCCTGAGAAGCACTGAAGGGCCAGGAACACTGCCCTGAGCTCAAGAAGTTTGATGTGAAGGACAGACCCTTGGGCTGTCGGGGCCCCCAGGTGGGCTCCCCAACCTAGGAGAAAAGCATCCGTAATCAGTACTACTGAAGGAATTTGTAGGAGAAATGGGACTCCTTCTCTGAGATTGTCCTTATCCAGCCACCATTGGAGAGCTTGGACCAGAGTCTGAGTCACTGGAATCTGTTTGGTAAGAGAATCTGTTTTCTGAGACCAGAAGGACCTTAGGTAAAACTCAATGTCTCTCATCTGGAATCTTGCTCCCTGCACAACTGCAGTGGAAGCTGCCGTGTGGCCCAGAAGCTGGAGGAAGTGTCTTGCTGGGCGAGAGACTTGAGGTCGAAAAGATGAAGCAAGATCCACTATGGCGTTCACCCTTGCCAGGGGAAGGAAAGCTTTTGCTTGTACAGTGTCCAAATCTATTCCTATAAAGGTGAGAAGCTGAAATGGTTCGAGGACAGACTTTGGAAGATTGAGAGGAAAACCCAGGGAAATGAGTAGGTCCTGGATAGATTGCAGAGCTGACTTGACCTGTAGAGATAACTGACCCACAATGAGCCAGTCGTCCAGATATGGGAAGATGGTGATACCCTGTCTTCTGAGGTAAGCCACCACTACTGCAAGGCACTTTGTGAACACCCTTGGAGCTGAGGTTAGGCCGAATGGCATGGCTCTGAATTGATAATGGCCTGAAGGCAACACGAACCTGAACTATTTTCTGTGGGAGCAACCCGACAGGGATATGGAAATAGGCATCCTTGAGGTCCAGAGATGCTAACCAATCTCCTGATCTTAGAGAGGGAAGGATTATTCCCAGAGTTACCATTTTGAATTTGAGTTTTGAAATGTGCTTGTTCACATACCTTAGGTCTAGGATGAGTCACCACTCCAGTTTTCTTTGGGGTAAGGAAGTACCTGGAGTAGAGTCATTTTCCCCTGTGCTGAGTAGAAACCTTCTCTATAGCTCTGAGAGCTAGAAGAGAGGAAAACTCTGCCTCTAGGGCCAGGGTTTCTGAGATTGATGCAGGTGGAAAAGACCTGGCCCTCTTTTTTGGAAACTTTCTGAAGCTGAGGGCCAGTCCCTGGCTTACTACTTCCAGGACCCACTTGTCTCAGGTCACAGACGTCCAGGCCTGGAAGTAGTAAGCCAGCCTGCCTCCTACTGGAATTGGGGAGTCAACTCGGGCTGACACATCAGGGTGTCAGCTTGGCAGGAGCCTTAGATTGGGAGGAGGAGGGAGCAGCCCTGCTCATCCCCTCCTGGCCCTATTTCTGAAGAACCCCCTCTGTGGGAAGGGAGAGGAAGCCTGAGCTTGGTGAAAAGGCCTGCCCCGAGACTGCTGCTTTTGCGGAGTGGCTCGTCTTTCCTTGGCCTGCGCACTCCTGTATATGGTCCTGAATTCATCCATTTTCTTTATCTAAGCCTCTGTTTGCTCCGCAACCAGAGAGTTACCCACTACAGGAAAATCCATAGCCTTAGTCTGGGTATCCTGTGAAAGGCTAGTACATCTAAACCAAGCATGTCTCCTGAGAGACACAGATGTAGCCATGTCTCTAGATGCCACATCATTGGAGTCCACAGCAGCATGAAATTGCATTTTCGATGCCTCAATTCCATCAGCAGCCACCTCCTGCAGCTCTTTGGCTAGCTGGGGGGAGGCCTGTTTAGCCAGTTCCAGAACCGCAACCCATCTGGATTTCTGGTACCTGGCTGTGTAGGCCACATAATTAGCCTGCCTGAGTCCCAAAGAGGATGCCAAATACTGTTTTCTGGCCATGGCATCCACTTTCCTGGAGTCATTATCTGGGGGGTGTGAAGCCAAAGGAATGTTAGCCCTGTCACAGGCTGCAGCCTGCACTACCCCAACATGGCTGCTATGATTATAAAGGAATTCCGTAGCAGTGCCTGATAACATATACCTCCTGTCCATTCTCTTGTCCACAGGAGATACTGAATTAGGAGTTTGCTACATTTTGCATGCCTGTTTCCCCAAGGACTTAAGAGGAGGAACAGACAGCCTTTTCAACTCTGGGATGTCCATCATTTCCACAAAATAAGGCTCTTCCTCCTCCTCTGCAGCTTCAACCAAGGGAAGCTGAAGGGTTTCGGCCACCTTTCTGTAAAACAAAAAGTGTGAAGGGGTCTCAAGAGAGCCTGGGAGGAGAGACACCCGAGAGCCTGTCTGGGGAGATGTCCGGTTCAATGGGCACATCCAAACCCCCCTGGTCATCATCATCATCATCACCGGGATAATCTTCATCTCCCTCCCAATCCTCATAATAAGCATCCGGATCATAATCTGAAGGAGACTGATCTGACCGAACCGACCATCTAACTGGCGGTACCGGTTCGGACGGAACGGGTCTAAGCAATTGAACAATACTAATCGCTTTGGCTATTTTGTCCGTGGTTGGAGAATGCGGTACAGGATCCGAACTGGTGGACTTATGTTTTCATTTTAACGGAACCGGCCCCTCAGGGTCGGCTCTCCTTTTGCCCGAGGAGGTATCGCCTACGTCAGTAGTCACCTCCTCAGGTTCGGCAGCAACCGAACAGGGCTGGCCATCCGGATCTACGGACTTCTCTGCCTCCCTTTCTTTCAGCCTACTCAGCCTCTTATCTGGAGTGCATTTAGAAAGTTTTAAAAAATTTGGCAGTCCGACTTGAGGTGGTCAAACCCCATACAATAAACACAGATGAGGTTGGGGTCGGCCTTGGCAAAGGCCTCCCCACACTCAGTACAGTGCTGAAACACAGTGGGACCGGTTTTCTTTTTCGGTTTGTCAGACATGGCCAACCTACTAAATTACCCTATAGAAGTTTTCAAGCTATGTAAATGAAATAATCGATCAGTTACATACCGTGTCACGGGTTTTGAAAAAGAACCAGAAAAGACCTGGTTCTTTTGAAACCGATCGATACCGGAACACCACTCTAATCCCAGAAAATTCTTCTCAGATAATAGAAATAATACAAGGTCGGTTCCTACCCAGACCGACCGGAGAGAAAGAGAGTAATTTCTACACACACTAGGAAAATAAACACAGTCAGTACCTGTACCATAGACAGAGGCTGGAAATCTGAAAAAATATCAAATAGAACGGTATAAACCGAATGCTTTTTAAACTTTATCGAACAGAGCAGAGGAATCTCCGGAGTGACTTCACTGTTAGGTGGAGTAAATAATCTGACTGTTACACTGGGAAGTACCACAAACAGAGGTTTGAAAACCGAGCCCAAGCGCAACGTTCCATGCTCCTGCACAGTGTTTAACTCCTTACTCTCCAGGGCAGTTCAAGTGCTGGGGCTAACTGCATTAAGTCAGAATGCAGCAAGACTTTATGTTGTTTGAATAAACACAGCAGCAGAGTCAAGCCATACAAAAGCAAATGTAATGGACTTCAGGAGAGCCGACTCTGCCAAAATGGGCAGAAAGGAGGGGTGGAAGAACAATGGGGAATAATCAAAACTGCCATCACAGAGGCAACAAGCCTTTGTGTAAAGCAAATAAATCAAAATGATGTATGAAACCACTATGGTTCTCAAAGGAGGTGGCAGGGAAGGTTAGGGAAGAAAAGAATGCACTCAGGAAGTATAAGGAAACACAGAAGGAGCAGGACAGAGAATTATATCAGTTAAAGCAAAAGAAAGCTGGGCAGGCGGTCAGAACAGCAAAGGCCCAAACCAAGGAAAAGATGACCAATACAGTTAAGAAGGGGGATGAAACCTTTTATAGGTACATCAGGGAGCGAAGGAAGACCAAGGGAGGGATAGTGAGGCTTAATAAAGGGAAGGGGATGGGCAGAGGGTGACTGTGAAAAGGCGGAGATACTAAGAAAAAAATTACTCACCTTAGTAATTGTGTTTCTTCTAATGGAGTCTTTCTGTATTCTGACTATCTGCAGTTTGCTCCAGCCTTTAAACTGCCCCAGAGAACAAAGGGTTAACTTTCTATGCAGTGCATAGAATGCTGAGCTCGAGCTCAGTTGAGGTCTCTGTCTGCAGCCCTTTGAAACCCAATCATCAGATTCTTATGAGCAAAAATTCACTAACTACCCTATGTGGAAACTAACACTTTTACTAGCCAACTGGCAACGAGAGTATTGGAGTCTCAAGGAAGACTCAAGTCAGAAAACCCAAAACCAAAAACCAACCAATCCAAAAAAGAACAACAATACAACAAAAACACCCAAACAAAAAGGGTGTGTGTGAAGAAGCACCTCTGGGTGCAACACTGCACCTGCCCACCCACTTCCCAAAAAAACAGGTTCTGAGAGGGGAGGCAGGTCAGAATACAGCAATACTCCATTAGAAGAAACACAATTACTAAGGCGAGTAATTTTTTCTTCAAACAACATGAAGTCTTGCTGTATTCCGACTATCTGCAGACTACCAAGCAGTACCTCCATGGAGGAGGGACAGAACCTTACTTTGGGAATAGGCTCTGAAGTACTGCTGTGCCAAACCAAGCATCACTCCTAGCCTGGATATTCAGAGAGTAACGCTTGGTAAAGGTATGGACTGTTTTCCAGGTGGCTGCTTGACAAATTTCTAGTAGAGTGAGCCCTCAGGCCTGAGGGTGGAATCTTTCCCAGTTTCTCGTAGCAGAACTGTATACAAGACACAATCCACCTGGCAATACTTCTCTTGGTGGCAGGTTTGCCCTTTCCCACTTCTCCTTAAGTTAGGAACAACTGGAGGGAATCAAACCTGTGACCCTTGGTACGCTCTATGTAGTAGCTAAGAGCTCTTTTAACATCTAAACTGTGTAGCCTCCTCTCTCCTGAGGAAGAATGATCAGTGAAGAAGACAGAAAGACGTAAATTGATTCAAGTGGAAGTCTGAAACCACTTTGGGCAAAAACCTTCTACTGGTTCTAAGGACCACTTTATCCCTATGAAAGGATATAAAATCAGGTTCCACTGACAGGGCTTGCAATTCACTGATACGTCTGGCAGAGGTAATGGCTATCAAAAACACAGTTTTCCAAGTCAAGTACTTTAGCTCTGCTGAGGACACAGGCTCAAATGGAGGTTGCATAAGATGAGCAATGCAAATATTTAAGTCCCAGGCAGGGGCAGGATCCCTAAAGGGAGGATTGGTATGAAGCAATCCCGTGAAAAATTTACAGAACACAGGATGAGATAATAGTGAGGAAGACTTCCCCACTGACAGAAAAGCAGAAACAGCTGACAAGTGTACCTTGAGAGCAGCTGGTCTGAGGCCTAGGCCATTCAGATGGACCATATAATCCAGAACTGTAGGCAATTCAGCAGTGTCTGCAGATATATGCTTTTTGGAACACCAAATGCTGAATCTCTTCCATTTGGAGTTCTAGGTCTTTCTAGTGGCGGGCTTTCGAGAGACTGAGAATATCCAGGACCCCCTGAGACAGATGCAAATCTGAATACTCTAACTCTTCAAGAGCCATGCCTTGAGGTTGAGACCCCGAAGATTGGGGTACCAAATCCTCCCCTGAGAGAAGGTTACCAGGCTGTAATTCCTGGGAAGAGACAGGGGAAGATGGACTGCTAGAGACAGCAACAGGGGGTACCAAGGCTGTTTGGCCCAGTCTGGAGCAATCAGAATCACTTTGCATGGTTGTGACCTTATCTTGACTAGAACTTTGAACAGTAGAGGAAATGGAGGGAAGGCATACAGAAATTTCCCTTCCTAGTTCAGAATCAGAACATCCAGAGGGACTGAGCCCAAGACTGGGGGTCTGCAACAAAAGAGAGGAAGTTGGTGGTTGTCTGGTGCTGCAAAGAGATCTATCTCTAGAGTGCCCCACCTTGAAAAAAATCACTTTGAACACCAGAAGGTCCAGGGACCATTTGTGATGGCCCTGGGAGATCCTGCTCAGTGCATCTGCTAGCACATTGTCCTTCCCTGGGAGGTGGACTGCTATCAGAGGGGTCTGCAGGGAATAAGCCAGGGCCCATAATTTCATGGCTTCCGTGCACAAGTCCGTGGACCAAGTGCCTCCCTGCTTGTTGATGTACCACATGGTAGTGGTATTGTCTGTTCTGACCTGAACCATCTTGTTCTGCACTGACTGAAAGCTTGCAGGGCCAGAAAAACTGCCCTGAGTTCCAAGAGATTGATATGGAGAAGGGATTGCTGAGGGGACCACAGTCCCTGGGCAGTGAGGGCCCCCAAATGGGCTCCCCAGCCCAGAAGGGAAGCATCTGTGGTAAGGACCACTGAATGAGACAGTGACAAATGGGACCCCTTGCCTTAAATTGCCCTTATCCTGCCACCACTGAAGTGCTTGGATCAGAGTCAGAGTCACTGGAATCAGTTTGGTAAGGGGACCTTTCCTTTGGAACTAAAAGGCCCTCAGATGGAAAAATGTCCCTCATCTGGAATCTTGCCCCTTGGACCACTGCTGTAGAAGCTGCCATGTGACCCAAGAGCTGAAGGAACTGCCTTGCTAGTCAGGATACCTGAAGGCTGAAGGAAAAAGCCAGTTCTATAAGAACTCTTGCCCTTTCCAGCGGAAGAAAGGCTCTTGCTTTGACAGTATCCAGCTCTGCCCATATGAAGGCAAGAAGCTGCACTGGTTCGAGAACGGACTCAGGGAAGTTGAGAAGAAATCCTAGAGAAGTGAGCACTTGCTGGGTCACTTGCAAGTCTGACTTGACTTGGTCTGGAGACTGGCCCACTATGAGCCAGTCGTCCAGACATGGAAAAATGGCAATCTTTTGCCTCCTTAAAAAGGCAACAACTACTGCCAAGCACTCTGTGAAAACCCTTGAGGCTGATATTAGACCAAAGTGTATTGCTTTGAACTGATAATGGCCTGAGGGCAACTTGAACCTGAGGTACTTTCTGTGGGAGCACCTGATGGGAATGCAAATGCAGGCATCTTTGAGGTCCAGGGAGGCTAGCCAGTCCCCTGGCCTTAGCAAGGGAAGAATTATTCCCAGAGTCACCATCATGAACTTTGGTTTTAAAACATGTTAGTTCAGGTATCGTAGATCTAGGATGGGTCACCACTCCCCTGTCTTGTTTGGGGGTAAGGAAGTACCTGGAGTACAGACCTTTGCCCCAGTGTAGGGTAGGAACTCTCTCTTATGGCCCTTAAGGCCAGAAGAGATGAAACCTCTGCCTCTAGGGCAAGGGTTTCGGAGAGACCTACACATGGAAAGGATCTGGCTCTCATCTTCGGAAATTTTTTGAAGCTGAGAACCAGTCTCTTGCTTACTACTTCCAGGACCCACCTGTCTGAGGTAATAGGCATCCAGTCCTGGACAAAGTAAGCCAGCCTGCCCCCTACAAGAATAGGAGAGTTGACCCAGGCAGACCCATCAGGGTGTCTGCTTGGCAGGAGCTTTAGGCTGAAGAGTGGATGCAGCTCTGCTCATCCACTTCTGCCTCTCCCTCTAAAGAACCCCCTGTGAAAAGGGAGAAGAGGCCTGGTGCTTGGTAAAAAGTCCTATGAAAAGGCCTGCCCCTGTCCCTAGATTGCTGCCTCTGAGGATTTTTTTTGCTGCGTTTTTGCCATGGCATCAATCTTCTTGAAGTCTTTGTCTGGGGGGTGTGAAGCCAAGGGAATATTTGCCTTGTCACAGGCAGCAACCTGCACTACCCCAACATGGCTGCATTTTTGGTATAAAAACTCCATATCTGAGCCTGATAGTGTGTACCTCTTGTCCATCCTTCTGTCAACAGGAGGTACAGAATTGGGAGACTTTAGGATTCTCTGTGTTTGCTTCCCAAAGTATTTGTGATGGGGAACAGACAGTCTCCTTGACTCTGGGATGTCCATCATTTCCACATAATCAGGCTTCTCTTGATCCTCCACTGCCTCCTCCATAGGAAGCTGGAGGGTTTCAGCCACTTTTCTGTAAAACACATAGTGGGGAGAGGACTCAGAAAGCCTACAAGGGGAAACACCAGAAGGTCTGTCTGGGGAGATGTGCGGTTCCACAGGCACATCCAGACATTCACCATCATCACCATGATCTTCGAACTCCACCTCCTCCTCAAACTCCGGTTCATAAAAACCTTCAGGGGTATAATCTTGAACTGGGTGAATCTACCAAATCGAACCCCTGCCAAATGGTGCTGGATCGGTCTGAACCGGGCGAAGCGATTCCACAATCCGAATCGCTCTGGCTATTTCCTTGGCAGTCGGAACATGAACCTCGGGATCCAAACCGGTCGATTTTTCTTTGTGTTTCCTTTTTGTAGGAACAGACCCCTCAGGATCGGCTCTCCTCTTGCCCAAAGTAGTATCGCCCTGGTCAGAGGGCACTCCTCCTGGTTTGGTCGGAACTGAACCGGGCTGGCCACCCAGGTCAGCGGACTTCTCGGCCTCCTTTTCCCTCAGTCTACCTAATCTCTTCTCAAGGGTAGATTTAGGAAAATTTTTACAAATTTGACAGTCTGTATCGAGGTGTTTAAACCCCAGACAAACACAGGTGGTGTGGGGACTGGCCTTAGCAAAGACCTCCCCACACTCACCGCAGTGCTGAAACCCAGTGGGCCTGGTTTTCTTCTTGGGTTTCTCAGACATGGGCAACCTAAGCAAACTTACCCTTTTTATGGCAACCGCCAGGCAAGACTCCCTTATCGGTTCCTCACCGTGTCACAGATATTGCCAAAAAAAAAAAAAAAGTTCAAAATTTTTTTTTTTTTTTTTTTAAAGAACCTAAGGACCGGTAACCACACTCAAAAGTAAAATATCAAAATTCACTAAAAGTGATTGGTTCAGCCGAACCAATCAAACAAGTTTACAATTTCCACACAGAATTCAGACAAAACCTATCTAGTACTCACAGTACCGCAGACAGAGACTGAACAGACTATGCGTAACAAATTCTGCTTAAAACCAACAACTTTAACAGACTTTCGAACCGAGCTGAAGGAGAAATCTCTGGAGCGACTGTTCCGTGAGACTGAGTAAAGAATCTGACGGTTGGGTTTCAAAGGGCTGCAGACAGAGACCTCAACCGAGCTCGAGCTCAGCATTCTGTGCACTGCACAGAAAGTTAACCCTTTGTTCTCTGGGGCAGTTTAAAGGCTGGAGCTAACTGCAGATAGTCAGAATACAACAAGACTTCATGTTGTTTGAAACAAATATTTTTGCTCAGTATTCACAAATAAAGAGGGGGAGGTACCTAAACCAAACAGAAACACTCTGGATACAGAAGTTGATACCAGCCCATTTACAGAAGAAAGGGTTCTGGAAGAACTCTTAAAACTGAAGGTGGACAAACAATGGGACCTGATGGGAATCATCCCAGAATTCTAAAAAACGAAGGGTAGAACTAGTGACACGACTGACTACCCTCATTAACAAATCATGGGAGGATGGGGTGGTACCTGAGGACTGGAGGAGAGCAGATGTGACTCCACTTCACAAAAGTGGGAGCAGGGCAGAAGGAGGCAACTACAGACCTGTTAGTTTAAACTTCAGTGATAGGGAAAATGATGGAATCACTTCTGAAGGAAAGAACTGTCTAGTACCTAGAAGTCAGAGGGGCACAGGACCCAAGGTAGCATGGATTCACAGCGGGAAGGTCATATCAGACGAATCTAATCTATTTCTTTGACTGGGTGACCAAAGTAGTAGATCAGGGAGGGGCTGTGGATATAGCCTACTTAGACTTTAGCAAGGCATTTGACACAGTCCCACACAAAATACTAATATACAAGTTGGCCAGCCAGGGAGTGGGTCCCAAGATGGTAGCCTGGGTAAAGAATTGGCAGGAGAACAGGACACACAGGGTAATAGTAAATGAAGTCTACTCTGAAGAAGGGGGGTTACTAGTGGAGTACAGCAGGGTTCAGTACTAGGACCGGTCCTCTTCAATGTCTTTATAAGTGACATTGCAGTGGGACTGGAAGGAAGAGTATGTCTCTTTGCAGACGACACAAAGATCTGCAACAGGGTTGGTAAACAAGGTGGGGTGGAAAGGATGAGAGGGACTTGGCAAGGTTGGAGGAATGGTCAAATGCATGGCAGCTTAGATTCAGTGCTAAGAAGGTCAATGCACCTGGGAAACAAAAGCCCAGGGAAGACTACACAATGGGGGTAAGATACTAACAACAAAAATGGAATGGGACCTGGGTGTAGTCATATCAGATGACCTAAAGGTGGGCAAGCAATGTGAGAGGGCAGTAAGGAGGGTTGGGGGGATATTGGGATGCATAGGGAGAGGCATCACCAGTAGAAAACAGGAAGTTGTTATCCCTCTGTACAGACACAGCTGGTGAGACCCCATCTGGAGTACTGCGTGCAGTTCTGGAGCCCCAGTCTCTGCAAAGACAAACAGGATGGAGTAGAGGAGGTGGTGGTCTACGACACTGAAAGCCTTCAACAGATGCACAAACACTGCACCTGTGGCCCTGCCCTTGTCTATATTTCTAAGAATATGGTTTGAGAAATGTGCCAAGGCAGAGAAGGTACTACTATGGTGTTTGCAAAAGCTGTGCTGGAGAGGACACAGGAGGTGGTATTTTTCTAGATGATCGTATAATCAGTGATAATTTTTTTCAACTAATTTACTCAGGTGAAGCAGTAGGGAGATGGACCTATAATTTTCAGGGGCGAGGGGATCCCCAGCCTTAAATATGAGTACGACATGAGCATGCTTCCAAGAGTCAGTAACTGTTGCAGATGAAAGGGCGAGGCTGAAAATGTAGGTTAGGGGCTTTAATAATAACTGTTGAGAGCAGTTTCAGGAAGGTGGGGTATAGCCCATCACTACCTGGGCTACCTCGGGTAGAAAGTGTCTAAGAGTTTGGCAGTGGTTTTTACACCTAATACCCTAAAGTAAAATGGAGGAGCATGTGCAGTACTATAAGGAGGGCTGGCAGCATTGAGGTTTGCTGTATGGGTCAGAGGACAACGGAGTAGGGAGCTTGTTAAGATAGGGAAAGGTCTGTAAACATTCTGTTGAAAGTGTCCTCAATTGCACCAGGTTCAGTGATGGGACCTGAGGGTGAGTTTAGTTGTGCTGTCTGCTTGTTAGACTTAGGATTTAGGAGGGACCCTATTGAGGCCCAGAAACTGCATGGGTCACCGAGCATGTCTTTTTGCAAGTTGATATATTTGTGCTTTAGCAACTTAGCCTGCTCGCAGGAATTGTGCAATTGTCTGTATGCGTACCAGAGCTGGAAGAAAGGAGATGACTTGTAGGCTTTCCAAGTTTTGTCCCAGATTTTCATCTGGGCCAATAGTTCCTTGGATAGCCAGTGGGTGCTGCCACCTCTGACCCTTCTGGTGGCGATTGGGAAATGTTTATCCTGAAGTTTCTATAGGACGTCAGTGAAGTATGTGACCGCAGTTGAGACATCCCTGCACGAGTAGAGTACGGACCAGTTTACAGTCCTGGAATCGGTAAGGACGGAGTCAAGATCCTGGTGGTGAAACTTCCTGAAAAACAGGAGTCTTGGGGGAGGCCGGATTTATTTGGTGGTTAGTACTATGTAAGTACGGGTGTGGTCACTGATGGAGTCGGGCACTGTGCCTGCCTGTAGGAACAGGTCGACTCGATTTCTGATAATCCAGTCTAAGGTGGTACGGTTGTCTGATCACATGTTATATCTTGTGGTGGAAGACGCGACTTGTTCTAATTGGTGTGTTTTTAGGAGATGTGCATACTCTGGCATAGGGGTGTCAGTCTAGTTGAGGCTGAAATCCCCTAGTAGGATTGTGTCTCTGGAGGTGCACGCAAGGCCATCCAGAAAACTGGATAGGCCCTGGCTGCCCATGGTGGGGGAGTTGTAGCAGCAGCCTAGGTAAAGTTTTTTTGTGGCCCCCAGAACAATCTCAGCAATAAGCCATTCACAAGCAAAAGTAGGGGAAGACTAAGCGATTGTGGTGGAGGAGATATGGTCTAGAAACATAGAAACGCAGAATTTGATGTCAGATGAGGACCGCTTGGCCCACCTAGTCTGCCCATTTCCCTACCTGACGAATAAGCTGCAGATCCTAGTTAACCAACAGCCTACTTCCTCCTACCCCCTGCACCAGAATTGCCTTATGTCTGTCCCATGCATTCTTGAATTCCCCCACTGTTTTTGACTCTACGACCTCCGCAGGAAGGTTGTTCCATGTATCCACAACCCTCTTTGTGAAGAAATACTTCCTCACATTACCTCTGAGCCGTCCCCCCCCCCCCATCTTCAAATTGTCCTCTTGTTTTTGCACAGCTCTTTTTCTGAACATTGCTACCCTTCTGGCCTTTATTAATTCCTTGAGGTATTTGAAAGTTTCTATCATGTCCTTCACATACCACATACAGTGCTCGCCGCCACCCATCTTTCTTCCTGGCCTGTCTAATCATAGTATGGAGTAACCACGAAGTTGATATGAGGTATCGGCGAGGTGAGTCTTCAGCCAGGTCTCTGAGAGGCCCAGGATGTGCAGTTTATATAGGGCCATCCATGCCTCAAGCTCAGAGAACTTAAGATGGGAGGCTACATATATTTAGGTGTGCAATCCTGAGGCCAGAGTGACTAGCCCAGATAGCATTTGTATGATCAATGTGTGTGTGTGTGTGTGTGTGTGTGTGTGTGTGTGTGTGTTAGGGGGTCCTGGGTTGCTTTCCACATCACTGGCGAGGACGAGGAGACAGGAAGGGGAAAGCCAACAGGGGGACTGGAATGTGAAGGAGTGAACAAAAAGTCCGAGCAACTGACGTTCGAGGTTTGATTGTAAGAAAAGCATGGCAGACCCATAGGGGATGACTCATGCCAAGCTGTGCTGGGGGGGGGGTTGGTTTAAATGATTCTGTAAAGGACTGTAGGCCGATTTGATCAGCGGCCAGGATGGCAGCCAAGTTGTTGGTCATCATTAGTAGCCCAATCAAGGAGCCAAGGGTAAGGAGGATTATGTGATTATTATACTAGCCACTCTCCAGTGTGGTCTCTCGGTCAGCTGGCTCTGACCATCCAGCCTGAAGCGTAGACAGTTCGCACTCCAGTTGGAGGGCACTCCCACTACTTGTGCAGCCTACCTTAACCCCTTGGGTCTGAGTTTTCCGAGGAAGGGCCACCATTTCTCCTACCGGCACTCTATCTATAATGCTGGAGGGCAGCTGTCACAGAAGGAGGGAACTGGAGGGAATGTCTTGACGCCCAGCGGGAAACGTAGGGCAGCTGCCACTGGACCTGCCTTCACCTACCTGTGGAAGTTTTTTTTTTTTCCTCATCTCCCCCCAACCCTTCGAACTTGGGACGTGCAATGTCATCCACACACTATGTGACCGCTCCCGCACACGTCCGGAAGAAGGACGCCCAACATTCCCTTTCCAATGTGGTCCATCGTCTATAATGCACCCAGGCTCCACTAACTGCACGGGACCCCCCCCCCAGGAGACGAGGGCAGTATTACAGATGCTTCATCCTCTCTTCCCTGGCCGACCCCCAACGTCCCGAGCTCATTCCCGAACCTGGGTCACCGGTGTGGCACAAGGTGTGGCGTCTAATGCCTTAACCCTCAGCACCACCAGGCTGCCTGAGCTCACTACTGAGCAAGCCGAGTTTGCTATCTTCCACTCCCAAAACAAAATATGTAGACCAGGGAGATAAGGCTGGCAGGCTACCAGCCATCAGAATATGGCAGCAAGAATCCAGAATTCACACGATCCGCTTCTCTCCCAGGGTACCCGGCCCAAATCACAAACCCCAAAGACATAGCGATGGCCTCCCAGTCCTTTTATTAAACCTTGTACTGGGCAGACCCCACAGCAGATCCTGCTGCCATCCAAAACTTCCTACAATCCGCACAGCACCCCCACATGACCGTCAAACATTTTCGCACACTAGCACAAAATGCATCTGTAGCAGAGGTACGCCAGGCTATTCAGAGCCTCACCACAGACAAAGCACCGGGACCTGATGGATTATAGGTGAATTTCTATAAGACCAACATTCTCTTATACAGCTCCTAAATACTGGAACTCTATACCTTCCTCTATCCATCAAGCATCCACCCATGCTACCTTTAAAAAACTACACCGTGAACACCTACACACTCTAAACCCCTGCACATGCTTTAACCCACCTTGAGCCTACACCTCCCCTTCTTTATCTTCAGTTTATTTCACCTACCTGCTTACCTCTTCCCCTTCCTCTCCTATCCACTCTCTTACCCCTCCCTCTCCTCTCTTCCCACCTTCTTTTCCCTCTCTCCCCTAGCCACTTAACCTTATAGTTTGGCACTTATTGAATCTGTACTGCTCTGCCTATCTCCTTTTAATGCATCTCCTGTGTTACCACACTCCAAACTATTATTTGTTCTCACAGTACTCTTACTTGCATTATTCTTTTATCAGAATGCGTGTATCAAACATCCAAACATTGTTGTTTCTCTGACAGTACTGCTCTCATGTCCTGCGTCACATGTATATTATTCTTTTGTCAAAGTACCTGTATCAAATATCCAAACACTGTTTCTTCAATCTGATTGCATGAATTTTCCATGTGCTGCGACACATGTGTATTGTTTTGTCTGTAAACTGTCTTCTCCCGGGTCGTGCCCGAAAATAGGCATTGTTTTGCCTAGTGCACTCACCCGGTTACCAAAAGCAAAAAATAAATAACAGACATAGTCTCACCAAACCTTACCTCCCTGTTCAGCTATTCCAAGGAACACAAGTTCCTAGACCCGTCCCTTCAGGAAGCATTGATTATACTCCTGCCAAATCTAGATAAAGACCCCGAGTAGCTGGGTAGCTACAGACCAATCTTCCTCCTAAACAAGGACATCAAGATTCTGGCCTAGGTACCATCCACCAGAATCAGTAAGGTCTGACTGCTATATTCCAGCCCTTTGCCCCAGATCTTCTGCAACGGTGTTCCATCATCCCACTTCTCCCTCCAGAAGGGAACCCATCAGGGCTGCCCGCTGTCCCCTTACCCATTTAACCTTTACTTACAGCCACTTACCGAACACCTTCTTCTCTGGCAAAAGTCAATAGCATCCTGGTAGTGAACAACAGGTACAAAATCTCCTCATATGCGGATAACATCCTCCTACATCTGGAAGACCCAGTGGTCTCTGTTCCAGCAGCCATCAACTTACTCTCCCAGTTTGGTAAGATCTCAGGCTACAAACTGAACAGGGATCGACATTAGCAGTGGTCTGAGGCCAGCCAATTTGAAGACGGGCCTGAGGATGTCCTGCTTTGCTGGTTCAATTGGCCAGCATCTTTTTAAAATAAATACTGCATTTTCACCATAAGGAATGAAGGGTTGCCAGTGCTAGAAATATCCAATTTCCCGGTTCTGGACACTGCCGCACTAGCGCACAAACCAACGTACTGGACCTGCAATCATGTGCAGAGAGACAAACAAGTCAGGGTGGGCAGTCACTCTGGTGTACACGTCAGGACCTGTCGCAGGCAGGAACAACGGGTTGGACAAATGTAACAGTAGTGCTACTCCTACACTGATAATTTAACTGCAAGCTTCTAGCAGACCTTGCTAATAAGCGAAGGAACACAGAGTCCTGGGCAGCAGGCAACCTGCCCTAAGCTGTGGTGCAACTGCTAATTTAAACAACAGACTCTAGTAAAATAATTTTTCAGATTCATTGTGGGGAGAAACCGATTTAAAAGTAGTAGTGAGAATTCATTCATTAGCTGGAGAATGGGACTGCAGCTAGTTGGCAGCCTCTCAAATTGAATATTCTTTTCTACACAAATTCTCCATTTAAACAAATTTCTATCCATTGTCTGATTTTGTCAAAAAAAGGTAAGCATCTTAACTGTAACTGTGTACAGTAACTCGCCTCAGAAAAATCTAAGTGAAGTCCATCAGTGTACGGTTTGCCATTGAAATATAGACTCAGTCGAACTTCCGGTGACGTCAGGAACATGGTAGCATGCTAACCTGGTGAGCTCCTCCACAACCCAACTATAATTTAACAGAATCCCCTCCATTTAAGACTAAAGCAAGCCCTTCGACAGACCCTAGAACTGTCCAAGATGACAGGGAAATCGTCGAGACCTAAAAGCTCGAAATTGATTGCAGTACCAGGCAAAATGAAGCAACTGACCTTGGGCGAGACAACAGAGGGCCTACCAGCGCTTCCTCCACGGTGGCGCCTAGCATACAACTCATCCATCAATTTCGATGAAGAGGAACAAGACTCAGCTATCAAAACAGCTAGTACCTTACATCAAATTTTAAAAATAGTTAACAAAATAGCCTTATCTCTAGCCGATCTTCAGAAAGATGTACATCAGAAAGACTTGGATAATACTACAAAGGTTATGGAACTCGCAGAGGCCCAAGACATAAATGAGCGCCACCTTCTCTACCTACTACAGAGAGATCGGGAATCGCAGCAACGAATGGAGGACCTAGAAAATAGGTCCCGCAGGATTAACTTCTGAATTCATGGTGTCCCGGAGGGTCACGAAGAGGGACTTGCTACTGTGGTGGACTTTGTCCAACAATTGTTTTGATCGGTCCTGTCTATCCCCCCCAGACCTTAATTTAGAAATTGACAGGGCGCATAGGTCATTACTGGCCTAACCTACCGACCCCAAGGCTACACCCCAATCTCTCATAATTAGAATGATGTACTATCGAAGTAAAGACTGGATTCTAAGGAAGGCCTGGAGGCACAAATTGTTAAAATATCACGATGCCCTCATATATTTCGACCAGGACTTCTCAAGTGCACTTCAGGTGGAAAGGCAGTGAGTGAGAGGCATCATCAGATACTTAAAAGTTAAAAAAGATATTCGTGCCCAAGTACTGTCCCCAGCCAAATTAAAAATCCATCTAGAATCCGGAATTAGAACATTTCCATCAGTAGCTGAAGCAGCTCCTCTGTTAAAAGAACTCTGCATCCAAACGCCTGATTTAGAAGCAGAGATCCTGGAGGGAAAAAAAAAAACAAACAAAAAAAAAAACACACACACGCAGATGCCTGGTCTACTACGACTAGAAACACGGGGTTGAAAAAGGGACTGCCTGGTACTATACCACAAGCGACAGCAACAGATATTAAGAAATTGTTGAAATGATCAGATATTAGGAATCAGAAGCATGCTACCACACCCTCTTCCTCCAAATCACCGAGGGGATGACTGTTTTATTTCCAGAGGAAGGAGGTACTGTTTTCTTTTAAACATGGGGGATAAGAGCGGCCTATGAGGTGAAGCCTTGTTACATTAGCCGGGGTTTAAAATTGCCTGAAGTCCCCAGCATGACCTAATACCACACAATCCACACCACAGAACTCCATTTCAGGGTGTTAGAGACTGTTTGCCCAGCAACAACTTTAAGGACAATTAAAGGACTGATTCTTTGTTTTCTGATAATGATGGGCAAGAAAGGGGGAGGAGGAACAAATCTCTCCTGTGGGATAAGTATAAAGGAAAGCAAGGAAAACCATCAACAGCTGATAAAATCTATCGGTCTTCATATTCCTAGTACAGGGGTCGAGCAAATAGCAGTGTGTTGGGAAAGTAATGGGGGAGAAGGGTTCATTTTTCATTTCTACCTTTCTTGTTCTCTGTGGATATAAAATAATAAAGATCCTATAGATATTGGTATGGGGGAGGTAGAGGGAGGGCAGGGAAAGGGAAAATGGTGGGAAAGCAGGTATTAGATGATAGGAAGAGAAGAATGAATATACACAAAGGGACATTAGATTATGGCGAGGTACAAAACCTAAATATACAAAAGAAATAAAAAGGATGGGGTGAGGTTAAATGTAACTCTCTCTTATGGAGGGGTAATAATGTGGAAAGGGAAAGGGGGAGAGCTGTCAGGTGTGATGATATGAGACATGACATCTTTCACAAGTGGGAGGGTACACCCCAATATCGTGTGGACAACCACTACCCCCAGGGTAAGATCTTAACTAATGGGGGAATGAAAGTACTGATTACCTCTCTGAGATACGGCAGGTAAAGCCTTGGAAGTTTAGATAACAGTTTTCATAAAATAGTACCATTTCTTGTTCTGTCATTAAATATTAGTGATTCCCAGTGTTTGTAGGGGAACTACTTGTTGTGTTCTGGACCACATGTAAGTGGCAAAAAGTTTTATTAATGTATATATTTTCTTTATTTTTAACTTTTCTTATTGTGGAGTAACACAGAAATATATTGACCGGATTCTGAATGTAACCAGAGTCCTAACAGGCATTAAGTTAGAGACATATAAAGAGGGGGAGGTCAAAAGGATTGCATCAAAAGGTTTAATAGTTAACTTACTGGCACTAAAATGACTTAATTAAAGATAATATCATACAATGTCAAAGGTATTAACTCTCCTATAAAGAGGACTCGACTATTAGTTGAATTAAAGCATCTAGGATGTGACATCGGTCTTAAACAAGAGACGCATCTGACTCCACAGGAACACTGACCAGTGTCAGTGGCTCAGCAGGTAGCACACTCGCCTCTGAGGCCGGGAGATCATAGGACTGTGGGTTCAGTTCCCACATCTGGCACTTGGGTTAATATCTCATTTAATATCCCAGTACTGACACTGTAGTGCAGCATGAGAGGGGTGCTGCACTTCTGAGGTGCCGTCTTTCGGATGAGACATTAAACCGAGGTCCCATCTGCCTGGATTGGTGGTAGTTCAGGTGGATGTTAAAGATCCCATGGCACTTATCGAAAAGAGTAAGGGAATTTTTATTAACATAATCAGCAAACCAAATTAAATACAAACAGTATTAAGTCACACAAAATAAAAGATAAATCATATAAAAGATAAAAATAAAAAATTCAAACATTCCATTACCAGAGCAATGTAAAAGAATAATACGAAAACAGTAGGGGAATTTTTAGCAAAAAAAAAAAAAAGAACACAAGATATTTAAAGTCCCAAGCAAGGGATAAATAAACAAACTAACCCTCCCCAAAACTTTAAAAAAAAAAAAAAAGGGGGAATTATATACACAATAGGGTTACTACGCACTATAATACAAAAACAAATAACATAATTATGTAGTTCATCATACATACAACAGAAAAAAGACCGTTGTTCGAGTCCTAAAAACCAAGTAGTAAATGCTAAAAGTCCCCCCCCCCCTACTCCTTGCTTAAAGGAGCCAGGGATTTTATCAATGAGGAAACCAAAATAACAAAAATTGTATGACAACATACAAAACAAAAAAAACAAATAATAAGCATACAGCATACTTTGTGTCCCTTGTAAACCTAAAAGGGAAAAAATTGTGAATATAAGATGAAAACAAACAGTATTATCCCATACATAATACACATAGTAAGTTGGAATAAGCTCCCCCCCCCACACACACCACTATAAAGCAGCATGTTTTCCAAACCTAAAGCACCCCATATAAAATTAACTAGTGTCAACAGCATACAAATTCATGATATACGGATTCCTCATTTTTTTTTTTTAATTAATCCATTCTCAAAATCAAAAATACTTTGCACCGTAAAAACTATTTTTCCTACCAAAAACTGACACGACTCATTAAATAAGATCAAAAGGACATAGTGGAATTACATGAAAAAAAAAAAAACACTCAGTACCACATAGTACTAGTCATAAACAATAGTGGAATTATGCAATGATTAAAATGTATCTCAAATTATGCCCTACCAACTCATAACCAATCTATACTGTACCACGAAGACTGGAAAATTTCAAATGGCACTAACTTCCTTTCTCTATTTTTATGGCTAAGAACTGCAGTAGTGATCATATAAAATAGTTGCTCCTCTGTATATTCTAATTGTTGCAGTGTAAGCCTGTTTACACCGCACATGCCATATACAGAATTTAAAACACACCAAAAATAACCAAAGCGTAACTATCATGTTTAGTCCATTTGAATAGAAGAATACCCAAATATAAAATCTCAGGGGTTAAATCACAAAAGGGTGGTATGGGCCTTTTCCCCCGTAAAAAATTCCAAAAACGTTTTATAAAGGGATAAAAGAAGAACAAATGGTCCATGGATTCCACCAACCTCAAAACAAGACTCCCTAGGGCAGCAACAATGTTCTACACTTTTATGTTTTAAGTTTCCCTTGACATTGAGTTTCCCATGTAGGGAAAGCCACATAACATCCCACATATAAGCCGGTATAAGGGTAGATGTCAGCATTTTCCCAATCAATATTTTATCTGAAATGGGTTTAAAGTCAAAACAGGCTATATCGTGAAAAAATATACATGGAAGATGAGCATATAGTGTTTTCCGGTCCCGTTGTGAAAAATGTTCTGGTACTAAACTCCAAAGTTTTATTTTCCCAAAACTTACCCTTAAAGTTTCTGGAATATTACACAAAGAACGCCATTTTGGAATGCACGAATGAGGAAGCCAAAAGGGGAGTATCCCTGCCAAGGAATCCCAAACCCATGGGATCCAAATACCCTCAGACTTCAACAATAATGGTCTCAAATTTACATTAGCAAATATTGTTAAAAAAAATACAATGGGATTAATCATTTAATACTCCCCATTTTTTCTCTCTAAATAGTAAACACCTCTTAATTGGATTCAGTCTACTACCCCAAATGCCCCCCCCCCCCAAAAAAAAACAACAAAATACACCATACATCCGGGTCCCCAGCTTAGGGGGTAGACTGAAAACTGCAACTACATACAAAACAACTGGGTGTAAGAAGGTCTTAATCATATATACCCTTTTTAATTTGGACAATCTCCACTTATTCCACAGCAACATTTTTCCATATGCTATGTCCAATTTGGAGGACCAATTTAAGAAGGCCAAATCCCCTGGACCAAAAAGAAGTCCGAAGATTGTGCAAGTCCCTGTCACAACAGGGATCCCAATCAATCAATCAATCAATCAAGTCTTTATTTAACCAGGCATTAGTCGTTGAGCAGAAGCTCATTTGCAAGATGGACCTGGGTGGAGCATGAACAATTGTATATACAGGTCAACACAGGTATTTACAAGGTAATACAGATAATACTCTTTACAGAGAGGAAGAAAAAGAAGTTCATACGTACATAGAATTATACAGATATTGTACAGATTACACGGTATTCACATACATAGAAGTGTCTATAGGAAGATAAAGCAGGTTACCTAAGGTTGCAGGAGGAAGTAACTGGAAAAAAAAAATAAAAATATACACCAATATACACCCAATCACCGTAGACGCTAAAAAAACTTTCTAAGCCAAAAGGAAGGCATTTACTTTTCCTATAGTTAACTCTGGCTCCTGTGAATTCAGTGAATTCCAAAAGTGTTTGTCCCACTAAACAGGCCAATAGTAAATCCCCCAAAAAAAAAAAATAAGATGTCAACTGCATATGCAAAACTTTTAATTTCTTCTGAGGTACTAGAAAGAGACACCCCCTGGATAGCAATATTATCATTAACGTGACAAATTAAAAGGTCCAGCGTAAAAAGATAGAGAAGAGGACTCAGGGGACATCCCTGTCTAACTCCCCGGGTGACCATGCATGCCTTTCCCATCCATCCATTACAATACGCTGAAGCTTTAGCATTAGAGTAACAAGATTGTATCCAGAAAATAAAAGTACCCCGGAATCCCGTAACTAGCCAAACAGTCCCAAAGATATTCGTGGTTTACCCTGTCAAAAGCCTCTGCCTGATCTAAACTAAGAATGAACCCAGTCAATTCTCCAGTCTCCCCCCGGGACAAAATTTCTCTTAAGATTAATCCATCTGTTATACTCCGATCAAGGACACCAGTGATTGGCTAAATTTCAGAAAAGCAAGGAATTCATGTACAAAAAAAAATAAGAACTGCCAAAACTGCCTACTATACAGCTGAATTGGATGCCTCCTACAATAACCCATCCAGACTCTGGGGTACAATAAAAGGACTTCTGGGCCAGAATTCTACTCCTGCCTTAACCACCAAATTGCTACTAAATGACACAGAAATTACAGGTAAACAAGAAATCTTAAATACCTTCAATGTTCACTTCACCACTGCTGGCCTAGCATTTGACTCATCACCTGCAAATATCCTGAGATCTTCCTTGAACCTGCAAACTACTGTGGGACAAATGGCCACTTCAACTTTTTCCTTCATCCCAATATCCGTGAAAGAAGTGGAAGATCTCCTCTCTAATTTAGACACAACTAAAAGTGCAGGTGCAGACTCCTGGATCCCTATTTCCTGAAAATTGCTTCACATGTCTTATCTGCCCCCTTACTCATCTCTTCAATCTTTCCTAACTACTGGATCCATTCCATCTACTTGGAAAACAGCTCAAGTAGTTCCATTACTCAAATCTGGTGATACTAGGGATCTCAACAATTACAGACCTATCTCCATCCTACCAGTACTATCTAAGATGCTCGAAAAACTAGTAAACTCTCAGTTAAGGGACTATCTGGATAACAATAACCTTCTAAATTCTGCACAATCTGGATTTAGATCAAAGATGCACCATTACTGCCTTAGCCAAGGTAACCAACGATTGGCAGACTAATTTGGACAAAAAAATTTTACCTGTGCTGTGTTTCTGGATTTGAGTAAAGCCTTTGACACAGTGGATCATGACTTATTACTCACCTCCCTTAACTCATTAGGCCTGGATTCCCTATCACTCAACTGGTTTAAGGATTACCTTTCAGATAGGTCGCAACTGGTTAGAAATGGAAATTACCTATCCACCTCAAAACCTCTGCTAAGGGTGTACCACAAGGCTCTATTCTTGGCCCTATCCTCTTTGCTATTTATATAAACAATATTGATGCCAACCTCACTCAATCTAACATTCATCTGTTTGCTGATGATACTGTATTGTATGTCAGCAATCCTCACCTTCCAAAGCCTGTGAACTTCTACAATCCGAATTCTCCATTCTGCAGCACAATCTACTTGACAAAAACTACTTCTAAATGCAAAAAACAAAAGCTATGTTCTTTACCACAAAGAGTTGTACTACCACTACCCCAGCATCCAACACCCTACATATATCCACCTTACTTGGAGAGAACTTGAATTTGTTGATAACTTCAAATACCTTGGAGTCTGGATAGATAACAGGCTTGACTATTCTGTCCATATTGAAGAGTTACTTAAAAGCTAAGACAGAGGCTCGGACTATTTTTAGAATAAAACATTACCTAAACAGTGATTCCAAAAAGGTTAATTCAGGCCTCATTCCTATCCCTCATTGATTATGCTGATTTTCTCTACTGCCATTGTTCAAGTCATCTCTTACATAAGCTGGACACCCTGTATCACAGGTCCATAAGATTTATTACTGACCTTCCTCCAACACCCATCATTGCTCCTTTATATGGCAGTCAACTGGACATCATTGCAACACAGAAGAAATAGGAATGCTGTTATCTGGATACTCAAAGCATTAACAGGCAAACTACCGACCTATATCACTGATTGCTTTACCCAAATTACAACCAGGCCATACACCTTAAGGATCAGTAAACTCATCACATTAAAGGTCCCTAATGCCTGCACCGGTATGGGAGGGCTGCTTTCAGCTATTCCTTAGCAGCTGCATGGAACTCTCTCCAAAATCCATGAAGCTAGATAGCCTACTACCTCTGGCATCCTTCAAAGATTGTTCTCCGCCCTTTTCCAGAGCTCTGCAATTGCTTTTATAAAGCATAATCCCCCACCTATCTGACCCAACTAAACCTCCCTTTTCTATCCATTATATTAACTCAATTTCTTTCTTCGAATCACCTATTATATTCACTTAAAAACTAGTTTAGACCATATAACTTATATTTTAGGACTGCTATACCCTTTGTCCTCTTTTTTCCTACAGGCTAAATGGTTCTATTGTTACTTGTATATATGTAAATTGTTGTATATAATCATTTCATGCCATTGTATTGCTATTTATTCTATTCTTGTCTATGTAATAATACTTGTATCCTCATTTGTATGACCACTCAGGTCCATCTTGTAAATGAGCTTTGCTCAATGATGTTCGCCTGAATAAATAAAGATTTTGATTGATTGATTGATTGATTGACAAGTCTGAGAAGGATGCATCAGAGTAGATGCACAAAGCAACAACCTGTTATTTAACAATTTGGTATATAATTTAAAGTCAGTATTTAATAATATGATGGGGCGCCAATTTGAAAGGTCAGTCCTGTCCCCAGATTTATACATAAAAACAACAAACCCATTACCCATTGAATCAGGCAATTTCCCTGAAGCAATCATATCCTGAAACAATTCTAGGAATTCAGGTAACAAAAATTGCAGAATCGCTCTGTACAATTCATATGGAATTCCATCTGTTCCTGGTGCAGAATTCTGTTTAGCCATTGTAAAAGTGGTCATTATTTCAGATTGAGTAAGTGGCGACACCAGTACCCGTTGATCCGCTGACAAAACTTGTGGTAAGACACATTTTTCCAACCAAACCTTATGACTATCCAGGGAGGATTCCTGATGACTAAATAAAGACTGTACATGCTCTTCTACAGCTGTCATATCATCATACTTTTTGGAACAAAGAAAACCCTTAGCATCCTGAATGAGAGACATACACTTTTGATATTGTTGTTGAGCCCCGAATTGAAATGGACTCAAACTCCTGTGAACCCTGGGTTCCAAATTTCCATTCCTGTTCTAAGGACCCAAGTCTATTATATTGTAGATCATTCATTTTTTTCCTGGTTTCTGCTAACTCTGCAAGACTTGTTTTATCTCCTTGGGCGGCTTGAAACACTAAATTCTGAAACTGCGTTTTGTAAATACAATATTGGTCTCTCTTAAATTTCCCATTTAATCTACCTATGTGTTGAAAATATATTTTAATTATCTAGCTTTGTATCCTCCCACCATTCCTGTGAAGTATCATATAACATTTTAACCAATTTACGTGCTTCTAATAAGGAAATAAAACCATCCTTAACAAGTGGAAGGGACAACAATTCTAAGTTCAACCTCCAATACCCAGTCTCTTGCCGCATACCATCATAATTGGAGACAGTCAGTTCTATGATGGCATGGTCAGATGGAGCAACAGGAAGGGTCCTGGTATTTTTAATCTCCAAAGCAGGAGATACAAACCAGAAATCTATCCTAGTAGCTAGGTTACCTCTGAAATAGGTCTTATGTGGCTGGCCAAAAAAGACACAAGCATCAACCAAACCAGCCTGAGAAATCAAAGCAGCCAGGCAATTGGTGTCGCAATATAATTTTTGAGTTTGAGAGCCCCTATCATTTAAATACAACCCACACTTGAAATCTCCTCCCAAGAAAACATAACGAGAGGTAAACAAATAAGGCTGTATACTGTTAAAAAGCTCGATTCTAGCCGTCTTTGTTTGTGCGGCATACACATTAAATAAACAGACAGTGCAAATTATTTGTCCACTACCTGTATAGATTGTGCCAAAGGAGAATTTAAACAAATTCCAACACCACAACAAAGATCCTCTTCAACAGACCAATGAGCCACCCCCCATTTGCACCCCAGAGAGGCTCTATCCATCTCTTGTCTGCTATGTAATCTAGTATCCTGAGAAAAAAAAACATCATAAAAAATGGAATCAAACAAAGCATAGACCAAGAGTTGTTTCATATCTGACTGAATACTATTAGTATTTAAGGAGACTACAGTAATACTAAATAACGTATCCATTGCATATGAAAACCAAAAACACCTTTAAGATCTTACAAAAGGAAAACTAATGAATCCTGAGGGAAATTGAAAACAAATTAGGATTTCTTCCTAACCCATTTACGGGAACCCATCCTAGATTTATTTTTTGGAGAGGCAGTCAAATCTTCTATAGAACGCTCAGTGTCCGATCCTCCATCCGTTTGGGGGGAGTGAACCGAAACGGAGTCCGATTTCGTACCTACATCAGGAGCTTCAACCTGCAAGGTAGAAAAGGTGTTTTGCACTGGGAGATGGAAGATTTCTGAAGCAGATGCCGCAGTTTTCTTCCGTAAACTCCTTCTTGTATTATTAACTACAGTGAAGGCACCTTCTGGTGGAAGGGGGGGAGAGGCACAGAACCCACATCACCAGATACCCCTAGTACTAAAGGTTCTGCCTCAGATGGAGGCATGTTAGAAACAGAAGTGGAAAAGACCTCAGAAGGGGGATTAATATGCCTTTCAGGAGGTGCTCTCTGAGGTGGAAGGGGGCCAGAGTATTTCAAAGCCATTTTTAATGTGATATTTAAATAACAATCCTGAGTGGTGTAATCCTTGTCCGCAGTATTATGGGCTGCCCAAGGACAGTCCATAAAGGAATTCTGTTCCTCGCAAAGACTACACTTGGGAGGATGACTGTCCATCATAATATGCCCTACTTCCCCACACTGAGCATGTTTCATCGTATCACAAGTTCGACTTAAATGTCTACTGGAACCGCATTTATAGCAATGGCGTGGTTGTCCGGGATAAAAAATAAAACCCTTATCATGACCCAGGTAAAAACAACATGGTAGATGCTGAAGTCCATCCTCCGTTTGTGGTGAGGTCACCTTATACCTCCATCCTCCATTCCAAAAACCTTCAGAATCTAAAACTGGTTCTGGAATCCCTTGTATTTGACAATGTTTCTCAAGTCAATTTGTAATGTCCATAATATTCACCCCCTCATTCCTGAATAAGACAGTGATCACCGTGAAAGTTTGCTTAGTTAAAGGCATAGCTTGAAAGTGGGTCCAAGCTGGATTTGTTCTAAACAGGGCATACTTCACCCAGAAACGATTAAGGATGTCTGGGGAAAGAAAACTTATGTCATAAGTAGATTCTCCCGGTGTATAAATCAAAGCATACACTTCAAGGGAGAAAACCCCAACATCTGCTTTAATAAAACCTTCCCCACATAGAAGCAGTCTGGCATAGTATCTGCTGGTCCTAAAAACAGCAGCCGAACTGCATTCCAGTGTTTAGCTAAAGAGACAGGTTTTTGAAATAAACCGGCGAAAGTGGGAGTTGTCAGGGATGGGGGTACTGACTCATTGTCAGGAGGTACTACTGGAAAAGATCCCGGTGCTTTTCCCAACTGGGGGGGGAGGGGAGAGAGAGAATCACTAGCCACAGTAATGTTTTCCACAGGCCCCTGCTGTGCTGGGGACAGTATAGGAGAAAAGGAGATGGAATCAGATTGTGAAATGGGCAAGTCCATCATAACCATCTCTGTGTCTGTATTAGCAGGAGACAGTAAAGTGTGTCCTGAAGCAGGGTCTAAGGCTAACTCGTATGGTTTCGTAGACAGGACTGTATCAGACAATCCATAGTTCCCCCCAGCACCCCCGTGACACTCCCCGAACCCGGAAGCGGAATATCGGGATCCGCAACCCACTGATATGGTTCTGTTTGGATCCAGCCTGCTTGTTCTAGCACCCATTCCGGGGACCATGCAGGATCATGCTGTGAGTGATTTTCTAATCCTGTGTCTTTCCATAACGCAGTATCCTCTATTAGAGGGCCCACTGCAAAAACCTTTGCGGTAGAAGGAGACGGTGAACCTTGAATCGAGTGTTTCCTTTTTTTCTCTTGGGCATGCAATTTAGCTGCTCTATAATTAGCTTCAGCCTGTAATAAGAGGTCTTGTTTTTCACGGACCACGGCGTCAATATTTCCATCACCCCCCACAGGTAAGAGGCCTGCTCCAGGACTTCCTGTAACACCTAGTGTCACTACTGCAGAGGAATAGAACACTACTCCATTTTCGGCGGATCCTCTGCCCGTTTCTATCACGGCAAGCAGCGGGGGCTGAGGTACAATATGCTGGCCACCCTGAGGGTGCATTCCAGCCGTACCATATTCCCCGCTGAACCTTGCTGGCTCACCAGCCACAGCATGTCCTCCTCCGCTGTCCTCCTCCATCCGACTGAGGGATTCCCAGTAGACACAGCGCCACCCGTCTACAGAGTAGGAGAATTTCCCCGGTGTCCTGGCTAAATTTCCCTCATTCACTAAAAATACCACCAACAGCTTAATCTGGTTCAAGGTCAGTTGGCATTCATCTGTATCCCCCTCCCCCGGGTCGTGCCTGAAAATAGGCAGAATTTGTCTAGTGCACTTACCCAGTCAACAAAAACAAAATATATAAATAAATACATTTAAAACATAGGCGTTTGTGGGTGGGCCATGTTGAAGCAGCCTCATGACTCAGCAAAAAAAAAAAAAAAAAAAGGGGTGGGAATAGCTATATTATTAAAGAGGAATATTCCATTCCAAGTCCAGGAAGTAGAGGGAGCATTACAAGGGCGATACCTTACCGAGTATCAGGAACTCTGCAGAACAAATCAGTGCATCTGATAAACATTTATGCACCAAATGTGGGAGCAGAGAAATTCTTCAAAGAAGTGTTTCATAAATTAGCAGAGCTAACAGAAGGCCAGCTCATAATAGGAAGAGATCTTAATGCTGTCCTATGCCACACAGTAGATCGCTCTTCAGGCTAAACCTCAACAGCCACATTAGCCACTAAGAAATTGAAAGCATTGATGTGTGAATGAGGGCTGATACATATCTGGAGGTCCTTGCATGGTTCAGAAAAGGATTACACATTTTACTCAGCAGCTCAACAGTCACACTCAAGTATTGACATGTTTCTTACTCGTCAAACTGATCTCCATGTGTGTACAGCCTCCACAATACATCCTATAACACTGTTGGATCATGCTCCGATTTGTCTTGAACTATGTTGGAGCAATGTACATAGAATATCCTTATGGAGACTAAATGTCTCTTTGTTAAATGACAGGAACTTCCTGCAACACATAACTAAAAGCGATACAGGATTCGATAATTGACTCCCCCAGCAGGTAGTTCCCCACTAATTTGGTGTGACATGATGAAAGCTGTCCTCAGAGGGCAGATAAGTTTTGCAGCTCCTAAAAAGAAAAGTTTAAACAAAAAATACATAGAGACTAAAAATACTGGAATGGGAAGCTAAACATAAATTAGATCCTCAAGAACTCACTCAAGCCCGGACAGAAGTGCAATACCTGGATAATAGGAAAGCAGAAGGGTCATTAAGATTCTCCACTCAAAAGTATTATGAAGTAGGACCTCGAGCCACAAAACTGTTAGCAGTCAGACTTAGGAAAACCCAAGCCAGTAGATATGTTCAGAGTATCCATAGCAGCACTCAGACCAACGAAATGTGAAGACAACCGATGGATATAGCTCAGCAATTTATGCAGTACTATAAAAATCTGTATTCAGAGGACAAGCAGCCGCAGGAGGTGGCACAGGGAACGAAACAGTTTCTAAAGCAACTTGTCACTCCCCCAAATTGCCAGTAGAGGCACAAAAGGTTTTATTAGCACCAATTAAGGAGCAGGAATTGAACTCCATTATACTTCAACTTCCATCAGGTAAATCCCCCAGTTTAGACGGGTTTCCTGCTGAATTTTATGAAAAATGTAGGAAAATATCAGTCCCAAAATTAACAGTAGTGATGAACACAACTTTAGAAGAAAATGGGCTTACTAGATCGTGGTCCAAAGCGATAATTTCAGTAATCCCAAAACCAGGAAAATCTAAAATACACTGTGAGTCTTATCAACCTATTTCATTGTTGAATCAAGATTTCAAACTATTAACTAAAGTGATGTCCATTAGATTACAGAATTACATAGAATCCTGGTGCATCCTGATCAGTCAGGGTTCATACTCCATAAACACCTTTCCAGCAACATCAGGAGGTTAATATTTTAACAGCCCAAACTAAAATAGATACCCCCCCAAATAGCCCTATTTCTAGACGCGGAAAAAAAACATTCGACCGCCTTAACTGGGCGTATATGCAAGAAATTCTAAAGCGGATGAAGATAGAATGGAATTTTCTTAAATGGGTAATGCTAGCACATCAAAATCTGACTGCTAGAGTGAGGTTTAATGGTATACTCTCGGAAAGATTTAAAGTAAACAGAGGCACCTGTCAGGGATGACCACTCTCCCCACTATTATTTCCTTAAGTATTGAGCCTCTGGCTCAGGCCATCAGGAAGGAAGACAATATAGAGGGGATTAGGGTGGACCAGGCCCTGAACAAGGTCTCAATGTATACAGATGATACTTTAATATATTTTAGTAATCCAGAGACTTCTCTTTCTCCACTTTAAAATTTATTACACCAATTTGGAAATATTTCAGGATTCAAGGTAAATAAAGAGAAATCCAAAATGATTGTGATTAAAGGGAAGAAAAAGTCAGGGAACAACCTAAACATACCCTTTAACTGGGCCAAAGATAAAATAAGATATTTGGTCATCCTGATGCCCACAAAAATATCAAAGATCTATCGCATTAATTATGGGTTGCTGAAGCAACAGGTATTCACATATCAATTGCTGGCAGAATCTACTTCTTACACTATCGAATCAGGTGGAGACGGTAAATATGAATATATTACCCAGATATCTGTTCTTATTCACCTGCATTCCCTTTTACCAGAAAGGACTAGAAAGAGCTTAAACTTAAACTGAGCAGGTTTATATGGTCGGGAAGGAGACCTAGGAAAAGATGGGATCTACTAACGGAACCAAGCACTAGAGGAGGATTAGGTGTTCCTAATTTTTACAATTATCAAGCAGCCCAAAGTGAACCCATTTTAAAAATGTTGTCTGCAGAGTGCCAGAGTGGATGGCATCAGATGGAACAAAATGCCCATCCATCAACTCCCCTGCGGTACCTGCCATGGACAGTGGCACCAACGGCGATCAATAATATGAAAAATCCCCAGACTAAACAATATTGATCTGGACTCAAATTAGACAGAGTTGGGAGATTATCAGACCGGTATGAAAATATATACCTTTACCATACCTACCTCAGTTTCCCCACTACAGCTGACGACCACTGTTTAGTGACTTGGAACAAGGGGCTAATCTTTCTTACCCAGTTTCTTCAAGGAGAAGTAATCAAAAGTTTTGTGAATTTACAAAAGTAATTTAACATCCCACAGAGACACTTCTATAAATATTTACAATGTAGGCACTACCTACTTACACGGGTAGATATAGATGAACTCAAAGAACCCACAGTACAGCCACTGATGTTAACCTCCGAAAAAAGTCATTCAGGGAATTTGAGGGGCTACATATCCTTTATATAGAAAACCATACAGCAAGGGATGAGCATTGTAGCAGTCCAAGCTATAGAGCAGAGATAGAGCAGAGATGGCAGGAGGAGCTCTCTATGACACGGACAGAGGAAGACTAGTCCAAGTTATGGATCGAGGTAAGCAAAACAGCAAGCTCTCCAGTGTGGAGAGAATATCGTTGGAAAGCTACTTCCAGATTTTAATTTTTATAACCCCAACAATCTCTCCTCACTATTCCCTGTCCTCTGTGGACAGGTGCTGGAGAGCCTGCAGGCAAAAGGGAACATTTTCACATATTTTCTGGGACTGCCCACAAATTGATAATTACTGGAGGGAAGTAACAGAAGCAATCCGAGAGATCTTTCAGGTAGAAAATAGCCTAAATGATATAAATGTAGTGGTTGGCTTCACCCCAAAGGAGGTTACAAGAGCAGGTCAAAAATATTTAATATTTTAATAGCAGCAGCATTGAAAACTATCACACAACATTGGTCCAGTCCACATCCTCTTTCACATGACCTGTGGAGGGCTAATGTTCAAAACATTAAAGCCATGGAAGGGGCCACAGCTCGGCTGAGGTTATTAACAGACAAATTTAATTCTAGATGGCTACCTTTTTAAGACTACGTAGAGAAAAGGGATGGGATAACAGTTTTAGAAGAAAAAATACTCACCTTAGTAATTATGTTTCTTCTAATGGAGTCTTGCCGTATTCTGACTATTGCAGTTAGCCCCAGCCTTTGTTCTCCGGGGCAGTTTAAAGGGTCAACTTTCTATGCAGAGCATAGAATGCTGAGCTCGAGCTCGGTTGAGGTCTCTGGAGCCCTCTGAAATCCAACCGTCAGATTCTTATGAGCAAAAACTCACCAACTATCCTATGTGGAAATCGTTTAATTTTTACTAGCCAACTGGCAACAAAAAGTTTTGGATCCCCAAAGAAAGACTCAAGTCACGAAACCCAAAACCAATCCAAATAAGAAAAAAGATAAGACAAACACCCCCAAAAAAAGAAGAGGGTGTAAAAGGAGCACCCCGGAGATGCAACACTGCACCTGCCCACCCACTTCCCAAAAAAATGTTCTGAGAGGGGAGGCAGGAAGGGAGGTCAGACTACAGCAAGACTCCATTAGAAGAAACAATTACTAAGGTGAGTAATTTTCCTTCAAACATGAAGTCTGCTGTATTCTGACTTCTACCATGAACTACCAAGCAGTACCTCCATGGAAGAGGACAGAACCTACTTTGGGAATAGGCTCCTGAAGTACTGCTGTGCCGAACCAAACATCGCTTCCTAGTCTGGATATCCAGAGAGTAATGCTTGGTAAAGGTATGGACTGTTTTCCAGGTGGCTGCTTAACAAATTTCTAAGAGAGGAATATCCCTGGCAGCAGCCAGGGAACCAGCTGTACATCTGGTGGAGTGAGCCCTCAGGCCTGAGGGTGGAATTTTTCCTAGTTTCTCATAGCAGAATTGTATACAAGATACAAGCCACCTGGCAATAGTTCCCTTGGTGGCAGGTTTGCCCTTCCCCACTTCTCCATCAGTGAGGAACAGCTGAAGGGAATCAAACCTGTGACCCTCGGTACACTCTATACAGTAACAAAGATCCCTTTTAACATCTAAACTGTGTAGCCTCCTCTCTCCTGAAGAGGAATGATCAGTGAAGAAAACAGGAAGAGACAGACTGGTTCAGGTGAAAATCTGAAACCACTTTGGGCAAGAACCTTCTACTGGTTCTAAGGACCACTTCATCCCTATGAAAGGAGATAAAATCAGGTTCCACTGACAGGGCTTGCACTTCACTGATATGACTGACAGAGGTAATGGCTACTAAAAACACAGTTTTCCAAGTCAAGTACTTAAGCTCTACTGAGGACATAGGCTAAAAGGGAGGTTGCATCAACTGAGCAATACAAACATTTAAATCCCAGGCAGGGTCTCTGAATGGAGGACTGGTATGAAGCAATCCTTTGAAAAATTTACAGAACACAGGATGAGATGCTAGTCAGGAAAACTTCCCCACTGACAGAAAAGCAGAGACAGCTGACAAGTGTACTTTAAGAGTTGCTGGTCTGAGGCCTAGGCCATTAAGATGAACCATATAATCCAGAACTGTAGCAATTCAGCAGTGTCTGGGGAAATATGCTGCTTAGAACACCAAATGCCGAATCTCTTCCATTTGGAGTTACATGTCATTCCAGTGGTAGGCTTTCGAGAAGCTTTGAGGATGTCCAGAACCCCCTGAGACAGATTCAAATCTGCATACTCTAACTCTTCAAGAGCCATGCAGTGAGATTGAGAGACTGAAGATTGGGGTACCAAATCCTCCCCTAAGAAGAGGTTACCAAGTTGTAATTCCTGGGAAGAGATGGGGAAGATGGACTGCTAGGGACAGTAACAGGGGGTACCAAGGCTATCTGGCCCAATCTGGAGCAATCAGAATCACTCTGCAAGGTTGTGACTTTATCTTGACTAAAACTTTGAACAACAGAGGAAAGGGAAGGAAAGCATACAGAAAGTTTCCTTCCCAGTTCAGAATCAGAGCATCCAGAGGGACTGTGCCCAAGACTGGGGGTCTGCAATAAAAGAGAGGAATTTAGTGATTGTCTGGGGCTGCAAAGAGATCTATCTCTGGAATGCCCCACCTGGAAAAAAAATAACTTTCAACACCAGCGGGTCCAGGGACCATTCAAGATGGCCCTGTGAAATCCTGTTCAGTGCATCTGCTAGCAAACTGTCCTTCACCAGGTGTACTGCTATCAGAGAGGTTTGCAGGGAATAAGCCAGGGACCACAACTTCACGGCTTCGGTGCACAAGGCCATAGACCGCGAACCTCCCTGTTTGTTGATGTACCACATGGTGGTGGTGGTGTCTGTTCTGACTTGAACCACCTTGTTCTGCACTGACCGAGAGAAAGCTGGCAGGGCCAGAAAAACTGCCCTGATTTCCAGGAGATTGATATGGAGAAGAGATTCCTGAGGGGATCACAGTCCCTGGGCAGTGAGGGCCCCCAGATGGGCTCCCCAGACCAGGAGGAAAGCATCCGTGGCAAGGACCACTGAATGAGACTGAGTGGCAAATGGGACCCCTTGCCTTAGATTGTCCTGATCCTGCCACCACTGAAGGGTTTGGATCAGGATCTGGGTCACTGGGATCAGTTTAGTAAGGGAGTCCTTCTTTTGGGACCAAACGGCCCTAAGATGGAACTGAATGTCCCTCATCTGGAATCTTGCCCCTTGGACCACTGCCGTAGAGGCTGCCATGTGGCCCAAGAGCTGGAGGAAATCTCTTGCTGGTCGAGACACCTAAAGGCTGAAGGAAGAAGCCAGTTCTATAAGAACTCTTGCCTTTCCAGGGGAAGAAAGGCTCTTGCTTTGACAGTATCCAGCTCAGCCCCTATAAAGGTAAGGAGCTGCACTGGCTCAAGAACTGACTTGGGAAGGCTGAGAAGAAATCCCAGAGAAGTAAGCACTTGCTGGGTCACTTGCAGGTCTGACCTGACTTGGTCCGGGGACTGGCCCACTATGAGCCAGTCGTCCAGATATGGAAAAATGGAAATATTTTGCCTACTTAGAAAGACAACTAATACTGCCAGACACTTTGTGAAAACCCTTGGGGCTGAAGTTAGGCCGAAGGGCACTGCTCTAAACTGATAGCGACCTGAGAGGAACTCAAACCTGAGGTACTTTCTGTGGGAGCACCTGCTTGGAATGTGAAAATAGGCATCTCTGAGGTCCAGGGAGACTAGCCAGTCCCCTAGTCTTAGAGAGGAAAGGATTATTCCCAGAGTTACCATCTTGAACTTTGGTTTTAAAAGATGTTTGTTTAGGTATCTTAGGTCTAGGATGGGTCGCCACTCCCCTGTCCTTTTTGGGATAAGGAAGTTCCTGGAGTACAGAACTTTGCCCCAGTGTAGGGTAGGTACTCTCGCTATGGCTCTTAAAGCCAGCAGAGATGAAACCTCTGCCTCTAGAACAAGGGTTTCTGAGGGACTTGCAGGTAGAAAAGATCTGGCTCTCATCTTCGGAAATTTTTTGAAGCTGAGAACCAGTCCCTAGCCTACCACTTCCAGGACCCACTTGTTTGATGTAACAGACATCCAGTCCTGGACGAAGTCAGTCAGTCTGCCCCCTACTGGACTAGGAGTCTCGACCAGGGCAGGCCCATCAGAGGTGTCTGCTTGGCAGGGGCCTTAGGCGGAGGAGTGGATGCAGCCTTGCTCATCCCCCTTCTGCCTCTCCCTCTGAAGAACCCCCTCTGTGAAAAGGAAAGAGAGGCCTGTGGCTGGTAGAAAGGCCTATGAAAAGGCCTGCCCCTAGACTGCTGCCTTTGAGGAGCTGCCTGCCTCTCTTTAGCCTCAGCACTCCTGTAAGTGGTCCTGTACTCATCCATTTTCTTCATGTAATTCTCTGTCTGCTCCCCAAACAGAGAATTACCCACTAAAGGTAAATCCATGACCTTAGCCTGGATATCCTGCGAAAAGCTAGTACATCTGAGCCAAGCCAATCTCCGAAGAGCCACAGATGTAGCCATGACTCTTGATGACATCACTGGAGTCCACCGCAGCATGAAATTTAAATTTTGATGCCTCAATCCCATCTGCAGCCACCGCCTCAAGCTCCTTGACTAGCTGGGGGGAGGCCTGCTTAGCCAGTGCCAGTACAGTGTCTCACCTGGACTTCTGATACCTGGCTGTATACGCCATATAATTAGCCTGCCTGAGTCCCAAGGAAGATGCCATGTACTGTTTCTTTGCCATGGCATCAATCCTCCTGGAGTCCTTATCTGGGGGGTGTGAAGCCAAGGGAATATTTGCCTTATCACAGGCAGCAGCCTGCACTACTCCAACATGGCTGCATTGCTGGGAAGGGAACTCCGTGTCCGAGCCTGAAAGGGTATACCTCTTGTCCATTCTTCTGTCCACAGGAGGTATGGAATTAGGAGTTTTAGAATTTTAAATGTCTGATTCCAATTTATGGAGGGGAACAGAATCTCCTGGACTCTGGGATGTCCACCATCTCAACAAAATCAGGCTCCTCTTGATTCTCTACTGCTTCTTCCACAGGAAGCCGGAGGGTTTCTGCCACTTTCTTGTAAAACAAAGTAGGAAGGGGACTCAGAAAGCCTAGGAGGAGAAACACCTGAAGGTGTCTGGGGAGATGTCCGGGTCAATAGGCACATCCAGACTATCATCATCATCATCATCATCTTCATACTCTCCCTCCTCCTCCTCCGGTTCATAAAGAAAAGTTCGCGACTGAACTATCCTTATCGCTTTGGCTATTTCATCAGCGGTCGGAGAAAGAACTTATGGATCCGAACCGGAAGATTTTTCCCTTTTCTTTTAACCGGAACAGACTCCTCAGAATCAGCTCTCCTTTTGCCGGAAAAAGTTTCACCCTAGTCAGAGGGCACTCCTCCTGGTTCGGTCGGAACCGAACCGGGCTGGCCATCCGGATCAGCGGACTTCTTGGCCTCCCTTGCCCGCAGTCTACCTACTCTCTTATCCAGGGTAGCTTTGGGAAACTTTACAAACTTGGCAGTCTGAACTGAGGTGGTCAAACCCCAGACAAACACAGGAGGTTAGCAAAGACTTCGCCACACACACACTACAGTGTTGAAACCCAGTGGGTCTGGTTTTTTTCTTGGGTTTCTCAGACATGGCCAATCCTAAACACAACTTACCCTTTTTTCGGCAATCCGCCTGGCAAGACACCCCTATCGGTTCCTGACCGTGTTACGGGTCTTGTAAACGTAATCAAATCCGTTTTTTTTTTTTAAACTATGGACGGTTACCACTCTAATAAAGACAGAAGTTTTTTTTTTTTAACACAAACCTGATCAGTTCAAACCGAACCGATCCAATGTTTACAAGTTCCACACAGAAACTATCTAGTACTCACGGTATCACAGACACTTAAACCGACAGGTTCAGTAGCAGAAATTCGGCAGAAACTGAGCGAAAAAAACGACACTTTAACCAACTCTTTTGAACCGAGCAAAGGAGAAATCTCCAGAGCGACTGTTCAGTGAGGTGGAGTAAAGAATCTGACAGTTGGAGTTTAAACAGCAGCACACAGAGGCTTCAACCGAGCTCAGCATTCATCCCAACTTAGAAAGTTAACTCTTTGTTCTCCGGGGCAGTTCAAAGGTTGGAGATCACTGCAATAGTCAGAATACAGCAAGACTTCATGTTGTTTGAAGCAGGCTTGCCTACTCTAACTCTTCCAGAGCCAGGCCTTGAGACTGGAGATTGGGGTACCAGATCCTCCCGAGAGGAGGTTAAGAGACTGTGTCTCTTGGGAAAAGACAGGAGAAGTGAAACGGCTAAGGACAGATGATACCAAGATTGCCTCGCCCAGTCTGGAGTAATTAGAATCACTGTGCAGGGTTGCAACCTGATCTTGACTAGAACCCTGAGCAACAGGGGAAAGGGGGGAAACGCATAAAGAAACCTGCCTTCCCAATCCAATATCATAGCATCCAGGGGAACAGTCCCCAGGACTGGAGGTCTGCAGAAGAACTGGGGAAGTGGACTGTCTGGGGCTGCAGAGAGATCCATCTCTGGAGTGCCCCACCTGGGGAAGATCATTTTCAGGATGAGAGGATCCAAGGTCCATTCGTCATGGCCTTGGGAGATTCTGCTCAAAGCTTCTGCTAGCACATTGTCCTTCCCTGGAAAGTGGACTGCTATTAGGGAAGTTTGAAGGGAGTAGGCCAGAGATCATACTTTCATGGCCTCCGTGCACAAGGCCATGGACCGAATGTCCCCTTGTTTGTTAATGTACCACATGGTGGTGGTGCTGTCTGTCCTGACCCGAACCACCTTGTTCCTCACAGAGTCCGAGAAGAACTGAAGGGCCAAGAATACTGCCCCGAGTTCCAGAAGATTGTTATGAAGGACAGACTTCTGGGGACCAGACTCCCTGCACTGTGAGGGCTCCCAGGTGGGCTCCCCAGCCCAGGAGAGAAGCATCTGTGGTGAGAACCACTGAAGGAGTTTGCTTGAGTAATGGGACACCTTGCCTGAGACTGTCTTGGTCCAGCCACTACTGGGGAGCTTGGACCAGAGTCTGAGTCACTGGAATCAGCTTGGTGATTCCTTCCTCTGAGACCAAAAGGATCTTAGATGGAATTGAATGTCCCTCATCTGGAACTTGGCCCCTTGCACCACTGCAGTGGATGCTGCCATGTGGCCGAGGAGCTGAAGAAAATGTCTTGCTGGTCGAGAAACCAGCAGATGATAAGAGGAAACAAGATTTGTAAGGGCCTGAACCCTTGCTAGTGGAAGGAATGCCTTTGCTTGAACAGTATTTAACTCTTATCCCTATGAACGCGAGAAGCTATACAGTTCGAGAACTGACTTTAGCAAGTTGAGAAGGAACCCCAGGGAACTGAGCAAATCCTAAGTGACCTGTAGAGCTGACTTGACCTGGCCAGAAGACTGCCCTGCAATGAGCCAGTCGACCAGGTATGGCAACAGTGAATGCCCTGTATTCTGTGGAAGGCCACTACTACTGCAAGACACTTTGAAAACACCCTTGGAGCTGATGTTAGACCAAAAGGCATAGCATTGAACTGATAACGGCCTGAAGGCAACTCGAACCTGAGGTACTTTTTGTGGGAGCAACAGATGGAAATATGGAAACGGGCATCCTTGAGGTCCAGGGAAGCTAACCAGTCTCCTGGCCTTAGAGAGGGAAGAATCACCCCAAGAGTCAACATTTGAACTTTGGTTTTAAAATGTGCTTGTTCAAATACCTTCAGTCTAGGATGGGTCGCCACTCCAGTCTTCTTTGGGGTAAGAAGTATCTGCAGTACAGACCTTTGCCCCTGTGTAGAGTAGGAACTCTCTCCACGGCTCCGAGAGCCAACTGAGAGGAAATCTCTGCTTCTAAAGCAATGGTATCAGAGATGTTTGCAGGTGGAAAAGACGTGACCCTCACTTTCGGAAATTTTTTGAAACAGAGGGCCAGTCCCAGGCTTGCTACCTCCAGGACCCATGTGTCTGAGGTAACAGACTTCCAGGCCTGGAAGAAGTAAGCCGGCCTGCCTCCTACTGGAATTGGGGAGTCGACCCGGGCTGACATCAGGGTGTCTGCTTGGCAGGAGCCTTAGACTGGGAAAAGGATGCAGCCCTGCTCATCCCCCTCCTGCCTCTCCCTTGGAAGAACCCCTTCTGTTGGAAGGGAGAGGCGGCCTGGGCTTGGTAGAAAGGCCTGTGAAAAGGCCTGCCCCTAGACTACTGCCGCTGAGGAGTGGGTTGCCATTCCTTGGCTTGAGCACTCCTGTAAGTAGCCCTGTATTTGTCCATTTTCTTCATGTAAGCATCTGTCTGCTCCACAAACAGAGAATTACCAACTACAGGGAAATCCATGGCCTTAGCATGGGTGTCCTGCAAAAGGCTAGTACATCTGAGCCAAGCAAATCTCCTGAGACACACAGATGTAGCCATAAAGTACAGTTACATAAGAACTTACCGTAACAGTAGATCTTCGAGAGAGGCTCTTGCAATAGGTAATTACATATAGGACTGACGCCGGCTGGCGGCAGGACCCCATGGAAAAATTTCTAGCTAGCAGTCCCTGGCGAGGGACCGCCCCACATCAGGTGACCGGTGTCATGCGACGTCGGTATAAAGGGGCGGTCCCGGACGCCCGCCTTCCAGTTCTTTCCCGCCACAGGCCCGGACGAGAGAGAAGTAGATATTTCCCTCAATGGAAAAGGAGATGAAAAAGCTTAGGGGGATGGAGGGCGGGAAGGTATTATCTACTGCAAGAGCCTCTCTCGAAGATCTACTGTTATGGCAAGTTCTTATGTAACTGTACTATCTTACTTCGAGAGGGCTCTTGCAGTAGGTAATTACATACAGGACTGAATCCCAAGCAGTCTGGAACAAATAAAAGGCACCAGGAGGAGGAAACTACTCCTGAAAGTAGCGATAGCCTTGCAGGCCTCAAGACAGGCGGCCCTGCAAAACAGCTAGCCCAAAGCCTGCTCTACGGCGAGAGGCAATGTCCAAACTGTAATGTTTCGTAAAGGTATGGACGGAAGTCCTAGTGGCGGCAGCACAGATGTCTGCCGCAGACACATTCTTGAAACAAGCAGCAGAGGCTGCTACTCCACGAGTGGAGTGACCTCTGACTTGACCCGGAAGGGTCTTCTTGTACTTGTCATAACAGAAAGTGATGCAATGAGCCAACCACTTCGACAGACATTGCCTGGAAACAGCATTGCCTTCCCTTTTGTGAGCAAAAGAGACGACCAGCTGGTCAGTTTTTCTGAGATCCTTTGTCCTATTGGTGTAGTATCTCAGAATCCGGTGAACATCCATGGGATGGAGTAAATATTCTCCTTGATTGATCCTCCTACTGCGTGAAAAAGGCAGGGAACTCTATAGACTGATTTAAGGTAGACTCCGCTACCACTTTCGGCAGAAACTTAGGGTTCGTGCGAAGAGCCACTCGTTCTTTGCGAAAAATCAAATAGGGGATTTTATACATAAGGCCTGAGTTCGAAATTCTCCGGCGGAAGTAATAGGCCTGAAGAGCGTCTTCCGACAGAAACTTCAGATCTGTGGATGCCGGGTTGAAGGGAGGAAGGGTAAGTTTCTTGAGAACAAAGTTCAAGTCCCAAGGGAGCAGGAGTCCGGACAGGGGGCCTCAGATGAAGGACCCCTCTAAGAAAAGTCTTAGACACCTCTAATTGGGCAAAGGCTTTATCAGCGAAAGGAACATGGTAAGCTGAAATAACGGCCATGCGCACTTTCAAGGAGGAATGACCGAGACCCAGGTCGAAGAGATGACGTAAATATTCAAGCAGAACGGCCACTAGACAGGAGAAAGGCTCCACGTTCCTAGAGGCGGCCCAAATAGAAAACCTCTTCCATTTCATGGCATAAGTGGACCTAGTGGAGGGTTTTCTAGCCTCCACCAGAATTTCGGACACCTTTGGAGAGACACCAAAGCGAGATTGGGCTAGGTCTGCAGGAGTCATGCATGAAGTTGTAGGGACTTGAGGCCTGGATGGACCAGGGTCCCCTGATCCTGGGTCAGCAATCCCGAGATAAAGGAAGAGGAAGAGGAGGAACCTCTGAGTATTGTTGTAGAAGAGAGAACCAGATTTGCCTGGGCCAGAAAGGAGCGATCAGAATCATTCTCGCTCCTTCCATTGTTAGTTTCTGCAGTACACGAGGGACCAGAGGAATTGGGGGGGAAAGCATAGACGAATCTGCCCTTCCAGTTTAGAGACAGAGCGTCGCTCCAGAAAGCGCCTCGCTCTGGAGCGAGCAAGCAAAAAGTGGGAATTTTTGCATTTTGGGAAGAGGCAAACAGGTCTACCTGTGAATTCCCCCAAAGCTGGAAGATGTCGTCTAGAACCTTTTGGTCCAACTCCCACTCGTGTGGCAGAGCAGAGGAGCGACTGAGCTTGTCTGCCAGGGTATTGTCGACTCCTGGAACATGGATCGCCGTTAGGTGAAGGTTGTGAAGCGTTGCCCAGTCCCCAAACCCTCACTGCTTCCCTGCATAGAGGGTAGGATCGAGTCCCTCCCTGCTTGTTGATGTACCACACCACGCACATGTTGTCCGTCTGGACAGCTAGGTGACCGGGAAGGATGTACTGGTGAAGGGCTTGGAGAGCATATAGTACTGCTTGTAGCTCGAGCACAATGATGTGGAGAGCTAGCTCCAATCTGGACCATAAACCTTGGGTTCGGTGAGGACCCAGATGGGCTCCCCAACCTTCGCCTGATGCGTCCGTGGTCAGAGTCTGGGAGGGGGGAAGATGACAGAAGGGAACCCCCCCAAAACAGGTTCTCTTGAACCATCCACCACTGCAAGTCTCTCGTCATCGGCGAGGAGATCAGAACCAGATGATCTAGGTCAACTACGAGCTGATCCCACTGGGAGCAGAGAGTCCACTAAGAGATCCTCATGTGGAGCCGCGCACGGAGAACTGTCGGGATGGCGGCCGCCATGAGCCCCAAGAGACGGAGAACTGACCTCGCCAGAACCTTCCTGCGTTCTAATAGCAGGGAAATCTGTGACTGAAGGGAGGCCGCCCTGTCCGGAGGATGGAAGGCCTTGCTCACCATCGTATTGAGGATAGCCCCGATAAACTGAAGTCTCTGGGAGGGATCCAGATGAGTCTTGGAATGGTTGATGGTAATACCCAGACAAGTGAAAACCTGCTGGGTGAGGGAGAGAAAATGCAGGAGCTCCTCCCTGGACGAGGCCGCCAGGAGCTAGTCGTCCAGGTAGGGGAACACCTGAACTCCCATAGTACACAGGTGGGCCGCTACCACTGCCAGGCATTTGGTAAAAACACGGGGTGCCGAGGAAAGACCAAACAGGAGTGCCCGGAATTGGTAATGGTCCCCCTGGAAAGCAAACCGGAGGTACTTACGATGCGAGGGACGAATGGGGATGTGCAGATATGCGTCCTGCATATCCAGCGCATAAAGCCATTGACCCGGCCGAAGAAGGGGCAGAAGGGTTTGTAGGGAGAGCGTCCTGAACTTTTTGTATTCCACGTAAAGATTCAAGGAGCTGAGATAGAGAATGGGTCTGAGATCTCCCATCTTCTTTGGGACCAGGAAGAAATGAGAATAGTAACCCGTCCCTTGAAGGTGAGGAGGAACGGGTTCTATGGCCTGCTTCGCGAGAAGGGCAGATATTTCTTCCCGGACCAAAGGAAGATGGTCCCTTGCATAGGACGACTTCAGAGGGGGGTGGTGGGGTGGTTTCTGTAGAAACTCTATGGAGTGCCCTTCTGCTATAATCTGAAGCACCCATGAATCCGTTGTTATCCTCTCCCAACCCGAAGGTGGAGGGAGAACCTCCCTCCTACCGGTTCCTCCAGTGTGTCCGGAGGTGGTGGGAGAGGGGAGGAGTCAGGTGGTGTGGAGCAGCGCCGCAGCTGGGACACCCGGTGCTTTTTTGGGAGGTGGGGGCCTGGCAGCTGCGGGGGCCCGGCGTTTAGTGGCCCGCCTTCCTTGGGGTTTCGCTTGCGGCCGACTGCGTCTGCGAAAAGGACGGCGCTGTGGGGGATGGGGACGGTACATGGAATCCACGGATTTCAGAGCCGTCCCCTTCTCCTGCAAGTCAGTGATGATGTCCTTGACATCACTGCCGAAAAGCACTGAACCCCTGAAAGGTGCTGCCTGGATTGCTGACCGCACCTCCAGGACCAAACCTGACACGCGGAGCCAGGCATGGCGCTGAAGACTTACGGCGAACGTGGAGCTCCGCCCGGCAGTGTCCACTGCATCCTATGTCGTCCACAGAATGTGACGACTGGCCGAACAAGCAGAACGGACTAAGTCAGCTAACTCCTGCTTGACTTGGGAGTCAGGTAAGGAGTCAATCTTGGATTCAGCCTGGGTAAGGATGGCGTTCTGGTAATCCCCCATGTGAGCTACATAATTCAGGGCCCGAATTCCCAGTGTGGAAGAGGCGTATATTTTTCTTCCATACTGGTCCAGGAGGCGAGATTCCTTATCCGGAGGAGACTAGCTTAGATGTTTGGGATGTGCTGACCAGCCGTGAGCGGCGCTAATCACGACAGAGTCTGCACGAGGGTGAGAATCCAGAAAGTCTACACCCTCCAGAGCCAGGTATAGCCTGTTGGACTTCCTAGGAAGCGGGGCTAAAGCCGATGGTTGTTTCCAAATACTGGAAACAAGGTAGGCATGAGGCTCGATCCAGGGTGGCACTAAAGTAGGAGCCGTAAGGGGCACGTCCACATGTTCGGCGAGTTTGACGCGCTGAGGATCTGGTTCGAGAGAACGCCACTGGTGTACTTCCTGGATCTTCCTCAGCAACTCCGTGAAGGAAGGATCCTCCGGAGGAGTCCTCGGCCGGGGCTTGGACGGAGAGCGAAGCTCGTCGTTTCTCTCGGAACATCCGTCGGAAGAATCAGAGAGCGAAGAAGAAGAAGAAGAAGAATCAGAAGCAGAGTAAGACTCCCTGGCACGTCTAGGGGGAAGAACGGGTTCCTTAGGGGGGGGATCCCTGGACACGTGTCCTGCCCCTCTCGGGATCCAGAGGGAAGGGCTCTGGGATCCGGAGGCGGCGAGGGAGTGTGCCGTCTCGGGTGTATGGAGGCTAGGGGTGGCACCGTCGCCATAAGACGGCTCTCTGCCTCCTTGGTGAGCTGAGCTTTGGTCTCAGCCCACCAGGAAGCCAGAGTCTCCTGCAGATCCACCGGCGGCTAGGGGGCGGTGGAGGAGGAGGAGGGGGACAAGTATATGGATTGTATCCGTAAGGAGAATATCCGAAACCCGGCTGCGCGAAGACCGGTGCCGGGTATGGCGGCGTCGACAGGACAGGCATCGGGTAAGACGGCGGGTACCCGGGCGCCGGAGGAGCTGCCGGAGCAGACGGCCTGGAAGGAGGCCCCACGGGCGGATCAAGACTGAGAGGCCCGGGGTGGGGGTTTGGGCCCAACGGAAGGGGACTATTCCCCGCCGGCGTCCGGGGGCCCGGCGTCAGATCCAGTTCCCTAGGAGGAGGGTCTGATGGGGTTGGAATATCCCCCGCATTGCCCGGGGACGGTGGAGAAAAGTCCCCGGGGTCAGGCTGGGGTGACTCAGGCTCCCGGACGGCAGCAGAGCTCGCGAGGGAACCGGAGTAAGGCGGGGTGGAGGGTCCGTCGTGGGGTGCCGACGTGCGGCTTAGAGGCTGGTTCAGCGGGCGCCAGAGGAGCCGGCATCCAACTTACGGGGTCCCTCATCGGAGGTGGGCCGAGGGAGGGAGGCGGCCCGGTCCAAGGGGGACGAGGTCGTGCGCCGCACCGAAGGGTCGGGCGTCTTATCAACCTTCTCCCAGCGGATGTCGGAGGAGCCAACGTCCGGCTTATGGGAGGTGCCACACCAGTAGGCCGCAAGCCTGCAGCGGTACTGGGGGCAGGGGCCTCCTTTTGCCCGGAGGCGTCCGCAAGGCTCTAGCGCGAGCCCGATGGGCGGTCCGACACCTCCTCCAAAACCTTGGAGGCCGCCATCGGACGGTCCCCCGGAGGGGATGTTACCTGGGCCGTGACTCCGGCCGGAGTCACGGGCGAGGAGGCCTTCTCCCGGTGCCTTTCTTTGTCCCGCTTTTTACTATGTCCTTCAGGAGAAGTGGACGCCTGCCTGAGCTTCTTCAATTCTTTTTCCACTGAAGACATCTTTTTCTTTAACAGATGGGCTTCCAGGGACTGTTGGCGTCGTCTGCGGGTAGCCGCGTTGAAGTGCAGGCAATGCAGGCACTTGTCGACCGGGTGGTTGGGGCCTAAGCAAAAAAGGCAGAGAGAATGGCTGTCCTTGTGTAGCAGTTGGGCGCCACACGAGTCGCACTTGTTTTTGGAAGGTGTAGGGGACGACATACACCGATGCTGACCTGACGATGAGAGAAAAAAATACTCAAAACGGTAAAACCGGCGAAAGAACAGGGCTTTGCTAAGCACGAACTGCCTCGGGCGCTGCCGCGAGCTAACGTGAGAAGAACTGGAAGGTGGGCGTCCAGGACCGCCTCTTTATACCGACGTCGCACGATGCCGGTCACCTGACGTGGGTCGGTCCCTCGCCAGGGACTGCTAGCTAGAAATTTTTCCGTGGGGTCCTGCCACCGGCCAGCGTCAGTCCTTTATGTAATTACCTACCGCAAGAGCCCTCTCGAAGTAAGATCTCATGATGCCACATCATCTGAGTCCACAGCAGCATGGAATTCTACCTTGGATGCCTCAATCCCATCAGCAGCCATCTCCTCCAGCTCTTTAGCCAGCTTTGGGGGAGGCCTGCTTGGCCAGTTCCAGAACAGTATCTCACCTGGACTTCTGGTACCTGGCTGCATAGGCCATATAGTTTGCCTGCCCGAGTCCCAAGGAGGATGCCATATGTTGATTTTTGGCCATGGCATTCACCTTCCTGGAGTCTTTATCTGGGGTGTGTGAAGCCAAAGGTATGTTAGCCCTGTCACAGGCTGCAACCTGCATTACCCCAACATGGCTGCTATGACTGTACAAAAACTCCGTACCTGAGCTTGACAACATGTACCTCTCATCCATTCTTTTGTCCACTGGAGGTAAAGAGTTTGGTGTCTGAAGAATCTTTTTTGTCCGTTTCCCCAAGGATTTGTGGAGGTGAATAGACAGCCTCTTGCACTCTGGGATGTCCATTGTCTCGACAAAATCAGGCTCTTCTTCTGCAGCTTCTACCATAGGGAGCTGGACAGTTTCAGCCACCTTTTTGTAGAACAAGTAGTGTAAAGGGGACTCAGAAAGATTGGGAGGGGAGACATTGGAGGTTCTGTCTGGGGAGATATCAGGTTCAATGGGCACATCCAGACCTTCCAAGTCATTATCATCTTGTTCTGGACAGTCTTCATCCCCCTCCCAGTCCAATTCATAATAGGCATGCGGATTGTAATCTGATGGGAGTAGGATCCAACCAAACTGACAGCCTGGCCGAAGGCGCTGGTTTGGATGGAACCGATCGAAGCGACTGAACATTACTTATCTCTTTGGCTATCTCATCAGTGGCTGGAGTACGTGATTCTGGATCCGAACCAACTGATTTTCTTTTCGCCAGAACCGACCCCTCCGAGTCTGAACTCTTTTTGCCTAAGGAGGTATTGCCCAGGTCAGTGCGCACCTCCTCAGGTTCGGCTGCAACCGAACTGGGCTGGCCATCTGGGTCACCGGACTTCTCGGCCTCCCTTTACCCTACTCATTCTTTTATCCATGGTGGCTTTTGGAAAGTTTTTACAGATTTGGCAGTCTGTTCTGAGGTGGTCAAACCCCAGACAATAAAACACAGATGAGGTGAGGATCAGCTTTAGCAAAATCTTCCTCACACTCACCACAGGGTTGAAACCCAGTGGGCCTGGTTTTCTTTTTGGGTTTCTCAGACATGGCCAGACTTAACAAAAATTACCCTCAACAGCTGTTACGCCAGGTAATACTCTCTGAACGGTAACAAACAACGTTACAGATTGTGGAAAGAAACCAGTAAGTGTCAATTTTTTGGGGAACCAGCACACCACTACAAACTTTAAAGGAAGAAATTCAAACAGAATCAGTCGCTTCCAACTAGACAGACTGATAGGAAACCGAAGAAATTACAATTTCCACAGAGAAAAAAAAAAAGTTCACTACCCATCTACACAGTTACTGTACCGTAGACAGAGACTTGAAAACCGAAAAATTATAAATCTGTGAAAAACTGACACTTTTTTTAAACTTTACCGAACCGAGCGAAGGAGCAATCTCTGCAGCGACTTCACAGTTAGGTGCAGTAAAGAATATACAGGTTACTCACCTGTAACAGGAGTTCTAGGAGTGGTATATGTTGTTCATCCATACTTACTGGCAGGTTCCTTGCCGCTTTAAATCTTGCCAGAAGGTCTTCAAGCTGGCTCCTCCCACCCACCCGGGTGGTAAAACTCTCGGCTCCACCCCATGACGCCAGATCTAGCCCGCTGGAAGCTAGGTTGCGCGAAGCCGGGGCGGTCGGGTGAGTTGTGTGGATGAACAACATATACCACTCCTAGAACTCCTGTTACAGGTGAGTAACCTTTATTTCTAGGGACGTGGATATGTTGTTCAATCCACACTTACTGGCAGACTCCTGGCAGTTCTCTGAGAGGAGGAAGGCAAGGTGCGCACCCCCTACTTAGGGAATAAGGGCTGGAGAACAGAGGTCCCAAAACCAGCATCCCGGCGTAACTCTAGGTCAGTGTGGTAATGGGTAATGAAGGTGTGCGCTGACTTCCAGGTAGCAGCCCTGCAGAGTTTCTGGAGAGGGACGTTCCTGAAAGCAGCCACCGAAGCAGCAGTATGGCAGGTAGAATGAGCTCTTATCCCTTTGAGAGGCAAGGCGCACACCCTCTACTTGGGGAATAGAGACTGGAAAACCGAGGCCCCAAAACCAGCATCCCGGCGTGACTCATGGTTGATGTGGTAGTGGGTAATGAAGGTATGTGCCGACTTCCAGGTAGCAGCCCTGCAGATATCCTGGATAGGGACGTCCCTGGAAGCAGCCACCGATGCAGCGGTATGGCGGGTAGAATGAGCTCTTATCCCTCTGGGAGGCTCCATGCCCGCCGACCTATAACAGAGATCTATGCAGGAGGTGACCCACCTGCTTATCATCCACTTGGCTGCAGGTCTGCCAGGTGCGGCTTCCAGCGTGGGTGACAAACAGCTGGCGAACCTCTCCCGAACTAGCCATCCGCTCCTTATAATAAGAGAGCTTCTTCTAGGGTCCAAAGTATGAAGCCTATATTCGGCCTCCAAGGTGTGACTGGGGTAGAACACCGGCAGAGTCAACACCTGGTTAAGGTGAAGCTCCAACACCACCTTCGGAAGGAATTTCGGGTGGGGGTGCAGGACAATCTTGTCCCTGTGGAAGACCAGACAAGAAGACTCTATGGAAAGTGCCTGGAGCTCTCCCATCCTTCTGGCTGACATGATAGCCACCAAGAAGGTGGTCTTCCATGACAGGTGAGAGATGTCACACCTGTGAATCGGTTCGAATGGCCTGCCCATGAGCTTAGCCAATACCAGCGGTAGATTCCATGGAGGTGGAGGTTCTCGCTCCGGAGGGGATATGTGATCAAGGGCTTTGAAAAAGCGCCTGACCACCTTCTCCTGCGCCAACTGCTTGCCGGCCTGCGCCCAGTAAGCAGAGATGGCTGCCAGGTGCACCTTAAAGGTAGTCAACCGAAGCCCTGATAAAGGGACCACAGGTAGTCCAGAGTGCTAGCCAAGGAACAGGAGGAAGGGTCCAACCCCTTGCCCTGACACCAAATGGAGAACCTCTTCCATTTGAAGGCATAGCATTTTCTGGTCAACTCCTTACGGGATGCCTCAATGACGTTGAGGACCACGTCGGAAAGACCCAAGGCCTGGAACTCTAGCCACTCAGGAACAAGGCCGTCACATGCAGAGATTGAAGGTCCGGATGGAGTACCTTCCCCTTGTTGACTGAGATCCGGTCCGGGCAGGCTGGAAGCCACCTCGGGAGCCTGGAGCTGAGGCTGAGGAGATCTGGATACCAGAACTAGCGGGGCCAGTCTGGGGCTACCAGAATCACCTGCGCCTTGTCAAGCACCTTGTGGATCTAGGGGAAACTGAGGGAAGGCGTAGAAAAGGCCCAGGGTCCACAGCCTCGAGAAGGCATCCCCCTGCAGCGAGCCCTGCTGAGGGGGGCAGGCACGGAACAGCCTCAGCTTCGCATTCTCCCTGGAGGCAAACAGGTCCACCTGAGGGGTATCCCAGTGGGAGAACAGATCTTGTGCTACCTCCGGCAAGAGAGACCACTCGTGAGATGCAGCACCTATCCGACTTAGGGCATCGGCCAGACTGTTGGGAGGTTCCTGCCACATGGATGGCTAGGAGATCCACCTACAGGCTGATCACAAGAGACCAAGTGCGGAAAGCTTCCTTGCACAAAGGCAAGGAGCGAGTCCCGCCCTGACAGTTGATGTAGTACATGGTTGTGGTGTTGTCCGTCTGGGACTGGACCACTTGACCCCATACAAACGGAGCAAAGGCGGTGAGGACTAGTCGGACCGCTCGAAACTCCAGCAGGTTAATGTGGCATCAAGACTCCTGAGGGGACCAGAGACTGTGGGCTCTGAGCTCCCCCAGATGGGAACCCCAACCCATCAAAGGCACGGTCGTGAGAGTGACCGTCTTCTCAGGGCGGACAAATGGGATACCCTCCTGCAGATGAGCTGGAACAAGCCACCACTGGAGGCGGTTCCACATCTCCTGGGTCACGGTCACTGGCTGGTCCAGAGCACAGGAGTGCTGTGACCATTGGCAGGCCAGCCCCCATTGCAGGGGACACATGTGCCAGCAGGCCCAACTGACCATGCTGGTGCAGGCCGCCATGAGACCCAGGAGGCACAGGAAGTTCCGGGCAGGGCACAATTGCCCAATCAGAAATGACTGGGCAAAGGAGGAAAGGACCTTGGCCCTCTCCGCCGGGAGCCGTGCTCTGGCTCGAAGAGAGTCGAGCTCTGCCCTGATGAACTTAATCACCTGCAATGGCACGAGTTCCGATTTGGCCCAGTTGATGAGGAGGCCAATCTGAGAGAAGACCTGGAGAGCCAGATCTCTAGACCGCTCCACCTCCAATCTGGAGGAGGCTGCAATCAGCCAGTCATCCAGGTAAGGGTACATCCGGACCCCTCTGCGCCACAGAAATGCTGTCACCACTGCCATGCATTTGGTGAAGACCCTGGGAGCTGGAGAGAGGCCAAAGGGCATGACCCAGACCTCGTAAAGGGATCCCTCTGCCTTGAAGCAGAGGAATCGCTGGTGAGATGGACGGATAGAGACATGAAAAAATGCGTCCTGAAGGTCCAGAGAACAGAACCACACGCCTCATTCCTAGGATGGAATGATCTGAGCCAGAGTGACCATCCTGAAGGTGCGAGACCTTAGGAACTTGTTCAGATCGTGTAGGTCGAGAATGGGGCGCCAGCCCCCCGTCCATTTTGGGACCAGGAACTACCTGGACACCAACCTTGGGTCTGGAGGAGGGTCCGCCACATCCTTCAGGAGGAACAGGGCAATGACAGCTCAATGAGCCAACAGAGAGGCTGCGGAACCCGCAGGCCCCCGTGAGGCGACGGCTCGATAGGGTGGGGACAGCTCGAATTCCAGAGGCAGACCCCAGCAGACCGTGGTGATATCGGACAAGGCGGAAAGGAAGTAGGCGGAGCCGTCCATGTGAGGGGACCGGGGAGGAGATGAGGTTGGGGGCAACACCCCTCAACCAGTCACTGGGCAGGCTTGGAAGAAGGGCCGGCGGAGAAGCTGGCTGGGTCTTTCCCTCCCAGTTTCCTGCTGGAGGAAGCAGCAGGCTTGGCTTTGGGGTGCCAAGTGCGAGCCTGCTGGCCCTGATGCCGGAGCTGCTCGGACGGATGTGTCACAGGGGCTGAAGGATAAAAGGGCTTGCGCTGCTGCTGGTGGCCTTTGTCTTTCTGGGCAGACGTGACAGAGTCCAAGGTGGCACTGGACTTCTCGATCCGTTGGAGATGACCCTCCACCCCGGGACTGAACAAGTCGATACCCAGGAAGGGAATGTCTGCCAGCTTGTGCTGGGTATCCGCCATAAAGGTGGAGATCCGCAGCCAAGCTCTGCGGCGCATGGCCACTGCGGCCACTACTGACCAGGTACACGAGTCAGTGATGTCCAAAGAAGTTTGGAGCTGCTGCTTGGCCACTGTCCTTCCCTGGTCCTGCAGCTGCTTGACCGTCGTTTGAAGGTCAGCCAGAAGATGAGGAATCACCTCATCCAGGGAGCCCAAAAGGGCATGTGAAAAGTGTTCCATCAGGACGGCCGAGCTAGCCTGATGAAGGCCTAGGGAGGAAGCAGCATATACTTTCTGCCCTGAGTAGTCCAATTTTTTGGACTCCTTATCGGGTGGCTTGTCCCCATCCCGAGAGTTCCCGGAACACCGGAAAACGCTGCTGGTCACTAACCCCTCTGCAGAGGGGTGCTCCGAGAAACCGGAGAGTGAACCTGTAGGGACCACATACTACCGAGTCATCCTGGCCAAAGGTGCTGGGCAAAAAAAAAAATGGCCACTGCTACAGCTCCAGGGCCGGGCCAGCAATGGCTTCGGCCACTGGGAAGGCCTCCGTAGGAGAATCCCCTCGGTCCAGTATCTCCGTGAGGGGATACTTTGCCCCGTTTTGAAATGGGTTCGAGCTTCTTCCCTGTGGACTCTAGAGATGAGTCGAAGCATAACCAAGAACGAGGATGGGCTCTCGTCCACCGACTGACCCCCAGTGGACTCCAGGTCAAGCGGCCTGGAGAACAAGGAGTCGTCGCTGTCAGACTCCGAGGAGTCTGCGAACAGCTGCTGAGCGCCTGAGCCACCGTCCACATGCTGAGGTCAATTGGGAGTGAGGGTGACCGACAACCTATGGGGAAAACCCCGACTCGACCGAGAAACCTTGGTAGGGGCCCCAGTCTTCAGTTGTGGAAGCGGAGGTTCCACTACAATGGGTGATGCAGCTGGTTTCGGCCGAACAACCAGTGCCGGCCTCGGCTCCTCGACCACTACGATGGGTTGTTTCGGCCGCTCCGGTGACAGCCACTTAATGGCCGGAGAAGGCAACGGAGTCTGCTTATTCCCGGACAATAAGAGCTGCTGCCACATTAAATCCTCGTTGCGCCAACGCAACTTGCGCCGGAGCCTATCCTCCGAAGAGGATGACGAGGATGAGTGTCGCAGCCGCTTTCCATGGTGCCGAGACCAATGGCGAAACCGGCTGGACCTGGAAGAGGTCAGAGACCGAGACCTTCGGGGATTCCGAGGGTGGGTCAGAGAGGGGGCAGGGGAAACCCGCTCCTCCCTCTGTTCAGGAACCTTAACCGGGGACTCCAGCACAGCAGGCACAGGCAAGTCCTTGGTTTCCACCGGGGGAACCGGTGAAGAAGGGTTGTCGGCTTCTCCAGTTGACAAACCGTCCAATGGGTCGAGAAAAATCTCGGCTGTGTCAACTGTGGTCTCGGCCGGCTGACCTGACAGGACACCGTGATGCCAGCAGCCTTAGCCGCATCCTCGACCGAAGTCAACTGTCGACTATCAAGGGAAGGGGACCTCTCCCGCTCCCACGAACGTCAACGGTGGGACTTACCTTTGGAGTTTTACCACCCAGGTGGGTGGGAGGAGCCAGCTTGAAGACCTTCCAGCAAGATTTAAAGCGGCAAGGAACCTGCCAATAAGTGTGGATTAAACAACATATCCACGTCCCTAGAAGTGACGGTTACACTCTGAAGCACCACAGACAGAGGTTTGAAATCAGAGCTCGAGCTCAATGTTCTATGCTTCTGCACAGATTTAACTCTTTCATCTCCGGGACAGTTCAAGTGCTGGGGCTAACTGCATATGTAAGAATACAGCAAGACTTCATGTTGTTTGAATATGACCTTTTTGGCAGAGTGTGCGACCTGGAGGATTTGTTAGAAGTCCTTCTGTGAATTCTATGGTGTGGCCTTGAGCGACCAGCTGAAGGACCCACGAGTCTGTAGTGATCGCCTCCCATCGGGTTAGATGTTTGGTGAATCTGCCCCATACCGGTTCCTCCAGAGCCAACGGCAGAGGCTGGGGGCCCCTGCCACAATTCAGGAGGCTGGTGGGGGGAGAGCAGCGCCCCAGAAGCCCGTCGTGACTTGGCTTGAAAGGTGGCCACTGCCAAAGGAGACCAATGTTTGGTCTGACGTCAGGTAGACTGTTGCCTGTTCTGACGCCTTTGCTGGTGACAAAAAGGCTGCTTAGGCTTGTAGCTGGAACTATACATGGACTGGATGCAGCGTAAGGCCTTGCCACTGTCCTCTAGCTCAGTTATGATGTTTTTGACTTCACCCCAAAGAGAACTGGACCTCTGAAGGGGGCATCCTGAATGGCCGCTTGGATATCTTGGGCCACTCCAGATACCCGCAACCAGGAGTACCGACACATGTCAAAAGCAGTGGCAGCGCTCCGGGCAGAAGCATCTGCGGCATCATATGCAGCCCTCAGGGAATGATGGCAGGAGATTTCTGCTGTTCTGACCATTTGGACAATCTTCAGTTTAGCCTCCGAGTCGGGCAAGGCCTCAAACTCCAACTTAAGCTGATCTAGAATAGATTTCTGGTACATGATCATGGATGCCAGATAATTCAGGGCTCTGACAACCAATGTGGAGGACGAATAAACTTTATGTCCAAACTGTGATTTTCCTCGACTCCTTGTCAGGAGAGGAGGTGCTCATATACTTTGGCTTAGCTGTACAGTCACGGGCCGCATTAATGACCAAAGAGTCCGCGTTAGGATGAGAACTGAGGTGGTCTTTGCCCTCAGGGGCCAGATATAATCGGTCGGCCTTCTTGGCAACCATGACCACCGACTAAAGCTGCTGCCAAACCGTGGAGGCCAAATCCTCATGAGGGCCTATCCACAGAGGAATGAGAAGTGGCAACAGCTCTGGCATGTCTAGCTGCTCCGCCAGCCTCTTACATTGAGGGTCTTGGTCCTCAGTCTTCCACCCATTCACCTCTTGAATTTTCTGAAGGGTCTCTGTGAAAGAGAGATCCTCCGGGAGGGGGACTTAGGAAGAGTCCTTGGGCTTAGGATCCTCCGAGGAAGGAGTCTCAAAGCCCAAAGAGGAGGAGGCAGAACAGTCAGACTACAAGTCCAATGAAAGGCTTCTGTCCGGGGACAGTGCCCTCGGAAGAGGGATCTCCTTAGAGGAGACCGTAAGGCCCCTATCATTGCCTGCTACCGGGTAGGGCGCGAGGTCTGGCCAGAGGTAGAAGGATGAGATTCCACTGGTAAAAGGGACCAGAGCGTAGGTTCCAGTCAGACCGGTGAGGAGTCAGTGACAGACTGACATTGGTCCAATTCAGAAACAAACTGGGTCTTGGTCTCGCTCCACCGAGATTGAAGTGCCACCCCTAAAGTCCACTTGAGGCTGAGGAGGCTGGTATGTGGGCGGGTAGCTTGTAAAGTGACAACCCAACGTCTAAATCAGGCGTCAGGTGATGACAGCTTCGAGTACCATAGCTGGGCGTGGGACAGCCTGGTGTCAGATACCAAATCGTGGGGTATCGTGGCGTCTGGTACCCTGGCAGCAGATACTCTGGAGAGGGGTAGTGAGGCGCAGGGAAGCCTGGCGTTGGAAGGTCGGGAGAAGGTCCCAACGGGCAGAGCAGAGGGTCTTGAAGGAGGACCTGATGGCAGATAACCAGGTGAAGGCCCCAACAGAGGGGCCGAGGGACCTGACGGAGGGTAAACACGGCCTGGTAACATCAGGTCTGGCGCTGGACCCACCGGAAGTTCAGATGTCTGCCCCAAAGGGGCGGAGGGTCCCACCAGGGGCAGGGCAACGGGACCAGATGGGGAAGTAAGCGACGCAGGAGTGGTCTACTCCAGAGGGAGGTCCTGCATCAGGCGTTCCAGCTCTGGCACCTGGGTTGTGTTGGGCGAATGCTCCTCCAACTCCAGCTCAGGAAGATCAGGCAAGCTAGGAGTCTTCACCAAAGGAGGTGGGGAAGATGGATCCCGAGACAGAGAATCCTCTGGGGAAGGCTGCAACCAAAGTGGCAGAGGTCGCTGATCTAGCAGATAGATGTCAGGCCTGTTACGAGGGCCCGACAAAAGCGCCATGGCTGGGCAGATGCCAGAGGAGCTGGCATGCGACTTATCAGTCTTGGCTGGGCAGTCATCAGAGAAGCAGACAACAGACTTATCAGCCACACCACCAGACTTAGACCCAGGGGTTTTGAGGGGTCTAAGACTGGCCGAGTTCTCTGGCACTCCAGAGACACCCACCTGAACTGCTACCAACTCATGTGGGGAGGAATCAAGGGCTGCTCCATGGAGGAGGAGGAAGCATTTTTGGCCAGTGGGGCATTACCCGCGCTAACATGAGGCTGACTGACATCCAGGGCTCCCAAAGGAAGCCGTGAATGAGAAGGAGACCAATCATGGTTCCAGTGCTTCTCCTTGTCCTTCTACTTCTGGGAGTCAGAAGAACCCTCCTGTGAGGGAGATGATCCCAGCAGTTATCGCAGCTCCTTCTTCATGGAAGCCTCCTTCAGTTTAAGAACATGGGCTTCCAGGGCCTGTTGGCAGTGTTTCCATGTGGCCTGGCTGAAATTCTGACAAGCCTCATAGTCCTCGGTCTTGGTGATCAGGTCCTAGGCAGAAAAGACAAAGTGACTGGCCATCCTTATGAGGGAGCTGTGTGCCGCTGGACTCGCACCGGTTCTTATGAAACTCGGAAGGCACTAGAAAAGGCATGCACGAAAATTACTTTTCTAGAAATACAGAAAATAAAGAAATAACGGTGAAATACTCACCCAATAATGGCAGTCGACTGAAGCAGTGTTCTTAGTGAGATCAGACATGCAGGTAGACGGCAGGAAAAGTAGACGTGGGGACCGCCCAGTATACAGTGTCTCGCTGATGTACGGTGACATCAGGTGGGTGGTCAGTCCCCCACCAGACACTGCTAGCTAAAGTTTTCAGCGTGGTCCTAGTGCCTGGCGTCTCTAGTCCTAATGGTTACCTACTGCAAGAGCCCTCTCGAAGTAAGATCTTAGAACTGGTATACAAAGACACCCAATCTTTGCAGAAAATCAAATAAAGAGGCCCACAGACTGGAGTCTGAAACTGAAATTCTTCACGCTGAAGTAATAGCAACCAAAAATAATGCTTTCCCCAACAGAAAGCATAGGCTGCAAGTCGCAGCTGGCTCAAAAGAAATCAAAGTAAGTGACCAACACAAAATTCAGGTCCCAAGCCGGGACAGGACTGCAGATAGAACTTCGAGTGCAGAATGCGCCTCATAAAAACGTACAGGCTGAGTCTTCCCGGTGGTGCTAAGGGTTGATACGGCAGATGCCGCACCTCGCGCCACAATGGTGACCCAGGTTCGGGAATGATCCCAGGACGGAGGCAAGGATGTTAATTAGCTGCTGACTGGCAGCGTTCCTCCTTATTAAGGTTAAGGAGGGCTTCCTTGGAGCTTGGCTGCCCCCTGGTGGACGCTGGGTGGCAGCGTCACATTTGAGGAGCCCTGGCACTAGGCCGGGAAGGGCAGATGGGGCTGTCAACTGGAGCTGCAGTGTACATGAATGCCTCCACGCGCATTCATTGCCGCTTCTGGAGTCCGGGTATTTAAGGGGTGGAAAAGGTGGAAAAATCGGGGGTCCCCTACAGGACGACGCCGGTTCTGGAGTTCTGCCGGGATGCGCATAGCATCCAGAAGTTTCCGAACGACCCTGAGTCAGGTAAGGGTGTCCGATGGGAGTAGTGGCCTACTGTGGGGGATAAAAAAAAAAAAAAAATGTACAGGCTACCTTCACCTGAGCAGCCATATGACCATCAACAGGCATGTAAAAGGCTGAAATGGCAGCCAAGTCCACTTTAATATAAGAATCTGATGCAGGCCTACAATACAGTATAAGGACAGTAAATATTATAGAACCTGGTTTACTAGACAGGTAAAAGGGTCCAACTGGCGAGAAGCAGCCATAAAGCAACCCGCTTCCACTTCATGGAGTAAGTGGCTCTGGTGGAGCGCTTTTTGGAAGCCACCAAGATGTCTGCTACCTTTTCGTACACTCCAAACCTGTCAAGGAACCATGCATGAAGGTGGAGTGCCTTGAGGTCTGGATGGACCAGTGCTCCCTGTTCCTATGACAGAAGACCTTGGCATAATTGCAGGGGTACTGGAGGTTCCACCATTAGCTGCTGTAGTAATTGGAACCAAATCTGATGAGGCCACAGTCGGGCAGTAAGTATCAGAGTTGCCCCCTCCATTTGAAGCTTGATTAGTACTTTCTGGAATAGAAGTTGGGAAGGCATACAGGAATCTCCCTTTCCAAGAGAGGGACAAGCGTCTCATCAAAAAAAACTCCAGGCCCTGAAGCAAGCAGGAAAGCGGCAGTTTACATTCTGGGGGGGGGGGGCAAAAAAAAAAAAAAAAGGGGGTCCAACTCTGGACAACCCCATCTGTCGAACAGATCTATGACTGGGGTCAGCAGCTCCCAACTGTACATCCTAGACTGTGACCAGCTTAGTCTGTCTGCCAATACACTTTGGGCCCCTGGAAAATGCACCGCTGATAGTTCTAGACAGTGTTCCAGGGCCCAGTACCAAACTTTCGTTACCTCCTTGCATGGGGGATAGGAAGGAGTCCCTCTTACTTGTTGATGTAGAGCATCACATCGATTTTGTCCATCTGAATTAACAGAGGACCCGGGGGAGAGACAGGACTGGAATGCTTGTATGCCGTACAGAACAGCTCTCATTTCTAGGACATTTATGTGGAGGGTGCTCTCCACTTTCATCCATGTTCTCTGTGTATGAAGAGGCCTTAGATGTGCCCCCAGCCTATCCCCCGAGGCATCTGTGGTGAGAATTTCTCAAGCGGACGGGATCAGGAAGGGAACCCCCTACAGCAGGTGGATGGGTTCCATCCAACACTTAAGTACTTTTCTGACAGGGAAGGTTACTAGAACGTTTAGTTCTAGGTCATCTGTGCATTGGTCCCACTGGACTCCCGTGTCCATTGTAGGATTCTCATGTGCAGCCGTGCCAGTGGTACTGTGGTGATGGCCACTGCCTTCAGGCCTAGAAGTCTCAGGAATGTCCTTGCTGTGAAATATCTGTTGTTGTAGACCATCTGGGTCTGCACTATCAGACACTCAGCCCTGTCCTGTAGCAGGAAGTGCAGGCCTTGGGCCTGTCGAGGACTGTCCCTATGTACTGCAGATGTTGGCAAGGTGTCAGGACTGATTTTAGTGCACGGACAACAATCCCCAGAGCACTGAACAGGTGTCTGGTAGAGTCTAGGGTGTGGGAAAGCTACTCCTTGGAGTGAGCCTTGAGAAGCCAGTCATCCAGGTATGGAAAGACATACAGGCCGTCCCTACAGAGGGCTGCTGCCACCACTGCTAAACATCTGGTAAATATCCATGGCGCAGATGATAACCCATAGGGCAATACTCTGAACTGGTAGTGCTCTCCCTGACACAGGGATCTTAGATATTTCCTATGTGATTTGCAAATCCTGATGTTCAAGTAATCATCCTGAGTACCTAGGGAGCAAATCCAGTCCCTGGTTTGCAATAGTGGAAACAGGCCTTGCAGTGTGACCATTCTGAACCTCCTGAACTTCTTGTATTCTATATAAAAAAAAAGTTCAGATCTCTGAGGTCTAGAATGGGTCTCGGGTGGTTTGTCCATTTTGAGAATAGGAAGTACAGATAATAGAACTCAGTATTCCACTGTTGCCAGGGAAGTTCTACTGCCCTTTTTTGAAGCAGGATGTGAATTACCTCCAGAAGCAATGGAATGTGTTCTGCAGGGTAACAGGAAATGCACCGGTGGATGGTCTGGAGTTAGTTCCAGAAGAAAAAATTACTCATCTTAGTAATGTTGTTTCTTCTAATGGAGTCTTGCTGTATTCTGACAAATTGCAGTGATGTCCAACCTTTGAACTGCCCCGGAGATGAAAGAGTTAACTTTCCATGCCAGGCATGGAACGCTGAGCTCGAGCTCGGTTGAAACTCTGTCTGTTGCTGTTTGAACTCAAACCGTCATATCTTTTCGAGCTATACTCACTGGGTGTCCTATGTGGAAACTGTAAACTTACACTAGCCAACTGGCTACTAAATATAATAAACAGATTTTTTGGTCCCAAAACAAAGACTCAAGTCAGGAAACCCAAAAAATGAAACAAGCACAACACCCACCCACCTAAACTAAAGGGGTGAGAAATAAGGGGTGGGGCACCTCTTGAGTGCCAACACTGCTACTGCCCACCCACATCCCAAAAACAAGGGTTCTGAGAGGGGAGGCAGGGGGGCGCTCAGAATACAGCAAGACTCCATTAGAAGAAACAACATTACTAAGGTGAGTATTTTTTCATCAAACAACATGAAGTCTTGCTGTATTCTGACAAATTGCAGACTACCAAGCAGTACCTCCATGGAGGAGGGACAGAACCTACCTAGGAAATAGGCTCTGAAGCACTGCTGTGCAAACCGAGCATCACTCCTACCCTGGATATCCAGAGGTAATGCTTGGTAAAGTGTGTACTGTTTTCCAGGTGGCTGCTTGACAATCTCTAAGATAGGAATATCCCGGGCAGCAGCCAGGGAAGCAGCTGTACCTCTGGTAGAGTGAGCCCTCAGGCCTCAGGGTGGAGTCCTACCTAGTTTTTCATAGCAAAACTGAATGCAAGAGACAATCCACCTGGCAATAGATCTCTTAGTGGCAGGTTTTCCCTTACCAACTTCACCATAAGTGAGGAATAGTTGGAGGGAGTCAAACCTGTGACCCTTGGTACACTCTATGTAGTAGCAAAGGGCTCTTTTCACATCCAAACTGTGCAGCCTCCTCTCCCCAGAGGAGGAATGGTCAGTGAAGAAAACAGGGAGAGACAGACTGGTTAAGGTGGAAGTCTGAAACTACCTTAGGCAAAAACTTCCTATTAGTCCTGAGGACCACCTTATCTCTATGGAAAGAGATAAAATCAGGCTCCACTGACAGGGCTTATAACTCGCTTATGCACCTGGCAGAAGTGATGGCCACCAAGAAAACAGTTTTCCAAGTCAAGTACTTAAGCTCTGCTGAGGACAAAGGCTCAAAAAGGGGGTTGCATAAGCTGGGCAATGCAAACATTAAGGTCCCAGACAGGGGCAGGGTCCCTGAATGGAGGATTGGTATGAAGCAATCCCTTGAAAAATTTAGAGAATACAGGATGGGCTGAAAGGGAAGAAAGCTTGCCTGCTGAAAGAAAGGCAGAGACAGCTGCCAGATGCACTCTTAGTGTAGCTGGTCTGAGTCCCAAGCTAGTAAGATGAACCATATAGTCCAGGACCGTGGACAGGCTAGCAGATCCTGAGGAAATAGGTTTCCCAGAGCACTATATAGAAAATCTTTTCCACTTGGAGTTGTAAGTGTTTCTGGTGGAAGGCTTCCCGAGAAGCCTTTAGAATATCCATAACACCTTGAGAGAGGTGCAACTCTGCAAACTCTAACTCTTCAAGAGCCAGGCCTAGAGATTGAGAGATTTGAGATTCGGATACCAAACCCTCCCCTGAGCACATGTTAATAGGTTGTAATTCCTGGGAAGAGATAGGGGAAGGTGGACTGCTAAGGACAACAAGAGAGGGTTCCAGGGCTGCCTGGCCCAGTCTGGAGCAATCAATCACCTTGCAGGGTTGAGACCGGATTTTGACTAACACCTTGAACAGGAGAGGGAAGTGGGGAAAAGCATACAGGAACTTCCCTTCCTAATTGAGAACTAGGGCATCCAGGGGGACTGAGCCCAACACTGGGGGCCTGCAGCAGAAGAGAGGAAGCTGGTGATTGTCTGGGGCTGCAAAAAGATCTATCTGTGGGGTGCCCCATCTGGAGAAGATCATCTTCAAAACCAGGGGATCCAAGGACCATTCGTGATGACCCTGAGATATCCTGCTGAGAGCATCTGCCAGGGCATTGTCCTTGCCTGGGAGGTGTATTGCTGTAAGAGAGGTGTTCAGGGAATAGGCCAGAGACCATAACTTCATTGCCTCTGTGCACAAGTCCACAGACCGAGTGCCCCCTTGCCTGCTGATATACCACATTGTGGTGGTATTGTCTGTCCTGATCTGAACTACTTTGTTTAGAACAGACTTGGAAAAAGCTTGAAATGCTAGAAACACTGCTCTGAGCTCTAACAGATTGATGTGAAGCAGAGATTCCTGAGGAGACCACAACCCTTGGGTGGTCAGGGGTCCCAAGTGTGCTCCCCACCCCAAGAGGGAGGCATCTGTAGTAAGGATTAGAGAATGAAACTGAGTGACAAAAGGAACTTCCTGTCTAAATTGTCCTGATCCAGCCACCACTGTAACTCCTGGATCAGGGTTCGAGTCACTGGAATTAATTTGGTCAGAGGGTCCCTCTTCTGAGACCAAAAGGTTCTCAAGTGTAACTGAATATCCCTCATTTGAAATTTTACTCCCTGCACCACTATTGTAGAGGCAGCCATGTGTCCTAGGAGTTACAGAAAATGCCTTGCTGGTCGAGACACCTGGGGGGTGAATGAAGAGGCCAGTGAAATAAGTGTCCTTGCCCTGTCCAGGGGAAGGAAGGCTCTTGCCTCTACTGTATCCAGCTCTGCCCCTATGAAGGTCAGGAGCTGCACAGGCTCTAGAACTGACTTTGAAAGATTCAGCAGGAAACCTAGAGAAGTGAGCAGTTGCTGAGTTATCTGTAGGTGTAACCTGACTTGGTCTGGGGACTGGCCTACTATGAGCCAGTCGCCCAGGTATGGAAATATGGAGATCCTTTTTCTCCTTAGGAAGGCAACTACTACTGCCATGCATTTTGTGAACACCCTTGGAGCAGAAGTTAGGCCGAAGGGCATTGCTCTGAATTGGTAGTGGCCTGAGGGCAGCTCGAACCTGAGGTACTTTCGGTGGGAGCTTCTGATGAGAATATGGAAATAGGCATCCTTGAGGTCCAGGGAGACTAGCCAGTCCCCTGGCCTTAGAGAGGGTAGAATTATTCCCAGAGTCACCATTCTGAACTTTGGCTTTAAAAGGTGCTTGTTTAAATATCTGAGATTCAGGATGGGCCGCCACTCTCCTGTCTTTTTGTGGGGTTAGGAAGTACCTGGCGTACAATCCTTTCCCTTTGTGTAGGGGTGGGACCCTCTCTATGGCTCTGAGAGCTAAGAGGGAAGATACCTCTACCTCTAGGGCAAGTGCCTCTGAAGGATTTGCAGGTGGAAAGGATCTGGTTCTCATCTTTGGAAATCTTTTGAAGCTGTGAACCAGTCCCTGGCTTACTACTTCCAGGACCGATTTGTCTGATGTTAAAGACATCCAGTCCTGGACAAAGTAAGCCAGCCTGCCCCCTACAGGTGGTGGAGAATCAGCCCTGGCAAACCCATCAGGGTGCCTGCTTGGCAGGGGCTTTAGGCTGAGGGGTGGAAGCAGGCCTGCTTGTACCCCGTCTGTCTCTCCCTCTAAAGAACCCCCTATGAGCATAAGCAGAAGATGAGCCTGGGCTTGGTAGAAAGGCCTATGAAAAGGCCTGCCCCTACCCCTGGGATGCTGCCTCTGAGGAGTGGCTTGCCTTTCCTTGGCCTGAGCACTCCTGTAGGTGGTCCTGTATTCATCCATTTTCTTCATGTAGTTCTCCGTTTGCTCCCCAAACGAGAATTACCCACAACAGGAAAATCCATGGCCTTAGTCTGGGTATCCTGAGACAGGCTAGTACATCTGAGCCAAGCCATCCTCTGAAGGGCCACAGATGTAGCCATGACTCTAGATGAAACATCATTGGAGTCCACTGCAGCATGGAACTGCACCTTGGATGCCTCAATACCATCAGCAGCCACCTGCTCCAGCTCCGCAAGCTGGCCAGGGACCTGTTTAGCTAAAGCCATTACAGTGTCCCATCTAGATTTCTGATATCTAGCTGTATAGGCCATATAATTAGCCTGCCTGAGTCCCAAGGATGCTGCCATGTACTGTTTCTTTGCCATGGCATCAATCCTCCTGGAGTCCTTATCTGGGGGGTGTGAAGCCAAGGGTATATTTGCCTTATCACAGGCTGCAGCCTGCACTACCCCAACATGGCTGCATTGCTGGGTAAGGAACTCTGTATCTGAGCCTGAGAGAGTATACCTCTTGTCCATTCTCTTGTCCACAGGAGGTATAGAATTAGGAGTCTTTAAAATTTTCATTGTCTGTTTCCCAAAGGACTTATGAAGGGGAATAGACAGCCTCCTGGACTCTGGGATATCCATCATTTCAATATAGTCAGGCTCCTCCTGGTCATCCGCAGCTTCTTCCATAGGAAGCTGAAGAGTTTCAGCCACTTTTTTGTAAAACAAATGGGAAGGGGACTCAGAAAGCCTAGGAGGAGACACTCCTGAAGATCTGTCTGGGGAGATGTCCGGGTCAATGGGCACATCCAGACTTTCGTAATCACACTCCCTTTCCTCATACTCTCCTTCCTCCTCCTCCGGTTCAAAAATTCCTCAAAATTATAATCCGGAACCGGGGGAACCGACCGAACCGAGCGCCTTCCTAATGGTGCCGGTTTGGTCGGAACTGGGGATAGCGGCCGAACAATCCTTATCGCTCTGGCTATTTCATCAGCGGTCGGAGAAAGAACTTGTGGATCCGCACCGGCTGATTTATCCCTTCTTGTTCTTTTAACCGAAACAGACTCCTCGGAGTTGGTTCTCCTTTTGCCCAAATAAGTTTCGTCCTGGTCAGAGGGCACTCCTTCTGGTTCGGTTGGAACCGAACTGGGCTGGCCATCTGGGTCAGCGGACTTCTTGGCCTCCTTTTCCCTGAGCCTATCAACTCTTTTTTCCAGGGTAGCTGCAGGAAAATTTTGACAAATCTGGCAGTCTGAATCGAGGTGGTCAAACCCCAGACAATAAACACAGGTGGTGTGGGGATCGGCCTTAGCAAAGACTTCCCTCACACACACTACAGTGTTGAAACCCAGTGGGCCCGGTTTTTCTTTTGGGTTTCTCAGACATGGCCAGTCCTAACAAAAACGTACCCTTTTTTCGGCAATCCGCCAGGCAAGACACCCTTATCGGTTCCTGACCACGTTACAGGTCGTGGAAAAAACAGTAGTAAAATCCGTTTTTTTTTTTTAGAACCGATAAGAACCGGTTACCACACTCTAAAAGCAGAATAAACTTTTTTAAACAACCTGATCGGTTCAAACCGAACCGATCCCACGTTTACAAGTTCCACACAGAACAACAAAAAATAAGCCTATCTAGTACTCACGAAACCACAGACAGAGACTGAACCGATAGGTTACGGTTTAAATTCGGTCGAAAACCAAGAAAAATGGTACTTCAACTGACAAACTTAACCGAGCAAAGGAGAAAATCTCCGGAGCGACTGTTCAATGAGGCAGAGTAAAGAATCTGACGGTCTGAGTTCAAACAGCAACAGACAGAGTCTCAACCGAGCTCGAGCTCAGCGTTCCATGCTTGGCATGGAAAGCTAACTCTTTCATCTCCAGGGCAGTTCAAAGGTTGGACATCACTGCAATTTGTCAGAATACAGCAAGACTTCATGTTGTTTGAAGCTCCAAAGCATGGCTTTGTGCTATTATCTGCAGGACCCAAGCATTTCAGGTTACCTTTCTCCACTGGTCCAGGTGAAGAGAAAAGTGACCCCAACCACCACCCCTGGAGGCAGAGAGAGGAAGGAAAGTCGGGCAGAGCCAGTTGCTGCAGCTGCTGCTGCAGTGTCACCTCTAGAGGCTTTTGAGTGGGCATCTGGGGTGGAGCCAGGTGGGGGGTAAGGTTGCTGCCACTCTACCCTTGCCTGCTGTCTCTGGTAGTGGCCGAGTATGATGCATGGAATGTACCAATTTCAGGGTTCTACCAGAAGCCTGCAGATTGGAGAGAATGGTCAGTCTCCTGTTTAGCAGTTTTCTCTGCAAGGGCCTGGGCAGCTACCTTGGCCTTCCTCCACAGGAGTATTCTGGTATTTTACCATGTGTGCTTGGTAATTTGAAATCCTTAGCCCTAGAGAGGCTGACGTAAAAGTCCTTTTGCCTAAGGCATCAAGTTTTCTGGACTCCTTGTCAGGAGGAAGGGACCAAGTTGCTTTGGAACCTTAGATCTGTCATGGGCTGCACTGACCACTGAATCCGCCTCTGGCTGGCCTGCAAAAAAAGCTTAATAATAATAAGACGTTATTTATTAAGCGCCTTTCAAGCACCAAGGCGCATACAAATGAATATTAGAATCAGAAATATACATATAAAATCAACATTCACAACAGCATCAATTTATAAAGGCCTTACTCCACAAAAAAAGTCTTAAAATCCCGCATAAAGGATTCCACGGTCGTGCATTCCCTAAGCCGTCGAGGCAGAGAGTTCAGAGGTTGGGGCCCCAAAAACAAAAGCCCTGGCCCCAGAAGACTTCAATATAACCTCGAACCTCTAGCAACCCTCGCCGGCTGAACGGAGCTGTAGTACGGGGCGGTAAGGAATCAAAAGCTCTTTCAAGTAGTCGGGGCCGAGTCCGTGCAGGGCTTTGAAGGTCAAAAGACCTACTTTAAAGGTGATCCGCCACTGTATAGGCAGCCAGTGCAGATCGCGCAGCACAGGGGTAATATGTGTCCTTCTAGTTACCCTTCTAGTTAGCTTGCTTGAGGGGGCCTGATACAGCTTGTCTGTCTTCCTCAGTGACAGGTAAGGTGGCATTCTCCATGGCTGGCAGGAGGGGATGAATGACTACTGGTTGAGTAATAGGCAGTTCTAAGAAGTTCACAAAGTTCTTCTTAGTAATGTCCTGCTCCTCTGCATCAAACCCCATTACAGAATGAAGCTCCGGCATCACTGTTATGAAGGAGGGGTCTTCAGGGGGAGACACGAAGGTGTAAGACAGAGGCTGTGGAACTGGCTCTTTCATAGGTATACACAAATTCCTCTTACATAGAACACAGAAACACAGAATTTGACGGCAGATAAGGACCGCTTGGCCCATCTAGTCTGCCCATTTTCCTACCTAACAGATAAGCTGCAGATCCTATTTAACCAACAGCTTACTTCCCCCTACCCCCCCCAACTAGGACCGTCTTATGTCTGTCCAATGCATTCTTGAATTCCCCTACTGTTCTTGACTCCATGACCTCCTCAAGGAGGCTGTTCCATGCATCCACAACCCTCTCTGTGAAAAGATACTTCCTCACATTACCTCTGAGCCGTCCCCCCTCTATCTTTAAATTGTGCCCCCTTGTTCCTCTTCCCCTTCCTCCTCATCCATAATAAGTTCTGGATTACATTTCCAGGTCCTCATCAACATGGTCTGGAGAACACAGACGTGGAGCTGAAAAAGCAGTTGACAGCATAGAGGGTATCTGGCGCTTCGACCTGGCAGGCAACGTCGCAAGGGGGGGGGCAGTTGTGTGGACCCCGATGGAAAGCTCATTGATGGAGGAGGTAACAAGCATTTAAGCATGTCCATAAAGGACACTAGAATCACCTGAACCTCGGTGCCAGTGTTTGTGTTGACAGGAACACCGGCAGATGTCGACCAAGGAGGCAGGGGCCTCAACATCAACTGAAACACACCAGCCGTGATAGGTCTGGAGGCACTAGAGGGCGATCCAGCAGTATCAATGGTCTTGGGACAGGCTGCGTCGCTGCCAGAATGATCGACGGGCTAGAGGAGGTTGTACCTGAACAAGTAGTTGACCTAGAGCACACGGGGAGGTCCTTGCCTTTTCTTTCAGCCTATCCTTGTGTTTGTGGCAGTGAGACCCAGATGTCTTCTCCCAGGACTTGGGTCGCTTCAAACTCGAGAAGCGGGCAAGCAATACGGTGGGGGTTTCCTGAGATGACACACATGCTGCCGAAAATCACTTTTAAAAAGTGATTACTTGGCTGGCCCGGTGGTGCTGAGGGTTGTGGCGCTAGATGCCACACCTCGCGCCACACCTGCGACCCAGGTTTGGGAGTAAGCATGGGTCATCAGGGTAAGGAGAAGACTGAGCATCCAAAGGACTGCTCTCTTCTCCTGGGGTGGGCTTTGGGGATCTCCTGCTCGCTAGTCACTCCTGGCGGAGGCTGTGGTGCACAGCATCTTGGGCGGGGACAGCCAATGGGGTCTTGTGTCGGCAGGCATCCGCAAGAGGGGGCAGGCTCACTCAATCAGTGCGCGGACGCCACTGCATGTCTGCGCCAGGGGGCAGAACAAGGCAAATGGCCCTGTCTCCTGGTAGGTGGGGGGGGGGGGTTCAGGGGCCGGCCAACCAAACCCAGTGCCACGTCTTTCCAGTCAGCCATCTGGCTCTCTTCCGTGCCTGGTCGCTCTCAGACTCTAGACAGAGCAACAGAAGGAGTAAGTGGTCCCACCTCAGGGAACTCAGAGCAAGGGGGTTGGTCGATCAGGTCGCGGTAGAGAGGTGGCCAATGGAGGGAGAGCTGGAGGAATTCCAGCAAAAGGGATCATGGCTGAGCACAGTAATCCTCTGGAGAGAGTCCAGGTAGACAGTGAGTAAGAAGCATAAATGTAATTGGAAAAAAAAAAGATTACTGCGAGAGAAAAACGACCATATCAACATTGGGGTTTCCACAGAAGGGTCCGACATGAACAGTCGACGGCTGCAAAAGAAATGAGGAGGGAAGAGGCTGTTCATGTTTATATAGGAAAAGCCGACATAGAAGGCCCCTAGTGAACTGCTTGCAGAAAGTTTCCTGGTGGTCCTAGCACCTGACGGCTCTAGTTCCACAGGTGTGGCCTGATGAAGAGATATATTCGAAGATCTTTTATTATAATTTAAACAAACTGACACAAACAGCAGTGGTCTGGAACAAGGTCGTTTTGGCACCAAAACCGGTGCTTTCTCAAGCATTTTCTCAAGACACTTTTAGAATGTGCCAGTTTGGGTGCAAAACGCTGGCATTTGTCCAAACCACTGCTGCTTGTATCAACTTATTTAAATTAATGTAAAAGCTTCTGCACAGTGCTTTCTGCAATGTGTTACTTGTGGTGATGCAAGAGTGCTTAGACATTGCAGATCTTGCGTGATAAGGAGCCTATGGCCCTAACAAACCTGGAGCTGCAGATTTTGGTTTGGGACATGACAGCATCCAAGTTCCTGAAAGGAATAAACCAGGTAAACTGCAAGGAGCTATTCAGCAGGAATGGTGGGTCAAAAACAAGGGAACATGAATGTAAGCTGGTTGGGGAGGGACATTCAGGAAAAATGCAAGAAAGTTTTACTTTACCGAGACAGTGGCTAAGCTGTGAACAGCCTACCAGCAGAGGGGGTGGCCCAGAAACCAATCACCAGTTTAATCAGGGCAGGGAAGACAGTCAAGGGCTTAACAGTTACTCAGGCGTTAGCAGTAAGACAGGGAGCAAGGGGATAGTGGAGGACAAAAACCCTGTCTGGACAAGAGGTCACAGGGAAAGGTAGGATAAAACTGGGCAGACTGGATGAACCAATAGTCATTATCTGCAGATACTGTCTACGTTTCTAAAATGAGTGTAAACAACAGGCTAGGTAGGGGAAGCAACTGCTGTTTTATAGACCTTTCCAAGCCTCACCTTCTGTAAAGTACTGGAGGCAGTCAAGAGGCTGCAACACAGGGCCAAACAGATCAGGGGTATGGGGGACACAAGCTAAAATGAGAGACTGGTGGCCCTCAACACATTATTCCTTGGAAAAAGGAGACTAAAAGGGGGCATGATCTTAGTTTTTTGCACGTTCAAAGGAATTGACAAGATCAAACAGACATGCCTGATCTCATGTCCTAAAGCAGAATGTGGAGACACATTTAGAAGCTCAGAGGTTGTAAATTCAAGGGAAATATTAGGAGGCACATATTCACCCAGACAGTGGTGAACCTATGGAACAGCCTACCTGCAGAGACAGTGGACATGACAGTACAGGCTTTAAAGGTAAGCCTGGACAAGTTTCTGTTTAGCAAGGAAATCACACAGTACCCAGCCTAGTGGATTGGATAAGGAATGCTGTTAAATTAGTACTATACATTTTTGCCTGTACTTACTCATCCCTGCTCATTAAGGAGGGGAATGACGCAATGATGTTGAGAATCCCTTCTAATCTTACAGTACTGCAACAGTGTCACAAACATCATAACAAATGCTGTAATGTATCAGTGTGTTTTTTTTTTTAAGCAGCAATAATGTTGCCACACAAAACAACTGATGTTGATAATGAAAATAATCTGATGCCATACTGGCATTTCCCAGCATGAAACATTAAATGTCATCAAGTGATTCAAAGCCATAATAAAAACCCAATGTTTCCTTTTGTTTATTTTCAGGATTTTCCATGTATAGCTCTTTCTCCCTTTTGCAATCTGTCCGGTCATCAGGCCTGGAACTGTACCCAGTGGCGAGTCTCCCAGCCCCATCCTCCACTAATCACACCATCACAATGGTGGGGGTCCGTGGCACAGGGCCACAGAGAACAACAGTCGGTCGTCCCAATGGTAGAGTGGCTTTTATTCCCCGTTTTCTCCCCCTGGATCCTTTCAAAAATAAGACAATGCAACCACATTTGTGTTTGAAAAAATTATTTGTAACTTTATATCCGCCAACATGACCGTGATTTGACATATCATGGCCCCGTGCCATTTCATTTGAGCAGCTGCTGTACTGTGTCTTAGGCTTTAAAAGCAGCAGAGTAATTCCACCATACACATGTAAGTTCCTCACAGTATAAGTGCTCACAGCTTATCCAGCCTTCCCATAATCTGAATCAGTCAATCATTCTGCAATGGTTTTCTAGGCATGTCTGTGAATCTTCAGTAGTCAGAGGAAAAACAACCAAAACCAAACTGCTGCCCTGGTCAGTACATACTAGGAATTAAATTACCAATAAAGAATGAAACTCCCATTCTGTGTTGACTCCTACTGTTTGGACAGCTGGAACTTACAGGTAAGGAGTCAATGCTGAGCAACCACCTACAAGGACCGTCTTGCAAAATACTTCATCAGCAGACGTGAACACCTGCAACCTGTAGTGCTATAATGATGTATGCAAGACAGACCATGCAGCCTTGCTGCATTGATATTTTGAAGCAATCTATCTGACATGCAGAAACCCACAGCGTACTACAAGAATACGGTTCAGGACACTGAACTCGTATCTTTAAATTTCCGTGGTTATCAGCTTAGTGGAGTTACGCCATTTTGTTTTCGTGCACACACAACAATGCCAGCTACTGCTGATTTGCAGACTATCAAATCTGTAAATGCCAGTGCTTTCTATCCATTCTCTACTTAGCAATCTGCATTCTGTGTTATGTTCAGTCGCTGTCCCAGAACAGGAAGGGCGGGAGTTGTAAGGGCACACCATAGGCAGTAGGAAAGTAAGTGTAAAAATACATAAAGGGAGGAGACAGTAAGCACACAAAGCAACAGGAAAGGACACACAAAATAAGTCAAGATGGGAGTGGTGCAGTGCAATGACTGTGGGGCAGCAGTGTTCTGGGAGAGACACTGGAGGCTGCGATGCTGCCCTGTTTACAGGCACCTCTCTGGTCTGAGGGAGAAGGCTGTCCATCTTCAGGCTGACCTGGCCAGGATTCATGAAACCTCTTCCCCCACCCAGGGGCCACCACCATTACCTCAGAGGTTGCCAAGAAAGAGGAGTGGTTGGACCAAGGTGGGCTCAGGGAGGGAGAGGGTGGTGAAACAGGTGCATCCCTCCTGTTGTACCTCTCCACAATTCATATGCTGTTCTGGCAAAGAGCAAAGAGTGGTTCCTCTATGGAGGCACCTGCAGTGGAGACCAAGGAGAATGCTGGGAACCTCCACAAAGGAGACCCAGAGGAGGGTGGCACGAGACCCCACAGGGGACGGAAACAACTCCTGGTGGGGGACTCTATCATTGAGGGGGTAGAAGTGGGGGAGAAAGGGGATAGGGAAGTAAGGTGCCTGCCTGGTGTCATGGCTTGGGGGGGGGGCAGGAAGAGAATCCTCAGGATCGCAGGAGCAGCTGCACGAAGGTAGGAGCTGGATGTCATTGGGACAAATCACCTGGCTGTGAAAAGGATCAGAGTAGTGCAAGAGGAGTTTATGGAGTTGGGGAGGGGCCTTAGACAAGTAGCATGCATGGTAACCTTCTCGGAGGTGCTGCCTGTCTATGGCAAGGATGATGCTAGGGTATTCTGCACCATGGGATTCAATGAATGGTTGAAAAACTGGTGTGGAGCTCAGGGTTTTGGCTTCACTGGGGTCTGGGGAACCACCTGGAAGGATGCTGGTTTATACTGGCGCGATGGTCTGCATCTGTCCAGAGGGGGAACCAGGATCCTAGGTGACAGGTTTAAATGCTTCATTGTCAAGCATTTAAACTAGCCAAGGGGGGGGGGCACTGAAAAGGAGCAGGGAAATCCCAGCCCCCCCCCACGACAAAACAGTAGTTAGAGAGGTAAACACCAAGGTAGAGAAGTCAGTAGGGAGCAGGGCAGAGATAAATGCAGAAAAAGGCAGTAAGGACAGGGATGGGGCTAAAAGGGGTAAGGACATAAAAAATAAATGGAAGGTGATGAGTACCAATGCCCACAGTCGGTGCAACAAGCTCCCTGAACTAACGGTCTTGATGGAAGAGGGATGCCTGGATATTGTGGCAGTCACTGAAACATGGTACGCAGAGAACCATGACTGGGAAGTCAACATACCAGAATACACTGTCTACAGGAGGGACAGGGTGGGTAAAAGAGGAGGAGGAGTAGCTCTCTATATAAGGGAAGGGATTAAAGCAACAGAACTAAAGAGTAAACAGGAAGTTGATGAGTCACTATGGGTCAACCCTGGAGACAGGAAATGGCACCACAATCCGCATGGGGGTTGTGTGGAGACCCCCTATCTCAGGGGAGGAAATGGACAAGGAAATGATTGGAGGCATCCTTAAAATGGCAGAAAAAGGGGAGATATTGTTGATGGGCGACCTGAATATGCCAGATGTTAACTGGAGTACCTTTCCTGCAGGCACATCCAAGAACAGGGTCTTTCTTGATGCCCTACAGGGGGCATGCCTCTGACAGCTAGTGCTGGAAACCACTCGGGAGGGAGCAATCTTAGTCCTGGTACTCTCAAATGGGGAAGGAGAAAGGATCTCAGATTTAGAAGTGGGTAGCCATCTGGGAACAAGTGACCACCAAACAGTGTGATTCACAATAAACACAGCCAGAGTCAAGCCATACAAAAACAAGACTATTGGACTTTAGGAAAATGAGAGCGTGCCTCAGAAAAGCACTAGCAAACAGGCAAGAAGGAGGGGTGGAAGAACAATGAGGAATAATCAAAACAGCCATCGCAGAGGCAACAAGCCTGTGTGTGAAGCAAATCAACAAAACAAAACAAAGGAAAAAAACTGTGTGGTTCTCAAAAAAGAGGTAGCAGGGATGGTTAAGGAGAAAAAGATAGCATTCAGGAAATGTAAGGAAACACAGAAGGAGCAGGACAGAGAATTTTATCAGTTAAAGCAGGGAAGGCAGTCAGAATAGCAAAGGCACAAACTGAGGAAAAGATAGCCAACTCTGTTAAGAAGGGGAATAAAACCTTTTATAGGTACATTAGGGAGCGAAGAAAGATCAAGGGAGGGATAGAGAGACTTAATAAAGGGAAGGGAACGTGGGCAGAGGGCGACAACGAAAAAGCAGGGATACTGAGCGAATATTTCTGCTCAGTATTCACAACGGAAGGGGAAGGGGGAGGTACCTAAACCAAACAAGAGAGAAACTCTGAATAGGGGGGGTCGATACCACTCCATTCACAGAAGAAAGGGTTTTGAAAGAACTCTTGAAACCAAGGGTGGACAAAGCAATGGGGCCTGATGGGATTCACCCAAGAATTCTAAAATAACTAAGGGTAGAACTAATAACACCACTGACTACTCTTTAACAAATCATGGGAGGATGGGGTGGTACCCGAGGACTGGAGGAGGACAAATGTGATTCCACTTCACAAAAGTGGGAGCAGGGCAGAGGCAGGAAACTACAGACCAGTTAGTTAGACTTCAGTGACAGGGAAAATGATGGAATCACTCTGAAGGAAAGAACTGTTGAGTACCTAGAGGCCAGTGGGGAACAGGACCCAAGGCAGCATGGTTTCACAGCAGAAAGGTCATGTCAGATGAACCTAATAGATTTCTTTGACTGGGTGACCAAAGTAGTAGACCAGGGAGGGGCTGTGAATATGGCCTACCTAGATTTCAGCAAGGCATTTGACACAGTCTCACACAAAAGATTAATATACAAGCTAGCCAGCCTTGGAGTGGGTCTCAAGGTGGCAACCTGGATAAACAACTGGCTGGACAATAGGACACAAAGGGTAATAGTAAACGGAGTCCACAGTGAAGAAAGGAGGGTAACTAGTGGGGTACCGCAGGGTTCGGTACTGGGACCGGTCCTCTTTAATGTCTTTATAAGTGACATTGAGGAGCACCTGGAAGGAAAGGTACATCTCTTTGCAGATGACACAAAGATCTGCAACAGGGTTGATACACAAGGTGGGGTGGAAAGAATGAAAAGGGACTTGGCAAGATTGGAGGAATGGTCAAATATGTGGCAGCTCAGATTCAATGCAAAGAAGTGCAAGGTAATGCATCTGAGAAACAAAAGCCAAGGGGAAGAGTACACACTGGGGGTGTGTGTGTAAGCTAACAACAAAAATTGAAAGAGACCTTGGAGTAATTATATCAGATGAATTAAAGGTTGGCAAGCAATGTGAGAAGGCAGTAAGGAGGGCTGGGGGGATACTGGGATGCAGAGGGAGAGGCATCAACAGTAGAAAACAGAAGTTGTCATCCCTCTGTACAGACAGTTAGTGAGACCCCATCTGGAGTACTGCATGCAATTCTGGAGACCCCATCTCCACGAAGACAGAATGGAGGCTGTTCAGAGGAGGGCAACCAAAATGGTGCAGGGTCTGCACCAGAAGACATACGAGGAGAGACTAAAGCAGCTTAATATGTATACCCTTGAGGAAAGGAGAGAGAGGGGGGACATGACAGAAACTTTCAAGTATCTCAAGGGAATTAAAGTACAAGAGGGTAGTATCTTTCAGAAGAAGAGATGTGCAAGAACAAGGGGGCACAATTTGAAGATGGGGGGGGACGGCTCAGAGGTAATGTTAGAAAGTATTTTTTCAGAGAGAGAGTTGTGGATGCACGGAACAGTAGAAGAATTCAAGAATGCATGGAACAGGTACAGTATAAGGCAATTCTAGTGGAGGGTAGGAGGAAGTAAGCTGTTGGATTAACTAGAATCTGCAGCTTATCCATCAGGTAGGAAAATGGGCAGACTAGGTGGGCCAAGCGGACCTTACCTGCCGTCAAATTCTATGTCTCAGGATGTTAGCAGTTCTACTAGCTGTCAGTTTTAGGATGGATACAACTACAGGCAGTGAAAACAGGAATACCAGCTTGATGTGTCTGAGATTAATGCAGTTGACCTCACTCAGACATCAGGTGTAGAGACCTATGCTGTTGCCAAGGTGCTTTCAGCCTCAAAATTCCCACCTGCAAAAAAAGGAATCGCCCATCATCCTGTGCCTCCTACATACCCAAAACCAGGTTCAAGCTGGGACACTATGCTACAGCAAAGGGCGATGTCTGCTGTGCACTTATGCAGGTCTAAGAACAAGTCAGAAATTAACAAAAGTACCATACAGAAATTTTAAAATGATTACGTCGAACAATTAAAAACAACCCCTGACCCAACCAAGCCTTCACCCTTAATGTCCAAGAAACCCAGAGGCAGACCCACACTCCTTATGGCTGCAATCAAGGACAAGCTCAACAGGTCAAGTCTCATCTTGTGTAATCTTTTTTTTTTTTTTTTAACCGACTACTATACTTACTGCTAGTAAGTTTCTTTTTTTTGTTTACACATGCCCAAACTGCCAACACCACACACCATCAGTATGCCACAATACCAGATGCAAACACCGACTGAATAAAAATAAAAAAAATGCCGACAGTTCAGCGACTAAATCCTGATAATGGCTTCCCTTAGTGCCTTATCAAACTCTGTCCCCTGTGCTGCACATCTGTATATACTACCCCTGTACAGGCAGTGGCCGCAGCTCCTGTCTCCATGGCAACTCACAGCACCTCCAGCCAGCCCTTCCTTTTCCTGCACACACACACATATTCCTATAGCCCTGATTCCCTCCCTCACATACAGAACAAGACCCTCCTTCCCTCTCATACTAAGAGTAATAGATGCACAGAAGGCTGCAGCCCATATGCGTACATCTCCAGAGACCTGGAAATAATTATGCACAATTTAATAGGCATTTGTTGAGATTTATTTTGAACGTGACAGGGTTAGTTGTATCTAAAAAAGAGACTTGGGTATGGCATTCCATATAGGAATAATCCTCAGAGTGTAAAAAAAGCATCTAATGTCTGTCCTTGGGTATGTTAATAACTGAAATTTGTGGCTTCTCAGATTACGTTCCCTAATATTAAAGGTCAGGCCAAGTTGAGCCATGAGTTCTGTATCTTTAGATATTCTGAACATCAGTAAAAGATCACCCCTTGTTCTTTTTAATTCTGAGTAAAGGCCTAGTTCCTGTAATCTTTCCTCGTAGCTTTTATTTTGCATTTTATCTATTATTTTTGTAACTCTACGCTGAACCCTTCCAAGCCACTGATGTCTCTTCTAAGATAGGGACTCGAAAGTGGGGAGCAGTAGTCCAAGTGAGGGCGTACATATGCTCTATACAGCAGAAGAATACACTCCCTGTTCCTGGTAACAAAGGATCTTTTAATGCATCCTATTAACCTATTAGCTTGATTTCTAATGTGATTACAGTGAGTAATCAATGTGAGATCTGATTTGATGATGACTCCCAGGTCTTTTTCTTCTGTTATCGGTGTCAACAGGATACCACTAAGATTAAACTGTTTGCTTTGATTTGTATCCCCAAATGCATGATTACACATTTGTTTACGTTGTAGCTCTTATTTTTGCTTTGCCCGATCTTCTAGGCTTTTCAGGTTGTTTTTTTTTTTTTTTTTTTTTTAAATCGCAACTCTTTTTTCCTCCTCCGCTCGACCACCCCATTCCAAGCGCCCCCAGCCCCTGCCCCTGGAATAGCTGGTGCTTACTGTGTAGCCAGCCGGGAGCAGAAGCCTGCAGGGAGTCTGTCATCAACCTGCTGCCGCCGGCATTTTCTGCCTCCAGTTATCTCCCAGGAGTCCCAGGAGTAGGAGTGCAGGCGTGTTAAGGTGGGCATGCACCCCATGGCCCCGGTGACGGCTCCTTTCCCCCACCCCATGGCCTAACACCCGGCCCCCTTTAAGCCCGTGCCACTCCTAGCCTCCACTAGGGGTCACCATTGGCCGAGGGGTGCCTCATCCCCTCCCCGTAAAGAAGTTGGCAGTTCAATCCAGTCCCCCCCCCGTGCTGCCAACCTCCAATGACCCGGTTAGTTCCCGAACCCAGGTTGCCGGCATGCCGCGAGGCAAGGCATACAGCACCTCAGCCCTCAGCTCCACCAGGTTTGGCTTCAGGTCTTTTGTTAAATCTGCTATAACCTTTTCTAATCCAACCTTGGCTGCAATTTTGTTGTCATCTGCAAATTTGATGGCAATATTGTTCCAAGTTGGTTGTCACGTCAGACACAAAAACAGAAAACACCACGAGTCCCCGAACAGACCCCTGTGGTACCCTGCTAGTGACAGTGCCTGTACTTGGAGTGTCCCCTTATACACACCACCCATGTACGGTTATTGAGCCACTGATAGACCCAATTAACCAGCCTATAATTTATTCCAAGTGAGCACATTTTATCAAAGTTCACTTTGTCAAAAAGTTTACACAGGTCTAAATATACCACATCAACCAGTATCTTCTCAAAGAAATCTACTAACATTTTCACAAAAAACTAAGTTACTGGCGAGACACAACCTTTTACTCTTGAAGCTGTGCTGACAGGAATCTATTTTTTTTTTTTTTTTGCTTTTTTTAACTAGATCATCCTCAATTCTTGTTTTTAGAATAGCTTCGAAGATTTTGTCCAATATGCTGGTCAGGCTAATAGGTCTGTAGTTGGATAATTCACTCGTTTCCTTTTTGAATATTGGTATTACCAATGCAGCTTTCCAGTCAGTTAGCACTATTTCTGATGTTAATGATAAATTAAATATTTTGTGTAATGGTTCGATTAGCCAGGGTGTATTTCTTTTAATAGGCGTGGATGAAGCCTATCTGGCCCTGGTGATTTATTAATGTTAATTGTCCCCAGTTTTGTCTTGATTTCACGTCTACTAATTCCCACATTATCATCTTCTATTTCACTGTTTGTATAGTTAATATCTTGTTTATTATATAGGGTAGAGTTGAAAATCGAACAAAAGTGTGTATTGAATTCTTCTGCCATTTCCTGAGGAGATCCCAATATACTACTTTCCACAAGCGGACCAATGGTTTTGGTGGTTTATTTTTTATTGTTTATACAAGAGTAAAAATTCTTGCCTCCATTCTTTATATGTGCTAATCTGAATTCGTTTCTTTTTTTCCATTCTTATAGCATTTTTTACTCCTTTTTAATATTGCCCTATAGTTATTATTGTATTCATTACATCTAACTGATGCTCGATATGCTTTTTTTTTTTTTTTTTTTATTTTAATAGGTGTAGCATATATGGGGTTGCCCAGATTGGTAATTTTCCCCCTTTTATTGTAGCCAATTTTGTCTGGTATATGTATTTCTAGTTCAATAATTTTATTTTTTTATTGTAAGCCAAATCTCTTCAGGTGATGTGGACCAACTGTCCCATTTCCATGCAGTAAGTTCTTTCTTAATTTGATTAAAATTTGTCTTACTGTAGTTTTTATAAGTTATTTTACCTGGGTTTCGTTGGAGAATAAATTTAGTATCAAAGGTTATTACACGGTGCTCACTATTTTGTAAAGGGTCATGGATTTTAATATTTTTGATTTGATGGGGATATCAGTTATTAAGTCGAGGATGTTGTCTTTTCTTGTTGGTGTATTTATAAGTTGGATTAGTCCATTAGATTTTCATACTTCCAGGAACGTATTTTCCAAGTTGTTATTTGTAGTTCCCCTATTACAATTTATTCCTGGGAGACTGAAATCTCCTAACAGTATAACGTCAGATTGTATAAATAATAAAATCAATCTGGTGTCGCATGGTGTTCCTGAGGATTAGTACTGAGTGATCTATAACAAAGACCTACTAATAGTATGGCTTGTTTGTCCTTCATAATTTCTATCCAAAGCATTTCACTTGCTACTTCATCGGGTGGAAAGTCTACTAATTTATATTTAATGTTGTTTTTGATATACAATGCTACCCCTCCTCCCACTGTAGATGTTCTATTTTTGTAAACGGTATTATAACCAGGAATGTTTATATTCCAACTGGATTTATCCCCTCACCAAGTTTCTGTGATGCTGCTATGTCGATACGTCCCTATTTAATAATATTCCTAGCTCATCTGGCTTGGTGGAGTGGAGACTTCTTGCATTTGTAAGCAGAAATGACAGCCCGTACTTATTGTGGTATTGTTTGCCATTTGTGCCATCATTATGCGTCACTAAACGTTTTATAGATGTTTTTGTTACAAAAAAACTAACTCTTGAGGGGCAAAGGGAAAGTGTAACTGTATGTTCATTTATTGTATTGAAAATGGAATACCCTAGTAATGTTGTGCCCTTTTAGTTCAAATGTTATCCATCATAACCATAGAGGTCGTCCCTATGCTCAAATCCCCCCCCAAAGTCTTTAAGCATTTTATTTGCTTCGTAAGGCCCCATCTATGTAGCCAATTATTATAGGCTTTTATGTTTTTTTGTTCCATGGTAGCTTGCTCTTGGTACAGGTAGGACTTCAGAAATAATCGGTGTCACATTTAGGGTCTTTAGTGTTTAGGGTCTTCACTGTTATTATAGCTTCCTCCATGTCCCTTATTATTGCTTTCTACTTTATGTTTTCCAAAATTATTTGTCCCTACATGGAGGATAGCGTTTTTTGATGTTTGGAAAAATTCCTGGGAGCATACTGGTTACAACTTGTATGGTTGCTCCACTAGAACTACAGCTTGTAACGTTTTCCTCGTTTCCCCCTGTGGTATACGAGTCAGTAAATCTTGTAACTGAATCTCCTAAGATACATATTTGGTCAGGCAATACCCCTTGTATGGGGGTATCAGACTCATTACTGCAGATGTCAATCAGTACCTCTTGGGGAATGCTCGTTGTACTACCTCTGGGGCGCAAGGTGAGGTCTGACTGTCCTGCATTGGTGGTTTCTACATGTGGTGGTAATGGGTACTTCAACTGTCTCAGTGGTATTGCTAGGGGTCGCACTCAGGACGGTAGGTTCTTCTTTTTTTTTTTTTTCCAAATATCATTTTTATTAAAGACTTTTATACTTTAGCAGTCACAGTTCATCTGGTTTTAAACCAAAATTAATACATTATTTAAACTGAGGTTCAGATCAGGAGTTAATAGCAACACAGAGTTATCATAACAACTTTCTCACATCTGCAGCATATACCCAGATGGCAGTTTCCCAGATATCCATGCATTAAAATCTTCCTGTTTTTCTCTACCCCTTGCTCCTCTCCACATCTCCTGTTCATTACATGACTTTACTTTCTTATTACACTTATGCCTAAGTAAATTAGGGGCTTGGGAAGAGAGCCCAAGATAGCTGGTCTGAGCAGTCAGGTAGTCTGCGTGTGGTGCTAAGGCACAAAGCTTGGGTCCTTAGTCATTATATGTATGACCCATCTTCTCCATTTCAAAGAATCCAGCTCTGCCTTATTTAGATTACAGGCTATTCCTGCAGATCTATACATAAGGTTGACAATCTCTCTCCAACCCGAAAGGGAGGGCACTGTCACCGTAAGCCAGTGCTTGGTAATGGCTTTCTTCGCTGCCAGAAGCAAGATGTTTAGCAAGTACTGGAAGTGAAGGTCCCGGACCCCTTGGGGAAGGTAGTGTAGCACAAAAAAGTCACCACTATAAGGTAGTCTGATCCCAAAGAGATCTTCCAGCTCCTTAAATACACCCTGCAAGAAGGGCTACAATTTTGGTCAGGACCATAGAATATGGGAGCGGTGAGCAGTAGCCTCACCGCGTAAACGCCAACAGGCTGCTGCGCCGGAGGTATGATAATGTGAAGTTATTACTGGGGTTCGAAAAAATCTTAGTAGTTGCCATGAATATAACCTCCAAACATGGGGAGTAGGTGATTTTCAGTGTCTTGTACCATATTATTTCCCATTGTTGTGGTGAAATTTGCGTTCCCAGTTCATCGTTCCATTTTTCCCTTAACCTCAGTATATCTCCATCCGCCGCTTGCATCAATGATTTATATACAGTACAGTGGAAATAGCATGCGCTATTCCCTGTGATTTTATTGCTTGTTGGATCAGCTGAATCAGCTGGGGATACCTGTCAGGAGTACAGACGTTAAGGGGGAAAGATTCAAAGTAATGTCTGAGTTGTAAGTATCGAAAAAAATCTGATTGGCGAAGACGAAACTCTCGGCTGATCTCGCCAAATTCTTTAAAAAGGGGTCCCCTCTGAAATTGCGAGAGCTTTGAGAGATGGGCATGCCTCCAATTACGAAATGTGTGATCCATAAGAGCTGGGAAGAAATCTTCCAATAAGTCTATTGGGCATAACATGTCCAGGAAGGGCGTAATCCCTAAGGCCCTACGCATCAAGTACCAAACCTGTATTTGGTATATGACCCAAGGGCTCCAGGTTATCTGGTCAGTCAAGGGTGGGTTTTTATAGAGAGTTACTCTTTGGTATTCCAGACAGGGGAGAATACTTTCCTCAATTTCCCTCCATCTAGCTGGGGTTGCTCCAATCAAATGCTGTATAACAAAGGCCAGGTGAGCTGCCCAATAATAGAATTTTAGGTTAGGGAGCGCCAGGCCGCCCTGAGTCCTACGGAGAGAAAGAATTTCCATTGTAATTCTAGGGCGTCTTCCTGCCCAAATAAACCTTGAAATAGCCTTATTCCAGACCTTAAAAAGACTATTTGGTAAGTTAAGGGGTACATTCTGAAAGAGATAGAGAGCTCTCGGTAGGATCACCATCCTAACCACCTCGACACGTTGAATCATATTCAGCGGGAGTATACTCCACCTCTCAAGGTCCTGTTTCATCTGGGATGTAAAAAGGCGATAATTATTAAAGGTCTCAGTAACTTGGCGGGATAATTATATCCCTAAGTATTTTAACTTAGAAAGTCCCCAATGGAAAGGGTATTCTTCTATTAATGACTCAGGAGGGGTAAAGTGGAATGTGAGAGCATCAGTCTTGCCAGTGTTTAATCTGTATCCAGAACATGCACCAAACTCCCCCAGGTGCTAGAAGATGGCAGGGATGGATTGCTCGGGTTTAGTGAGGAATAGCAGGACGTCGTCCGCGTAGAGAGCTACACAGTGTTCTGTTCCATCCATATTCACTCCTGAGATCCCTGCCGAAATTCTGATCGCCTGGGCCAAGGGTTCTATAAAGATGGCGAATAGGCCAGGGGACATAGGACAACCCTGTCGTGTGCCCGAGCAGGGGAAAGTATTCGGAATGGTGGCCAGATATTTTGACACACGCCTTTGGGGACACAAATATTCCGCAGGATGGATATGAAGGGGAGCGGGAAATGCATCGCCACCATCGTGGCAAAAAGGAATGGCCACGATACTTGATCGAAGGCCTTCTCAGCATCTAAGCTGAGAAGGACCGACGGGTCCTTCCGAGATTGCATCGCATGCACCAGGTGCAAGGCCCTCCGTACATTGTCCGTGGTTGATCTGGAACTTACAAAGCCGGTCTGATCGAGGTCTATCAAACTCGGCAAAATGGTATCCAATCTCCGGGCCGAGATAGACAAAATATTTATAGTCCGTGTTAAGGACTGATATCGGTCTGTACGACCCACATTGTAAGGGGTCCTTGCCGGCTTCGGAATAACTGATATTGCTGCATACTCCCAACTGGGGGGGGGGGCCCTCCCCTGTGAGGACCTCAATGAAAGCCTCTAGGAGAAGTTTATTGATTGACTGAGTTAAGCCTTTATAAAACTCGGCCGCATATCCGTCCAGACCTGGGGCCTTTTGAGTTTTGGATCTGGAGATGGCTAACGTTAATTCCTCCAGCGAGATCAGTCTCATTAAATTATTCTGTTGATCGGGACTAAGAGTGGGTGGCTTTAAGGCCGATAAAAAGGAGTCAGTGCGGATAGGGTCAGTCGTATGATCCGGGGTATAGAGGGTTTTATAATATTGACAGAAAACTTGGGATACGTTTTTAAAATTAGTGTGATGAAATCCGGTTTTAGGGTCTCTTCTTGCTGCAATCGTGGCCTGTTTGCGCTGTTGACGGAGCCGATATGCCAGCAGGTGTGAGGCCCTAGGGCCAATCTCACCATAACTCTGGCAAAAATATGCCTAGGCGACTTCAGTTTGTTGCAAGCATAAAGAATCAAGGTTCCTCTTAGTCTGCTTTATCTGGGCTAGGACAGAGTCATCACCTTGCTGGTGAGCCTGTTGCAGGAACTGGAGTGTTTGTTCCAATTGTGTGTCTTTCTTTCCACGCCTTCGCTAGCTTGGCTGTATATTTTATCAAGTGACCTCTCAGGACTGCTTTTAGGGTGTCCCACTGTATCGTAGGGGAAACCTCTTGGGCAGAGTTATCCTCAATGATCTCCGTGATCTTGTCTCCGAGAAACTCTCTAAACGGTTTACTTTTCAGGTGGATAGGGCTAAATCTCCATATAGTGTTGCGCCTCTCCCAGCCCAGCTCCCACACGTTGATTAGGGGAACATGATCCGAATAAGCTATGGGGCCCATCGTGGCCTCAACCAGCGAGCTGAAGTGCTCCTTCTGAGTATAGCAGTGATCTATTCTTGTATAGGTTCCATGGACGGCCAAATAGAAAGAATATCCCCTATCTCTGGGGTGTAGAGCCCGCCAGGTCTCTATCCACCCAACCCTTCCCACGAACTGTTTGAAAAATTTATGAGAGGTCTGTTGTACGCTATGACGGGTCCCAGAAGTATCCAGAGGTGGGTTTGGAGCAATGTTAAAATCCCCCGCCAGTATCAAAATACCCCTTGTCAGCTCAATTACTTTATCCATCAGGAATCGGATTGTGGGGGAGTTTGAGGCCGGAGGGAGGTAAACATTGGCCAGGGTCATTTCCTGATCATACAATGTTCCTGTTACTATAATTAATCTACCAGCCGGGTCTGCCCATTCCTTTATTTTCCGGGAGGGGAGACAAGATGCAATCAATATTGCAACCCCTCTCCTCCTACCCCTGGGCAAAGCCGAGGAGAAAATTTGCGTAAAACCTCTCCCTCGTAGTTTCCCATGCTCAGCTGTATTCAAATGGGTTTCTTGCATATAAATTATCTCAGCATTTGATTTCCTGGCCAACGTTATCATCCTGGATTGCTTTAACGGGCTGCTCAGACCATTCACATTCAATGAGTATACTTTTAAGTGTTTACGAGCCATTTAACTTCCCATTTAAATTCTTCCTCTGCATTAAGCCATCTAATCTCCCGAGACCTTACTGCAACCTCTTCCTGAATTTCTGAGAACATGTGACTGTTTATCTGCTTCTGAGAATAGTAACACATTAGGTTGAGCAATAAACATATCTTTCTAAATCTAAAGCTCAACAAATAAACCTGTGGAACTAACCAAAAACTATTACAAACACACACTTTAGATATCAGTAATTCAGTACCAGATTCCAGGCTTGAATTGCCCCCTTCCTCCCACCTGCTCGAAGAGAGTTTCTGAGTCAAGGGAGCCTTCAGAGTTTGCCGGGGCCACCCGGGTCATGGTGGGATTCCATAGGCATGCATCTCTCAACGTGTGCAAACTCCGTGGAGATGTCTGGGGGAACGGGATTATTTGCAACGCACCCTGCAGAACACCATAGGATGCAATAACTATATACAATGCCCAAAACAGTGTTAGGGCCTGCTGAAACTGTGTGAGAAGGGAGAGTAGGATTATTTGATCCCTTACCTCCCTTCCCAAGTCTAAATTTAAATGACTTCCAAGGGGGCTGCTGGTAATGGTTAATACAGCAGTGAGGCAACTGCGCAGTGTAGTGGGTACTCCTATAGTGGAGAAGAAACCCACCGACTCTAGGGTATAAACCCTTACAGAGTTTGCCTTGTACTCAGCGAGAAAGTATCTCTATCCGGCTGCTCTGCCCCAAGTGGGCCCCAGCCATGTGTACTGCTTCTAATAGTGTGTGAAATCACCTACAAATAGAAACTTGGTGATGTATAATAAGGTGTAATGCCAGTCAAGTGGGGGCTAACTAAAGCCGCAGAAGCCAGATACCAAGTAAGGAAGGGGGGAGGGGCACCTTCAGTGCGACCCTCTAGGGGGCCCAGGATCCTTCACCAGGGTCTAAAAGGGTGGACTCAGAAGACTCAGAAGCCCCCTGCGACAATTGTACACAAACATTAACAAGAACACCTGACAAGTTTGATTGTGACAATTATAGTCTAAGAATGGGTTCCCATGGGCAATGGCCATTTCCTCAGGTTGGGGGGGGGGGCAAGCAGACCTCCTACTCCACCAAACATCCAGCCATGCGGACCCGAATCCTCAAAGCTACCCATAATGTCCCCGGAGGGGTTCAGCGCGCCCAAGCAAGCCGCTGCATGTGAGCACCTCCCACCTAGGTTCCATCCCGCACAGTCAGAGATCCAATGTCTCCCGCAAGCAAGGAGGCGTGCCAAACGTATGGACAGGGGCCTAAGTGAACCCATTACAAGCTACCTAGAACCGGGGCAGCGCCCCATTGTGCAGGAGTATGCCCCAGTTAAGCATACATGGGCGCCTCTCGAGGCCAACACCACCTCCCAGTCGCCCCAAAAAAACGGGGGGGGGGGGCTCCAGAGTCCAACACCCGTCCCTAAGCAGGGTAAGAGTCTATCACAGAGGACCCCGGTCCCCCGCCATGGGAAGTACAGAGCCACCTCACCCGTGAGCCATAGAAACAGCGACTCCATGGATGCGGAAGGGGAGGAAGTCAAGGACCCGAGCATTCACATCCTAGGGGCCGCTGAAAAGCACCCCACACACGTAACCCAACAGGCGGCCTACGCCTCCATTTCGGAGGGCTGAAAGTCCAGGGTCAAAGAAAGAACAGGGATAAATGGGCTCCGCTGTGAAGGTACACCAACACGGTCCCCCTTGCCATAGAACAGGGGCACAGTGGGACCAACATCCCACCATCTCCTCCCCCACCAAGAGACCCCCAACCCGGAGCCCTTCCTTCTGAACAGAACACGTTAGCGCATAAACTGGGTACTCACAAAAGCACCCCAATTCTCAGAAAATTTCCCTGGGCCGTGGAGTGGTGTATCAGGCGCTATACATAGCCAAAGGGCCTCGACTAAGCGGAAAGCAAGGCCTCGGTGGGAGGGGACAGGGAAGAAAAGGAGGGAGCGTCTCAAAAGGTCCAAAAAGACCAACTCCCGCTAAGGCGGGCGGGACAGTTCCAAACCATTCAGGTGGTTAACACTGTTGGTTGATTGTCATTTGGAGACTGTCCCTGGGACTCGTCCATCAAATGCGCTGCCTTCTTGTTAACCATGGAGGAATCGCCATGTTTTCTGAGCAAGGCAGAAACATCAGCTCACAAATTCATGTTGGGAGAGGGGGGCGCTCTGCGTTGATCCAGGCCTGGAGGATCCCTTCTGCGCCACTAACCAGGCTGAGGCAAGTAAGTCCTTCTCGAGCTTCTCTTTCAAAAGGGGTGGCGAGGTTATCCCCAGAGTATCCAGAAAAGAGGAAGCAGCCAGTAGATCTTGGAAGATTTTCGGCCCTGCTTCTGTTACGACTTTTAATCTCACCGGGTACAAAATCTGGGCTTTAACATTTTTAGCTCGGAGCTGTTTTAGCACTGGCCACAGAGTTTTTCTGGCTTCTAGTACTGCTGTAGTATGATCATTGTCAATAGAGATTGGAGAGCTGGCATAGCTTAACGGGCCCTTCTGCCAGGCGTTTTGTAACAACTCCTCAATCTTGTAGAAAGTTATCTTGGCAACAATAGATCGGGGCTTTGCTTCAAGGCTACGTGGTCTAGGAGCAAGGGACCTATGTGCTCGGTCCATCTCAATGTTAAAATCTGCTGGCAGGTCAAGAAGGTCTCGGAGGAGGCCCTGGAGGAAATCTATCATTGTTGTATACTTATCTTCTGAACCTTCAGGCACTCCATATATCCTTAAGTTTTGCCTCCGGCTTCTGCCCTCGAGATCATCCAGGCGGTGAGTGAGCTCCCTATCTCACTCACCAGAGACCCTAGCTAGTAGGTAGAGGATCAGGCGATCGTGACGGTCGGACTGCTGATATTTGGGAGACGCTGAGCTCCAGCTGATTGGTTTATGATTTATGTTATTAATGTCTGCTTTCAATTCGGCCAGAGACTTCTTTATCTTGGTGACCGTACGGGCCGTTTGCTTTATAGCTTCAGTGAGTTCCAAATGAGGGCCCTCTCCACGAGCGTCGGTCTGCAGTGAGTCAAGCAGAGCGTCCATTGCATCCATCACATCCCCCTCCTGCCCCTGGATTAAAGCTCACAATTTCTGCACCTGGGTGGGCTGGGGCTTCCCAGTTTATTCCTCTTCGTTTTGGCTGGTGAAGACATGCTGCTGTATGGTGATTTCCAATGATTATAGTCGGCTGGGGAGCAGAGCTACAGGGCTAGGCAGCCATTACAGCGCTGACATCACCGGAAGTCCAGGACGGTAGGTTCTGATGTCACAGGTGGTTCTTCGTCCAGAAGTTGAATTAGTGGGTCAAAGCTATCAGTTAGTGGTAGGGTAAAACATTCCGTCTTCCTTCCCTCCCTCCTCCCTTTTTGATGGCCTGGCACACTGGACAGTGTACCAGTCATTGTCACCATTTTCCTCAGAATCATCTAATCTAGTACGTTTTTTGGTGGGGGTGCATCTGTTCACAACCTGTATGTCCGTAACAGTATTTCCATCATAATTCTCACCGGTTGTATGTAGGACCGGGGGGAAGGGAGCACCCAGGTTTTGCCCTGTGGTTATAAGCTTCATCATGGTTAACTAATATATGATGGTCTCCCATCTCTCTTTCGTTTATTCTGGAGGCCATACTTTGCTGGCTGCACTCAAGGGCATGTAGTCTGGTGCCAGATGCTGATATCTCTGCCAACATGTCAGCATTCTGTTTACATTTTAAACATGAAAAAGGATCATCCAAGTACAGGTATCTCTGAAAAGAGGTGCATCTCACAGGAAAAACATTTTGTCCCTATAAGCACAGTAATATTTAAGTAAACAAATACAAAAGAGCTCACCCTGAGGCAATTTTTTTTGTTTTGGTTGCCCAACCCCAGATCCTTAGTGCCTCATGCTCCTCGTGCAACACCGTGAGCGTGCACCCTGCTCACTGCAGGGCTTCGCTTTATACTGTGCACGTGAACCGGAAGTGCCTCTTGGGATCGCGGCTCCCTCACAACCGAAAAACGCCCAATTTACTTAAAAAGTGTACCCCAAAGCACTAGCCAGGACACTCATGCATGCCACTCACTAGCTATAGCTTCCCTGAGTGAAAATAGCAGCAGATAGCGGTGTTGCTCCATACTGTGCTGATGGATAGCAACAGTATCAGGGTGCAACACAGACTCTCTTCCTGTTTACCTCGGAGGTAGCAGGACTCCAATTACATTTTTAAAATTACACAGCCACAAACAAAACTGACACAGTTCATGCCTGCAATTTTTATGGGGTGCTTTTTGGCAATTCCTCAACAGAGTAGTAGTAGCCTGGTACAGCCATGTCCCAGTCATGATTTTCAGAGCACCATGACTCTGTTATGGCCACCAGCTCCAGGTCAAATCTCCACCATGATGGCCTCCAGGTCCAGGATCCCCCGACTCCTTGTGTTGGCGCACTTTGCTTTCCACACCCAGCTATCTCCTGCCTGCACCCTCTCCTGCCTCCCTACTGCCTAGGCTGCTCCTGTCTCTCCCAACCCCACTCTTCCCACGTTACCATCCCAGCTTCCAGTTGCCTTTTTTTAATACTTCAAACTTTATTTATTTCACTCATAGTAACAATTGATTTTTACTTTTATAACATTCCACTCCTTTTACAGCAAGTCACAGCTTTTTTTCTTCCTGTTTCTTTTCTTAAAAGAAAATAACAGGAACAAAAAGAAGAATGAAAAAGGACACTTTACAATCAACTGTATCCAGTGTCCTGCTATTATTTTTACTACAAAATACATTTCTATACTTCAGATTTAATATGATTCTTTTATTCAGAGATCGATTTGTTCTTCTGTTTTTACAGATTCAATCTGGGATGATTTCTACAGTCAAGTTTAGACCTTCTACTATATCTGCTGTATCTAACCTTTTTGGGAGGGGGGTAAAATGACTGCAATCATGGGCTTCATTCCATTCTACTAATATCAATAAAACTTTTATACATTATGATACTGTCTCTTGTTATTAATTTTAATCTTTATTTCTATGAGGTAGACTCAATACGAGGGAAGGGGGGGGGGAGAACTCCTTAATGGACGGGTAACTACTCTCAACATAAAGACTAATGTGTGGCATACTCTATTCAGTACCCAGTGTAAGGTCCCACCTTGTCCACCTGTTCAAGTATTGGGGCGTAGCTTGTCTGAGAGAGAGGATAACTCTCTCATACTGTCTGATTGTCTCTATCAGCTCTGTCCACTCTTCTGTGGTTGGAGGAGTAGGTGAAAGCCATTTCCTAGTGATTACTTTGCAGGCTACCGCTATCACAATATTCCAGAGATATTTTGTCTCAGTTCCTCTGACCCCTGGAGGGTACACACCTAAAAGTAAATGCTCAGGACCTAGGGGTTCTGAGAGAGACAGAGAGAGAGAAGAGAGCCTGCACCCTCTGTCTTATCTCCCACCAGAACTCCTCAAGAATGGGACATTTCCAAAATATGTGTGCTTGTGTGGCTACTGTTTCCCTACAGTTTCTCCATCAGTGACTGGAGATGTTTTTTTGCCATTTTGTTACCTGGACCGGAACCCGAAAATATCTTTCTCTCAATTTCCAGGCGAACTCTCACCACTGGGGTGAGGAGGAAGTTCGCCATGTGTTTTGCCATATTCTGGACCTTTCCATTGTGTTTATTCTAATAGCAAGATCCTGTCCCCATTTCATTCTCGGATAATCTGTCTTATATTGAAGATCCCTGAGGTAATTTTGACATAATAATGATATTGCCTTTTGCCCTCTGTCAGAGTTCCATACTGCCTCAAAAACCTCTGGACCAGGCAATCCCTTAGACTTCACTAGTGAAGTATTTTGTTGCTCACCAATAAAAATCTCTGCTCTGGTAATAATGCAACAGTTCTCCTGGGGTCCACCCAAATTTATTTTGGGCTTCCTCGAATGATACAACTCTGTCCCCTTTAAGAGCTGCCATGGAGCTCTACACTTTAAGTGTTCTTGTCTTTTGTACCAGGGGTCATCCGTTGCCAGATACCTTTCTAGATCTGAAGTCCACCACTGATATTTCCACTTAAATACAAGAGTTGTTCCCTTTGAGATACCCATTCTATATCCTATTAGGGCAGCTTCAGACCCTGTATAGGGGGTGGGAGTCCAGCACTCTCTGGGATTTAGAGTGGTACTCTGTGCTTCTATAGATGGATTTAGAGGGGTATTAAGGTCAATGTCTTTCCACCTGGCTATACATGTCAGATGTTGTAGGAGTATTATCCTAGTTTAAGCCGCTATCCAAAAACCAATATCCAATAAGAAGGGGAACCCCCCGTCATCCCTCTTTTTTGTGAGAGTATAAAGTTTGTTTTCTGATTCTTGGTCTTTTATTGAGCCAAATGTAGTTTAGCATCCATTTCTGCCATTTTCCTATCTGTCTAGGTAATATCCAGCATGGGACACGTTGAAAAAGAAATAGGAAACGAGGCAGAACAATCATTTTAATTGCTTGAATTTTAAAATACAATGACAAGGGGAGTAGAGACCATCTTTGTATGTAGTCTGATCTGTTTCACCAATGGAAAGTAAGTTGCATTAATTCTGTTTTTGTGGATAATTTGATCCCTAAATATTGCACTGAAGACAAGTCCCAACTCATGGGGCACTGTCTCTTGAGGTCAGTAGAGGGATAAAAGTTGAATTTTAGTACTTCAGTTTTAGTAGCATTTAATGTATAGCCAGAGAACTTTGCAAATTCTTTAAGGTGCCTAAATAATGTTGGGACAGTTTCCTCTGGACAGGTCAGTTAAAGCAGGATATCGTCCGCATAAAGGGCCAATTTCTGTTGAGTATCCCCTAAGTGAATTCCCTTTATGCCTGGATTATCCCTAATTCCCCTGGGCCAAAGGTTCTAAATACAGGGGGAATAATAATGGGGAGAGTGGGCATCCCTGACGGGTACCCCGTTCCAAGGTAAAAGCAGAGGAGTGATGGACATTTGCTCGTATAAAACCTTTAGGTGATTTATATATTTTCATTATTAAGGTAATGAACTGTTCTGGGAATCCGCTAGAGCCTGTTTAATAGTGTCCACCACCTGCTGTTTAACTTCCAGATCTTGAAGGAGGGAGACATTTAACATACAGAATGTCTTTTTTTGAAAAATCACCTAGGGCTATTTTAAGGAGGATGGGAGCATGGTCTCATAAGGACATGTTCCCTATCCAGCTGTCGCTGACCATTTTAATGGATTCTCTGGGAAGGAAAAAGTAATCCAGTCTGGAATATGTCCTGTGAGGTGGGGAGTAACAGGTAACATTTTTTTGTTTACCGTGTGTGTGTCTCCACAAATCTATATATCCCATCCACACATCTATATATCCCATCTATTCCAGAAATGTAACTAGTTTCTTACTAGTCGCCTTACCTCTCTGCGTCCGTTGAAAAGTACAATCAAATTGAGGATTTAACACTATGTTGAAGTCCCCTCCCACTACCACCTGTCCCTCTGCCCATTCCTGTAATTTTAAGAAGACTGTGTTATAAACCGAGAATGGCGAACCAGGAGGAATGTACATAGGATGCCAGAGTTAGCCTCTGTCCCTGAAAATGCCCTTTAAGAAAAACATATCTCCCCTCTTTGTCCACTAGCTTACCTATAGGTTCAAATATTGTCTTATTAGGTATTAAAATAGAGACTCCTTGTCGCCTGCCTCTTCCATATGAGGCACTAATTTCAAAGTTGAAACCAAGTTACCACAGATCTTGCTTCGAGAAACGGCTCTTGCAGCAGGTTACACCATTAGGACTGAAGCCAGCAGGCGCCAGAACCCCACATAAATTTTCTAGCTAGCAGTATACAGCGGGGACTGCCTCCGACGTCAGGCGTAGTACAAAAGGAGGCTGTCCCCCAGAATCCCCAGTTCTCTTCCCGCCGTCGACTCGCCAGCATCAGCCTCTCAGTCTCTACCTAGCGAATGACTACAGAACTTTGTGTGTTTTTTTGCTGATGTTCTCTCCAACTCCTTCGTTTGAGTGTCACCTTTCTAAATGTGCCAGCGGAAAACAGATCCATTTCAAGGATCCTCACTCCTCCTGCGTGCATTGCTTAGGTCCGGACCACGATACCAAGGCCTGCACCTTTTGTCAAGGATTCAGTAGCCGCACCAGGATCCACCGTGAGAAGGCACTACAGGCGTATCTTCTTGAAGAAGAGCTCAAAACGATGGACCAAGAGCGTTACTCCAGGGAAGAATCGTCCTCAAAGGCCCATAAGCACTGGGACAAGCACCGGGAGAAGGTTAGGTCTAGATCCCCAACCCGGGCCCCGGACTCCTGCAGCTCAGGCTCCACCAGATCGGACCGCTCTCCCTCCAGGGTTCGGTCACAGCCCCCCGGTTAAGGTCCGGGCTTCAGGCGGCTCTTCACTCCAGCCGATCAAGACTTCGAGGCACTCTGCTTCCTCCACTCCATCCAAGGCCTCTTCCAAGTCTTCCGAGCACCATAAACCATCATCTGCCACCAGACGTCGGGACACCGACTCCAGGTCGGTCTCCCAGCGTCCCAGAGGTCCTGTTACACCTCAGAGACAGACTAAAGAGCTGACGTCCCTGAAGCGGGCGTCGGACCAGACGTTGGCCAAGCATCAGAAGTCGGCCAGGTGCTCGCAGGAACCGACGACACTGGCCAGGCGTTCATCAGATCAGAGGGCATCAGCACAGAGGCCGATGTCGGCATTGCATTCTCCGGAGTGGAAGACCGCCCCCCCCCCATCACCAGTGGACGCCGGTCACAGGGATTCGACTGAGAAGGACGCTACACTGCCCGAAGACCAGGCGGACGACAGAGGATGCCCGGCTCCCGTGGGAACCTTCCCTGAACCCGGAGACACCCGGGGACCCGACCCCGGCGACAGACCATCGGCGCTAGGCCCATCACTGGGTATGAATACTGAAGAAGTAAAGAAGTTCTACTTTTTGGTGGGACACCATCCAAAAGGATGTGGTCCCTGTTAAACCTCCTCCTCCTACTCCTATGCCCCCTCCTCCACCAAAGTGGTCAGCAGGATGACCACCAACCCCAAAGGAACAGACTCTACCTCCTAGGGACAGATCTAAAGACAGGAGAAGGCCTCCCTCCAGACCCCCATCAGGGTCTCCCAGCCCCAAGCGACCCAGACGGCGTCAGTATACTCCATCGCGGGAGGACTCCAGATCGGACACCTCAGACTAATCCAGATGATCTTCTCCGCTCAGCATCACCTCTCCTGACCCACATGACCTCCCCAGGTCTCCTCCGGATGATCCCTCTTTCGCCGAGATCATGAAGAACATCTAGGACAACATGGGGTGGGATGCTGAAGACCATGACCCCAAATGACAACGCCTTGCCCGCCATCTCCGGCAGAAAGACCTGAAGCCTGTGGTAGTCCCACCCTTGGTGGACACTTTTTCAGACGTCACCAAGGCTGCGTGGAAGCGTCCGCACTCCACTCCTGCAGTGCCGAAGAAGGCTGACCGCCTGTACAAGGCTCAGAGAGACAACCAGTACTTGGCTAAACAACCTCTGGCAGACTCCCTGGTCATCACGGCCTTGCATGACCGGTCTCAAATACCTCAACACATGAGCACACAGCCACCGGACCAGGAATCCATGCAACTGGATGCCCTGGGAAGGCGCATGTACGCGGCTGCTACATGCGCCATCAGGTCCCTGAACTATCTTACCCACATGGTACAGTTTCAGAACGCCCTGTGGGAACAGGGCCAGGACGTGACAGATAAGCTTCCCGATGGCGATCAAAAGGTGGAGCTCCTCAATCTTCTCCGCATAGGGTCAGATGTGGGTACCCAAGTGCTTAGAGCCGCATACGATTCTGCGGACTCATCTGCCAGAGCTGCAGCTTCAGGCGTTTGTCTCCGGAGACACTCTTGCCTCGGTGTCTCCGGCTTCACCCCGGACGTACAGAGGAACATTATCGACATCCCGTACAACGGCAAGGTTACTCTTTGGTGAATCCTCAGAGAAGGTAATCACCAAACTCCAGGACGCAGGGAAGGCAGTCCGATCTGTACAGGCCATGTACAGATCCTGGCCTAGTTCCTTTCGTAGGAACCAGAGCCGCTTACGCAGCCGGCAACAAAGGCAGCAGCCACATTCCGGCCAGCAGCACAGGGGCATTTTTCAGCGTAAAGCCCAAGCCAAGTCGTCCCCAGGCAGAGGCCAACGTTACACAAAACCGGCCCAGCCCGCAAGGACCAGTACTGCCACAGCACGACTCCTTCCCGGCCCCCACCCTTCCTCTGGATCAACAGACACAAAAGGTCGGGGGTCGCATCGCTCGCCACTTTTTAGGGTGGCAGTCGATCACCACCAACAGGTGGGTTCTTCAATTGGTCAAGAAAGGTCATTTCATAGAATTTCTCAACCACCCACCGGCAAGACCTCCCCTGCTCTCCCGTTACTCGGGTCAGCATGCCCTGTTCATACAGCAAAGGTGCTCACGCTTCTGTAAAAAGAAGCCATAAAGCACATACCACGGAACCAGAGGGGTCTAGAATACTATTCTCACTTCTTTCTGGTTCCAAAGAAGACAGGGGACCTCTGTCCGATACTGGACCTCAGCGACTCGGTCCTGCACAAACTCTTCCGCATGGTGACCCTCCCAGGTCCGATTCCCATGCTCAAGCAGGACACCTTTCTAGTGTCCCTAGACATGCAGGATGCCTACCAGCATACACCTATTTCTCAGGCGCACAGGAAGTTTCTGCGATTCGAGTTTCAGGTTCGCCACTATCAGTTCCGAGCCCTCCCCTTCGGGCTGTCATCGGCACCTCAGGTGTTTACGGTGCACGGCGGTCGTAGCCGCATCCGAGGAGACAAGGCCACTACATGTTCCCCTACTTGGACGATTGGCTTCTCACGGCGCCCTCCCGGGAGGCCCTGATGTCTGCTATTCACTGCACTCGGTCTCTGTTCGAGACATTGGGCATCATCATCAATCACGAGAAGTCACGGCTGGTTCCGTCCTAGACTCTGCAATTCATAGGCCCAGTTCTGGACACCTTCCAAGGGAAAGCTTTCCTCCCCCCCGGACAGAGTGGAGCACATCAGATCCCTCGTCAGGGACGTTTCGGCGAAGAAGACCGTTCCTGCCAGACAAGTCCTTTGCCTGCTCGGACACACGGCTGCGGCCAATGCAAGAGTCCCTCCAGTCCGTCTCCACATGCGGATAACCCAGTGGATGTTAAGGGTCCAACGGGACCAAAAGCAAGACCATCTGCAGCATTCAATCCGGATCACGAAGGCCGTAATCGGAGATTGGCGATGGTGGCTAGATTCAGGAAATCTTAGAAACATACATTTTGACGGCAGATAAGGACCGCTTGGCCCACCCAGTCTGCCCATTTCCCTACCTAATGGATAAGCTGCAGATCCTAGTTAACCAGCAGCCTACTTCTTCCTACCCAGAATTGCCTTATAACTGTCCCATGCATGCTTGAATTCCACCACTGTTTTGACTTCACAACCTTCCTCCGAAGGCCACCCATGCATCCACAACCTCTCTGTGAAAAATACTTCCTTAAATTACCTCTGAGCCGCACCCCCATCTTCAAATTGTGTCCCCTTGTTCTTGCACACCCCTTTTTTTGAAAGATGCAACCCTCTTGGACTTTGTTGATTCCCTTGAGGTACTTGAAAGTTTCTATCATGTCCCCCCTCTCCCTCCTTTCCTCGAGGCTATACATATTAAGCTCCTCAAGTCTCTCTTCATGTGTCTTCCGGTGCAGACCCTGCACCATTTTAGTTGCCCTCCTCTGGACAGCTTCCATCCTGTCTATGTCTTTGCGCAGACTGGGTCTCCAGAACTGCACGCAGTACTCCAGATGGTGTCTCACCAACTGTCTGTACAGGGGGATAATAACTTTCTGTATTCTACTGGTGATGACTCTCCCTATGCATCCCAGTAACCCCCAGCCCTCCTTGCTGCCCTCTCACATTGCTTGCCCACCTTTAGGTCATCTGATACGATTACCCCCAGGTCCCTTTCCATTTTTATGTTTGCTTGCACGCATGTGCAAGAAACATAGTGCCATCATCGAGATTTCGGTGTCACCCCTCTTCCAATTCAGTCAATTAATGACGGGAGCGGCCCCTGTCCGCCAATGCATGCTGGAGCTGCCTATGACAAGCTCCAAAATGCAGTGGCATACAGCTGAAAGGGGAAGCTACGCTTCAGTGAGCAGCGATAAGATATCGCCTGCTCATGCGCAGCTCCCCACACACACACGCTGCGTGCTGCCCCCCCCCCCAGCACAGTTACACAGGCCACACTGAGCTGACGGGGGTGCCCAATCCCCCGTCGGCTACACTGTCTCTCGCCCCCTTCCCATGCTGTCGCCCGATGGGGTGCCCAATCCACCGTCGGCTTCACTATCTCCCCGAGTTCCAGGGTGCCACGCTGAGCCCACTAGCGTGGCAACAGATGCCATGGCCGACGGGTGCCCAACCCCGTCGGCTCCATGCCCCCAGTCGTCCTTCTGCCACACTGGAGCTCACCCCAGCTGGGCAAACGTCCGCTGCCTTTTTCTTTTTAAATACCTGAAAAGAAAAAACGGTCCCTCGTAGTCTCCTGCCCCTCCCACAACCCGCACCCACCCACTGCGCACCCTGCCTCCACACACCCCCATACTTACCTCCGGACCTCGGCGCGACGATCTTCAGTGGACCGGGAACACGTCTGCACTCTTCAAAGCCGACCGCGAACTGAGGAAATGCCGGTAAGCTGTATAATGGGCTAGATAGGGTGTTTTCAACTTTGTTGCATATCTCAGGCATTTTTTGGAATTTTTGCACCGAATTTTCAACATGGGGTTTTTGGGACCCCTTCTCATGAATGATGTCACTGTCATGGCGTTATTCGGGCCCGAAGGGTGATTTCGCAGTCACTGCGCGAAATCACCCTTCGGCCCGAATAACGCCATGACAGTGACATCATTCATGAGAAGGGTCCCAAAACCCCCATGTTGAAAATTTGGTCAAAGTTCCAAAATGACTGTTTTACTGAGCTATGTTATGCTATTCCTACGCGAGGCTCGTAAGTTTGCTAATTTTCAATATTTTCACTCCAGATTTTCAACATTGCCATTTTACCACACCTTCTTATGAGCAGTACAGCTGTCATTTTTCACATCTCACCCAAAACGTGCTTCCACCCATGTAGCGCACAATGGCGCAGTCGGTGTGCGAAATCAATGTATGGGACACATTAAGAAAATCACAGTGACACTGTTCATGAGCAGAGGTCTTAAAATGGCTATGTTGAAAATTTGGTGAAAAAATTCCTAAAAATGACTTTTACGAGTGTGCGTTGCGCAGTTCCTATGCATGCTCGTAAGTTTGCAAATTTAATATTTTCACTCCAGATTTTCAACATTGCCATTTTATTACACTTCCTTATGAACAGTACAGCTGCCATTTTTCATGTGTCGCCCAAAATGTGTTATACATATAGCATAATGGTGCTGTTGGTGTGTGAAAGCAATGTTTAGGACAGATTAAGAAAATCACAGTTACACTGTTCATGAGCAGAGGTCTTAAAATGGCTATGTTGAAAATTTGGTGACAAAAGTCCATAAAATGACTTATGAGTGAGCACTGCGCAGTTTCCACGCACCCTCGTAAGTTCATGACTTTGTAATATTTTCAGTCCAGATTTTCACCAGTGGCATTTTTCCACACTTTCTTATGAACAGTAGAGCTGTCATTTTTCACAACATGGCTGAAGTGTGTTTTCACACTTTCAGCGCAGAGATGCGTGGTTGCTGTGGGAAATCACTGTTCGGCACAGATAAAGAAAATCACAGTAACACTGTTCATGATCGGAGGCACCAAAATGTCTGAGTTGACAATCTGCTGTAAAAATCCCAACCTAATTATATTAGCGGTGTGTGTTGCACAGTTTCTATGTATGCCAGACTTTTTTTTTTTTTTTATATATTTTACTGCAGATTTGCAACACTGCCATTTTTTACACCTCCCCATGAACAGTACAGCTGTAATTTTTACATCCTGTTCGAAAGTTTTTGCACTGTGCTGCTAAATCGCCGTAGTCACTGTGCATAAGCAGCTTCTCGCTAACAAACTGATATTCCCCGCTCATGAGGTGGGGTCACAAAAAAAAAAAAAAAAAAAAAAAACAACATGTTGAAAATTTGGAGTGAAAATACCAACGAATGCCTGAGGTATTAGGGTTTCCAACCATAACGCCCAACCATGTAGAGAATGACAGGCATCAGCGGTGTGACTTGGGATTCTTGCCTGTAATGCTCATACCATTCCACACCCTGCAGCCAGTGAGAGGCATCGAGGTATGCCTTGGACTCTTTGGCCCCAAAGTTCACCCCATTCTCCTATATTGCACCCATGTCACCATATTTCCTAATGAAATGGGGTGCGCATAAGGGCCAAAGACCCCAAGGAACACCGTGACACTTGTCAGTGTCTGCAGGGTGGGGTGTGGTGAAATGGCGTGGCCATTATGCCTGACGACCCAAAGGCACACCCCAATGCCTGTCACTCTCTGCAGGGTGGTGGTGGGGTTGGTTTCAGTTCAATACTTCACTGCCATTCCTATTATGCAGCTCTGTAACTTCTACACTACCACTGCCAATGCCAGCAAGCAAACATTCGGCATTGACAAATGCTTGTTGTTGTTAGTATCTCACCCTCCATTGTGTACTCTTCCCTTGGGTTTTTGTCTCCCAGGTGCATTACCTTGCACTTCTTAGCACTGAATCTAAGCTGCCATACACTTGACCATTCCTCTAACCTTGCCAAGTCCCTTCTCACCCTTTCCACCCCACCTTGTGCATCAACTCTGTTGCAGATCTTTGGGTCATCTGCAGAGACACACTTTTCCTTCCAGTCCCTCTGCAATGTCGTTTATAAAGACACTGAAGAGGACCGGTCCTAATACTGAACCTTGCAAGTATCCCACTAGTAACCCCCCTTTCTTCAGAGTGGACTCCATTTACTATTACTCTCTGTGTCCTATTCTCCAGCCATTCTTACCCAGGCTGTCATCTTGGGACCCACTCCCAGGCTGGCTAACTTGTATATTAATCTTTGTGTGGGACTGTGTCAATGCCCTGCTAAAGTCTAGGTAGGCCATGTCCACAGCCCCTCCCTGATCTACTACTTTGTTCACCCAGTCAAAGAAATCTATCAGATTTGTCTGGCATGACCTTCCCGCTGTGAATCCATGCTGCCTTGGGTCCTGTGCCCCTCTGGCCTCTAGATACTCAACAATTCTTTCCTTCAGAAGTGACTCCATCATTTTCCCTACCACTGAGGTTAAACTAACAGGTCTGTAGTTTCCTGCTTCTGCCTTGCTCCCACTTTTCTGAAGGGGAATCACATCTGCTCTCCTCCAGTACCACTCCATCCTCCCACGATTTGTTAAAGAGGGTAGTCAGAGGTGTTACTAGTTCTACCCTTAGTTCTTTCAGAATTCTGGGATGAATCCCATCAGGCCCCATTGCTTTGTCCACCTTCAGTTTTAAGAGTTTTTTCAGAACCCTTTCCTCTGTAAATGGGCTGGTATCAACTTCTGCATCCAGAGTGTTTCTACTGTTTGTTTTAGGTACCTCCCGCCTTCCTTTGTAAATACTGAGCAAAATATCTGTTTAGTATCTCTGCCTTTTCAGTGTCACCTCTGCCCACCCTCCCTCCCTTTATGCTTCACTGACCCTCCCTTGGTCTTCGCTTGCTCCCTGATGTACCTATAAAGGTTTTATCCCCTTCTTAACTAAGTTGGCTATCTTTTCTCGGTTTGAGCCTTTGCTGTTCTGACTGCCTTCCCAGCTTCCTTTTGCTTTAACTGATACAGTTCTCTGTCCTGCTCCTTCTGTGATTCCTTGTACTTCCTGAATGCTTCCTTTTTCTCTTGAACCTTCACTGCCACCTCCTTTGAGAACCATAGTGGTTTCTTACATCGTTTCGTTTTGTTTATTTGCTTCACACAAAGGCTTGTTACCTCTGTGATGGCAGTTTTTTATTATTCCCCATTGTTCTTCCACCCCTCCTTCCTGCCCATTTGCTAGTGCATTCCTTAGGCACTCACCCATTTTGGCAAAGTCAGCCCTCCTAAAGTCCAGTACTTTTGCCTTTGTATGGCTTGACTCTATTGCTGTGTTTATTGTGAACCATACTGTTTGATGGTCGCTAGTTCCCAGATGGCTACCCACTTCTACATCTGTGATCCTCTCTTCATCTCCATTTGAGAGAACCAGGTCTAAGATTGCTTCCTCTCGAGTGGGCTCCAATACTAGTTGTCTAAGGCATGCCCCCTGTTGGGCATCTAGAATAACCCCATTCTTCTAAGTGGCTGCTGCAACTGCACTCCAGTTAACATCTGGCATATTCAGATCACCCATCAGCAATATCTCCCCCTTTTTCTGCCATTCTAAGTATTCTTTCTATCATTTCCTTGTCCATTCCCTCACCCCGAGAAGGGGGTCTGTATACAACCCCTGTGCGGATTGTGGTGCCATTGCCGGTCTCCAAATTTACCCACAGTGCTTCTTCTCCTGTTTTCCCTTTTGTTCTGTTGCTTTGATTCCTTCCCTTATGTAAAGAACTACTCCTCCTCCTCCTCTTTTACCCTCCCTGTCCCTCCTGTAGATAGTGTATTCTGGTATGTTTACGTCCCAGTCATGGTTTTGTGTGTACCATGTTTCTGTGACTGCCGCGATACCCAGATGTTCCTCCTCCATCAAGGCCACTAATTCAGGAAGCTTGTTACTCAGACTACGGCATTGGTACTCATGCTTCCATTTTTGATGGCTTTTACCTTCTTTAGCAGCATCCCCCACTGACCTTTCTACCTTGGTCTTTTTCTCATTTAGTACCCGGTTTTGTAGGGAGAGGCTGGGATTTTCCTGCTGCTCATCAGTGCCTCCCCCCCTTGACTAGTTTAAAAGCTTGCCAATGAAGCATTTAAACCGACTGCTCAAAAGACTTGTTCCCTTCCTGGACAGATGCAGACCATCCTGCCAGCATAGGCTGGTGTCCCTCCAGGTGGAACCCCAGTCCCCAATGAAGCCAAACCCCTGTGCTCCACACCATTTTTTCAACCATTCATTAAACTGCATGGCAAAGTACCCTCGCCTCACTCATGCCATTGACAGGCAGCACCTCAGAGAAGGATATTGTGTGTGCTACTTGTCTTAGGCCCCTCCCCAATTCTACAAAGTCCTTCTGCACTGCTCTAATCTCATGATGAGCCAAGTCATTTGTCCCTAGGTGGACAATGACGTCCAGCTCAGACTCCCGTGCAGCTGTTCTCGTGATCCTGAGGATGCGCTTACTGTCTCTCCAAGCCATGGCACCAGGCAGGCACCTTACTTCAGTTTTCCCTGCTCCCCCAGTTCTATCCCCCTAATAATCGAGTCCCCCACCAGGAGCTGCTTCTTTTCCTTGTGGTGTCCTCTTCCTCCTTCCTGTGGGCCTCCCTTGTGACAGTTGTCCTCAGCCTCCTTAGTCTCCTCTGCGGGTGCATCCATAGGGGAGCTATGCTACCCCAGAATGGTGTATGGATTGTGGTGTGGACCAACTGACTGGGTGTGCCTCTGTTCCACCATCCTCACCCTCCCTGAGCCCACTGTAGTCCAACTGCTGTGCTTTCTTCGCAACCTCTGAGGTAGTGGTGGTGGCTCTGGTGCTCCCTGGATGGGGGAGAATCCCTTCCTACCATCCAGTGTGGCCTGGGGGAAGGTCCCCTTACTACTGTCCAGTGTGGCCTGAAGACGGGCAACTTCCTCCCTCAGGGCAGAGAGTTGTCTGCAAATAGGGCAGCATCTCAGCCCAGAAAGACTCCCGGAAGACTGCCCCACACCCATTACATTGCACTACTCCCCACTTTTTTTTTTGTGTGTAGCTACACACATTTGCTGATTGGTTTGTTATATAGAAATATATATATATATATTATACAATGTGTATGCTTATATTGTCAGTGCAGTGTGCTAGAGAGGCTATGACAGTGATATGCACCTTGCACTCTTGAGGAAATGATGTCAGAACCCCAGGTATAAAGGAACTATTTCCAGGGGTGGGTGAGGTGAGGGGTGGGAAGGGGTTAGGCCTAAACTGTGCCCTCACAAAACAATCAGCTAAAAGCTCTGACCCACCGCTGCGATGAGTGCCTTCCTGTCAGCAAGATGCCCTACACAACAATTTGACAGAGAAAATACCCTGCTAATCAAACAGAGAAAAATTCACACATCCAAGTCAGCCACAGGTAAACCTCCCCAGCCCCAAAACAGGCCTGGTGGTTTGTGCTCTGAACGCAGTCAGACCCAAAATAAGTCAGATGTGTTTTAAACTCTTCCTGCACTGAAAATCTTAAGAATTGTAACAAACAAACATAAACCTAGATCCACCTCCCTCTGTTGCCTAAAAGACTATCTTTTCCTGTTTCACACTGCAGGCTTTGCTATGACAACTCCTTAACCACAGTAACGTATTTAAAAATAGTTTAACTATCACAAACTCCTACGCACCAGTAAATTATTTAAAAATAGTTTCTGTCCCAAAATCCTAGTAGTCAATCCAGCTACCCCCAAGGGACAACCAAAATGCAGTATTCAAACACTTGTGAAGTTACTTCCAAGATAAGCAGAGTTTGCAAGCTCTTTTTAACTCCTCAGCCACCTGTAATTTATTTAAAAATAGTTTCACTGTCAGAAAATCCTAGTAGACAATCTAGCTACCTCCAAGGGTCTACCCAAATGCAGTATTTAAATCCTTCTGAAGTTACTCACAAGATAGACAGAGTTTGCAAGCCCCTTCTTGGTTAAACACTAAATAAATATGTGAATAAAAAGCAGTTACCAAGGGTAGTTAGTTTCACCTCCCACAGAATTAAGCAAAAGTGCACGTTGTTGCAGATATCAAGTACAATATAGAATTTCGTCTTTCTGAGGGAGACCCCTTCATCGCGCCATCCCCAACTGACACACTCCACGGACACCTCAGAACTCAGCTGGGGAGCACACATCAACGGTGTCCGGTCTCAGGGTCTGTGGACAGATCAAGAGACTCCTCTCCACATAAATATCCTGGAAATGAGGGTGATTCTTTACGCCCTGCAGGCCTTCCAGTCGGAGATCCCACCGGGTACACTTCTGTTACAAACAGACAATTCCGCGGTGATGTACTACCTCAACAAACAAGGAGGTACCCATTCCTACCCGCTTTCCAGGGAGGCCATGAGTGTGTGGGATTGGGTCTTGCAACACGGTGCAAACCTCATTGCCGTTCACGTGCCGGGTGTGGACAATGTCACTGCAGACGGCTTGAGCCACTCTCAGGCCAGAGTCCATGAATGGGAACTGCTACAGGAGGTAGCACAGGATCTGTTTTGCAAGCTGCGTACTCCAGAATTAGACCTTTACACGTCCCCGTCCAATGCAAAACTGCCCAATTTTTGCTCGCTAGATCCAGGGCCTGGTGTTTTCTGGCGAGACGCGTTGTCCCTCTCCTGGGCAGGTAGATTCCTCTATGCCTTTCCCCCTTTCCCGCTGATCCAGAGGGTTCTTCTGAAACTTCGCAGACAGCAAGCGACACTGATACGGATCGCGCCCTTTTGGCCCAGGCAGATCTGGTTCCCTCTTTTGCATCAGCTCCCACTTGCTGTCTGTGGAAGCGGGTTCCAAGGTCCACCCGGACCTACGTTCCCTGAACCTACATGCTTGGCTCCTAGAGACATAGCCATGATGCGACACAGGGTCTCGCAGGAGGTAGCGGACATTCTTGCTGCCGCCAGGAAGCCAGCTACCCATGCGACCTACGCCATGAAGTGGCACAGGTTTTATGGGTTCAAGTGCGCGGTCTTTCGCCTTTGGACTGTCCAGAGAAGTCTGTATTGGACTACCTGCTGTCCCTTTTCCAGTCGGGACTGGCTTACTCCTCGATCAAGGTACATCTTTGTGTCATCTCGGCCTATCACATCCCTATAGGCTAATGCACTATAGCTCAATTAGACACGACACGTGCCTTCCTGAGGGGGTGTCCTCCACCTTAGGCCCCCGGTTAAGGATCAAATTCCATCATGGGATCTACCCTTTGTCCTGGAACAGCTTCCGCTGCCACGCTATGAACCAGCCGCAGATTGCGAGCTACGTCTTCATTCTTGGAAGACTCTGTTTTTAGTTGCCGTAACCTCGGCCAGAAGAATTTCTGAACTCCATGCATGTATGGGTAAAGAACCTTATTTGGTTTTTCACCAAGACAGGGTATCCCTACGGACTAATCCTAAATTTCTGCCCAAGGTGGTCTCAGCACTCACCCTTAATCAGGATATCAATTTACCAGTGTATTTCCCCCCAAGTACTCTAATCGAGGAGAAGCCCTTTTGCACACTTTAGATGTGCATAGGTGTCTCAGATACTACCTGACCAGAACCAAACACCACCAAAAATCGGACCAGCTTTTTGTCTCCTTTGCCCACAGGATGATGGGAGCTCCTGTTTCAAAGCAGTCGCTGTCCAGGTGGCTCATCCAGTGTGTTACGTTCTGTTACCAGAAGCGCAACAAGCCCCTACCAGGCACGGTTAAGGGTCATTCCACCAGAGGGATGGCTACCTCTTTTTGCAGCTTTAAAGAACGTATCCACCTCAGCTATTTGTGCTGAGAGCTACTTGGAGCTCCGTTCACACTTTCATCAGGCATTACAGCCTGGATATCGCATTGAGGCGAAGAGCAGGTTTTGGTCTAGCAGTCATTCAGGGACTTCTGTTCTAGGCTCGATGTCATTCGAGGATTTCTACCTTCCCTCCTCCCGATGGTGTGATTTCCAGGATTGCTTGGGAATCGGTCCCAATGGTGTAACCTGCTGTAAGAGCGGTTTCGCGAAGTAAGATAGTACAGTTACGCAAGAACTTACCGTAACAGATCTTCGAGAACAACTCTTGCAGCAGGTACTTTCCCTCCCACCATCCCCGCTGGAGGCAGATTCTGGTTCAAAACATCCTTCTCCTAGGATAAAGGCATTCACAGCCTTTTTTCTGTTTGCCATTTGATGGCGGATCCTAAGTCTCCTCTTCTGATGTCATCCAACGGCCGGGAGTCTCCGGCGTGAGAACTGGGGATTCTGGGGGACCGCCTCCTTTTGTACTATGCCTGACGTCAGAGGCGGGACAGACGTCGGAGGCGGTCCCAGCTGTATACTGCTGGCTAGAAAATTTCTGTGGGATCCTGGCACTTGCCGGCTACAGTCCTAACGGTGTAACCTGCTGCAAGAGCTGCTCTCCAAGAGCTACTGTTACGGTAAGTTCTTACGCAACAGTACTTTTTGTGTGTCCTGAGGGGAGAGATGCGTCTCTTGTAGTAAGATAAAATCTGGGGAGATCTTTCTCAAAGAGGCCAGTACTTTACTTTGTTTAACTGGGTTAGTCAGTCCATTTACGTTGTATGAGCATATCAAAGTCGGTTTATCCATTTGGCCAAACAGGTACCCTCCTCTGTTCATTCTCCGCACTATTACCCCTCTCCCGGAGAACAGCAGACATTTTTCTATTCACCTCCATATTCTGATGTATTCTACACAGTAACATTCTAACTTTAATAAACAACAACATAACTTAAGTTTACAAACACTTACAAAAGTAAAATAAGCACAAAAACGTTCTGCTGTAACGTGATAATATGAACCTTGTTACTTCCAAGGTAGGGGAACCCAACTCAGTGGGTCCCTAAGTCTGCTCACTCGATATTATGGCGAGGACAGTTAAGAGAAGTCGTTCCCTGTATCTACGGGGTCTCTTCTCAGAAAGCTCTAAACTAGAAGGAGCTCTATTTCATAGCGCCTATGTCAAACTAAGCAGGACTCTATGGTTTCCTTAGTACAGTAATGCACATTCCCTCGCCCTTTAGTTTTAAAACGTTCCCCTTTTTTATGAAATTATTTTTATTTAAGTTTGGTGTTTGTTAGGAAAGTACATAATATTTTCATCTCTTCGTCCGTATTTTAAGAAGAGGGGGTGTTTCTTCATAAGACATTCAATGTCCTTAAGCGAGGGTCTGTTAAACATCTATCCAACACGTTCCTGTCCTTGTTCCCTTCACACCCTTACTTTAATCTGGTCTCAATGTTATGGCCAGGCAGTCAAGTTTTCACTTTATTCGTTTTACCTGAGGGTAATGCGTATGTAACCCCTCGGTGGCGCTATCCCAAGGGCTACTACCCCTGCCTGCTCAGCCAATAACAGGTTGAGGGGTCTGGATCCAATGGCGGGTGCCTCCAGCCAGAGGTCGGGGTTGGAACAGTCAACTATGACCTGGTCACAGCCCTCTGGGTCAGTGCAACCCCCCTTCCTTCCCACTAGTGGCCCACAAGCAATTCCCACACTATCGTTATGACTTGCACTTACCCCCAAGGTCGGGATGGCCAACTTGGTGCTGAGGACTCCCTGTAAAATAAGATGCAGTTATACAATAACCTATACACAAAAGGGTAGCACAAACACGCAGTTCAAACGGTATACCTTGTAACAACAAATCTGATTTATTAAGGGGAAAGTAACAAGGACAGGGAAGATCAGGTTGATTAGCTTAACACTTCTACTATACAGGGCACTGCGCACAGGCCAAACCTATCAGTCACTGTCTTTGGGTACCCAGGCCTTACAAGGCTAGCCTATTCGGTGCAGCTGGTTGGGGCCCTGATGAGGAAACAAGCATTTGGTACCTAGATTTGATTTGTAAGAGTCTGCAGTCACAATTCATGCAGCCACTGAAACAGCCAGACAAATCTTTCCCTCAGAAGAAACATCTGACAGGGAGCTACCCTGATTTAGTACTCACGACTCCTGCAGAAAGATTCCTCTCACACCACTGCAGAACTTGGCCTGTGATCCAGACGCTGCTCCACACATTTATATGTGACACAGAGGGGTACCATACCAGGCAGCTGCTCCAAACTCCCGATCACTTTCACTGATCAAATCGAGTGAACAATGCAGCCTCACTTGTCCTGACAGACCAAGCGCATTCAGCAGATTCTCCAGTCCTCTACAGGGTAAGCCTGGTAGGTAGCTGTATTCGCACAGCCTCCTCTGCCTGCACTCCTCACGGATCTTGTCCGCTTGCTCTACTGGCGAGGCAGTCACCCGCCTTCTCGGCCTAACACATGCGTTTCCCACGCGAAAACTTGCACAGCACAGGAGCCAGAGCTCCTTCTCCCTTCACGATCACCAATGATTCTACCCCTTCAGGAGAGTTGCAGGGCAGTTTCCTCTCACTCCACAGGGCTCCAGTTGGCTGCTTTATTCTGTCAGTCACCTCGTACGCCCTCTATTGGTGCAAAAAATGCGCCAGAGTCCAAACTACACTTCCTAGGAGCTCCTGCCATATATGCCCCTTCAGGCAGGCTCCCAGTGGGAGTCCAAGTTCTGGCTGACTCAAGCGATCTCCATTTTAAAGTCCCCTCTCTCCAACTGGCCCATCTCAGAAGCCCAGGTCCAAAATGGAGCGGCCTAACACTCAGAGTCCCAGCTGCAATAAAGGCAGGTTAAACAAACTGCATTCTTACTGTTACGCTACATATGTCCCCGCAAGCAGTTACATCTGCCAATAAGGCTCCCTCTGCTCGCTTAGCGACGGCAGAAACGGAGCGATTTAAACAGCAGCTCGAGTGGGATTCGAACAGTAAACCCACAGTCCCCCCTTGTAAACTGATAAAGCCTGCAAGCAGGCAGTTCTTAAAGAGACATTACCAGAGGCTCTAAAAGCACTCACAGTGCCCACAGTTAAATGGCATTACGCTGAATGCTAGTTAGGCAGGGAGCACTTAGGCAAGCTCCGGGAAGGCTTTTAGGAACCCCCATTTGTAGGGGGTTACACGTACTTCCTGCCTCCCCTTTTCTCAGCATAGTTTACCAGTTTAGGGTGTGCTTCCCTATCCCTTGAAATTGTCAATGCCCCCTTCTATTTACGTCCCACTGCAAGACTTGTAATCCTGGTTTAAGTGGAGAGACAGTCTTACTTGAAGCGTTCAGTTTCCTGAACCCTCCATCACATGACTCACTACAGCAGTTCGTCCAGTGGTGAACTGGGTTATAATTCTGTAGTTTCGCACAGGCTTCTCGTATGATCTTTAGCGGGGACACTCCACAACGTTCTGTTGCACTCTGAAACCACTCTGTGCGGCAAACTCTGCCTTTAGAAAGACGTTCTGCATCTTCAGCTGAAAGTTGCATCCCTTTCCGTTTTAGGGCTTCAGCTGCTTTTTGAGGAGTTAGATAGAGCTGGGTACCTACCGTCCAAAATATGCGGAGCTTGGCTGGGAATGGGGTTTGAAAACGGATGCCCTTTTCCTTTAATATACGCAAAACTGGGGCATATTGTTGTCGGGCCTGTAGTATTTCTGTCGGGCAGTCATGGTCCAGAGATAATTTGGAATCCAGGTATGTAATGTAATTTTTTTTTTTTACCACGCTCTTCGTAACAAATCCTCTTTTGTTTTAAAGCTGGATACCGACGGGGAGGGAGGGGGACCTCATTGGTACGCCTTATTGTTTAATATCTCCTCATTACGAGCTGGCACTGGCCTAGATTATGCAGAACAAGAGAGATGGTTTTGGGGGAGGGCTGGGGCAAAAGATTAAGCGGACTGAGAATAACTGGGGTACTGGATGAAAAAATTACTCACCTTAGTAATGTTGTTTCTTCTAATGGAGTCTTGCTATATTATGACATATGCAGTGAGTCCCAACCTTCGAACTGCTCCGGAGGTGAAAGAGTTAACTTTCCATGCCAGGCATGGAACGCTGAGCTTGAGCTCGGTTTAAACTCTGTCTGTTGTTCTTCAAACTCAAACCGTCAGATCTTTACGAGCTAAACTCACTGAGGTCCTGTGTAGAAGCTGTAAACCTACACTAGCCAATTGGCTACTAAACATAAGAACACATTTTGGTCCCAAAACAAAGACTCAAGTCAGGAGACCCAAAAATGAAAAAACCAACACCAAGTCACCCCAAAAAGGGGGTGAAAACAACAAGGTGGGCATCTACTAAGTGCCAACACTGCACTGCCCACCCACATCCCAAAACAGAGGTTCTGAGAGGGGCAGGTTGGGGAGGTTACATAATATAGCAAGACTCCATTAGAAGAAACAACATTACTAAGGTGAGTAATTGTTTCTTCAAACAACATGAAGTCTTGCTATATTATGACTTATGCAGACTACACAGCAGTACCTCCATGGAGGAGGGACAGAAACTCATTTAGGAAATAGGCTCTGAAGCACAGTTGTGTCAAACCGAGCATCACTCCTAGCCAGGATGTCCAGGGAGTAATGCTTGGTAAAAAAGTGCGAACTGTTTTCCAGGTAGCTGCTTGACATGTCTCTAGAATAGGGATGTCCCTAGCAGCAGCCAGGGAAGCAGCTGTACCTCTGGTAGAGTGAGCCCTCAGGTCTGAGGGAGGAACCTTACCCAGCTTTTCATAACAGAATTGGATACAAGAGACAATCCACCTGGCAATGGATCTTTAGTGGCAGGTTTCCTTTACCAACCTCACCATAAGTGAGGAACAGTTGAGGAGTCAAACCTGTACCCTTGGTACGCTCTATGTAGTAACTAAGGGCTCTCTTCACATCTGAGCTGTGCAGCCTCCTCTCGCCAGAGGAGGAATGGTCAGTGAAGTACACTGGAAGAGATACAGATTGATTAAGGTGGAAATCTGAAACCACCTTAGGCAAGAACTTCCTGTAGTCCTGAGGACCACCTTCTCTCTATGAAAGGAGACAAAATCAGGCTCCACTGACAAAGCCTGTAATTCACTTATGCGTCTGGCAGAAGTGATGGCTACCAGTCTTCCAAGTCAAGTACTTAAGCTCTGCTGAAGACAAGGGCTCAAAGGGAGGTTGCATAAGCTGAGCAATGCAAACATTAAGATCCCAGGCAGGGACAGGGTTCCTGAATGGAGGGTTGGTGTGAAGCAATCCCTTAAAAAACTTGGAGAATACAGGATGAGCTGAAAGAGAAGAGGGTTGACCTGCTGAAATAAAAGCAGACACAGCTGCCAAATGTACTTTTAGGGTAGCTGGTCTCAGCCCCAAGGTATTTAGATGGACCATATAATCCAGGACTGTGGGTAAATCAGCAGATTCTGGGGAAATATGCTTCCCAGAGTATCATATGGAAAACCTCTTCCATTTGGAACTATAGGTAGCCCTGGTGGAAGGTTTCCTAGAAGCCTTCAATATATCCATTACACCTTGGGAGAGGTGTAGATCAGCAAACTAACTCTTCAAGAGCCAGGCCTTGAGACTGAGAGATTTGAGGTTCGGGTACCAAACCCTCCCCTGAGCACAGGTTAGCAGGTTGTGATTCCTGGGAAGACACAGGGGAAGATGGACTGCTAAGGACAGTAGGAGTGGATACCAGGGTTGTCTGGCCCAATCTGGAGCAATCGGGATCATCTTGCAGGATTGAGATCTGATTTTGACTAAAACTTTGAACAGGAGAGGGAGGGGAAAAGCATAGAGAAACTTCCCTTCCCAATTGAGAACTAAGGCATCCAGAGGGACTGAGCCCAACACTGGGGGCCTGCAGCAAAAAAGGGGAAGTTGGTGATTGTCTGGGGCTGCAAAAAGATCTATCTGCGGGGTGCCCCATCTGGCAAATATTACCTCCAGGACCAGGGGGTCCAGTGACCATTCGTGATGGCCCTGGGAAATCCTGCTGAGAGCATCTGCCAGGACATTGTCCTTGCCTGGGAGGTGAACTGCCATAAGGGAGGTGTTCAGGGAGTAAGCCAGAGACCACAACTTCATTGCTTCGGTGCACAAGGCGGTAGACCGAGTGCCTCCTTGCTTGTTGATGTACCACATTGTGGTGGTGTTGTCTGTTCTGACCTGTACAACTTTGTTCTGAACAGATTTGGAAAAAACTTGAAGTGCTAGAAAACTGCTCTGAGTTCCAACAGATTGATGTGGAGCAGAGATTCCTGAGGGGACCACTATCCCTGGGTAGTGAGGTCGCCCATGTGAGCTCCCCACCCCAAGAGGGATGCATCTGTAGTAAGGATTAAGGAGTGAGATTGAGTGACAAAGGGAACCCCTTGTCTCAGATTGCTCTGATCCTGCCACCACTGTAGGGCTTGGATCAGGGTTCGAGTTACTGGGATCAATTTGGTTAGAGGGTCTTTCCTTTGAGACCAAAAGGCTCTCAAATGGAACTGGATGTCCCTCATCTGAAATCTTGCTCCCTGCACTACTGCTGTAGAAGCAGCCATGTGCCCCAGGAGCTGTAGAAAATGCCTTGCTGGTCGAGAGACCTGCAGGGTGAATGAGGAGGCCAGAGAGACCACGGTCCTTGCCCTGTCCAAAGGAAGGAAGGCTCTGGCTTTCTCTGTGTTCAGCTCTGCGCCTATGAAGGTGAGGAGCTGGACAGGCTCTAGAACTGACTTTGAAAGATTCAGAAGGAAACCTAGAGAGGTGAGCAGTTGCTGAGTTATCTGTAGATGTAACTTGACTTGGTCTGGAGACTGGCCTACTATGAGCCAGTCGTCCAGGTAGGGGAAGATGACAATTTTCTGCCTTCTCAGAGAAGCAACTGCTACTGCCAGGCATTTTGTGAATACCCTCGGAGCAGAGGTGAGGCCAAAGGGCATTGCTCTGAACTGGTAATGGCCTGAGGGCAGCTCGAACCGGAGGTACTTTCGATGGGAGCTTCTGATGAGAATATGGAAGTAGGCATCCTTGAGATCCAGGGATGCTAGCCAGTCCCCTGGCCTTAGAGAGGGTAGAATTATTCCCGAGTCACCATTTTGAATTTTGGTTTTAAAAGGTGCTTGTTTAAATATCTGAGATCCAGGATGGGCGCCATTCTCCTGTCTTTTTTGGGGTAAGGAAGTACCTGGAGTACAATCCTTTGCCCTGGTGTAGGAGTGGAACCCTTTCCACAGCTCTGAGAGCCAGGAGGGACGAGACCTCTGCCTCTAGGGCAAGTGCCTCTGGTGGATTTGCAGGTGGAAAGGATCTGGTTCTCATCTTTGGAAATTTTTTGAAGCTGAGAACCAGTCCCTGGCTTACTACTTCCAGGACCCACTTGTCTGATGTCAGAGACTTCCAGTCCTGGACAAAGTAAGCCAGTCTTCCCCCTACAGGTAACTGAGAATCAATCAATCAAAATCTTTATTTAATCAGGCGAACATCATTGAGCATAGCTCATTTACAAGATGGACCTGAGTGGTCAAGAAGTGCAAGTGTTATTACATTGACAAGGGTAGCATAAACAGTAATACAATGACAGGGGTAACATAAACAGTAATACAATGACATAAGTGCTAATATATAACAATATACATATGTACAAGGCACATTAAAACTTTTAATCTGTGAGACAGAAGGTAATGGGCACATCAGGGGTAATATGTAGATTATAGGACCTAGCAGGCATTTTGAGGGTGAATCTTGGGACTGGAACGGAGTTTTATCAGCATATAGGAACACGGGGTTTAGGCCTTGTGGAAGCAGTTGCAGAGTTCTGGGAATAGGGTGGTGAATAATCTTGAAGGATATTAAGGGTGGAGGTTATTTAGCTTCATGGTTTTTTGAGTTCCAAACAATTGCTAGTGAGTAGCTGATAGCAGCCCTCCCAAACTGGGTGCAGAGACACTGGGACCTTAAGAATGATAATTTTGCTGATCCTTAGGTTGTATGGCCTAGAAGTAATTTGAGTAAAACAGTCTGAGATATAGGTAGGTAGCTTGCCTGATAAGGCTTTGAATATCCAAATTGCAGCATTCCTATTTCTTCTGTGTTGTAATGATGTCCAGTTAACTGCCTTATAAAGGGAGCAATGATGGGTGCTGAAGGAATGTCAGTAATGAATCTGATGGACCTGTGGTATAGGGTGTCCAGTTTATTTAAGAGGGGAGGAACAATGTCCATACAGAAAGTCAGCATAGTCAATGAGGGATAGGAATGAAGCCTGGATTAATCTTTTTGAGTCTCTGTTGAGGTAGTCCTTTATTCTAAAAATAAACCAAGCCTTTGTCTCAGTTTCTTTAGTAGCTCCTCAATATGGACAGAATAGTCAAGCTTGTTATCAATCCAGACTCCAAGGTATTTGAAGTTATCAACGAATTCCAGCTTCTCTCCAAGTAAGGTGGTTAGTTGTAGGGTGGTGGATGGTGGGGTAGTGGCAGAGCAACTCTTTGAGGTAAAGAACATAGCTTTTGTTTTTTTGGCATTTAGAAGTAGTTTTTTATCCAGTAGGTTGTGTTGTAGGATGGAAAATTCAGATTGTAGCAGTTCACAGGCTTTAGATAATGAAGGATTGCTAACATATAATACAGTATCATCAGCAAACAGATGGATGTTGGATTGAGGAGGTTAGCATCAATATTATTAATATAGATGGCAAAGAGGATGGGGCCAAGAATAGAGCCTTGCGGTACACCTCTTAACAGTGGTTTTAAGGTGGATAGGTAGATTCCATTTTTTACCAGTTGTGATCTATCTGATAGATAGCACTTGAACCAATTGAGTGAAGGGGAATCCAACCCTAGTGAGCCAAGGGAAGTGATTAATGATTCATGATCCACTGTGTCAAATGCTTTGCTCAAATCCAGGAACACAGCACAGGTACTGTTCTTCTTATCCATAGCAATCTGCCAGTCGTTGGTTACTTTGGCTAGGGACGAAATGGTGCTATGCCTTGATCTAAATCCTGATTGTGCTGTATTTAGGAGGTTATTGTTATCCAGGTAGTCCCTTAATTGTGAGTTTACTAACTTTTCGAGCATCTTGGATAGAACTGATAGGATGGAAATGGGCCTGTAATTATTGAGGTCCATGGGATCACCAGATTTGAGTAAAGGAACTACTTGAGCTGTTTTCCAAGTGGAGGAATGGATCCAGTGGTGAGGGAAAGATTGAAGAGATGAGTGAGGGGGCAGATAAGACTTGAGATGCAATTTTGAGGAAGTAGGGGTCCAGGAGTCTGTACCTGCACTTTTGAAGTATCTAAATTGGAGAGGAGATCTTCCACTTTTCAAGGATATTGGGTTGAAGGAGAAGGTTGATGTAGCCTTTGACCCACGGTGGATTGAAGGTTCAAGGAAGATCTCAGGAAATTTGCAGGTGAAGAGTCAAATGCTAGTCCAGCTGTGGTGAAGTGGTCATTGAAGGTATTTAGGATTTCTTGTTTGTCCGTAATTTCTGTGTTATTTAGTAGCAGTTTGCAGGTTAAGGCAGGAGTAGAGTTTTGGCCCAAGATACCCTTTATAGTTCCCCAGAGCCTGGTTGGGTTATTATAGGAGGCATCCAATTCAGCTCTATAATAGGCAGCTTTGGCAGATCTTATTTGTGTTGTACATGAGTTTCTTGCTTTTCTGAAATTTAGCCAGTCTCTGGAATCCTTAGTTTTTCTTGCCTTTTTCCACAGTTTGTCTCTGGCTAGCAAGGCTGTTTTAAGATCGGTGGTGAACCAGGGGCAGGACCTTGCTTTAGTTCTGATATTGGTGAATGGTGCATGAATATTGAGAGCATCAGTGATAATGTCCTTTAGGATTTGGAGAGCTGTTTCCACTGAGGTTGTAAGGTAGAAATCTTGCCAATATATTGTGTTACTCAGGTCATGGAGGTATCCTGGTATGTTGAACTTCTTTTGACCTTTGAGGACAAATTCAGCAGGGTTGGGTGGTTTGAGTGAAGATCTTATGCCAGCTATGGGACAATGGTCACTTACATCATTTGGTAGTACTCCTGCATGCGATATAAGTGAGGCTTGTTTACCAACATAATATCCAGGAGTGAGCTGTTGCTGAATTTTTAGGATAACCCTGGTTGGTCTTTAATTAGCTGTGTAAAGCCATAGGTGTCACAAAAGGTTACCAATGGAGCAGATGCATTAGATAGCCAGTTTAAATTCAAATCACCAAGGATGATGGTATCTTCAGGGCCTAGATTGGTTATTGACCCCAGGTGAGATAGCAATTTGAGGCCTGCTGAGGGGGGCCTATAGCAGCCAATCAATTTAAATGAAGACAAGTTAGGAAGGGATATTTTGATTGACAAACATTCAAATTCCTTTGGTTTGGATGTGTTGAGGCAGGTAGCAGAGATGGTGTACTTAATGTATATGGCCACCCCACCACCCCTGGAAGGGCGATCTGCTCTGAAGAGCTGATAGTTGGTAAGGTTTACAACACTGTCTTTGGTCGAAGGTCTGAGCCAAGATTCAGAGATGACCAGAAAGTCAGGCAGGGTATGTGCCACCCAGGCCTGTATTACGGAGAATTTTTTTAAGAGGCTGCAGGCATCGAAGTGTAGGAAGCTTAGGCCATTTATAGAGGATAGATCAGCAGGGGAAAATAAACTTCAATGGGGCCAGGATTTATTTCAATGGTACCAAAACAGATCAGAAGGTAGAAGATTAATTTGAGGAGGGCACCAAGGGACAGGGATAGTGAGTGGTCAGAGCGCTTCCTCCTAATCCTGGGTGCCTGCTGTGAGATGAGTGATGGTCCTGGTATATAGGTGCGAATTTTATCATAGCATAATAATTTAATGGACAGGCATAGTGGGTTAATAAAAAGCCATGATACAAGTAAGGTGCCAGGGCTGTGCTGAATTGTTAGGGTGGCCTTATGTGGGATATCCCAGAGGTTGCATTGTAAATGTGGTTCGGGGTGAATAAGGAATCCGTGGTTGGCCATTGTGGATGGCAGAAGTGGGCAGGTCGTATTAACTGAGTTATTTATCTTGACACTGGGCATAACATTAATATCATAAGGGATTGGGTGAGATGCGAGGCTCAGGAGCAAAAGGAAGCAAGTAGCATTGTGGAGGTTAGGTATGGGTTAAGGAGGAAGGGAAAGGGATGTGGGCGTGGATTAAGAAATGGCGGGAGAAAGTGTATAAAAGGAATCAACCAAGAGGGGGGGGGCGGGCAAAAATTTTGCGGCTTTGCCCGTACCTTTCTGCCTGCTTCTCCCGGCCTCCTGGAACCCTTGGTCGGCTGCACAGGCGCCGCCGACCCGCTGGCGGCTCGGAGCCCCTCTGCTCCCTGGACCTCAAGGGCTGCGCCTTCTACAAGGTGGAGGACAGAGGAGAAGGCAGTCAGCAAGGTACCTTTATTGCAGAAATCTGCAATAAGGTGCTAAACTTAAGATTTGCACAACAATAGACTGCGAGGGTATGGGGGGAGGGTAGGCGCCTAAGTGTCTAGCCCACACAGCATTTCAAAAGACTGTAACATTTATTTCAAAATACAGAAAAACAGCCCATAAATCGGCCCTGGCAACCCCATCAGGGTGCCTGCTTGGCAGGGGCTTTGGGCTGAGGGATGGAAGCAGGCTTGCTTGTACCGCGTCTGCCTCTCCCTCTAAAGAACCCGCTCTGGGCATAAGCAGAAGAGGAGGCCTGGGCTTGGTAAAAAGGCCTATGAAAAAGCCTGCCCCTGGAAAGCTGCCTCTGATGAGTGGCCTGCCTTTCCTTGGCCTGTGCACTCCTATAGGTGGTCCTATACTCATCCATTTTCTTCATGTAATTCTCTGTCTGCTCCCCAAACAGAGAATTACCCACAACAGGAAAATCCATGGCCTTAGTCTGGGTATCCCAGACAGGCTAGTACATCTGAGCCAAGCCATTCTGCGAAGTGCCACAGATGTAGCCATGACTCTTGATGACACATCATTAGAGTCCACTGCAGCATGGAATTGCACCTTGATGCCTCAATACCATCAGCAGCCACCTGCTCCAGCTCTTGGCAGCTGGCCAGGGACCTGTTTTGCTAGAGCCATAACAGTATCCCATCTGGATTTCTGATATCTAGCAACATAAGCCATATAATTTGCCTGTCTGAGTCCCAAGGATGCTGCCATGTACTGTTTCTTTGCCATGGCATCAATCCTCCTGGAGTCCTTGTCAGGGGTGTAGCTCAAGGAATATTTGCCTTGTCACAGGCTGCAGCCTGCACTACCCCAACATGGCTGCACTGTTGTGTAAGGAACTCCGTATCAGAGCCTGACAATGTGTACCTCTTGTCCATTCTCTTATCCACAGGAGGTATAGTATGAGGAGTTTTAGAATTTTAACTGTCTGTTTCCAAAAGATTTATGCAAGGAATAGACAGTCTCTAGACTCTGGGATATCCATCATTTCCACATAGTCAGGCTCCTCTTGATCATCCACAGCTTCCCCATAGGGAGCTGGAGGGTTTCAGCCACTTTTTATAAAACATAAAATGAGAAGGGACTCAGAAAGCCTAGGAGGAGACACTTCTGAAGGTCTGTCTGGGAGATGTCCGGTCAATGGGCACATCCATATTTTCAAATCTACATTCACTCTTCTACTTCTCTTCCCCTCCTCCGGTTCATAATATTCCTCTAAATCGTATTTTGAACCGTGGAACCGGCCGAACTGCACGCTTACCTGATGGTGCCGGTTCGGTCGAACCGGGAAAGCAACTGGACAATTTTAATCGCTTTGGCTATTTCTTCAGCGGTTGGAGAGGAAAGTTTTGGCTCCACACCAGCTGATTTCCTAGTCCTTTTTGCTGGAACCGACTCCTCAGAGTTGGATCTCCTTTTGCCTGAGGAAGTCTCGCCCTGGTCTGAGGACACTCCCTCCGGTAAGGTTGGAACCGAACCGGGCTGGCCATCCGGTTCAGCGGACTTTTTGGCCTCCCTTTCCCTGAGCCTACCAACTCTCTTTTCCAGGGTAGCTGCAGGAAAATTTTTACAAATCTGGCAGTCTGCATTGAGGTGGTCAAACCCCAGACAATAAACACAGGTGGTGTGGGGGTCAGCCTTGGCAAAGACTTCCCCACAGACACTGCAGTGTTGAAACCCAGTGGGCCCGGTTTTTCTTTTGGTTTTCTCAGACATAGTGCCAGCCTAACCAAACGTAAATTACCCGTTTATGGCAATCAGCCAGGTAAGACCCTCTTATCGGTTCCCAACCGTGTCACGGGTCGGGGAAAAAACCGTAATAAAATCCGTTTTTTTTAGAACCGATAAGAACCGGTAACCATACTCTAAATGACAAATTAATATGTTTTAAACAACCTGATCGGTTCAAACCGAACCGATAAACCGTTTACAAGTTCCACACAGAATAGAAATTAATGTAAAACCTATCTAGTACTCACAAATACCACAGAGAGTCTGAACCGACCGGTTGCGGTTTAAATTCGGTCGAAAACCGAGAAAAACAATACTTTAACCGACAAAATGAACCAAGCAGAAGGAGAAATCTCCGGAGCGACTGTTCAGTGAGGCGGAGTAAAGAATCTGACGGTTTGAGTTTGAAGAACAACAGACAGAGTTGTTCCATGCCTGGCATGGAAAATTAACTCTTTCACCTCCGGAGCAGTTCGAAGGTTGGGACTCACTGCATATGTCATAATATAGCAAGACTTCATGTTGTTTGAAGAAACCATTCCAGGAGAGGGATATTATTGAAGAACCAGTCAATGGAAAGTTAGTTAGGGGTACTGGAGAATCTGCATGGGGATCTCTGGTAGTATGCTACACCTGCCTGCAGATCCCAAAAGATCTAGGCTTAAAAGAAACAACGGCCAGAAGGAAATCAGGTGTTGGACTAGGGGGGGGGAGGGAGAGGAGATTGGATTTAATTCCAAGCCCATAAGCTGCAGTGTTTGTTTAGTCGGGGATAGCACACTAATTCGATTTAAGAATGCTGTGTGTAATGTGGGGGGAGGGAACAATTGTAAATAAGTTATGTAGTTGTTATTGGGTTATTTGTTATAGTTATTCTAGTTACAACTGTACTTACCAAGGTCTAAATACACAGGATTTGTTGGAGGAGGTGGGATGGAAGACCGGAGGGAACTGGAGAATGATGGAAACTGCTAAAGGGGAAAATGGAGTGCCGGAATGAATAGGGAAAAAGTGAATATTATATCCTGGAACATAAGGGGGATCGCCACTCCTGCCAAAAGGAAGGCTGTTCTGACTGTGTTATGGAGAGCTGGAGCACAGGTTGCGCTGGTTCAAGAAATGCACCTGACGCAGTCGGAGCACCAAAAGCTGGTTCAGGGTTGGGTAGGAACCTGCTACGCTGCCTCCTTTACATGCCATAAAAGAGGGGTCGCTGTCTTGGTTCACAAGGGACTGACATTTAAGGTCCATAGGGTGTTTAGGGATAGAAGGGACGCTATTTGAGGAACATATAACATTTGGGAGTGTGTATGCTCCTGCTGTGTTTGACCCAGCGTTCTATCAGAAAGTTCTCGACTTACTGATCTGGGAGCAGTTTCAAGGATTAGTGATGGGGGGGAGGGGTTTAATTGTACTCCACACAGGAACCTTGACCATTCGGAAGGCGGGGGGGCACTGCATGCGTAAATGGCGTGAGGGATTGAATGAGCTGGATATGCTAGATGCACGGAGGGCTGAGAACCCTAGGGAAAAGGAGTTCACCTATTATTCTTCCCCGCACAAAACATGGTCAAGGATAGTCCATATTTACATTACTGGGGAATGGTACTCCAGATTAGCGGTCACTAGGCACGGCCCCATATATGTTTCAGATCACGCAATGGTTATTGCCTCCCTGGAGTTGGCTGCACACCAGGTAAGAACCAATAAATGGCGTTTCCCGTCCTACCTCCTTAGCTCTCAGGACTTTCAGGAATACTTGAAGGCATAATGGGAACTATATACCTCTATGAATCTGGCATCTGCCCCGTCCATTCAGATGTTTTGGGATGCTGGGAAGGCTTTTATAAGGGGAGCGGTCACTGGGTATGTCAACAGGTATAAAAAAAAGCAAGCTTCAGAAGCAGACAGAGCTACGAAACCAGGTTAGGGAACTGGAGCGCCAGATGGTGAGAAAGGAGGGCGAGGAAGTTTCCCAGCAGTTGGCAGCTAGCAGAGAAGCCCTAAATAAATCATTAATGGATGAAGTACGTACAACTATTTTTGTGGAAACATAAATTCTATGAATGAGGCAATAAACCGGGACCTCAGCTGGTTAATTTGATTAAAGGGAGAAGAGGTTGCAAAAGAATCAATGAGGTCAAGGATGGGAAAGGGGGGCTGAATAAAGACACCCCAGGTATCTTGCGTAGTTTTGCATGCTTTTATCGAGAGCTGTATAGGTCAGATGGGGGGACGGGAGGGAAAAGATGAGGCAGTTCTTACAGAGAATAGAAATGCCTAAGATCTCGGAAACCTGGAGAGACCGGATGGACAGGGAGATCTCGAGGGAAGAAATTTTTAGGGCTATAGCCTGCTTGAAATCAGGTAAAGCATGCGGGCCAGATAGTTTACCTGCTGAACTTTATAAGATGACAGGGAAGGAGATCGTGGAGCACATTTGGGCCCTTTTTAAGGAGATTAGGGAGGGGGGACCCCTGCCTTGTTCTATGGGTGAGGTGACCATCTGTGTCATCCCAAAGCCGGGTAGAGACCCAAAGGACTGCGCCGCCTACAGACCCATATCTCTTCTAAATGCCGATGCGAAAATTTATGCTAAGATATTGGCCTCCAGATTAGACGAGCTTCTCCCAAATTTAATACACGTAGACCAGACGGGATTCATTCGAGGCAGACACTCGTACCACAATGTGAGAAAGGTTTTGAATGTGATACAGAATGCCTCAAAAACACCAGGGCCATGGCGATTATTTCTTTAGATGCCGAGAAGGCTTCTGATCGTATCGAGTGGGATTACCTATTTGAGGTGTTGGAGAGATATGGGTTTGGAGCGGAATTTAGAAGAATGGTATGGGCCCTGTACGCCTCTCCTCAGGCCTCGATCTTAGTGAACAGGGGTCTGTCGGATTGGGTCTCTCTCCATAAGGGAACGAGGCAGGGGTGCCCGCTGTCACCCCTCCTTTTTGCTCTGGCAATAGAACCCCTTGCTATAGCAATTAGACAGAGCCCCAACGTTAGGGGAGTGGGGGTTGGGGAGACAGCATAAACTGTCTTTGTACGCAGATGATAAGATCCTTTACCTGAGAGACCAAGGGAACTCTGTGCCGGCCTTACTGAGGACTGTAGCCGACTTCGCAGAGTTCTCTGGATACAGGATCAATATAGATAAATCAGAACTGTTGCCGGTGGGGAGCTCTGAGACAAGATGGGGGAGGGGATGGGGCCTGCGAGTGTTGGCTTCCTCCTTTAAATATCTAGGAGTCGTGATAGGGAAGCAACTGGAGGACCTGTACCGTTTGAACTACACCCCTATGATTAAAGGGATGCTGGAGGAGCTAAGAAGGTGGCGTGCCTTACCCCTCTCCTGGTTAGGGCGCATCAACTCAATTAAAATGTATATCCTACCCCGAGTTCTGTATCTGTTGCAGATGCTCCTGGTGGGCCTCAACAGTAAGGACACAAAGACCCTGGAAAGAGGGTTTGGTGAGTTTTGTGGAGGGGGAAGCGGGCGAGGATGTCCCTGAGGAGGTTGAAGGCAACCACTGATGGGGGAGGTTTAAACTTCCCAGACCTAAAGCACTATTTTATGGCGGCGCAGGTCAGGATTATTAAGGATTGGCTCAGTGAGGAGGAGACAGTCAGTCGGTTGGAACTAGAGGAGAGAGGGGCAGGAGGTCGGCTGACCACCTATTTGTCAGAGCTAGGGAGGAGGGGCTATGCACCCCTAAGACACCCTAGTCCATTGGTTTGTCGGTACTAGATAGTTGGGCCAGAATAAAGACGGTCCTGGGGTGTAAGGAACAAGAGACGCTACTGCTACCTATTGCGAGGAACCCCTTTTTTAGACCCAGTATAGAGGATGAGGGCTTCCAGGAGTGGGAGAGAAAAGGGGCGCGCTGCCTGGGAGACTTGTGTAGGAAGGGCACCATACTGCCCTTTCAGGAGCTACAGGAGAGGTTAAGAATACCGGCCACTCATCTCTGTAGATTCTTTCAGGTTAGGAATCTAATAAAGGAGGTGGAAAAGCAACGAGAAGGTGGCTTGGGGATGGAGCAGCTGGAAGGGCTAATAGGAGTGTCAAGGAGGGACCCTTCCAGGGTTCTAAGGCAGGCGGTAAGCCTCTTAAGGCAGAGTGTCAAGGATCTATCGGATAAGAAAAGACAGCTGTGGGAAAGGGACATGGGCTTGGCCATATCCCGGGATAACTGGGAATTAATACTAGGATCCCATGTAGGGCTCCTGGCTTGTAGTAAATATAAAGAAAGTACATACAAATTTGTGCACAGAATTTACTGCCCCCCAGTGGTCAATCACAGGCTGCGCCCAAAAGTATCCGAAATATGTGGAAGGTGCAGGATACACAGGGGTAGGGTACCTATTTCCACTGTTTCTGGGATTGTCCCTCTCTGCAGGATTATTGGAGGGCTGTGGGACAGCAGCTAAGTACCATGCAGGGCAGGGAGGTTCCAGCTACCCCCCCTTAGTCTATTGTTTAGCACAGAGGAGGGAGATTGAGAAAACTGGACGCCATACCAGAGGTGGATTAGAATATTATTGGCACAAGCTAGGCAGGTGATCCTCAAAACCTGGGTGTCAGAAGATCCCCCTACGGTGACACAGTGGCGCCTTTTGTCCATCCAGGCATTGGCATTGGAGCGGAGATCATATCAGCTACAGGATAAAGTAGACAAATTTATGAATCAATGGATGCACTTTATGGGTACACTCTCAGTGGATGAGCTCATGATCTTGAATGCTGGACAGGATAAGAAAGGGTTGCAGGGGGAAGGTTTGGAGGTTTGAATGATGGGTCTAATCTATTAATAGTTCTGATTGAGGGGAAGGAATAAAATTATGTGGATAGTGTAGAAGACCTTCGTATACATGTATAAAGGTTAACTTATTTGCATAGAATAGAATGCCTTTTGCAGTATTGTGTCTCTTTTTTTTATTATTATCGCTTGTATATTTTCGTTTTCTCCTTTATATATGGTCTTTTTTTAAAATGAGATGGAAGCCTGAGATAGACCATGGATTTATTTGTATTAATGGACTCTATGGAACTATGATGCCTTTATTCTGTGACAGTATTCTGTTTTTTTTTTTTTCATTATGCTGGAAAACTTAAAAAAAAGAGTTAAGCAAAAAGCTGGATACCATGAACACCACAGATCTCGGTCGTGCCTTTGGGTCCTGAGGTTTCTGCATCAACGATCAGTGAGCTTGTTCAATTGTGAGTTCATAATTCGGCGGAAGCTCCAATACATCCTTCAGGAGATTCTCCAAAAATGCTGCCATTGGGGCTATTTCTGGTCCCTCTCTCAGCCCATATAAGCGGAGATTGTTTCGTTGAGACCGGCTCTCCAGGTCCATGCTTTTCGCCTGCAGTGCAAATCGATTGCTGCAACAGGGCCCCCGACAGCTTGATTAAGATAGGTCGTGGCATCCTCAACAGTTGCAGTTCTTGTTCCAGCCTCCTCTAGTCTACTGTCTATTTTGGATATTTGCTGCGATAGGTTTTGTAGGTATTTTTTTGTTTCCACTCTTGAGCTCCGTATTTCTCTAAGAATTGTTTCATATAGGAAACGGGTAAGTCTGTCAGTTTCTCCCTCTGTATCATACTCGGATCCTCAGGTACTGCTTGGAGAGAGACTGCGGCTCTGGCGCCTGTGACCAGAGGAAGATCTCTCTACATCCTGTGTTTTTGGTGAGGATTTACCCCTCGTAGTTCCTCCTCTATCCTTCTTACGTGTTTCTTTAGAAGTGTTCTCCATTTCTAAAGTTTAGGGAATCAAGATGAAGTTTGTTTCGAATTAACAAGGTAGGGAGCTATACTGCTGAGCTGCTTAGCTATCCGTGGCGGAACCGGAAGTCTCCAGTTCTTGTCTCTTAATCCTTTTTTATTTTTTGCATACCTGGTTTATACCGCCCTTGTACTCAGTCTTGTCTGCACCCATGCTTCTCTTCTTTCTTGTACCTCTGCCCTGGGGTAGCTTCTTCCCTTGGGCCCTTCCAGTTTCATCATGTGGGGCAATTTTGCCTCAGTTATTAATACAGCCTCCTGCCACTGGCTAGTTTAAATGCTCATCCAAGCAACACTTAAAGCCTCCCAATAAGGGATAAGGTCCCCCTCCTTGAAGGATGCAGGTCTTCAACCCTGTAGAGGCCAATATCTTCCCAGGCAAGTCACCAGCCCCAAATGTAGCCAAAGCCCTCTTCCCTCCACCATGTCTTTAGCCAATCGTTGAAAGTCCTAGTGCGGAGTGCCCTATTCCCCCCCCCAGCCATGCACAGATAGCACTTCGATAAATGACACCATAAGGGCTACCTGCCTAAAGGCCCCTCCACGGCTCCCTTAAATTACCCAGCACTACCCCTTCCCCATCCCTTTCTAGTCATTTGTCCCTAGGTAGACAAGGACATTTAGCTCCATCCGGTGACCTGCTGCCCAAGCAATCCTCTGGATCCGCTCATCATCTCCCCCCTGCCCGAGTCGAAGCCCCAGCGAGACACTTTATCGCTCTCCCTCACCTCCCTCTCACAAATCTACCACTCAGATTCCTCTGCCAGCAGCTGCTTCCTCCTTAACTGAGGAAATGAATGAAGGCAGCACTTCAGCCGTGGACTTGTAGAAGCTGGTATCTGCAAAGACCCAGACATCAAAGGAAAACAAAAGGTATCCTGTGCATGAATGATTGTGCCAACTGACACCCTGACGTGCACTGGATGCACACACACACACACACATATGAGATTGTGGTAGTGTGCTCCTTAAAAGGAAGAGAAATCGTACATGTATGCGAGGCTCTAAGAGAGCGTGAAAAACAGTACTCACACTCCTAGCAGCAGAGAGAGTCTGAAGAAAAAGCAAAAGAACCACTTTAGAACTAGCCTATAAGTACATGTGCCCAAAATGAACCAAACAGCTAAAAGCCCAAACCGAACACAAGCAGCTCCCAATACACTGCAAGGAGAAGACAACCCACAAGCCCCATAACAAGCAAACACACACAGAAGAAAAAATTACTCACCTAAGTAATCTCATTTCTTCTAAAGGAATCTTATTGTAATGTATTCTGACTTATGCAGTATGGTCTCACCAAAGGACTGCCCCGGAGCCAAAACGGTTAACACAACCGATGCAAATGATGGAATGCTAGGCTCTAGCTGTTTTCAAATCACTGTCCCTGGTAAACGGCTTCTAAACCATCAGATTCTTACAAAGCCTGCTATAAGCAGTTTCCTACTACTATAATAATACTACCAATACTAATAGCAATAACAGTAATTCCCATAACTCCCCTCCCAAATAAAAGTGGGGGGGAACAGCAACAATATGGGGTTTACCCCCTCTTTAGAAAACTTTTCCCCAATAACATCACTAAGAGTCAAGTCACAGATGCCCCCCAAAAAACAAGAACTCTAGATATCCCCAGGTTTGCACCAACTCTACCACAGCAGTAGTGCAGTGATGTTAGGTTTCAGTAGGGGAGGAAGGGAAGGAGCTCAGAATACAGTAAGATTCCCTTAGAAGAAACAAGACTACTAAGATAATTTTTTCTTCAAACCCCAGGAAATCTTACTGTATTCTGACTTATGCAGATCGCCAAGCAGTGCCTTTGGAGGTGGGCCTAGAACCTATTTAGGAAACCGGCTCTGCAGAACTGCTGTGCCAAACCTGGCATCACCTCTGGCCTGGACACTCAAATTCTGTTTGGTGAATGTGTGGATGTTTTCCAAATTACAGCTCTGTAGAAGTCTACTAGAGGGATCTCTCTAGCAGCTGCTAGAGAGGCTGCAGTACCCCTGGTAGAGTGGGCCCTGAGGCCCGCAGGTGGTTGTTTTCCCACCATGCCATAACAGAACCGAGTACAAGCTACAATCCATCTAGCAATGGATTGTTTGGTGGCAGGTTTACCTTTTCCCACCTCTCCATAAGTGTGGAAGAGTTGGGTCTGATCCTACCTGTGACCCTTTGTGTGGACCAGACAGCAGATGACTGCCCTTTTTACATCTAGGCTGTGCAACCTATGCTCACCTGACGTGGAGTGGTCAGTAAAGAAAACTGGCAAGGTAATAAACATGAACACTGAAAAAAATGGAGGTGTTGGTCGTGAACCCGGGTCGTCGTAAGGCAGGTATGTTGGCAGGTTCACCTTCAGATCTGTGGCTTGAGGTGTCCAGCTAGCTACCTCAGACTGGGTGCAAAACCTGGGCATTATATTTGATGACTTACCTTAAAATCACAAGTGTCAGCAGTTGTTTAAACTTCTTTTTACCATCTGAGAAATAGCACCCGCGTGAAACATCTGGTTCCTCCCGATCTTCCAACGTTGGTTCACATCTTCGTTACCTCCCGCCTTGACTACTGCATTGCCCTTTACCTAGGGCTGTCGGGGGTTTATATCCACCGCTTGCAGCTGGTGCAGAACGCGGCAGCCAGGTTGTTGACTGGTGTTTTGAGAGCCAGTCATACAACACCTGTGCTCCGCAGTCTGCACTGGCTGCAGATATGGTGTCGGATCACCTTTAAGGTTGCTTCGTTAAACTACAAGGCCCTACACGACCAGGGACCGAGTTACCCGAAAAATCTCCTTTGTCCCTACTGTCCCCTCCGATCCACCAATGAAGGATTGCAAGAGGTTCCCAGGGTACGTTTGCAGACATCGGGAGCAAGGGCATTTAGCTTTGTTGCTCCGTCCCTGTGGAACTCTACCTCATTGGGTACGAAATTGCCTAACTGTCCAGAGTTTTAAAACTGCTTTAAAAATGTATTTATTTAACCGGCTTTTGCTGATTAATGGGGTTATTTTATTTATTATGCTGCTATTATGTTGTCTTGTAGAAATTATATGTTGGTTTTATAATTCATTTTATTTTATGTATTTTATTGTACAGGCACCTTGGTTTTAGAAAGGCACCTTTTATAAATAAAACTGATTTGATTTGAAACTGGTTAAGGTGGGAATCCGATACCACCTTGGGCTAAAATTTCTTGTTCGTTCTGAGAACTATTTTGTCCTTATGGACAGCAATATAAACTTGCTCTCTAGACAATGCCTGGAGCTCACTGATCCGTCTAGCAGAGGTAATAGCTTCCAGAAACACACTGTCTTCCAAGTCACATATTTGAGATCTGCTGCAGACATGGGCTTGAAAGGGGGCTACATAAGCTGAACAGTGCAAATATTCAAATCCTACATGGGGGTAGGTTACTTGTGTGGTGGATGCAAGTGTAATAATCTCGTAAAAATTTTTTTTTTTTTTTTTTAATTCAAGGTTTATTGATTTTACCAAAAGACAGTTACACATAACCAGGTAATGTGCACACATAATACACAACAGTAGTCATAACTTCCTAAACTATACATAAGTCGGCTAAGTCCCCTTAAACTCTCCTCCACCTCCTGTGTGTGCCTTTATTTTATTAATTGAAGCAGGAGAAGAGACATCAACTTTCTTAGGCAAGTATCTGAACAAATGAGTTATCATACACTTACTATAAATATCACGCATATAACTTCCCCCCATTTCCTGTCAAAACTTGCCATGTTATTTCAAAAACCTGCTATTAGTCGTTCAGATCTAAAAAATAGATGTATCCCTTAACCATTCACTATAAGTGATTGTTAATTGATCCATCCAGTGTTTCAGAACTAGCTTTTTAACAATGATGGCTATTAGGGCCATGTGGTATCTACGCTCCTTAACACTGATGCCAGCGTACTGCCCTAGGAGACATACTTCAATTGTGAAAAGGTCTTCTAGCCCCAACCAGCGGTCCAGTTTGGTTCTAACTTCTTGCCAGAGTGGGGATACTTTTTCACAATACCAGAATATGTGCACCATGTTCCCTTCTTCTCTGCCACACCTAGTGCAGGTAGTGTCTGGTTATCCTGCCCAACTTAGCCAATCTCATGGGGGTATAATACATATTGTTCAATATGTGATATTGAGTGAGTCTAAGTCCATCTTGAGAGTGGCAGATAGAGATCTTTCCAGACAGGGCTCGAAAGAACCGGCTGTCCACCTGTCCCAGACAGCCGGTTTTCAATTGGGACAGCTGATTTTTTCAGTTTGCCTGTCCATTGGACAGGCACTTTAAATTATGCTTGCCGTCATACATTTGTGGCACTAGGACCAAGCAGAATCCATGCTGAGTCCTGTCCTGACACTGGGGTCCTTCCTGACGTCTTGCGTGCCCCGGCCCCACAGGAAAGTGTAGCGCCACTCACCTACTCCTCCCGCTAGCTCCGCTTGCCCTGCTGTTGCTGTTCTGGGTCTGGTCAGGTGACTGCTGCTACTGGATGTCACCTGACCTTCACTGAAGTGACAGTGATCCCGATCCTGCTCGGGAAGGGCCTTGCCTGCAGCCGAGTTCAGTTCTGCAATCGCGCATGCGCTAAACGCCACTGCGCATGCGAGGTTGCTGTGCCCGAACTCGCTCTAAACATTTTCTGTCTGGCGCTTGAATAGTGAGGAGCAAGGAGTGATCCAGAGCGAGTTCTATAGAAAAACGACACGAGGCGGCTTGTTCAACTACACAGACACACACAGCAGCCCTTTTCAGGGCTCATTCATTTTTTGTGCTGCTATTCTGATACACAAAAAAAGTAAATGAAATTTTGACTTCTGTGTTCATTTTGGCAGGCCTGGATCTGCTGTCTGTTGGGTGAGCAGAGCCAAGTGGTGGTGGAGGAAAGAGGAGTGGGACAGGAGAATATTTTAAAGCAAGGAGAGGGATGAGGAAGGAACAAAAGAGGCACAAAAAAAAAAAAAGGGGATTCTGGACAGGACAGATGGAACTTTGAAAAAAAATATGTAAGACAGACTTAAGGGGCTGTTGTGTTACCATCCCACTCACATTCTTCAGTGACTGAGACAGTAGTGTGTGTGGTGTTGTGTGGAGCCAAGTTGTCTCCCAAACAGTCCTCTATGTGTAGCCAGGGAGGGGAGAGGCAGGGAACTATGTCATAAAATTTTTTTTTTATAAAAAACTAACAAAGCAGGCAGGCAGTGTAGTCTGTGAAGGAGAGAGGAGGGGAGGCTGAATAAATCTAGGCTGCAGCAGCTCTAGTCTCCCACTCTCCTGCTCTGTTCGTTTGAACTTCTGGAGTACCTACCTTTACCCTAACCTGTCAAAACCAGATTGAGATAGATCGCTGATCAGATCGCCACCATATACAGTTATTTAGACTGAAACTACCTCAGTCTTTAAGTAGCTTGCTAAGTTAAGTTGCATTATAATATCTTAAAGCAAGGGGAGAGAATGAACAAAAGAGGCACTAAAAAAAAAAACCAAGGGATTCTGGACTGGACAGGACAGATGGAACTTTGAAAAAAAATTATTAAAATTTAAGAGACAGACTTGAGGAGCTGTTGTATTACCATATCCCACTAACATCCTTCAGTGAGTTGTGTGTGTGTGTGTGTGTAGCCGAGTTCTCTCCCAAACAGTCCTCTTTATGTGTAGCCAGGGAGGGGAGAGGAAGGGAACTATTTGGTAACAAAAAATTAATAAAAACTAACAAAGCAGGCAGACACTGTAGTCTGTAAAGGAGAGAGGAGGGGAGGCTGAATAAATCTAGGCTGCAGCAGCTCTAGTCTCCCACTCTCCTGCTCTGTTCATTTCTTTTGCATCCCAGTATAAACCTACCTAACCTAACCAGCTTGAGATCACTGAAACTGCCTTAGTCTTTAAGTAGCTGGCTGCTCAGTTTATAGCCTTCCAGGTGGCTGCAGCTTGAAAGATACTGTGCGGTTGCGGTACCTACGTCCTACCTACCTGCTAGCCCCTCTGCCCCTGCCAGCCTATTAAACAGGCTGCCTCCTGCTGTACTTTAAGCTGAGCAAGTATCTGCTCTGCCACTGCCAGTGGAGGGGAAGGGGGGTCCGATAAAGGAAAGGCTGGTGAATTAGAGAATGCAGGCACTCTCAAACTCTGTACACTGTTGTGTGGCTTAGATAACATAACTAAGTAAACCAAAACCAACACAAAAGAGAAGGGAGATTCATTCTTGAGAAAAAAAGTTGGCAGCTTGAGAGCTAATTAAGTTTGTTCTACTCTAGACTACTTTCTCTCGATCTCTCGCTCTCGATAAAAAAGAAAACTAAACCAAACCTTCAGTGTCACATCAAGAGATTATCTGATCATCACTGCAGGGTGCGTCTACTGCTCTACTTAATTAAACATTGTCATTAGCACTACCACAGTAATCCCCCATTCCCCCCTAGCTAAGCAGAAGCCAAAAGGGGAAAAATGTCTTTGTTAAAGTTTGGATTTAAAAAAATTACAGGAAAGCCTTCAGTTTCAAGCCAAGAGGGAGGAAAAGGCTTGGGTTCCTCTATGTGTACTGCTTCTCCATTACTGATGGACTTAGTAGCACCAACTACTCACCCCACCATTGTGGCCACAGATGTGACAACTACTGACACTGCCAGTGCTGATATGCCAGCAACTCTGACTACTGTCATTACTGAAAGTGGGACAAAAAGAAAAAGGGGGTTCCAGGAGACCTGGAAGAAAAATAGGGAGTGGCTACTATATGGGCCTGATGTGGGCATGACCTGCTCATATTGCAAAAAATACTTAAGGGAGACAAACACTTTCATGAGTGGCTGTAAGAGCATGAGACTTGAAAATGTACATGCTCATGAACTCTCCAAACCTCATAAATTAGCCAATGAAAAAATATTGTGTCTAACACTGAACCTTCCAACTTAGCAACAGAACGAGGAATAATACAAATGGAAAAAAATGAGGCGACACAAGTAGAACATTTGTTTAGAAAAACTCTATTTGATTAATTCAGAACGCCCATTCACAGATTTCCCTGGCATCTTAGAATTACAACATGTAAATTGTACAAATGTCGGAGTCAGTTATAGAAGTGACAAACAGGCAGCAACGTTCACACGTTTTATTTCAGAATCAATAAGGATAAAAGATACAAAACTGGTTAATAGTGACACTTTTATCTCTGTCTTATGTGACTCGAGCACTGATGCCTCAGTAATACAAGAGGAGGCAGTCTATATTAGGACAATGGAAAATTTCCATCCAGTTAACAAATTTGTTTCCCTTCAGCCAGTCTCTATTCCAAATGGTGAAAGCATTTATAACTCAATAGGGGATGCCTTAGAATTCACCTTGGATTGTAAAGACTGGAAAGAAAAAATTGTTGCTTTTGGATCTGATGGGGCACCTGTCATGTTGGGTAAAGTGACTGGGGTGTTTGGCAGGATTTTGAAAGACGTACCTCATTTGTTAGAGATTCAGTGCAGTGCCCACAAGTTGGAGCTTGCTATAAAGCAATCAGCAACATCTATTTCATACATGAAAACAACAGATGAAGTCTTAATGGATATCTATAAAATATACCACAAGTCTCCCAAAAACTGGGCCGGTCTCAAAAGAGTTAGCCAGTAATATGAGCTACACCATTCACAAACCAGTTAACGTGTCAGGGACTCGGTGGGTTGCACACAGAGAAAGGGCTCTGTCTGTTATTCTGTCCAGCTACAAGGCCTTAGTTGTACATTTACAGCACATTGCTTCCACACCAGGGCAAACAAAAGATCAGGCCAGTGGGTTGTTCAAAACAATAAGTACTGTGAGATTTGTCCTCTTTTCTCTGTTTCTGGCTGAATACCTTTTTGTCATGATGGCATTCAGTCTAACTCTACAGAGAGACAGCTCAACAGTAGAAACAGTAGTCAGTAAGGTTGAAAGCACAGTGCTCTGGCTAGAGAACTACCCTGTGCAAGACAAACTTGACAAAGTCTATAAGGAATTGCTCTTGCTCCCTGACTCTGACACAGCCAACAGTGACACTAGCACAAGTCGACTGACAGGTTCAGCCAGTACTCAGGTTCAGTACCGTGGATCTGATATCTTCCTTAACTTAGAAAGGGGATATTCTATAGATAGAACCAAACAGGCAGTGTTGCGTGATGTTACAAGCCTTCTTTCATCAACAATTGAAAGTATTAACTCACGATTTTCCAATTTTAAAACTGAAAGTCCTACGGTCATTCAGTATATTTAACCCCTTACAGTTACCAGATAGTGACCACCAACTAGCCCTTTACGGCAATGAGGAAGTCAGAACCCTCACAGAGCACTACAGTGACCTACTGAAGAAACACAATCATAATGTAAACTTGATTGAAGCGCAATGGTTAGAGCTTAAACCACTTATGAAAAAAAAAAAAAAAAAAATCACTGAATGAGCTGTCTCCGAAATTTCACTATTTGGATTTCTGGCAAAAAATTCTCCATAATGATGCACATGAACAGCGGTTCCCTGATATTCTAGTCTTAGTCACAATAGCTCTACTGATCCCAACCCAAACTGCAGTAGTTGAGAGGATTCAGCTTGATGAGCAGAGTGAAGCCTGACTGGTGGTCCTGTCTGTCTCCTATGACTACATCTGAACTAATGCGTGTCAAGCTGTCAGATGCTAGCGTTACTACATTTGACCTGCAGGATGCCATAACACTATGGTTCAAATCTGGAAAACAAAAGAGAAGACCTCGTGTGAGACCATATGGCTGCAGACTAGATTCAAGTTCTGATTCAGAAATAGACTAGACTCAATCAGTGTTTTACCTTGAAAAATAACCCCCCAAAAGCAAGTTTTCTCTATTTCCACTTTACAGTCCATTTTATGTTTTAAGTTTAAAATTCACCTCACAAAAATGTGGACAGGTAAAACTTTGTCCGGACAGGCAACATTTACATTCCACCTGTCCCTCGGACAGGCATCTAAAAAAAATTATTTCTAGCCCTGTTTCCAGATCAGAGACCAGTCGAGGTTCACACCTGGAAGTAAAGCCTTCCAGATTGAAAAACCAGGAAGAGGGTCAGAACAGGTAGACAGGAGAAGAGTGTATACTGTAGAAACAGACTGTGGCTTTAGGAAGCATTCACTAACTTGTGCCATTAAGGGTCTGACTAACGATGGTCGAGGTTTAACCCCAAACAAGGTACTTATAGTATGCCTTATTTGGTATACCTTAAAAATCTTCAACCTCGGGATGCCAAACTTGCAGAGGATCTCAGATGAGGAGTGAAGGTTGTCCTGAGAAAATAAATCTTCCACACATGCCTCCTGTAGTTGTGGAGCCACTGAGGCGAAAGGCTTGACTTCCATTTTGATGTTGGGATTTAGCAGGATTGACTGGCCCGTGTCAACTTTAAGGGGTATCTTAAGGTATGAACAGCATTGTGAAAGTACTCTTAGAGAAATACTAATTACAGAGTCGTGTAACCTCTCAGCAGTGATGATTTTGTTAGGTAGAAAACCGTAGAGAGGTTAATGTTATTGGACCTTAAGAGGTCATTCTTGATCTGGAGCCAGTTTGGAATATACTCCATATCTTCCTGAGAGAGCCATTTACCCAGTTTAGTTAAATGGCTCGCCCAGTAATACAAAAGGAAATTGGGGAGGCGAAGACCACCCAGGGCTTTAGGCACACTAAGTTTATAAAAGGCACGACAGGGGTGTTTGCCTAACCAGATAAATTTTGATATCATGGAATGTAAAGCGTTTGGTAAAAAAAAAAAGAGATCGGTTACAGATTTAACAGGTTTAAGGTGTAAAAAAGATGGGGAAAGAATATTCATCTCGATTATACTTATCTGGGCCCAAAAAGAGAGGGGTATATTCTGCCATCTCAGGAGATTCTGTTAGATAACTCGACCAGATCATCTAGATTAAGCTTCTGGACGGTATTAGGATCTCTAGTTAAATAAATACCTAAATACCCGAGTGTCTGGGAGGACCATTTAATACCTAGATGTCTAAATTCCGATTTCAAAGTGCAATTGTTCAGACAGAAAATTTCGGTTTTAGAGATATTTAATTTATAGTAAGATAGCTTACCGTATTGGTTAAAACCTCTAACACTAGTTCTAGTGAATTAAGTCCTCTATTCGGGTGATAACTAAGATTCTTAGTAGAAGTATCACTTCCCCAGATGCCCAGAAACCCCAACCCTTCCCCCTTAGCAAGCCCCCATAACTATTTATAATGGGCCTCTCACCCCGGATCTGAATAGATGCATGCCAAGATAACCTCTGTGTGACTGGACAAGCTCCGATGGCGATTACTACCTCTGCCACATATACAGAAACAAAATAAGTTGTTGCCCCTCGCAGCTTGCAAGAAGTTACAGTGGAGCTCTGATCTAAGGGGCCATTCAGACGAATGGCACTAAGATAAAGGATGATCGAAACGCCATCCCCCCCTAGCCAGTATGTTCTGCAACGCTCCCCAAGTCGCCCCAATCTAGAGCCCCCCACCCTACCCCCATTCATTATATCAAAGCACCTTAAAAGTTGTGGGCTTTACTCTGGATCAGGAGGACCCACCCATTATGAAACTAGGCTATAGAAAAGCCCAGACAAATTTCCATCAATGTGCCCCTTATAGATAAACACTGTTGCCCTTGTAATCCTTTAATTGGCAGTTCCCAACCTCCTAAAGCTTGCTACAGCTTAAAAACCGATGTCTTAGAACAGGAACATAGCTCTTATTAGGAGCTACCCAATCGTGAACAACAGATTTCCTCAGATCAGTGTAACCAAGTAGATCTTACATACTGCTGAAATGGGCTGCCACTAATCCTAATAACGTTGTCCATAACATGGCCTAAGGGAGCGATGTGCTCGCTCAATTTGATAGCTGTCGCCTAGTGGGAAGGGCCTACTACCCTCTGTAAAAATTTCTGCAGGAAAGCCACAATATTGGTGCCCTCCTCCGATTCTTGTAGCCCAAGGATCAAAATATTCTTCCATCTGCTCCTGCCTTCCAAATCCTCGGTTTTAAGCTGTAACCTCTGTATTTGTTGGCGCAGCTGCGCTATCTCGGGTTCTACTTTCTCCCTCCACTTCTCGGTCGAAGCCACGCGGGCCTCTATCTCCCACCCTCCTGTGAGGTAGTTTAGGTCGCTATGGAGGGACTTCAATTCCAATGAAATATCGAAGAGGGTTTCTGTAAATGGCAACGTTTCTTGCAAAAAGCGGTCCTCCATTAACAGGACTGCAGCTGAAGTTGGAGGCGTTGCTTTACCAGTAGCAGCTCCTTCAGCCTGTTGCTTTTTGGGCATTTTCTCCGGTGAGGCTGGTGGAGTGTGCCTGGGCAAGGCCTGTTTCATTCCGGCCTCCATCATGGTAGATAAAACCAGCCACGAAGCTGATTTCAGCGCTAGCCTGACACTGAAACCCAAGGATTGACCTGAAGTGGCTTTGATAGATGTCTCCTTAGGCTATTAATTCAAAAATGTAGACAGTAGAGAGGTGGTGTTGGAGCTCCAAGTGGCTGCTTGACAAATTTCTAAGAGAGGAATATCCCTGGCAGCAGCCAGGGAACCAGCTGTACCTCTGGTGGAGGGAGCCCTCAGGTCTGAGGGTGGAATTTTTCCTAGTTTCTCATAGCAGAATTATATACAAGACACAATCCACCTGGCAATAGTCCTCTTGATGGCAGGTTTGCCCTTGCCCACGTCTCCATAAGTGAGGAACAGCTGGAGGAAATCAAACCTGTGACCCTTGGTATGCTCTATATAATAGCTAAGGGCCCTTTTAACATCTAAACTTTGTAGCCTCCTCTCTCCTGAAGAGGAATGATCAGTGAAGAAAATAGGAAGAGACAGACTGGTTCAGGTGAAAGTCTGAAACCACTTTGGGCAAGAACCTTCTATTGGTTCTAAGGACCACTTTATCCCTATGAAAGGAGATAAAATCAGGTTCCACTGACAGGGCTTGCAGTTCACTGATACGTCTGGCAGAGATAAAGGCTACTAAAAAACACAGTTTTCCAAGTCAAGTACTTAAGCCCTACTGAGGACATAGGCTCAAAGGGAGGTTGCATCAATTGAGCAATACAAACATTCAAATCCCAGGCAGGGGAAGGGTCTCTGAATAGAGGACTGGAATGAAGCAATCCTTTGAAAAATTTACAGAACGCAGGATGAGATGATAGTGAGGAACACTTCCCCACTGACAGAGACAGCTGACAAGTGTACTTTGAGAGTAGCTGGTCTTAGGCCTAGGCCATTAAGATGGACCATATAATCCCGAACTACAGGCAATTCAGCAGTGAATGGGGAAATATGCTGCTTAGAACACCAAATGCTGAATCTCTTCCATTTGGAGTTATAGGTCTTTCTAGTGGCAGGCTTTCGAGAGGCTTTGAGGATGTCCAGAACCCCCTGAGACAGATGCAAATCTGCAGACTTACTATTCAAGTGCCATGCCTTGAGATTGAGAAACTGAAGACTGGGGTGCCAAAACCTACCCTGAGAGGTTACCAGGTTGTAATTCCTGGGAAGAGACAGGGGAAGATGGACTGCTAGGGACAGTAACAGGGGGTACCAAGGCGGTCTGGCCCAATCTGAAGCAATCAGAAACACTTTGCAAGGTTGTGACTTTATCTTGACTAAAACTTTGAACAGTAGAGGAAAGCATACATACATTTTCCTTCCCAATTCAGAATCAGAGCATCCAGAGGGACTGAGCCCAAGACTAGGGGTCTGCAACAAAAGAGAGGAAGTTGGTGATTGTCTGGGGCTGCAAAGAGATCCATCTCTGGAGTGCCCCACCTTGAAAAAACACACTTTCAAGACCAGAGGGTCCAGGGACCATTCGTGATGGCCCAGTGAAATCCTGCTCAGTGCATCTGCTAGCACATTGTCCTTCCCCAGAAGGTGGGCTGCCATCAGACAGATTTGCAGGGAATAAGCCGGGGACCACAACTTCATGGCTTCTGTGCGCAAGGCCGTAGACCGCGTGCCTCCCTGCTTGCTGATGTACCACATGGTGGTGGTGCTGTCTGTTCTGACTTGAACCACCTTGTTCTGCACTGACAGAGAAAGCTTGCAGGGCCAGAAAAACTGCCCTGAGTTCCAGGAGATTGATATGGAGAAGAGATTCCTGAGGGGACCACAGTCCCTGGGCAGTGAGGGCCCCCAGATGGGCTCCCCAGCCCAGGAGCGAAGCATCCGTGGTAAGGACCACTGAATGAGACTTAGTGGCAAATGGGACCCCTTTCCTTAAATTGTCCTGATCCTGCCACCACTGAAGGGCTTGGATCAGGGTCCAGGTCACTGGGATCAGTTTGGCAAGGGAATCCTTCCTTTGGGACCAAAAGGCCCTCAGATGGAACCTTGCCCCTTGGACCACTGCTGTAGAGGCTGCCATGTGGCCCAAGTGTGGAGGAAATGCCTTGCTGGTCGAGACGGCTGAAGGAAGAAGCCAGTACTGTAAGAAATCTTGCCCTTTCCAGGGGAAGAAAGGCTCTTGCCTTGACAGTATCCAGCTCTGCCCCTATAAAGGTAAGGGGCTGCACTGGCTTGAGAACTGACTTGGGAAGGTTGAGAAGAAACCCTAGAGAAGTAAGCAGTGCTGGGTCACTTGCAGGTCTGACCTGACTTTGTCTGGGAACTGGCCAACTATGAGCCAGTTGTCCAGATATGGAAAAATTGAAATCTTCTGCCTCCTTAGAAAGGCAACTACTACTGCCAGGCACTTTGTGAAGACCCTTGGGGCTGAAGTTAGGCCAAAGGGCCCTGCTCTGAACTGACAGTGGCCTGAGTGCAACTCGAACCTAAGGTACTTTCTGTGGGAGCACCTGATGGGAATGTGAAAATAGGCATCTCTGAGGTCCAGGGAGGCTAGCCAGTCCCCTGGCCTTAGAGAGGGAAGGATTATTCCCAGAGTTAACATCTTGAACTTTGGTTTTAAAAGATGTTTGTTTAGGTATCTTAGGTCTAGGATGGGTCGCCACTCCCCTGTCTTTTTTGGGGTAAGGAAGTACCTGGAGTACAGACCTTTGCCCCAGTGTAGGACAGGTACTCTCTCTATGGCTCTTAAAGCCAGCAGAGATTAAACCTCTGCCTCTACGGCAAAGGTTTCTGAGAGACCTGCAGGTGGAAAAGATCTGGCTCTCAGACATTTTTTTTTTTTTTTTTTGAAGCTGAGAACCAGTCCCTGGCCTACTACTTCCAGGACCCTCTTGTCTGATGTAATATACATCCAGTCCTGGACGAAGTAAGACAGCCTGCCCCCTACTGGAATAGAAGAGTCAACCCGGGCAGGCCCATCAGGGTGTCTGCTTGGCAGGGGCCTTAGGCTGAGGAGTGGATGCAGCCCTGCTTATCCCCCTTCTACCTCTCCCTCTGAAGAACCCCCTCTGTGAAAAGGAAGAAGAGGCCTGTGGCTGGTAGAAAGGCCTATGAAAAGGCCTGCATCTACCCCTAGACTGCTGCCTTTGTGGAGCTGCCTGCCTCCCTTTGGCCTGAGCACTCCTGTAAGTGGTCCTGTATTCACCCATTTTCTTCATGTAATTGTCTGCTCCCCAAACGGAGAATTACCCACTACAGGAAACTCCATGGCCTTAGTCTGGGTATCCTGCAAAAGGCTAGTACATCTGAGCCAAGCCATTCTCCGAAGAATCACAGATATAGCCATGACTCTTGATGACACATCATCGGAGTCCAGAGCAGCATGAAACTGAACTTTTGATGCCTCAATCCCATCTGTAGCCACCTCCTCCAGCTCCTTGGCTAGCTGGTGGGAGGCCTGTTTAGCCAGTGCCAATACAGCGTTCCACCTGGACTTCTGGTACCTGGCTGTATAGGCCATATAATTCGCCTGCCTGAGGCCCAAGGAAGATGCCATGTACTTTTTTTTGCCATGGCATCAGTCTTCCTGGAGTCTTTGTCTGGGGGGTGTGAATCCAAGGGAATGTTTGCCTTGTCACAGGCAGCAGCCTGCACTACCCCAACATGGCTGCATTGCTGGTATAAAAACTCCATATCTGAGCCCGATAGTGTGTACCTCTTGTCCATCCTTCTGTCAACAGCGGGTACAGAATTGGGAGACTTCAGGACTTTTTGTGTCCGTTTCCCAAAGGATTTGTGAAGGGGAATAGATGGTCTCCTGGACTCTGGGATGTCCATCATTTCCACATAATCAGGCTCCTCCTGATCCTCCATTGCTACCTCCATAGGAAGCTGGAGGGTTTCAGCCACTTTTCTGTAAAACAAAAAATGGGAAGGGGACTCAAAAAGCCTAGGAGTGGATACACCAGAAGGTCTGTCTGGGGAGATGTCCGGTTCCACAGGCGCATCCAGACTTTCATCATCACCGCCATCATCTTCAAACTCCCCCTCCTCCACAAACTCCAGTTCATAAAAATCTTCAGGGGTATAACCTTGAACCGGGGGAACTGACCTAACTGAACACCCTGCAAAAAGGTGCGAGATCAGTCGGAACCGGGTGAAGCGATTCCACAATTTGAATCGCTCTGGCTATTTCCTCGGCGGTCGGAACATGAACCTCTGGATCCGAACTGGTTGATTTTTCTCCTAGTTTCCTTTTTGTAGGAACCGACCCCTCAGGATCGGCTCTCCTCTTGCCTGAAGTAGTATCGCCCTGGTCAGAGGGCACTCCTTCTGGTTCTGTCAGAACCAAACCGGGCTGGCCAATCGAGTCAGCGGACTTCTCTGCTTCCTTTTCCCTCAGTCTACCTAGTCTCTTTTCCAGGGTAGATTTAGGAACATTTTTACAAATTTAGCAGTCTGAATCGAGGTGTTCAAACCCCAGACAAACACAGGTGGTGTGGGGGTCGGCCTTAGCAAAGACCTCCCCACACTCACTGCAGTGTTGAAACCCAGTGGGCCCAGGTTTTTTTTCTTGGGTTTCTCAGACATGGCCAACCTAACCAAACCTACTCTTTTTATGGCAACCGCCAGGCAAGACTCTCTTATCGGTTCCTAACCATGTCACGGGTGTTGGAAAAAATGTTCAAAACACGTTTTTTTTTTTGTTTTTGTTTTTTTTTTTTTTAAGAACCGGTAACCACACTCACAAACACAAGGATTCAATACAAATGATCAGTTCAGCCGAACCTAACACTTCACAATTTCCACGCAGAAAAACAGAACAAAACCTATCTAGTACTCACGGTACCACAGACAGAGACTGAACTGACTATGCAGAAATAAATTCAGTAAAAAAACGACAACTAAACCGAGACTAACAGACTTTCAAACCGAGCTGAAGGAGAAATCTCTGGAGCGACTGTTTCAAAGGGCTCTAGACAGACACCACAACCGAGCTCGAGCTCAGCATTCTATGCTCTGCATAGAAAGTTAACCCTTTGTTCTCTGGGGCAGTTTAAAGGCTGGGGCTCACTGCAACAGTCAGAATACAGCAAGACTTCATGTTGTTTGAAAAAAAAAAAAAAAAAAACCTCTTCCATTTAGGCATAAGTTTGCTTGGTAGAAGGTTTCTTGGAAACTCTCATTATGTCCATAACTCCTTCTGAAAGGTGTAAACATGCACACTCTAAGTCTTCAAGAGCCATGCCTTGAGTCTGAGGGACAGAAGGCTGGGATACATGATCCTGCCCTGTGACGATGACAGCAGGTTGTACCTCCTAGGAAGGCAGATTGGTTTGGTTACCGACAATGACAGGAGCATGGAGTACCAAGGCTGCCTGGACCAATCTGGCACAATGAGGATCATTGATGCTGGTTGCAGCCTGAGTTTATTACTTGCAGTAATACTGGAAAAGGAGGGAAGGCATACAGGAACCTCCCTGTCCACTCCAGCGGAAGTGCATCCAGAAGAATTCTGCCCTTGATAGGGGGCCTGCAACAGTATTGTGGGAGCTGGTGATTGTCTGGGGCTGCAAACTGATCCACCTCTCCACCTCTGGGGTGCCCCATCTCCTGAAGATGGTCAGTAAGACCTGCTTGTTCAATGACCACTCGTGGTGGTTCTGATTTATTCTGCAGAGGGCATCCGCCAAAACCTTGTCCTTGCCTGGAAGGTGAACAGCTGTGAGGGAAACATTCGGGGAGTAAGCCAAGGCCCAGATTTTCATTGTCTCTGTGCATAGGGGAGTTGACCTTGTTCCCCCTTGCTTGCTTATGTAATACACTGTGGTTGTGTTGTCTGTTCTGACCTGGACCATCTTCCCTTTGACCTGACTGGAGAAAAACTGAAGCGCCAATAGAACCGTTCTGAGCTCCAGAAGATTTATGTACAGGAGAGATTCCTGCTTTTCCTATGTACCATGAGTAGTGAGATCCCCCAGATGTGCTCCCCACCCTAGGAAGGACACATCTGTTCTAAGTAAGTACCAAAGAAGGGGCTGCTGCAGGAAGGGTACTCCTTGCCTGAGATTGCTTCTTTCCTGCCACCACTGCAGGACTTGAAGAAGAGAGACTGTGACTGGAACCAGCTTCAAGAGGGGATTCTTTCTTTGGGACCAGTGTTCTCGAGTGAAACTGAATGTCTCACCTGAAACCTGGCCCCTGGCACTGTTGCTGTGGAAGCAGCAACTGAAGGAAGTGCCTTGCTGGTCTTGAGACATTAAGTTTGAAAGATTCGGCTACCTGGATAAGGCTGTCCCACCCTGTCCTGAGGCAGGTAAGCCATCCCTTTTCTTGTGTCCAGTTCTGCCCCTATGAATCAGAGGAGTTGAACTGGTTCCAAAACAGACTGCGATTCACCAAGAACCCCAGAGGGGATAGAATGCCTAGTGTTAGGGACGCCTCCCTGACTTGCTGGAGGGACTGGCCTACTATTAGCCAGGCGTCCAGGCAGGGAAAGACTGCCACCCCTTGTCGCCTTAGATGGGCCACAGCCAGGCACTTTGTGAACACTGTTTGGGTGGATGTGAGCCCAAAAGGCATTGCTCTGAACTGGCAATGGCCCGACGGTAACCTGAACCTAAGATACTTTCTGTGTGACTTCTGATTGGGAGATGGAAGTAGGCATCCTTGAGATCCAAGGATGCTAGCCAGTCTCCCTGTCTAGTAGTACTGCAGCCAGAGTGACCATCTTGAATTTTTTTTCCCCCCAGATACTTGTTTAAATACCTGAGATCCAGAATGGGTCACCACTCCAGTTTTTTTTTTTCCCACTGTGAGGAAGTATCTTGAATAAAGTCCCTTTCGCAGCTGACTAACAGGTACCGATTCTACTGCTTAGAGCATTAGGTTTGAAACCTCTGATTCCAGCAAGGCTGTTTCTGATGGGGAAGATTTTTTTTAAGCTCTTGGCATAGCCTTGAAGCTGAGAGCAAGTCCCTGGCCCACTACCTCCAGGACTCACTTGTCTGTGGTGATGGTTTCCCATTTCTGAAGTAGTGAGCCAACCTGCCCTCTACTGGGCATGGGGAGGTGACCCGGACAGTCCCCACAGGGCGTCTGCTTGGACTGTCTTAACGGCTGGACACTGGGGCTAGTGCGGCCACTGCCCCTTCTGCCCCTGCCTCTGAAGTATCCCCTGGGCTGGTACTGGGGCAAAACTTGAGGCTGGAAAAAGGGCCTGTATGGCGTTCTACCTGCCACCCTTTGGATGGTGTTTTGGGGGTTGGCAGCTCTCTCCCTTGATTGCTGCACTTTTGTAAGCAGCTTTAGAGTCATCCATTTTTTTCCACATATGCCTCGGCTTGTTCTCCAAACAGAGACACAGGGTCACAAGGAAAATCCATAGCTTCCTTTTGAGTGTTTTGTGGGAGGTTAGTGGTTCCGAGCCATGCAAACCTCCTTAGATACACAGCTGAAGCCATCTAGATGCAGTGTCATTAGCATCCACTGCCATCCTGAACTGCGATTTTGAGGCTTCAATGCCCCTTTTAGCAGCTTCCTCCAGGTCAGCAGCCTTGGGAGGGTGAACTGCCTTGGCTATCTCTAGCACCGTGGACCACATATTCTGGTGGTACCTCACTATATAAGACGCCTGCCCAATAGCCAGGGAAGATCCAAGATAAACCTTCTTGGCAATAGAGTCTATCCTCCTAGAATCTTTTTCTGGGGATAGGAAGCCAGACGGATGTAGGCTTTGTCACAAGCTGCAGCCTGCACCACACCTTCATGGTTGGGGTGTACAACTAGGAAATCAGCCCCCGTCTTAGCCACCCAGTACTTTCTGTCCACCTTTTTGTCTGTAGGAGGGACAGAAGTGGGGCACTGCAGGACCTTCATGGTCTGCTTTCTTAATGATTTATGTAAAAAGCAACCTTTTAGATGGTGGGACGTCCACCATTTCTTCGGTATTCCTCTTCCTCCTCATCCTCCAACGATTCCTGGGATGGGAGGTCAAGAAACTGAGTAACGCGCTTCATAAAAGCAAATTATGAGGTAAAATACTAATTTCCCTTATCAAAGGAATCTGGCCTATGTGGATCAGGAGAGATATCTAGGTTCTATGGGATCACCATAGTCCTCAACCTCACCATGTGGTTCCTCACCATAACCAGAGTCCTCAAAAGGCTCCCCACTTTGGTCTAATAAACCGGGAGCCTGTGAACCGGGAGTTTTAGGAACCAGTTGTGTATCAACCGGAACTGAAGATGTAGGGACTGAATAATCCTGATCTTGTTAGCTGTCTCTTCAGCAGAAGGAACCACGGTTGATTTGGGTTGCGGTTCCTGGTGCTTTTCTTTCCTTTTTAACCGCAACATCCAGTTCAGCAGCCTTATCCACGGTTCTTTTCTTAACGGAGCTATCGCCCCTGTCACAGAGCAGTCTCTCTGGTTCAACTGGTTGCTCACTGGCTGGATTAGCAGCCTTTTCAGCCATTTTTTCCCTTAGTCTTTTTTGTCATCTGTCAATAGCAGACTGTGGGAAATTGGCACAGATTTCACAGTCTGTCTGTCTGTGGTCAGACCCCAGACAGGACAAGCAAATAAGGTGTGGATCTGCTTTAGCAAAAAGTTCCCTGCATTCAGTACAGTGCTGGAAACCTGTGGGTCCTGTTCATTTTTAAGTTTTCTGTGACATAACCCAGATACACTTTTTTTAAGCAGATGTAAAAACTGATAAGAAAACCAGGAATTTTCCTGGAATTTTAAAATGTAAACAAGCCCAGGAGTTGGCCCGATTGAAAAGACGCACGAAAATCAGGAGTTACCCCAGTTAAAGTAAACTAACTGACTATGCAGAGTCAGAAATAAAGATAAACTAAATATAAACGACCAAGAAAAATAAGTAGATTGTCTGTTTCTTCCCAGTTAATGAACCGAGAAGAAAAATTACTATTTACCCAATATAAAATCTAAACAATTAATACCTGAAAACCAAGAACAGTTAAAGAAATACCAAGAAAATAAACTTTACTAGTAATGAAACTGAGAAAAATAAAGTTTCTTCAAGCGATGAAGGAGAGTTCTCCGGAGAAGTCTTACTGAAGCAAGCAGAGTAAAGAATATGAAGGTTTAAAAGAAAAAATTACTCGCCTTAGTAATGTTGTTCCTTCTAGTGGAGTCTTGCTGTATTCTGACATATGCAGTGATCTCCAACCCTTGAACTGCCCTGGAGAACAAAGAGTTAACTATCCATGCAGGGCATGGAACGCTGAAGCCTCTGTCTGCTGCTGTTTGAACTCCAACCGTCAGATCTTTTACGAGCTATACTCACTGGGCATTCTGTGTGGAAACTGTAAACTCACACTAGCCTACTGGCAACTAAATCTGATAAAACAAAAAGGTTTTTTTGGTTTCAAAGCAAAGACTCAAGTCAGGAAACCCAAAAAACAAAACACAACACACACCCAAAAACAAGGAGGGTGAAAAAGGGGGCACCTCTAGGTGCCAACACTGTTCCTGCCCACCCACATCCCAAAAGCCAGGTTCTGAGAGGGGAGGCGGGGGGAGGTCAGAATACAGCAAGACTCCACTAGAAGAAACATTACTAAGGTGAGTAATTTTTTCTTCAAACATGAAGTCTTGCTATATTCTGACATTTGCAGACTACCAAGCAGTACCTCCAAGGAGGAGGGACAGAACCTACTTTGGGAATAGGCTCTGAAGCACTGCTGTGCCAAACCGAGCATCACTGCTAGCCTGGATATCCAGAGAGTAATGCTTGGTGAATGTATGAACTGTTTTCCAGGTGGCTGCTTGACAGATTTCTAAGATAGGAATATCCCTGGCAGCAGCCAGGAAAGCAGCTGTACCTCTAGTAGAGTGAGCCCTCAGGCCTGAGGGTGGGGTTCTACCCAATTTTTCATAGCAGAATTGTATACAAGAGACAATCCACCTGGCAATGGATCTTTTAGTGGCAAGTATGCCCTTTCCGACCTCTCCATAAGTGAGGAACAACTGGAGGGACTCAAACCTGTGACCTTGGTGTGCTCTATGTAGTAGCTGAGGGCCCTCAACATCCAAGCTGTGCGACCTCCTCTCTCCAGAGGAAGAATGGTCAGTGAAGAAAACAGGGAGAGACAGACTGATTAAGGTGGAAATCTGAAACCACCTTAGGCAAATCTTCCTGTTAGTTCTTAGGACCACTTTATCTCTATGGAAAGAGATGAAATCAGGTTCCACTGACAGGGCTTGCACTTCACTGATGCACCTGGCAGGTAATGGCTACCAAAAACACAGTTTTCCAAGTCAAGTACTTAAGCTCTGCAGAGGACAAAGGCTCAAAGGGTGGTTGCATAAGCTGAGCAATGCAAGCATTAAGGTCCCAAGCAGGAGCAGGGTCCCTGAAAGGGGGGACTGATGTGCAGCAATCCCTTGAAGAATTTGCAAAATACAGGATGGCTGAAAGAGAAGAGGGCTTGCCTACTGACAAAAAAAGCAGAAACAGCTGCTAAATGCACTTAAAGTGTAGCTGGTCTGAGTCCCAAGCCATTGAGATGAACCATATAGTCCAGGACTGTAGGCAACCCAGCAGATTCTGGAAAAATATGCTTACCAGAGCACCAAATAGTGAATCTTTTCCATTTGGAGTTGTAAGCCTTTCTGGTGGAAGGCTTTCAAGAAGCCTTTAGTATATCCAGAACACCTTGAGAGAAGTGCAGATCAGCAAACTAACTCTTCAAGAGCCTGGCCTTGAGATTGAGAGATTTGGGATTCGGATACCAAACCCTTCCCTGAGAGGATGTCAACAGGTTGTAATTCCTGGGAAGAGACAGGGGAAGGTGGACTGCTAAGGACAGCAACAGTGGGTACCAGGGCTGTCTGGCCCAGTCTGGAGCGATCAGAATCACTTTGCAGGGTTGATATCTGATCTTGACTAGCACCTTGAACAGGAGAGGGAAGGGGGGAAGCATACAGGAACTTCCCTTCCCAATTGAGAACCAGAGCATCCAGGGGGACTGAAACCAATACTGGGGGTCTGCAGCAAAATAGAGGAAGTTGGTGATTGTCTGGGACTGCAAAAAGATCTACCTGTGGAGTGCCCCATCTGGTGAAAATCACCTTCAAAATTAGGGGATCTAGGGACCATTCGTGGTGGCCCTGAGACATCCTACTGAAAGCATCTGCTAGGACATTGTCCTTCCCTGGGAGGTGAACTGCTGTCAGAGAAGTCTGCAGGGAATAAGCCAGAGACCACAACTTCATTGCTTCTGTGCATAAGGCCGTAGACCGAGTGCCCCCTTGCTTGTTGATGTATCACATTGTGGTGGTATCGTCTATTCTGATCTGGACTACTTTGTTCTGCACAGACTTGGAAAAAGCTTGTAGTGCCAGAAACACTGCTCTGACTTCCAAGAGACTGATGTGAAGCAGAGATTCTTGAGGTGACCACAGCCCTTGAGTGGTGAGATCCCCCAAGTGGGCTCCCCAGCCCAAGAGGGAGGTGTCTGTGGTGAGGATTACAGAATGAGACTGAGTGACAAAAGGAACTCCCTGCCTTAAAAACTGTCCTGATCCTGCCACCAATGCAAAGCCTGGATCAGGGTACGAGTCACTGGGACTAATTTGGTAAGGGAATCCTTTCTCTGGGACCAGAAGGCTCTCAAGTGGAACTGAATGTCCCTCATCTGAAATCCTGCGCCCTGGACCACTGCTGTAGAGGCTGCCATGTGGCCCAAAAGCTGCAAGAAGTGCCTTGCTGGTCGAGACACCTGAAGGGTGAAAGAAGAGGCCAGTTCTATTAGTGTCCTTGCCCTGTCCAGGGGAAGGAAGGCCTTTGCTTTTACTGTATCCAGCTCCGCCCCTATAAAGGTGAGGAGCTGCACTGGCTCTAGAACTGACTTTAGAAGGTTTAGGAGGAATCCTAAGGAAGTCAGCAGTTGCTGAGTTATCTGAAGATGTGACTTGACTTGGTCTGGTGACTGACCCACTATGAGCCAGTCGTCCAGGAATGGAAAGATGGAGATCTTTTTTCTCCTTAGGAAAGCAACCACTACTGCCAGGCACTTTGTAAACACCCTTGGGGCTGATGTTAGACAAAGGGTATTGCTCTGAATTGATAGTGGCCTGAGGGCAACTCGAACCTGAGGTACTTTCTGTGGGAGCACCTGATGGGAATGTGAAAATAGGCATCTTTGAGGTCCAGGGAGGCTAGCCAGTCCCCTGGCCTTAGAGAGGGCAGAATTATTCCCAGAGTCACCATTTTGAACTTTGGCTTTAAAAGGTGCTTGTTTAGATAACTCAGATCTAGGATGGGCCGCCATTCTCCTGTCTTTTTGGGGGTTAGGACGTACCCGGAGTACAATCCTTTGCCCCTGTGTAGGGTAGGAACCCTTTCTATGGCTCTGAGAGCCAAGAGGGAAGAAACCTCTGCCTCTAGGGCAAGGGTCTCTGAAGGATTTGCAGGTGGAAAGGATCTGGTTCTCATTTTGGGAACTTTTTTGAAGCAGAGAACCAGTCCCTGGCTTACTACTTCCAGGACCCACTTGTCTGATGTTAAAGACTTCCAGTCCTGGACAAAGTAAGCCAGCCTGCCCCCTACAGGTAGTGGAGAATCTGCCCGGGCAGACCCATCAGAGTGTCTGCTTGGCAGGGCCTTTAGGCTGAGGGGTGGAAGCAGGCCTGCTCATACCCCGTCTGCCTCTCCCTCTAAAGAACCCCCTCTGAGCAAAAGCAGAAGAGGAGGCCTGGGCTTGGTAAAAAGGCCTATGAAAGGGCCTGCCCCTGCCCCTGGAATGCTGCCTCTGAGAAGTGGCTTGCCTTTCTTTGGCCTGAGCACTCCTGTAGGTGGTCCTGTACTCGTCCATCTTCTTCATGTAGTTCTCTGTCTGCTCCCCAAACAGAGAATTACCAATGACAGGAAAATCCATAGCCTTAGCCTGGGTATCATGCGATAGGCTAGTACATCTGAGTCAAGCCATCCTCCGAAGGGCCACAGATGTAGCCATGACTCTTGATGAAACATCCCTGGAGTCCACGGCAGCATGAAACTGCACCTTGGATGCCTCAATTCCATCTGCAGCCACCCACTCCAGCTACTTGGCAAGCTGGTCAGGGGCCTGTTTAGCTAGAGCCATCACAGTGTCCCACCTGGACTTCTGGTATCTAGCTGTGTAGGCCATATAGTTAGCCTGCCCGAGTTCCAAAGATGCTACCATGTACTGTTTATTTGCCATGGAATCAATCCTCCTGGAGTCCTTATCTAGTGGGGTGTGAAGCCAAGGGAATATTTGCCTTATCACAGGCAGCAGCCTGCACTACCCCAACATGGCTGCATTGCTGGGAAAGGAACTCCGTGTCTGAGCCTGAAAGAGTATACCTCTTGTCCATTCTTCTGTCCACAGGAGGTATGGAATTAGGAGTTTTTAGAATTTTAAATGTCCATTTCCCAAAAGACTTATAGAGGGGAATAGACAATCTCCTGAACTCTGGGATGTCCATCATCTCAACAAAATCAGGCTCCTCCTGATCCTCTACTGCTTCTTCCATAGGAAGCTGGAGGGTTTCAGCCACGTTTTTGTAAAACAAAGTGGTAAGGGGACCGGGAAAGCCTAAGAGGAGAAACACCTGAAGGTCTGTCTGGGGAGATGTCCGGGTCAATAGGCACATCCAGACTTTCATAAGCACCATCATCATTATCTTCATACTCTCCCTCCTCCTCCGGTTCATAAAATTCTTCTATAGTATAATCCAGAACCAGGGGAACCGACCAAACCGAGCCCCTAACCGATGGTGCCGGTTCGGACTGAACCTAAGATAGTGACAACTATCCTTATCGCTTTGGCTATCTCATCAGCAGTCGGAGAAAGAACTTGTGGATCCGAACCGGATGATTTATCCCTTCTTTTGCTTTTAACCAGAACAGACTCCTCAAAATCTGCTCTCCTTTTGCCCGAAGAAGTTTCGCCCTGGTCAGAGGGCACTCCTCCTGGTTCAGTCGGAACCGAACCGGGCTGGCCATCCGGGTCAGCGGACTTCTCGGCCTCCCTTTCCCTCAGTCTACCTACTCTCTTATCCAGGGTAGCTTTGGGAAAACTTTTACAAATTTGGCAGTCTGAATTGAGCTGGTCAAACCCCAGACAATAAACACAGGTGGTGTGGGGATCAGCCTTAGCAAAGACCTCCCGCACACACTGCAGTGTTGAAACCCGTGGGCCCTTTTTTGTTTGTTTTTTTGGGGGTTCTCAGACATGGCCAATCCTAACCAAAACTTGCCCTTTTTTCGGCAATCCGCCAGGGAAGACACCCCTATCGGTTCCAGACCATGTTACAGGTCTTGGAAAAAAAACGTAATGAAATCCTATTTTTTTTTTTTTTTTTTTTTTTTTTTTTTTTTACACAAACCTGATCGGTTCAAACTGAACCAATCCAATGTTTACAAGTTCCACACAGAAACAAATATAGAAAAACGTATCTAGTACTCACGGTACCACACAGACTTAGACAGGTTAGAGGTAGAAATTCGGTTGAAACCAAGTGAAAAAACAACACTTTAACAGACTTTTTTGAACCGAGCGAAGGAGAATCTCCGGAGTGACTGTTCAGTGAGGCGGAGCAAAGAATCTGACAGTTGGAGTTCAAACAGCAGCAGACAGAGGCTTCAACCGAGCTCAAGCTCAGCGTTCCATGCCCTGCATGGAAAGTTAACTCTTTGTTCTCTGGGGCAGTTCAAGGGTTGGAGATCACTGCATGTGTCAGAATACAGCAAGACTTCATGTTGTTTGAAGCAGTTTACCAGGGACAGCGATTTGAAAATCGAGCTCGAGCCTAGCATTCCATCATTTGCATAAGTTCCATTACTATTTCAGCTCCGGGGCAGTCCTATGGCGAGACCATACTGCATAAGTCAGAATACAGTAAGATTTCCTGGGTTTTGAAAAGGAAGTTTTCACATCTACACCAGTCTAAAACAGAAGATGGAATGAGGAAAGCAGGCTTATCAACTGAAACACTCCCTTTCTTTTTCATTTAAAAAATAAACAGCCATTAGAGGCTTCCTGCAGAACAGACAATTCCTGCTACAGCTACCTTAATAATAAATATAGACTAATAATACATGGAGGGAGTGCATAATGAGAATTTAATGCACACCTGAGGTGTGGGATGCTACATAAACCCAAAGGGCAAAGCCCAAAGGGTTTCTAAAAGCATCCCACATTGAGGGTGTGCATTAAGTTCAAGTTCTGTACTCCCCCCATGTGTTATTTTATGTAATTGCTGGGAGACTTTTTTTAACAATCTAAATAAGTAAAATAAAGAAATCATTGTGAAATCCTGTGTCAGTGTTTTATTTATTCAGAACTGCTTACAGGCAAGTGAAAAAAAAAAAAAAAACAAGGCAAACATATAAATGACTATATTTGTTACTTTTTCTAATGTTTAAGTCATTAAACGTATTTGAGACAGAACATGGTTGCTTTAACTGACCTCAGAGTGAGAACGACAACATGTGCTGGAAACAGCAGCTACAGAAACTAGAGAAAAACATTTTAAAATTTAACTAGTGCTAAAACACAGAAATAGTACAAAACCTAGTAATTAAACTATGTTAAAAAGATGTATTTAACGCCTCAGGATCCTTCATAAAGGGAAAAGGGGTCATTTTCTTGGATCCCAACATGGCCCTGAAATGGGCCCAGCGTCATGCTCCACCACTTAGACGGAGGGAGTCCACGGAGCAGTTCGATCAATAAGAGGCTGAAGAAGGGGAGCCCTGACTTGCTCGTTGGAGGGCCAGGGTAGAGGCTTGCTCCATTTCAATTCTATTTTGCAACTAAGACTATTGTGGACAGTATCCTGTTGAATAACCGTACAATATAGTACCGGAAGTGCTGAGCTGTATAGGCTCTTGAATTAGAATTCCCCCCTTCCAAGGAGCGATTTGCAGCAGTTTTAGGCAGCGAGTTTTCATAAATGTCTGATATGTGTTACTCTATGAAATATCTCAAATGAACAAGTTACTATTGTTGGGGGATGAAGTGTAGTTTATTTCGCTCCCAAGTACCACTTAAGTTTGTTGGTAATGTTTTTTCTTACCACACTGCCAGGGACACAAAAAGCATAAGTCAAGACTTCAACCTTTTAGGAGGCTACCATTAAGGTACCTAAAATTAAGGATGCATAATCCACTCACTTCCTTTGAAAGGAAACAGCAAAACGCTGTATATCTGGGCTGTCTTTTGAGACTATGATATCATGCAGCTCATGGGCTTTCAAAAGCATTGAACGTCTGATTTTAATTTCTGTTATATGATGTTATTACTGATTCCTCCCCCAGAGACTTATCTAATTGAAGCAGTATGAATACTCTGTTAACCTGCGTGTATTAAGAGGCACTGGGTCAGACTAGTGCCAACAATAATAGCGCGGTCAAGAGCCGTGTAGCAAAAATAGGACCAACGTAGTGCCTGCCTCCACACCACCAGGAGTTAAACATTCCCACTCGGGGGTTCAGCGGATCAATGGTCAAGTAAAATTTCTGGGGCAGTAGAATATGGTTTCCACAGCAGCAGCCGGGGGGGGGGGGGTCCCAATGCAAGTAAAATGAAGAGAGACCAGGATTAGAACCCTGGTCTCCAGTAGCAATGGCCGCACTGCTCTATGCCCCAGCCTCCCAGATTCTGGTGCCCTTTTGATGCACCAGCACCACGAACGGTGACCAGGGGAGCGCTTACAGCTGTGCTGTAGATCCACAGTCGCTGTCCATGTCAGTGATTGCCAGACTAGCGCCATACAGTGCGGCGCTAATCTGGTAGCGCTCACTTGATGGAGTACCATATTAAAACTGGTGGCACCCTCATGTGGAACATTTTTCCTTTCCCAAATCCTCAAGTACTGCTTCTGGATGCTTTAATGTAGATCAACTGTAATACTAAAACAAAGCTCAAAAAAAAAAAAAAAAAAACCCAACAACACACCTGTATTTAGTTAAGAGGATTCAAGTTCTATGGAGCTCCGGTCTGAGGCTGTCGGGGAGATATGTTAATTAGGTGCTGAGTTAAAAGTTCACAGTTGTTCCTAGGGAGAGAAGCAAGAGCTCCACAAAACCTGAAATCTCTCAAAGAACGAACGGAGAAATAGGGTTTATAATGCTGATCTCACAGGTTATTGTGAAACTATCTAGCTGACAGTTTTCAAGTGCTGAAACTCAGATGGTATTTGCTGTGTGGTTGTGTGTTTTCTGATGGATGATGTGGAGACAGCCACGCAGGTGAGTAAGCATGAGCGGTGGATCTCAGAATTTGCCTTTATAATTATAACCGTCTGCAGTGTAAAAAACAAAACAAAAAAAAGTCTCCCAGTTATTACATATAGAATAATGCATGGAGAAGTGTGGTTTAGTAGGATTTTATGCACCCCCCCACCCAGAGGTGTGTGATGCCCCATAAACCCTGGGTTTATATATGGGTATTATACACCGAGGGGTTGCACGAAATTCCCACAGAACCATACTTCATGTTCTATTTTTAATATTTACTGGTTTTTGGTGTTTTTTGGGTTTACATTTTCTTTTTTGCCGCTTTTCGAGGGTAACCTTTACTGCTGACAAGCTTGTCTTGCACTGAGTGACTGACTGTGCAGCGGTTGTGAACAACCAGCGCGAGGACAGCTTGTTCTGCATTTTTTCTGGTAATGCTGCGGTACTGTTCTGCCCGTGGTTTACGGAACTCCATAAAACCACATACTGCATGTGGTTTACTGAGTTCCATAAACCACATATATGGTTTACAGAGCTGTTGGGTACTGGCTAGCAGTGGTTTATAACCACTAATCAGTAAATATTAAAGAAAAATAGTTAAAATCATCAGTTAGATGAGGAGCTCCTCATGTGCTGCTTAGGTACAACTTGCAGAATTATAAGTAGACATGGTTATTGAGCTTGAACTTGGCAAAGGTAGCAATAACATATCATTAGGGCAAATTCTCTATATATAAAGGGTTGCAGCCTGAAGGACATAAACATGTCACTTTATTACAGGGTTGCCTCTGCTGTGAACGATCTGACAACGGCCAACGGCTGCACTTGATATGTCTGTCTGCATGGCATGCTGACCAACCTGGAATATTGTGGCTGTTCCATTTGCTAACAGTAAAGGTATTTTATTACCAACAAATATTATTTATTTATTTTTTTTTATTTATTTTATTTGAGTTTTGGTAACCAGGCAAGTCCACTGAGACAATTACAGTCCCTTTTTCAGGGTCGACCCGGGGTTGAGAGTCAACTACAAAGGTATAATAATACAGTTCTCATGTTATAGGGATGTCTTTAGGCAGAGTACATGTCAATAAAAATGTTATAAGTACACAATCAATTGATAACAGATTTGACAAGCTATACATGAAGTTGAGCACCCTATGGGCTATATACAGAGCACTTATAGCACAGACATTCACAGTAAACATACTAGTAATATACATGGAAGTGGCTGGGGCCAGAGAATCCCACACGCTTTAGTTTCTTATGCAGCAGATTTCCACTGTCCTGGTCTTTGCAACAACCTTTACTTATATCAAGCTCATAGTTCTCCTTTAAAGAAGTACTTTAAACAACTTCTGCAAAAACATAAGTTGTCTTGAGTGTTTTAATTTGTATGTACAGTCCTAGTATGTCCTTCCCTTTGTTTACTATTGTATGAATAGGGTCCCCCACTAAATTTGCCCGCTAGTTTTATGGGCCCTGGGATTCTCCAAGTTAGACTTTTTTATTGCTCTTCTTTTTTCCTAAAACGCCTCCTGTTCCATGTGACAGTGCATAGCATGTAACTGTCAAATATACTGCAGTAACCAGTCACTTACAGCAACAAATCAACAGGTCACTGTAATGGTCGTGCAGATCCCCGGCACAACTTCTCTGGGTCTTGCGCCCCTTCACCAAAACACCTCTACTGTGGAGGTGATTACAGTGGGGTAGAGGGTGCAGGGGACACAGCCCCCACACAATACATGGGCATCCACTCTCTCAGTGGAGTAGTATTTCCACACAGAACTCAAACTCCTTCCCTTACAACTTCACTGCATGCCCTCTTGTCTTGGTGCACTTCCTCATTTGAAATGGTCTCCCCTCCTATACCCTGGTCTCCACTGTGAGGTACTAATGTGCCCCACTTCTTCCTCTCTTTTACAGGGTAAATGTTGAGCTCCCCCACTCTCTCCACACAGGGCTTTTGATGCAACCGTTGCACTATTTTCAGGGCCTCTGGTGTTCTGCGGCAGAATTTTCTGATTTCTGCGGCAGGGCTCCTTGACTTCTGCGGCAGCATTTTCTGATTTCTGCGGCATGATTTATTCATTTCTCTGGCAGAATGCAGTCTTGTCATTGGCTAAATATGATGTGATGTCATCGATGACGTCATATGCTGAGCATAAAGGAGGGGCTTCAGGATAAACGAGGTGGGAAAGGAAAATTACACTTACCTACCGTAATTCTTGATCTTCTCTTGTATCTTCACCATTCATTACTTACTGGGTGTAAGCCGGGCGCACCGTCGAGGCTTTTTTTTTTGGTTAAGATAGGCTCACGCCCTCGAGAGCGACGTCATGCATCATGCGCGAGGGGCGGCCGTTAGTAGCGACCGACTCCTCCTCCAACTCAGTTCTGTGAGCCGGAGAGGCAAAAGTGAAAGCAGAAAATATAGATAGCGAGGCAAGATAGCCGAGGGATAGCAAAGCAAGGAAGAATGAACTGAAAAAGGAATAAGCCGATGGAGGAAGGACAGAGGAGATAAGAACATCCCTAGCCTAGGGAGTGCAGGGCCTCCTTACCTGGGCGACTCTAGGAGGAGAGATGAGTAAGGAAATGAGAAAATAGAAGAAGAAGAAGAAAGAGAAGAGAGAGATGGGATGTTGAAGGGACCAGAAGGCCCAACGAGCATAGTTAGCTTGTAGCTGAAGGCTCGACTAAAGGGGAGCAAGAACTCCGGAGATAGAGCTGAAGAGAAGGTTCACCAACCCGCTAGACAGACTCAGGAGGGCATAGTCCTCATCTTCAACATGCCATTATTCTTGACACCCACCTCGGCTCCTGGCAGCGAGGAGGGCCTTTAAGTGGAGGACAGCCGAGGAGGGAAGAATAAAACCCCAGCAGCATGAGAGCGCTGCTCAGGGGTTTAGAAATGGAAAATGTAAGCCTTTCAGGCATTTCAAGATAGAAATGGGACTCAGACTGACTGGCTAAGGCCGGCCAAGGCTTAGGCTGGCTAAGATTGGATATGGTCAGCAGAGCTCTACTGTAAAAATTGTCCAGGAGGACACTGAAAGGGAGAAACCACTAGCAAAACAGCGAGAAGGATAGCCTACCTTCTCATTTGCCTTCTTGTTTGATTTCTCCATTTTTTTTTTTTTTTTTACAGATAAAAAATTTTTTTTTTAACTAGATGCATGACCCAGATACCAAGATGCCTATAGCAGTCGGAGAGAGTTCCCTCAGCATTTTTTTTTTTTTTTTAAAGAGAAAGGAACAGACGTACTCGTTCCTCTGCTCTGCAAGGTAAGAATAGAGGGGGGAATCAGATTTCAGGGCAACTATCTGAACACAGGATTGCAGGATCAAAACTGAATAGCCTGAGCCAGGCCAAAAAACCCCAGAGGTATCTTGCCATAAGAATAGCAAGAGATAGTTGTGCAGTCTGATCGCCAATGCAATCCACGAGATGGCCCATGAATCTTAGAGTAAGTAATTTTAGAACCCCCCAAGAAAGATCTTTTTTTTGGAAAATTTAAGGAACTTTCCTATATTTTATATAAATGCAGAGAGGAAGGAGGCGGAGGTGGAGAAGCCACAGGAAGAGGCACTGAGGGATGGTGGGTGTAAGTAATGAATGGTGAAGATACAAGAGAAGATCAAGAATTACGGTAGGTATGTAATTTTCCTATCTTCCCTTGTCAATCTTCACCATTCATTACTTCCTGGGATACCAAGCTCCTCTTCCCTGGAGGGAAGAGGCCATACCCTGAGGGAACAAGACCCCAGCCTTCTGTTGGTGAGAAACAGAAGGAGAAGACCCTGGCTTATTCAGAAAGCCTAAGTGGGAGAAGAGCTAGAGAGGTGCCTCCCGAGGACGAGGAGACGGATGGAGCCCTGTAAAAGTCTCCTAGCTCTGGATGAGAAAAGACGGGTCCCGGAAGGCGGAGCGCATCACCCTACGCCGGGCCAGGGTGACAACCTGAAAGACGAGCCATGCCATCCGCCTGATGCAGATCGCTGTCCCCACAAGCCTGGAAGCCACCTCATTGCGCCATAAGATGCCCTTGCTTGGTGTCTTGCCAGCTCCAGGCCTACCGCGGAGAGGGCAACGGGCTTGTCTGGTTTGCTCCGTATCAGGCATAGATGCCAGCAGCTGGGACATCATCGACCACAGATGCCGGTTGTAGGCAGCGTGGTGAGCCTGATGTGATGCAATACATGCACTCGCATGAGCAGAAGAGAACACTCTTCGCCCCCAACGGTCGAACTGGAGAGAGTCCGAATCCGGTGGGCGGTCGTGCGCCAGGCAACGGCGCCCAGAAGGAGTATCCAGGTATACCAAACCTGAGGACGGGTTGGGAAGGGAACCTAGAGACTCAGAGGGGGCACAATACCTACGCTGGCAGTCCGGCGGGGAAGAAGCGCAGGGGACGCCATGACCGGATAGACGCCTGGAAGGGATAGGCCAGGAAGGTACCACCAGATGCTGGGCACTGAATTCACCAAGGAATTCACACGCTCCTGCTCGTATTGTCTCTTCGAACGTAGGAAACTGGAGATCCCTCACCATCCTCGAGAGGAAACGCTGATATTCTGTGAAATCAGCATCGGAGGACAGATGAGAGGGGTTCCTCTCCTCGGAGGAGGAGACGAGGATGATGGGGAACTGGAATGCCCAGAGAATTCCTGGCGGAGGGAGAGTCGAAAGACCCGCTCCATGCATGTACCTAACGATGAGGGAAGGCCGCCGAGAACCCTGAACTGCTCCCAGGATAACGGACTCAGAGGCCGATCCATGGCCTGGGAGTGGGGTGGTGAAGGCAGAGAGATGGAGAGGGGCACCTCCGCGAGGCAACTGCGCCTCGAGGGCTCTGAATCCGGGGAAAGGAGCCCTGGAAAGGGGATCCCAGATATCAGACCAGGCCATAGAACGGAACTCTGGGGAAGCGGAGCCTGGAAGAGCCCTGGGGGAGAACCTCCCCTGTGACGACGCCGGGACTGCATGGATCCAGAAGGGCAGTCCGCACAAACGCCGCCGAAGGACACCCTAGAACCCTGGAGGGAGGGGCGAGGCTCTGCACTCCGGCTCCTGGCCACCCCCCCTGAGGTGGCCAAGGAAGACCGAGCAGCAGACCCCCTGCCCCTCGACCCCTCGGACTCCGAGAGGGCCCTCCTCCTCGACCACAGCGTCCCCCTGTCCCTAGAGAGAGTGACAGCACCCCGTAAGGTAGCTGTCACCGGGCCTCCAGAGAGGGGAGCCTCCCCCTGCGTCACCCCCGCGCCTGCCCCAAGGGGCTCCCGGCCACCCCCAGCCGGGGAACCCTCAGGAGGCGACGAAAGGGGGGACAGAGGGAGGGGCCCGCTGCGCCGCCTGGCACCTCTAGCCACCGGGGACCCAGACTCCGAAGAGTGGGGGTGCCAGGATGGGTCCACGTCTGAATCATCGCCCTCCGAGGAGGACGAGATCAGCAGGACCTCAATGCTGGCCACCCCAGGGGTCCCCGAGGCTACGGGGCCGCGAACGGCCCCGGTACCAAGGGAGGCGCCGCTCGCCTCCCTCACGCCGGTAGCAGCCAGGCCTAGCTCCACACCCCCAACGGCGCCGGCAAGGCCGGCACCGCCTGGAGGAAGGACCAGGCCCACGGCGCCGGGCGGGTCGGAAGGCGAGGCGGCACCGCCGACGGCGCCGCTCTGTCCACAGACGCCGCGAACGGCGCCAGGTCCAAAGCGGCACCGCCAATGGCGCTGCTCCCCGATCACTGGCGCTGCTGAACGGTGCCGGGATCAGAACGCGCCGGAAACGGGCGCAGTCTCATCACCGCACCGCGAACGGGCGCCAGGATCCGAACGGCGCCGAAGGCGGCGTTCAGGGTCCACCCAGCTAGGGCCAAAAAGACGCAGGGCCTCGCCACGGAGGAGCCTGCACCTCCGGAGGTGACTGCCGAGGCGGTGTCGGCGCCACGCCCCAGGAGGGACTACGACGCCCCTCGACACCGCAGAAGGGGCCTCCTCGCAAGAAAAGACGAGGGAGACCCTCCTCCTCAGATCAGATAGGCCCGGAGGGACCCGGGAAGGCCTAGAGACCTTACCTGAGAATCCCTTGAGCGACGCCGCCCCTGAAGGTCGGCGGGCTTTGCCGAGCTTGAACGCCGCGGACTTCGAGGACACGGCGGTCCATGGAGAAACAGGCGCCGCATCTAATCCATGTCATGGTTAGTCCCAGGCAACGAAGACAACGCCATGCCGGTCCGAGACGGAGAAATGCCGCCACAGTAACACCGACGATAGGGCGCGCCCGCCTTCAAACAAGTTTAGCTCGGACCCGGACATAACGCCAAATCAACAAGAAAAACATAGGAAACACACCGCGCCGCTTTAGAAGAAAAAGAACGGTCTTACCGATCGGCGCCGAGTGTGCGGAAAGAGGAGTCGCTGACGCAGTGGACAATGGACGCCCGAAAACAGGTGCTGCCTCGACGGGCGGAGAAACAGAACTGAGTTGAGGAGGAGTCGGTCGCATTAACGGCCGCCGCATGACGCCGCCTCCGAGAAGGGGTCATATAGGGCAACTTTAAAAAAAAAAAGTTTCGCGGACGGTGCGCGCCTCCGGCTTACACCCAGGAAGTAATGAATGGTGAAGATTGACAAGGGAAGATAGAAAGCCTTACACTATGGAAAAACAGTATATTTATATGAAAATTCACCAAAAACAATGAATTATGCGGCACTATATACATTCTGCGGCATGATGCAAATTCTGCGGCAAATTCCACAACCGCAGAATTCCAGGGGCCTTGACTATTTTAGTTGCCCTCCTCTGGACTGTAACCAATAAGCTCCATTCCTTTAGCAGCTGGGGGATTTAAACATTTATAAAAAAAAAAATGGATTGGTAAAACAGAAAATCTAAATTGGTCCAATAGCCGCAAGCAAACACTGATTAATTTCCTTGTTAATCCACAGTTGCCTTGCGGTTTTACATTTGAGTGGGCAACCTGTTTAAGTCTGACAGCCATTTCTGCATTATCACGCAATTCTAGTATGATGAAAGTCTCAGTCTTCCACAATCCACCTTCTAATTTACTCCACCATTTTTTTAATGGTCCAGTTTCCCCAACACACACCACATATACATCAAAGCCCCCTTTCAGACTACAGCCTCCATTATGACTCTCATGAGCAGACCTTCAAGACCACGCGTGACAAACCAACACATGAGTACTTGTGATCACATACAGATCAGTGCAGGTTGACATGTCAGTCTTGTCCCTGGCTTGCTAACTGATACTTACTAACATGGCTTTAAACAAAATACTTTTGTCCCCATTCCGCTCACCTATCTCCTCACTTTGGAAGTGCTCCGAGCTGCTGTTCCCATCCTTGTGGCTGGTCATGACTGGTTTCTGCTTCCCAGATGCACATTCTCTGTTCTCAGATGCCAAATCTGAATAATGTGGTTAAAACAAAAACCAAAAAAAACAAAAAAACACAGGAAGGCACAACATACTGCATGTGTGGGTTTTTTTTCGGGGGGGCGCACTGGAAAGAAAAAAAGCAAATATTCCTATTTAATACTGCAGGCCTGTATGGTGTTTGGGGTGGGGGTTGGGGAGAGAGAGTACAGAAAAAAATGTGGTGTGCAGCATAGTGTGTGGAGGAGGAAAAGACTATTGGAGTGGGCAGCATAATGTGGGTGCGCTGACACAACAAGACAAAGTTTTCACAATCAAAGCACATTACTTTACAAACTACTTTACCTGGTACATGAATACACAAATGAATCTCTCTTATATTCCCAACATAAAAATGACTTTCTTTTAATTACTTTAGTTTTAAACAAAATTTGGTAAAACTCCTGGGGGGTCCTACTGGTAATCACTGAAACAGGCTTTCAATGTGATTGGGAAAATTTTGGAACAGTTTATTAAAGACTTCATTCTGGAACACATAAATCATAGTGAACTTACTGATAGTTTTCAACACGGCTTTACCAAATCAAGATCATGTTTGACCAACTTATTCACTTTTTATAATAAGGTAACCGAAACAATTGATTATGGCAATTCAGTGGATCTAGTGTTTATTCACTTTGCAAAGGCTTTTGATAAGATCCCGATTTTTGAGATTATCAACGTCCTAAGGGAAACTAAACTAGCTATAAATATTGTAAACTGGATTGTAAATTGGCTCAGAAATAGGAAGCAAAGAGTTGTCATAAATGGGGTACTTTCGAGCTGGGCCCTTGTAGCTAGTGGTGTACCCCAGGGATCAGTGTTGGGTCCTTGACTATTCAATGTTTATATTTCATCTTTAAAATCAAATAAAGATAATATTTGGCTAGTAAAGTTTGCAGACAATTGTCGCACAGGCTCTACTATCAATAAAAAGAATGAAAGTATTATCCTACAAAAAGTTCTAGACAAAGTTACAAACTGGGTCCATGGGAGAAAATTAACATTGAATAATGATAAATGTAAAATAATGCATTTGGGAAAACATAACCAATATTAAGTTGGGGAACAAAATACTACACCAGACCTCTAAAGAAAAAGATCTTGGCCTACTCATTACCCCCAAATTAAAATTTAATTCACATTCAAAGGCAAATCAGAATCTGAACTGTATATTCAGACATCTGGCCAGTCAGTCACTGGAGGTGTTATTACCATTACACAATGCTTTGGTAAGACCACATCTTGAATACTGCATACAAGTATGGTCCCCCTATGTTAAGGATGACATACATAAAATTGAGAGAGTTCAGAGAAGATTTACTAGGGCTATAGTAGGGATGAAAGGTAAAACTTATGAGGATAGGTTAAAAGCTTTGAATTTATACACCTTGAGGCATAGAAGGCAAAGGGGAGATCTGTGTCTTATTTATGGTTTACTACAGGATTCAACCATTACCAAGGGGATGGGATTAATAGAATCCGAATTTAGACTTAGTAGCCGTAAACATGAGAGACAGCTACTGACTGAAAAATGGCATTCACTAAGGAGAAAAAATTGGTTTAGTGTGATATCAGTCCCATTATAGAACACTCTTCCTACATTTCTGGTAGAGAGCCCAAATATGAATATATTTAAATCTAATTTGGATCTAGTGATGTCAGATTCAGACAAATATAGGCAAGTGATTAAATGGAAAGCATTATGGACGCATTGTCTTTTCACTTGGAATACCTATGAAATGTACGGTATTCAGTGGAGCTGCCCTTGACGGAAATACTGAAAAGTCAAGGGTTGTGGCTACTCTGGACCAAAAAATGGCCACAACATAAAAGGCGCTTGTAGAAATATTTATTTCATAACGCCAACATTACTCCTGGTCAGCACCATCGGTGGAACTATTAAGTTTAATTAAAAAAAAGAAAGAAAGAAAAATAATAAAACGTAATCTATTTTTATACAAAAAACACTGTATTCAAATGTTCCAGAATTGTGAATAATTACCAAATCACGTATACGAACATACGAAATTTGCCACCAGATAAAGGCCTAGAGGTCTATCAAGTCTGCTCGAATGTGCAGCTAGCACCCCTTATTCTGCAGCTGCCCCTCCCTTCCACCCTTCCCCTTGTCCTGTCCCATCCTCGCTTGAAGCAGTCCACTGTTTTACTGCATACCACTTCAGCAGGTAACGATTCCACCCAGCCACCACCCTCTCTATAAAAAGTGTCTCCTCATCTCCCTCCTGAACCTTCCTCGCTCCAGTCTCATATCATGGCCCTCCCCTCCCTTACTTTGAACAGCCCCTCTGTACCCGTCTTGTTTATTCCTTTCATGTATTTAAAGGTTTCAATCATGTCACCCGTCTCTTCTCTCCTCCAGTGAGTACATGTTCAACTCCTTCAACCTCCTCTCGTATGATAAGTCCCCCAGCCCCTTGATCATCTTTGTCACTCTGCGCTGCACCCCCTCCAGTAACTTAATGTCCCTCTTCAGATACGGACGCCAGTACTGCATGCAGTACTCCAGGTGGTCTACCTAATGACCCATACAGTGGCAGAATCACCTCCTCCCTCCTCGAGGATATACCCTTCCAATACAACCCAGCATTTTGTTGGCCTTCTGCAGCTGCCTTCCTACATTGTGCCGAGTTGTTCATTGACCCTGTAATGAGCACAACCAGATCCTTCTCCTCCTCTGTCTGGGCTAGCTGCATTCCCCTAGCTGGTAACTGGTATACGATAATGCATATGGGGAGCAGCCAACAGCTTAAGACGTGTTCCAGAGGAGCTCTGAAGGGGAATAACTTCAACAGCTAAAAGAAAAAATTACTCACCTTAGAAATTACGTTTCTTCTAGTGGAGTCTTGCTGTATTCTGACATTTGCAGTTAGGGCCTGCCTTTCAACTGCCCCAGAGAACATAGGGTAAACTTTGCTATGCCTGGCATAGAATCTTCATCTCTAGCTCGGTTGAAGCCTCTGCCTGTTATTCGAACTGCAACAGTCAGATCTTTAAGAGCAAAACTCACCAGGTGTTGTGTGTGGAAACTGCAAAATTTTTACTAGCCAACTGGCAAATATATAATGTTTTGGTTCTCAAAGGAAGATTCAAGTCAGAAAACCCAAAAACAAAAACACATCAATAACACAAAATTCCACCCAAAGAAAAAAAAAAAAGAGGGTGTAAAAAGGACACCCCTAGGGTGCCAACACTGCTCCTGCCCACCCACATCCCAAAAACTAGGTTCTGAGAGAGGAGGCGGGGGGTCAGAATACAGCAAGACTCCACTAGAAGAAACATAATTACTAAGGTGAGTAATTTTTTCTTCAAACAACATGGAAGTCTTACTGTATTCTGACAATTGCAGACTACCAAGCAGTACCTCCATGGAGGAGGGACAGAACCTACTTTGGAAACAGGCTCTGAAGTACTGCTGTGCCAAACCAAGCATCACTCCTAGCCTGGATATCCAGAGAGTAATGCTTGGTGAAAGTATGGACCGTTTTCCAGGTGGCTGCTTGACAAATTTCTGAGAGAGGAATATCCCCGGTAGCAGCCAGAGAAGTAGCTGTACCTCTCATGGAATGAGCCCTGAGGCCTGAGGGTGGAGTTCTACCCAGTTTTTCATAGCAGAATTGAATACAAGAAACAATCCACCTGGCATCATATCTCTTAGTGGCAGGTTTGCCCTTACCAACTTCTCCATAAGTGAGGAACAACTGGAGGGATTCAAACCTGTGATCCTTGGTACACTCTATGTAGTAGCTAAGGATTCTTAACATTCAAACTGTGTAGCCTCCTCTCTCCCGAAGAAGAATGATCAGTGAAGAAAACAGGGAGAGATACAGACTGGTTGAGGTGGAAATCTGAAACCACTTTAGGCAAGAACTTCCTGTTAGTTCTTAGGACCATTTTATCTCTGTGAAAAGAGATGAAATCAGATTCCACTGACAGGGTTTACAATTCACTGATACGTCTGGCAGAAGTAATGGCTACCAAAAAAAAAAAAAAAAAAACAGTTTTCCAAGTCAAGTACTTAAGCTCTGCTGAGGACAAAGGCTCAAAAGGCGGTTGCCTAAGCTGAGCAATGCAAACATTAAGATCCCAAGCAGAAGCAGGATCCCTAAAGGGGGTACTGGTGTGAAGCAATCCCTTGAAAAGCTTACAGAATACAGGATGGGATGACAGAGAGGAAAACTTGCCTACAGACAGGAAGAAAAAAATTACTCACCTTAGTAATGTTTCTTCTAATGGAGTCTTGCTGTATTCTGACAGTAGCAGTGAGTCCCAACCTTCGAACTGCCCCAGAGATGAAAGAGTTAACTTTCCATGCCAGGCATGGAACGCTGAGCTCGAGCTCGGTTGAGACTCTGTCTGTTGCTATTTAAACTCAAACAGTCAGATCTTTACGAGCAGTGTCAGTGGCTCAGCAGGTAGCACACTCGCCTCTGAGGCCAGGAGATCAGTAGGCTGTGGGTTCTATCCCCACACCAGGCACTTGGGTTAATATCCCAATACTGACACTGCAGTGCAGCATGAGGGGGGTGCTGCACTCCTGAGGTGCCGTCTTGCGCATGAGACATTAAACCGAGGTCCCATCTGCCTGTTCTGGTGGTAGTTCAGGTGGATGTTAAAGATCCCATGGCACTTCTCGAAAAGAGCAGGGGAATTTCCCCGGTGCAATGGCCAAATTTCCTCCATTCACGAAAATTACCACCAACAGCTTAATCTGGTTCAAGGTCAGTTGGCATTCATCTGTATCCCCTCCCCCGGGTCATGCCTGAAAATAGGCAGAATTTCTCTAGTGCACTTACCCGGTCAACAAAAACTAAATAAATAAAATAAAAACTCACTAAGGCCCTGTGTGGAAGCTGTAAACCTACACTAGCCAACTGGCTACTAAACATAAACACACATTTTTTGGTCCCAAAACAAAGACTCAAGTCAGGAGACCCAAAAAATGAAAAACACAACATCAATTCACCTAAGAAAAAGGGGGTTAAACAATAAGGTGGGCATCTACTGAGTGCCAACACTGCCACTGCCCACCCACCTCCCAAAAACAGAGGTTCTGAGAGGGGCAGGGGAGGTCAGAATACAGCAAGACTCCATTAGAAGAAACAACATTACTAAGGTGAGTAATTTTTTCTTCAAACAACATGAAGTCTTGCTGTATTCTGACAGTAGCAGACTACCAAGCAGTACCTCCATGGAGGAGGGACAGAACCTACTTAGGAAATAGGCTCTGAAGCACAGCTGTGCCAAACCGAGCATCACTCCTAGCCTGGATATCCAGAGAGTAATGCTTGGTAAAAGTGTGAACTGTTTTCCAGGTAGCTGCTTGACATATCTCTAAGATAGGAATATCCCTGGCAGCAGCCAGGGAAGCAGCTGTACCTCTGGTAGAGTGAGCCCTCAGGCCTGAGGGTGGAACCTTACCCAGTTTTCCATAACAAAATTGGATACAAGAAACAATCCACCTGGCAATGGATCTTTTAGTGGCAGGTTTCCCTTTACCAACCTCACCATAAGTGAGGAACAGTTGGAGGAAGTCAAACCTGTGACCCTTGGTACGCTCTATGTAGTAGCTAAGGGCTCTTTTCACATCTAAACTGTGGAGCCTCCTCTCGCCAGAGGAGGAATGGTCAGTGAAGTACACAGGAAGAGACATAGATTGATTAAGGTGGAAATCTGAAACCACCTTAGGCAAAAATTTCCTGTTAGTCTTGAGGACCACCTTATCTCTATAAAAGGAGATAAAATCAGGCTCCACTGACAAAGCTTGTAACTCACTTATGCATCTGGCAGAGGTGATGGCTACCAGAAACACAGTTTTCCAAGTCAAGTACTTAAGCTCTCCTGAAGACAAAGGCTCAAAAAGGGGGTTGCATAAGCTGAGCAATGCAAACATTAATGTCCCAAGCAGGGGCAGGGTCCCTCAAAGGAGGGTTGGTGTGAAGCAATCTCTTGAAAAACATGGAGAATACAGGGTGAGCTGAAAGACAAGAGGGCTTACCTGCTGAAATAAAAGCAGAAACAGCTGCCAGATGCACCTTCAGTGTAGCTGGTCTAAGCCCCAAGCCATTTAAATGGACCATATAATCAAGGACTGTGGGCAGAATGCTTCTCAGAGCACCATATGGAAAATCTTTTCCATTTGGAATTATAAGCAGCCCTGGTGGAAGGTTTCCTAGAAGCCTTCAGAATCTCCATTACGCCTTGGGAGAGGTGTAAATCAGCAAATTCTAACTCATCAAGAGCCAGGCCTTGAGATTGAGAGATTTGAGATTCGAGTACCAAACCCTCCCCTGAGCACAGGTTGTGATTCCTGGGAAGACACAGGGGAAGATGGACTGTTAAGGACAGAAGGAGTGGATACCAAGGCTGTCTGACCCAGTCTGGAGCAATCAGGATCATCTTGCAGGGTTGAGATCTGATTTTGACTAGCACTTTGAACAGGAGAGGGGAAGCATACAGGAACTTCCCTTCCCAATTGAGAACTAAGGCATCCAGGGGGACTGAGCCCAACACTGGGGTCCTGCAGCAAAAAAGGGGAAGTTGGTGATTGTCTGGGGCTGCAAAAAGATCTATCTGTGGGGTGCCCCATCTGGAAAATACCACCTCCAAGACCATGGGGTCCAGTGACCATTCGTGATGGCCCTGGGATATCCTACTGAGAGCATCTGCCAGGACATTGTCCTTGCCTGGAAGGTGGACTGCTATGAGGGAGGTGTTCAGGGAATAAGCCAGAGACCACAACTTCATTGCTTCTGTGCATAAGGCCGTAGACAGAGTGCCTCCTTGCTTGTTGATGTACCACATTGTGGTGGTATTGTCTGTTCTGACCTGGATAACTTTGTTCTGAACAGATTTGGAAAAAGCTTGAAGTGCTAGAAACACTGCTCTGAGTTCCAACAGATTGATGTGAAGCAGAGATTCCTGAGGGGACCACAACCCGTGGGTGGTCAGGTCGCCCAAGTGAGCCCCCCACCCCAAGAGGGAGGCATCAGTAGTAAGGATTAAAGAGTGGGACTGAGGGACAAAGGAAACTCCTTGTCTCAGGTTGCTCTGATCCTGCCACCACTGTAGGGCCTGGATCAGGGTTCGAGTCACTGGGATCAATTTGGTTAGAGGGTCCTTCCTTTGAGACCAAAAGGCTCTCAAATGGAACTGGATGTCCCTCATCTGAAATCTTGCTCCCTGCACCACTGCTGCGGAAGCAGCCATGTGCCCCAGGAGCTGTAGAAAATGCCTCTCTGGTCGAGACACCTGCAGGGTGAATGAGGAGGCCAGAGAGATAAGGGTCCTTGCCCTGTCCTTTTCTGTGTCTAACTCCGCGCCTATGAAGGTGAGGAGCTGGACAAGCTCTAGAACTGACTCTGAAAGATTCAGAAGGAAACCTAATGAGGTGAGCAGTTGCTAAGTTATTTGTAAGTGTAACTTGACTTGGTCTGGGGACTGGCCTACTATAAGCCAGTCGTCCAGGTAAGGGAAGATGGCAATCCTTTGCCTTCTTAGAGAAGCAACTACTACTGCCAGGCATTTTGTGAACACTCTTGGAGCAGAGGTTAGTCCGAAGGGCATTGTTCTGAACTGGTAATGGCCTGAGGGCAGTTCGAACCTGAGGTACTTTCGATGGGAGCTTCTGATGAGAATATGAAAGTAGGCATCCTTGAGGTCCAAGGATACTAGCCAGTCCCCTGGCCTTAGAGAGAGTAAAATTATTCCCAGAGTCACCATTTTGAATTTTGGCTTTAACAGGTGCTTGTTTAAGTATCTGAGATCCAGGATGGGCCGCCATTCTCCTGTCTTTTTTGGGGTAAGGAAGTACCTGGAGTACAACCCTTTGCCCTGATGTAGGAGTGGAACCCTTTCCACAGCTCTGAGAGCTAGGAGGAAGAGACCTCTGCCTCTAGGGCAAGTGCCTCTGAGGGGTTTGCAGGTGGAAAGGATCTGGTTCTCAGCTTTGGAAATCTTTTGAAGCTGAGAACCAGTCCCTAGCTTACTAGTTCCAGGACCCACTTGTCTGATGTTAGAGACTTCCAGTCCTGGACAAAGTAAGCCAGCCTGCCCCCTACAGGTGGTGGAGAATCAGCAATGGCAAACCCATCAGGGTGCCTGTTTGGCAGGGGTTTTGGCTGAGGGGTGGAAGCAGGTCTGCTGGTACCCCTTCTGCCTCTCCCTCTAAAGAACCCCTCTGAGCATATGCAGAAGAGGAGGCCTGGGCTTGGTAGAAAGGCCCGTGAAAAGGCCTGCCCCTGCCCCTGGGATGCTGCCTTTAAGAAGTGGCCTGCCTTTCCTTGGCCTGGGCACTCCTGTAGGTGGTCCTATACTCGTCCATTTTCTTCATGTAATTTCTGTTTGCTCCCCAAAGAATTACCAACAACAGAAAATCCATGGCCTTAGTCTGGGTATCCCAGACAGGCTAGTACATCTGAGCAAGCCATTCTATGAGCGCTACAGATGTAGCCATGACTCTTGATGACACATCATTTGAGTCCACTGCAGCATGGAATTGCACCTTGATGCCTCAATACCATCAGCAGCCACCTGCTCCAGCTCCTTGACAGCTGGCCAGGGACCTGTTTTCATAAAGCCATGACAGTGTCCCATCTGGATTTCTGATATCTAGCAACATAGCCTTATAATTGGCCTGCCTGAGTCCCAAGGATGCTGCCATGTACTGTTTCTTTGCCACGGCATCAATCCTCCTGGAGTCCTTGTCTGGGGGGTGTGAAGCCAAGGGAATATTTGCCTTGTCACAGGCTGCAGCCTGCACTACCCCAACATGGCTGCACTGTTGTGTAAGGAACTCCGTATCAGAGCCTGACAATGCATACCTCTTGTCCATTCTCTTATCCATAGGAGGTATAGTGTTAGGAATCTTTAAAATTTTAAATGTCTGTTTCCCAAAAGATTTATGTAAAGGAATATACAGCCTCCTAGACTCTGGGATAGCCATCATTTCCACAAAGTCAGGCTCCTCTTGATCATCCACTGCTTCTTCCATAGGAAGCTGGAGGGTTTCAGTCACTTTTTTTTTTTTATAAAACATGAAATGAGAAGGGGACTCAGAAAGCCTAGGAGGAGACACTCCTGAAGGTCTGGGGAGATGTCCGGGTCAATGGGCACATCCAGACTTTCAAATCCACATTCACTTTCCTCTTCCTCCTCCTCCGGTTCATAATACTCCTCTAAATCATAATCTTGACCGGTGGAACCGACCGAACCGAGCGCCTCCCTGATGGCGCTCGGTTCGGTCTGAACCGGGGAAAGCGACTGGACAATTTTGATCGCTTTGGCTATTTCTTCAGTGGTTGGAGAGGAAAGTTTTGGCTCCAAACCAGCTGATTTTTCTTTCCTAGTTCTCTTTGCTGGAACCGACTCCTCAGAGTCGGATCTCCTTTTGCCCGAAGAAGTCTCGCCCTGGTCAGAGGGCACTCCTTCTGGTTGGGTTTGAACCGAACCGGGCTGGCCATCCGGTTCAGCGGACTTTTTAGCCTCCTTTCCTGAGCCTACCAACTCTCTTTTCTAGGGTAGCTGCAGGAAAAGTGTTACAAATCTGGCAGTCTGCATTGAGGTGGTCAAACCCCAGACAATAAACACAGGTGGTGTGGGGGTCAGCCTTAGCAAAGACTTCCCCACACACACTACAGTGTTGAAACCCAGTGGGCCCGGTTTTCTTTGGGTTTCTCAGACACCAGTCCTAACCAAACTTACCCTTTAATGGCAATCCACCAGGCAAGACCCTCTTATCGTTCCTGACTGTGTCACGGTCGTGGAAAAACCGTAACAAACTATGAACCTATAAGAATCGGTAACCACCTAAAAGTACAATTTAGGATTTTTTAACAACTTGATCGGTTCAAACCGAACCGATAAACCGTTACAAGTTCCACACAGAATAGAATTAATATAAAACCTATCTAGTACTCACGAATACCACAGACAGAGACTGAACCGACAGGCTGCGGTTTAAATTCGGTCGAAAACCGAGAAAAACGTTACTTTAACCGACAAATTGAACCGAGCAGAAGGAGAAATCTCCGGAGCGACTGTTCAGTGAGGCGGAATAAAGAATCTGACGGTTTAAGTTTAAACAGCAACAGACAGAGTCTCAACCGAGCTCGAGCTCAACGTTCCATGCCTGGTATGGAAAGTTAATTCTTTCATCTCCGGGGCAGTTCGAAGGTTGGGACTCACTGCTACTGTCAGAATACAGCAAGACTTCATGTTGTCTGAAAGCAGAAACAGCTGCCAAGTGTACCTTAAGCGTAGCTGGTCTGAGACCTAGGCCATAAGATGGACAATGTAATCCAGAACCGTAGGCAATTCAGCAGAGTCTGGAGAAATATTCTTCTTAGAACACCAAATGCTGAATCTTTTCCATTTGGAGTTGTAAGTCTTTCTGGTGGAAGGCTTTCGAGAAGCCTTAAGGATATCCAGAACCCCTTGGGAAAGATGCAGATCTGCAAACTCCCCCTCTTCAAGAGCCAAGACTTGAGACCGAAGATTCGGGTACCAAATCCTCCCCTGAGAGGATGTTAACAGGTTCTAAATCCTGGGAAGAGACAGGGGAAGATGGACTGCTAGGGACAGCAACAAGGGATACCATGGCTGCCTGGCACAGTCTGGAGCAATCAGAATCACTTTGCATGGTTGTGACCTTATCTTGACTAAACACTCTGAACAGGAGAGGAAAAGTGGGGAAAAGCATACAGAAATGTCCCTTCCCAGTTCAGAATCAGAGCATCCAGGGGGACTGAGCCCAAGACTGGGGGTCTACAACAAAAGAGAGAAAGTCGGTGATTGTCTGGGGCTGCAAAAAGATCCATCTCTGGAGTGCGCCATCTTGAGAAAATCACTTCCAACACCAGGGGATCTAGGGCTCATTCGTGATGGCCCTGGGATATTCTGCTCAGTGCATCTGCTAGGACATAGCAGTTCACCTCCCAGGGAACGACAATCAGATAAGTTTGCAGGGAATAGGCCAAGGACCACAACTTCATTGCTTCTGTGCACAAGGCCGTAGACCGAGTGCCTCCTTGCTTGTTGGTGTACCACATGGTGGTGGTGGTGTCTGTTCTGACCTGAACCACTTTTTTCTGTACAGATTTGGAAAAAGCTTGCAGTGCCAGAAACACTTCTCTGAGTTCCAAGAGATTGATGTGAAGCAGAGATTCTTGAGGCGACCACAGTCCCTGGGTAGCAAGTTCCCCCCAATGGGCTCCCCAGCCCAGCAGGGAAGCATCTGTGGTGAGAACCACTGAATGAGACTGAGTGACAAATGGAACCCCTTGCCTCAAATTGTCCTGATCCTGCCACCACTGCAAGGCTTGGATCAAGGTACGAGTCACTGGAATCAGTTTGGTAAGGGAATCCTTTCTTTGTGACCAAAAAGCTCTTAACGGAAGCTGAATGCCCCTCATTTGGAATCTTGCCCCCTGGACCACTGCTGTGGAAGCTGCCATGTGGCCCAGGAGCTGCAAGAAATGCCTTGCTGGTCGAGACACCTGAAGGCTGAATGAAGAGGCCAGTTCCATGAGAGTCCATGCCCTTTCCAGGGGAAGGAAGGCTCTTGCCTTTATTGTATCCAGTTCTGCACCTATGAAGGTGAGGAGCTGCACTGGTTCGAGAACTGACATTGGTAGGTTGAGAAGAAATCCCAAAGAAGTGAGCACTTGCTGGGTCACTTGCAGGTGTGACTTGACTTGGTCTGGAGAATTACCTACTATGAGCCAGTCGCCCAAGTATGGGAAGATGGAAATCTTTTTGTCTTCTTAGGAAGGCAACAACTACTGCCAGGCACTTTGTGAAGACCTTTGGGGCTGATGTTAGCCCAAAGGGCACTGCTCTGAACTGATAGTGGCCTGAAGGCAACTTGAACCTGAGGTACTTTCTGTGGGAGCACCTGATGGGAATGTGAAAGTAGGCATCTTTGAGGTCCAGGGAGGCTAGCCAGTCCCCTGGCCTTAGAGAGGGAAGGATAATTCCCAGAGTTACCATTTTGAACTTTGGCTTTAAAAGATGTTTGTTCAGATGTCTTAGGTCCAGGATAGGTCACCACTCTCCTGTCTTTTTTGGAGGTTAGGAAGTACCTGGAGTCCAATCCTTTGCCCCAGTGTAGGGTAGAAACTCTCTCTATAGCTCTGAGAGCTAGGAGAGAAGACACCTCTGCCTCTAGGGCAAGGGTCTCAGAGATTTGCAGGTGGAAAAGATCTGGCTCTCATCTTGGGATCTTAAAGCTGAGAACCAGTCCCTGGCTTACTACTTCCAGGACCCATTTGTCTGATGTAAGAGACATCCAGTCCTGGACAAACTAAGCCAGCCTGCCCCTACTGGCATTGGAGAATTGGCCCGGGCAGACCCATCAGGGTGTCTGCTTGGCAGGGGCTTTAGGCTGATAGGTGGATGCAGGCCTGCTCATCCCCCTTCTGCCTCTCCCTCTAAAGAACCCCCTCTGCGAAAAAGAAGAAGAGGCCTGTGCTTGGTAAAAGGGCTTTTGGAAAGGCCTGCCCCTAACCCTGGACTGCTGCCTCTGAGAAGTTGCTTGCCTTTCTTTGGCCTGAGCACTCCTGTAAGTGGTTCTGTATTCGTCCATTTTCTTCATGTAATTCTCTGTCTACTCCCCAAATAGAGAATTACCCACTACAGGAAAATCCAAGGCCTTAGCCTGGGTATCCTATGAGGCTAGTACATCTGAGCCAAGCCATTCTCCGAAGAGCCACAGATGTAGCCATGACTCTCGATGATACATCATTGGAGACTACAGCAGCACGAAACTGAACTTTCGATGCCTCAATCCCATCCATAGCCACCTGCTCCAGCTCCTTGGCAAGCTGGGGAGGAGCCTGTTTAGCCAGTGCCAGTACAGTGTCTCACCTGGACTTCTGGTACCTGGCTGCATAGGCCATATAATTAGCCTGCCTGAGTCCCAAAGATGCTGCCATGTACTGCTTCTTTGCCATGGCATCAATCTTCCTGGAGTCCTTGTCTCGGGGGTGCGATGCCAAGGGAATGTTTGCCTTATCACAGGCAGCAGCCTGTACAACCCCAACATGGCTGCATTGCTGAAAAAGGAACTCCGTATCTGAGCCTGAAAGAGTATATCTCTTGTCCATTCTTCTGTCCACAGGAGGTACAGAATTGGAGACTTAAGAATTTTTTGTGTCCGTCTCCCAAAAGATTTGTAGAGGGGAATAGACAGTCTTCTGGACTCTGGGATGTCCATCATCTCAACATAATCAGGCTCTTCCTGATCCTCTGCTGCCTCCTCCACAGGAAGCTGGAGGGTATCAGCCACCTTTCTGTAGAACATGTAGTGTGAAGGAGACTCAGAAAGCCTAGGAGGAGAAACACCTGAAGGTCTGTCTGGGGAGATATCTGGGTCAACGGGCACATCCAGACTTTCACCATCACCACAATCATCCTCATACTCTCCCTCCTCCTCAAACTCCGGTTCATAAAATTCTTCCAAGGTATAATCCGGAACCGGGGGAACAGATTGAACCGAGCCCCTGCCAGATGGTGCCGGTTCACTCGGAACCGATCGAAGCGATTCCATAATCCCAATCGCTTTGGCTATTTCATCGGCAGTCGGAATATGAGATTCTGGATTCGAACTGGTCGACTTATCTTTTCTTTTTGTCGGAACCGATTCTTTGGAATCGGCTTTCCTTTTGCCCTAAGAAGTATCGCCCTGGTCAGACGGCACTCCTTCTGGTTCGGTCGGAACTGAACCGGGGCTGGCCATCTCGGTCAGCGGACTTCTCGGCCTCCCTTTCCCTCAGTCTACCTAATCTCTTTTCCAGGGTAGATTTGGGAAAATATTTGCAAATTTGGCAGTCTGAATCGAGGTGGTCAAACCCCTGACAATAAACACAGGTGGTGTGGGGATCAGCCTTAGCAAAGACCTCCGCGCACACACTGCAGTGTTGAAACCCAGTGGGTCCGGTTTTTTTCTTGGGTTTCTCAGACATGGCCAACCTAAACAAACCTACCCTTTTTTCGGCAATCGGCCAGGCAAGACTCCCCTATCAGTTCCTGGCCGTGTCACGCGTCTTGGAAAAAAAAGTACTAAAACCCTTTTTTTTTTTTTTTTTTATTTTAGAACCGAGATGGACCGGTAATCACACACTAAAGTACAAATTTTACCTCAAAATGAACGCTTCAGCCGAACTGATCCACAGTTTACAAGTTCCACACAGAAAACAGAACAAAAATCTATCTAGTACTCATGGTACCACAGACAGAGACTTGAACCGACTATGCGGAAACAATTCGGAAGAAAACCGACCGAAAACCGACACTTCAACCGACTTTGAGCCGAGCAGCAGAAGAAATCTCCGGAGAGACTGTTCAGTGAGGCGGAGTAAAAAATCTGACGGTTGCAGTTCGAATAACAGGCAGAGGCTTCAACCAAGCTCGAGATGAACATTCTATGCCAGGCATAGAAAAGTTAACCCTATGTTCTCTGGGGCAGTTGAAAGGCAGGACCTAACTGCAATTGACAGAATACGGCAAGACTTCATGTTGTTTGAAAAGTACTTTACAATTAGAATTAATTCCATAAGTCTCGATGGGAAAGACCGGCCAACCTCTGGGACAGGGGCCCACATCAGCAAAAGCACAGAAACCACCTGAACATCCAGGTACCAGCAGCACAGGAACAGAACAGAGCAGTGTGCCAGAACCTACCAACGCGGACCTACTACAGGCCATTTGAGAGCTGGCTAGGAAAGTAGTGAGTTTTAACACCGGACTTAACAGCTGAAAATAAAGTGGAAGCTGCAATGATGGATGCAAAGATCGCAAATGAATCAGCCAAAAAAAATCTGTTACAGTTGCAGCTGGTGTAGTAAAAGAGAATAAATTACTACACCAGAGACTGGAACATTTGGAAAATGGCACGAGGATGTCCAACATTCGACTACTGGGATTGCCAGAAGAGACTGTGGGACACCTTCTGCTGGGATTTGCAACAGGACTGTTCTCTGTCTTACAATTGGATCTTTCGGAGTAGTTCTATGGGGGTACAGAATTACGCCTCAGATGTGCAGGAGACTTCTATCAACCCGTACAATACTGTTGGTGACCCAGGGACCACATGTACGAGACTCGATTTTGCGGGCAGCAAAAGATAAAGGTAAAATTATCTTGCCGGATGGTCCACAAATCTACAGCTTCCCAAATCTAAGTTATGAAACAAGATGGCGATAGAAAAGCTTTGCTGTAGTACAGGCTGGGCTGAGAGCACTGAGAGTGGCACATATTGTCAGCCAAACTGAGACTTAAATATGCTGGCTATACCCATTTCTACACTGACCAGACAGATGTGGGTAGAAAGCTCAAGCAGATAAAGCAGACTTTGCTGCAGGTCAGACTATTCCAGATCCTGAAAAGGTGGTTTAATGGGCTCCTGTGTTGTCTTATATGATATAACAAAAGTTGTGGTTTAAACATAGCCCAATTGCTGCCGATGGCTGTGTGGGAGGCAGACAGTCTGAGTGGGTTTCAGGCAGGGTAAGTGTGTAACCACCCTTCTTATTTCAGTTTTGTGGCAGTGTGGGAGCCTTGGTTCATTTAACCATATATCTGTTGCTGGCTTAATTGATTCTTTGAATGAATGCCTATTGCGATTTGAAAAGCGACGGTTTTAACGGCACAAAATGGCTGCTCTTAGATGTTCCAAGTCCACGAGGTGCTAGCTGCACCATGATCTAGGCCACCACACATAGCTCACATCACTTCTAATACTACGCAGTTACAATGGTAGCTCATGGTGTAATTTTTTTTTCCTCTCCCCTCTAACCAGATAGAGCAGTTTGTGGGTTATTAATTATAAACACATGTAATACTTTCCCTTTTAACTGTATAATCGGAGTCTTATCTGTTTAAACATATACAGTTTTTGGAATTTATAGTTTTTTTTTTATATAAAGTAAATATTGCTCAACTCGTGTTTAATCAAAAGCTATGTTCTGGTACTGTTGCATGTTAATAGCTTTTATAGTAACGTTTATTCACTAGGTATTGAGCCTAAAGTTGTTTCCCTAGAGGAGCAAGTCTGAAGTGAGTCATATTAATAATTAAGCTCCTATCAAAGTCAAAGTCTTAAGTGTCATGTTAATGGGTACATTGATACACTGTCGCTGTTTATTTTGTATTAGAGACTGGCAGGCTGAGTCAAGGCTCAGTGAACAAGTTAGAGTTTGTGGCTAAATAGTCATTGGTTTTAAATAAGAAAGCATATGTTAAGGGATTGTGAGTTAAGGCCAAATCGTTAAACTGTGTTTGGAGGTTGGCTGAATCTGGTAAGGGAGGGAAAACTGTTCACTGAGAGCATGGTACGGGGGGGGGAGCGCGAATGGGAGAGAGGGGGGATGGCCGTATGGGCAGGAGGCTTGAGGAAGGAGAGGTATAGGAAGGCAAGCCTGGGGAAGGGTCAGGGGCAGCACCATGGGACGGAGAAGTATGGAGGGCCATGACAGGGTATGGATCAGTGGCAACATGGGAGGAGGGACGGCCAGTGGAAGGAGCGGAAAAGGGAGCATGGAGTGGGGAGGGTCGTAGGCTGTAATAACTGTGGTGGGGCAGTGTTCATGAGCACACTGTGAAGACTGGGGATGTGCCCAGTCTGTCAAAGGCTGGGGAGACTGCAGAACGAGCTTGCATGGCTAAAAAAAAAAAAAAATAATTGTCTTGGACAAAAAGGGGCATTGTCAGAAAAATAACAGAGGGCAAATAAGTAGAGGGCAGAAGGCAGGCCGACAGGGGGGTGGAGGGGACAGGCCACACGGGGTCATGGAGGAAATGACCAGGTCAGGGGACAGGGACACGACAGGCAGCAGTACCGGCATTCATGAGCTTAGGTACACAGCAGGCTATAACAGATACTGGCCCTTAACGAAGATAATGGAGCAGGAGTATGTCAATGGGATTGAGGCCGTGGGGAATAAAGAGCTGTTCCAGGAAGGGCAGAAGTCAGACACAAGAGAGGGTCCGGCTATGGTGGTACAGGAAGAAAAAGGTAAGGGAGATACCAGGAGAAAAAGGAGGGATAGCATGGGGGGAGGCAGTCAGAGGCGAAAAGGGGAAGGAGAAGGAAGCAGTAGTGGGCGTCCTGAGGGGGAGGCTGGAGAAGGACAGGCATCCAGGAAAAGGATGGGTTGGAGAGTGGCAGGAATGGAATAGGTGAGGGCAGGAGGGAGGAGCCTGGGGACCATCCAGCACGGCAGGGGGACCAAGGGACAGTGAAGGAAGGGCTGGAGCTGGGAGTTGACTGGGGGGGGGTCGGGGGGACAGAGGGAAATAATCAGGTAGGGGCGGTGGTGGCACCCTTGGAGTTGGCCCAAAAAAATAAATAAATCAGTGAGTATATGGGGACTCTATTATTAAAGGGATCCACTGGTTAAAAAAGGGAGTAGCCTAAAAGGGGAGGTCGGTTTTCTGTGAGCCAGGGATGGAGACGGGCAGGGCACTCCCAAAAATTAAAGTAGTGCATTAGGCTGATTGGGGGGAACCTCACCTGGTTTTACACCGTGGTACAAATGATCTGGCCGGGGAGGAGGTGGAAAACGTGCAGAGGAAATTTATGTAACTAGCTAAAGGGTGCAAGGGGATGGTGGAAACCATAGCTTTCTCAGAAAGTCCTGCCAGTACAGCAAGACAACTGAGAATCAAAGACTTTAACCACTGCTAAGGCAGTGGTGCAGGAGGGAGGGCTCTGAATGTATAGGTGATTGCGGAGACACATGAGTGGACCAGCATCTGTATACGAGGGACAGGTTGCATATAAATGACGAGGGAACTAGGATTTTGAGGGGGAAGATACAAGAATATATAGATAAAATACTAGGGAGTGCTTTAAACTAGGAGAGGGAGAGGGTAATTGTAGGGATAGCCTAGTAGGAATGGTGAGAGGAACTGGCCTAACCTCCCTTTCCCCCACAGATGGGAGCAAGAGAAGCTATGGGGGGGGAAGAGGGGCTGGTGGAGGGGTTTGCTGACAAACACCAGGAGCCTAGGTAATAAGATGGGAGAACTGCAGGCGATAGTGGCGGAGGATGACCTCGACCTAGCTGCAGTTACAGAGACCTGGTGGACTGAAAAACCACAGCTGGAAGGTAGAAATACCAGAGCATGTTCTCTACAGGAGGGACAGGACAGGAAAAAGGGGGGTAGCTCTTTATGTAAAAAAGGAGATTAGGGCGATGGTGTGCGGGGGGATAGACCTTCGGAGACCCTATGGGTGACTAAGCAGAGTGGGGGGGGGAAGAGACAGTGAAGGTAGGGGTTGTCTATAGATCACCAAATCAAGGAAAGGAAGTAGACAAAGGAGATGGGGTAAAGATATAAAGGAAATGGCCAGCAAATGGGGAAATCATGGTAGTGGGAGATCTAAATCTACCAGACATAGACTGGGATATCCCAGCAGCAGCCACAGATAGGAGCAGAGAGTTACTGGAAGCCTTGCAGGAAGTATTCATCAAACTGGTAAAGGAATCTAGTAGGGGGAGGGCTATACTGGACTTAGTTATGACGAACGGCGACAGTGTCAAGGGGTTGGGGGTTGGGGAAAATCAGAGTGACACTGACCATAGGATGGTAAAATTTAGAATCAGCCAGGGTCAAGTTAAGGGCAGCTACAACACTAGGGTGTTATGACTTTAGAAGGGCAGATTTTAGGAGGATGAGGGCATTAGTCAGGGGAGCTGAATTGGAAGGAAGAGCTGAAAGACACGGAGAAACTATGAGGGCGATGAAGCTATGCGTTAGGATGGTGAGCAAGAGAAAGAGGAAGGAAACCACTCTGGTTCACACCAGAACTGAGGAAGGCAGTTAGGGAGAAGAGGAGGGCGTTCAGGATATATAAAGCATCAAAAAGGGAGGCAGACAGGGAGATGTATAAGGAAAAACTGAAGGAGGCAGGGAAGGTGATCAGGCAGGTGAAGGCTGAAACAGAAGACCGAAAAGAGGAGACAAGAGGTTTTTCAGATACATGACTGAGCTACAGAACGAAAGGGAAGCGCGGGATTATGAGGCCCAAAGCAGGAGGGCAATGGTGGAGGAGGACATAGAAAAAGCCGATGTCCTAAATAGATACTTCACATCAGTCTCCATGGTGGAGGAGGGGGAAGGGTCAAACTTGGAAAATAGGGGGAGTATGGATAGAAAGATGGACTCAAGTCCCTTCACAAAAACTAGATTACTAGAAGAGTTAGAAAAGCTGAGGACGGATAAGGCGATGGGACTGGACGGGATTCACCCAAAGGTACTCAAAAATTAAAACAGGAATTGGCAACCCCACTCACAAGGCTATTTAACCTGTCTCTGAACAAGGGAAGCATTCCAGGGGACTGAAAGAAGGCTGAGGTAGTACCCCTACATAAAGGGGGAGGGAGGGAGGAGCCGGGAAATTACTGCCCGGTTAGCCTTACCTCTGTGGTCAGTAAGCTAATGGAGGCATTAAAAAGAGGCTAATTAAGTATCTAGAGGTGGAGGACTTCCTAAATGACTATCGGCATGGATTCACAGGTGGTAGGTTTTGGCAGACTAACTTGACTGAATTCTTTGACAGAGGTACAGGACCAGGAAGGGGAGGTGGACGTTGCCTACCTGGACTTCAGGACGGCATTTGTCACCGTCCCCACAGGGGACTGATAGGCAAGGTAGACAGTTTGGGAGTAGAGAGCAAGCTCACGAGCTGGGTAGGGGATTGGTTGGAGGGGAGGACACAGAGGGTTGTAGTGAATGGGGTGCACTCAAAGGAAGAGAAGGTGACAAGTGGAGTTCCCCAGGGGTCTGTGTTGGGACCCATACTTTTCAACATATACAATGGAGACATAACAGGGGGTCTACAGGGAAAACGTGTCTCTTTGCGGACGACATGAAAATATATAATAACAGGGTTGATACAGCAAAACGGGGGGTGGATTGGTTAGAAGGGAGGCCATAGAAGGCTGTAGTGAATGGGGTGCACTCGAAGGAAGAGAAGGTCATGAGTGGGGTTCCCCAAGGGTCTGTTTTGGAACCCATTCTTTTCAACCTTTACAATGGGGACATCACAGAGGGTCTACTGGGGAAGGTATGTCCCTTTGCGGATGACATGAAGATATGTAGTAACAGGGCTGATATGGCAGAAGGGAAGGTGGAGGATAGGAGGAAGGATTTGGCCATGCTGGAGGAATGGTCAGAAAGGTGGCAGCTACGGCTCAACACTAAAAAGTGTAGAATTATGAATATAGGGCGTAATAACCTGAAAGTGAAATACCGGCTAGGGGGAAGGGGGCTGGAAGAGACAGAACAAGAAAGAGACCTGGGGACAACCATTTCAGATAATCTGAAAGTCTGATGCCAATGCGACAGAGACACTAAGAATGCTGGCACGCATAGGGAGAGGTTTCATGAGCAGGAGGAGGGAGGATCCTGCCACTATACAAAACCACGGTCAGACCGCACATGGATATGGGGTCCAGTTCTGGAGCCCATACCTGCAAGGGGACAAGGACAGGCTAGAAAGGGTCCAGAGAAGAGCAACCAAGATGGTATGGGGGCTGCAGGGGAGGCTGGGCGAACACAGTCTATACACACACTGGAGAAGAGAAGGGATATGGTGGAGACATTCAATACTTGAAGGGCATAAACAGGATGAGGGTCGACAGCATCTTCAAAATGAGTAAGAACAATTCCACTGGGGGCATGCCTACATACTGGGGGGGGGGGGTGTAGAGTCAGAGGGGACATCGGGGGATGTTCTTTACAGAGAGGGTGGTACAGCCATGGAACAGACTGCCAGAGTGGGTGCTGAGGGTGGATACAGTAGACAACTTTAAAAGAGCCTCAGACACGAACATGGACCTAGTGGGCAGAAGGCAGGCTGGCGAGGGAGGGCTACGGGTTACGGGCAGACTAGATGGGCCAAAGGGTCCTTTTATGCCAACAGATTTCTCCAATTATCTTTTACATTCTAATTTGAGGACATACACATCAAATATTTGACGTTAAGGTGCTGGCACCTGGTAGAATCTCCGGTATCGATTTTTAGATTCAACGTCCACAGTTTTATTGCAATAAGTTCTAACTGTAAAATGTAGTTAGCATACACTTTAGGAAGCCCTTCGCTGGAGGTAAGAAGATGAAGAGTTTTTAATCCTACTGTAATATTTTTATTTAAGTATTTCTGCACTCTGAACCATGACAGATACTTGTATTATGTTCTCTTAATACCTGAATAAAATAAAGTATAAAAAAAAATAATAATGCATGGGATGGTGTGTATAATGAGAATTTTACACACGCTCAAGGTGTGGGATGTTACATAAACATCCCAAACGAGGCTAAAGTGGTTCATCTAAGCATGCTACACTATGACTGGGTTGTGAGGAATGGGTAGGTCATTTTATAGTACTACTGATCGTACGAAAGAACTGCTGCAGTCAGGTTTAAGGAATCTTTGGCTCTGAGGCACTGAAGTGTGTGCACAAGGAAGAGAAGAATAACCAGTGCATATGTGAAGCAAGGAAAACCTGGCACATGTTCACCATTATAACCAGCTGTGTATAATGACAATGGGGGCTCTACAATGCCAGTTCGACAACAATTTTGTCGACCGGCATCACGGCAATGGAATTTATGACAACCGCAAGTTGCAGTCGACATAAATCCCAATGGACTTACAGTCCGTTTTCTATCGGAGGGGCTTCGTCCCTGCACCCCCCATTCTATTTATAATCAACTCAGAGTCGGAGCCGATTCGGGAGGGGGGTAGGACCTGGAGATTTGGATATGTCCTCTGCCTCAGTACATCAATACAGCAACCTGTCAATGAACTGTCAATTTTGCTGGTGTGTCAGGTCGCTTCTACTGGTGTCAAGGGGGTTGTTATAGCACAACAGGGTTGCCTTCCACAGTTATAATACACAGGGCTCCAGATAAGGGGAGTACCGACGTATTTTACTCACCTCATTTTAGGTAGCACTCTTCAGAAAATTTTAACAAGTACCATTACTCACCCAACATTTTCAAATGCTTCACACTCCATAGAAGAATGCTTCATAACCTAACTGGCTATTCAAAAGTAGTAGTTTTTTTCCCCCCAGATTTACAGCTCTCTTACACATCCCAATTTCGATTTACTCACTATATTTTAAAACTGGCGAGTGAGTAAATTATTCCTACCTGCTAATATTATCTGCAGCACTGATTATATACTAATAATAGTGACTAACTTTAGCATAAAGAACTGATTTAAGATCAACAAGAAAACATTACTGGTAAACAACCGTAGTATAATTCACAATTATGGAGCATTTCAGTGCAAAGTTTTTATATAAAAATGGATTCCAAACTTTATATTTTTTATTAAACCTACAGTTCCCATAGTAGAAACCAATCAGGTGAAACGCTGGGGTCGTGAAATAAATATAATTTCTTGAAGAGACTTCAGTGTTGCAGCCATTTTTGGTCCAGAGTGCCCTAAACCCTTGACTTTTCCAGTTTTAAATAAAAACCCATTTATGACCACAATAACCCTCTACAGGGCATGGGGTTATGATGAATTAATGCACTTCCTGGGTGCTGTGGACATTCGGCCTACAGCCTTGTGCTTCATGACCCGTCTGGCGCATGTATGAATTCACAATAACCGCACACTGTCATGGGTTACTGCTTACTTGGTTTAGTTTACTTTTAGCGACTAGTCCTCTGTAAATGTCATGGATGCCTCCATTTTCAGATTGTTGTCATCTCAATTTGTTCCCAAGAGCTACATTAGCAGTGAGAAGATGGCATCACTGAGCCCATTTTACACTATACATCTGTATGCAGGAAGTCTAAATAACCCTAACAATTCTCAAGAAACACACACAATGGAAGTGATCTATAAAGAAAAACATCCTGCTCTGCCAGTCCTAAAATGTTTCTGAAAGTAAATGGGGGATACTCCACACCTCTCCTTTGTATCTTGTTAGTCTATCTGACAATCATACTATCGACATAGTTCTCTGCTAATGCTGCTCCCAGGACCAACTGGGATTTCAACAATCCAAAAATGGAGTCCCCATAATAGTTAGAGGACTACTGCTAGCAGTAAAGGTAAGCGAAAACCAAACGTTTATATCCCGCCCAACTGATATACAAATGGTGCCGATTAGTGACAAAACAAATATGCTATCATATATAATATATTAGGATGCAGTATTTCTCCAACGCTGTATCTGTACCAGTGAGCCCCTGACTGCAGTGCATATTATCCATGTTGCTAATTCTTCCACTTGACAGCATGGAGCGATAACAAATGTTTTTTTTTATCTGCCACCTCCAAACTAAGAAGCAGATGACTGTGCCCACTGAAGTAATACTTATTTACCTTAAGTCGACCAAACAAATACTGGCAATACACTTTAAAAAAGGTTTCTCCCAGATCTAGTACTACACAGTCAGTGCTGTGTAGGTCAATATCAATTCCATCAAATACAGATCATGTAAAATCCGAACAAATAAATACTGGCAATGCACTTTAAAAATCTAAATTTAAACACCTATAAAATTTTCTTTTTTTCTACTGCTGGTCGCAGGGCTGTGAACCACTAGGATGTGCTTCCTGTGTCAGCAGGCAGAAAGGTCAAAAACGAAACAGCAGGACATCCACTCCATCCCCATGTGGAACTCCATTATTTCCAAAGTTCCCAAAAGAAGTCACAAGATCCGGGCCGGCCCGCCGGCGCAGCGGTTGGACGTCCGCTTGCGACGCCGGTGACCCGGGTTCGGGAACGGACTCGGGTCGCCGGAGGGCTGGCCGGGGGGAGAAGGATCGAGCGTCTCATGACTGCTCTCCTGATCCGGGGGGAGGGTGTGGTGAGTCGCCGATGCACGGTGGACTCCTGGTGGAGACCGGGAGAACCCCAAGCACTCGGGGCCTGACGTCAGATGGGGGCAGGGCAGACGCTGGCATCATTGCACGCTCCCGCCCCCCTTAAAGGGGAAAAAAACTCCGCCCACCTCCAACGCCTCTATGATGCCCGTCCCTCGGGCTGCAATGGGCTCCCCAAAGAGCACGGCCCCAGCCCATACGACGTCAGGCACCCTATGGGCCGAGGTGCCATCACGCCCTCGCCTTTGGGGGCAAGCCAGGGGATACTGGGAGCACGGCTCAAGAGGGGATGCCGCAGCAGGGGATCCGTGATCAGGCGGAAAATCTCACGAGGAGGGGGTAAAAAAAAAAAAAAAAAAGAAGTCACAAGATCCATTCAGATCTCCTATAAAAACACAAACTTAAAATAGAACGTTAGCGCTGAACCCAGCCAACTGGCCAATTTTACACATTCGGGGAGGGAATCAGCCCTGCGACCAGCAGTTGGAGAAGAAAGTTTACAGACATTTAAATTTATCTCTCCTTTGGCTGGTCGCAGGGCTGCAAGCCACTGGGATATACAAAAGCAGTAAGACCCAGAATTTCCAGGGCGGGGAGAATGTAGAACAGAAACGTATGAGCCAACCACAGCCTGTAGAACCCTACAGCCAAAGGAGGCAGCCACATCCAGTTCGTAAAATTTTGTGAAGGTGTGCAGAGATGACCAGGTAGCCACTCTGCAGATGTCTGCTGAGGAAGCGTCTCAGAATTCTGCCCATGAAGTGGCCATAGCTCTGGTGGAGTAGGCTCTAACTGGCCCCAGACAAGGAACACCAGCTTGTTTATATGCAGAACAGTGTTCCCAATTACCCCCATCTGTACTTGATTCAAGTACAAATTATGAAATTCAATTACATTTTTGTGTGAATGGGTACATTGTACCCCCATAATTCTGTCTGAAGTATATATACCCCACAAAAATGTTTTACAAATGATAGAATGAACCCTTATAATTTTCTACCCCTAAAATTTTTTGGAGAGGGTGCAGTGCACCCCCAGATCTGCAGCCTTAATGGGACCACTGATGCAGAGTACATAGTGGAGTGATCCATCTGGCAATAGAGCCCTTAGAAGCCTTTTTCCTATATTTGGACCTGCTGTGAGCATGAAAAGATCTGATGTCTTTCGCAGGCCCTCAGTTCATATAAGGTACAGTTTCATGGCCTGCCTAGGCTCCAGGGTATGCCAGTCCTTCTCCTTGTCATAGCTGGGGTTAGGGTAGAATGAGGGGGATCATCATTTCCTGATTGCAGTGGAATAGAGACGTTACCTTAGGTAAGAACCCTGGGTCTGTGCAGAGGACTGTGGAGTCCTGGTGAAAAACCATATACGGTTCCTGGATAGACAGTGCACCCAGTTCGCAGATTCATCTGGCTGAGGTGATAGCAATGAGGAAGGTGACTTGTCACTGAGAGGTGAAGCATGGATGCCTTCCCCAGAGGTTCAAAGGGTGTCCTTGTGAGGGTCTTGAGAACCAGACTGAGGCACCATGAAGGAACAGAAATCACTGGTGGACGCTTTAGGGTAGCCGCACTCACAAAACGCTTGATGTGGGGATGAGACCCCAACGACTCCTCAGTGTCCACTAAAAGTAGGGCCCCTAAGGCAGAAATCTGGACCCACAGGGTTGCTGACTACAGAACCATATCAAGACCCTCCTAAAGGAATTGAGAGAGACTGGTATGGATACTGGGCGATCAGACAGCTGTTTGGAGTGAAGCCAGAATAAGAACACCAAATCCTGTAGTATACCTTAGAGGAAGACTGGTGCCTGGAATGGATCTTCATCTCAATTACCACTGTGGAGTAGCCAAGTTCCTTGAGAGACTACCGCTCAATCTCCAGGCCAAGAGGGACAGATTGCAGAGATTCGGATGCGTTGTAGGATCTTGAAGAAAAAGGAGATCCAGGCGTACTTGGAAAATGAGTGGTGGATCCTTCACCATCTGGACCAGGTGTGGGAACCAAGGGCGCCGTGGCCAGCGGGGGCACACTAAGATTAATTTGGCCTCGCATCAAGGCACTTTGTGGAGTACTCTGGATAGAAGTGAAATGGGAAGAAAAGCGTACAGCAGTTTGTAATGACCCCAGTGGAAGGAGAAGACACGGGAGCAGAACTGTTGAACTCTGCCATTTCACCTGGATACAAAGAGCTCCATCTGTTGTGTGACCCAGTGAAGGATAAGAAGCTGAAATGCACTGCTCTTTAGTTCACATTCTCCTGGCAGAATGTCCTGGCGACTGAGCCAGGACGCTGTCCCGTCATGGGATATAAGAAGCACCCAGACTGGACAGATGATGTTCGGCCCAGTGGAGCAATAGGAGAGTTTCTCTTAGCATGCCAGTGCTCCGTGTGCCCCCTTATTGGTTGATCTATGCCATCATGGTCTGGTTGTCTGTAAGGATTGTAACATTCCGTCTGCACACATGGGGCTTGAATTTTTGAAGAGCTAGATGAACTGCTCGCATTTCAAGTACACTGATACAGGATTCCAGCAAGGATCACTTTCCCTGGGCAGAAAGAAGATTCAGTTGGGCACCCCACCAACTGGGGCTGGCATCGGTGGCCCGGATTGGGGCCCCTCATGAGGTTCGACCACCGCCCAACAACACGCTTTCCTTCATGCGAGTCGGAATAGCTACCCTGTGGTTCAGGCTGTGTCTGTGTGGGGACCACTGTTTGAGGAAGGTCGCTTGAGTTGGACACATGTGAATTAAGGCCCACAGAACTGAATCCGCCAGGAAAACCATCGTCCCTATCAGCTGCATGAATATCTGTCCTGGAAGATGGGAAGAATGTTGAAACTTCTGAAGTGTGACTTGTAGGTCCCTCGATTTCATACAGGCTGGAAAAACGTTTCCCAAGTGCGTCTTGGAAGTCCACCCCCAAGTGATTCAGAGTCTGTGCCAGGAACATGGAGTTCTTTTGCCCGTTGATGACGAAACTGTGTGCAGAGAAGCAGTGAACCACCTCCACCAATGCCTGCAAAGCCAATTCAAAGTGAGGAGCTTGCATCAGGATGACATCCAGATATGGAAAAAAGATGGATCCCCTGGCTGCGTAGATGAGCAGTGACTGCCACTAGAACCTTGGAAAACACTCCTGAGATGAATGAAAGCCCGAATGGTAGAGTTCTGAATTGGAAGCGACTGTTCTGAACCTTGAATCTGAGATACTGCCTGCGAGATTTCCAGATGGAAATATTTAAGTAAGCAACCTGCTGGCCAATGGATGCCAGTAAGTGTACCTGATGGATCTCTTATGATGGACAGCAGGGTTTCCATTTTGAAGGATCTGTTGCAGGCTAAGCAATTCGTGCATTTTGGAATAATAAAGAAAAGGTAGTAAACACCCCTGTTGAGCTCTGGTACAGGAACATGTTCTATGGCCCCTTTTTTGTATTAAGTCCGTTATGGTCTGCAGCATCACTTTTCGGTTGGATGGGTTGGGAGAAAGAGGGGATGGGACATGAGGTACTGGGGGCTTTGTGACGAATTCGATGAGATATCCCTTGCTGACAATGTCCAGAACCCATTTGCCCACTGCAGTACAGACCCATTCCCCGAAGAAATTTGAAAGTCTGCCCTCTATGCGGGGATGGGTCCAAATGGTTTCATTTTAAAAAAAAAAAAAAAAAAAAACACGTTTTTCTCCCATCCCCATTCTCGGCCAGGCGCACGCCATGGCTCGAGACACCCTCCCACAACTTGCCACCATCTCCCGCCTGCGCTAGCCACTGGACCTGTACCCGGTGGCAGTGGAACTTACTGGGAGGGGGGGAACGACCACCCTGAGAGAGGAGAGCTGCCCTATGGCTGGCTCAATCCTGGTCTCACCCCCCCCAACCTGTGCTGGCTCCCCAACATGAGTCCGTTCCCGAACCCAGGTCGCCAGTGTGACGCGAAGCAAGGCATCCAGCGCCTCCGTCCTCTGCACCACCCGGCCAGCTGTTCATTGCGATTTCTTTGTAGAGGCTCTGCTGTCACAGTTGCTACTGCCTCCACTTCTGTTGCATTTGTTACAAGAGGAAAACCAGGACCTTTTGCCTGAAAAACTTCTGTCCTGTCCTTTGTTGTAAGATTGGACATGAAATGGCTGTCAGGAGCTGCCAGACCATGATTTTTCCCTGGACTGTGATTGAGGCATGCAAACCGTACCCATTTCTCCGGATTCCTTCATGGCCTCTTTAAGAGCAGAATTGAAGAGAAGTTTGCCTTTGTGTGGGGCATTTACCAAATGAGCCTTAAAAGGAGGTATCTGCCTGCCAGACCCTTAACAAAAGATTGCATCTGAAAAAAATAGAGCATACATGGGAGGGAATGCAAGCAAAACAAAATCGGACCATTCCAGTGCACTACTGGCAATTTCAGATCCAGGGTGCGTTTTTGCAAAAAAAAAAAAAAGAAAAAAACTGCGGTAATTTTGTTGAGCGCTGGAGTTCACTGGCCCTAGTTATAATTAACAAATATATATTTGGGACTTCCGGTGACGTCATCAGACTTATGGCGGCTTAGCTCAGTGGCTCCTACCCCATCGCGACCAAATCCAAAGCCATCGCCACAACTAATGCCTTCTCCAGCCAAAGCTACCAGAATGAAGGCAAATAAGGCGCTACATACTCCGGCGCAAAAACTGCGGGAATTGCTTCACGCGGATCAAGAGGATGCGTCAGAGACTCGACCTGCAACGGATGGCCCCCAGACTACCATACAACAAGAAATGGGCCTACCAAATGAGCTTGTCAGAACTATCATGCAGACAGCGCAAACGGTCCAAAACATAGACCAGAAACTTACAGATCTCCGAGCGGAGCTGAACACTGTCGACCATAGGACGGAGCAGTTGGAGCTGGCCTTCACCCAAACATCAGAACAGTCAGATAGACAGGCTCGTTTGCTCCTATACCTGCTGGCCAGAGACAGGGAGTTGACTCAAAGGATAGGTGATTTGGAAGGGAGATCCAGACGACAAAATGTAAGATTTTATGGAATCCCAGAGGGTGTAGAGGATAAATACGTAGATTCTGGAGCCTTTCTGAAAGAATTAATGAAGGAAATGTTAAACCTCCCGGAAGATCTTGACCTCTCGATGGATCGCGCTCATCGCTCTCTAGCCCCAAAGCCCCGGGATCCCAAAGCACGACCGAGACCAGTGATTGTACGCTTTACTTACTACAAAGCCAAGGAAGAAGTCTTGAGAAGTGCCTGGCAGCAAGGTCCACTAACTTATCGAGGACAAAGAATTTCCCTGGACAACGATTATGCTGCAACAGTGCAAGAGGCCCAAAGGGTGCTTTGGCTTATAGTGAAACTACTGCGAGCTAAATCCATTAAGGCCCAGGTCCTCTTTCCAGCACGATTGAAAACAGTAATGGATAAAGGTACGAAGATCTTTCCTGACCTACTTGCCGCCTCACAATACCTGGAATCACTATCAATACCTGTACCGGCTTTGTATAGAGAAAAGTTCGAGAAGGACTTGATGGCCTCAGCGTGGATGGTGGCCCAGAAGGGAGTAACCCTTCCCGGCTGTTTGAAGAGAGTTCCTGCTTCGAACCTGCGATCGGACATTTCCTCACTACTTGGGAAGTATGGCGATTCTGCTAAAGTAAACAAAAAAGCGCAGCACTTAAGTGAGGACCCAAATTCTATCCAATTGGAGGCAACAGGCTCCTGAGTAAACTGGAAAGTCAAGTAATGAAACCACGATCTTGCCTTTTTCTTTTCCTGGTCTTCACCCTGCGCCTCTCCTCCGGGTTCCCCCCCTCACCTCGAGCAGTGAAGTTTAACCCTGAGCCCAGTGGACTTATACAAGACTGTTCGAACTATTCTGGACCTAGATTACTAAAACAGGGAATTACCTTAAGAATGTAGAAGTGACCAGTTCTTGAAAACATAGATAATAGATGTAAAGACGGATAGAGTTGCCGGGGGGGGGAAGGAGTCCTGGGACGTCCGGGGGGGGGGTGGAGGATGGGGGGCAGGGCTAGGGCAGAAATGACCAAAGCTTTGCTTATCACCAAAGAGAGGTGACATCTAGGAGTACTGATCTGCAAAGGTGGCTGGGAGTGAGCCAAAGAACTAATGCTGGTTCAAAGAGGGTCCCTCTATAATCTTAAACTTAGGGTCTTGAGCAGTTCCAGAGGGCAGAGTATGAATCAATCAATCTTCAGATGTTGATGAGAGTGCCTGCTGGACCAGATCCGAATTTCGTCTCTCCTAAGCAATATGTAAATTAAAAAGGCCCTTTTAAAACAGCGCTCAGTACCCCAAGACCCAGCAAATCTCCACTGCAGAACCGTGACTGGCTCACTCATGGGGGAGAAAGCTGTTTGAATTTAAAGCAAAAAGGAATGGCTTAAAAACGTATATAAGGGAGACTAAAATAAAGAGTCATGGTTGGGGGTGGGGGGGGCATGGGTATAGCCGCCTAGTGGAGAACTGCATCTACGATGCTAAGCCCTAAAAGAGGGATCTCCCTGGGACTAAAAGGGTTTCTCTTACTATTTCTGAGTTCCCTTTTAATAGCACTAGAGGCTACAGCACGCAAGCTGGGATATACCCAGCTTAACCTAGGAAATACCCAGTTTAACCTAGGAAATACCCAGCTTAACCTATGAAGTCAACAAAATTCAAAGTTGTTAAGTGAGAGCGGAAGTTATTTCACTCGTTCACTTTTGAAAAGTTATGGTTCTACCTTGTTAATAAGAGTTGAATTTAAGAAACATGTTGAAAGTGATGGGTTGCAACATTTACAAGTTCACTTATGTTATATACTGGTTAATTCTTTGGGTAACAGTTTCACTAACCATTTAAAAGATATCAGACATGGACTATTTAGAAAAGTAAAACAATGCAAAGCAAGATGGCAAAACACAACTAAGCCATATGAGTAAACAACTAACTAAAACTTTGTCTTTCAACATAAATGGCTGTACAAGCCCAATAAAAAGGAAAAGACTAATGAAATATATAGCACAACAGGATTGTGGGGTCAACTTCCTCCAGGAGACACACCTTTCCCCATCAGAAGTAACGAAGCGGAGATCTAAAAGATTTCCCCAGGTGTTCCACTCTTCCCTTCACAAAGACAGAAAGAGGGGAGTCGGAATTTTACTTGCGGCATCTCTCCCTTTTGAGGTGCAGGAGGTAGTGCAGGACCAGGGAGCCAGGTACATCATAGTCACTGGCAGAGTACAGGATACCAGGGTCACCTTTGCAAATGTCTACGCACCTCTGGGGTCCCCGGTTTCGTTCTACTCTTCCTTAATTCAATTAATTGTAGAGAAGGCAGAGGGGGTTTTGGTTTTAGGAGGGGACTGGAACCTGGTTTTTAACAGAGCGCTTGACACAACATCCCAAATTCCAACAACAGATGTTAAAAAAGCCAGCTCTGTTAAAAAAAAAAATACTAGAACAGAGTGGAATGAAAGATATTTGGAGAGAGAGAGAGGGAGAGAGAGAGAGAGATATCCCAAGACCAGAGAATACACCTGCTACTCTCCCAGGTTTAAAATGTTCTCCAGATTAGATACCTTTTTCACTTTTTCACAGTGCTTGACCGAATTCTCCGAAATGTGGGTGGGGACATGTACAATGTCTGATCATAACCCAGCATTTGTAGAAACAGACTTCTCCTCCCAAAGAAAAAAAAAAAAAAAAAAAACAAACACACACTGGAGACTGAACAGCTCCCTCCTCCAGGATAAGAATGTAGTGCAAGAAATTAAGCAACACATTGCTAGGATAACAATAAAGGGGGGGGATCTCCCCACAAATAGTGTGGGACACCACCAAAGCTACGACTAGGGGAAGGCTTACTGCCATCGCTTCGGCAAGAAAGAGGGAGCATAAGCAAAAACAGCAAGAACTCTTGCAGCAGATTAAACATCTAGAGGATGGTCAGAAGCTCAAATGGGAAAAAAGTAGAGACCAGAAAATTAAAACAAAACAGAAGGAGATGGAGGACCTACAAAAGGCAGAGGTAGAGAAGTCCCTACATTTCCTGAAGCAGAGGTTTTATGAGGGGGGCCCACGGGCAACAAAACTACTGGCCTTTAGATTGAAGAGACATCAAGCGAATTCAGCCATCACTAAAATAGTATCACCAAATACAAATAAGTTAGGCACCAAACTGACAGAGATTTCAGATGCTTCTGTTTCATACTTTAGCAAGCTTTACCAAGCCCCCAAAGAAACTTCTCCTGCAGACAGACTGGAGTTTCTCTCCTCCCTCCCTCCCTCCCTCTCCCCACTTTGACGGAGGAGGCGGGTCAATCCCTGACTAGACCAATCTCCCAACTGGAAATTTTAAATGCAATTAAACAATTAAAATCAGGTAAATGTCCTGGACCTGATGGGTTCAGTGCAGAATTCTATAAAACTTTTAAAAAAAGAGGTGTCCCCTCTCCTACGAGAAGTATACTCAGCTGTCTGGGAGGTCAGAACTCCTGGCCCACCCTCTAGGCAATATGCCACTATCTCCCTAATTCACAAAGAAAATAAAGACCCAGCTAAATGTGAATCATATAGGCCCATATCACTGCTTAATGTGGATTATAAAATACTAACCTCAATTGTAGCCTCTAGACTAAATACACACCTACCGAGTCTCCTTAACATGGACCAAACAGGCTTTGTCCCTGGACGCCAAGCTACGGATAGTGTTCGTTCCACCATAGACACTACTGACTCAATACATCGAGCCCGTACCCTAGCATGCCTTATGAGCCTTGATGCGGAGAAAGCCTTCGATAAAGTCTCCTGGAGCTTCCTTTTTCTGGTGCTGGAGACTATGGCTTTCCCTCGTTCATTTATAGAAGGTATAAAATCTCTGTATACTAACTCACAAGCATACATTCGAGTGAAAGGAAATCTGTCAGAAAGGTTCAGGCTAAGCAGGGAAACTAGGCAGGGCTGCCCCCTATCTCCACTGCTATTTGCATTATACATAGAGCCCCTGGCAGAGGCCATTCGCCAATCAGAGACCATACGGGGCGTTGAGGTGGTGGGGGTTAGAGAGGAGAATCTCCCTATACGCAGACAATGTGCTCCTCACACTGGCAGCCCCTGAATCGTCCAATCCCGCAGTTTGGTCGATCTTGGAAGAATTCGGTAAGCACGCAGGATATTCTTTGAATAAAACCAAAACGGAGGTGCTCTGCTTCCAGTATACACCATCCCAGGAGACACAGAGTGTTCCCTCTAAAATGGGACTCCGAGAGGATGAAATACTTAGGCACAGTAATAACTAAACATCCCTCTAGACTCTTCGAAGCCAATTATAAGCCCTTGATAGACCAGATCAAAAAAGACTTTGAGAACTGGACCTTAATCAATCTTCCAATGTACTCCAGAATCCAAATAATCACAATGAATATCCTCCCCAGATTCCTATATTTATTTCAATGTCTCCCTACATATATAAGTAAATCCCAGTTTCTGAAATGGAATAAGCTAATAACTAATTTCGTCTGGAATGGCAAGAAGCCCAGGATTAATCTTAAAATACTCCAGGCACATAAGAGAGGAGGGGGCAGGTCATTGCCAGATGTGGAAGATTACTATTTGGCAACTCAATTAAAGATGGCCCTGATTTGGTCCACTGCTAGCTTTATGTCAAATTGGAAAACAATTGAAATGGGGGAAACGGAGGGGGCAATTCCATTAGATGTAAGAGCCCTACTGTCCCAAAATAAGTTGGGTACAGCCCCACACCCACTTACGGCCATCAGGAACACTATAGCAGCCACACATAGGATCTGGCAAAAATATAAGCTGATGCGGTCTATTTGGCCCCTGATCAAAATAGCTTGGACCCCTGATTTCCTCCCAGCAAAGCTAGATCACAGCTTTAGGCTATGGGAAAGACAAGGCCTAGTTTACCCAGATCAGCTACTGCAGGGTGGGCAAGTTCTAGATTTTGCCACACTTATAGAAACCTATAGGCTTGAGAAGAGAGACCATTTCAGGTTTTTACAAGTTAGGGCCTACATAAATTATTGCCAAAACCTGGATCATATATCATTTAAAGCGGCCCCCTCGTTAAACTGTATCGAGAAATTCGGACAGGGCGTACTCAGAAAGGTCTCATCTCAAATATATACAAGGCAATATCACAAATGAAAAAAGACCCCTTAAACAAGATTAAGGCCAGGTGGAAGGAGGAAAGTGGAGTTGACATGGAGGAGGGAGACTGGCTTAGGGTTTTCCAAGTTACCACTAAAACCACAAACTCACCCTACTGGCAGGAGTTTGAATGGAAAGTTAAAACTCGCTTTTTCCTCACTCCCTCTGCCCTACATAAAAGAAATCCAACGCAGGCCTCAGAATGCTGGAGACAATGTAAAGAAAAGAAGGCGACACATATACATGTTTTTTGGGAATGCCCAAAGCTAAAGGAGTATTGGGAGGGGATCTGTAATATCCTGGGGGAGGTTCTCTCATTAACACAAGCCTTGAGCTTTACAAATCTAATTTTAGGGGTCCCTCCTTTGGGCCTTGGTGCCTCGGACGCCCTATATTTGTGGGCTATACTCATTGTGGCAGCACACAAAACCATAACCCGCTCTTGGCAGAGACCGAGTTCACCAATGATACAGAGTTGGGTCGCCACAGTACAGGAGATTTCAGAAATGGAGGAGAGAACCTACAAACAATCAAAAAACAGGTTTATACACAAGAAGATGGACACGGTGGTTCTTGTGGAAGGATATACATCCAGAAGTCTCCTCCTGATGTGATCTGAAATAATTAGAGGGGGTCGGGTTGGGAGAGTGAGGGGATGGGCCAAGGAGCCACGGGCCTAACAGGATTCCCTGTGGACCTATGGTGACAAGAACATCTTAGTGCATTATACTTTGCATTGAAAGAAAGAAAATGTTGAAAGACAAACCAGAAAAATCCTAAAAATTATGTACTGGAAAGAGATAATTAATCATAGTACCACAGAATAATGGTAGTTTAACCTGATTGATTGAGAAGTCTGATGGAGATAAATGTATTTGTACCCATTTGATGTCAATAAACTTGAGTATATTGGAAAAAAAAAAAAAGGTTGCATCTGGCAGAGGTCCGGTAGAACACAGTTCTGGCCGCACATCGAACTGCATCCTCTGAGACATCTGAAGAATAAGCCGAGGCAAGCCCGACCAGCTGGAGTTGCTGAAGTGTTACTTTGTTCTTTTCTGAATCCTCTGCCAGTTGAAAAGCCAAATCCATGGCCCAGGACAGAGTGGCCCTACACGTAAAACAGGTTAGCTGTCGCTGCCTTCAGGGAAGCTGCTGATGCCTGAAAAGCCTTCTTTAAAAATGAATCCACCTTGCTGTCCACTGGGTCACGGAAGGTGGCCCCGCAGGAATGATAGTCTTCTTTGTTAGGTCCGATATCAGAGGGTCGATTCTGGTCAGGTTCAGCCACATTTCCAATTGTTTCTTGTCGAATTTCAGCAGTTTGTTAACCAGTCTCGGTACCAGGTAAGTTTTCGCTGATCCCCGCTACTCTTCTTTAAGAAGGTCCTCAATTGAGCCGACCCAGTGGCGCCGAGGGTTGAGGCGCTGGACTCCACACCTCGCTCCACGCTGGCAACCTGGGTTTGGGAACGGACTCTGGTTGCCAGGGGCGGAGAGGGATTGAGCGTCTGTAGACTGCTCTCCCTCTCTGGGGAAGGGGGGACATTAGTGGTCGATGTATCAGCGACCTCTAGCAGAGGCTGGGGATCAGTGCGCTGGCGCTACACGAGATGGGGTGGGCTTGGGGCACGACACAGGGAGGGAGCATGTGCAGTCACATCCACACCCCCCTCTCCATTGGCATCACTGCACGCACCAAGCACACACTGGGGGATCGAACAAGTGAAAATGGCTCCAGTCGTTGCAGCATGATGGCCGTCTCACGGGAGGACTGGTCGACTCCAAGGTGCGCGACATATACTGGATCCTGGTTCGGTGGAAGAGCGTGGGGGGGCCTTCCACCACAGTGGGAAAGCCACGGGGGTAGCGGCCGTGGGACCTACATGGGAGCTGACTGGATCTTCGGGACGGCGGCCTGAAAGACCAAAGTGATGCCAGGTAGTCAAGGTAGGCAGACTGGGGGCCAGGGAGTAAAAGGACTAACTAAAAAGGAGGTCCTCAATTGCCAGTGGAAGGGGGGGGGGGGAGACGCTGTAGATGGCTTAGATAAAGATGACAGCTTGAAGGCCAGCTTGTTTGGTTTCGCAGTGGTAGGGAAGGTGCCTAGGTGCATCTCTGCCATAATAATAATAAAAAAAACATTTCTAAAGCACAATTCCAAAACCAAAGTGCTGTACAGAATTATACACAGAAACTCATTAAAACAAATAAGGTAATACAACAATCCAATTTCAGATTACATAAAAAATATAAAAACAGAACTAGTAAGAAAGATCCCCATAGGCCAGATAGAACAGATGGGTCTTTAAGGCAGTCTTGAAGCTCTCCATGGTCCAGCACTCTCGGATCTAACAAGGTAGAGAATTCTACAGGGTAGGGGCTGCGCACATAAATGCTCGGGACCCAGCAGTTTCCAACCGTACCCTGGGAATCTCTAACAACCCCTTGTCAGCAGAGTGGAGTGGTCGGCTGGGACACTAAGGATTCAGGAGCTCTTGCAGGTAGCCCAGACCCTGTCTGTGCAGGGCATTATAGGTCAGACCGACCTTGAAGGTGATCCACCATTGCACAGGCAGCCAGTGCAGTTCACGCAGCACAGGAGTGATGTGGCTTGAGCGAGAAGCCCCCATCAACAGCAGTGCCGCAGCATTCTGCACCAGCTGCAAGCAGCAGATATTAACCCCCGGAAGCCCTAGGTAAAGGAAGTTACAGTACTCCAGGCACGAGGTCACAAAAGCATGGATCAATGTTGGAAGGTCGCTGCATGGAACAAGGTGCTTGACCCGGGCAATGTTTCTCAGATGATAAAACAAGGACTTGACTACTGCAACACCTGTGAACACAGTGTCGGCCCATCATCAAGAATCACCCCCAGGTTTCGCACCCGTTCAGAGAAAGGCAGCTAGTAACCCTCGAGCCAAAGCCCAGATGGGGACCCTGCCACCGACCCCTCTATCCGGTGACCTGGATCCACCACCAGCACCTCAGCCTTATTGGAATTCAGCTTCAACCAGCTGGATTTCATCCAGTCCTGGATTTCTGTGACGCAGCTATTAAAGACCGAGACCGCACCATCCTGTACAAAAGACAGGTAGAGCTGGGCATCATCTGCATAACAGTGAAACCTCAGCCCATACCGTCTCACAATGTCTCCCAAAGGCAGCATATACACCGCGAACACCACTGGGGACAGCAGCAAACCCTGAGGGACCCCACATGGTAGAGAGAATGAGTCAGAGGAAAACATCCCTGACAACACCCTCTGGATCTGCTAGTAAGGAATGACTGAAACCATCTAAGGACTGAACTGGCCAGGCCACAGATAACCCTCAGGCACTCAAGCAACAACACCCCTTGGTCCACAGTGTCGAAAGCTGAAGAGAGATCAATAAGCACCAGGATGGAGTGGTGCTTCTGATCTCTTGTCATCAGGAGATCACTGAGCACCCGAACCAGAGCAGTCTCAGTACTGTGCCTCTTCCAGAAACCGGACTGGAGGATCACAGATATCATGGATGGTAAGATGGTTCTCCAGCTGCAGCGCAACAATTTTCTCGATCACCTTACAAAGGGAAGGTTAGAAATAGGTCTGTAGTTAGCAAAGCAGTTTGGGTCCAGAGAAGCTTTCTTAACTCACTGCCTCCTAGAAACATCTGTAGGCGTCAGCAAATCTAACTACAGTGTGTCCCAGAACACCTACAGAAGTCACCTACAGACTTCCTGTGTGCCCTAGAAACGTCTGGAGAAGTCACTCACATATTTTAATATTACTTGCCAGACAGAATTAATTAGAATTGACTGCATAGTACCATTAGAAAGATAATGCTGTGCTGAACAACCTTGCCACTGACACTGTGTGCATCATGTTCACTTTAGGAGTTATTCATATTTGTTTATGACATTGTCAATCTAGAACCACTTAAGCACTTTGAAGAAAACACACATTCTGGGCATGTTAGCCAGCATAAAACAAAAACCAAATTGAGTACAGTTGACTGCACAGAACCCTTGGAAAGGCAATTTTGTGTGGAACAACTTTGCCACTGATACGTTGTGTGTGTCATGTATACTTTAGGAGTTATATGCATTTGTTTATGGTATGGTATGTATGGTTCAGGTCTGTCCTACAAACCTCACCAACACACCTTGACTCAAATGGGGAAAAATGATGTTTAATACTACAGAAATAGCTGTTTGTTTTACAAATTATTAAACTTACATCTGATGTCTGGATGCTTAATTTGGTGTTGATATGTTACTCATTTCCCCAACAAAAAAAGGTTTGTGGTGCATTTTTTTAGTGGAAAAAATATTTTGTTTTGCTGTTTCAACCAGCACAGAAATAAAACTAAATTACCTGCTATTCCTTGCATACCACTGTTGGAAAGGTAATTTTATGCTGAATAATTTTGTCACTCATACTTTGTGTCTAGCACTTATGGTTTTTGTGCTATTAGCATTGGTTTTCGGCATGCCAATTATAGCTTGATTTTACTTAGAAGGGCCCAGGATTAACTGTTAACAGTATACAGGAGACAAGTGCTGCAACTTCAGGAAGCTCCTGCGGAGGCAATGAGTTAAGAAGCAGTGTCACCACCACCTCCTTCAGGGAACTAGGGAACTCACCCATCTCTAAGGAGCACCAAACAATCTTAGCAAGGACTGGGCCAATGGAATCCACACACCCCATTATAAGGCGTGTTGGGCCCAGGTCCAAACTACAGCACGTCGGCCGCATACTCTGGACAATCCACACGATATCTGATCTCCAGCCGGTCAAAGGATGTCCAAGAAAACTGAGGAGAGGTGACTAAGCACCGACTACAACTAACCCCCACAGAGCGAGGTGGTCGGATCTCGGCCCTAATGTTGGCCACTTTATCAGCAAAGTTCTTAATGAAGAAGTCCAGGTCATCTAGATCAAAGTGTCTGGCCAACCCCATGTCCTCATCTGACAAACTGCTCTGGAGCTCTCCTTCCTCAGGTGAGGAGGACCTGGTATCGGACAAGGAAGGCAATCTGGCCCAGTGCTTCTTCCGTTTGTGTTGGCGGAAATGGTCATTAGTTGAGTCCCTAGAATGAGGAGAATGGGCCCTCTTCTTGACGTGGTGGCAGACCAGCGGTTCCTCCTAGTCAGACGAGGAAGATTGAGTGCGTTTTTGCATGGTTCTCTTGTGCGTATGGGCTGTTGGATCTAATGCAAAATCAAAATTTAGATACCTGTACATTTTCTGTCTCCAACGGCTGGTCTCCGGGCTTCCTTGCGCCTGGGCTGTACCTCCTAATGCTGGCTGGAGGCAGGAATTAAACCTCTGCAGCAGGAGGACATCTAGCCCTCCACATCCGGTTGTCTCCAGTTGTTTCAAAAGCAATCCCAATGTGGCAATACTACAAGAACTTGGAAACAAAACAAGAACGTTAAGGCATAAATGGTTGTGAGGCCAGCCAACTATATACATTCTGGGAGGGAATCCGAAGCCCCAAGACCAGCTGTCAGGGAAAGAAAATTTACAGGTATTTAAATTTCGTTTTCTCTCTCCTAAACTGGTATCTGGGCATCCTTACACCTGGGATATACAAAAGCAGTACATCCCCAGATATCCTGGGTGGGAAGAATGTAAAGTGCCCTTAAGGTTCCACCACCGCCTGAAGCACTCGACAGCCAAAGGATGTCTCCAAAGACATCACATCCAAGTTTGTAAAATTTTGTAAATGTGTGACTGGATAACCAAGTAGCCACTCTGCATAAGTCTGCAGAAGATGCTTCTCTGAAGTTCGCCCACAAAGTGGCCATAGCTCTGGTGGAATGGGCTCTCACTGAGCCAGGTAGAGTTACTCAGTCTGATCGCAAGTCTTGATGATTACGGATCTAATCCATCTGGCTAGAGAGCCTTTTGAAGCTTTTTTACCCACATTCTGGCCTGCAGTTAAAATTAACAAACTTGACATTTTGCGAATAGCCTCGGTTCTTTTAATATTATATTTTGATTGCTCTCCTCGGGTCTAGTGTATGAAATTCCCTTTTCTTTTTCAGGTGTGAGCAGAAGGAAGGAAGAATTAGCTCTTGGTTGCAATGGAAGGCAGACATAACTTTGGGTAAAAATCCTGGACCTGTACGAAGCACCACAGAGTTCTGATAAAAACAGCTCTTTGGTGGACAGCACTCCCAGTTCGCTGATTCTCCTAGCTGAAGTAATACCTACAAGGAAAACCACCTTCACTGTAAGATGCATGAGGGAAGTATCCTTAAGAAGCTCAAAAGGCGCTTTGGTTAAGGCCTTGAGAACCAGATTAAGTCTCCAAGGTGGTACCGTTGGCTTGATGGGGGGGGAGTGTTTTAATGTTGCTGCCTTTAGAAACATCCTGACATAAGGGGGGTGTGATCCCAGCGAGTCCAGAGTCTACCAACAAAAGCACCCCCAGTACGGAGACCTGAACTCGTAAGGTGGCTGGTTGTAGCCCTTCGTCAAACCCCTCTTGAAGAAACTGCAACAGTACCAGTAATGATATTGGGTGATTCTGTATATCCTTGAATTGAAGCCAGAATAAGAATTTCCTCCAGATTCTATAACACACTTTAGAGGAGGAGGGGTGCCGTGAGTTCATTATTTCAATAACCAAAACTGTGTAGCATAGTTCTTCGAAGGTTTACCGCTCAATCTACAGGCCGAGGGGGGCAGGTTGTTCAAACTGGGGTGCAGAACCGAACCCTGATGGAGAAGGTCTGGGCTGATCTGGAAAGTTAAAGGTGGTCCCTTTGACAGTTGACTGAGAAGTGGGAACCATGGATGGTGAAGACACCTGGGACAGACTAGAATCATCTCTGCTGTGTTCTGGACCACTTTGTGCAGGACCCTGGATAGCAGTGGTATCGGAGGAAAAGCATACAAGAGGCCAAACTGACACTAGACTAGGGAAAAGGCATCCCAAGCTACTGCTAGCTTGTCCCTGGCCAAGAAGCAGAATTGTTCTGCCTTGTAGTTTCGCCAGCATGCAAACAGATCTAGGTGGGGATTGCTCCACTACTCTGTTAGGAGCTGGAAGGCGCTGTCCTTCAGCTCCCATTCTCCTGATATCACATCTTGCCGACTTAGCCAGGCTGCTGATACATTTTCCTGTCCTTGGATGTACATGGCTCTTATACCTGCCAGGTGGTGTTCTGCCCACTGAAAGAAGAGAAGCGACGCCTGCAGCATTTTTTGAGCCTCCCTGGTTGATGTATTAGGCCATTGTTGTTTGATTGTCTGTTAGAATCAACACATTCTGATTGTATACTTGCTGCTGGAAGTGTATCACAGCTAGGCGAACTGCCCTCACCTCTAGGACGTTTATGCTGTACCCTGATTCTACCAGTGACCACTTACCTTGTGCCAACAGCTGATGCTGATGCAGATGCCCCCCCCCCCAGGCCTGCAACAGTCGTGATTCTGATTTGGTGCAGATGGCACAACATTCGCCCCCTCATGACATTTGACCTCCGAGACCACCACTGGAGGAAGGTTTTTATCTGCTGAGAAATTGGGATGAGCTGGTGCTGGCTGTATCTGGACTGGGACCACAGCCTGAGTAGATGTGCTTGAATGGGTCGCATGTGCGCAAGAGCCCAGTGGACCGAATATGCCAGTGATACTTTAGTTGCATAAAGGACTGGGCCAGCAGCTGAGCGGCTCTTTGAAATTTGTTGATGAGCTTCAGCAGGTCCCTGAATTTTGTTTCTGGGGGAAAACCCTTGTTGGCCTGTGTCCTGAAGTCTGCCCCAAGGTTGTTCAAGTTCTGGCTCAGGGTTAGGGAACTCTTCTTCCAGTTGATGACAAATCCATGTGCCGAGAGGCACTGGACTACTTCCACCACTGCCTGTACTGCTCGGTTGAGCTGTGGGACCTTGATGAGTATATCGTCCAAGGTAAGGGAAAAGTTGGAACCCTCGGTTCCGAAGGTGAGCTATTACCACTACCAGTACATTTGAGAAAGCTCTTGCGGCTGCCAAAAGGAAGATTTTTGCATTGAAAGTGCTGCTTCCCCACCTTGAACCTGAGATATTGCCTGTGTAGCCTCTGAATAGGAATATGGAGGTAGGCATCTTGCAAGTCGATGGATGCTAGAAAGTCTCCTTGCTGCAATTCTCTGATGACTTATGACAATGTTTCCATTTTGAATGGTCTGCTGCACACAAAGCAATTCAGGAATCTGAGGTCTAGGACTGACCCGAATCCTCCTGTGCATTTGGGTACGATGAAAAATAGGGAGTGTAGCCCCCCGACTGACCTCTGCGGGAGAACCTGCTCAACAGCCCTCGCCTGCAGAAGATCTGTGATTGCCTGCAACATCACCTGTTTTTTGGATGGGTTGCTTGAGATGGGGGGGGGGGCACCACATGAGGTAGTGGGGGCTTGGAATCTAACTATCAGGCAACCCTTGCTGACAATGTATAGAACCCATCTGTCCAACATGGTTTGGACCCATTCCTCGAGAAATTCTGAAAGTCTTTCCCTGCTCGAGGATGGGCCCGGATGGCTTCATTGTGATTTCTTGGTGCTGTTTCCAGCATGTCTGGTGCTGCCACCTCCACCGGATCCACCCCCCTCTAAAATTACGCTGGTTACGGGAGGAGAACCATGTTCTTGTCCCAGGAAAATTGGAGTTTTGACCCTTGTTGTAACCTCTGTCATGAAAAATCTCTGCCTTAGCAAAGTCACTAATGATTGGCGGACTGAATTAGACAAAAAGAATAATATCTGTGCTGTATTTCTGGATTTAAGCAAAGCCTTTGATACTGTGGACCATGAACTACTAATCTCCTCTCTACACTCCATAGGCCTCGACTCAGTCTCTCTTCAATGGTTCAGATGCTACCTCTCTGGTAGATTACAGCATGTAAAAAATGAAGGTGACCTATCTACCTCAAAACCACTCCTAAGAGGTGTACCACAAGGTTCCATCCTGGGCCCTATCCTCTTGCCATTTATATCAATAATATTGATTCCAACCTCACCACATCTAATATTCACCTTTTGCAGATGATACTGTCCTATATGTCAGTAGTCCTACACCATCAAAAGCCTGTGAACTTTTCAATCCGAGTTCTCTGCTGCAGCACAAACTACTAGAAAAGAAACTCCTACTGAATGCCAAGAAAACGAAAGCCATGTTCTTCTCCTCCAAGAGCTTTCTTCCACTCACACCAAACACCCTTCCCAACTATCTACCATCCTTGGTGAAAGTCTGGACTATGTAGATAAATTTAAATTTAAATATCTTGGGGTTTGGATTGACAATAGACTTGGCTACACTAGCCACATTGAAGAACTCCTGAAGAAGCTCAGGCAGAGACTTGGCCTATTCTACAGAATAAAACATTACCTAACCAAAGACTCTAAACAAAGATTAATCCTGGCATCATTCCTATCCCTCATTGATTATGCTGATTTCCTGTATAGTCACGCTCCTTTCCCACTTAAACAAGCTGGATACCTTGTATCATAGAGCTCTTAGATTCATTACAGACCTTCCTTTCAGCACCCACCATTGCTCTCTCTATACTGCAGTCGGCTGGACATCCCTATATCACAGAAGAAACAAAATGCTGCTCTATGGATCTACAAAGCTCTAACAAACAAATTACCATCCTACATTTCAGATTGTTTTACCCAGGTCATATCCAGACCATATGACCTAAGGAACAACAAACTCATCATGCTGAAGATACCTATTACCTGTACCCGGCATGGGAGGGCTGCAATCAGCTACTCTCAGCACTTATTTGGAACTCTTCAAAAGATCCTAAGTTGAATACCCTCATTCCATTAACATCCTTCAAAAGCTATACACTAGTCTCTTTCCAGAGCCATGCAACTGTTTTCACAAGGCCTAGTCCTATCACTACCCACTTTTTCTCCCACACCCCTTTTTTCCTCACATTTCCACCCTTAATTTGTTTTTGTAGCCTTCACCCACCAACTCATACCTGACCTTATTCCCACAATCCCACCTCCCTTAATCTCTCATTACTGTCTTATTTTACCTTTTTATTATAACCCAGTTTCTTTGGCTCATTGCCTTGTATATAGGTAAATATTCTTGCTTTTTGTTCATTTATAATGTCCTTGTTTTTGTACTCAATCTATATCTTGTATTTGTGTAAAAAATTGTACCTTTATATTGTTATGACCAATCAGGTCCATCTTGTAAATGAGCTATGCTCAATGATGCTCGCCTGAATAAATAAAGATTTTGATTGATTGATTGAAATTGCGTCTTGAGCCAGAGGACAATGCTTTGCCCCAGCCCCTGGACTGGGGCATGTGCACCTTAGCAGTTTCACCTGACTCCTTCACCTCCTCCTTCAGGGCTGAACCGAAGAGGAGATAGCCTTCATAGAGCACGTTTACCAAATGGCTCTTTGAAGAGGCGTCTGCTTGCCAGGTCCAAAGCCATAGGTTGCGTCAAGCTGAGGTCTGATAAAACATGGTCCGTGCAGCACACCTGACCACCTCCTCAGACACACCTGCTGCACAGGCAGAGGCTAACCCCATTAACTGTTGCGGATGGATAACATGACAGTTCTTTTCCAGGTCCTCAGCGAATTGAAAAGCTAGATCAGAGGCCCAGGACAGGGCGGCTCTGGCTGAAAATAGATTTGCAGTGGCTGTCTTTGAGAGATGTCGCCAAAGCCTGGAAGGCCTTTTAGAGCGAGGCATCCACTTTCCTGTCTACTGGATCCCTTAGAGAAACCCCTCCTTCATCTGGGATGACCGTCTTCTTGGTCAGGTTAGAAATCAATGGGTCAATTCTGGGGCAGTCTAACCAATTTTCGGATTGCTTCTTGTGAAATTTCAGAAGTTTAGAGATCCATCGGGAACTGGGTACGTACGTTCTGGACCTTGCCATTCCTCTTTTAGCAATTCCTCTATGGCTGGAGGAATAGGGAATGCTGTGGCCAGTTTAGAGGCAGAGGCTAGGCTAAAGGTCCATTTTGGCTGGGAAGGTCCCAGGTGAATCTCAGATATAAGCTTTTTGATGAAAAAATCTAGGTCATCCAGGTCAAAGTTTCTGGATGGGGAAATCAGAGTCAGATGATGAGCCCACCATCTCTCCCTCCTCGGGGGAGAAGCGGTCATTTGAGGAGTCTGGGGAATGATCCCTGTTACGTTTTCCCCTGCGAGTACCCCTGGATCTACTCCGGGAATGAGACCTTTTCTTCCTCCTGTTGCACGAGGGATGGTGATCTTCCTCCACGGATGACCTATACCTGTGTCAGGATTTTTTAATTTTCTCATAGCGATGTGAGGACAACCACCCTCATCTGAAGAGGGTGGGGAGGGGGGCCTTTTTCTTTTTGCCTTCTTGTGAGGTCTCGTATCCGGTGACCCTGGAGGCTGCCAGTCAAAGCATGCAGGGTCCAGAGCAAAGACCCAGTTTAACTTGGCTGTAAGGTCTGGGTCCAGAGAGGGTGCTGCGGCCTGCTGGGTTTCCCTGGTGGCTGTTGCTCTCTCCGATCTGGAGGCAGTCGCTTGCTCAGACCTATCTTGGCCATCAGTCAGACCCAAGGAAAGGGTTGCATCTTTCGAGTCCTCCTCATGAGCGGATGCTGCTTTTTTTCGCTGGTGAGACAAAGCAAACCCACAAAGGTAATCAGGAGCGGAGATTTGCAGTGCTGGCATTTTCTGCCCCTGGTAGGCTTGTCCGAAGCCATGATCCCAGTATAGACCTTTATTTAGCGTACCCACACCCCCCCCCCGGTAGTCCTTGGCTAATGCTGTGCTGAAATGACGTGCTGTCCCTTTAAGAGCCAATTACTGGGCTAACGTTGTGCTGAATTGATGTGCTGTCCCTTTAAGACCCAATTACTGAGGGCTGTCTGCTGAAATTTTAATTCCCTTTAAATTACGCTGGGGGGGGCACAAATGGATGGCCCTAGCTAGCGCTCTGGTTGCTCCGCAGCGTTCGTGGATGGTCCTTGTCAGCACTCCTGGTTCACTGCACCACTTGACGAGTGGTGCGCTGGTGCTGCAGGCCCACCATCTACAAGCGGCACAATCGATGGGCGGCTGAAGAAGGCAAAATGCCAGCAGTCTACAGGATTTTCCCAAGGGCCATCACTGGAGAGGTGAGGCGTCTCGGAGACTGTTTTTCCCACCTTCACGAGCTGAAAACAGGCACTGGAGGTGCTGCTTGCCTGCGAGCCCTCATCGTCTAATCCCTTACCCAAATCATGGGAAAATGCACCATGGAGAAGACTGGAACCCACCCTGGAGCGCTTGAATGTAGCTCCAATCCAAACATCCAAAAGAAAAAGAAAGTTTTAAAACTTACAGTCTGCTGTCTTCAGCTCTGCCAAGTGTGACAGAGCTCTGCTTGCAGAGTACCTGCACTGCTAAAGGCAGGAAGTAAACTGGAAACAACTGGATGTGGAGGACTAGATGTTCTCCTGCTGCAGAGGTTTAATTCCTGCTTCCAACCAGCATCAGGAGGTACAGCCCAGGCATAAGGAAGCACGGAGACCAGCTTAGAAGAAAGAATGTTCTGTTTAATTTTTCAATTAGGTCAGGGGCCAGTTGCAGCATGGGCTGCTGAAGGACCTCCAGTGAACAAGAGGATGAGGCGGCCACCTCTTCAGTGGATGCAGAGTTCTGAGTGGCTGCAGTCTCACACTTTAGACACAGTGAACCAGCAAACGTGGCTGGGGGAATCTGCACTTACTGCCCCTGGAGGACTTGTCCCTGGCCTTGTCTGAAGATTTGCCCATAGATTTTTCTGAAGACATGCTTAGGCAGGAGTTTCTATAGCTATGTAATGAGGGAGTAAGCGCCAGACCAAACAGGGTATCCAACCCCTAAACCATCCCTCAAGAGTTGTCAAAACAGCGCCGGCCTGCCAGCGCAGCAGTAGGGTTACCGCTCGCGGTGCCAGCAATCCGGGTTTGGGAACGGACTCTGGGAACTGGAGGGCCGGCCAGGGGGAGGAGGAGGAGGATTGAGCGCCCAGAGGCTGCTCTCCTCCTCTGGGTGAGGTGGGATGAGAGTCTTGCTGCGATACCACCACCTGCGTGACCACGGGTGGTGGTGCAGTGAGGACTGCATGTAGCAGGGAGTGAGGACGTCTGCGGGGAGCCGGAGCGTTAGCACGCTGTGACGTGCGGCCGCCCTAGGCTCTCCTAGCGCATGACGCCCCACGGGATGGGCGGAAAAAGGAAAAATACCCTCCGGTGCTCCCTGAGACGGAGCTTCAGGCCCGATCCCAGGGCCCTGCCGCTGAAAGTGAGGATCCCGGCGAAACTCAGTCGCTCGCGAGGGCAGTGGAAAGAGGCCCGCCTCAGGTCAACTAAGACAGCGTGGGGATGATTGCACCCAATGCAGACAGATGAGCAGGGACGCACAAGGCCATAGGAGACTCCCGAAGGTGAGGAAGCACCGGGGTGAGAAGGGGGCGTAAAAAGAAAATATTAAAAAAAAAAAAAAAAAAAAAGTTGTCAAAACAGTTGCTCTCAAGCTTGTGGGTGGGGAGGGTTTGAAAAACTCAGAAAAGCCCCAGGTTGGCTGAACAACTGAAGAACAGTCCCAAGCTGTGGAGTGCTGGCTTAAAAGCCCGATTTTTTTTGAGAGGGCAAAGTGCAGCAGAGAGCAATTTCCCCAAATTGCCTATGCTGCTCAATGGCACCCAAGAGTCCAACATGTCAGAGAGTCCTACTGTAACCAACTTTTGAGCAATGAAAGGGGCAGAGACAGTGCAACCAAGCAATGTAGCACTGCTGAAAATGGAGGGCGCGGACTAAAATGGCCATTGGCAGGGATTTCCCTCGCTTAGGGCCTTGCTGTAGCACAGAGGTGATCCAGTTTCCTCCAGTCCGCCCCCCCCCAAAGAGATGCCATTTCCTCCAGTACCTCCACACCAGGATCGGGCACCTGATCTGTACTCACTATGATCCTCACGGCTGCTGCAACTTGGAGCTGCTGGCTGTCAGTACAGTGTTTTAGGCTCCCCAATCTACTGTCATTGCGGAGCGGTCTTGCTCTGTGTCGTCTTGCTGCCACGGATGCAGTCTTGCTCTGCTGTTGCCTTTTGCTGCTGACTGGTGGTGGGGGGGCAGGCTGTAGAGCAGCACAGCAGAGCCTGGGGGCCCTGGTGGCTTGAACAGCCACCACTGGTGTGGGAAGGCTGAACAGCTGGAGTTCTGCCCATTTACCCAAAGAGAGGACATACAGTACCGACAAAGCCGAGCTGAAAATAAAAACACTTAGCCAAGACTTCAGCTTTGTCACCTCATGACAAGGCACTGTTTCGATTACTCCTGCTAATCTGAAGACAGGACTGAGGAGATCCACGTTGGGATGGAGAGGCTATCCCGTTTCATTTTTGACCTTCCTGCCTGCTGACACCGGAAGCACATCCCAGAGGTTCACAGCCCTGCGACCAGCCACAGGAGAGAGAAATGGTTACTCCCAGATCAGGTACTACAGCCCGTGCTGAACTGTAATTCAATAGCAATTCCATCATGTACAAGTCACAAAATTCCCACAAAACCTGGTTTGACGCCATAGTTATTTATTTATAAATATATATATATATATATATATATATATATATATATATATATATATATATATATATATATATATATATACACACACACACACACATACACATATACACACACACACACACACACACGCATATGTTTGTTGCAAAGACATTTCTAATTAAATATTCTTTATTAAAAAAAAGATATACCAACATGTCACTTAACAGCAAATACTTTCAGCTTACAAATGAGCCTACTAATGAATCCAATATTGTTTATACACATTGAAAGTACAGACCATAGGCCGTAAGCATAAAATTATAAAACACTGTGCACTTGGCATAATGGTTACTATTTCTAACAGAATCTATATAGAACAAACTACAGAACCGCACAAAATCTGCTATCGCCCTCAAGTAATCCAGTATAAAAATATCAGTATCCAATTTAAATTAGTTTACCATGTATAAAAAGTTCCATTTTATTTTACGTGGAGATTAAAGGAGCTCAAGTTGCTAAAAATAGGATTGTTAAGAATAGAAACACTGGTCTCTATGACGGAAAGCCTTAAGTCACAGACTAGAAGATCGGTCGGATGTTTCAAAGGGGGGGGGGGTCAGAGAAGAAGTTTAGTTTGATATAGGTCCCATCCATCAACTGATGTACACTTTTTGATGGTGTTGTACAGAAAAAGAAATACGTTGCATCTCTTGCATCTGTCGGATGACACAGATCCATTCCTTCAGTGATAGCTTTCACAGTCGCAATGAATCAGTATACCCCATAGGTACTTGGGAGTCCTTTCCTCTCAGTGATGATGACAAGAGGCCTAGTAATATATTTTCTGGGCCTACGTTTTCTGACAAAGCAAAAAGGTTCTTCAAATGATTCATCAGAGTGGTCCAATAAGTGTAAAGTACTGGACAGTGCCAAAAGATGTGGGATTGGGTGGCAGCCGAATCCCTACAATGCCTCAAGCAACTAGTGGCGACTCAGGAGGCCCACTTTGTTTGAACGACTGTAACCAAGAAATACCTGATCCAGAGTTTCCAGGCAAACTCCTGCCAACCCAGCGAGGATGTCATATGCCATGTTAATTATCACATCTTTTCCCAATCCCTCTGTTCCGACTGGATACCTAATTCTCCCTCGCATTTCAGGGCTCAAAATATAACCTTCCCACATCTCCGTGGAAATGTGCTTTTTAGTTTGGCATTTCCTTCTGGAAATGCTGTTGATGTGGCCATACCTGCTGTTTTCTGCCAGCTGTAGGAGCCCATGAGCAACTTCTCTCCGTCTGCAGCTGCATGTGAGGGGGCGGGCAGGCATATCCTCTTGGCACATACTCGAGAAAGAAACAGACTCCGATGGGAAGCAGGCACTCCTTGGACAGCTGGGGGTCCTTAGCAACGACCCATGTGGTTGTTCAACTAGGACCCATGTGACTAAGTCCAACCCAGCTGCCTTCCCATTGGCCGTCCAGGAGTTCTTCCCACTGAACTGACTACCGTCAACTTCAGAAGTCAGTCAGCAGTGGAAGAGGAAGGAACGCTTTCTTGCTGAGCGCATCGTCAGAGCCACGCGGCTCAAACTAATAAAAAATAATCGATCATCAGTCTCTGAGTGCAACAGGCAGCACTCTGACAGCACAAATCAATACATCATTAATCTGAGGAGTAGTAGTGGGGAGATAAAGTTAAAACAAAAATCCTTGTCAGAACACTGAACTTAGTAGGCCACTGCAGGCATCAGTAGGCCTAAGGTGAAGTAGCCAAACGTGGAGTAGGGGAAAAAAAGAAAGTGAGTCTGTGTCAGTCAGCAGTCAGAATAAAACCAGACTGCATATTCATTCTGCCTAAATTGTGTGGTGAGATCAAACTTTTTTCTTAAAAATAATTCTTCCTGGACCCTGCCTAATTGCCTACTATAGTAAGGAGAAAATCCTTCTCTTGGTTCAGCTAGCAGTGTGTATACAAAAATAAATTTGCTAGCTGCTTTCTAGTACGTTGCCCTGAGCTGGGAAAATTAGTCTCTCGCCCTGCACTACAAGGGAAAGTGTGTCCCAGTGCCTCAGATTTACTCTAAACTGTTTCACTTCTCAATAAGGGGATCAGAGAGATTTCTGTTGGAGACTACTGTAAAAAAAGAAACTAATGCAAATTCCTGCATTCTAAACTACTTTGCCCCAAGGGGATGTAGGGAGAGCTCTGTCGGAGCTTGTGTGTGTTTAAAAATTAAAAAAATAATTCCTGCATTCTAATCAGCTCCCTGCTGTACACTAGGGGAACTGTGTGGAACTATATCTGCGCTTTTCATGTGTGTAAAAAAAAAAAATCTGCCCTACACTAGAGAATCTTAATTGTGTGGAAGCTTTCTGTGTGTTTAAAAACAAAAATAAATAAATAAATAAATAAAACTCCAATTCCTGGATTCTAAAGTGCTCACTGACCTACACTAGGGGATCCTAGTTTGCAGAACTATCTCGAAGCGTTCTGTGTTAAAAAAATAAATAAATAAAGCTCTAATTCCTGCAGTCTAAACTGCTCCCTAACCTACACTAGGGGATCCCAGTTTGTGGAACTATCTTGGGGCTTTCTGTGTGTTTAAAAAAAAAAAAAAAATAAAGCTCTAATTCCTGCATTCTGCCTCCCTGCCCACACAGAATCAGTGTGAAAACCTATATCAGAGCAGCTAGTGTCTGGATTTAAACAAACAAAAACACTTAACTGTGATGCCACATTAATTCACCCTATAGTCCTCTGTGAGAGGTGACTGCTCTGACTGACCTATTTGTGATCATTTTGTGCTCACTGAAAGACACACACACACACGTTGGTTTAAGGAATCTTTATTAACAAATCAAGTTCTGTTTCGCAAATCAAAAGCATGTCACTTCTTAGATTTGGTTTTACAAAGAAAAATACTGGGGAATTACCACTTCCAGGTCCACCATCGTCCTCCACCAAACCTGACAGCTGCAGATTCCCTGACAGTAGTTCCATGCCTTTTGTGGAGGTAAGTACAATGGAATTCCCTCCACCACCAAAAGAATAATGCTCGACGCCCAAACCATGGAAAAACTGTCACAAAAAGAAAAGAATATTAAAAACAAAGAACCAGACACAGAGACAATGCTCAAGAGTCATGGGGGTGGTTTTAGTAAATAATGACCGAACTGAGATGTACTATGAATACTGCAGAAAAATATTTCCAAATGACAAAGATTCATTTGTGGTTGGCTGCAAAACCTTTATGCTGGGCACAATAAAAACACATGAAACGAGTCACATTCATTGCAAGTCAAGCAGCCGTACTGCTGCTTAACGACACCCTAGCAAAAGCCCAATTGTCAGGGGGTTGCTATCAATGGATAAAGAGACAACAGAAATCAAGACCCATATGTTCCAGACCGCTTTCAAGGTAGCTAAAAGCAGGGCAACCATTCACTAGTTTTGTACAAGTCATGGAACTACTGTCACGGATAGAGAAACAGGAAAAGATTGGGTTGAGGTACATCAGTGTCAAGGCCTGTGCCAGTTTTATTAAATTCATCAGTAACGATATTAATGCACAAGTTACAGAGGAGGTCAAGTAGTCCAAATATTTTTCAGTGTTGTGTGATGGTAGTACTGACTCAGCTGTAATAGAGGAAGAGCTAATTTATATAAGCTATGTGAAGGCTGGTGAACCTGTGACAACATTTCTCACCATCGTAGTCACAGGCAGGCCTAATTCTGATAATATTTTCCATGCAGTTATGAACAGCATAAAAGAAGATGCAAAAATTACTCCTGCAAGGTAGGATTCTGCGCTGATGGTGCAGCAATAAATTTTGGACTTAATAATGGGGTTGCCCAAAAAGTTCGGGATCAGGTTCCTCATGCTGTCTCGGTGCATTGCTCAGCCCGTCGCTTTGAACTGGCTTTGTGAGATGCAGCCAAGCCTTGCTCTTTAATATAGCAAATTGATGACCTGTTACAACCGATTTTCCGGTACTACCATTCATCAGCAGTGATGCATACTGGACTAAAACAAACATCTTCTGTTCTGGGTCTCCAGTACCTTGTGCCTGTGAATGTGTTGGGAACCAGATGGCTAGCCCACAGAGTTCAAGCATTAAATGTGCTCATTAAAATGTGAAACAACATTGCTGTGCATGTGACACAGGTTAGTGATGGTCAAGTCTGTACTAGTGGCCATGCGGACACCCGAACAAAAGCTGCTAAGCTGAGAAAAAAAGTCTCGTCTCACTTAAATACCTCATTGCAATTCATCCAATTCACAAACTTTTACAGATGACTGTGTCTGTATCTTTGGCATTTCAACAAGAAAAGCTGCTAATTTTCCAAACTGCAAAAAGAGTTGAGGCTGCTGTTTTCATTTATTTATTTACTTTAGAGTTTAACCCAGCAGGCGTACTGAGTAGAGTACCACTCGTTTCCAGACACGACCTGGGGGAGGTGGGGGATAGGGGAACATTGATTATTACATGCAGTACAGATAAATACAGTGGTGAGCAGATGATGCTTAAATACATTACAGTACAGATATTTACACAGTGTAATAGTTTACAGCCAGAGGGCTGCGGAACAGCTGACAGAGGACACTGTTTACATAAGATTTACATTTTCACAATAGAGAGCAGACCAGCAAATTAACCTTTCGGGTCCTATAGTGTAGCAGAGATTTGGCATGACTACTGGTTAGCAGTAACCACGGGCTAGTGCTTATGGCTGCTGCATGCATGTGCATGTGACAGGGAAGTGTGCATTGAGTGGTGGATTTAGACACCCGGGGTTCGTGGAGCTCCTGATATCAGCAGGCAAGTCATTCCAAAGTCTGGGCAAGCAGTACTTGAAAGCCAATTGACCCTTGGAGGTATGCATGAAGGGGACTTGGAGAAGCCTGGTTTCATTGCTCCTGAGCGAGTAGGAGGGGGAAGGCTGAGCCGATATGGTGGACCTGAGATTGAGGGGAAGGGTTTGTGACCAGAATCTGGCGATGAGCCTGGAGCAGTGGATTTGTCTGCAGGTCGTGAGTGACAGCAGTGCTAGGTCCCTGTACAGATCACAGTGGTGGGTCATTGGGGGGCAATGCAGGACGAAGCGACAGAAGGAGTGGAAAAGAGTGTCCAGGCTGGCCAGGTTAGATAGGGATGCAGCGCCATAAACCACATCGCCATAATCAAATATGGGCAGGATCATTTTTTTAACAATTTCCCTTCTGACCTGTTTGGGCATGCAGCCCTTATTGCGATATAGAGCAGCAAGTTTCGGGTGCAACTTATTGTGTAAGGATTCGATATGGGTGGAGAAATCCAGATATTGGTCAAGCCAGACTCCCAGGTATCTGAATGAGATGCAGGATTCAAGTGGGGCCCCATCTAGGGTAAGGAAAGATGGGCGAGACACTAGGCGGGAGAGTAGCGAACGCAACCCGAAAGAGAGTGTGACAGTTTTTTTGTATTTAGGGATAGCTGGTTGGACAGGAACCAATTCTGAACGGCACTGAAATCCATCTGAAGCACATCTGACATCACTCCAGTGGAAGGGCCTGAGGCATACAGTACGGTGTAGTCTACGTACATTTGGATGGATGACAGTGCGCAGGTCCTCTAGAGGTCATTCAGGAATACTGAAAAAAAGCAGAGGTCCCAGGACTGACCCTTGGGGGACCCCCATATTGATTGGTAGGGGGGAAGATATGGGAGGGCCAATTTTCACTGATTGATATCTACCTACCAGGTAGGCATGGAACCAGCTAATGGCATGGCCCGAGAGGCCGCCTCGGTTAGAACATTACGACACTCAGCAGGCCTGTGAGCATTTCCTTGCCGTCAACATTTCTGTGGACAGAATGGAATTCAAAGATGAGGTACTTGTGTTAGAACAGGGGCAACAGTTCACTGGCACTATACATACTGTTACAAAGGAGGTGACCCATTTCAGAGATAAAGCTGTGAAGTCCATGAAACAGCACTTCAGTAACATAAGTCCGTCACCAGGGGAAGACTGTGATGAACAGCTTAATGTTGTACAAGCTTGTCAAATTTTCAATCCAAACAGCTGCCCAGCAGTGCATCCTGAAGTCAATGATTAACAGCAGCCATATTTATCGACCTGGCTAAAGCCTTCGACACACAGTCTCTCATCCCCTGCTGCTGGCTAAACTCGCCCAAGCTGGTCTCTCTATGAACACAATTAACTGGTTCCATTCATATCTGATAGGTAGGTCCCAATCGGTCCGTATTGGCTCGGCTATTTCCTCCTCACTCCCTGTCACTAGTGGAGTCCCCCAAGGGTCTGTACTCGGCCCTCTGTTGTTCTCTATCTTTCTCAACGACCTGCCTGCTGCCTGCCCACTTTCTGCTATCCATATGTACGCAGACAATACGGTGCTGTTTGCCTCTGGCCCATCCACTAATGCAGTGACAGCCTGTCTACAGAAGGACTTCGACGCCATCCAACGTTGGTTCCTCTCTAATCAACTATTCTTGAACCCAAAGAAAACCGTCTCCCTCACCTTCGGCTCTTGGGCCAAACTAACCCGCCTTACTGCTCCCCCAAACGTTCTACACTCTGGATAGCTCCCCACTAGAGGCCTGCACTTCATATAAGTATCTCGGTGTCTGGTTAGATCAGTACCTCGACTTCTCGGCGCATATAGATGCTCTACACAAAAAACTGAATCCCATGCTGGGAGCTCTCTTCTGGAACAAAAACTGCATACCTCTACCAACCAGGCTAGTAATAGTCCAAAAAATGATCCTCCCGATCATGGATTATGGCGATGTTGTCTACTGTGCTGTCCCCCCAAACTTCCTTAGCTAGGCTGGATCCCCTCTTCCACTCCTTTTGTCGGTTCGCTTTGGACCGCCCTCCTAATACTCATCACTGTGACCTTTACCAGGCCTTGGACCTCCCTTCTCTACATAACCGGCGATTGCTACACTGTGCCAGAATCACTGCTAAGTTCTGGTCGCAGACATTCCCCTCCTACCTGTCATCCTCTCTAACTGCCCTCCCCCCACCGGCCTACGCACTCAGAAACATTGACTCCAGGCTCCTGCACATTCCACACAGATCCACCCGGATAGGCCAGGCTGCCTTCAGCTTCAGGTTGCCCAAATTATGGAACTCCCTATCACCCGATATTAGACACGCCACAAGTACCCCACACCGGAATGCTCTTCTCAAAACACACTTCTCTACCAACTGCTCCTGTACCCCCCATTGAACCCCTCACAATTCCTAACTACCAGCTGCTAACACCAGTCTGGTTCTCCATTTTCGATACTTGTGTTGCTGTCAGCTCCAAACGTTGAACTGTTTTTGAACTGTAATGAAAATGTATCTGCAATATTGCATTACGACAGTCTTTTCCTTGTTTTGTTTTGTACTAAACGTATCTATGTATGTTTTCTTTCTGCACTACGTTCCCTTTGTAATCCCCTCCCCCCCAGGGCGTATCTGGAATCGAGCAGTACTCTGCTCAGTATGCCTTCCTGGTAAATCTCTTAAATAAATAAATGATGTTGCGTATGGCAGAAAAGATGCGACATTCCTAGCAGAAGAGTTTTCTAAGGCACTTGAAGGCCAAGGCCTTAACCCAACATTATGTTTTGGGGAATTCTGTCTGCTAATAAAATATGCCTTCGACTGCTTGTGCATGAACCAGTACTGGCTAACAATCAACATGCACTACTTAAAAAGTTGTTTAGAAAACAGGATGACCTGCCCAACATCATAGCTCTGCTGAGCATTGTGTAGTTTTAAGTTCCAGTTCGAGCACTGTCGAGTCAGGATTTTCAGTCATAAAACGCATTAAAAACTGACTGGAGATCATGCTTGACTCCAGAGATGCTAGGGCATTTAATGATTGTCAAACTAAGTCCCAACACAAATCAAGGAGTTTGATGCAACTGGTGCATTATCCCTGTAGGCACTGGAAAAGGAGAGGAGACCAGAGACTGCAAAGTACAAAAGAAAAAAGACAAAGTGTTACAAAAACACATGGAATGCAACTTATCAAGCAATTCCTCTGAGGGAGACTGTTTTCTGCTATTAATTTAGTTGTTTCATTTTCTATTATTGTGCAGTTTGGTCAGGAAATGTACACTACCAGTCAAAAGTTTTAGAACACCCCCATTTTTCCAGTTTTTATTGAAATTTACGCAGGTTAATGTCTCAATGTACTCTGAAATTAAAGCATAGAACAAATAAACAATTGGAGATAAAAAAGAAATCATAGAATCATTTTGTTTAACAAAATTTAATCTAAATTTTTGACTCATCAAAGTAGCCACCTTTTGCAGATATACTGTAACCGCCGAACACACTCGTGGCATTCTTCCTACAATGGACATCAAATATTGTTCGGGGAAGTTCTTCCCAACACTGTTGCAGAAGTTCCCACAAATGTGTTGCACTTGTAGGTTGCTTTGCTTTCACCCTTCTGTCCAGTTCATCCCAAACCAGCTCGATGGGGTTTAAGTCTGGAGACTGTAGTGGCCATTCCATGATTTGAAGCCTACCGTCTTGTTCTTTTCCTCAAAGGTAGTTCTGACATAGCCTGGAGGTATGTTTTGGGTCATTATCTTGCTGTAGGATGAACCCCTGACCAACTAGACATAGACCAGAGGGTATTGCATGGCGCTGCAAAATGCTGTGGTAGCCCTTTTGGTTCAGGGTGCCAGTCACTCTGTGCTGTTGTCCTGTGAGCCGACTATCACGAAGCTGTTGACTCTCAGAAACTTGTCTTCTGATTCTGTTGTGGCTTTGGGTCTGCCAGACCTCTTCCTGTCAGAGTTTCCTCCAGTTTCCAAGTGCCTTTTGATGGTGTAGGAAACTGTACTCACTGACACCTTGGCTTTCTTTGCAATTTCTCTACAGCAGTTTTTGATAACCTAAACTTTTTTTTTTTTTTTTTTTTAACCTCTAGCAGTTTACCGCTTACCTTTGTACCATTTCAGGTTATTCACTGGACTTGAATTGCTTAAATTTCAATAAAAACTGGAAAAATGTGGGTGTTCTAAAACTTTTGACCGGTAGTGTATAGCGAACCATCCACATTTCCGGTGGAAATGTACCCTTTCGGACACTATTTCAACCAGACTTTACATTTAACATTAGCAGTAGATGTACCTTGATCCTTAAGATAATTAATATAAAAATAATGTGACTGCCCCTTTACTGCTTGGGGTCGCACAGACTGTCTCAAAAAAAGGGGAAGCACATATAGTTGAATGTTTTATGTGTAACCCCCTACAAACGGGAGTTCCCAAAAGGCTTCCGTGAGCTTGCCCAAATGCTTGTTGCCAGGCTGGTGTCCAGCGTTTAGCGTTTAAAAGTATTGCTCATGAGTGCCTGTGTGGCCTGCGTGTACTGTCCCTTTAAGGGCTGCCTGTATGCAGTCATAATTAAATCAAAGGGGGGGGGAGACTGTGCGTTTCCATGCCCGAGTCCCACCCGGGCTGCTGAATATTCGGTCCGTTTCTGTCATTGCTAACTGTGCAGATGGAGCCCTGCTAAAAGATGTGACTGATTGCTGGTAATCATTTAGAGTAGTAATAATGTGATTTGTTCTAACCTGGCTTATTTGCAGCAAGGACTGTTCAGTTAGCACCACCATTTTGGTCCCGAACTGCCGAACTGGACCAATTAGTGTGTGAGGACTCTAAAATGGAGCCTGCTAACGTGGGACTGTGTGGATTACCAACTGGGACTTGTAGTTTTGGACTGTTGGCGCCTTTTGAACCAAGGGTGGGGGTTCTTACTGTGACTGACAGCTGCACCCACCAATCGGACCTTCTGGATCCAAGGGAAAACCTCCGAGCTGTCTGCTGGCAAGCCAGGTTGAAGTTCGGAATCGAGGGAGGAGAGACAGCTCATGATAAGCCGAGCAAGCGTGTCGTAGTTCGAACGGGAGAACTGTGCGAGGGCCTATTTAGTAGCTATGGTAGCGGTTTTGAAAATCTGGGAGTTCAGTTTCGAATTTGATAGTAATAAAATATGTCCTTGGGCTGAAAGTTAAACTTTATATTTTTTTTTTTTCTTTTATGATAAACATACTTACATATATTTGTTTACCAAACATAGATCTTACAATCATATATACACACACACACACACACATATACATATACATATATGTATATATATGTATATCTCATATGTGCCAGTTGTACGGCTGAAAATCTTCCATGTGGATTCTGCTTCATCTATGAAGAAGTTCTTACGATGTGACCTGATGGCTAAGATACCCCCGAAGAAGATCTTGCAATTTAATACATAAATGATTCGTGGGGCAACCATGGTATTAGGCTAGTAACTGTATACAGGACGACTTACAGTGGGCAAGAGAGGACAGATAAAAAGAGTAGGCAGGAAATAAACACACAGGCTGGTTAGGGTGAGATTTATGAGAAGACGGCTGGAAATAGAAGAGGAGGAGGGCGAGGGGAGAGAAGAGATAAGAGTGAGGGGGAAGTGGGACAGGAGCAAGGAAGGGGATTGAGGTGGCGGAAGTGTTTCAAGAAAGGAAGGAGGAATTACGGAGTTGAAGAGGGAGAAGGTTCCAGAGGGAAGGGAGCCTGTAAGAGAAGGCAGATTGACCTGTAGCGGTGCAAGAATGGAAGGAGAAGGAGCGAGGGCCCTTGGAACGGAGTTCATAGGAGGAGGTGGGGGCAGCTGGTGACAACTTGGAAGAGAGGTGGGGAGGAAGTAGACGGAACCAACATTTTGCAATGAAAGTTAGGGAATGGGTAGAACAGCTGAGGGGGAGTGAGAGGAGGAAGGAGAGAGAGAGGGGTAAAGACTGCAGTGGTGAGTGCGAGGAGGGGCATTTGTAACAGAGAGACAGAGTGAGTTTAGAAGTGTGTCGGTTGGAGAGTGAGGATGCCGGGGCAGTTCCATATACTATATCAGCATAGTATCAGCAAGAATTGTCGAGTACCTAGAGGCCAGAGGGGCACAGGACCCAAGGCAGCATGGATTCACAGCAGGAAGGTCATGCCAGACGAATCTGATAGATTTCTTTGACTGGGTGACCAAAGTAGTAGATCAGGGAGGGACTGTGGACATGGCCTACCTAGACTTTATCAAGGCATTTGACTCAGTCCCACACAAAAGATTAATATACAAGTTAGCCAGTCTGGGAGTGGGTCCCAAGATGATAGCCTGGGTAAATAATTGGCTGGAGAATAGGACACAGAGGGTAATAGTAAATGGAGTCCACTCTGAAGAAAGGGGGGTTACTAGTGGGGTACCGCAGGGTTCAGTATTAGGTCCGGTTCTCTTCAATGTCTTTATAAGCAACATTGCAGAGGGACTGGAAGGAAAAGTATGTCTCTTTGCAGCTGACACACAGATCTGCACCAGAGTTGATGCACAAGGTGGGGTGAAAAGCATGAGTAGGGACTTGGCAAGGTTAGAGGAATGATCAAATGTATGGCAGCTTAGATTCAATGCTAAGAAGTGCAAGGTAATGCACCTGGGAAACAAAAACCCAGCGGAAGAGTACACAATGGGGGGGGTGAGATACTAACAACAACAAAAATGGAAAGGGACCTGGGGGTAGTCATAACAGATGACTTCAAGGTGGGCAAGCAATGTGAGAGGGCAGTAAGGAGGGCTGGGGGATACTGGGATGCATAGGGAGAGGCATCACCAGTAGAAACCAGGAAGTTGTTATCCCTCTTTACAGACAGCTGATGAGACCCCATCTGGAGTACTGTGTGCAGTTCTGGAGACCCAACCTCTGCAAGGACATAGACAAGATGGAAGTTGTCCAGAGGAGGGCAGCTAAAATGGTACAGGGTCTGCACCAGAAGACATATGAAGAGAGACTAAAGGAGATTAATATGTATAGCCTCGAGGAAAGGAGGGAGAGGGGGGACATGATAGAAACTTTCAAGTACCTCAAGGTAATCAACAAAGTCCAAGAGGGTAGCATCTTTCAAAAAAAGAGGTGTGCAAGAACAAGGGGGCACAATTTGAAGATGTGGGGGCGGCTCAGAGGTAATGTAAGGAAGTATTTTTTCACAGAGAGGGTTGTGGATGCATGGAACGGCCTTCCGGAGGAGGTTGTGGAGTCAAAAACAGTGGTTGAATTCAAGCATGCATGGGACAGTCATAAGGCAATTCTATGGGGTGGGGGTAGAAAGAAGTAGGCTGCTGGTTAACTAGGATCTGCAGCTTATCCATTAGGTAGGGAAATGGGCAGACTGGGTGGGCCAAGCGGTCCTTAACTGCCGTCAAATTCTATGTTTCTATGTTTCTATATATTTCTTTCCCATAGAGGGCGCCACTCCTCTTCATAATAACAATATGACCCATCTGATGCTTTAGAAATACAACATCTGGAGGGTTATCAATAGAGAAAAAATAAATTTTGCTCAAAGTCCCATAGATACAAAATTACCTTTGTTGTAATGAGGCCCATGAGCAGCATGGAAATTACCTTTAACATTAACTAAAAATTCTCAAAGTCCTTTACCATACAAGATGGTATTTTGTACCATGCAAATACATGTAAAGGCACATATTTATGTGCTTTTCAATTTAGATCAAACAGAGCATAACTGTCTAGCTCTTAATCCACAAATTTTAAGCAATAATACAAAACAAAACAGGAGGAAAGGCAAAGCCTCCAAATGAGTACAACTCTACTTTAGTATATTATAGTCTCTCTCTGAAATAGGGAAAATCTACAAACTGAACTGGTAAAAAGAAAAACTGCTAGGAACTTATATAGCACAATGCCTGAACGAGCAAGCCATAGTGAAGTGAGTCCATCAGGATTAGGCGGCCATATACAGTACAAATGAATATCTTAACAATATTAAAATCGGATTATGTTCTGAAATACCTGATGCGTCCTCACCCACCTCCCAGCACTATGCATTCATAGATTTCAGGGCTCCTCTTCATCAGAAGATTGATGGTCTGACTCCACTTGGTGAACAGTTGGGACAGCGTTCCTCCGATCCCATTTTAAAGCTTCTGCGGGGTCTGAGAACAGGTACACCTTTCCGTGGTGAGCGATCCTCAGACGTGCAGGGAAGGTCATTCCGTGGGGGATGGAGGCCTCCCGCATCAATGCTCTGACCCCGTCGAACCGCTTTCATTTCTGTCGGGTAGCGAAGCTGATGTCCGGATATAGACTGATTCGATGCCCATCTTGAAGAACTCCCTTACGTCGGGCAAGCGCCAGTAGGTAATCCCTCGTTCCAGCTCCATCTGTTATCACGATAATGGTTCTGGGGTTGTCCTGATCTTCTGATCACCCTTGTGGCGTAACCCGGTAGGCCCTCTGGAAGAGTTGAATTTTCTTTTGGGCTTCAGTGCCCAACTGTTGACCAAACCAGTCTTGTATAAACATCAGGAGGCTGTCTCCTTCACTTTCCTCCAGCATACCGAGGATACGTATATTGGGGGCGCGAATCTGATTCTCCAGTGTCTCAATTCAGGCTTTTCAATGCCCGCTCTCCCTGATGATAGACAACACCGCTCCCATGGCAGTATCGGCTCATTTCGAGGCATCAAAAGCCGTTGTCTGTGCTCCCTCCATAGTAGCCTCCAGGGTTGCAACTCTGGTAGCCAAGACATCAAATTTATCGGACAAGGTGGTCACTGATTTAATCAGTCGGGATAACTTCGCTTCAATAGTTTGGAGAGTTTCCTCCTATTCTGCCACCTCGTACTCTTCAGGCCCGTTTTGCATCGATCGGGTAGCTAGAGTCGATGGAGCATTTTTAGTTCTTGCTCCCGATCCTGAATGCTGGTCTTTTCGTGGATCTCCCATTTTAATCCGGAAATGTACTGCTAGCAACTCCTATCCTCTACTCCAAAAATACTGTTGTGAGTAACTTTTTATTTTAAGTTTGCTAGATAAGGTGAAGCAGTATGATCAATAGGGCACCATCTTGCTTGGGCTCCACAGCCCCGCCCCCACCCCCGAGGAAGATTAAATCTCTGGGAAATCACTTCAAAGGGTAGGACTGTGCCAGCCTATATAAGCTGCCATGAGGAATGAAAGCCACGGTGTGCTTGCTGTTTGAGCAAAGGGTCCAAGCTGGATGGAATAAATAAGGGTTCCCAGGCCCACCACCAACTGCGCCAGAGGGAATGGGCTGTGGTGCTCTTAGTAACTCCCCGCCTCCACCCCTCAAGGGCTGCGGTGATCCCACAGAGCCTATTTGTATCTTTGTTAGTAGATTTAGAAAATAAGGAACGGCTTGCAGTGGTGGGTCATTAATTCCAGCCAGTTCTTATTGGTTCCACTGAGATACATATTGTGGATTTTGCCATAATAAAATTAGTTTCATCTGAGTAGCGAGCCAGTATGGCAGGACCAATCCTCTCTGTCTGGGGAGGTAAAGAATTTGCTGTTTCACACAAGGTCTTTCAGAACCTCCTATGAATGTCAACGATTGTTTCTGCAAGATCTGTAACTCATGAAGGGACACTACATAGGGGACACTCAAATAAATATAAAAACCTCAGTAAAATATTAATTTTGGTAGTTTGAATACAAGAATAAAGCGAAAGGGGAAGGAGAGCCCATCTTTTACAGTCGTGTTTCAAAGTGGAGAGGAGTAAAGGGTAATTATCTTGAAAAAAGGAGGATGGAGAAAGCCCCAAATAAACACCCTAGTATTTCATCTTGGGACGATCCCATCCAGGGATAGAAATTAACTTTTTTCGGTACCTGCATCAAGGTGCATGTGACGGCAAAATTTACATGCACCATGGTCAGGTTACTTGCACCGGTGGTTATAATGATAAAAACTGAAAAAAAATAACTGATTCAGGAATCATTGCATATGAAAACGAATGTAATACTATTCTACAACATATCAGTGTCGTCATCACTTTCCCAGGCCTTTTCATCTTTTCTGGCACCATAAGGTGCTGTTTGAGGTCTCCTTGTTCTCTTTCCTGCTGACCACCACCTAGCTATGGCATTATCTGGCGAGTATGTGGACACTGTGTCACTGCTCAAACTAATTGCCATTAAAGTGACACAGTTTCTGGTCTCAAGTTTGCCCTCCAGTCATGTTTTATCTGTGACATTAATGAGAAACCCCTTTCACATTCTGCAGTAGAAGATGGAATGAGAAGAAATATTTTCAGCAGTGAAAGAATGTCCTTAAAGTCCTCCCTTTCTTCAGAAAGAACTCTAGCCCACATAGTAGTGGAATCTAGGGTGGATGGTAAGCTGCACTTAGGGTCTGGACATATGCTTTCAGTTCTGACCACTGCAAGACTGCTGAAACAGCACTGTATCCCTTTGGTTCCAGAATGTCACTGTAGTGAGAAAATAATGACTTAACTTATGTGTTCCATACTCTGCCAGGGAATCAGAGTTAGCCAGTTAGACAGGTTGAAAATTCCTATTTCCGTAATGACATGGTCATTAACAAATTCAGAGAAACGATTCTCCATTTGATTTAGGGTGGTGGCCAGCACTTTCTTCACAACAGCCACAATGCTGCTCTTCGCAGTGTTTGCATCCTCATCAGTATCTGATCTACTGCGTCTTGCTGAACCAGAAGAACCAAGCTCCACACCTCTGTAATGCAGCTTACCATCCACAAGATTGATTCCTGTGTCAAGGCAATCAATAGTCTCTGAATCTCTGAGAGACTTCCGTTTTGTCATGAGAGAAATAATTTTAGCTTGCACTGAGTCTACTGTTAAGTTATTTTGCTGGAATGTCAGAGTTAGTCTGGACATGACTGCTATATAGAATTCTAGGAAATTGATGAAGAACAATATCTTCGGCGATTTTATTTGCTTCAGGATTGCAGTGGCCTTTTCTCTTTTTATCCCCTGTGCCATTTACTGACACATCATCCAGGTGTGTAACAATTGCTGGATAATTTGTCTGCAGCACTTTCACAGCACGCTGGTGATGTGGCAGCCACCTTGTTCCTCCAGTATTTACAGGCCGCAGTACCCAGATGCCCATTGCCTCCCCCGCAGCCTGCAAGCCAGTCCAGTTTAAAGCAGAGTGCTTATAGAAGCCATGCAGTAAGGAAAGCAAATCTTCCACTGCAGAGTACAGGGGTGTCCCCCTTAATCACATATTTAGTGACCAACTCAAGTCTGTGTGCACAGCAGTGCACAACTTTTAAAAGTTTAGCCTCCTCCTTCAGTCTTGTGGCTACTCCAGTTTTACTGCCCATCATGACTGATGCCCCATCAAAGCAGCACGCCACTAATTTATTTTTCCAGTCTTGTATTTGGAGATCATTTTCCATTGTATGTTTTAAAGTTAATGTTATACTTTCTGCATCTGCCTTGTCTAGAGGTTTATGCCACAAATTTAGTGACAGGGATGCTCTTTCCAAGATGCGGACATACACTACCTCCTCTTCAGTAATACTTTTGTCTGTTGAGCCATCTGACAGAATGGAAAAGAAATCTTGAGACTTCACCAATGATATTAAATCTTCCATTTTATCTCTGTAAATATATTCTGTGAAAACTCTTGCTTGTTTGTCGTTACAGTAGGTTTTACTGACTGACACCCCATTCGCTCGCAATAAATTTATTTCATCTTTTAGATCAGTAAATTGTCGTGCTTTTTTACCAAGAAAAAGTTGTTCTAAAAGAACTCATTTGCTCAAATTCTTTTTCTTCCATTTTTGGACAATCTTTTTAATGGCTGCCTGCAGGGTTATACTTGGGCAAAAATGCTTTTCTGGATGCTTCATGTAAATCTGATGACTCATGAAATTGACGTTTGCTTTTCTAAAAGATGAACACCCATCCCTGAATGAATTATTTTTCCCTGATTTATCAAATAGTTCACACCATTCACATTTCATGATGTTCAGTTCACTGTCGTATTTAACCCATTTACGATTCTGTTTCCAAGAGACAACAAATTTATATGTTTTTTTCTTTTCTAAGGGTGGCTCTCCATCATGTGGTACAGTAGGAGGAGGCACTGAGCTTGAGGTACACTGTTGGTCATGGGCACAGTCAGAAATAGGGCTAGGAGGAGGAAACAGAAGAAGGCAGGACTATGCATGCAGGTTCAGCTTCAGAAACAAAGGTTAGATTTTGTTACTGACACATTCACATTGGAAGTACTAGTGCTGGAGATTGCTGCTGCACTACTGGCATCAATCTGAGAGACTTCAGACTGGCCGCTGCCACCACCAGACTGAGACACACAAGACTGCATCTGGACATCAGCTACAGGAACTGCAGCATCCACTGTGGCCATTTCACCACTTGTTTTACTGAACTTGTAGTGAAAAAGAGTATTAATTGGTTTGGGTAAAGCTTTCTTGGGTGGCATGGTCGTTTAACAGTGTGCTGTGAGCTTGTCTTTGCCTTCTTATGTAACAAATGTCAATAAAAATTGCTATGCTGCGAGTCAGAAAAGTGTGTGTATTTTTTTAATATATCACCTACATTGCTAAATAGATGGATCCCTCAGAGCAGGCAGGCAGGCGAGTGAGGGCATTCAAATAAATTCAGTTCAGTAATCGGAGATTAACTCAGAAAATTCCTTGGAACAAGTCAAGACCAAGTTAGTCTGCAACTTAGGCCAAGGCAAGGCTGTTGAACTAGTTAGGGATTTATTTCTCCCACCAAAACTGATAACTGTACTGTCCCCAACCAAAACGAGAGAGAGAGAGAGAGAGAGAGACTGTAAGGTATTTCAGTACAGTAAGTCAGAGTGTATAATTTCACTCTCACTAGGAGTATGGTAGTGGGGTGATGGGCCGGGGCCCGTGGGGCAGGCCAGTGACAGTCGTAGTAGCCGTGGCACTAGGTAACACTACTAGCACAGCACAGATACAGATTGATATATTGTGCAACTTGAACGATTACATAGGCTACACTGTAGTTAGGCTGCAGGCAGTGAACTCAGTGCTTCCTTAGTTCAAAACAAAAAAAATTTTTTGTCTTAAATTTTATACGATTTCTCAACAGGCAAACGTATTACTGAAAAGGAGGCTGATAGCCAGTGAAGCTGTAATTCACCTTGAATTACTGCTCTTACTCTCAGTCTGACAAAAGTAAATTATGTATAAGATAAATGTGAAAAAGCTCACACTGTTATAACACACACTGACTGGACTGGTACTTAATGGTTTTAAGGCTAGCTGCTTCCCCCCCCTCATTTAGATACAACTGGTGCTGGATGGACTGGAGACAACAGTGCGTTGTCAATTGTTGCAGATCTGGGAGTAAGAGACTCTGAGGGATTAACACTGCTGCAGCTTAATGTGTATTAAATTATCCCTTTTTTTTTTTTGACAAGCTACCTGCCCTCACAAAAAAAAAAAAAAAAATGAAAAGCAGTTGTCAACTCTGAAAGACCACCAAGTATTTTTTTGTCACACAAAATGAATAAGAAGGGAATCAAAATGTGGCAATGTTGTGGACCTGGTAAAACCACAGTAGTTGCTCAACAGGCAGACAGCTCCTGTAAATCTGAACTTTATTTTAAATAGAAAAAAAATAAATAAACAGCAACTGCCCTTTTATCTGGACTGCAGCAAATCTCACACTGCCTTTGCTTAGACGTATGGTTTACTATAATACACAATCACTGGACTGCCAGGTACTTAATGGTTTTAAGACTAGCTTCCAATGTGTATTAATTTAAATGAGTTTTTACAGACTGTCCCCACAAAAAAAAAAAAAAAGAAAAGCAGTTATCTGAAACTAGCACAAGGATTCTTTCCCCAAAAAATAAATGAGTGAGGATCAAGAGGGCAAGGTTGTGATAACACCACACATTGCTCCTCCTTTCCTCACTTAGTGTGTATAAAAATAAACTGCAACTGCTCTTTTTTTATATTTAGTCCCCTCTTGCAAGCAAACACGACTGAAGAAAATCCCCCCCTTGCTTAGGGGGAGGTGAAGTCTCGATTCACTTTGCTTGCCTGTTATTTCCAGCTGTACAAATGTTTTTTTTTCTCTTAATTACAGCCTTTAGCTATTAAACATAGTCCACCTGCCTAAGATACAGATAATATTGTTTTTGCACAGAAATGAAATGATTCAGTTTGGTGAACTGATCGCGATCACGGAGCTTCCCGCCTAGTGACTGATACACACAAACTCCACAAAACTGCATAGCTGCTGGATTTGATGCGCATGCCTATGTTAACCTTACTGTACCACGAGAATGACAGAAAGAGGAACACATGGTACAGTAAGGTTAACATTGCATGGGATATGCCAGAGTTTAGCCACTAGGTTCCGCCTTTAGCTCCGTGATCACCCCGCCCCATGCGCATAACACCCATCCCGATTGGTAGCCCTTCAAGACTGTGCAGCCCAGCACCCACCCAGCCCCTTCCTACCAGTCACCGCCACAGCTCAGCTCAGTTTGTGAATGAGCGTCCGCCTCCTTTGCACTGTAGCTCCTCCTGAACCTGTTCTCCGTCTGGCGACGCCACATCCCGCCTCCTTTTCTGTGGACACTCCTCATGCAGATGCTCCCATGCTCAGTCCTAAGTCCTCAGTGAGTTGCTGCAGACGAACGTCAAACTAAAAAAAAAAATTTCAGCCTGCCTGTACACTCAGCTATGCGCCCCTAGTGGCAGCTCGCGGTACTGCAGCCAAAAGAATAAATAGGCTATCTGCACTACAGCGCAAGCCACAGACAAAACTACATGCACCAGCCTGTTCCTACTTGCACTAGGAACAGGCTGGGTATGCTAATTTTGACCCCTGATCCCATCGCATTTGGTATTTATCTTGCATTTCCCTGGACACTGGGAATGAAAAAGCTAAGACTTCTGTCTTGGTGGTATTTAATGTATATCCCGAGATAGTCGAAAAGTATGAATTTGGGCAAAATAAATAATTTGAATATCTGCATATAATCCCAATTTATGCTCAGACCCCCCGAATCCCCAAATGTTGGGATTCAAACGTATACTCTGGACCAAGGGCTCAATATTTACAGCGAATAGAGCGTACAACCCTGCCGCGTTCCCCTCCCCAGCTGAAACGAAGCAGCAGTGTATCCACTGACCTTGACAGTACATCCCTGAAATAAAATTAAGAAAAAGTCTGGAAAACCCAAAGCCAGCCAATACTTCATTCAATAAGTACAAGAGACTTTATTGAATGCCTTCTCTGCATCAACACTCATTATTACCAACATACTAAAATGCCAGCAGAATAGGCCTAATGGTCTCTTGAGTCTGCTCGATTTCAGCACCTGCACTGAGGGTCGATTCTGGTACCCCCCCCTTGGGTTATACTGTCCCCCAGTCCCTGATGTTCCACCTGTACTGGGCCTGGTCAGATTTACTCTCCCCCGTACCTGTCCCATTACCCACTTAAACCAGTCCACAGTCTCCACCTCTACCAGCTCCCTGGGCAGTGCATTCCATGTCTCCACCACCCTTTCAGTGAAACAACATCTCCTCCTCTCCCCTCCAAGCCTGCCCACTTCCAGCCTACACCCATGACCTCTCGTTGCCCCGGCCTCCTTTATTGATCCCTTTCATGTACTTAAAGACCTCCATCATGTCCCCCCCGTCCCTCCTCTTCTCCAAGGTGTACATGTCAAGCTCCCCAAGCCCCTCCTTATAGGTCCTCTTCCCCCAGATCATTTTGGTTGCCCTCCTTTGGACCTTCTCTAGGAGTGTAATGTCCCTTTTTAAATGTGTTCTCAAAATCTGCACACAATACTCGAGATGTGGCCTAACCAAGCAGTTGTACAATGGAAGGATTACTTCTGCCTTTCTGGAGGTAATCCCCTGGTGATGCATCCCAGCATCCTATTTGCCCTTGCCGCTGCCCTCCTACAGGTCTGAGTTCATACTGACATCTACCACTACTCCCACGTCCCTCTCACCTTCCGTGACTTGAATCATGTCTCCTCCCAGGGTATACCCTTGGCCTGTATTTCTGACTCCAGGTGCAGAACCTTGCACTTCCCCACAGTGAATTTTAGTTTCCATTTTCCCCGACCACCTTTCCAGAGCCTCCAGGTCCTCCTGCAAGGCCACCCTGCCCTCCTACTCATCCACAACTGCAACCAGCTTTGAGTCGTCTGCAAAGAGACTCATCTCACTCCTGATGTCCGAGACATAGACATTAAACAGGAGTGGCCCCAGCACTGACCCCTGGGGTACCCCACTAGTAACCCACCTTAGGGATGAGGCTAACCCTCCAACAACCACCTTCTGAATATGCTCAGGCAGCCAATTTCCTATCCATCTTAACAACCGACTCCCTACCCCAATTTCCTTCAGCTTAGCCAGCAGGCCACTGTGGGGAACTGAATCAAATACCTTGCTAAAGTCCAGAAAGAGGAAGTCCACTGGCCTATCCTGGTCCAGGGCCCTCGTCACCCAGTCATAGAACTCAACAAGGTTTGTCAGGCAGGATCCTCCCGTGACAAAGCCATGATGCCTATCGTCCAAGTACCCAGTTTGCTCCAGTAACCCCCCAGCCTTTCCTTGACAATACACTCCATTACCTTGCTGACCACCGATGTCAGGCTAACGAGCCTGTAATTTTCTGCCTCCTCTCTTGATCCCCCCCTTGTGGATCAGTACAACATGGGCCACCCTCCAGTCTTGGGGCACCCACCCAGTCCTCAGAGAGATGCTGAAAAGCTCCGCTAGAGGGAATGCCACGACATCCGTCAGTTCCCTCAGCACCCTGGGATGCATCTTATCTGGCCAAGGTGCTTTCTCTATCCGAACGGACCCAAGTGATTCCTTTACTCTCTCTACCAGGATTTCAGCCTTCACATCTTCCCCCTTTTTACCCTGCACTGCTGGCCCCCCCACCAGTTTGTGGTGGCCACTCCCTTTCCCCAGACCCGTCAGGGCCCCTGGTCTCTACCAGTCCCACCCCTCCTCCAGTTTGCCCTCGCTCCCTTCGCAAGACATAGCTCCTCCATCCCCCCCAAGTAAACACTGAGGCAAAGTACTCATTTAGGACTTCTGCCTGTTCCCGCCTCCTGTGCCCAACCATCCCCCTACCCTTATCTTGCTGAGCTACCCCCTTGCTTTCCTTTTTTCCCCTATGTATCTAAAGAACCCCTTGTCCCCCCTCCGGACCCCACTGGCCAAGGACTCTTTTTTTTTTGCCTTAGCTGCTCTCACCACCCTGGTGACTCTCTTGGTTGTCAGCTCATATTCCTCCTGGTCCCTTTCACTCGAGCACTTGCAGCGTCTATAGGCCACCTTCTTTTCCATAACCACCTCCTGTACCTCCCGGGTCCACCAGCAGGGTTTTCTGGTCTTACCGAACTTTTGCCTTTCCCTTGCGCAGGATCTGGTAACCTCCTGTATTCCCCTCCTAATGATCTCCCACCTGCTGTCAGCATCCATATCCGGCCTTATCCTGTCCAGATGATCTATAAAGATCCTTCCCATCTCCCTGAAGTCTGCACCCCTAAAGTCGGTTACTACCATCCTTGTTCGGCTTTTCTCCCCCCCAGGTCCAGGAAGAACCAAACTGGGGCATGATCACTCCCCGCCAAAGGGTCCTTCACCTCTAGGCTCTTGATCTGATCACTGTCCGCCAGGACCACGTCCAGTGTCCGGGTCTCCCTGGTTGGCTCACCCACCTGTTGTGTCAGAAATACATTCTCGAAGACATCCAGCAGCCTCTGCTGTTTGGCCACTGGTGACGTCATAGTCCCCCAGTCTGTTCCTGGCATGCTGAGGCCCCCCATTATTACTACCCTTCCCTTTCCCAATCTACAGTGTCCGTCGAGATTTGCCACCAAACCTTCTCCCAGGACCTCTGCCAGTGCTGGTTGTCTGTACACCACTCCGACCTTTACTCTTTTACCCCCTCTGCGTCAGCAAGGTGACCCAAAAAACCTCCACGGTCCCCTCTGCCTCCTCTACCCCTCCAATACCCATGCCATTTCTGACTAACAGTGCTACACCACTACCACCCCCTTCCCTCCCTCCTATTTTTTCTAAACATAGTATAGCCCTCCAGTGGCCCAGGTCTCAGTGACTGCTGCCACATCTACCTCCCCCTCAACTAGCATCGCCTGGAGCTCGGGGCATTTTATTTCCTATAAAGCTGGTTGTTTAGTTCGAGACTGGTGATCCTTGATATGCGCAACCTGGTGAATGTGGCTTGCACATGTCGTCCCAGGAGAAAACCAGTTTGGTCAATATGTATTAATTTAGGTATAAATTAGTTCTAATCTTCTGGTTATTATCTCAGTCAGGATTTTGTAGTCCATATTTAATATAGAAATCGGACAGTAGGAGGCACAGTTTGTTAGGTCATTGGCCAGCTTTGGGAGTACCACATCTGCCTGGGTCCAGGAAGGTGCCACAGCCCCCAATTACCAGGGCTGCATTATATGCCCGATATAATGGGACGACTGGATCCCTTAAAAGCTTATAAAACTCTCCAGGAAAACAGTCGGTTCCTGGGCATTTACCTGTCTTTAAACAGGAAATCTCAGAAGTTATTTCTGAAGAGAAGATGGGGGCATTCAACATCTGATTATCAGCCTGGGAAACCTCTGGAAGACTCAACTGAGCAATGAAATTCAACAAAAAGGTTTGATCTGGGGCCTGATCAGCAATATACAAGGTGGTGTAGTAGTCCTTAAAGGCATTGGCGATATCTAAAGTAGAGAAAGGCATCTGTTTAGTTTGTTGGTGAAAATGTTTGTAACCACTGCTTTAGCTTTCCTTCAATGCTACCTGTGAGCCAATAACCATAGAAACATAGACTGACGGCAGATAAGGACCACTTGGCCCACTCAGTCTGCCCATTTCCCTACCTACTGGATAGGCTGCAGATTCTACTTAACCAACAGCCGACTTCCTGCCACCCACTACAACTGCCTTATGTCTGTCCCATACATGTTTAAATTACCCCACTGTTTTAGACTCAATAACCTCCCCAGGAAGGCAGTTCCATGCATCCACCACTCTCTCCATGAAAATAAATTGCCTCACATTACCCCTGAGTCATCCCCCCTCTATCTTTAAATTGTGCCCCCTTGTTCTTACACATCTCTTATTCTGAAAGATGCTACCCCTCCTGGACTTTGTTGATTCCCTTGAGGTACTTGAACGTTTCAATCATGTCACCCCTGTCCCTTCTTTCATCAAGGGTATATTTATTAAGCTCTCAGTCTCTCTCTTCATATGGTTTCTGATGCAGACCCTGTACCATTTTAGTTGCCCTCCTCTGGACTGCTTCCATCCTGTCTATGTCCTTGCATAGCGGAGGTCTCCAAAACTGCACACAGTACTCCAGATGGGGTCTCACCAACTGTCTGCACAGAGAGATAATCAATTCCCTTTTTCTACTTGTGATGCCCTCTCCTATGCATCCCAGTATCCCCCTGGCTCTCCTTACTGACTTCTCACATTGCTTACCCACCTTTACATTATCTGATACGAGTACCCCCAGGTCCCTTTCCATTTTTGTTGTTGTCAGTACCTCCCCTGCTATTGTGTACTCTTCTCCTGGGTTTTTGTTTCCCAGGTGTATTACTTTGCACTTCTTTGCACTGAATCTAAGTTGACATACATCTGACCATTCCTCCAACCTTGCCAAGTCCCTTCTCATCCTTTCTACCCCCCACTTGTGCATCAACTCTGTTACAGATCTTTGTGTCACCTGCAAAGAGGCATACCTTTCCCTCCAGACCCTCTGCAATGTCACCTATAAAGATGTTAAAGAAGACTGGACCCAGTACTGAGCCCTGAGGTACTCCACTAGTAACCCACCTTTCTTCGGAATGTGTTCCATTCACTATTACCTTCTGTGTCCTGTTGTGCAGCCAGTTTGCTACCCAGGCTACCACCAGGGATAGAAATTAACTTTTTTCGGTACCTGCACCAAGGTGCATGTGTCGGCAAAAGTTACATGCACCACGGTCAGAATACTTGCACCAGTGGACAAAATGATAAAAATTGAAAAAAATAACTATTCTGAAATCGTCACATGTGAAAACGAATACAGTACTATAGGCATCATTCACATGTCACTCACAGTTGCAAGCAGATGAGATTTGTTTTACTCTATGACAGATACCGATCGGAAGAATGACGTCACTAACATGGACAGTCACACACTAGTTCGGTGGAACAGACTTAGGCTAGGCATGAAAATGTATAGTACATGTTGAGATCCCTCAAGCAAGTAAAAATGTGATATCTATGAGCTTTTGCGTTTTACAAAATACAAAGTGCCCCACACAAAAAAAGAAAAGCAGTTGTCAAAGCTCACCTGATCAAATTATTTTTTTCACACATAATAAACGAGTGGATAACCACAATGTGGAAAAGTTGTGGTGGGAAACCCACAGTAATTGCTAGCTCAACAGGCAGACAGTTAAGTCCTTTGACCCATTATTTGTGCTATACGCCCCAAAAAAAAAAAAAAAAAAAAAGCCAACTGCCCTTTGCTTGAGATGTAGCAAATCTGTCACTGGCAGCCTTTGTTTAAATCAGTTTATTTACAGCATACACAAACACTGGAATTTTATTTTTGTTAATGATTTCCAGGCATTTCCCCCCTCAGAAACTGGCACTGGACTGGAAACAAGTGCTTTTGACTGACGGACCCACACTCAGACTGTGAGGGATTAAGACTGCTGCAGCTCCTACTAATACATATTGAAAGAACTTTTTAACAGACTGCCCCCACAAACAAAAGCCAAGCACTTGTCTGACTGAAACTACACCAAGTATTTTTTTCACACAAAAATAAACAGGGTTCAGAGATAAAAATGTGGCAAGGAGGTAGTAATAAAACTACAAATTTCTTTACAGGCTCCTTACTTTCCTTAGAAGGCTTAGAGTGAATAAACAATAAAGCAACTACTCTTTTTTTTTTTTTTTTTTTTATACTTGGGTTGGTCCCTTCTAAAACATAAAGAATAGGTCCAGAACTGAAGAAAATCAACTTGCTTGGGGGTGGGGTGAAGCCCAGATTACTTGGATTGCGTGCTTCTATTATTTGCCCCATATAAATTTTTTTTTGTTAATTGCCGCCTTTAGCTGGTAAACATCATTTCCCTGCCTAGATACAGCTAAAAGTACGACTTTGTGCACAAGTGAAAGATCAGTCGGTCACGGAGCTTCCGCCTAGCGACTGTTCTCAAACTCTCCACAAAACTGCGTGAGTTACAGACCCAACTTGCATGCCTATGTGAACCTTATTGTAGCATCGGGTGACAGTGAGACACATGTGGTACAATAAGGTTAACACATTGTGCCAATGCCATCAATATACCAGTCAATTCCTAGGAAGGAGTAGTAGGAGTCGTCGTTGGACCCACCGTGAGCTCCAGAGTCTGATATTGTGATGACCCACACACCGCCCCATGTGCATTACTTTAGCTCCCACCCAGATTGGCATTCTTTCAATGCTGCAGCCCCCCCAGTGCCCAGCCAGTTCCCCCACCCCAACCCCTTCATACAAATCAGTGCTGCAGCCTGCAGCCCACATGAATATTTATATACAGCGGTGGTCAGTGCGTGATGCCAGCCAGCCTACTTTATATTTGTTCGTATTCAGCTGCTCCCTCGATGTACTACCAGCAACTCCATGTCCTCCCACCTTCTTCTCCGTGGACACACCTCCAGGCCGCTGCTCACTCTCAATGATGCTGTGTCCTGATTCCTCCTCTGTGGCACGCACATGACGCGATGTCCTAAAAAATGTCTGCCTTACTACTTGGCCCTGCGCCCCTTGTGGCGCCTCATGGAACTGCAGGCAAAAAAAAAAGTACATGCTAGCTACATGCACTAGGGTGCAAGCCAGTAACAAATCTACATGCACCAGCCTGTTCCTACTTGCACTGGGAACAGGCTGGGTATGCTAATTTCGACCCCTGGCTACCACCCTGGGACCCACTCCCAGACTGGCTAACTTGATTATTAATCTTTAGTGCGGGACTGTGTCAAATGCCTTGCTAAATTCTAGGTAGGCCATATCCACAGCCCTTCCCTGGTCTATTACTTTGGTCACCCAGTCAAAGAAACCAATTAGATTCATCTAACATGACTTTCCTGCTGTAAATCCATGCTGCTTTGGGTCCTGTGCCCCGCTGGCCTCTAGATACTCAACAGTTCTTTCTTTCAGAAGTTATTCCATCATTTTCCCTACCACCGAGGTCAAACTTACAGGTCTGTAGTTTCCTGCTTTTGCCTTGCTCCCACTTTTGTGAAGAGGAATCACATCTGCCCTCAGGTACCACCCCCTACTCCCATGGTTTGTTAAAAAGTGTGGTCAGTGGTGTCACTAGGTCCTCCCTTAGTTCTTTTAGGATTCTGGGGTGAATCCCATCAGGCCCCATTGCTTTGTCCACCTTGAGTTTTAGGAGTTCTTTCAGGACTCTTTCTTCTGTAAATGGACTGGTGTCAACCCCCCTACCCAGAGTGCTTCTACTGTCTGGTTTAGGTAACTCCTCCTCATCTGCTTTTGTGAATACTGAGCAAAAGTATTCATTGAGTATCTCTGCCTTTTCACCGTCTCCCCCTGCCCACCTCCCCTCTCCCTTATTAATCTTCATTATTCCTCCCTTAACCTTTCTATGCTCCCTAATGTACCTATAAAAGGTTTTATTCCCCTTAACCGAATTGGCTATTTTTTCCCTTGGTTTGGGCTTTTGCTATTCCGACTGCCTTTCCCACTTCTTTCTGCTTTAATTGATAAAGTTCCTTGCCGTGCTCCTTCTGTGATTCCTTATACTTTCTGAATGCAGTCTTTTTCTCCTTAACCTTCCCTGCCAGCTCTTTTGAGAACCATAGTGGGTTTTTTACTCCGCTTTGTTTTCTTTGTTTCACACAAAAGGCTTGTTGCTTCTATGATGGCAATTTTGATTTTTCTCCATTGTTCTTCCACCCCTCCTTTTTGGCCATTTGCTAGTGCATTCCTCAGGTATTCACCCATTTTGCCAAAGTCAGCCCTTCTACAGTCCAATATCCTTGTTTTTGTATGGCTCGTCTCCATGGTTGTGCTTACTGTGAAGCACACTGTGCAGTGGTCGCTTGTTCAGAGATGTCGACTGACTTCTAAAATTTGTGATCCTCTCTCCATTTGAGAGTACCCGGTCTAATATTGCTCCCTCCCGAGTGGGTTCCAACACTAGCTGTCTAAGGCCTGCCCCCTGCAGGGCATCGAGAATGACCCTGCTCTTGGATGTGGCTGCAGTACGTCATCCAGTTAACATCTGGCATATTCAGGTCCCCCATCAACAGTATTTCCCCTTTTTCAGCCATGTTGAGAATTTCCTCCCCTTGAGATGGGGGTCTGTATACAACCCCTGTGCGGATTGTGATGCCATTCTGTCTCCAAGGTGACCCAGAGTGCCTCTTGTCCTCCCCCTTTACTTTTTAGTTCTGTAGCTTTGATCCCTTCCCTTATGTATAAAGCTACTCCACCTCCTCTTTTCCCTTCCCTGTCCCTTCTGTGGACTGTGTGCCCCAGTATGCTGGCATCCCAGTCATGGTTCTCCACGTACCATGTTTCCATGACTGCCACAATATCCGATTGTTCAACTTCCATCAAGGCTACTAGCTCAGGAAGCTCGTTTCCCAGACTACGGGCATTGGTACTCATTGCCCTCCATTTAATGTTGGCTTTATCCTCCCCCTGCAAATGCCTGCTCTTATTGCCCTTGTCTATTTTTCCATTTACCCCATCCTGCCCTCTGTTGAGCACTGTACCTCAGTGTTTACCTTACTACCCGACATGTTTTGTGGGGGAAGGCTTGACATTTCCTGCCTCTTATCAGCACCTCCTCCCATGGCTAGTTTAAAAGCTTGCCAAGGAAGCATTTAAACATGTCACTTAGGAGCTTGGTTCCCTTCGTGGACAGATGCACACCATCGTGCCAGTATAGACTTCCATCTCTCCAGGTGTACCCCCAGTCCCAATGAAGCCAAAGCCCTGTGCTCTGCACCAGTTTTGCAAGCATTCATTAAAGTGCATGGTGTGCAGTACCCTAGCCTCACCCCTGCCATGGACTGGCAGCACCTCTGAGAAGATAACCATGTTTGCCACCTGTCTGAGCCCCTCCACAAATTCATCCAGCACTGCACTGATCCCATGCCTAGCTCGGTCATTTGTCCTAAGGTGGACAATGATATCTAGTTCCCTCTCCTGTGATGCTGCTTCTGTAATCCTGAGGATTCGCTTTTTGTCCCTCTAAGCCATGGCACCAGGCAGGCACCTTACTTCCTTCTCCTCTCCCTTCCCCAGATCTACCCCTCTAACAACTGAGTCCTCTATCAGAAGCTGCTTCCTTCCCCTGTGGTGTCCCTTGCCCCCTTTTGTGGGTCTCCCTTGTGGATGTCCTCAGCATTCTTCTTGGTCTCCACTGAGGGTGTCATCATAGAGAAACCTTGCTCTGCCAGACTGGCGTATGGTTTGTGTAGAGGTACAACTAGGGGGCTTCACCTCTGTTCCACCACCCACGTCCTCCCAGAACCCACTGTGGTCCAACTGCTCTTCATACTTGGCAGCCTCTGAGGCAGTGGTTGTGGCAGTGGTGCTCTTTTAGTGGGTTGGCCTCCTTAGTCCTTGCCAGTTCAGCCTGGAGGTGGCCAATCTCCTCCCTCAGAGCTGACAGTTGCCTGCAAATAGGACAGCAACGCAGTTTCCAGAAGGTCTCCCAGAAAACTGCTGCCCCACAGCCAGTGCATTGCACTACTCCCCACATGTCCCTCTTCCTTATAATATACAATATATAATATATATATATATATCCTTTATGCACTGTACTGGGTTATTAAGAATATGACAGTTCTGCCTCAAGACCTGTTGAGGAAGTGATGTCAGAACTTTGGCTATAAAGGAAATGCTACGCCTGGGGTGTGGGGAAGGGTGGGTGGGTAGTCCACAACCACTGGTGACTACTAGAAACAATCAAATACACCATTGCTCCACCACCCTGGTGAGTACTGCCCTTTATAGTAATTCAACTAACCTCCAGTATCTGATTTGTAAACTATTTAAAAGTAATTTGATGCAAACTGTCACAGAATGAGACCCCCCTTTCATAGTAATGTTGCTTTAAATACAATAGGTTCTGTTTGATCAGATAATCCAAAAGTGAATTTATTTTTTAAGACAACTCAAGTCAGCCTTATGTTGCAAGTTAAAGAAACTTTTCTGCAAGGTCTCCAGGGTAGAAATGTGGTTTTGGAGATGCACTTTCCGTGCTTCCAGTTATCTCTTTTTCCAAGCAGAGAAAGCAATAAGCTTCCCCCAAACAAACAGCTTTAACTGTGTCCCACAAAATCGTGGGAGCAATCACCACATCATCGTCTTCCATGGCCGATTATATAGTGTCAGCTACAGAGGTCTGTACCTCTTTATCTTGTATAAGGGACAAATATAACCTCCAGAAAGTAGTTTTCTTCAGTTGCCCTAGATCTAATTTAAAGAAGATGGAAGCATGGTCAGACAGTGTTATATCTCCTATGCCACCTGCGACTGCTTCCAGTAATCCAGTACTATCTTAGCACTTATTCTACCCTACACACTCTTCCCCTTTTGTAAGCACAATTCTTGCTCCTCATTCTTCTCCCCTCCACTCTTCCACACCCCCCTCCCCTCGTAGCTCTCCCCAAACCTCCCCGCTTGTTTCTCGTTACTGTTCACACCCCCATACCACACCCTCGATTTGCTTCTCCATCCCTTTCCCTCCCTCCACCCCTATTTCTCCCACCTCGCCTTTTCCAGTATGCCCTGCTATTGCAGCCGAGGTACACCCTCTCTTCCCCCAGTTCTATTTCTTGCCCACTGTCCAATCTACCCTACTGCTACCATATGTTCACTCCCTCTGGTTCAGACAAGGCCTCATGGGCTGATTCTTATATTGTACTATAGTCATATCGCATTGTCAAAGCTTCTGGACTGTTTTGTACTTACTACTCTACTTAGCCCAAGAGATGATGGTTAGATGTTTTTCCTCTACTTGTTTGATTGTAACTGCTATCTTCCCTTAGACATTGTAAATACTGTAATTTGTCTGCTGGCCATATACCCTTCCCTCTTATGTAACTTCTACTGACGTGGAACCTATGTAAAGAGCTTCCCAGGTCAAAGGCACTTTCCAAGATCTTTATTTTAATTTTGGTGACTGGGTAGGCCCACTGGAACCACCACAGGCTCTTTTTCAGGGGTGACCCAGGAGTAATTACAGGCGAAGTTATACACACATTTTACAGGATACGAAAAAAGGAAAATAGTTCACATACCAAACAGTACAATTAGTTAACATAATCAAGACAGTTGCGGGTTCCGACAATAAGGTACACACATTTTGGAAGACAAATAGATCCAAAACACAAACGGACTTTTAAATTCACAATAAATACGTAGACCAGGTTCCTAAACTGCAAACCAAGTTAGCACGGCAATGCTCGTTGGGGTTGTCCTGTTCTGGTATTCTTAACTAATGTGGCAGTTATACCAAACAAGGCATGCATTCGCCCTTTCACTAAGCACTAGGAGAACTATTATGGAGAGCTACTGGTACCAAGTGCAGAGGCTCTGCTCCATCAGGTGAGCCTTGAGTCCTCTCTTAAATCCCCCCCGAGTTGCATTCTTGGAGCATTCCTGGCATTGCATTCCAAAGGTGGGGTATATAGACAGGAAAGGATTGTTGTCCTTGGGAGGATCTCACTTTTGGAACTTGGAGGAGCTGGAGGCCGGATGATCCGAGACTCCTACTGTTATGTTTGTCCTTTACTGTGCCAGTCAGACTGGGGGGGGTGCATCAAGCCCGATTTTGTATGCCAGGCATAGAGTGGGGTATTTTAGTCTGCCTTTAAAAAAAAAAAAAAACAACAACACTTTGTATTTTTGCTCCTTCCCTGCCTCCCACGCTCTGCCCCATCGGGAGACACCTGACCTCTGCCCCTGCTCCTTCCTGCCTGGAGCTCCCAGTGGACTCCCCCCCCCCATGTAGCCTTGGCCCCCAGGCTGGGACAAGGCAGGGACCCGTACGCCCGGAAATCTATGCATGTCATTGGGAGCCACTGGCAAGGCAAGTAGTGGGCATCTAGAGCCTGGGATGGCACTCAATCTTCCCGGAACATGGTGGCAGATTTTTCCTCTAGTTGCTTTCAGGCATGACGTGCACCCTGACGTCCAGGCAGAGCTCCACCAACATCAGTCACGCCCCCTTGTTCCAGCAGGGCACTTGCTGCACTTCAGGCCTCCGCCTGAGGGCAGCCAAGCACCGAGCTGCATCCCCCTCCCTGGAGAAGGCGAGCGGTCTACAAAACACTCAAGCCTTCTCCCCACGGTAGGCCCTCCGACTTCCCGGACTCGTTCCCAAACCCAGGTCGCCAGCGTCGCTAGTGGTAGCGTTACCACTGTGCCATCACGCCAGCCCTTTAGTCTGCCTTCTAAGGATGGCCAGCTTAAGGTTTGGAGCACCTGGCAGGGATGCTCCATGGTTGGGGCACCTGCAGCGAACCCGCTTATCCTGTGGTATACAGTTCGCAGTTTCTGGATCTCTGCATCTTTGACTGAGTAGAGGACTGGTGCACCATATGTCAAGGAAGGTAGAAGGGTGCTAGTGGCACCCTTTAGTCATGAATCCATTGTTTGGAAAGGACTGAGGCAATAAAGTTGTCCTATCCTCTAGCTCAAGGTCTTGTTTAACTGGTCGATGTGTGGCTGCAAGGTGCAGTCGGTCTAGGATTACCCCTAAATACTTAATGGTATCTACCACTTCAACCATTCATGAGAGTGGGTGTTGGCAATTGCGAGCTATCAGGACCTAGGTGTTTGGGGCCAAAAAGTATGGCCTTTGTCTTTTTTCCATTCAAGACAAATTTACTTCTTTCAAGATCCTAAACAAATAAATCTCCTAGATCAACCATCCATAGTTAGCCGATAGCCTCCTTAGAGTGTAAAAAATAATCCAATCTAGAACACACTTTATGTACTGCTGAATAACAGTATAGTTTTTTGCTATGTCTTTATTTATGTTTCCAAGAGTCAATATACCCAAGTTCTACAAGAAATCTACTTACTTTTTGTGCTACCTTACAGTCTGCCTGTGGGAGGTCGTATCTAAATGGGGGTTACAAACCAGACTAAGGTCTCCCTTATGATCAGAATGCCTTCTGTCCATTCAGCAATTTTAGTAAAAGGTTACAAAAATGCATAATCAGAGCCTGGGGAGAGAGATAAACCAACACAACTGTTACTACTTTACCATAATAAGTGCCCTTTAAGAAGGCATAACACCCCTCAATGTCTGTCAGTTTCCTCCACCCTATAGGGCACCCGGTTAGGGATTAATACCGCTGTTCCCCAACAGCACCCTTGCTTATAAGTAAAAGCTACCATTTTGTCAAAACCAAATTTTAGGAGCTTATCATGCTATAATTTAGATGGGTTTCTTGCAACACAATAAAATCTGCCCCCAATTTTTTCAAGAAAGAAAGAATGAATTTTACTTCTTTTAACCAGATTGGTGAGACCATGGACATTGTACAAAACAAAAGTAGTATCTGTTTTAGCCATAATCAATGGTATGGAAAGCGACATTTACACCCTCATAAACCCCACCAACGGGCAAATTAACATAAGGTGACCATAAGTAGACTCCTTGGCTAAAAAAAGGGGTGACAGCAATACAATTTAAGATAACTTGCAACAAAACCATTACAATAACTATAATACACCAAACAGCTGTGCTTCCAAGGTTGGCGGTCTGAACTGCCACACCTCTAGTGCCTTCCCCCAATATATGGAATTGTAGAAACAATAACAATAGGGAAGGGGGGAAAAGAAGCAACTATGCCCCCCAGTAGGGAGCCCTCTTTCAGAGTCTAGGATGTAAAATGTGGACTCTCCACAGAATGTTAATAACGTCAAAACACACCCATGTAAAAGGAGACGAGCGAAATTATCCTTCAAAAAAGCAGTACTATGCAGTCATTCCCTTCCCCCACCCAGCCAAGAGATATTTTTATACGTAGAGCAACTACAAATCATCATTCACCAAACAAGTATAAAACGGGCTATAAGGGAGAGCTAGAGAGAAAGTTACTGGGGGTATATGGGATAATATATCTGATAAATTCTAACCCACATGCACATTTTCAGCTAAAAAGCAGCAACTTTATTTTACTAAAGCATGTGAACCACCTTGAAGTTATAGCATTCTGGACAGGACTACTGTAAAACATCTTGAAACAGCCCCCTAAAATGCTGGACACAGGCAAAAATATACAAGTGCAACCACATATAAAACTATGTGACTGCGAAACTCAAAAAGTAGGTTTTCATCAGTCTGCCACGCCAGAGGTAAGGACACTGCACGTGACGCCAATGACCCAGGTTTGTGAACGAGCCCGAGTCGTTGGGGTCCAGCCAAGGAGGAGGACTGCGTGTCCCAGAGGACACTTCCCCCTCGTAAGAAGGAAGGCAGCCAACTCTTCTGCAGTAACTACCAGCAAGGTGACTACAGGTGGCAGTGTAGTCAGAAGCAGCCAAGTGGGAAAGAGGTCACCACACCCTTGTCACAAACATCCTGAGGGCCTGGAAGGACCAAACCCTTGGAAAAACTCCAGCCAGGCAGGATGGTATCCGGCCTCCAGTGGGCACCACACCTCTATGCACCTCCTCCCACCTGATATGGACTACAGCGGCAGCTGGGAAGCCCCACTATGGTGGCGAAGACAGAAAGAAAAGAAGTAAGATGGTGTGCCCAAGAGAAGGTAGGATAGAGGGATGGGGAGACTGGCTGAAGGGGAAGGGGGCATAGATGAGAGATAAAAAACAGTAACAGCACAAGGCGCTAGAGTGTCAGCTTCTAGGGCGGACGGTTTTGACATCTGCTGTCTCTCGGAGCTCAGTTAAATAACCCAAAAATACAGAAAAAAGATCAACCAGCATTTCCTTCGACAGACTCGTAGTCCTGAATACTTAAGGACCAGAACCATACCTCTTTTGATGATGGGGTGCCCTAGGAATCAACAGGGACAACAAAAGCAACCCAACCTTGGGGATGGTCCGGGTGCTCTACCAGGCCCCAGAGGCGCAAGTATTTATACATTTTTTTTAATTTTTAAAACTTACTATGCTTTACACTTCTGGTAGCTTGCCCAGTCAGCCGCCCTACTGTCAAACCGGAAGCCATCTGGACACAGTGTCCCCTGGACTACCCCCCAGGGTGGAGACATCAGAACCTCCTCTCGCAGCTTCAACAGTGCTCTACAACGGGTGCGCCAGACCCCCTCGTGTCTGCCGCAACCAAGAGGACATCGTGCTGCACACCAAAGGCCTTTTTTTTTCTTTAAGGAATGGGTGTGTATCACACTGAGCGCTGTGATGCGACCATGCCATGTGTTCCGACGCACCCTCGAGTAGCAGTGCCAACAAGTGCTCTGGTCATGGTGCATCCCGTGGTCACCGGACCAAAAAACACTCACCCCCCCTCCGCGGAGATGAAGGGCATGCAGTGGCCACTCAATTCACCCCTGGCCGGCCCTCAAGCAGCCCGCGTTAGCTACCAAACCTGGGTCGCGCGTGTCGCAGCAGTAAATCTCCACTGCGTCGGTGGCCCGTCTAGAGACACAAGTATTGGTAAATGGTGCCTTATCAGATAAATTCCCTATATTCAGGGGAGGCAAGGCAGGGGTTTGCCCTTGCTACTGAACCTTTCGCAGTGAGCATATGGGACAACATGGATTTTTCGGGGGCTCACGGGAAGTCTGGCCAAATGCATAAAGGCACACTCTACGCAAACGATATGCTTTTATATGTCACAGATCCGCAGAGATCAATGCTGGCCCTTCTTCACATGATTTCAGGATTCTCTGGATATGAGAAATCTGGGGAAAATCTAAGATACTGGCATTGGGCACAATAGATGGTGGTTTCCGGGGTAATACATGGAGGCTTAAGGAAGGTCATACTTCTTAAATATTTAAGCATTTAGGTGGGCAAAGATCCAAGTACTTTATACCAGCTTAATTATGCTACTCTTATCAAAATTGAGGAGGAGCTGCAAAGGTGGCATGCCCTACCCATTTTGTGGTACGGAAGAATAAATCTTAAAATGAATATTTTGCCCCAAATATTATAATTTAATGCAAATGATTCATATGGGTCTCACCAAAGCGGAGATAAAGAAACTAGATAACCTGTTTTCGGCCTTAATTTGGCAGGGCAAACGCCCACATACAAGCCTGCAACGCATTAAAGCAGATGTCAATAAGGTAGGTTTCAATTTCCCAGATCTTCGTTGTAATCACTTGGTTATCCAATTTTGTTACATAAAAGATGGGGTCTGTAGACCAACTGAGGTTGTGCAGATAGATTTAGAAGAAAGGGAGTGTCCTGCACGTTTGTCTGCCTATTTATCAAAATCAGGCTGCAGGGTTTATAGTGAGCTACAACAGGTTAACCCTTTGGTGGTAGCGGTTATTATTGACAGTTGGATACAAACCCGACGCCTCACTGAGGCAAGTGATGAAGAGACAGAGTTGATCCCGGTGGCTGAAATTAGCTCTCTCGGTTAGATGCAGAGTTTTGTGAATGGGATGATACTCTATCATCCCATTCACGAAACTCTGCATCTAATAACCTGGGGAATTCCCAGCCACTGGGATCAAATCACCTGCCTTAGGTGCATGGGTAGCCTGTATACCAAGTAAGGGATGTGGTCTTTTGAGGAACTGAGGGAAACTGCAGACAAGCCTCATGCACACTTCTTCCGCTACCTACAAGTGTGGGCATTTGGAAGGGGGTTAGGCCAGTACAGGGTTGGTGACACCCCACTTGTACAGGAAGAACACTTAACATACACCGCTGGGAGGGATGCCAGGAGTCTTATTCACAAGGCGGTACATCAGGAGAGGCAATTCTTCCCAGATGTTGCACTTAAGATGAAGGCCTTGTGGAAGAGACATGTGAGAACCTAATGACATCCAGTTTGTAAAATTTAGTAAAGGTATGAATGGATGACCACGTGGCTGCTCCGCATAAGTCTGCTGGAGATGCCTCTCTGAAGTTTGTTCATGACATGGCCATCGCTCTGGTGGAATGCGCTCTCACTGGTCCAGGCAGAGATGCTCCCGCCTTGTCATACGCTGTGGTGATTACTGATCTAATACATCTGGCTCTAGAGAGTCTTTTGATGCTTTTTTACCCGTATTTCAGCCTGCGGTCAAAATAAACAAGCTTGATGTTTTGCAAAAAATGTGTCTGTTCTCAATATAGATTCTGATTGCTCTCCTCGGATCTAAGGTGTGAAATTCTCTTCCTTTTTCGTTTTTCAGGTGAGGGCAGAAAGAAGGAAGTACGAGCTCATGGTTACAGTGGAAGAGAGACATGACCTTTGTTAAAAAGCCTGGCTCTGTCCTGAGTACCACCGAATTCGGGTGAAAAACTGTGTAGGGTTCTTCGGTTGACAGCACCCCCAGTTCGCTGATTCTCCTGGCTGATGCGATGGCCACCAGAAAAACCATCTTCATAGTAAGATGCATGACTGATGCTTCCTTCAAGGGCTCGAATGGTGCTTTTGTGAGGGCCTTGAGGACCAGATTAAGTTTCCAAGGTGGAACGATTGGCTTAATTGGTGGGCGTTTTAGTGTTGCTGCCCTTAAAAACCTCCTGAGGTGAGGGTCAGACCCCAGCGTATCCCCAGAGTCTGTGAACAAAAGTGCCCCCAGTGCCGAAAGTTGAACTCGCAAGGTGGCTGGCTGCAAGCCCTTGTCGAATCCCTCATGGAGAAATTGTAAAAGGACCGGGAGGGTTACTGGATGATCCTGTGTGCCCTTGGAGCGGAGCCAGAATAAGAATCTTCTCCATATCCTATAATACACCCTGGAGGATGAAGCACATCAGGAGTTGATCATTATTTCGATGACTGGAGCAGTGTAACCTAACTCTCTTGAACATTTCCCGCTCAATCTCCAAGCCGAGAGGGATAGATTGCAGTGCCGGACCGGACCCTGATGGAGAAGGTCTGAAGAGGGCTGGAAAACGAAAGGTTGTGCCTTTGACAGCTGAATGAGTAGAGGAAACCAGGGGCAGCGTGGCCACCTGGGACAGACTAGGATCATTTCCGCCTTGTCTCTGGCCACTTTGTGCAGAACCCTGGAGAGAAGTGGGATTGGAGGAAAGGCGTACAGGAGGCCAAAGTGACCTCAGTTTAGGGAGAAGGCGTCCTGTGCTATTGCTAGGTCGTCTCTGGCTAGGGAGCAGAACTGCTGAACCTTTGAGTTTTGTCGGCATGCAAACAGATCCACTTGTGGATTGCCCCACCTCTGGACAAGGAGCTGGAAGGCCGCGTCCTTCAGTTCCCATTCTCCCGGGAGAACGTCCTTACGGCTTAGCCAATCTGCTGTGATATTCTCCTGACCTGGTATGTACACTGCCCTTCTGCTTGCCAGGTGCTTCTCTGCCCAGCGGAAAAGGAGAAGGGATTCCCGAAGCATTTTTGTGCTTCGTATGCTACCCTGGTGGTTGATGTAGGCCACTGTTGTTCGATTGTCTGTTAGACTCAGCACATCCCTGGTGCGCACTTGCTGATGGAAGTGCTTTAGGGCCATACGAACTGCTCTCATCTCTAGGACATTTATGCTGTACCTCGATTCTGTCAGGGGACCACTTGCCTTGGGTTGATGTCTGTTGTAGGCGAGTCCCCCACCCGCGAGGCTTGCATCTGTTGTGATCCTTATCTGACATGGATGGCCGAGGTCTTGACCTCTCATCACGTTTTTTTCTCCAAGACCACCATCCGAGGGCGCTTTTTACCTGCTGCGACACTGGGATGAGCAGCCACCGAGGGTGGCTGGACTGGGACCACAGCTTGAGTAGGTGAGTCTGAATGGGCTGCATGTGTACCAGGGCCCATGGAACTGAATCTGCCAGGGATACTAGAGTCCCGATAAAGTTGTAAAAAGGACTGAGCCGGCAGTTGATTGTTCCTTTGGAATTTGTTGATGAGTTTTAACAGGTCCCTGAACTCTGAGTCCGGGGTGGGGGGATACCTTGTTGATCTACGTCTTGAATTCCGCTCCCAAGTGGCTCAGGCTCTGACTCGGAATTAGGGAGCTCTTCTTCCAGTTGATTAGAAAAACGTGAGCCGTGAGGCACTGGACTACATCTGCCACTGCCTGTACTGCTCGGTCGAGCTGTGGAGCCTTGATGATGATGTCATCCAGATAAGGGAATAGCTGGATCCCCCGGTTCCGTAGGTGGGCTATTACTGCTACCAGGACCTTCGAGAAGGTTCTTGGAGCGGAGGACAGTTAGAATGGGAGAGTCTTGAATTGGAAGCGACGACTGCCCAGCTTGAACCTCAGGTACTGCCTGTGCCTGCTGTGAATCGAGATATGCAGATAGGCATCTTGTAGGTCTATGGATGCTAAAAAGTCTCCTTGCAGCACCTCCTTGGCAGTTGAGGCCAATGTTTCCATCTTGAATGGTCTGCTGCGCACAAAGCGGTTTAGGAGCTTGAAGTCTAGGACTGGTCTGTGACCCCCAGTGCACTTGGGTACAATGAAAAACAGAGTAGACCCCGGTTGAGCTCTGTGGGGGGGGGTGGGACTTGTTCGATAGCCCCGGCCTGCAGAAGATCCATGATGGCCGGCAGTGTGGCTTGCCTTTTGGACGAGTTGTTTGAAATAGGTGAGGGCACCACATGTGGTAATGGGGGTTTGGACTCGAATTCTTCTATTAAGTATCCCTGGCGGATAATGTCTAACACCTATCTGTCAGACGTTGTTGGACCCAATCCTCGAGAAAATCAAAGTCTGCTCCCTACTCGAGGATGAGCCCGCATTTCCTCATTGTGCCTTCTTGTTGCTGGTTCCTATATCCCAGAGATTCCCCCCTCTGCCTGATCCACCTCCCCTAAAAGATCGCTAGCGTCGGAAGAACCATGGCCTTTTTCCTGAAGAACTGGAATTCTGTCCCTTGTTGTAACCTCAGTCACGAAAAATACGTCTTGTGCCTGAAAGCCAGGCTTTGCCCCGGCTCCTAGACTGTGGCATATGCACCTTTGCGGTTTCACCCGATTCCTTCACCGCCTCCTTCAGCGCAGACCCGAACAGGTGGTTACCTTCATATGGTGCATTCACCAAATGGCTCTTCGAGGAAGCATCCGTGTGCCATGCCCAGAGCCACAGGTAAAACATGGTCCGTGCGGCACTACGGACAGCTTCTTCTGACACATCCGCCACATAGGCAGAGGCCAACCCCATTAACTGTAGTTGTTGGATAATGGGAGAGTTCTTGTCTGGATCTTCTGTGAACTGAAAAACTAAATCCGATGCCCAAGATAAGGCAGCTCTGGCAGAGAACAGGTTTGCCGCGGCGGCCTTAAGGGATGTTGTCGAGGCTTGAAAGGCTCTTTTGAGCGATAAGTCCACTTTCTGTCCACTCAGTCTCTTAGCGAGGCCCCCCCTCAGCTGGAATGACTGTTTTCTTGGTCACGTTGGAAATCAATGGGTCAATTCTGGAGCAGTTTAGCCACTTTTCTGATTGTATTTTGTCAAACTTCAGAAGTTTGGATACCCATTTGGGAACCGGAAAAGCAAGCTCCGGACCCTGCCATTTTGTCAAATTTCAGAAGTTTGGATATCCGTTTGGAAACTGGATAAGCAAGCTCCGGACCCTGCCATTCTTCCTTTAGCAAGGCCTCAATGGCGGGAGGGATGGGAAAAGCTGTAGCAGGTCTAGAGGCAGACGGCAGGCGAAAAGCTTGTTTTGGCTGTGTAGAGACCAGTGGGGGGGGGCCCCAAGGTGAATCTCGGATATGACCTCCTTGATAAAGAAGTCTAGGTCGTCAAGGTCAAAATTTCTGGACAGTGAGTCATCAGGATTGGACGAGGAATCTACTATCTCTCCCTCTTCGGTGGAAGAGCTGTCGCCTGAGGAGTCCGGGAAGTACACCCTGTGACGTCTGCCCTTATATCCGCCTCTTGTTCTGCTCCGTGAACGAGACCTTTTCTGCACCTGTGGCTAGTATGATGGTGAATGTCCTCTTCTGGAGATCTGTCCTCTTCTCTACACTTTTTCTTGGGGCGGGAGCGGCGAGAGGAAGGCCCCCCCTCGTCAGAAGAGGATGAGGAAGGGGTCCTTTTTCTCCTGGCTTTCTCGTGTTGTTTCGCATCTGGTGACCCCGAAGGGTGCCGCTCAAAGGAGGAGAGATCCATTGCAAAGGCTCTGTTCAACCTGTCTATGAGCTTGGGGTCAAGGGATTGGGGGGGGGGGTCCCTGGATATAGCGCCCTGCTCAGTAAGCCGGTCGGACCTTTCTGGAATGCCTGATTGTGCTCAGCCGGACCTCTCCTGTCCATTTGCCTGCAATGAACTGGTGTCCACTGTACCATCCCCACTAGCTGCCGCTGCCTTCTCACATGTGAGGCAGAGTGAGCCAGCAAAGGTAATCAAGAGAGGGGACTTGCAGCGCAGGCATTTTTTTTTTCTCGACTTGATTTTTCTGAGGCCATCTCCTGTGGTTTCCCCTTGCTGCAGGGTCAGAGTGCTGAGTAAACAAACAGATCTATAAGCCACTTTTATGCTGCTGAGAATGTCCCTTATGCAATGACCCTTGTAAGCCTTGAGGCACTGTATGCCTTCTGTTGCTGGCTGCAGTAAAATTCCCTCCAAGAAACAAAACCAGAACAGTTAAACCCCGGACTGCTTCCTAGTGCAGCACACATACAAGCCAGCCTTCAGATTAATTGGATTGGGGGGCAATGGTCCTTTAATTGTAGCCTGGCCTTTAAATGCCCGACTTCTGCTCCAGTCACTGAGGCCGGGCGCAGCGCAATGAACCTGGAGTTCCTTTTCAATGAAGCCTCGCTGTCCTGATGTTCAAATGAGGCCTGATGAATAAGTCCATGAAGGAAGTGCTAGCCCTGAGCCTCATTTGGCACCATCAAATAACCCCCGAGCATGAGGTAGCCGGAGCGGTCTTCCAATGCTCCGACCGGTAAAACCGCTAAAAGCAGCTGTTAAAACGTACCACGGAGCCCAGAAGTGACTTTAGGGAGCCTCTTTAGCGATCAAGATTTTCCCCCCAGCACTGTCTGAGCCGACGAGTTGTGCCTGTTAGGGCTAGCGCGCGGGAAAAAGTGCTAGCCTGGCAGCCATCGAGAGGTGAGAGCAGCCTGTGTAGCGTGCAAGGCTATGGCTAGATCTCACAGAGGCTACCTCCCCGAGTAACTTTCACTTACAGGTTGTCCCCAAATGACTCTCGATTCTAGCTAAAAAGATCATCTTCAGCCCTGCCATGTGTGACAGGGCTCTGCTGTAGAGTACCTGCTTCACCAAAGGCAGGAAGTAGATCGGTGGTATCCGGAAGTGGAGGGCTTCTTATGCCCCCCTGCTGCAGTTCTGGACCTGCCTATCACTGTCATCAGGAGCAGCAGCCCAGGAGTAAGGAAGCCCAGAGACCAGCCCAGGAGAGAGAAAGATGTTTTTCTTCACAGGTTATACTGCCCACCTCTTATTGTCCATAAATATATCCCCGCAGTCTCTCCGCTTTGTGGGAGGTGCACTGTAAAGTTGGGCTCTTATTTTCATTGTTTCTGAGAATACTCCATCTTGCAGACCTTTTGGTCAGACACTGCCCATGCGCTATCGAACCTGATGGGTCACCAGATTCCGTCAGTACCCCTACTGATGCTTTTCAGCATTGAAAATATGATTATGGAAGGGTGGGCTTTGCTATCAAGGTGGGCCCGTGTCCTACTGGTATTGGTGCAGCATTGTATTTTGAATATGTGGCTCTCTGGGGCTAGGTCTACGCTTCAGAAGTGGCGTAACCTAGCCCTACAAGCTCTAGCAATGGAGAGACTCATTTAGTGAAGGGGAGAGGCAAGCAATCCTTCATCACTTGGGATCCCATTATCTCTTCCTTATCCCCAGGGAAGTCCTGATATTATGGGATGGGTCTGATTAGTCATTTTTTAGAAAAGGATGGAGGGCCGGCCTGTCAGCGCAGCAGTCGGTTTTCCACTTGCAAAGCCGGCGTCCCGGGTTCAGAAATGGACCAGAGGAGTCAGAGGGCTGGCCGGGGGAAAGGGATGGCACGTCCTAAGGACTGCTCTCCTTCTCTGTGGGGGAGGGAGGGGAACAGTGTCCGGCATTTGACAGACCCCTGGCGGAGGCAGAGGGTGCTGCAGCGACCGACGCCAGTACATTCAGGGGGGCAAGGCGGACGCTGGACATCATTGTACATTCCTGCCTCCAGGGCAGCAAAACCAACAAAAATGCCTGCCCCCTGGTATGACGTCTGTTCTGCTCCACCGCCCACTGCCTCCGCTGCCCACAATGTCCATAACGGAGTGGGAAGCCCCCTCGGCTGCCCCACTCGGGGGGGTAAGCCTGGGCATGGGGGTGGCAGGCAGATGGGACCTGATGGGAAGAGGGGGCCAGACCAAAAACAGAAAAAGGAAAAAAAAAAGATAGAGAATGTAGGAGTAGAAGCCTGGGAAGCAGTTACTGACGTGCGTCTCCAACTATAGAGGATATCTGCCATATATGGACCACTGTGTGACAGGGATAAATCTCCAATACTTTGGTTTTATCAAAGACACGCTCAGAGAGGTAATACATTGTTTTCTGTAATGAATAATGGAATGAACTGGACCCATTTGTATATAGATTTGAATTTCTTTTTTTGTTGTACTGTATGTTTGTACTGTCTGTTTTGAAATATCTTAATTATGCAAAACAAATGAAAAACTAAGCCCAACCTGATGGAAAACCAGGGTATCCCCTGAAAAAGGGACCTTCGGGGCTCAGAGAACCTACCCGGTTAACAAAAATAATTAATAAATAGATAAAACACCACGAGTGCAGCAGGACCTAGTAATGGTGGAAGATCGGACCCCCCCCAGGCATGCTATGGTCGAAACTATGAGAGCGACGGATGTAAAAGTTGAATGCACTCTAACTAAACTAGAGATTCAGGATGTGACTAAAAAAAACCTTTTCCATTAATCTGTTTTCTCCTACCCATCCCCTACGGAGCTCCCTCTTGCCAGGGTGCTCAGCTTCACCTCTCGCTCGCAGCACTGTCCCCTCGCTTTCCCCCACGGCAGGGATCCCTTAACCCACCAGTTCGGATCCGGTGCGAGGGCTGCTGCTATCACGGGCGTGAGGCCTGCGGCGTCAGGCAGTCATACGTCCGAGGGGCCATTTTCCATTTTTCTCCCCCGCAGAGTGGCACAGCGACGTGCAATGCCAATGACCAAGCCGCACACAACACATCAGGCAACTGCCCTGTAACCACCCCTTAGGTGTGAGCCACTGGTGTCGACCCTCAGCCTCCACTAGCGGTCAGGCATGCAGTGGACTCTGTCCCACCCCCTCCCCGGGAGAGGACAGCTGTCTTCCAGACACTCGATCCTCTCCCAACCCACAACGGCCCGCTCGCACTGTGAACACAGGTCGCCAGCGTGGCAGGAGGCAAGGCATGCTGCCTCAGCCCTCCACGCCACTGGGCCGGCATGGCCATAAAAACTAACTGGTGCGGTGGCAAAAGAAGAAAAATGGACAGTCAACTCAGGCAGCAGTGTCTACTATAACGCGGGAAAACTCTCAGCTCTGCGGAAGACAGGAAGCACCAGACAATGAAATACTGGCTGGAAATAGACCTGTTGGGGTCCCAGAAGTGGTCGAAGGCACAGACATACTGGCCTACATTAAGGAATGTCTCAAAAGCCTCAATTTGTTTCCCAACTACTTTCAATGGGACTCACTGAAAACTGCACATAGAGTCAACCCTCAAGTCCGTTCACAGACTACTTCCCGGCCATGGACTGTCCCGATCCATACGTCGGGCTCAGAGATGAGAGATGTGGTTCTCAGGGCTGCAAGAGCAGCCTATCCGTTAATAACTATCAATACATCTGACAAAGTTGTTCCCAGAGTTGTAATTTCAAACGAGGGGACACTGCAAGAAATTTGAAGATGGACACAGAAACACAGAAGTTGACGATAGACAAGGACCTCAAGTCCCATCCAGTCTGCCCATTTTTTTCTACCTTATGAATGTGCCATAGGCGGCAGCCTTTACTCTGTCAACGACCTATCTATTCACACTCATCTGTATTGCTCCCTTACGGCCATCCCATGCCTGTTTGAAGCCCTGCATTGTATTTATATCCACTACTTCCTGAGGAAGGCTGTTCCACGCATCCAGCGCCCTTTCTGTGAAAAAGAACTTTCTCACATTACCCCTTAATGGGCCTCCCACTAATCTCATGCTGTGTCCTCTTGTCCCATTTTGAAACATGTTAGACTTTTTCACCTTGTTAACACCCTTAAGGTGTTTGAATGTTTTGATCATATCACCCCCCTCTCTCTCTCTCTCTCCCTCCTTTGCTCTAGGGTATACATATTGAGCTCCGTTAATCTGCCCTCATACGTTTTCTGATGCAGTCCCTGCACCATTTTGGTTGCCCTTCTCTGGACTACCTCCATTTTGTTAATGTCCCTGTGAATGTGTGGCCTCCAGTACTGCACGCAGTACTCCAGATGGGGCTTACCAGTGTCTTGTAGAGAGGAATTATCTCCCTCTTACAACTTGTGATACCCCCTACTAATTACACCCAAACATCCCCCTAGCCCTACCAAGTGCTTTATTGGTCTGCCTGGATGCTTTCTGGTCATCTGTGATGATGATGCCAAAGTCTTTCTTCCCTTGGGATTGCCAGCAACTCCCATCCCAACCTATAGGTGGCTTCAGGGTTTCTCTTCCAGATGTACATTATCTTGGCACTTCTTTGCGTTAAACCCCAGTTGCCACTCTTCCAACCATTTTGCCAGTTTATCCAGATCTCCTCTCATTCTGCCCATCCCATCAGGATCATCTACTCTGTTGTAGATCTTTGTGTCATCTGCAAAGAGACAAACCTCACCCTCCAGTCCATCTGCAATATTATTGATGAAAATAATGAAGAGGACAGGCCCCAGGACTGATCCCTGAGGTACCCCACTTGTGACCTGCATCTCTTCTGATTATATACCGTTTACCACCACTCTCCGTTTTCTGCCAAAGTTTGCCACCCAGTTCACCGACTTCTGACCTTCCTGTTGTAAACCCATGCTGTCTTGGATCCCGTGCTACTATGGATTCCAGATGTTGCACTACCCTTTCCTTAAGGAGTGTCTCCATAATCATGCCCACTACTGAGGTAAGACTGACTGGTCTGAAGTTCCCTGCCTCCTCCTTGCTACCACTCTTTTGGAGTGGGATCACATGAGCTCTTCTCCAGTCTTCTGGAACCTCTCCTGTGCTCATACACTCAAACAGTTCTGCTAATGGCTCTGCTAGTTCCACCCTTAGCTCCTTTAGTACCCTGGGATATATGCCCATCCGGTCCCATTGCCTCGTCCACCCTGAGCTTAGCGAGCTCTTGTAGGACCCTTTCTTTTGTGAAGGGACTTGTGCACACCTCTGTCCCCCCCCCCCATGTCCATGGTGCCGAGCTGTGGGACCTGCCCTACTTTCTCCTCAGTAAATACTGAGCAGAAGTATCTATTTAGGATAGATGCTTTTCCTTGGTCCTCCTCCACACACTCCCCCTTATCTCCTCTGATCTTAGCAATACCCCTTCTGGACTTTCTCCTTTCACCAATGTATCTATAGAAAGTCTGGTCCCCTTCTTTTACTGTTCGTGCTAGTGTTTCCTTGGTTTAGGCCTTTGCCCTCCCTGCTTCCCTTAGGGAAGTTTGGTATGCCTCCCTATCTTTGTCCCGCTGTGTTTCTTTAGATTTCCTGAAGGCCAGTCTTTTGGCTCTGACCTCTTCTGCTACTGTTTTTGAGAATCAAAGTGGTTTCCACCTTCTTTTGCTCTTGCTTCATCAACTGAGTTTTCTGGGAATCACGCACACTCGTTCCTCCTTCCAGCTCAACTCCATACAACATGAGAGGGAAAAGCTGGCTGTTTCTCAGATCCAAATGATGCAAGCACATGGATGGAGAAGACTGAAGCCAAACTTGCTGCAAGGGCCTGACCGACAGATGAGGAGGAGGATTCGGAGGACGAGGGCTAACCATGAGGTTTGGACACTGATCTAGAACAGCTGGACACTGCAGGGACTTTGAAATATTATATCTTTAAATGAATACCTTTATTGTTGTACTTTGGGGACATAACTTTCCCTCCCGAGCCTTTGCAGGGTTACTTTTGGTTTACAGAAGGGCTTGATTTACAGGTTGTCCTTCACCACATGGTTTTTGCCATTTTGTTGATTAGATCAGGAAGGGAACAGGCCGAGGTATGGCCAAAGTACTACATTTGTTCCATTATCAACAGATAAGTGTAGAATAATCATGTTATGTATGTTTTAAATGCTGTTCAAAAACTGCTTACATCTAAATACCTACACCGTAGTGGGGGTGAAATGCTGGGTTGGGGAGTTCAGAACTAGTTTTTCTCTTTTATTCAATTGAACATAAATGGTTAACAGCAAACTTGTGTGCATCCGCCTTTTACATTTTCTCTAGACAATTTATCTACTGGACTGTACCAAGCCACTGAAGAGGCTAGCAACTCTTGGATTTAATGTTTTAAGAGACTTTAATTCATGCCCTTATGTTGTCTAAACACTCTTGGTGTGTAGGGCAAACGATAAAAATAATAATAATAATAATACAGATTCTTGTGTCTCGGAATCTGCCAAGAAACATCTGTAAACAAGCAAGGAGTACTAATGTTTATTTTGCTACTTACGCCAAGCATGTGACAAAGAAAATCACAAGGAAGATGAGTTTCTCACCACTCCTGAAGAATGTACAAAATCTCCAGAATTGTAGATCTTAGGTTCTCTAAGATCTTTTTCTATCTCTCCCCCCGCTAGAGAAGCTTAAGAAGTGTCTCGAGAGCACTACAATGGGTTGCAGACAGCTAAATACTACAGATAACAGTATAGCAAATATATATTGGTCCTAAGTCATTCTCAACTGGATAATGACTTAGGAGACAGAATTACTAATGAGTATCATATGAGACAGAATATGCTTCTATATGCATTACAGCTTGGACAAAAGAAATGCTGACAGTTCAAAACTACATGCGGCATTTCTAGCTTACACCAGTTATCAAACAGAGACATAAAAGCCTTCTGTTTCCGTCAGCTTCCTTAGACAAAAAGAACTGCTGACAGGCCTATTACATGGCATATCTGAGTGTAAAATACACTATATATAATTATATGTGAATATACAATAATCACTGATGATCCATCAGAGTCATCTTATCAGTGATTAGGTAGATAATATATGAAATATCTACTAAAAACAAACATAATCTAGATAAATGTATTATAGTGAGGTATAATGAATAATGCATGATCATAATTGGCATAGTGCAAAACAGCAGTATTACAGTACAACAGACCAGGAATACAGTGCGAGGTGTATGTGAGATTTATGTGGGATGATGGGAGCATAACCCAGGCGTAACAATCCCCTCTTTGTTGCCCTAACTGCAAAAGTGGCAACACAACAAAAAGATAGAGGTTAGGCACCATTCGTCTACGGGCCAGTGGCATGAACCTGATTGAGGAATATTAACTGGTCACACAGGTATTTCAAGGTTTTCCTTAAACAAAATGTGATTATAAGGGAAACGTTAGTAAACCCTGTATTACTATAAACATTTGGAAAAAAAGTTCACATTGGGGTTTTCCAATAAAAACAATCAGTAAATACAGATATGTATCAAATGTGTATCTGTCCTATTGGGAAGAAACAGACAAACTTAAGTTGCCTGTATGGACATTAAAAATAAGTTAAAAAAAAATTGAGATAGAGCATCAAGTTAGTTAGGACTAGACTTAATGATATCTGGTTCCAGGATGGGAACAGGTGTGATTACCGTATAACCTATTACCTGTTTAGGGAGTAAAAAACAGAAGTTAGAAAAGTTCACTTTGCATAACTTTTAGTCCATATCAGAAGAATGTATAGTTGGTCACCACACAATGTTCCACATCAGCAGACTATACCACCATGAAGGATGGCATTTTTCAGTTGATAAGTTGAACAGGACACGAAACGTCAATGTCCACAAGCCATAAACTACGAACAATTCCAGGGATAAATCCAGGGTTTCTTCAAGTGTTAGATGAAGATTTATAGTTCTGATTTGATGCATTCAGACGTTCCAAAAGTTGATCAAAATGTTTAGGAGGCAGCAGTATTTTCAAGACCTCAGCGGGGGTGCATTAGATTGCACACTGAGTTTTACAATGGAATAGCAACAGTGTTCAGTTGAAGATGATCACACGGCTGCACAAAGTGTAAAAGTTTATGAGTACTCAGTTCTCAGTCTGTATGAGGCGCCAGTCAGGCTCGAAAAACAAGCAGTGAAGAAAATGGATAACCTGACTGTAGATCAAATGAAGAAGAGTCTTCCTGCCGAGTTAAGGGACTGCCCCTACCCCAGACTAGCTTCATAATATGCATAACAATGAGCTTGACTGTAGAATCTTAATTGGCTGGACTGAATACAGTTTATTTTAAAGTTCACAAGTGAAAGCCTAATTTCAGCTATTAGGCCTGTATTCACAAGTTGGTAATACAAGTTGAAAGATGTCACATCTGTATAAAAGGTCATGTTCCTTTCAGGTATGACATTCAATGTTCAGAGTCAGTCACGATTCCAAGACCTTCTGGTAATCAAGGAAAGGAGGTGGTTTCAACCTTTTCACGATAAAAGTTCCCATCAAGATGACCAATAAAATGGTCGGTTGCCAGACGATCATAGATGGCTGTTGCCGGATGAAAATGCGGCAATGACACTGTAAGAGTCACAAACATGGCTTCCTGGATTGTGCAGGAATAAGTTTTGAAACATGGAGCAATACTGGTGCGTGTGTGGTGACATATCCAAGGTTCCTTGCCATTGACAAGGGAATAGTGCTAGATTCAAATAAATATTTGTTAACCCATGCAACAGAAGTGCAAAATGTGGCAATGCCACTGACCCATATGTCTGTCATGGGTGAGATCAAGGATAGATCCTAATTCCAGATCCCGGAAGAGATAACCAAAGGGTTGTAAAAACATAATAGCTATAGGCAGTGCAAAGAACTTTCCTAGCTATGTGATGCTCATCTGCTTCCTTAATGTGAGCAGAAATTAATTAATTAACAAAAACATCTGTCAGGTCAAACCCCTTCACAATATCCTTAATACTGTAAATGTAAAATTACTCGTAATGAGCAAAATCATGTATGCCATGCAGTGGGGGGGGGTATGATATTTCATACTATCATGAACCTTTAACATATGTGCTTGAATAATAGCTATATCAAAATCTATTTATTTATTGAGGCGAACATCATTGAGCATAGCTCATTTACAAGAAGGACCTGAGTGGTCATAACAATATAAGGTTACAAATTTTACACAAAAGCATGGTACTGAATGAACACAAATACAAAGATTTAAGAATGAGACAGGTGTACAAATATTTACATATTTACAAGGCAAAATGACATTGGACCTAGATCATATTAAAGGAGAGAAACAAACAGTATTGTAGGGATAAAGCTAGGGTAATGGGACTTGGGGGTGGCATTTTTATACGAAGTAGGTTGGAGAACAAGCTAGAAGAACAATAAAGAAATAGGGGGTAGTATAAAAAGGGGTGGGGAAGGAGGGGGTGAGAGAGGACTATGCCTTATGGAAGCAACTGCATGATTCTGGGAATAGACTAGTGTACAGTTTTTTGAAGGCTGTTAAAGGAATGAGGGTATCCAATTTCAAGGTCTTTTGAAGAGAATTCCAGATAAGTGCTAGGGAGTAGCTGAATGCAGCCCTTCCATACTGGGTGCAGGTGATAGGAATCTTCAGCATGATGAGTTTATTGATCCTTAGGGTGTAAGGCCTGGATGTGATCCGTTGAAACAATCTGAGATGTAGGAAGGGAGTTTGTTTGTCAGAGCTTTGTAGATCCAGACAGCAGCATTTTGTTTTTCTATGTTGTAGGATGTCCAACTGACTGCATTGTAGAGAGAGCAATGATGGGTGCTGGAGGAAGATCTGTAATGAATCTAATAGCTCTATGATACAAGGTGTCTAATTTATTTAAATGGGAGAGGAACAGTGACCATAAAGGAAGTCAGCGTAGTCAATGAGGGATAGGAATGATGCCAGGATTAGCCTTTTTGGAATCTCTGGTCAGGTAGTGTTTGATCCTATAAAATAGGTCAAGTCTTTGTCTAAGCTTTTCAGGAGCTCTTCAATATGGCTAGTATAGTCAAGTTTATTGTCAATCCAGACTCCAAGATATTTGAATTTGTCCACATATTCCAGATTTTCACCAAGGATGGTAGATAATTGTGGGGGTGAATGATGGGACAGTGGAAGAGCAGCTTGGTGGCAAAGAACATAGCTTTGCTTTCTTGGCATTTAGTAGTAATTTCTTTCTAGTAAGTTGTGCTGTAGGAGGAGAACTCAGACTGTAAAAGCTCACAGGCTTTTGATGGTGAGGGATTACCACATATAGTACAGTATCATCTGCAAAGAGGTGAATATTAGATTGTGAGAGATTGGAGTCAATATTGTTGATGTAAATGGCAAAGAGGATGGGGCCCAGGATGGAACTCTATGTACACCTCTTTAGGAGTGGTTTAGAGGTAGATAGGTCACCTTCATTTTTACCAGTTGTATTCTTCCGAGAGATAGCATCTGAACCATTTAAGAGAGAGTGAGTCAAGGCCTATGGAGTTCAGAGAGGAGATTAGTAGTTCATGGTCCACAGTGTCAAAGGCTTTGCTTAGATCCAGGAACACAGCACAGGTGTTATTCTTTTGTCTAAGGCAGTCTGCCAGTCATTTGTAACTTTTGCTAAGGCAGAGATGGTGCTGTGCATAGATCTAAACCCAGATTGAGCTGGATTAAGGAGATTATTGGTATCAAGGTAGGCACTTAACTGAAAGTTCACTAACTTTCAAGCATTTTGGACAGTACTGGTAAGATGGAAATGGGCCTATAGTTGTTGAGGTCCATGGGATCACCTGCCTTAAGTAGTGGAAACACTTGAGCTGTCTTCCATATTGAGGGATAGAACCAGTGGCTAGGGACAGATTGAAAAAGGTGAGTGAGGGGCCAGCATATGCAATGCTACTTTTTAGAAAGTAGGATCCAGGGAGTCTGCACCAGCTTTTAGTTGTATCTAGTTGGAATAATAGGTCTTCTACTTTTTTAAGAGTATTGATTTGAAGGAGAATGTGGAAGCAGCCTTTGTCCTCAGTAGATTGTAAGTTTAGTGATGACCTCAATAGGTTTGCAGGTGAGGAATCGAAGCTAGGCCAGCTGTAGTGAAATGATCGTTGAAGGCATTTAAGATTTCTTGCTTGTCAGTGATTTCAACACTATTTAGGTGCACTTTGGTGGTAAGACAGGGGTAGAAGCTTGACCTAGGATCCCTTTATGGTACCCCAGAACCTGGAAGGGTTGTGATAGGAGGCATCCAATTCAGCTGTGTAGAAGGCAGCCATGGCATTTCTCACTTGTTTTGTGCAGGAGTTTCTGGCTTTTCTGAATAGAAGCCAGTCATTTGGATCCTGGTCTTTTCTTGCCCTTTTCCAGAGTTTCTCTGGCAAGCAGCTGATTTAAGGTCAGCAGAGAACCAGCGACAAGATTTGAGTTTGGTTCTGGCACTGGTGAGGGGTGCATGTATATTGAGAGCACTTGTGATAATATCACTTAAGACCTGAAGAGCTGTCTCTATTGAAGCTGTGAGATAGAATTCTTGCCAACGTGTGGTGTGGCACAAATCATGGAGATATCCTGAAATATTAAAGTTCTTTTTTAACCTTCTTGGGAGAAATTTTGCAGGGTTGGGTGGCTTGATTGTTGATCTTATGCCAGTTATGGGACAGTGATCACTTATGTCACTGAATAGCACACCAGCATGAGAATACAGATGAGGCTGATTTACCAACATGATGTCCAGGAGTGTGCTGTTGAGATTATTCTTTGGATTAATCCTTGTTGGTTCTTTGGTTCATTGAGTGAATCCATAAGTGTCACAGAAGGTTACCAGGGGTGCAGATGCATTGGCTAGCCAATTTAAATTCAGGCCACCTAAAATGATGGTGTCTTCAGGGCCTAGATTAAGTATAGATCCTAGGTGGGATAGGAGTTTGAGGCCTGCAGAGGGGGGCCTGTAGCAGCCAATCAGTTGAAAAGATGATATGTTGGGAAGGGTTATTTTAATTGATAAGCATTGAATTCCTTTGGCTGTGATGTAATATTGAGGCAGGATGCAGAGATGTTTGCTTTGATATAGATGGCTACCCCACCGCCCTGGATGGACGGTCAGATCTGAAGAGCTGGTAGTTGGGAAGATTTATTTCACTGTCATTTGTTGCAGATTTGAGCCATGTTTCAGAGATAACCAGAAAGTCAGGTAAGGTGTGTGCAACCCAGGCCTGTATTAATGAGAACTTTTTTAGGAGGCTGCAGGCGTTGATATGAAGAAAACTCAGGCCATTTATGGAGGCTAAGTCAGCTGGGGAGATAGAGCTTTCTGTGGGTCCAGGGTTGATTTCAACAGTGCCAACACAGATCAGCAGAAAGAAGATTAGTTTGATGAGGGCACCAAGTGATAGGAATAGGGAGTAGTCAGAGGACTTTCTCTTCTTGCTTGGGATCCAATATATAGTGGGCGAGGATCCTGCTGTGTGGTTATAGATTTTGTCATAAAGTACCAGCTTAATGAACAGGTATAGGGGGTCATTATAGTGCCAATAATGGAGCAGGGGGCTTATGGAGTACCGAATTGGTTGTGAGCCTTTTTGTGGGATACCCCAAGGATTACAGTGCAGAAGCGGCAGTATATACTTGGGGAAATATCAGCCTAATTTCAAATAGATGTTTCGGAGCCAAACAGGTCAGAGTCTAAATCTGTGGCATTTTTTAAAAATAAGAAAACCAAAAACAAAATGCCTAGTGTGTTTGGGTAGGTTTACAGTCATAAGATGTACCACTAGCATTCAGGATGTGACTACTGTACTAGACTATAAAGCCAGCTAATAATGTGTCTCATTAATTCTTACAGGATAGCCAAATGTATAGCTTCCAAAAATTCCTGGTGCTTTGTAGGAGGATGGATATTGTTTTGTCAATATGATAAAAATAAACAAAGTTCAATAAAAAAAAAACAGCAATAATGGCTAAACTGTTTTTTCACTTTCCAGTTGCCTTACAGGCTTAAAGGTGACCACAGTGTTTTTTGGAGAAGGCTGCCACTGTAACATATCTCTAACTGGCAAACTCCAGTAACGGAATAATATCCATGATTTTTAGTTGACTACTCTACTTTTTATTGAAGTCAGGGTTAAATCACTTATCCTGGAAGCCAGGAGGATGCTGTGTGGGTCTAAATCAAGCAGCCACAAAGCTTCACATGAAATAAAGTTATAACTAAGAGGTACTATCCCTCCACCACTGTAAACAGTGGTGGCGAAGTTACTTTACTTACTTTGATTTGGGGGGCATGTTTAGGTTGCTGTTAAGTATAATTTTAAAACACAAAATTCACCAAGAAAGAAATCAGAGAAGTAACAGGCCTCTGCAGTTTCAACACCAGTAGTATTGGAGTCAAGGTTTTAGCCTCATTTACCATGAAGCTTTGCAGCCACTCAACCTGGCCCAACGTGGCAGCCACAGACACAAGAGGACTAGAATAGCAGCTACGACAACCTAGTTCAGGTTATATTACAAGACTGTTACCCACACTGAATTATATGCCATTATGGCAGAAATATATGCATTGCCAGCATAAGGTGATACCCTCCTAGGTTTTGGCAACTGAATTTCAACTACAATAAAAAGTAAAAATAAATTATTAATACCGCATTAGGAGTCCTGTACTAGTTAACAAATGTGTTACAATGGCAATGACCGCGTGTTTCAATAAAAAATTTCCAAACATCTTGAACAATTTGGGGGGTCTGGCTACGGGGTGTGTATGGCTGAAGCACTGGGCACATTACCTATACCTCCTGACACACCAGCAACCCAGGCTGAGAATAGACAAGGGTCGTTCGGGGGCCAGCAGAGGAACAGACGACTAGTCCCATGGAGGGCCCTCCTCCGGGGTCGAACACCGTCTCAGCATGCTGTCACTACCTAATTTGAAGTTAAACTTTTTTTTGTTGTTCAAATAAGAGAGTACATACATGCATACTTACATGTAACCTTTAAGTATTGACAAAATTGATAGAAATTAATACAATTGCCATACAGTTCACCAAGTATGGAATAAAGAGTGAGAAACTACATCTCATACTGCACTACACCGTAAAAGATGGAGGCAGCAGCCAGCATGTTTTCTTAATTACCTTGCATTACTTTACCTTACATGTCATGAGATTTTATCAGCTATTCAGACAGTATATTATTCTTATTGTCATAGATGACTAACGATGTAAGACAATCTATTAGTTTGTATGGTGTACTATATTATGACTTAAAACCCTTGAGATTTCTTGTGTGTGTGTGTGTGTGTGTGTGTGTGTGTGTGTGTGTGTGTGTTATTGTGGTGTTAAAATTTATTAAAACAATAAAGGAATCCTGACACCACCCCGTGTCCTGACTACAGTTTAAAACATCTTTAAAGAGTAGGATATTAAATGTTCGCTTATTCCTCCGATAACAGGGTAGGGATATTGATTATTTGTGTGTCTGGTACCTTGTACCACTGTATCCTATATCTGAGTTAACTTGAGTGGCATAGGCTTTACGTCTTATAAGTATTCATTATATGTACCGTGAGTGGTACATGTCAATCATCAAAAATACTACATACTGAAGTTGTTATGCAGTGTAAACTATGTACAGTGAATGCAAATGGTGCTTTGAGGAGCCGAGCCCCTCATTCGGTGATTATTATGCACTCTGTTATGAAGCCTGTAAAGGTACTGAACTAGGACTGTGTTAAAGATACAAGGATATATGGTGGGGAGGGGGTGCCTGTGGGGTGCTTTTTAACCCTGTTCTCTATATTCAGCAAGTGACTAGCTGCATTTTAAGCTTTATATGCTACCTAGTTGACACCGACCCAGGGAAACAGGTAGGGACATAAAATGCAGGTGGAAACAACCCCAACCAGCAGGGTGAAAACAGGAACACACAGGCCCCACACTACTGAGGCTTCCAGAAGAAGAAGCGGATAAGACCCAGAGAGGGCAGGTGATTTTTTTTTTTTTGGGGGGGGGGGGGGCAATGCCACTGATGGGCTGGCGGGGCGGTAGCAGTCCCTTATCCCATGCTACAGTGACAGCCAGCTTCAATAAACCACTGCCGGTAACCTTGAAGCATGCCCCCCATACGAGAAGTACAGTAGCGCTGCTACCAGTAGCCAAAGAATCTGTCCACTTATGAATTAGATTTTTTTTTGTTTCGGTTTCCACCACGCCCGGAACAGCTTAGCACATTTTCGAAGCTGTTCTACTTTTACTTTTTAAAATTCTGTAAAACAACGTTAAATACCAGATTATTCTATACGTTTTTCAGCTTGAATGTGTTTGCTTCTTGTTGCGTTTTGCCTAGTTTTGTGTTGTACCATTTGACGCGCGACGTTCTACAAATATTTGAACTTATCCTGTAACACTGAACCTGTAAACAAATAAAGAATCCCTTCCTATGGTTGCTCCGGAAAGTAAAAATTCCGGACAGACTACACCCTTGTATTTCATGAAATGTGCAATTAATTACCGGATAGGTGGTCACCCTATAAAAGTTGCTAGAACAACTGTCCAATAAACTCGAGCGGACAAACAACACCTGGCACACTACCTGATGAGGAAAAACAAGAATGGACACCGAAACGTACCTACTACACATGTAACCATCCAACAGAACCAGCAACATTCAAGTTTTTGCAATTCGGTACGACGGAAAACAAACACCAAGAACAGAATTATATAAAGAGATATTCTTCTTCCTGAGGTTGAACCTTGCGTTTTTATATTTCAATGCGCGAAGACAGCGGCTGCGACATAAAACCGTGAAGTAAATCAACCTTAACGATCACTTTCCCTCCGTTCTGTCCTTCCGCCACGTGCTTCTCCCGGCCCAGCCAGGCTCACACACACACCTTGTAGCTAAGCTACTGCAGTGCTCCGTGATTTTTCTGAAGTTCGAGCTGGTACTACTCACCAACGATCCCAGCTCGCAGCTGATATCCCAGCCATCGTTTTCGCTATCGCTGCTTTCCTCTCCAGCAGGGATGATGTCGTTCCTAAAAAACGAGGCTGCAGCCATATTCGCCCAGGGTCCGGTTGATGCAAACTGCTGTGTAAAACTAGCCAGGTGCTGAACGCGTTGAACTGCCAATCGGAGTACTCTGCGCGAGCTACTTCCCAGAGAATCATGTGTTAGTGAACCTGGCAAGGTTTCCTGTGATCAGGGATTCAGTTAAATTTTGGGGTGAAGATCGAAAACGTCTGCACTGGCCGAAATATGGAAGTGAGTACAGTTTTTTAAGTGAGAATTTTTCCTTGGTCCCTAACTTTGAATTACGTATTCTAAGAGAGAAACACGATTTTGGAATATAACACTTCGCTAGCATTCATACTGCTGTGTCTTGTGCCAGTTTTCTTATGTTACTATAACGATAACATCATAATGTGTTGTGTTTTATATAAGCAATAACACACCACGGGGTGTGGTTTATTCTGGATAGAGGCACGCTTAGTGTAGTGAGGCGGAAGGCCGCAGACTGAGAGCCTTACTGCCCTTAGCAGTGCGTTTATCCAGGGTAAGCTATACCCCGGGCGTGTTATAGCGCTTATAAAATGGGTATATGTTGAGAAAATTAAGGCACAGCACCAGTAATATAAATGTTCAAGGAAAAAACAGGGTATTAAGCCAAAAAAAACGTGGTTAGTAATTCTTTGCATGTGAGTGCTAATCAGCTGTGAAAATGCAGAGCATTTAGCACAGAATAATTAACATTTTAAAAATACAGTTTTTATTCATTTTGTCTATTGTGCCATGGATTTACTCAAAAATGGTTAGCAGACTACTGCTATGCATTTCTTAAAATGGTTAGTGTAACCCCAAGGGGGCGCTACCCTTAGGGCTACTACCCCTGCCTGCCTCCACAGAGACCGGGTGAGTGGCCCAGATCCGTTGCCGGGTGCCTCCACCCTGAGGTCGGGGTTAATACTGTCGAGATTGCCTCAGTCACAGCCCTCTGGGTTACTGCAACCCCTCTTTTTCCCCGCTAGTGGCTCACACTGGGTACCAACAAGGCTTTTCACCAATACACTTACCCCCCCCGGGTAGTATTTCTCAGCTCACTCCAGGGACCCCCTGTAAAATAAGATACAGTTATATCACAGTCACTATACAGCAGTTCAACAGGGATGCACAAACCAGCCAGGGTGTAGTTGCAACACACAAATCTGATTTATTAAGGGGGAGATAACAAGGATGGGGGAAATCAGGCTAATTGGTTTATCATTATACTTAATTACCTAGAGCTCTGTGCACAGGCCTATCCCTACGAGTCACTGTCCCTGGGTACCCAAGTCCTAGTGGCTAGTCCAAACGTGGCAGCTGGTTGGGGCCCTTAACACAGATAGACACTGCAATCCTGAGCAAGTCAGCAGTTAAAGAAAGTTCGTTTAGGCAGTCAAAAGTACAGCAATACGATTGGAAAACCACTGATTGCACACTTAACAGGGAGCTACCCTGATTTAGTACTCACAACCTCCAGCCAGTCTTCCAACACTAGCAGGGCTGAGCCTGAACTTCACAAGTCTCTGTACACATTTATATGGTTATCTCAATCCAGGCAGAATCCCTCACTGGCAGCAGGATTAACTTGAACTCACAAGTCTCATTACACATTTATATGGTTATCGCAATCCAGGCAGAATCCCTCACTGGCAGCAGGATTAATTTGAACTCACAAGTCTCTTTACACATTTATATGGTTATCGCAATAGCAAAAGTCCTTTAATTGCAGCAGGACTAACTTGAGCTATTCACACATTTATATGGTAAACAGCAATAGCAAAAGACCTTTAATTGCAGCAGAACTAACTTGAGCTACTCACACATTTATATGGTAAACAGCAATAGCAGAAGGGTACCACACCAGGCAGCTGCTCCCAGGCTCTTCAGCTTTCACAGTCACTCCAGCTCTGCAATGGCAGCTTTTTTTTCTCTCCCGCGGACCGGCGCAATTCAGCAATGTTCTCCAGTCCTATTACAGGTCGAGCCTGGTGGGTAGCTGTACAGAGCACAGCCTCCTCTGACCGCCCGTCGACGGATTTCAAGACAAACTCCTCGCTGGAAAAACGGCCAACTTAGGCCTTCACGCGCTTCCCGCGCGAACACTTCCCAGCCTTAGAAGCACACAGCTCCTCACCCTCACTAGCCACAACGATTCTGAAACTGGCAACACCCAGCACCCTCTTGTTTCGCCGACCTGGTTGTCATTGGTCACGAACCTGCCAGTCACTTCTCAATGGCTCCCATTAGTGCAGAACGAGCGCCATAGTCCATAATGCCTTGTTCCGCTAAACAGCTCCTCTATTGGTCAGTCAACTCTGTGGGATTCCAAAGTACTGATTGGTCCAATTTCACAGTTCGGGACCAAAATGGAGGAGGCAATCAAACTCTTGTGCTGCAAAGCAAAGCAGGTTAGAACAACTACGTTATCATTATCTTTACAACTTATTTTAAACAACCACCACATCTCTTTAGGGCTCCCCTGCACTATTAGCGATGGCAGAAGGGAGCGCTACTCAGCAGTCCGGGGAGTCGAGCATGACAACACTCAAACCCCTCCCATTTTGCAACTAATCCCACCTGCAACAGGCAGCCCTTACAGGGACAGTATACGGAGGCCTTAAAAAGCACTCAACGGACCCCCATTCCGGCAGCTTTAGGCCGACTACCAACCAGGCATACGGCACATTAGGAACCCCCGTTTGCAAGGGGGTGACATTAGCATTACCACATATCTTGCATAATTTTTGTTATGGTACTGTATACCATCTATTTAATATCCTAAATAATAATAATATGGACATTATTTACAATAGTAGCTCAACTTCCAACCTTCACAGATTAGATGTCATATATCACCGTGCTCTACGCTTCATAACCAAGGCTCCATTTAGAACGCATCACTGCACTCTTTTATTCAGCTCTGGGATGATCATCCCTCGCCACAAGGAGACTGCTACACACAGGCACCTGGGCCCTCAAGGTCTTACTAAACAAGATCCCACCTTATATTTCTTCCTTTTATTGCCAAATGTGCAGCCATGCCCTTAGGAAAAGTGTTTATAGCCTTCTAGATGTCCCAAAATTTCGTACCCTCTATGGCAGAGCTGCAGTTAGTCATGCCATTCCTACTGCCTGGAATAAATTACAGGCCTTTCTCAAGCTCTCTGAGCTGGTGTCCCTAAACTTTTTTTGAAATCCCTGTTCAACAAGGCACTTAAGGAAACCTGCCATTGGCATCTTAACTAGCACATCCAGCTTTGTTGCCAGCATAGTGAGCACTTGTCCATTTTGTTCTGCCTACTTTTGCCATTCCTTTCTGCCTACTTTTAGTTCAGGGGTCAGCCTTAACTTTTTTTTGCACTAGCCAGCTGGGCTAGTGGACCAGAGATTGCACTAGCCAGCAGAAGTTTGCACTAGCCCACAGTCAGTATGGTTAACAGTGATTTGTGAAACAAAAGGCAGATAAAATCGAAATGTATCAATCGTGTCTGAATTTATTTTAAACCTAAATTAAAAATGCACTTTGTGAAATAAAATACTTCATATACACAACATTCAGTGTAGTCAGTGTCTTAAAGTTAGTATAAAACTCAAACGATCCTTAAATGTTGCTAGACTGTGTGGTGTCAGGGGAGTGTGGCTCACTCTCAAGCACACTTGTATCATTATCATAGAAACATAGAATTTGATGACAGATAAGGACTGCTTGGCCCACCCAGTCTGCCCATTTCCCTACCTAATGGATAAGCTGCAGATCCTAGCTAACTAGCAGCCTACTTCTTTCTACCCCCACCCCCTAGAATTGCCTTATGACTGTCCCATGCATGCTTGAATTCAACCACTGTTTTTGACTCCACAGCCTCCTCCGGAAGGCTTTTCCATGCATCCACAACCCTCTCTGTGAAAAAATACTTCCTTACATTACCTCTGAGCCGCCCCCCCATCTTCAAATTGTGCCCCCTTGTTCTTGCACACCTCTTTTTTTGAAAGATGCTACCCTCTTGGACTTTGTTGATTCCCTTGAGGTACTTGAAAGTTTCTATCATGTCCCCCCTCTCCCTCCTTTCCTCGAGGCTATACATATTAAGCTCCTTTAGTCTCTCTTCATATGTCTTCTGGTGCAGACCCTGCACCATTTTAGTTGCCCTCCTCTGAACAGCTTCCATCTTGTCTATGTCCTTGCGGAGATTAGGTCTCCAGAACTGCACGCAGTACTCCAGATGGCGTCTCAACCAGCTGTCTGTACAGAGGGATAACAACTAACTGTTTTCTACTGGTGATGCCTCTCCCTATGCATCCCAGTATCCTTCAGCCCTCCTTACTGCCCTCTCACATTGCTTGCCCACCTTTAAGTCATCTGATATGACTACCCCCAGGTCCCTTTCAATTTTTGTTGTTGTTAGTATCTCACCCCCCCATTGTGTACTCTTCCCCTGTGTTTTTGTTTCCCAGGTGCATTACCTTGCACTTCTTAGCATTGAATCTAACCTGCCATACGTTTGACCATTCCTCTAACCTTGCCAAGTCCCTTCTCACCCTTTCTACCCCACCTTGTGCATCAACTCTGTTGCAGATCTTTGTGTCATCTGCAAAGAGACATACTTTTCTTTCCAGTTCCTCTGCAATGTTGCTTATAAAGACATTGAAGTGGACCGGTCCTAATACTGAACCCTGCGGTACGCCACTAGTAACCCCCCTTTCTTCAGAGTGGACTCCATTTACTATTGCCCTTTGTGTTCTATTCTCCAGACAATTCTTTGCCCAGGCTATCATCTTGGGGCCCACTCCCAGGCTGGCTAACTTGTATATTAATCTTTTGTGTGGGACTGAGTCAAATGCCTTGCTAAAGTCTAGGTAGGCCATGTCCACAGCCCCTCCCTGATCTACTACTTTGGTCACCCAGTCAAAGAAATCTATTAGATTTGTCTGGCATGACCTTCCTGCTGTGAATCCAAGCTGCCTTGGGTCCTGTGCCCCTCTGGCTTCTAGGTACTCGACAATTCTTTCCTTCAGAAGTGATTCCATCATTTTCCCTGTCACTGAGGTTAAACTAACAGGTCTGTAGTTTCCTGCTTCTGCCCTGCTCCCACTTTTGTGAAGGGGAATCACATCTGCTCTCCTCCAGTCCTCCCATGATTTGTTAAAGAGGATAGTCAGTGGTGTCACTAGTTCTACCCTTAGTTCTTTTAGAATTCTGGGATGAATCCCATCAGGCCCCATTGCTTTGTCCACCTTCAGGTTTACGAGTTCTTTCAGAACCCTTTCTTCTGTGAATGGGCTGGTATCAACGTCTGCATCCAGAGTGTTTCTATAGTTTGTTTTAGGTACCTCCCGCTTTTCATTTGTAAATACTGAAGAAAACTATTTGTTTAGTATCTCTGCCTTTTCACCGTCACCCTCTGCCCACCCCCTCCCCTTTATTAAGCCTCACTATCCCTCCCTTAGTCTTCCCTGCTGTACCTAAAAAAGGTTTTATCTCCCTTCTTAACTGAGTTGGCTATCTTTTCCTCAGTTCAGGCCTTTGCTGTTCTGACTGCCTTCCCAGCTTCCTTTTGCTTTAACTGATACAATTCTCTGTCCTGCTCCTTCTGTGATTCCTTGTACTTTTTGAATGCTTTGTTTTTCTCTTGAACCTTCACTGCCACCTCCTTTGAGAACCATAGTGGTTTCTTACATCGTTTTGTTTTGTTTATTTGCTTCACACAAAGGCTTGTTATCTCTGTGATACTAGTTTTTATTATTCCCCATTGTTCTTCCACCCCTCCTTCCTGCCCATTTGCTAGTGCATTCCTTAGGCACTCACCCATTTTGGCAAAGTCAGCCCTCCTGAAGTCCAGTACTTTTGCCTTTGTATGGCTTGACTCTATTGCAGTGTTTATTGTGAACCATACTGTTCGAGGGTCGCTAGTTCCCAGATGGCTACCCACTTCTACATCTGTGATCCTCTCTCCATCTCTATTTGAGAGAACCAGGTCTAAGATTGATCCCTCTCAAGTGGGTTTCAATACTAGTTGTCTAAGGCATGCCCCCTGTAGGGCATCTAGAATAACCTCACTCTTAGAAGTGTCTGCTGTAACTGCACTCCAGTTAACATCTGGCATATTCAGATCACCCATCAGCAATATCTCCCCTTTATCTGCCATTCTAAGTATACTTTCTATCATTTCCTTGTCCATTTCCTCCTCCTGAGAGGGGAGTCTGTATACTACCCCTGTGCGGATTATGGTGCCATTGCCTGCCTCCAAATTGACCCACAGTGCTTCTTCTCCTCCCTGTTTACCCTTTTGTTCTGTTGCTTTGATTCCTTCCCTTATGTAGGGAACTACTCCTCCTCCTCTTTTACCCTTTCTGTCCGTCCTGTAGATAGTGTATCCTGGTATGTTTATGTCCCAGTCATGGTTCTGTGTGTACCGTGTTTCTGTGACTGCCACGATATCCAGATGTTCCTCCTCCATCAAGGCCACTAATTCAGGAAGCTTGTTACCCAGACTACGGGCATTGGTACTCATTGCTCTCCATTTTTTGATGGCTTTACCTTCTGTAGCAGCACCCCCCACTGACCTTTCTACCTTGGTCTTTTTTCTCATTTAGTACCCTGTTTTGTAGGGGGAGGCTGGGATTTTCCTGCTGCTTATCAGTGCTTCCCTTGACTAGTTTAAAAGCTTGCCAATTAAGCATTTAAACCGATTGCCCAAAAGACTTGTTCCCTTCCTGGACAGATGCAGACCATCCTGCCAGTATAGGCTGGTGTCCCTCCAGGTGGAGCCCCAGTCCCCAGTGAAGCCAAACCCCTGTGCTCCACACCATTTTTTTTCAACCATTTGTTAAACTGCATGGTGCAAAATACCCTCACCTCACCCATGCCACTGACAGGCAGAACCTCTGAAAAGGATACTGTGTGTGCTACTTGTCTTAGGCCCCTCTCCAACTCTACAAAGTCCTTCTGTACTGCTCTAATCTCATGATGAGCCAAGTCATTTGTCCCTAGGTGGACAATGATGTCCAGCTCAGACTCCCGTGCAATTGTTCTCATGATTCTAAGGATGCGCTTCCTGTCCCTCCAAGCCATGGCACCAGGCAGGCACCTTACTTCAGTTTTCCCTGCTCCCCCCAGTTCTATCCCCCTAATAATTGAGTCCCCCACCAGGAGCTGCTTCCTTTCCCTGTGGTGCCCTCTGCCTCCTTCCTGAGGGCCTCCCTTGTGACAGTTGTCTGCAACCTCGTTAGTCTCCTCTGCGGGTGCATCCATAGGGGATCTATGCTCCCCCAGAATGATGTATGGATTGTGGTGTGGAACAACTGACTGGGTGTGCCTCGGTTCCACCACCCTTATCTTCCCTGAGCCCACAGTGGTCCAACTGCTGTGCTTTCTTTGCAACCTCTGAGATAGTGGTGGTGGCTCTGGTGCTCCCTGGATGGGGGAGGTTCCCTTACTACTGTCTAGTGCGACCTGAAGACGGGCAACTTCCTCCCTCAGGGCGGAGAGTTGTCTGCAAACAGGGCAGCATCTCAGCCTCCAGAAAGACTCCCGCCCCACAGCCATTACATTGCACTACTCCCCACATGTCTGTCTACCTTGTTCATTTTGTGTGTGTGTGTGTGTGTGTGTGTGTGATTGGTTTGTTGTATAGAAATATATATATATTATATAATGTGTATGCTTATATTGTCAGTGCAGTGTGCTAGAGAAGATATGACAGTGATATACACCTTGCCCTCTTGAGGAAATGATGTCAGAACCCCAGGTATAAAGGAACTATTTCCAGGGGTGGGTGGGGTGAGGGTTGGAAAGGGTTTGAGCCTAAACTGTGCCCTCACAAAATAATCAGCTAAAAGCTCTGACCTACCGCTGCGATGAGTGCCTTCCTGTCAGCAAGATGCCCTACATGACAATTTGACAGAGAAAATACCCGGCTAATCAAACAGAGAAAAATCAAAACATCCAGGTCAGACACAGGTAAACCTCCCCAGCCCCAAAACAGCCTGGTGACTTGTGCTCTGAAAGCAGTAGCCCCGAAACACATCAGCTGTGCACAAGGACAGACACAGTAAACAGTATTCGGTCCCTGTGGGTTTAAACTCTGCCTGCACTGAAAATCTTAACAATTGTAACAAAAGTAAAGCAAGGTCCACCACCCTCTGTTGATTGAAAGACTGCCTTTTCTGATAATTCTGAGTTCCTTATTTCACCCTTCATAAAAGCTATTGGGAAGATGACAGACACCTGTATTCGAATAACTGAGTTTAACTTGTATTTTCCAGCCACCAGTCCACACCTGCTCATTATCAGTGATTGGAAAGGGCCTATCGTGAATGTCACACTTCTTCTGTAACCAGTAATAGATGTCGGAGATGTGAATACTTTAATTACGAAACAAAATCATAACAATATTTGTAGCAGGCTTAGAGAGGAGGATCACCTGAAAAGGGGACCACTGGGGGGGTGTTTAAGCTGATCATACTTAAGCCAAAAACAGTCCAATGCAGGCACAGATCTAAAGCATATATTATAAACAGTGTCGCTAGAAACAGGAAGTACAGCAAAAAAAAAAATCATCAGAGGAAAATCCCATTGAGTTCTTCAACAAAATTCTGATCATAAACAACCTGTCAGGTGGTTGTTTCATGTTACCAGAGTAAAGGATACGAACCGCATTACGTCTCAGGGGAGGCTCCTTAACAGAGGCAAAGAGGTGCAATAAGTGTAACAGTCTAGCAGCTGTGGCAGAGGAGACAGACGAAGAACAGGACAAGTGGCAGCAGGTGTAGATGTTCCAGACAGATTGCGGGTAGGAGGGAGGACTGAAGATGCCCCCGGTGTGTCCAGGGGGCCTTGCAAGTCTGAAGGTCAAGAGGCAGATGCACTGGGGGGGTCAAAGGAGGTTTTGGGGAGTCAGAAGGAACATAACAAGCCAGAGGGGGAACAGTGGTGTAACAGGGCTTATCCAGGGGTTCCCAGAAGACACCATCAGCAGCCTTCCGCCAGCCAGCCACCAGCAGGGAAGCTTCCACAGACCATTTCTCAAGCTGCTTGTGGGCCAAAACAGGGCCCTGTGTCACACCTAAGGCACAGTTGAAGGGAGTACAGGTGAGAGTGCAGAAGGTGGTGTAGCCAATTCCGAGGGGGTAGGCGGCTGAACAGCAGGAGAAGGATCAGGCATGGCCCCAAGAGGGGCAAGTGAAATTGTAGAAGGAGAAGTTCCAGTAGGAAGAGACATAGCAGGATCCGCAAGCAATGGAGCCTCTGGCAGGGAAACTGGAACATCTACAAAAGGAGACAAAGCGGGGGGGGGGGTCAGTAGCCCCATCAGTAAGAGGGGTCAAAACAGCCAGGGGACAGAAGCAGCAGTTCCCGAGAGCAGAAACATCAGTTGGAGCAGGAGCCTGGGACATGAAGAAACACCCCTCCTGGCTTACAGGTGGAGACAAGAGTAACTGAATAGAGTCAGAAGCTGCAGGGCACAAGGTGCTGGAGGCAGAAAAGACATGGAAGGGGGGTGAACTCCAGTCCCAGCAAGTGTCAAAAAGTGAGAATCTTCTTCCTCCAAAAATCTTTACAGTTGCTGCTGGTGTACTGCATAGGAGGCAGCAAGGGAGTCCTCTGGGGAAGGAGTGACAGAAGAGCCAGACATTGGGGGAAAAAACGTCCCAGGATGGGATGAACCAGCAAACAGTACAGCACCTTCCCATGGCCAAGCTAAGGTTGCCATTGTTGAAACTCTGCATCCTCTGCATGCAGTGGCATAGGGTCACAATCTTGTCCAGCACCGCCTGTCTGAGAGGATAGAAGTGTTGAAGAGGAACAAGGCAAATAGAGCAACAGTGGTGCGGAGGGCACAGCTTCTCCCCTCTCTTCAGTGATGAACTGGTCAGCAGATTTCAAAATCTGCAAGTTGCCCAAAACAGGGGTCTGCTTTAGGCTGAACCAATCGCAGCTTGCAACAGCCATTCCCAGTGGACTCCCTGTCAGACTCCCAAGAAGTACATCAGTCACAGCCTCAAATGGGACTGAAGCAGATGGCCTACATGGAAGTGGAACAGAAGTAGAAGCAGGCGGCGCCATACCCCACTGAGCAACAGCAGCTGTGGGGAGCAGAGGTGCCGACTTATCAACACAATGACTGCAAAACTGAGCTGCAGCCTCAGGTGGTCAGATCAGCTTGTCCGGAGACGCAACCACACAGTCCAGAGGCAACGAAGGAGCCACAAACAACATTCCAGGTTCAGGTACAGTTGAAACTTTTACACTGGTAACAGCCTGCCTTTGAATTAAGAGATGCTGTTGCAGTACACGCTCAGGTCCAGCAGATGAACGAACAGATTCCTCCGGGGAAACTTCCATATCCGAGCCTATAACATTCCAGGGAAACCATACATTCATAGCCTCTTGAGTCAGGCAAGCAGTGGACAAGACCAACTCCACTGCTCCAGAAATGTCCATGCTAACATGCAGCACAGGAGTTGTGGCTATCATTGCAGACCATCAACGGCCTAGGGGTCCCCATACTGGAAGAGTAGTGGAATTTTTTATTATAACTTTAAAAAAAGAGAAATAATACAAACATGTTAAAATCACATCAAAACAATATATGTAGAGCAAATAATAATACTAGTAAATCAAATGAGTATTAAGTCATACCCTCTGCCCCCCCCCCACAACTTTAGAATCTGGGACATTTTTATGAAACATATATATTCAAAGAAACAATCATACAAAAAAATAAGTATGATAAACATTTTCACTTTACATGATAATCATGTACAGCAAGTGAACCATAAAAAATTACTAATTTTAGCTGGCCCGGTGGCGCTGAGGGTTTAGGCGCTGAACGCCATACCTCGCACTATGCCGGTAACCCAGGTTCAGGAATGACCTCGGGTCATCGGGCTGCCAGTCTGGGGGGGAGGGCGGAGCAGGATTGAGTTTGACGATGGGCAGCTCTCCTCTCCCAAGGGTGGCGAGGGTGGGTTGGTGCACCCCCCTGTAGTTCTGCACCCACCAGGTGGTGGTCTGGTGGGTAGCATAGGTGAAGGGGGGGAGGTAGAAAAGGTATGGGAGGTGGAAGGGGCTGAGCTGGTGCCATGGGGTGCATAGCATGCCTCCACACACTTGCACAGCCGTATGCCGGGGCCTCGGGTGGGGCAAGGGGAGAAAACCGTAAAATACCTATGTGTCTCTGTCGCTAGTCAGAGGTAATGGACCAAATAGCTAAATAAAAAAAAAAAAAAATGACTAATTTTGAGCTGCACATTTACTGAAATAAAGAAAAAGCTGAAACTTCTAGCTATTGTTTTTTTTTTTAAATGGGAAAAAAAGAAAAAAAAAACATATATCCAGAAACAAAAATCATATTATAAACATTTGTGTGCCTGTCTGATATTATCATCAAAATTTCTTCTGGCACTGAAAACCCCATAACACCCTTTTAACTATAAACCACATTAAAAAAAAATGTTTTCAACATAAGAGCAAAACTAGCCACCCATGTTGCTCTTAATTCCCACCCGCCACCTTTTTAAACAGAAATTTTGTCATTTCAAAAAAAAAAGGGACCCCCAAATCTGAAAACCTATAAACCATACAAGTGAAACCCTGGGGAATAAGATTCTTTACTGCATCCAGTAACATTTTCCCCACTATTCTTGAAATGTTTGTTTTGGAACCTTTAATTTCTTTTTTTGTCTTACTTCTAATATAGAATTCCTTATTATATTGTAAAGTTGTTCTTGAAAAAGTTCTAGTTGTCATAGTGAGACTCTATAGCTGATAATCCAAATATAGTACTTTAAACATAGCAGAATAACAATCAATGTTTTACGATTGTACATTTTCCATTGAATAGGAAATAATCCTAAAAATAAAATATCCAGTGTAATGATGTTAAAAGGAGAATATTTCCACTTATTTTGTAATAGTGTCAAAAGAGTAACAATATATGGGCAGGTAAAATACAAATGGTCCATGGTTTCTAGTGTGTCAATACGTGTCCCTGGGTCAGTATCTTTTCTCAAACCCTTTGTCTTTTAGGTTATTTTTTATTTTTAATTTCCCATGGGTGTATAACCACATAACATCTAACATAGACACATTACTGTTAGAAAATATACAAAACATGACAGCTAAAGGGGAGATTCTGATAAAGGGAGACTTCAACATGCCAGATACAAATTGGTCAACACCAGCAGGAACATCCGCCGGAACTAGACACATAGTGGATTCCCTGCAGGGGGAGGGCCTCGAACAACTGGTACAACAACCCACAAGAGACAGGGCTATCTTAGTCTGGTAATGATTAATGGGGAAAGGGTCACAGAACTCCAGGTAGAAGGTCACCTGGGGGCCAGTGACCATCACATGGTATGGTTCAATTTGGCCACTAAAACTAAATCATCCCATTCCAATGCAAAAATATGGACCTTCAGAGGAGCTGACTTTGATAAGATGGCCAACAGAGTTAAGCTAGCCCTTGCAAGAAGAAATATAGGTGAGGGGTACAGGCAAAGTGGGCAAGCATTAAGGATGCAATACTTGAAGCAACATCCCATTGTGTTAGGGAGAAAAGTAAGAGCAAAAGAAGGAGGAAACGACTTTTGTTCTCAAAAACAGTAGCAGAAAAGGTCAGAGCCAAAAGACTGCCCTTCAGGAAATATAAGGGAATGCAGTGAGATGAAGATAGAGAGGCATACGAAACTTCCCTAAGGCTAGGCAGGCAAAGGCCCAAACTGAGGAAACACTAGCACGAACAGTAAAAGAAGGGGACAAGACTTTCTATAGATACATTTGGGTCCCCCTTCCTTCTCTAGTGAATACTCTTAATTATTGAGTGTCCTAGGATTACCACCCTTCTGTCCCCTGCATCTGTGTCTCCTATCCTTCCTTCCTCACCTGTGGTACCAGCTACTCGCCACCTAACTGCTCCCCCTCCACCCTGGTTAACTTTCTGCCACATCCACTACTTCTTCCCCTCAAATTAACTTATGGCAAGCAATATGGACCCTTGGTCTTTTCAGCTCTGATTAACCTATGAAACTGTTTCTCCATTCCCCTCTGTGCCCTTCCCTCACTGGCTAGCCATGCTTGCTTCCACTTTTCCCTCCCCTCTTCCTCCCCTTGCTTCTCCCTCCCCCATCCTCTGCTCCACATTGTCCGTTTCTTCTTCCCTGCCCACATTGACTAGTCTCCTCTCTCCTCCCCTGCCCTTCTGTCCTCAACTTTGGCTTATCCCGACCTCCTATACCACCTCCTGATGCCCCTTCCCCTTACCAGACAGTGGTGCAAATCTATTCATTAAAGGCATACCTTCAAGAGTCCTCACCCCCCCTCGTGCTACACCGGTGACTCGGGTTCGGAAGCTAGCATGGGTCGTCGGGGGTCAGTGGGGATGGGGAAGGATGGAGCGCCCTAGGGCTGCTCTCCTTCCCCGGGGGGGGTGATTCTCTCATCTCGCAACTCTGGCAACCCCTGGTGGAGGCTGGGGATGATGCAGGGCTTGGGTGCAGCTTGCCAGGGGATTGGAGCTCAGCGGACATCCTCCGGGTGCACACAGGAGCATGCGCACGCTGGGCTGGATGTCATTGCATGTCCGAGCTCCAGGGTGGAAACACAGGAAAAATTCCCACTGTCGGGTGAGGTGATGGTGAACACCTCGTGGTCTGACCACACGCCCAAGGTCGGCTGATTCTCTGATTCTCCCAAGGGTCTGGGGCCTCTCTGTGGGGTCGGGAAAGCCCAGACCCTGCTTACCAGATGTAGTTCCCAGAGGTCGGTTCAGGCAGGTAGTTGGGTCCAGTGCCTCGAGAGTTGGGATTCCGAGAGATGCCCCAAAGGTAGGCTGCTACAAATAGAATGTACAAAAAAAAAAAAAAAGTCCCCACCCCTGTTGCTACCCTCACATTTCCACTTCTTTTTTTTTTTTTAAACTTTATATTTATTGATTTACTTGTAAACAGATGCAAATACATCATACGTCTTGGAAATCACATGGTTAATACATACAGAAAGGAATTAAGACATTCCTATATTATATAGAAGTAGAGTCTCTCCAAGTTAGTCCTGTAGTTGAGGGGAGAAATCTAACATAAAACCAGTTACAATCTAAAAGTTACAAAATCTGTGTAGCTGTAGCCCAAGAGCTGGTGGTTACATTAACATTTGTTAATCCTCAAGTTTACTCAAAATTACCATGCTCAAGAAAGCTTAGGGACCACCTTTATACCTCAAGAACAAATATAACCCCTTTTACAGGACTATCAGACGTTAGTAATAGGCACATCTTGCATCAAAACCTAAAGGTTTAAATATAAACCTCAGGAGAGAACCGCTTAATTCTCCCGAATATTTAACAAACAATCTTGCTTAAGACAATGGTGGGGCTCTACAGCCACAGTCTCATTATATTACTACTCTACTTAGAGCTTTGTTAATATCTGGCATCAATATTTTAGCCTTAACCAGGGGTAGAAGCTCATAATCCCGCATTAGAAGATGTAAAAAAAAAAAAAAAAAGCCACCAGTTTAAACCTTTTCAGGTTTCTTTCATCATCCGATGGATGTTCACGAACTCTAGATTGTTGAGTTTCCACCCTGTCAGCCCATTTTCCAGCATCAGGCGGGTTGGTAAACACATAGGCCCAGATATTCAAAAGAGTTGAGCCAAGCGCAATAAGGTTGCGCGCGCGCAAGTCCGAAATTGCGCCATTCTGCGATATTCAGCAGGAGGCAGTTGCGCCACTGAAAACATGCTGAGCAACAGTGCAATGATAATGAAGGCATGCACAACTGAAGGGGGAGGAACCATGCATAAATGGCGCAGTGTGATATTCAAAGACTTGCGCAATGCGCAACAGTGGAGCAAGCGGAAGTTGCGCCATAGCGGAAATGAGCCAAAATAAAAAGGAGCAAGGAAGAGGCGCAAGAACGTTACATTGAAGCCACATGAGGCAGAGGCAGGGACAGGGAAAGTGGCAGAAAGAGGGCAGACCAGGGAAAAATAACAGCAGAAGAGAGGCACAGGGAAGGTGTGTGGAGCCACACAATCCAGAGGCCAGCACAGACAGGTGTACCCGGTGCAGGGGAGGTAGCAGCCAGGACAGCGGGGGAACAAAGCAACAGTTGCTGGGGGGGGCGCAAGCCAGGGACATGGCCAGTGCCACTTTCCACATGGAGGCTGTAATGAGGGGGGTGAGAAGGCAGGTGGCAGGGGGACGTGGCCATGGAAGGGCCCGTCGGCGGTGTGTCCCCAACAGGCAGTACCGAGCCCGCACCAGCTTTGAGCTGTATACAGATACCGAGATTGTGGGCCGGTACCGCCTGAACAGGGCAATACTGAGGCGGCTCTGTGAGCTGTGCAGTGATGTGATGCTGGCACCCACATGACGGAGTCATGCCCTGTCAGTGGAGACAAAGGTAACAGCCTGCATTTGCTTGCTCGCCACGGGTACCTTCCAGAGACCAACTGGGGACACCACAGGCATAACCCAGTCAGCCATGTCACGCAACCTCACCCAATTCCTCAGCGCACTGCTGCCACATGCTGAGGAGTACATCCATTTCCCCAGCACTGTGGCAGAGTGCACAGCAAACATTCAGGAGTTCTACAGGGTAGCACGTATGCCTGGCATGCTAAGGCCAATAGACTGCACCCATGTGGCCATACGCACACCACCTGGCGAGGAGGGGGCTGCATACATGAACCGCAAGGGCTATTCCAGCATCATCTGCCAGGTGGTGTGCAATGCCAATGGGCGCATCATCAATGTCTGTGCCACGCACCCTGGGGGAGCACATGATTCATACATCTGGCACCAGTCGGCACTGTGCCACCGATTTGAGAGTGGGGACATCCCCACGGGACACCTAGTGGGTGAGTATGCAAACCAAATGGACATATCGCGGGCCTGGGGGGGCATGGCCAGAGGTGCCATGGGTGTGGCCTACAGGGCTTAGGGCAGGCGAAGCTGAACACGAAACTAACCTCCACCCTCTGCACACAGGTGACAGTGGATACACCCGTCCCTGGCTGCTCACACTTACCTCGCGCCCACGACCCCATCACAGCAACGCTACAGTGAGGCATTGCCACCCACACGCAATGTCATTGAGCGGGTGTTCGGGATGCTGAAGGCACAATTCCATTGCCTGGACACCTCTGGCGGTGCCCTACAGTACAGCCCCTCAAAGGCCTGTGGGATATTCCTGGCCTGTTGCATCCTGCACAACATGGCCAAAGAATGTGGGATAGCCATACAGGTCGAAGAGGGGGACAGCGATGGGGACGATGCGGACACCGGTGACGATGGTGATGGGCAGCCCCCCCCTTGGCCGACGGGTCCCCCGACTGATCCAGCTGGCACAGCTGCACCAGGTCACCATCACAGAGGAGCACTTCAGCCAACCCAGGTAAGTCATGGGGCCATGCGCAACCACCAGTGGCTAAGGCACAACCCACAAACACGCATGGAAACACACCAGGGGTGCATGCTGGCAAGGGATGTGGCAGGGCACAGAAGCACACACACAACCAGGGTGGGTGAAGATCAACATGCCACATGGACGGACACACACACATGTATACACACAATGCACCAAACGTGCACAGAGGGCAGGAGGTACACCGACCCAGAACGCCAACCCTGGCAACACACATGTCCACAGGCCACCATGCCCACTGTCTGTCCATGTGCATGTGTCAGATGCTGTGCACCATCGCACTTTGGTGTACAGCGCAATGCAGGCATCATCATGCATACGTACCTGCGGAGAGCAGCTGGGGGTGTGTGCAGGTGGACCATGTGTCCACGTGCAGGGCCTGGCACCCACCCGTGCACTGCCCACCGAAACACACAATGCACACAGGGCAGAACCAGACAGTGCCCGTGCTGGGAGACAGGTCAGTCTTGCGGCATAGTGCCACAAATGGTCCATCCATGACAGGATCCTTTCGGTGTCCCTGCTGCGACGCTCCTCTGCCCACTCCAGAGCCACACACAGTGCTTCCACGGACATTGCAAGCCGCATCTACTGCTGGACCAATGCCCGCAGTAGATGTGTGTGCTCGTCCAAGAGGTCGTCTGCCTCCTCAGTATCCTGTCCCTCAGGGTGTGCACAGGCCTGATGTTCAGCACCCCTTGAGGGCAGGTGCTGCACACCAGGACCAGGTATGGGCAAGTCCACAGGTGGTGCACAGACGCCGCCGCTGAACCCCGAACCCCCAGTCCCAGTGGGCGACTGCTGCTGCCACCCCCTCTGGCTGCTGCGCCCAAGGGCTCAGAAGTGCCACCGCATTAGCCGCAACAGTCCCACTGTCCTGACCAGACACTGATGCTGCCACACTGGTGCTGACAGGCACAGCCTGGGACTGTGCTGACACGCTGGCCCACATGGTGGCACCAGCCACAGCCATGGGCACGAGCTGACCTGCTGTGTGTCCATCCTGTGGCACACATGTGTCACTGCCCATGACAGTCGTGTCTTCATCATTGGTGCAGGTCTCTGCCCCAGCCACAGCGTGCTGGCATCCATGGACGCCAGAACGCTGAGACACAGGAAGGGCTTCCCCCACACCTGTCTCAACGACATCAGTGTGGACAGCTAGGCGGCCCCACTGTCGTGCCGATCCACAGAAACCTGTGGAGGTGGATGGTCCAAACTCCGACTCTGGCTGACTGTCCGCAGTGGACAGGCCCACCAACGTTGGCCAGACAGACGCTCAGGATCTGTAAGGGAAAGCAAAGTCACGTTACTGCGTGTTACCTACCCGCCCCCCCCAAGGCAGACCATGGCTTACCATGCAGAGATGGGCCACCACCCATCTGGAAGTCACTGCCTGGAACTCCCTCTGTGGCACTGCAGTGCATGCTTGCAGCAAGCCTGTCCTCTGCTGGTGTGAGCCGCACCACCTCCGGCTGTCCCCCGCCTGTTGCAGCACGTGCCGCCCTGATGGCAGCCACCTTCTCCTTCACCCTCCTCCTGTCAGTACTCATCTTCTTCTTACACTCCTGTACGGAGCGCTGGTGGCTGCCATGCAGGTTCACGGCATGTGCCACCTCCTCCCATGCAGCAGCACGGGCCAGAGGGGTGCCCCGCCGTCCACTGAGCAGTGGCTCTTGATCCAGGTAGGCCTCAAAAAATGCCTCAGTCTTGGCCTTCATGAAATTGGGCCTCCTCCTCCTCCCACCACCGTTGTCCTCCTCACCCAGAACTTGCTCGGTCATTATTCAGCCTGTAAGGATGGCAGTGGTTACCTGTGACTGTGCAATCCAAAGCATGTCCCTGAATCCACAGTCCAGACTCCCACACAGCATGCAACTCACCAATAAACTGCAGTAACCCGAATATGGCCACTGCAGAACTTTGTCACACTTTTATAGTGTAATCCATGCAAATTAGGTGAGGAGCAACTTTAATTATGTGCAAATCGCGGTGCTGCGCCATTGAATGGCTGATCAGATGATTCACATATGACGGCTGAATATTGCGCTTTTGCGCTTTGCACAATTTTGTTGAACATGCTGAGCCAATGGCGCAGTTCCGTGGCATGCGTAGTACACCTCACTGCGCATGCCCAGGCTCCTGACGCTGGCGTCTGCCGTGCTGCTGACGTGCTGTGCCGATGGTCAATGCAGGGCACAGCCACCATTGTGCCAGTGGCGCTATAGCGAAGGTCACTACATGGCACTGTGACAATGGGCCTTCATAGGCGCAATGGCACAACTGCCCGATGGTCCGCTGTGGCACTGGCACACAGGCAACCAATTGCGCTACACACAGAGTCGTCCAGTGGCACTGTGCGTGTCCTTGCGCCAGAGACCCTTGACCCTGTGCCCGACCTTTTCCCCCTTGGCGCCATGCGTCAGGCATGGGTGCACCTCTATCATGCTGTTTGGTAACAGCGCGATAGGGAATGGCAGCGCTGTACTGCACAGCATCTGTACGCCATATTGCCTACTATAGCCATTGGGATGGCACGCAGAAGAGCCCCTCAATGGACAGCCATCGAGTTGGCAAATCTGGTGGCTATTGTCGAGCCACACCATGGGCCTCTGTTTGGGGAGGTGCCACTGGACAGGGCCAGGACCCAGGTGTGGCAGGAGGTGGCCACTGCCCTGGAGGTGGCCACGGGATGGAGGAGGAGCATGGAGCAGTGCAGGCACCGCTGTGGGGTCCTCAGGAGGAGGGAGCCGGAGCTACTAGCCCGTCTGCAGTCACATGCCAGTAGGGGCATGGTGCCATGTCCAGGTAGAGGTTCCGTCAACGCACTTGTATCGTCCATATGGGTAACAGTGTTGTATGTGTCCAGCACATAGGGGAGGGATAGTCTAGGGTTGGCTGTGGCGGTGTTTACAGGGTGTGGGGTGGGTGGGTCTGGCTGGGTGGGTGGGTACACACATTGGGGCAGGGGGACTTTGCTTCGGGATTGTACTAATGTTCTTCTCTCCTTGTTTCCCCCACAGGCATGGACGAGCGTCGCAGGCTGAGGGAGGAGTGGCAGAGGGAGGAGGACAGAGTGTCCAGGCGGGACGAGGGCCATCACCGCCGACCTGACCGGCCCGATGAGGGTGAGTGCCATAACTCCATGATTACTATTGCATGCTGTGTAACAGGGTGGGCAGCGGGGCATGGCCACCATCCATGGACACCACTGCCATGCACGCAACTTGTGACAGTCAGCACTGTCCAGTGGCACTGCATGTCTGGGAGTGCATCAGTGGTGGTCCATGCGTGCACCGGGCACATGGCTGTGGCAATGCCTTCTCACCACATAGCCAAGTTACTGTACAGCCATGGTGGTGCTGTGTAGGACATTGGGGTGGGTGTGTGCAGTGGTCCACATGGCTGTGGCTGCCTGGGTGGGCAGGTCTTGTGGACACTGTCACTGTGGGTGGTCGCACACCATCACAGGGGCATGGCACATGGCTGTATGCCATGCACAATGGGTGGGCTGCAGGGGGATGGACAGTCACACCTATTGACTCTGCTTCCTCGTCCTAGGTGACCGGCGACTCATGCAAATACAGTAGGGAATTAATGAGCTGCTCCAGGTGGTGAGGGAGACATTGCAGCTCCTTCAGCAGTTACACCACCATAGGGTCAGGAGGAGACAGAGGAGCACACATCAGTGCCAGGAGGAGGAGGACCGGGGCAGCCGTTGATGTCCCCATGCCCCGGCTACCACCTTCCCCCCTTTGACCCACTCACACCCTTCTTCCCTCTCCCATATGTTCACTCGCCCCCTTACCCACCCCCACCTTGTTTGTGTCCTCCCCACATTTGTACATAGTTATGTAAATAGTTCTTTTTGATATTTTTGAATACAAATCTTTTGATATGAATACTGTGGTGGTCTCTGATTTGCAGCAGGTTATAGGTGCTCAGCTGCAGTGGTGTGCATGGCGTCAGGGGTGGTGCAGTCATGGGTATGTGTGTATGTCCGTGGGTAAGTGACTATGGTGTGGGAGTAGCTATCAGTAGGTGTCTGTGGTGTGTGTGTTGTTCTCTGTGCACTGGATGACTGTGTGCAGTGGTCCATGGTGCATGCTCTGTGTCCATGGTGCCCCTGTCAACCTGTCCATGGCCTGTGCAGCTGACACCCTTGCATGTCTGTGAATTGCAAGGTCTGCTGCCATGTCAGTGGTGGCTGTCCATGCAGGGCAGCCACTGTACCTGTCACAATGCTGAGTTGCCTTCTGTCACTGGTGTGGTGCATGTTTGCCTCAGGTGACACTGTGGCCTCTGCGGTTGTTTTCCCACCTCCATGCTGTGGCTTGTGTGTGTTGCAGGGGGTGTGCACCACTGTCTGTGACTTGTGCTTCAGGCATATGATGGTGGCGTATGGGTCCACAGTGGCTGCGCAGGGTGGCTGGCACTTCTGTGCCATGGGGGACTGCAGGCTGTGTGTACACGGTTTCCATGGGCCCACACTGGGGGCTTGGTTGCCCCGCTACTGTGTCCCTGTGTTATTGTCCCCTTGGGTATGGGTGTGTGTTTGTCCCTGCACTGTGTTGCATCCGGTGTGGTGCATGCTTCCATGCACCACTGTGGGTGTCTGTGCTGGCTGGTGTGGCCAGTGGTGGGTCGGTGTGTGTCACTGGACTACTGTGCAGGGTGCTGTATCACTGGTGGTGTCAGGGGCATGCCCTGTCCTATGTGGGATACCTCTTGTGCCGACACATGGTCGGTCTTTCAGCTGTGACTCGGGGGGGGGGGGATTGTGCGTGGTGGCACTGTGTCTGCCGCTTTTGCATTGCCGTATGCTGCCACCCACTGCTGGGTGCTCATGGTGGGGCTGGCTTGTATGGTTCTGTGGTGCACAAGGTTGCAGTGTCACAGTGGGGCTGGTGGTATGCATGGGGTTTCCTGCAGTGGTGGTCACTGCTCATGGGGGGGTGTCTGGGGTCATGGTGCAGGGTGTGCTGTGCACCGGGGGGATGTTGTGGCACTGGGTGGTCCGCCCTCCTTGTGTGGCAGTCTCATCTTGCCGGTGGGTGTGATGGGGCAGCATGGCCCGGCTGTGGGTTGTTTGCTTGTATCCATGGGCCAGTGGTTATTCCAGCCCTCCCCCAGTTGTGATGTGCTTGGGGTGTTGGAGGACGATGTCAGTTCTGCTGTGTGTTCCTGTGCCCATCTGTGGCATGGGTGGTGGGCCCCTACCTCCCTGGTTGTGCAGTTACATTGCTCTGCAGCTGGGGGCTCCCTGCTTGCACTATGGCACCTCTGGACTGCTCAGCTGGACATCCCTAGTTGCGCCATAGCGCATCATGTCTGCTCAGCTTCCCCTCCCTAGTTGCACTATGGTGCAGGTTGTGCGATATTCAGACGTTGGCTTTAGGCACAATTTGGTTTGCTCCTTTTTTGAATATCACGTCTGTTGCGCATGGGTGCAATAGACTTGTGCTTGCTCCTGCTGTTGTGCACTTTTTGGGCGCAGTTTGAATATCTGGCCCATAGACTTTATCCTGATATACAATATGGAGTTTTGCTGGATAAAGAACCGCGTGAGAAACGGCAAGGTCCCAAAGTTTTCGCCTTACTCCGTCAAATCTTTTACGGCGTTGCCGGGTGGAATAAGAAAGATCCGGAAAAAGGTGTACTGTATGGTCCTGTACACTCAGCGGGCCCAGTCTTCTTGCCAATCCAAGAATAGTGTCCCTGGTGCTCATGCTATCTGCAACCACCATTAATACACACAGTGTCTCTGTAGTTTGCCTACCACGAGGCCGGATTCTGTAGGCCTTAGAGAAACGCCATTCTGAGACGTCACCATGGCTCTTAAATTGTTCCTGGATCCATTCTTTAAAAAATAGCAAAGGGTGATCCCCTTCTAAGCTTTCCAGTAAGCCCAGCATCCTGATGTTTGCACTCCTAATTTGATTTTCCAACTGTTCAAGTCGATTATTTAGATGTTGTACTTCTTTCTGGTGACCCGCATTTATAGCATTACATTTTGTCGCCTGCTGCTGTAAATCTTCCACTGTATTCAATAGCTGTTCTATGTTTGTCTCCACCAAGGTGATTTTCCCTGCCAGTCCATCCAGCTTTGTATTCATAGCAGTAACTGAAGATATCAGGGATTGTAGCTTATGGCCTAGTGTCTGCATGGTTTCCTCTCCATCATTACTGGTAGTAGTAACCGACTTCGTTGTGCTAGTCGATGCTCCAGATGTTGTGTGGGCATGATCTTTTTTTTCTTTGGGTTGCCCATTCTCTTCCTGAGTAGTTGACCAATTGATATATAACTTTTTGGTATTTAGAATAAGTTATAGAGTAGAGTAGATCTTATTTTATAATTTTTATGATGCAGAGCAGTGTCTCCTACATCTGTCTAGCTCGGGCTCCACGCGCCCCCCCCCATTCCCAATTCTTCTACCTACCACTTGCCACTCCTACATCCTAGGCTCCCTGGTCCTCTGAGGAAAAGATACCCCTGGATATTGGGTGATCCTCCCTGCTCCCTTCCCCTGCCTGATGTCCTCGCTCCCCTGGGCCCCCCATCTGCTTTTCTCTCTGCTACTCTGTTCCTCTGTCTCTCCATACCATTCTCCTCAGCCCTCATCTGAGCAGTCTTACTTCTGCCCTAAGCTGCTGTAGGCTCCTTCACGCTGCACAGCCCCCATGCACTCCACACCATCCCCAGGAAGACTGCTGCCCCACAACTATTACAGCTTGCCACTCTTCTCCCACTATTCTGACTTTTGTACATGCTCCTGTTCCCCCCCCATATCATCCCAGTCCAGCTTCTCCTAGCCAACAGATATGTATCCCTGTATGCAACCCAGTCAGTGATGTGTACTACAATCCCCAAAGACACAAAAAGTTGCTGAAATGCTTGTTTCTTTTTTTTTTTCTTTAGAGAGAGCCTGGTGGAGTTGTGAGTGGCTGTGTACTTAATGCTTTGTGAGGGAGCGTGGTGCAGCTGCTGATGGGCTACTGTATCTCAGGGTCTGGTTCCAGGGTAAGTTTGGCTGTTGTGGTCATCTGGAGTTGGCAGCTGATGATCTTGTGGGGAACATAAGGGTGAAGCTGAGCCGAGCAGATACCCAAAAAATATTTAGAGGCGAGTGGGTGCAAGCGGTCATGGAGCACAAATTGAAGTTATTTTTCATTTTTACAAGGAAAGACCACTGGAGTTCTCGCTAAGCAAGAATCAAGGTGGTGGCGATATCAGGTTTAAGAAAAAGTATTTGTCAATGCCAAATGTTTGCCATTGGTGTTGCTGTTGTACCAGGTCTTAACTTGTACACATTTTCACTATATATTTACCCAGGACAGAGCAGGTGAGATGCAAAATCTCACTTTCAGTGGTGTCCTGCTTTTACACATTGTTAAGATTGTAATTATCCAGGATAGGGCAGCTGAGAGACGATATCTACTTTTAAGTGGGCTCCCACATTTTGATCCCAAATGTCCAGCAGTCTTTTTGTGACCTGACATTATGGTCAAGACAGGTGGAGTTTTTAAAATCCTATCTGAAAAGAGATCTTACTGTGCGAGTGTGGAAAAAAGTTTTGGAGGGGATTTGAAAAATTACACTTGCAATGTTCTGAAGGTGGGGTAACACAGGGGATATGTTGAACATCAGGGGCCCAAATCTGCAAAAATAAAGTTATGAGTAAATGTTGGAACAAGTCAATGTTTCCTCGTAAGTTAGTTGGTTTTTCATTTTTTTTACCCCAAATTTTCAACATAATCTTTTTATGACCACTCCTTCTGAGTATGACAGGTGTCATGTATAAAACAATGGCCAGCACGTCATTTTACGCCACAAGTGTGAAAACACATTTTGGGTAGGGTCTGAGAAATGGCAACTGTCACATTCATGACCTGGTGTGAAAAATTACTATGTTAATATCTGGGGCCATAGTACAAAGGTTTAAAAACAGATGGTACAAACAAGATTTAATATAGGACACAAATAAAGCCAAAGAAATACCAAGGGAATTTACTAAGCAGTAGACAACAAGGAGGTGAATACCCACAGAGGGTGGCATTCAGTACAAATTACAATTTAAAATTTCAGGAAATAATAGTCTGCTTAGGCACTGGCAGATTTTACAATTAAATTTGAAGGGAGTCATTACTTTTGCTGCTAAACCATGGGTTAAAACAACAAGGAACATGGTAAGGCCAACAACCAAAAGGGAATTTTGCTTGTGGCTCCTGTGTGCATTGCTCCAGCATTAGCAATGTCAAAACGATTTACAATCCAAGCAAAACTGAACACTTTTTTTATTTGTTAACTAGGAAAGACGCACTAAGCAGAAAGCTTGTTTACAGGTGTGACCTGGGTGCACAAGGAAGTTAAGTAATTTGCTCAGGGTCACACAGTATGCAACTGGGAGGCTGTGGGATTCAAATCCAGGTCACCAGGTTTGTAGCTCAGAGCTTTAAACCACTGCGCTATACTGCCTCCATTGACATATGTGAATTCACAGCCTGTTATACAGGGAATGAGATTTATGCATTACAGTGTCCATGCAATTTAACACAGACGTCTTGACTAACCCATTACCTCCAATAGCTCTGTATGAAGTCCGAACCATCCACTGCTTAACCTGATACAAAATGGCCACCCGAGGTAAAAATGAGTTAAATCAGCAGTACTAGCTAAAAAAAATCTGCACTTTTTCAACAGAGCATTCCCTGTTTATCTGCTGAGCATTTAGCTGGTAATCTTTCCCATCAGCACTGTACTGTCACCCCGTAATTTGCTCAGTTTTCCTCTGTTTTTGTTTACATTTCTGCCACCCGCCATGTTGAAAGCAGCAGTACTAGATAGCAACCCGCCATATTTACTGTGGCACTACAAACTTTGAAACCGATCCCTTCCTGGTTAGGTAGTACTGCTGCTTTAAAGACAAGAATAACACAACACAAAAGTGCTATTAGAAGGAAATTTAACCTCATCGGTAGCAAAACACTCTGATGAGGCCAAACATGGCACTAGTACATTTAGGATGCTGAAAAAGGATAAATGATGTTGAACTGAACAAGATAAAACTGCTCCAAAGAAAGGTATACTAGTTACTTTATTTCAGAGTTTTGGGCAGGAGTTATGGCATTAATGAAGCCATGGACTGGGGTGAGTGAATTTAGTTCCCACTTTATTTTCATGTGCTTGGTCTAATTTTCTGCACCCCCCCTGAGCTTTACATTTAAATTGAAATGTATCCACTCTCCTGCACTTAATAGTATTCTCAGTTTAGCTCAATGTTTAATATCTTAGAAAGATAAGATCAGTAAACAATTTTTTTTTAAATAGTGTACTTTTTTCACATTTTATAGTACACAGAACATCAAAAGACAAATGGCAACCTATACAAAACATAACTCATCCCTTACTCAGGGTTTCCTCTAAAGCAGGGTTTTTCAACTCAGGGTCTGTGGCTCCCTGAGGGAACCCCCCAAGCAAGGCATAGGAGGTCTGTGGAACGAACAGGAAAAATGTGGTGCCAGATAATACATATTCATTTTCAGGAAGGCGAGTCTCTTAGTATTGGTGGTACTTAGCAGAGTTCTTTTGCATGTTACAATGCTTACAGCAGCACTAAAGACATTGGCAGCTTTCTTTTCTTAAAGTCTGGTACCCATTAATATTTTTAAACAAAGCATTTCAGTTGTCCCTATCTTATAGGAGCCGCGCTCTTCTTCCCATGCACCCCTGATAGAGAGCTGGCATTGAATCCTGCCGAACTCATGCATGAATGAGTTTGGCAGTCTCTGAGGCAAATCAACAGATAAGGCTTAGTAAGACCGAAGGGTTTTTTGGGTGGAGGTCGGTGGTTTGAGGATGGAACTGGGACTGAGTGCATGCGTACTAGCCCCGGCACTTTTGCGTAGCCGCTGAGTCATGGTTTTGCTTTTGAATCGCTGATTTCTTTCTGAAATACCCCTCGGTTTGAGAAATTATAAGTGTTGCCAAAAAAAAAGCACTGTTCCAGGGATGCTGCCATATGTTCTGCTGATTTGCCTCAAGTTTCTCATTTCCTGTCAATTGTTGTTTCCTGGTAACAGAGCAACAGAGCACCTCAGGCATCAGGACATCTTTATACTCAGCCAGCTGTTCTGTTGAGCTGCAACAAAAAAACGCTGAATTGCACAATTGAACACACACTGCTGCTGACTTTACACTCTGCCAATAGTTCTTACTAAACTTTACTTAAGGAATTGCTCCTAAATATTCACACCAGTAGTGTCTATATGTCATCAGTCTTCTGATTTTGATTTACAATGAGTTGTATTATTGTATGATTGTATTAAAATGAAAAAAACAATTTAAAAAGCATTTATTAAAAAAAAAAAATCTGGGGCCAAAAAAATGAAAATTACCATAATTATGAATGCGCGTTTAAATTTTCAATGTGCATTCATAACTTTGTTGATTTTTAATATTTTTATCCTACATTTTCAACATAGCCTTCTTATGACCCCACATTTCCTTCTTATGACCCCACCTCATGAACAAGGGTGGAGAAAATATTCAAATCATGCACAAAAGGTGATTTTGTGCCATAAGTGTGAAAACGCATTTTGGCCAGGGTTTGAAAAATGACAGCTGTCACATTCATGAGGTGGTATGATAAAGTAACTATGTTAAAAATCTGGGGTCAAAATGTCAAAAATTACCACAGTTAAAAGCGTGCATTGAAATATTTCAACAAACACTCATAACTTTGCTGTTTTTTAATATTTTTACCCTAAATTTTCAACATAGCCTTTGCGTGACCCCACACAGTCTTCTTATGACCCCACCTCATGAACAAGGGTGGAGAAAATGTTCAAATCCTGTCCAAAATGTGATTTCCCACCACAAGTGCGCAAACATATTTTGGTGAGGATTTGAAAAATGACAGCTGTCACATTCATGAGGTGCTTTGAAGAAATGGCTATGTTGAAAATTTGGGATCAAAATATTGAAAATTACTAAAGTATTTCAATGTGGGCTCATAACATTGTTGTTTTTTTAATATTTTTACCCTAAATTTTCAACATTGCCCTCTTATGACCCCACCTCATGAGCAAGGGTGGAGAAAACTTTTAAATCCTGCCTGAAAGGTGATTTTGTGCAGTGACAACAAAATTACCTTTTGGGACACATTTAACTAATTTTGCTGCCATTGTTCATGAGGTGGGTTCTCAGGAAAGGCATGTTGAAAATTTGAGGCAACAATTATTCAAAAATGGCAAAGTTATAATGACAAGTTCAAAACCCATTGAAATATATTGAACCTCATACCCGATTTCTTTAGTTCGCAGTCCAGTGTTGAAGAGTGAAGATGTGTCTGCGGTCTAGAGAGGATTATGGCATTGGACCCCGGATAGATGAGTATGGGCTTGAGGTGGAGGTGTGGAGAGGTGGGTGCTGAGTGGGAGGGTCAGGTAGGGGGGCAGTAAAAGCAGTGACAACAGACATCGATGGACAGTTTTCTGTTTTGCAGGGTGTATTTTACATTAAAAAAAGCTACGAAGGACAGTCTACTTTATTTCAGGTACTGACACTGGGGATTGGGTACCCCAGTGTTGGTGTTCTGTTTGGCCGCACCAGGGGTGGGATCCCTTGGTGTTTCACAATCAAAATATGCAGGGTGGGGCGGTAGCATCTGGCACAGGGGATTGGGCACCCATGTACCAGAATTTTAACATAAAAGGGGTGGGTAAGGTTGGGGAAGGGTTTACATTAAGTTTGGTGGCACTGAGGGTGGGCTCCTTGATGTCACACAATGAAAATTCATTTTATTTAGTTTTTGTTGACTGGGTAAGTGCACTAGACAAATCCTGCCTATTTTCAGGCACAACCCGGGGGGATACAGATGAATGCCAACTGACCTTGAACCAGATTAAGCTGTTGGTGGTATTTTTAGTGAATGAGGGAAATTTGGCCAGGACACCGGGGAAATTCCCCTACTCTGTGTGGGCGCTTGTTGACCATGGATTCATCTGGACCCAGTCATTCTGTTGGTGTACCTGCAGGAGAGCAGAGCTCTGCTCCTGCAGGTCCAGCTTTGGAGCCTGAAGTACTGAGGACGTCTGACCATTTTGTTGATATGCTTGTAGATCTTTCTGTACCAGATGAATCTTTACCTGCTCAATCTGCCTCTGCATCATCAGATTTTTTGCCTGCGGATGAACTTTGGTTGAAGTCCCTCTTTGCTGCACATTGGGACCAGGTACTTGCTGTTGTTGATGCCGTTAGCCCTTTTGAGTCGGCCTCTCCTGGGACACGGACTCTGTAACCAGACTTAGGGGCTGTGGAGGATCTTCCTGCTTTCATTACAGATGTGGTACCTTCAGGCTCTTTAGAGGTGCAGAGTCTGCAACAATCTTCTGTAGCACCGGTCCTACCAGTGTTGCACCATGCTCCGTTGGAATCTTCGGTTCCTACAAATCTGGATTGAGCAGTGTCTTCTCCGCCTTTGAACTCGGCGGTGACTTTGCCTGGGTGAACTTGTGAGTACTATGCATCCTAGACCGCGTGTTTCACCTCCTAATGCGCAGACTGTCTCGCCTGTTTTGCCTCCTCCCGCTCTGTTGCCTTGTTCTAGCCTGCTACCTGTCTCTTTAGAGGCCTCCCTGCGGAGTGCGGGTTGGAAACCAGACAGTTCGGGGCATTGGATACCTGACCCTACCCATAGCCCGATACCTGGTTGTGGAGGGCAACAACCCCCCCTTGATAGACGTGCCTCCACCTTTGCCTGGTAGCCCGGATTTGGATTTGCATGCTGAGGATGTTCATTATCCTGCATTGGATACTACTCTGCTGGCTAAAGTTCCTTCTTTGCCTCCTTCCTCTTCGGGTGATGAAGGCCCTAGCTCTAGGGGACCAGCGTGGGGTGATAGAATGGACATGGATGTCCTGCTCCCTGACCCTCCTCCGGGCCCTTCTGACCCTGGGGACAAGGCTAAATCTACTTGGGAAGAATTTTGTAGAAGGGATACGTTTCGGAACTCCCACCCCCCTCCTCTTCAACGACGGAATGCGGTCCACCTTCAGTATATTGGGGGTCTTGATGTAGCTCCAGACTGTCTCTATGTGGGAAAGTCACTTTTGAAATGATCTTTTTTTTTTTACAAATGAAATATTTGCATTGATTCATGTATCAGGTTCTTCCTTATATGACGTTAGTTTTCAAAGCCCATTAGGATTAGATCGATTCTGGACAAAGTATGATACTCTCAAATACATTGAGTTGGGGCTACCATTTTGGGCTATCCCACTTACTAGACCTTCTATTAAAACTGTCACCATTTTGTTTAGAAATGAGAACGTAGCAGCTAGTGATATTACGCATTGGTTAGCTAAACGCTGTGTTGTCTTGGGGTTGCCACAGCCTATATTTGACTCTGAGCACTTGTGGACTGGTGGTTGGCGTTATAGGGTGCGACTTAGAAATACGAATGTGGGTCCCATACACTTACCTAATAGTTTGTTTTAGGTAGGAACGGGGCATTGCTTCTATGTGGGCAGCCTTCTACTTGTTTTAAATGTGGCTCCCTTCCCATCTCAGTGCAGCCTGTGATAGACTACGATGTTCTTTGTTTATCTTTTGGCCATGCTAGTGCAGATTGTAATTCTAACTAAAGTGTAACCTGTGTGAAGAACTAGGTCATGGTTTTAGATCCTGTCCTTGGGCTTCCCATAACAGGGAAGATAGCCTGGATCAGGATGTGATCCTTCTTAATGCCCAGAAAAAGGAAATTGCTATGGTGAAATCCCTTTCTTCGCATGTTAAGGTAGTCACTGGTCCCCCTTTATGCCCTGATATTGCGGTGCCTGCTCCCCAGTCAGTGGTTTCAGTATCCGAACCTTCCTCTGAGCCTTCTTTACAGGAAGTTCCACAACAGGTTGTACAGGAACCTTCCTCTACGCCCCCCTCCCCTTCTTTCTGTTGTTTCTCCGGTTCCTGCTGAACCTGTGCCTGTCCCTGACAAACCTCTGGATATTATTATTATGCTCGCTCCTGGGCCTAGTGTTCAAAGAAATGGGATCAAAAACAGACTACAGGTAGGGCCAAATTGGCTAAAGCATCTTCTCCTGGTGGCTCTGTTCCCTTAAGTAGCAAATTTGAGGTCCTGTCCCATCACACTCAGTCTTCCAATGTGGAAGCTGATTCTGACACCTCCTCACAACCTATGTTATCCTCTGATTCTGAGAATGATAAATCAAAGGAGTTGCATATGGATACTCGACCCTCGCGGTCAGGGGTGAGCCCCCGGAGAAGTATTAGAAAGGAAGGGTTACTTGATGTTGACTTATTTTTATATCGACCCTATATCTGATTCTCTTTCATGGCCATGGCATTTCATCTCACTGTAGCCACCCTCAATGTGAACAGTGTGAAAAGTTGTAGGCGCCTGATTACTTTTCAACTTTTTGAATGATTTGAGCGTGATATTTGCCTTTCCAGGATACCCGTCTTAATACTCTTCCTTTGGTTAATATGGTCAAAAAGCTTTGGCGATGGGGTCCTTCTTTTTTTCTTTAGGATTAAACACATGTAGTGGTGTTGGGGTGTTGTTTAGGGGTGATGGATGTCATGTTACCAAATTGGTTGAACTGTTTATGGGACAGGCCTTAATATTGGATTTTACTTATTTACATTACACTTGGAGATTAATTGTGATTTATGCACCAGTTACGAAGAAAGGTCAAGTGGATCTCTTTCGTGAGGTGCAGCCTTTTTTGTTCACGTCACGTTTTCTCATATGGGGTGGTGACTTTAATTGTGTAGTGCATAAATCAGATCGGGGGGCCTGGACTGATGAGGATTTCTGTAGTACACATTGTCTCAATCACATTATTGTCCAGGGTCGTTTACAGGATGTTTATAGGGTTTGTCATCCTACTGGTGGACATACTTTTTTTAAGGGCTCCTTATCCACTAGGATTGATTTTCTTTATGTCTCTGCAGCATTGAGGGTGATTAAAGCTCAAACCATTCCAGTGGAGATTTCAGACCATAATGTGGTAACTGCCACGTTAGGGGTAGGCCCTCATACTAAACTGGAGCAGGGATATTGGAAACTGAATTCTTTACTGCTACTTGATGACAGGTTTTTGGCCCAAGTTCATGATTTGTTGAAAGCTCGTATGTCACTATCTGGACTTTCCAAAGATTTGTTAGATTGGTAGCTACTCACTAAATCTGAAATCTCTACTTTGGCTAGGAGGACATCTAAATATGCTACAGTGACTAAATATAAGAGATATTTGTCTTTACATATGCAGTTGGAAACTTTATATTCAGCTATACACTCACAAGGCTTATCTTTGATAGCGCAGGTACAGAATGTAAAAAAAGAAATAGCTGCACTACAGTAAACTAGAGCTACTTCCCTGTTACATGAACATAGGGTTTGTTCTGCTAATAAATCTGCTTTGGGGGATGTTTTGGATTGTAGTCATAGGCATTCTGCGGATCGCCTTCTGATTGAAGTTGTGGATACTGCTGGTACTAGTTATACTGCATTTCCGGATATCTTGTGAGCAGTCTCCTCACATTTTTCAGACTTATATGCTGCATCTCCAGTGGATAGCGCTGGTGCAGAACAATTCCTTTCCTCTGTCCATATTGCCCCTTGTTCCGATATACTATTACGGGCTTTAGTTGCTCCTATCAGTGTTGATGAGGTTAAAAGGGAAATTTCCCATTTACGGAATAACACGGCACCTGGTATTGATGGCTTCCCTGCAGAATTTTATAAAACCTGTAGTCCTTTGGTTTGTGAAGTGCTCACAGTAGTGTTTAATTGGATTTTGCAACGTCACACTCTCGATTTTCCATTTTTGTACTTCAGTTCAGATTTTGTTATATAAGAAAGGTGATAGAACTTTAATTTCCAGTTGGGGGCCTTTAAGTCTCCTTAATACGGATTTTAAAATTTTAATGAAAATATTGAATACCAGATTGTTGTTAATAGTTCCACACTTGATTTCCCTACACCAATCCTGTTCAGTACCAGGCAGATCTATCTATAATAATCTCCTTTTGCTTCGGGCACTAATAGGGCTTGGTAAAGTTGATGTTATAAAGGGTTTTCTTATGTCCATGGATCTACAAAGGGCCTTTGATCAGGTCCTGCATAGTTATTTGTTTCAGGTTTTACGAACCTATGGAGTTCCTGATCATTTTATAACCTGGATTGCTTTGCTTTATAGTCATGCTTATGCTATGCCCTTGGTAAATAGTTATTTGGGTTCCTATATCCCTATTCGTCAGGGGGTGAGACAAGGCTGCCCTCTGAGTCCATTGCTTTATGTTTTTAGTTTGGATCCGCTTTTACATACAATTGCTCAAGATGTGCGGATTCTTGGTATTGCTTCCCCTCATAGTACCCTTGAGACCAAAATTTCGGCTTATGCTGATGATGTCTGTGTCTTTGTTGCTGATTTGACCTCTGGAGATAAGGTGTTACATCATTTTTCTAATTTTTTGGATGTTGCAGGTTCCTCCCTTAATAAATCTAAGAGTTTTTTTTATCCTCTGTATACTGCCATTCCAGGGTTTTAAATAACTCTAAAAATTGATTAGCGTTTTGCTCATAAAAGTTCTAAAACACTGTGAAAATGCATATCACTTGCCTCACTGTGCTTAACAAACATGATACTTCTAGAAAACCTATATAAATGCTTTCTGTACAGTTAGTATTGTCCCAAGAAAAAAACTGCTAATCAATTATTTAAAACCCTGCATTCCTGAGGTTACAGAGCTGCAAGGTATTCCTGTTGTACTGGGCCCGGTCCGAATTTTAGGTATTGATTTTGGTAAAGGTGATAATGCGTTACTCAGTTGGTCAGCTAAAATTGAGGCAGTTCAGTCCAGAATCAGATTATGGAAGTCTTGGCAACAAACTAAACAGAAAAAGGTTATCATTACTAAATCTTTACTTCTCCCTCAATTTTTATACCTTAGTGCGGTATACCCTATTCCTTCTGGTTTGGAAGCCACTTTATTGGGTCTTTTTTTTTTTCTTCAAATTATTTGGGGGAGTCGCCTAAATCCCATTAAAAGAGATGTGTTGTATCTTCCTATTGCACAGGGTGGTTTGAATTGTGTGAATCCGATTACTTTTTACTATAGTATTTTTTTTCATTGGAATTTACTAGACTTTAGTTGTCCACACTCTGTGTTATGGGTGATTTATGCGTATGGTTGGTTACTTAAATTGTCCTCAGAGTGGCCAGGTTTGAGCCAGAAAAATGCACATACTCCTAGTTACCCGATTTATGTCAGACCTGTTATATTGAAACTTAATAGATGGAAGTTACTTCCGGCCCATGTGTATTGCAAATCGCACAAATATATTTATGATGTCCTACAATCTAAAGCACATTCCATAGTCCCCATTTTTAAGGATGTACCGGATGGTCATGTTGATAACCTCCTTAAAAGTTTGGTAGATAAATGGATTCCACCTAGATTATGGGATGTTTTATGGCTTAGTTGTCATGGGCGACTCAGTGTTAGGGGGAATTTAAAGCATAAAATGGTTACTGAATGTACTTGTTCAAGGGATACTTGCATTAATCAGGAGGAAACAGTGTCCCATTTTTTTGTTTCTTGCCCCTTTGTGCAACAATTCTGGATTACCCTTTCTGCCTGTTGGAGCCAGCCTTTCTGGTGGACTGTTACATATCTGGAAGTTGTGGGAGTTTTTTTGCTACATTCTACTTTGTTGGATGCAGGTGTAGTACGGCTGCTGTTCGCTATGTTCAAGTTTCATTTATGGCATGCCAGATGTCACCTTACTCTACAACAGTTATACCACTCACCACTTGAAGTTCTTCAACATGTTGAACATGATTTGTTGTTGCAATGTGATTCTGAACGCAAATGTTTGTCCAAAAATGTATGGCTTAGGAGGTGGAAAGAGGTTCCTTTTCTGACATACAAAATAGGTTGAATCATTATGCTGTCAGAGAATTGAGTATTGCTGATATTCTCTTTGTTATGCTTTTTTTTCTTATTTTCCATGAATTGTATTACTGTTTTTCTGATTTATTGTTCTGTTTATTAATAAAAACCTTCCCCTACTCTTTTCGATAAGTGTCATGGGATCTTTAACATCCACCTGAACTACCACCAATCCAGGCAGATGGGACCTCGGTTTAACGTCTCATCTGAAAGACGGCACCTCAGAAGTGCAGCACCCCTCTGATGCTGCACTACAGTGTCAGTACTGGGATATTAACCCAAGTGCCAGATGTGGGAACTAAATCCACAGCCCTCTGATCTCCTGGCCTCAGGAGGCGAGTGTGCTACCCACTGAGCCACTGGACACTGCTGATGGGCAGGGTGGGGGGGTTGTAGCTGATACCAGGGAGGATGCTGGGGGGGAGGAGCTCAGCAGGCTGATCATGACAGATCAGCTGTGCTTGCTGGGTGGCATTATGTAGATCAAAGGAAAGAGCCACCCTATTATTGGTCCAGTTCTCTTGTTTGACCTACATGAAGTTTCCACCCAGCAAGACAGAACAGCATCATGATCAGCCTGGCATATGATTGGTGTAACACTGACAAGCCCCTTGCAGACTGCTCTGCATTGGATTGACAGTGTCACACCTCTCAAAACCCATTATCACAACAAAATGTTCACTGCATGTGCGCACAACAAACATAACTAGAGAAAAGTGATTTTAATTTTTTTTTTTTGCTTTTTGCTTATGATCAGGTTTTTTTTTTTTTTTTGCTGGATCTTTGCCTATGGGTTATTGTGGGATTTACCCACAATAAAGATGCTGATTATACAATGGGCTTCAAAATGCTTAAATTTGATTGGCTGACTGGCACATTTCAGGTGTTGTAAATCCTAGTATGATCTATGGAAAATGGGGCCAGTCAGCTGCATTTGGAATCACCCCCTTTTTAAATCCATCCCACCACCCAAAAACACAAATGGTGAAGCCGCTATATTGATTCCCTGGTAAAGCATCTACAACAGTCAAAATTGGAAACCCTACCTACAGAAAAATACACTGGCCTCCCAAAACAAGTGCAAAAAAAAAATCTGACAATCAAGTGGAAAAGCAAAATTCCTTAATGCTTAGTGATACTGACTTGCAGTATTGGTTGCACCTTCCTGCCTCTCTACCAGTAACAACTGGCTCCTGTGAATGCTTGCTCCCTCCGGCCTCCTTTCCAGTAACAGCTCCAACCACTAACAGTGGCTCCCTCCTGGCTTCTTTGCAGTGGCCACTGCCTCCCCAGCCCATCCAGCATGTTTAAAAAAAAAAAAATGTGAATGAAAGAAGGGGCTGCCTCTAGGCTATTTTTTTTCCCCAACCCAAAGCATGGGCAGCACTATACGCTGCTGCGCATGCGCACAATGAGCAAAAAACAGAGCCAGTGCTCCGTAGTTAAAATCGGACCATGCACCAAGTTCACAACGCTGTCCTGACTTCTACAAAAAAAACAGAGCCAGGACACAGTGAACTGCTGATATGCAGCACAGTGTCAAAGGTTTCTGGCCCCCAGTGAAAGCACTGGACCGGGAATGGGAAAACACTACTGCACATGCGCAGGAAACCAAAACCCTAATAACCCAGGAACGCAGCCCTAGCAACCCAGGACTATTTTTTTCTCACACAGCATAAAAGGAATAAAAATAATAGAAAATGTAAGAAAAACTCTTTAATTTTTTTTTTTGCCAGAAAAAAAGGGGGTCAGATGTCTCCTAAGTACATCCGTGTGGAGAAGCACTGACCGTATCACTAAAATCATGCAGGAAACAGGAGAAAACATCAATGTCCTGGTACAAATAGGAACTAAATGATCTCACCAGACAGTCAGTTTTGGACACCAAGGAACACCTGACCAGGCTGGGTGACAAACTGTCATCTGTTTTGTCCGACATTTCCTTCTCTGAGATCCTGCCAGTCTGGGAGAGAGAAGCAGATGGACAGATGATCAGAGAAGGGGAGATAGGGGAGCTAAACATGTGGCTCAAGAGCTGGTGCCAGGAAAAAGGACACAAATTTTTAGGTAACTAGCAACAGTTTTGGAAGTGAAAGTTCTTTAAATTCGATGGACTGCATCTGACTAAGGGGGGGAGTCAGTGCATTGGGGCAGAAGTTTGATGTCTTTGCAGAATATTTAAACTAGCAAATGGGGAGAGGGATGTAGCACCCGATATGTCGAATAGAAAGAACCCGCCCCCCCCCCGGCTAGCGATCAAACAGGAGTTCAGCATGTTTGTAGTTCATTTGCATCACCAGGTAAGGAAAAAGGTCCAGCTTCCCATACGACACACAGGGGACACGCTGGACCTCACCCAACAACTAACACACCGAAATATGGCCATTGGAAAATCATGTATACAAATGCTCGCAGTCTGGGAAACAAGATCTCTGACCTGCAGGCAACAATGACGTAGGTCAAACTGGACATAGTAGCCATTAGCGAGACATGGTTCACCAGCAACCACACTTGGAAGACTACAGTACCTGGCTATGTACTGTTCAGAAGAGACCAAGGTGCCAAAAGGGGGTGTGGAGTGGCCCTTTATGTCAATGAAAATATCAAAGCTACAGAAATTCAGAATACACATAAGGAGCCAGAAGAACTGTGGGTCACCCTGGAAACAGGAAATGGGACAGCCATATGAACTAGGGTTGTCTACAGGCCTCCAGACCGGGGGAGGACATATACACAATACTGTTAGAAGATATACAAAACATGATGGCTAAAGCGGAGGTTCTGATAATGGGAGACTTCAACATGCCAGATACAGACTGGGCAATACCAGCAGGAACATCTGCCAGAACTAGACATATAGTGGATTTCCTGCAAAGAAACGGTCTCAAACAACTGGTACAACAACCCACAAGAGACAGGGCTATCCTAGATCTAGTACTGACTAACGGGGGAAAGGATCACAGATTTTCCAGGTAGAAGGTCACCTGAGGGCCAGTGACCATCACATGGTATGGTTCGATTTGGCTAATAGAACTAAATCATCCCATTCCAAGGCAAAAATATGGGATTTCAGAGGAACTGATTTTGATAAGCTGGCCAACAGAGTTAAGCTAGCCCTGGCAAGAAGAAATACAGGTGTGGGGGTACAGGCAAAGTGGGGAAGCATTAAGGATGCAATACTTGAAGCAACATCCCATTGTGTTAGAGAGAAAAGCAAAAGAAGAAGGAAACCACTTTGGTTCTCAAAAACAGTAGCAGAAAAGGTCAGAGCCAAAAGGCAGGCCTTCAGGAAATATAAAGGAAGGCAGCGGGATGAAGATAGAGAGGCATACTAAACTTCCCTAAGGGAAGCGGGGAAGGCAGTAAGGCAGGCAAAGGCCCAAGCCAAGAAAATACTACCACAAACAGTAAAAGAAGGTGACAAGACTTTCTATAGATACATTAGTGAAAGGAGAAAGTCCAGAGGGGGTATTACTAAGATCAAAGGGATAAGGGGGAGTGTGAGGAGGAGGACCAAGAAAAAGCATCTATCCTAAATAGATACTTCTGCTCAGTATTTACTGAGGAGAAGGTAGGGCAGGGCCCACAGCTCAGCACCATGGACACAGGGGGGAGGGAGGTGTGCACTAGTCCCTTCACAAAAGAAAGGGTCCTACAAGAGGTTGCTAAGCTCAAGGTGGACAAGGCAATGGGACCTGATGGCATACATTCCAAGATACTAAAGGAGCTAAGGATGGAACTAGCAGAGCCATTAGGATAATTGTTTAGTGAGTCTCTGAGCACAGGAGAGATCCCAGAATACTGGAGAAGGGCTCATGTGATCCTGCTGCACAAGACTGGTAGCAGGGAGGAGGCAGGGAACTATAGACCAGTCAGTCTTACCTCAGTAGTGGGCAAGATTATGGAGGCACTCCTTAAGGAAAGGATAGTGCAACATCTGGAATCCATAGGAGCACAGGATCCAAGACAGCATGGGTTTACAACAGGAAGGTCTTGTCAAACTAATCGCATAGATTTCTTTGACTGGGTAAGCAGAGTAGTGGACCAAGTGGGAGCAGTTGATGTCACCTACCTTGACTTCAACAAAGCTTTCGATACTGTTCCACGTAGAAGATTAATAATCTGGGTAGCCTCGGGGTGGGTCAAATGCTGGCAAACTGGTTGGCGGGAAGAAAACAGAGAGTGGTGGTAAATGGTATACAGTCAGAAGAGATGCAAGTCACAAGTGGGGTACCTCAGGAATCAGTCCTGGGGCCAGTCCTCTTCAATATCTTCATCAGTGACATTGCAGATGGACTGGAGGGTAAGGTTTGTCTGTTTGCAGATGACACCAAGATCTGCAACAAAGTAGATGATCCAGATTGGGTGGGCAGAATGAGAACAGATCTGGATAAACTGGCAAAATGGCTGGAAGAGTGGCAAATGTTTTTTTTATTTATTTAGTTTCTGTTTACTGGGTAAGGTGTCATAGCCACAAAACATGACTATTTTCAGACATGACCCGGGAGATTACAATACAAATTGGTAGACAAAACAAATAACATCAGGTATAGTTCAGAGGTAATCAACCATACAAGGAAAAATCTACACGATGTTCAGTGACATAAACAGTATTGCTAATATGACAGACAATAGCAGAAAAATACGTAATAGTGCAAAACATAATAAGCATACAATCATAGTGCAATAGAGTTTTAACACATAATCCATGGTAAGTGCTACATATAACAGTAACAAGGGGTCAGAGCAAAACTGAAACATTTTGAGAGCTGAGGAAGGGGATGTCAAGTACCCAATGGGGGTTTAAAACAGAAACATAGGGCATGTTTGACGAGGAGAGTGTGATACATCTTTTTAAAAGCAATATGACTAGCTGCTGAGCAAACATCAAGAGGTAGGGAATTCCAATATTTTGTGGCCAGGCAGTAGAAAGCTGAGGTTCCTTTTAGGGTTCTGCAAAAGGGGTGTATAATACAGAGAGTCCAGTAGAGCGGAGGCCATAGGTGGGGGACAGAGGCACCAGCATGCCTGCAAGAGAGGTAGATTAGTTCTAATGGTATTGTCCAGCTGAGTACCAAGGGCAAGGAGTCGATTGGCAGATGGAGAAGGCCATCTAAGTTCTGCATATAGCAAGCAATGATGCTTCAAACGAGGGGAAGCTGAGACATAATGACAGATACTATTGTACATTGTATCCCACTTACATAGGGTGGTTTTGAAGCATTTATGTAGGTGACAGCACCATAAGCAAGGGATGGAGGTAGGATAGTCCTAGAAATAGCCAGTCTAGCTGAGGGGGTAAGCATCCAACTAGTCCTGTAAGCTATTCCGAGTTTGAGTTTACTGACTTGCAGGTGTTGATGATGTGTTGCTCAAAGTTGAGTTTTTCATTAAGCAGGACACATAAATACTTGAATGAGGTTACTTTCATAAGGGGGGAGGCATTTGCACAGGAAACTTTGAAAAGGTTGTGGTTTGTTCTAAGTTTGGTTGCAGTTCCGAAGAGCATGCCCTGAGTTTTACTTATGTTTAGGATGAGCCTTTTGTTGTGGATCCATTTTTTCGTTATGAGAAATGCAGATGTTAGTCAACTATTTATTTCTTCTATGTTTGCAGAGGAGGTGCAGAGCACCAGATCTTCTGCATACAAGATTGTTGAGAACCAAGGGGTGTTAGAAGATATGTCATTTATAAAAACTGGAGAAGAGGAGAGGCCCCAAGATGGAGCCTTGAGGAACACCAATATTGATAGGCGCAGAATCTGACACCACAGAGTTAAATTTTACCTGTTGTCTTCTATTGTTTAAGTAGCTCTGGAACCAGTTTGTGGCTTGCTCTGAGAAACCAGTGAAGCTAAGGCAATCAAGCAGAAGAGGGTACTCTTCAAGATGAAACACCTTTGAGAGGTCAGTGAACACTGCACCAGTCATGAGACCATGATCCATAGCAGTAAGGGCATCATTTGTAAATTGTGTCAGAGTAGTAGAAGTGCTATACCCTTGCAGAAACCATGTTGAGCAGGTGATAGGAGGGTATATTTAGAGAGGATCTCGGTGACCTGTACAGCCACTAATTTCTTGAGTATTTTGTTTAGTACTGACAGAATGGCTATGGGCCTATAATTAGCTATGTCCTTCTTGACACCTTTCTTAAAGACTGGGGTGACTTTTGCCAATTTCCCTATGCCTGGAACATGACCATGGCAGAGAGACCATGTAAAGATTTTAGCCAATGGAGCCACAATAAAAGGAGCAGCCAGCTTCAGGAGTTTAGGCTCTAGTCAGGCAGAGCCTACACTAGTACGATCAGAGACTGAGTTTAGTAGTTTTAGAACATCAGCATTTGGAATAGCCTTAAAATAGAAGGGTGGCTGTATGGGCACGTTTGTGTGAGTAACAGGTGTCAGGATGCGATTTGCTGTGAAAGAGGCAGTGTATTTGGTGAGATCAGTAAAGTATTTGCTGAAAGAATTTGCAGTGGTGGTGGGGTTATTACAGTGCACACCATTGAGGACCATATTATTCATGTGTTGAGACTGGTTTGAGCCCAGGAAGGATTTTATATGTGTCCAGAATTTCTTTGTGTCCCCAGCAACTTCCAGCAATAGACCTTTGTAGTATGAACTTTTGCCAAGCCTGATTTGTTTTTTGCACATATTGTGCTGCTTTCTGTAAGTGTCATATTCACTTTGCTGACCCAAGGTTTTGTAGTGGTTCCAACTTTTGTCACGTGCCTTTTGGGAGGCGAGAAGTTCCTTGTGCAGCCACCTAGTCTGTTTGGCCCTAACGTGTCGATTCCATTTAGGTGTTTGTATGTCCTGGAGGGATAAGAATATAGAAAGAAAGACTGAGAGCTAATTCAGTGTCTTGGGACTGGGTAACAGGGATCCAGTTTACAGAAGAGATATCATGTCGATAGCTTTCTTGATCAAGTGTGGAAAAATCCAGGAAGGCGAACGCAAAGAAGTGCAAGATCATGCACCTAGGGAAGAGAAACCCTGAAGCCACCTATAGGTTAGGAGGGGAGTTGCTGGCACTTACAAGGGAAGGAAGAGACTCGGGCATCATCATCACAGATGACCTGAAATCATGCAAGCAGACCACTAAAACTGTAGGTAAGGCTAGAGGAATGTAGGGGTGTATTAGCAGGGGTATTGAAGTTGTAAGAGGGAGGTAATAATCCCTCTTTATGAGACACTGGTTAGGCCTCATCTAGAGTACTGCATGCAGTTCTGGAGGCCACACCTGCACAAGGACATTAACAAAATGGAGGAAGTCCAGAGAAGGGCAACCAAAATGATGCAGGGACTGCATCAGAAAACATATGAGGACAGATTAACGGAGCTAAAAATGTATATCCTAGAGCAAAGGAGGGAGAGAGGTGACATGAATGAAACATTCAAATATCTTAAGAGCATTAAGAAGGAGGCAGATTAAGGGGGACTGTGAAGAAGTTATTTTTCACAGAAAGGTTGGGGGATGCATGGAATAGCCTACTTCAGGAAGTGGTGAATACGAATATAGTGCAGGGCTTCAAACAGGCATGGGATAGGCATAAGAGAGCAATAAAGATGAGTATGAACAGATAGGCCATTGACAAAGTACAGGCCTATGGCACATTCATAAGGCAGAAAAAATGGGGAGACTGGATGGGCCTAGCGGTCCTTATCTGCTGTCAACTTCTATGTTTCTATGACACGGTATAATCACAATAAACCACTCCAGGGTGTAGGTTATGCTGGGATTTACCCCACACCATATGTGGGTAAATACCATTCTAGAGTGGTTTATAAAATGGGAAGGGGAAATCCTGCATCTTGATTGGTCATTAGCCATGCATTAGAAGTGTCTAATGCATGGCTAAAAACAAATGCTACCAAGCAGGATGTAGGTTAACAGAGAAATACTTGTGCCTTGGAATGCTGAACAAACTAAAAGCCACCATCCCCCCCCCCCCCACTAAGTGAGAGTTACAGTACTCAAAAAGTTACGGTTGTGCACTATATATACTGTAAACTGCTTCTTTCCCATCACTACACATTATACTAAACACATAAAAGTACAACAAATGTTGTTATTCATTTTTTTTTTGCCATATTTCTATCGCACTGTCTGCACATTCACTCACCTACCAGCTGCCAACTGGTTACTTATTCGCAAACGCGGCTCTCTCCCATCACTTTTTAAAACATGGAAAAAGAACCATCATTTCTATGTGAAATTACACCAATTTGAACACTGTGTCTCTCATGGCATATAAATACCTGGGTCATTTCCTAAAATGTCACTGACGATGAGATAGTGTTTAGCATTCCGGACTCACTTACGCTACATCACGGTACCTGTGTTATTTACAGTGAGACGTGAATGCGCTCACTCTTGCGTTCATTCTCTTGCATCTCTAAGAAACTGCACCATATCGCTGACTTGCTTTTTTAAAAACATTTTTAGCATTACAAAAAAAAATACACTTTGAGACAAGTTTTCTCTGTGTGCCTTTGTGATTGTTCCTTGCCCTACTCACCAGAGCGACTGCTGCTTGCTCCCTCACCTGCTCTGACCTGTCGCATGCCTAGTCATAGTAAAACTACACAAAATAAAAACAACATAAATTACAGGCAGTACAGTGTGTGTGTCTATTTTGTCCCTACGTTTCCATTTCCTACTTCATACATTTATCCTGGAGTTTTTAAGTACAAAATACAAGCAGACACCATGTCAACTACTTTAAAAAAAAAAAAATTCAACTCTGGATGCCACAGCAGGACAAAAATCCTCAAGTTCAAAAAGAAATGCATTATGTTCATGCAGGCAGAGGAACTATTTTAGGTTAAATTACATTTAAAATTTACTGTTTTGGTATTATTGTAAACCACTCGGTTTCAATATTAATATGCATACAAAATACTGAGCCCCATTTCATAAGTGCAATAAGACACTCTGGGGATGTGCATTAGACACTTCTAATTTACGGCCAGGGGCTGAAGGCGTGAGGCCGCGGCCCTCGCCATGGGTTAGAAATGTCTAATGCACACCCCATTGTGTCTTATTGCTTACTTATTGCTTAATTAGCCAATCTGAATGCTTGAAAATCGGACCACCACTGTATAATCTGAACCGACAATAAACTGAATAATAATGAATAATACGACAGTGGCTGTGCATTCTCATTGGCTAGACTGAATAATGGGAGGTGATATGGTCTTCAAGCTTGTTTTATTCCAGTTCAGCTCAGTTTTACTGAAAGTGCTAAAACCTGCACGTACAGAAACGGAAACTTGTGAAAGACAGTTTAAAGCTTCAAAAAGTGTTATGTTGTCTGCTTTAAACGAGTCTATAAATTTAGTACTGTAACGTACATTTTAAACGATAACCTCCAAGTTCACGTGTCTTATTTTCTTACAGATCACTTTTCCAAAATCATAGTGGTAACACCATAGTGTGTTGGTTTCGCATAACTGGTAGAGTGCTAATAACACACCTTGGCTTCGCCTCTGGTATTTATTAACCTTCGGGTTATTACCTCCTATAAAATGGGTAAAGACAGCAGACAAATCTGATTGCCTGAGAGCCCTTGCCAGCTATTCCCTTTATTTCAGTTATACCATAACAAAAAACAAGATCAGCACCACTTGACCCACTAACCCAAAGATAGTCCTCTGTCACCCCAATGAGACTTTTGCTATAACTCTCAATACTAATTGTACGGATATACAACCGGCATGAAAACCAAAGCCCTGCAAATAGCCGCTTGTTTGGTCTCCCTACCTCCCTCACTCCCGCTGCAAACAAGTCATGGACATATATTTTTTTTACCCTGCAGACCTTCACAAAGTCATCTCTTCAACACTGCCCTCCTCACCCAACTCACCAGCAGGCTGTCACACTCCATTGCCACTGGCAGACCCCTTCAAACAGCCTGTCTTTTACTGTCTTTATTTCCCACACCCCCACTGCACACAAGACTCCCCAATACTTTACCTTTCCCTCCACACTTACACAATTTTAAAAGCACATACTCACCACATCTAGCAATCATCAGCCACTGTACTGCATCAGATACCTCTGTGGCAGACCGGCATGAACTTTAAAACACTGCTATTTACTTCACACCGCTAAGTTGTCACACCAAACTGCGGGAATGATAAAAAAAAAAAAAGAAAGAAAACAAACAAACAAGAAAAACAGGTTGGGTAGTGAAAGTGTTTAATGATTGATTGAAACATAAAAAGTTATTCAGGTTAGAAACTATTTTTTTCTTGCAGAACAGTATCTTCAATAAATTTCTGTTTTTTCAGGGTATTAAGTTCAACTTTATTGGCAGGAAAACTCCATTGAGCATGCTCCTGTACAAGGAGGTCCTGTCAGAACAAGATAATATAACAAAATACAATGCTCAAGAATGGCATACAAGACAAGGGGTGCAGTGGAGCACCGAACATGGCAGCAGCTTTTCCCTGAACTGCTGATGAGGCTACGATGAAAAGTTAAATTTTAAAAGTTTTTTGGCAATAGATCCTGCTCCTGGATATCACCGTTTGTGTGTGAACAGCTGGGGACTAGAATATGGGTCTGAAAAAAGGCCATAAACACGCTACACTGAACTTGGAAGCATAACTCTCATCCACGCCTGGCTCGAGAGGTACTGGGCCTGGGTCGCCTGCCTCTGCGAACACAAGATCTCCCGATACGCCGAATCCCCAGATCATGGCGATGCTACAAAAAATACAAGCCACAGGGGAATAAACAAACCATCGTCTCACCACAGTTGAGGCTTGTTTTACTGAATTGGACACCAAAGTGCAGATCAATGATGCTCATATTTCAGAGTTCAACACTGAAAGAGATTGTCAATGGGAAAGGAATGCAGCATTTGTACAGGACTTTTAATACCTCAAGGCAAATGTGAAGGCCTTAGAAAACTTGCAGCAGCAAGCCAATGTTAAATTGTGAGTTTCCCACCCAGATATGCTGGGCGCACTGAGATACTAGCTGCAGTTGCCCAACTGATTTTTGCAAACCTCAGTCTGTTGCCAGAGGACTCTGGGATAACCATGACCAAGGCCTTTGCCATCCCCATGTGGGCCAGTCCGAGAGGCACAGCTAGCTCGTGACTGCTGACAGCCATAGTGACTCTTTCCAGCCCAGAGGCACACATTCCATTGCTACAGGCTGCCAGACAACACAGGGACATAGTGTGGGAAGGCAGTAAAATAGCTGTCTTTCTGGACATTTCTTCTCAAAAACAGATCCAGAAAAATACAATGTAGATCACCGAAAAATCCTTGCTGGAGAATGGTATTGCTGCTCAGTTTTTATTCTCAGCACGGCTTCAAATTCATCATGCTAAGAAGACGCATATTCTCTCAGAGCCTGATGCAGCAGCTGTGTTTGCCTCAAAGCTCCAGTCTGTTTAACATGCTTGCAAAGAACATGAAGGGGAAGATGAACTTGAGTCACAGTCCAATGACTGAAATTGTTTTGGTTTCTTTGCGGATTTGTGATCATTTCCTCTACTTGGGATCTTGTACTAAGCCCACAGGACTTTCTAATTCCTTCTGACTAAGAAATGTTATTAATCTGTTAAGCAATCCTAATGCTATTTTGGTTGTTGCTCTAATTTGTTTCTCTGGCATGTTTTTTTTTTTTTTAATTAAACTCTAGGATTGCAAATACCTTTGAGCAAGAACTGCTCATTTTCAAAGGTGCCTCGTCAGAGGATGGAGGGTACCATACTTACAAAAGTAGACAATGATTTACAGTTAATTAGCACATTTTTACAGTTACAGTCATAAGTGTAGGGAGAATGCAGAGGGCAGCTTAAATGAGGTCTCAGAGTAAAAGGAAACTATTAAGGAGGGACGGTTGGGTGAGCAGGGTAGGAAGGGGAGGGAAGAGGTGGGCAGGCTGAGGGGCCTCTGTTGGAGTGATGGGTGGGTAGAAGCAGGGTAGGCAGAGTAGAGATAAAGGTGCAGATGTGTGAGGGTGCAGTAGTGGAGGGAGGGTGTGAAAGATGGGGAAGAGCAGGAGTGGTGTAGTGGGGGCATGAGAGGTGGGGGAGGGCCTGGGTGGGGCAGGATCATCAGGTGCCATGGTGCAGGTGGTTAGCTGTTAATGGTTAAAGGTCGCAGATCAGAAGCGGCCAGGTGGACGGAGAGCCAGTCTGTTTAGGAGAAGCAGTCTCATTGCGTCGTTGAGGTGAGTCAGAGTTGGAGATTCCTTTTGAAGAGTCCAAGCAAAGCAAAAGAAAGTGCTTCTTTGTTAAGGATGTTGTACCACTGAGGAGCCCTGTGCGTAAATGCCCGCTGGCCCATTGTTGTCCTGCACCTGGGAACCTTGAAGGTTTGATTTTGGGTACTACGAGTATGCTGGGTACTATTATGGGTAGTAAGGAGCTTTTCAACACCTGGGGGCATGAGCCCGAGGAGTACCTTTTTTAGTTAACAGGCAGGTCTGGTATTGTATTCGACTGTGTAGAGGAAGCCAGCCAGCCTGGGCGTACAGGTCACAAGTGTGTGTTAGGCGGGTAGTACCCATTTGAAGCCTGCAGGCTTTGTTTAGCGACACCGAGATCCTGCGTAGGGCAGTTGTAGAGGCAGACCCAAAGATGGCAAGACTGTAGTCAATGACAGAAGTGACAGAGCTGTAAATAGCCAATCTAAGGGGCATCTGTAGTCATACAGTGCTTGTGAGCATACCAATACGCTTGTTGGCGGCCTTTGCTACATTGTCAATGTGCTGAGCATAGGAGAGGGTACTGTCCAGAGTGATACCAAGGTACTTGAACTCAGAGACATATTCGAGTGAAGTCCCCGAGTGGTTCTCGATGGAAAGGGACAGAGATCTGAACTTGCTCCATGCATGACAGAATGTGATGACTTTAGATTTACTGTGGTTCAGGATGAGTTTATGTGTGCTCAGCCAATCTTCAACATGCTTAAAGTCTAGCTGCAGCTGGTGTTCCAGGAGTTTAGCATTATGGTGGCTTGTGAACAGGACTGTATCGTCCACGTAGAGTAGAATTTTTTGGTGGCAGATGCTAGGGAGGCTGTTCAGAAAATGGGAAAAGAGTAGGGATCCCAGTATTGACCCCTGTGTGACTCCAGAGAGGACTGGCTTTTCATCTGAGGTGACACTGGCAATCCTAACGCGTTGGACACTGGCCCCAAGGTAGCTAGCGAACCATTGCAGTACGTCATTGGAGAGCCTAATATTAAACAATTGCCTGAGTAGGAGTGGATGATTTACAGTGTCAGATGCCTTCGTTAGGTCAATAAATACTGCCCCCACATAGTTCCCTTGGTCAAGCGAGGCATGGATGAAACTTGTAAATTCCAGCAGCGCCATGGTGGTACTATGCCTTTTTCTGAAGCCATGATGCTCTGGTCATTGAACTTCATACTTATCTAGGAATTTGACTAATTGGTCTGAGACAATTCGTTCAAGGGCTTTAGATAAGGGTGGGAGGAGTAAGATGGGCCTGTAGTTGGTGTGTAGGGTCCTATCCCCGTTTTTATGTACTGGTGTGATAGTGGCCAGCTTCCAAAGTGAGGAGAATTGCCCCAGTCTTATGGAGAGGTTGAAGATCTTAGTCAGGGGTTCAAGGATTTCATCTAGAACAAGCGAGATCAGCTTCAGGTCCAGGGAGTCACCACTGTACCCACTACTTTGGAATGCCTTGCTGATATAGATTCTGGCTATATGTGTTGGTATCTCTTTAAAGAAGAACTGCAGAGTTGTGTGCAACTGTGGTGAGATGTTATGGGGTGTAGCGGATGAAGGAAGAGCAAAGAAGTTTGGTGGAAAGACACTGTCCAGGTTGGAGAATGCATTGTTGAAAGTGTTGGAAATAGTTCCAAGGTCAAGTGTTGATATTCCATTGACGTTGAGCATAGTGGGTGGTGCCTTTGGATCCTTGCCTGTGAGTTCTTTCAGGTTCTTCCAGAAGTTTTTACCGTTACCCCAAGAGTTGGTTAGTGACTCCTTGAAGTATTTGCTTTTAGCATTCCGAATCACTCGAGTGCGGTCATTTCTGGCAGCTTTATATTTTTGTATGTTCCCTTGCGTAGGTGTTGCTTGAGCACAGTACCAGATGTGGTCCCTGTGTTTCAGCCATGCCACAAGCTCAGCGGTTATCCATGGGTTTGCCCTGCCTTTGACCTTAATCTTTTTCAGGGGTGCATAGATATTATAGGCTGCAGTGAAGTGGTTGATGAACAAGTCCAACGCTTTGTTAGTATTATTGATTGTTTCAATTGGTGTCCAGTCCAGGTTGGATAGATGGGATTTTAGCAGCTGGAGATGCCCTTGTTTAAGTACCCTGGTGTGTATTAGCTTAGGAGGGGGCTTGTTGAGTTTGTTTGGCCAGGAGCAGATGACAGGTGAGTGGTCACTTATTGAGTTAGGGAGTATTGAAACCTGAGAGATTTGTTCGGGGTGGTTTGACAGAATCCAATCAAGAAGGTGAATGTCCCAGTCCTATAGTTACACCTGGTGGCAGCGGGGACAAGCTGTGTGAATTTTGTGCCGTGATAGCATCCTTATAAACACTAACCTCAAGCGAAAGCCAGTTTATGTTAAAGTCGCCCAAAATAATTATCTCCGAGTTGTGGTGCAGGCTTCTTAGGTATTCCATGAATTAGGTATTGCATCGAAGCCAACGACTTGGTCCTTAGGGGGTAGGTAAACTGAGATTACAGTAAGTTTCTTATTGTGGGCCCCAAGTAGAACTTTAATGGTGAGGATCTGAGATGGGGATCCTTGGAGAGGGGAGGGAGTGATGTGGCCCATGAAGGTATCCTTTAGGTAGATGGCACAGCCCCCATCTCGTTTTGCAGACCTGTCCTGTCTGAATAAGGAATAGGCAGGGATTCAAACTCAGTGCATGATATGTCCTGCCTTTAAAGGGATCAGCTCCAAATAGGAGTGAGGTAGCACTCCACTCAATTTGTGAACTTTAGTTTGTTAAATCCTTAGTATTCTCCAGTCTCCCTACCAGTCATCTGGCATGGCTTAAGAGGTAGGGGTACAATGCAACATAACTGAGCACAGACTATCTGTTGTATAGCCTTACTGGGTTCTTTCTAGGATTTTTACAGCACTACACCTATTACTTAGAATCCTACAAGGGGTAGAAATAATGGCAGATATCCTTCGAGACATAAAGAAGGTGAACGCGTACTCTCCTGCATTAATATCTTGCTGAACAATTACTCCTTTATAGTTCTAGGTGGTTCAAATGTGGCAAACAGACAATAATATGGTGCTAATTTTTATATAGAACCTGTACATTTACCTGTTGGAGTGCATGTTCTTTGCCTTTTGTATAGCCTTATGAAAATATGGTACCTGCTGCATTTCATAAAATTTTATAGATAAAAAGTTTAAGGAATGGCGCACAATACAGTTACATTACATTACATTAATTGGCAAACAATACAGTTGCATTAAGGAAACAGTCAAAATTTGGTATACAGTACAGCTACGTTGCAGAGACAAACATGCATTTAAAAAAGGTAAGCAAAGTGAGACTATGACTATATCTTCTGATATTCTGACAATTACTGGAGGAGAGGGAGAAGTTCTAGTAGCAACTAAAACAGGGGTCGATCTTAACATTCATTTACTAGCCCAGGTACTAATGCAGATTGCTGCAGGCTAGTGCAGGATCTCCGTTACTTAGAAACACAGAAAAATAGAATTTGATGGCAGATAAGGACCGCTTGGCCCACCTAGTCTGCCCATTTCCCTACCTAATGGATAGGCTGCAGATCCTAGTTAACCAACAGCATACTTACTCCTACCCGCCACTAGAATTGCCTTGTGTCTGTCCCATATATTCTTGAATTCCCCCACTGTTTTTGAGTCTGTGACCTCCTCAGGAAGGCCGTTCCATGAATCAACAACCCACTCTGTGAAGAAATACTTTCTCACATTACCTCTGTGCCGTCCCCCCTCTATCTTCAAATTGTGCCCCCTTGTTCTTGCACATCACCTTTTCTGAAAGATGCTACCCTCTTGGATTTTGTTGATTCCCTTGAGGTATTTGAAAGTTTCTATCATGTCCCCACTCTAACTCCTTTCCTCGAGGCTATACATCTTAAGCTCCTTTCATCTTTCTTCATATGTCTTCTGGTGCAGACCCTGCACCATTTTGATTGCCCTCCTCTAGACAGCCTCCACCCTGTCTATGTCGTTGCAGAGATGGGGTCTTCAGAACTGTACAAAGTGCTCCAGATGGCGTCTCACCAGCTGTCTGTACAGAGGGATAACAATTTCCAGTTTTCTACTGGTGATGCCTCTCCCTATACATCCCAGTATCCCTCCAGCCCTCTTTACTGCCTTCTCGCATAGCTGGCCCACCTTTAGGTCATCTGATATGACTACCCCCAGGTCCCTTTCCATTTTTTTTGTTGTCAGTATCTCACCCCCCATTGTGTACTCTTCCCTTGGGTTTTTGTTTCCCAGGTGCACTACTTTGCACTTCTTTGCATTGAATCTAAGCTGCCATACATTTGACCATTCCTCCAACTTTGCCAAGTCTCTTTTCATCCTTTCCACCCCACCTTGCATATCAACCCTGTTGCAGATCTTTTTGTCATCTGCAAAGAGACATACTTTCCCTTCCAGTCCCTCTACAATGTCACTTATAAAGACATTAAAAAGGACTGGCCCCAGTACTGAACCCTGCAGTATCCCAGTAGTAACACCCCTTTCTTCACTGTGGACTCCATTTACTATTACCTACTGTGTCCTGTTGTCCACCCAGTGTTTTATCCAGGCTTTCACCCTGGGACCCACTCCTAGGGTGGCTAATTTGTTTATTAATCTTTTGTGCGGGACTGTGTCAGATACCTTGCTAAAGTCTAGGCAGGGCATGTCCACAGCCCCTCCCTGGTCTACTAATTTGGTCACCCAGTCAAAGAAATCAATTAGATTTGTCTGACATGACCTTTCTGCTGTGAATCCATGCTGCCTTGGGTCCTGTGCCCCACTGGCCTCTAGATACTCAACAATTCTTTCCTTTAGAAGTGATTCCATCATTTTCCCTGACACTGAGGTCAAACTGACAGGTCTGTAGTTGCCTGCCTCTGTCTTGCTCCCACTTTTGTGAAGGGGAATCACATCCGCCCTCCTCCAGTCCTCCGGTACCACACCATCCTCCCATGATTTATTAAAAAAGGGTAGTCAGTGGTGTTACTAGTTCTTCCCTTAGTTATTTTAGAATTCTGGGGTGAATCCCATCAGGCCCCATTGCTTTATCTACCTTCAGTTTTAAGAGTTCTTTCAGAACCTTTTCTTCTGTGAAAGGACTAATATCAACACCCCTATCCAGAGTGCTTCTATTGACTGGATTAGGTATCTCCCCCTGCTTTTCCATTGTGTCTGCTGAGCAGAAGTATTCATTCTGTATCACTGCTTTTTCACTGTCACTATCTGCCCAACCACCTTCCTCTTTATTCAGCCTCAGTATCCCTGCCTTAGTCTTTCTTTGCTCCTAATGTACCTATAAAAGATTTTATTCCCCTTCTTAATCGAGTTGGCTATCTTTTCCTCAGTTTGAGCCTTTGCCATTCTGACTTCCTTCTCCGCTTCCTTCTGCATTAACTGGTACAGTTCTCTGTCCTGCTCCTTCTGCATTTCCTTATACTTCCCGAATGCTAGTGCAATTCCTTAGGTGAACATGCTGCAGTTCCATTCTATGCCTGTTGTGCTGTGTGGCACTTGTGCGGCAAAGAAAAAAAAACATCAGTATAAATGGCGCAGTCGGAGCAGTGAGACCGCAAAGTAAAACAAGTAAACCAAAAGAAAAACACCAGCATTCAGGGCGTGGTTGGAACACTGAGACTGCAAAAACCTCCTCCCCCCCCAAGTCAAACTAAACAACAACACCCAGCACAACATTCAGGACTTGGTGCAGTCGGAACAGTGAGATCACAAACATAAAACACATCATTCCGTTGAGACTACTAGGGCAGCATTCTCACAGTTGAGTCCATCCGAACTCTAAACTAATAAATGTAATAAGAGACAGACAGGCTGAAGAAAAAAGTAAAGCTAGCATTCTGACCTGGCCTCCTCTGTTCAGTTTATTTTAGCCTTGTCCCTGTGGTCATCATCTGAGAAGCTGCCTCAAAAACCCTGAAGCACCAGATATGCGCCAGTGAGAAAGTGGGCTCCTTCTAAGTAACAGAGCAGGATTCTATCTCCTCTCCACAGTCGGTAATGGTAGCCAAGAACCCCTGCCCCCATAAAACACTGCCAGATTCACCAGCATTCACATCAGTGTGCAGTCAGAATGGTGAGACCGCTAATCAAAACAAAACAAAAAAAGAACAACTTCTAAGTGGATCACAGGGAGGTTAAGCAAGCATTCTGACCTGCTTTCGCTGTTTTTTTCAGCCTTGTCCATTGTCCCTGTGGTACGAGCTTCCAAAACTGGAATAAAGACACAGGCAGCCCCACTGAAAAAATGGGCTTATACAGATTAGGTGTCAAGTCTAGTAATGTTAGCAAAGATTCCCCCCCACCCCGATACTAGTTCAAACTTCTTCATCTCTCGAGTGAGTCCCAGCAATTAAAAAAAATATGCTGACTGAAATGAGAACAGCTTAATTAGCTGCAATTAGTGTGGCTGCACTGCAAGTGCATTTTCAGTTCATTCGTGCATGCGCTCCTTCTCTCTCTCTCTCTCTCTCTCGCGCTCTCAATTAAGCAAAATGCACTCAGTTTATTTGTTTTTGTTCCCTCACAGCCAAGAAGTAAAGTTAAGTACCCTGCCATACCTGAGAACTCGGCTTGGCCAAACTCAGTCTTCCCCATGGATTTCCTTAGCCAGTTGTCAGTTGAACTCCAGGAAAGTCTTCTCCAGGAGGTTCTCAGCAATAATTCTCAGACTTGGTAGCTTTATGGGAGAAAGTGAATGCAGCATATCGGTGGAAATACCCCAACATCCTTGCCCTGGTGGATCTGTTGTTGACATTGCCAACAAACTCTGCAGAGGCTGTGAGGGGATTTAGTCAGATGAAGATCACTAAATCCCAGCTACAAGCTGCGGTCAGACACATTAACTGACCTGATGGCGATCCAGGTGAACTCACCAGACATTGAGAAGTTTCAGCCACAGGATGCCATTAGTTATGGGATTTCAGTGCAGAGAGAAGTAGGCCTGGTGCTGAAGATGTCTTTTCTGATCATTCAGACATAAGACATAAGTGACAGGGGAGGTACCTAAAACAAACACTAGAAACACTCTGGATACAGAAGTTGATACCAGCCCATTTACAGAAGAAAGGGTTCTGAAAGAACTCTTAAAACTGAAGGTGGACAAAGCAATGGGGCCTGATGGGATTCATCCCAGAATTCTAAAAGAACTAAGGGTAGAAATAGTGACACCACTGGCTACCCTCTTTAACAAATCATGGGAGGATGGGGTGGTACCTGAGGACTGGAGGAGGGCAGATGTGATTCCCCTTCACAAAAGTGGGAGCAGGGCAGAAGCAGGAAACTACAGACCTGTTAGTTTAACCTCAGTGATAAGGAAAATAATGGAATCACTTCTGAAGGAAAGAATTGTTGAGTAACTAGAGGCCAGAGGGGCACAGGACCCAAGGCAGCATGGATTCACATCGGGAAGGTCATGCCAGACGAATCTAATAGATTTGACTGGGTGACCAAAGTAGTAGATCAGGAAGGGGCTGTGGACATGGCCTGCATAGACTTTAGCAAGGCATTTGACTCAGTCCCACACACAAAAGCTTAATATACAGTTAGCCAGCCTGGGAGTGGGTCCCAAGATGATAGCCTGGGTAAAGAATTGGCTGGAGAATAGGACACAGAGAGTAATAGTAAGTGGAGTCCACTCTGAAGAAAGGGGTTACTAGTGGGGCACTTGAGGGTTCAGTATTAGGACTGTCCCTTCAACGCCTTTTATAAGCGACATTGCAGAGGGACTGGAAGGAAAAGTATGTCTCTTTGCAGATGACACAAAGATCTGCAACAGAGTTGATGCACAAGGTGGGGTGGAAAGGATGAGAAGGGACTTGGCAAGGTTAGAGGAATGGTCAAATGTATGGCAGGTTAGATTCAATGCTAAGAAGTGCAAGGTAATGCACCTGGGAAACAAAAACACAGGGGAAGAGTACACAATGGGGCGTGAGATGCTAACAACAACAAAAATGGAAAGGGACCTGGGGGTAGTCATATCAGATGACTTAAAGGTGGGCAAGCAATGTGAGAGGGCAGTAAGGAGGGCTGGAGGGATACTGGGATGCATAGGGAGAGGCATCACCAGTAGAAAACAGGAAGTTATTATCCCTCTGTACAGACAGCTGGTGAGACCCCATCTGGAGTACTGTGTGCAGTTCTGGAGACCCAATCTCCGCAAGGACATAGACAAGATGGAAGCTGTCCAGAGGAGGGCAACTAAAATGGTGCAGGGTCTGCACCAGAAGACATATGAAGAGAGACTTAAGGAGCTTAATATGTATAGTCTCGAGGAAAGGAGGAGAGGGGGACATGATAGAAACTTTCAAGCACCTCAAGGAATCTACAAAGTCCAAGAGGGTAGCATCTTTCAAAAAGAGGTGTGCAAGAACAAAGGGGCACAATTTGAAGATGGGGGGCAGCTCAGAGGTAATGTAAGAAGTATTTTTCACAGAGAGGGTTGTGGATGCATGGAACGGCCTTCCGGAGGAGGTTGTGGAGTCAAAAACAGTGGTTGAATTCAAGCATGCATGGGATAGTCATAAGGCAATTCTAGGGGGTGTGGGTAGAAAGAAGTAGGCTGCTGGTTAACTAGGATCTGCAGCTTATCCATTAGGTAGGGAAATGGGCAGACTGGGTGGGCCAAGCGGTCCTTATCTGTTGTCAAATTCTATGTTTCTGTGTTATGTTGGCAGGGACAGATGTGTTTGTTTTTACCCAGGCCAGCCATGCTCATGTTATAACTGTGGCTCCCTCCTCATGTTAGTTCTGTTTGTGATACTGACTGCTGTGAGAGTTGTTTGGAATTTGGTCATTCCAGCAGTGTTTGTTCAAATCCTTTCCATTGCAACCCGTGTGCGGAACAGTGTCACGCTCACAATATTGGGGAGGGCTGGAATCAAGATGTTGTTATTGCTAGGGGACAAGCTCGGGGCACTGTTGTTACTGCCTCTCAGAATGCTCCTCCTCTCCAGCCTGACCCAGCTCCATGTTCAGATTCTCTGCCCTTACCATATGTTTTGCAGCCCTCCTTGGATGTTCCTGATGCTGTGGAACTGGCTCTCTCTGTACCTGCTACATTTCTGGCTCCTGATATGCCTACAACTTCCTCAGAGCCTGTGAAGTTTCACCTTCCTTCCCTCCCAGATGACTCCTTGGCTATGCCCCCCCCCAAACAGGATGTTCCCCTACCTCTAGCCCAGACTCACAGGAAACGGCACCACAAGGCACCTTCGGGTAAACCTGTTCCTCCTGAATACCCTGTCCTGGAGAACAAATAGGATGTGCTTTCCTCCACGGGATGTTGAGAGGATTCTGATGAACATAACTTAGACTCTGAGGTCTCTTCCATAACATCCTCAATCCGTGATTTCAGCTCTGACCTTGACTCCATTACCCCTGACGCTGCTACTAAGCATTGCCGGATTAGATCCCAGACAAGTAAACAGGCTGACCTCTTAACTGTTTTTTTATGTGTCCCGGACAACGCATTTCCTATGTTCCCTTGAATGCTAGGACGTAAAAAAAACTATATGAAACACTTGACTACCTTTTCTATTCTTTCTTCTTATCATAATAATGTTGCTTTTTCCTCGAACACCAGGTTGAAGACTTTGCATGACTTATGGACTTCAAAATGGTTGTGGACGCATGATCCCTTTTTTGGTCCCCAGGTCCTAACAGGTGTGACAGGGTTGGTATTCTGTTCCACTGCTTTCTCTGTACAGTCCAAACCTTGCTGGACATAGTCCCTGGGAAGGGCTTATTTGCTAGATGTCATATATGATTCCTTTCTCATGTGCTTTATTAATGTATACGTGATCCAGACAAAGGCAGGGAGGATTAAGTTATTTAAGGAGCTTAGGCCTTATCTGCACACCAGTAGCTTCCTGGTTTTGGGTTGGTACTTTAATTGCAGCATGCCCCTGACCCATTCCACTTCTTCTAAAACTTACTGTGACTCAGCTTTTCTAGTCAAGATGGATACTATGGCTTCACTTTTGGATGGGGCTCTGGGCTCCCTGAATTGTGGAACCACTTTTCATAAAGGCCCGTTGCTTCTCGTATTGACTACTTTTTTGCTCTACTTTTACTGTTGCGAACTATTCAACTGTACCGGTTGAAGTGTCTGACCGTTTTGCTATTCTTTGTCACTGCACTTTCCTGAAGGATTTTCTTTCTACTTACTCCTCTTGGCATTTGAATACTTCCCTTATGGAGAACCCTTCCCTACTGGACAAATGTAACTAGCTTTCTGGTGACCGCTGGTCGATCTGTGGTGCCTATGACAATGTCCCCCAGTGGTGGGAAGACACGAAATGTGATTTTAAGGCCCTGTTTAAATCCTGAGCTAGGAAGCGTAAGCTTCTGATGTGTCAAAAGTATTTTACTTCACGTGCCCACCTGCATAAACTTATTTCGTTTATATACTCTACTGGTGTTGACGTCCTGAACTCTATTAATGAGGTCAAAACTGCTGTGAAGTGTTTGCAGTATGGCAGGGCCTCCTCCCTGTTGCATGAAATGGAATGTGTCACGCAAGAGAAGAAACAGCATTTGGATTGTTTTAAAGTTAGTCAGCATTGTCATAACTCCCAATTTATGTATACTCTTTCTTCACCCATTAAGGAAGGTATTGCTTCGAGTAAGGCTGATATTTTGCAGTGTATCCACGATTATGTTACTGACAGTTTTGGTACCCCTCACACCCTTACTAATCCCACTGATATGTTGCATTCCAATGTTCTGCCCCACCCCCTTCCACAAGAGGTTATTTTTTTCCCTGGTACAGCCCATTCAGCTTTCAGAAATTGAAACAGCAATTAATGGTTTACATAAGAACGTAGCCCCTGGGAATGATGTTCTCCCCACTGAGTTTTATGTCACATTTCGCTCTTATGTTGCCCCATCTTATAATTTTTGTTTAATTATTTTTTACAAACTGGTTCTCTTGCTCCTTCTGTGTTGCAGGCAGTTCTGTTTTTTTCTTTAAAAAAAAATGGTGACAAGACATTATTGGACAATTGGAGACCTTTATGCCTTTTGAATACTGATCAGAAGATCTTGTCCACCATATTGTTGTGACACCTTGCCATGGCTACCCTGGTACTTATTTCCCTGACTCAAACATGTGCTGTACCATGGCGACATATTTAGGATAATTCGATCCTCCTTTGAGAACAGTTTGATAAGGGTCTTAAGTCCTCATAGTCTGGTTTTGTTTTATCCCTCGATCAATCCAAAGTGTTTGTGCAAATCATAATTATTTGTTTGCCACACTTGCTTGCTATAGTTTTCCCCAAAAAATGTTGTCTTGGCTTTCTCTTCTGTATGATCAGGCCACTTTGCTTCCTTATGTCAATGGCTGGTATGGTTCAGCCATTCCAAACCGTGTGTGTGTTAAGCAAGGCTGTCCTTTAAGTCCCTGTTTATATATTTTTTCTATTGACCCATTGTTACGCTTATTACACTCCCACCCTGATATTAAAGGTGTCTCCTTGGTCCCTGATTTCCTGAACTCAAGTCTCTTGCTTATGCGGATGACTTGTGTATAATCCTCTGGGATCTCTCCTCCGGTGCTCCTGTGTTGGACACCCTAATGTGTTCTCCCAAATTTCTGGTTCTTGTATTAATTATGAGAAGAGTGTAGGGGTCTCTGTAATGGCACCTCCATTGGACTCGCAGAGTATGACCCTGGCTGGGATTTTGTTGACATCCTGCCCTGTTAGATTCTGGGTATCTGGTTTAATTGTGCTGACCTTGTTCTTTTGAACTGGTAGCATTGTTTTCAAAGGGAGGATGCCCTGTTACATGTCTGGAAAAATAGACTCCTTTCAAAAAAGAAGAGGGTGTATCTTATAAAAACAATGCTGTTGCCTTGTTTTATCTTCGTTAGTTATATTTTTCCACCACCCCCACAACTGGAGACCAAGCTTTACAGTACCTTTTTTCAAGGTTTTTGGGGCTCGAGGTTAAATCTGATTGAGAGAATTTACTTATTACCCCTGTAGTAAAGGGGGAGTACAGATGAGTAATCTTTTTTTTTATAACTTTTCATTTTCAAATTATTCAGTATAAACAACCAACAACAAACAGGTTAACAAGACATACCTACAGGAGAGATCAAAATGAAAATAAATGAGTACATACAAACATAAATAAATAAGTAAATACATAATTGCCTGACAATACTTTCTTCTACTTAAAAAATGTGATCAGACTTTCGGTAACGTCACAGTAATGGTGAGAGGCTGAAACTCAGAGCTCCCCAGCAATTACCCCCTAATCGTTTGTAATCCTCTAAAAAAGGTTTACATTTTTGCCAAACAAACATATATACTGGAAGCTCAGGATGGCAGGGAAACCCCCGAAAACAAAGGGTTCCAGGCAAATGCATTCAGGAGGGAAAATGAGACAAACATTGCTGAGCAGATCACAAGAAGGCCTAGCGGCCCTACCAGCATGGAGACACTACCCCTTCGACCCTTCCATAGAGCTAGATCCAGAAGAACTGGAATCCACATAGGGTACGAAGCACACCTTACAAAAGATACTGTCTATAGTGAACAAAATTGATAGTGACTTAGCAGACCTGAGACAAGATATGCGTCTCCTAGATAAAAAAAGTTTCCAGGAATGACGCTCGTCTGGAAGAACTGGCAGAAACACAGGAAAGTAATGACCACCTGCTATTACACCTTATGCAGAGAGACTGGGAAACAAGTGCTAAACTTGAGGACCTGGAGAACAGGTCTCTGTGCAACAATTTTAGAATTCATGGGCTGGTGGAAGGAGCAGAGGAAAGATTTGCCACGGCAGCGGATTTCATTCAACAGGTACTATGATCCACGTTAGAAATCCCATCAGACCTTGATCTAACGATCGACCGGGCATACAGATCTTTAGTGCCTAAGCCGACAGACCCAGCAGCGAGGCCTAGGTCATTCATGATCAGAATGTTGCATTTTCAAACAAAGAAATGGATATTAAGGGAAGCATGGAGACACAGAGACTTAAAATACAAGGACATGGCAATTTACTTTGATCAAGACTTCTCAACGACCCTTCAGATGGAAAGACAGCGAGTCAGAGGAATACTTGAGAAGCTAAGAGAGAGAAAGGAAATCAAAGCACAGCTACTATATCCAGCCAGACTGAAGGTTTGGGAGGAAAATGGCACAAAGATCTTTCCCACGCTGCTCGATGCAGTCCCTTACTTGAAGAACTTAGAAATTGCGGTACCGGACCTAGCGTATGAAATGCTGGAAAAGCAATTGAGAGCAAGTGTCTGGAATGTAGTTGCCAGAGGCAAGAGCAAGAAGAGGGGCATTTACTTCATTTCCAAAATCAGCACTGGGGGACATTAAGAAATTAATGCAGAGAGCCGAGAAAAGAAGCAAACTAGCAGACTCGAGTAGAGGAGACTCCTCACTAATGAAGGACTGAGGGCAACTATGAGGTGGATCCTGGTATTTGAGTTTATTGTTGCCTCTTCTCAAACACTAGAGAGAGATGCGGTGAACTTTGAGAACACTGAGAAGGACTCTGAGTAAAGTGGAACGATGGACCAAGGGAACCAAACAATGAAAGCTGTCAGGATGGGAGGTGGATATGGGAGGGGGAAAGGGAAGTGTTACACTAACGCTCAAGATGATGCAGAAGGGATGATTCGAGATGGAAAGGCCTACACACAGCCTTGGCAACTAAGGTTTAGAGAGAAGGGAGACAGTATGACATCCTGGTAGGGACAAACTGCTAACTCTCAGGCTTTTTTTTTTTTTTATTTTTTTTTATATGCAAGGAGAGGAGGAAGAGAGAGGGATAGCAGGAGAGAAGGGGTGCCTTTAATTTTGAGTAATAAATAATGACTACCATCCTGGGGTTAGATAAACAGGGCTAGACTAAGAGTAATAAGCATTGAGCAATTCAAAGGATTCTTAGTAATGGATAACAGTCTGGGGGATATCGGGGAGGGAGGTATAGTTTTCTCTCACCAAAGGGACGTCTTTAACAAAAAGAAAGTTGTTAGCAAGCCGCATCTAGCAAGGTATTTGCTACAACACCCTGTAAACATCTTTGGGGCATAATTATTAGTCACGGAGGTGACTGCAAGTTTCCTTGGAAGTCAAAGGTTGAAACATTAAAGCAAGTTACATAGTTAAATTAGTTTACTACCACATACAAATGTTCTGTTCAATATTGTACAAGTTAAATGTGTTCTTTCAATGTGGTCTCTTTCTTTTCGACATAGGGAAGGAAGGTGAGAACCTGGTCATTTTAGAAAAGGGAGGGGAGATTACGTGGCAGCCGGGTCTAGTCTTTGGTATTTGGATTATTGGCTAAATTTTATACTCAAATATGGCATCTCTAAAGACAGTCTCTTATAACGTTAATGGTATTAATTCACCTGTGAAAAGAACTAAATTACTTATGGAACTGAAGAGATCGGGCTGCGACATGGCTCTCCTTCAAGAGACCCATCTCTCAGATTTAGAGCATTTAAAACTCAGGAGAGCCTGGGTAGGGAAAGTGGAGGCTGCTTCATGTACTGGGGCTAAGAAAGCAGGGGTAGCAGTTTTGCTGAAAAGGAATTGTCCCATAATGATACAAGAGGTGGAAAAAGCTTTTGAAGGGAGATATATCGGGGTCATGGGAATGGTTCAGGATCAAGTGATACACATAGTTAACATATATGCTCCTAACATAGGAATGGACAAATTCCATCTAGACATTTTCCAGAAGATTGCGGACCTCCCTATTGGAATATTGATATTAGGTGGGGACTTTAATGCTGTCCCATGCCCGACAACAGATCGATCAGGGGGGCCAGCAAGCTCTTCAAGATCAGTAGACAAAAAGCTAAAAGCCAGGTTGGAAGAAAGCGGGTTGGTGGATGTGTGGAGATACCAGCATGTGGGAGAAAAAGATTATACGTGTTATTCTATAGCTAACAAATCTTATTCACGGATAGATCTCTTATTGACCTACAAGGCCAACATTCATTACTTTATATCCTGTAAGATAGGTTCACTTACCCTATTGGACCACGCTCCAATTACTGCTAAGATAATATGGGGGGCAGACACCAGACATACAAGTTGGAGACCGAATGTTTCATAACTTAATGATAAAACGTTAATAAAGCAAATTGAGCGAACCATTGGTAATTTAGTCATAGACTTCCCGATCTTGGATAGCTCACCACTTTTATGGTGGGACACAATGAAGGCGGTAGTAAGGAGGCAATTAATTAGTTTGGCCTCAGCCCAAAAAAAACTTAGAGAAAAAAAGAGAAAAGGGCTATTAGAAATTATAGAAGCTCTGGAAAAGGCACATAAAAACCAGCCTAAGGGGAAAGGAGAGGGAATTTTAAAAGAGTTAATTAAAAAAAGGGAGGAACTGAGGGTGCTAGATAATGAAAAAGCTGAAGGGATTCTAAGATTTAAGAACCAAAAGTATTATGAGGGAGGGGGGAAGGCTATTAAACTGTTGGTACTCCGACTAAGAAAAGAACAAGTGAACAGATATATCCCCTTTATACTAGATAAAAAAAGGGAAAAGAGAAAGAGGGTGAAACCAAATGAGATAGCCACAGCATTTAAAGAATATTAAAAGTCACTATATACAGAAAATAGAAACCCACAGAAAGTTAAAAGGGAAACAGTAGATTTCTTAAAGGCCCTGGAGATCCCCAAATTAACCCCATAAATGCAGAAAGAGCCTGTCAGCCCCAACAACAGAGAAGGAGGTACAAGGAGTCATTGTAAATCTCCCAACCGGTAAATCACCGGGTCCTGACAGACTTCCTGATGAATTTTTCAAAAAGTTGAAAAATACCTTAGTCCCAAAACTGACCACTGTCGTGAATGTGATCTTGTAGGAGAATAAAACCCCATCTTCCTGGCAGGATGCAATTATTACAGTAATCCCTAAGCAAGGTAAGCCCCCTACATATTGTGAGTCATTCTGACCCATATCCCTGTTAAACCAAGACTTTAAAATATTGACTAAGATTCTCTCCAATTGAGTACAGAAACATATTGGGACCCTAATTCACCCTGACCAAACGGGCTTTATTCCCTGTAGACATCTATCTGATAATATTAGAAGACTCCTCAACATAATTAGTAATGAGAGCAAATTGTCTTCACCTCAAGTGGCGATTTTTGGGATGCTGAAAAGCCTTTGATCGGCTGAATGGGGTATTTTTACAAGAAGTACTTCTACACATGGGCTTTGAAAGTCCATTCATGCAGTGGACTATGGCTGCATATCAAAACCCTAAGGCCTGGGTTCGAGTCAATGGCACAATATCGGAGGGGTTCACAATTGAAAGGGGCACTAGGCAGGGCTGCCCATTATCTCCACTATTGTTCGCCATTGCGATGGAACCATTGGCCCAAGCAATTAGAACAAGAAAAGATATTAAGTGCATTCAGGTAGGGGGGACAGTAAATAAGATATCCTTATACGCAGACGACACACTGATTTATTTAGCAGACCCAGAAACATCTATTCCCCTTGTGTTGGAATTACTTACACAATTTAGCAGAATGTTGGGCTTTAAAGTTAAAGATAAATCCGAAATCTTGTCACTTGGGGGATCCCCATCCACAGTACTCCACGGAAAGATCTCATTTAAATGGGTGAAGGAGTAAATTAGGTATTTAGGAATACAGATTCCAATCAAGATCTCCAAATTATACCACCTGAATTATGGGTTGCTTCAAAGGAAGGTCTTTTGAAGACGTTAATAGATGGCAAACACTTCCTCTGTCCCTTATGTGCTTCCCAGATACTTATTCTTATTTACAAATTTGCCGATCCCTTTTCCACAAAAAGATTGGAAGGAACTTAAACACAAACTCTCCAGATTCATTTGGGCGGAGAGAAAGCCGAGGAAGAGATGGGAGCTTCTCACGGTAGACAAGGGCAAAGGGGGGAGAGGAATACCCAATTTTTATAATTATTATAGGGCAGCTCAAGTCCTTCCAATCTTAAAAATATTAAATGCGGATGATAGTGGGGGCTGGTACTTAATGGAAACAGAGGTCCATCCTATGGTACCCTTGAAAGTATTGCCATGGATTGCCACACAGGCTGATGTCAAATTAATTAAGAATAGATGGACTAAAAAAACAATAAAACTTTGGATAGACACACGGCAATGGTGGGAAATTCCGAATCCGGTCTGGGAATATATCCCTTTAAATCACCTCCCTAAGTTTCCCACTAGCCAAGGGGATAGCTGCTTCCACAGGTGGAAAAGGAAACGGTTAAATAATCTTACCCAGTTCATAGAAAGAGATGGGGTCAAATCATTTACTGATCTACAGAGAGAGAATATAACCTCCCAAAAACAGATTTTTTTAAATACCTGCAATGCAGGCATTACATTACTACCATAGTAGGGGAAGAGGCCTTAAAAGCTCATCCACCTCCTCCAATAATAGCTACTCACCAAAAAAGTCATATAGCAGATCAGAAGGGATACATCTCACTCATATATAAGGCTCTACAAGAAGGTGTAGGGAAGGTACATGTAGCCAAAATAGAGAGTGAGTGGCAAAATGAGTTGAATATAATAATATCAGAGGCAGATTGGGGCAGAATTTGGGAGGGAATCCCTAAAACTACAAGCTCTCCTGGGTGGAAATAATTCAAGTAGATTTTTACCTCTAGATATTTTATCACTCCGGTAATCTCTGCACATTATACCCACCCACCTATGGATCTTTGTTGGAGGGGTTGTGGAAACAGAGGCACATACATACAAATTTTTTGGGAGTGCCCCCAGATCAGAGACTTCTGGCAGGAAGTCGTACAGACTCTACAAAACATTTTCCAACTACAAGAAAATCTTACAGCAGTTAACATATTATTAACTCTAACCCCAAAGGAAATTAGAACAAGGAACCAAAAATATTTATTTTATACTTTAGTAACTGCAGCCCTTAAGGTTATCACTCAACAGTGGTTACAAAAAAATCTACTGACTAAAGATATGTGGAGAAGTAATAGTAAGAGAATTAAAGTCATTGGGGCAGTCACTGCCCTACTAAATTTAAAAGGGGATCAATATAATGCTAGGTGGTTACCATATTCCGATTATATTGAGGATACGGAAGGAACCTCAGTTCTAGATCAGCTTCTTCAGAGCTGAGGGGTATAATCTGAGAGATGGGCCGTATATGAACGGCAAAGAGATAGGGGCAGGGAAACTTAGAAGCAATATGAGAATCAAGTAGGGAAGTTATGACCAGAAAGAGAGGTAGGATGGTTAAGAATTAAATCCACGTCAAACAGAAAGTTGTTAAGTTGAAGTGAAGTAAGGCAGATGTTTACCTTTTGGAGTTGTAATATACAGTATTTACATTATAGTTTTAAACATTAGAAAAGAAAATATCAACTGAAGGCAGTTCATTGGAAAGCAGCTGATGCAAAAAGTAAGAAAAACTGTAAAGTATGAATAAGTTGATTAATTGCTATAATATGTCCATGTATTTGGAATGGAATTCTGCTGAATCTATACTGGAATGATAAACTATAAATTAAAATCTAAGTTAAAAAAAATGTGATCAACTCTATGTTGAGTAAAAACTGAATGTTATCTGATTGTATCGCTGAACATATTAATTTGTGGTTTGAGACTCTATTAAAGTAATATATTCAACTCTATCTAAATCAAGGAATAAAATCAGATCTGTGCAGGGAAACGTATAACACCCATCTTCTCCAAACTAATTCAAACTTCTCCTGTCTTTTATTGACGACTGCTGTTTGATGTTCCATTTTGTACAACTGAATCATCAAATCATGCCATTGGTTCAAATTTAAGGGTGTTGGGGAGTGTCAGTTCTTAGTAATAACCTTTTTTGCAGTAAGCATACTGATAGTTAACAATTTCCTTGTATTTGGATCCCAGCAACCCTTCAGGTAGGAGGAGAGAAGAAAGAGCTGAGGTGTAAGCTGGGGTAATGATGGGAACATCTCAGACAAGGCTGATGATAATACTCTCAAAAAAGGCTGCAGTTTTGGGCATAGCCAGAAAATATGGCCACGTGTGGCCGACATGTTACCACAGTGCCTCCAACATGAGGCATTGCCACGTGTCCAGTATTTTATGTGTATAACTGGGGCTCGAAAGAACCATAGTGTTAGCTTCCACAAAAATTATTTCCATGTCGGGGATGCCATCCCTTAGTGGAGGAACTTCAAATCTGTATCCCAGATGCTTCTATCGATAACAATACCTAGGTCCACTTCCCAGGTTGATTTAAGTTTCTGTAAAGAGTCTCCCCTATATGAGATTATTCCTTGGTATAAGTAAATTTATCATGTGTGATAGAGGGGCTCTTCCATCTAAGGCAAGCTGGAACATTTCCAGTACTTTAGATACTGGAGTTCTCCCGAGGTGTTCCCTAATAAAGGCATGTACTTGCATCGCTCTGAAACGGCCTTGTGAGTGAACAGCATGGATGATAAATACTGGGGTTCTTTGGTCTCCGTTCTGGAGGAGTGGCTTGTCCCACTTATTTTTGGGACAATTGTTCCACCTTGGGGAATACACGGGCTCTTCTCCCAATAGTTCACATGTATATTCTTCATGCTTTCTGCAAAATTTTGGTTTGTAAGCTATCTGTGGAGCTTGTTGGTTCTTTGAGTAGACACAATCTTTATCTTCATATTATTGCAGTTTTGCTCCCCCAGTTTCCTTGAAATTTTGCTCTGCTCATGAGCACCCTGCTGCCTTGGCCCAGCTAATAAACCCACGTGTGCCTGTTCCTATATGGGACTTGCTGTGGCTTGGGCTACATAGGAGGATTTTGGTCCGGGGTTCCCACCTGCATAAGCCTGTGGAGGACCACTTTTGTCCTCAGGAGACTTGGCTTGCGATTATTGAAACACAGTTTCATTTTCTTATCGAGTGTCCCTATTGTCAGGGGGTTTGGCAGACTTTAAGTGTTTTGTGGCATGAACCCCTTTTTCCCTGCATTACCTATCATGTTTTGGTTTGGGATATTTACACAGCAGTATGGTCTAAATTTCATTCTGGGACATTGCAGGTTTGTCTAGCCATTTGTAAATATTATTTGTGGCAAGCTACTGTAGATGTGCCCTGACACTACAAAAGAAGCTTATTCCACATATTGAAGTTGTAAAGATTATTTAACACATTTTCTTTTTTGTATATTACAAGGATGTTAGAGTTTCTAAGAAGTTTGCCCTTTTGACTCATTGGAAGTCAATGTTGCATTTTATTTTGTTTCCTGAATTGTAATTTCTTTCCCTCTTGTCCCTTTTGATTTTTTTTCTTTTACCGTTTCACCTTTTTCTGATGCATTCTAATTTACTGTTTTTCATTTAAAATTTCCAATTGTATTTGTTGTTTTCTTCTCTGTCTGATTGTATTTCCCAATAAAAATTCCCCTACTCTTATTGAGAAGTACCATGAGATGTTTAACATCCACCTGAACAACCACCAGAACAGGCAGACAGGACCTTGGTTTATTGTCTCCTCTGAAAGACGGCACCTCAGGAGTGCAGTACCCCCCTCTTGATGCACTACAGTATCAGTACTGGGATTTATGCCACATTCCTGGTGTGGGACTAGAATTTACCACCTTCCAATTTTCCGGCCTCAGAGGCCAGTGTGCTACCTGCTGAGATACTGACACTGCTAAGTAAACAGAATTATGACATGGGTTGAGCAATCAGGTGTTCGTCCCCACACTGACAGAAAGTTTTGGTGCAAAGTCATGGGTAAATTTAAAAGCTAAATTTTACCCACCTGGAGAGCTGAAGCTGAATGCTTTATGGCTCTTACTCCAAAGACGTATTCAGAAGGGAGGTGATCAGGAAGAGGGAGGAGGAAATAGCACAGCTCTTGATAGGCAGTAAAAGCAGATCCACCTGTTTTCTACACTCCAGGCCACCTTTTTAGGGCTGTGGGTGGAGCCTACAGCCCTTCTGTCATCGATCAGACTGTAGCTCTAAAACGGCTTTCCGTGGAACTCCCTTTTTAGACATTTGGATGTATTCCTCCACAGATGCAAAGTAGTGCACTCCCCTTCTGATTTTTGCTATTTGCTGCTCTATGTTAAAGGCATATGAAGGGAGTGGGGATGCTACTGTATTGTGCCTCAGAACATCTCAGGATATTAACAAAAAAATTAACTTTTTAAACCGCTGTTTCTATCATCTGTCTAGCTCAGTCTAATAGCAATAAATCACTGTCAGAGAAGATTATTTTAGATGTTTTTTCTCTATAGCAACAAAATACATTATGTCTTATTGTCAGACTGCTTAAGATGTGAGCTATCACAATATACTAGATTTGTTTAGTTTTTTAATAGGAAAATTATATAAAGCAAGCTTTAAAACATAACTCCTGAACTCTAATGTAAAGTAATGGGACTTTCAAACTCACTTTTTTTCTTAAGACAAGTCCATGCTGTAATAGTCGCATGACCTCCTATCTGATTGTAGTCATGGATACCCAGCTCTGGCCAGCTTTGATATTCCAAGAATGTGAGCTAGCCCCCCCCCCATACTCCTGGATTTGAGTAAGAGAAGTGTCTAATATCATCTTAAAGAAACTAAATTGGAGTCTCATCTTTATTTCTACAGAAATTTCATTTGCCATATACAGTATGGGCAGAGAGATGCTTAGGAAACATATTTTTTTTTTCTTTTAAGCATTAAAGCTAGATACCTTGTCTTAAGATTTAATTAACTAATACTTTTTGTTTTTCCCTTAGGAGCTTATGCAAACAGTACTCTTCACCATAGGTGCTTGTTTCTAGGGACAACCCAGGAACACTGGGGAGATTAAGTGACTTAATCAGAGCCACACAGTATGGAAATGGAGGGTGTGGGAATCAAACCCATGTCTGAATGCTGGATGTAGAAAGCCCATTTATAGCTCATTACTCTAACCTCTAGGCTATACTGCCAGCCCCATAAATAGTGACTAGTTTAGATTGGGCTATTAATATCTCAAAGGAGAACTGCCTTGAATCAACAAACATGCATTTTTGTAGAAGTAGATGGTATTTTTTTAAATACCAGTTCTCATTTTTTTACTGCTTAATCTTAACTGGCCTTTTGGTAAATTCAGTGAGTGTTTCTGAGTCACATACTGCTGGCATTGACCATTTTAGAACAGTATGATCTTGTCAAGAACTTACATTGTTGCTACAATGCATCTGTGTTCTCATTTAGAATTCTTAGGTTCATGGGGACATAAACAATATTATACAATTCTTAGATGGCACTTTGCAGCTGTGTGTAACCCATACATATCCAATGGGTTAACTAAAAGGCCAGCAAAATTGGGGCAGAAACAGAAGGGGACCCACTATATGGAAAAAAGCTTCCACAGGAAACATTACTCACAGGTTCAGTGCAGTTTTCCTTTAACTAAGCTTATAGGGAATGTAAAGAATTCTGTTTACAGGGATTTGGAGCCATCTACAGGGAAATTCTTCCCATAGACTTGCATTAGTTATACGGGAAAACAGAGGAATCTGGCTTCTGCTAGAAATAATGTAATCTACAAGAAAACATAGGAAAATTGCCCTGCAGTTACAGGAAAAAGACAAACTTAATCTGGGAGCACTCAAACACACACACACACACACACCAGCAGCATTTACTCTGACTAAATAAATTCAAGAGGACTGATTTAGCAGCATGGCAGTTTTTGATGATTGTGACTAAAAGTACTGTATGACACCAACAGGAAAATAACGGGTTATTTGGTAGCTCTTCGCAGCCCTATCGGCTCTGAATAGAGTTTGTCTAGACTGGTGCCACTTAGGCTACTAAAAACAGTTGTTTTTGATATCTAGAGAAGCCTAAGTTGTCGGTTATGTGCATTTGGTGGGGAAAAGCCTATTTCTGTTTTTCCGTCTGTGAATCCACAGTTGTGGAAAATCATTGGCCGTACATATACAGTAGGTAGGGAAAATGGGGAGCTGGTTGGGAGGGCCAAGCGGTCCTTATCTGCTGTCAGTTTATATGTTTCTATGTCCCTCTTGAACCTCCCTTCTGCCAGTCTCACTACAGAAACATAACATTTGTTGGCAAATAAGTACCACTTGGCCCACCCAGTCTGCCCATTTTTTCCTGCCTATACGTTTACCACAGACCGTACCTGATCTTCAGCTACATCTCCGCCCCCACAATCACCATTTCCCATCTAAGATTTTCTTGTGCCTATTCCATGCATGCTTGAAGCCCACCACTGTTTTTAGTTGTGATTTATTTGGAATCCTGAGGTGGATGCAACTGAGTGACCGGAGAAACTATCATATTATTATGCTTATGTACAAGTGCTCTAAAGAACTTGTATTTGGTTACTTATTAGAGTATCTCAAACATAGAAATATAAAATCATGCCTGAGAACAGCACTGGGGCGAGGATATTATCCAGTAAAATGGAATTTTGAAATATGAAGATCCCACTTTTTTGTAATGGGCCCCAATCTATGGAACAGCTTACCTCCTAATTTAAGATGACAGGTAGGGAAGATCCTGAGAAGTAACATTCGACAATGGATGCTTAGCCAGGCTGATCAGAACTCGGTATGCTGCCCCAGTTGGGATACTGGTTAAAACCTTGTGTTTTTAAGTAGTTTATTTCTTAATTATATTTATAATTTGTAGTTGCATTATTTATTATTACTTTGTATTGTCTGCATTTTATTTTATGCTTTGTAAAGTTATTTATTGCAACTTACTGTTTGACAGCTATGTAAAGGACTTCACTGGAAATGATCTCTGCTTAATTGAGTCTACTGTTCATATGTGAAATATGAATAAAATTTTGCCTAACTACCTACTGTTTTTGCCCCCACTGCCTCCATTGAAAGACTGTTCCAGGCAACTCACCACTCTTTCTGAGGAAGTACTTCTTCACATACCGCCTACATTTTCCAGCTTCATTGCATGTCCCCTTGTTCTTGTGCACCTTCTCCTCTGAAAAAAATACCCCCTCCTGTACATTATTTAACCCTGTGAGGTATTTATAAGTCTCTGTCTTATCCTCCCATCTCTCTTTGAGGGTGAACATATTGGGAAATCTTAGTCTTTTCCCATGTGACTTCTGCAACAGCACCTGCATCATTTAAGCTGCCCTCTTCTGAACAGCCTCACCCTGTCTATTTCCTTCTTGAGCTGTGGTTTCTAGAACTTGCACAGTACTGCAGCTGAGAGCTCACCACCCTCCTTCTGCTGTTGGTACCCCTCCCTAGGCACCCCAGCATCCCACAGGCCCTACTTATGGTCTTGTCAAACTGCTGTGCCACCTTGATGTAATCAGATATGAATACTTTCAGGTCTCTTTACTGTTTGGTGATCCTCAGTACTTCTCTCCCCATATTATACCCTGCTTCTGGGTTTCTGTGCTTAAGATGCATGATTTTGCACTTTTTAATATTTAACCCCAGCTGCCATACCCTTGGCCACTGCTCGAGTTTTCTCCGGTCTCTGCCCATTCTCCCTACCCCCTTTGGGGTGTCCACCCTATTGCAGATATTGATGTAATCTGCAAAGAGGCATACTTTCCATTCCAACTCTTCTGCACTGTCACTAATAAAGACATTAAGTAGGACTAAACCCAATACTAAGGCCTGAGGTACGCCACTGTTCCCTGTCCCTTGCCTTGAGTGAATTCTGTTTACCACCGCTCTCTGTCACCTATCTGTCAACCAATTTTGAGCCCAGTTTACGACCTTGGGCCCCTTCCCCCAAACTGCCCCTAGTTTCCTAATGAGCCTTCTATGAGGTACGGTGTTGAAGGCCTTGCTGAAGTCTAAGTAGGTCCGATCCACCGCCCTAACCTGATCTGTTTCCTTGGTCATCTAGTCGAAGAAATCTGTCAGGTTCAGCTGACATATCATTCCTCTTGTGAATCCATACTGCCTTGGGTCCACCCTCCTCCAGTCCACCAGAACCACTCCTGTTTCCATAGAATTGTTGAATAAGACTGTCAGAGGTGCATTCATTATCTCCCTTAGTTCTCTCAGCACCCTTTGTGTACCCTGCCTGGCCACTGGTTTGTCCTTTTTCAGATTTTCAAACTCTTTCAGTACTCTCTCTTTTGTAAATGGAGACGTGTCCACTTTCCTGCCCCTAGTGTTTCTGCTGCTTTTATGTGGTCCCGCCCCTTTCCCATACCCCTTCAGTCATGAAGACTGAAGAGAAACATATGTTCAGGAAATCTACTTTTTCCTGATCCTCCTCTGCACAGTCCCACCCCCCGCCTTTTATAACATCACAATCCCTCCTCCTGTCTTCCTTTTCTCACTTATGTATCTAATAACGGTCTTGTCCCCTTTAGTTACCTCTTTAGCTGTCCTTTCCTCTGTTTGTGCCTTTGCACTCCTCTCCACTTTCATCTGCCTCTCCAGAAACAGTTTCCTGACCTCTTCCCTCTGCGTCTTTTTGTACCTTCTGAATGCTACTTTTTTAGCCTTAACCTTTTTGGCCACTTCGCTTGAGAACCATAGTGGTCTCTTTTCTTCTGTGTTTGTTCACTTCTTTTGTGTAGAGGTTTGTTGCCTTGACAATGCCATCCCTTACTTTGTCGCACTGTTCCTCCACCCCACCTTGGCTGCCCCCCCCCACCCACAGGTTGTCTCTGAGGCATTCACCCATTTTTTTTAATTAATCTGCCTTCTGAGGTCCAGGACCCTCATCCTTGTGTGGTTAAATTCCGCTGCCATCCTTATGCTGATCCACACTGTACGGTCATCACTGGTCCCTAAGTGACCTCCCAAGGGTAAGGATTCAACAACCTGATGCTGACCCCTGTACCATCCTTGTGGTTCTAAATGGGATGCACAAAAAAGACTTAACCCTTCGAACAGCAAGATGGAAGGGACACCAGCATACCATGACTCATCAATGTCCTTTTACCCCAACGTCAGTTATTTAACATGGCAAAAAAGGAAAGCATTGACAGGGTCTGGCAGACACTTGGGGAACTGAAGGTTTAGCATCAGTGGGTAGTTCCCTCTTGACTACATGTTGTGGCTGGCAGGCATGAGTATATCTTTTCAGACCCCAGGATGCAGGGTAATTCACAGAGAGCCTGAAAGCTTATTGTCGTCATAATCACGAAGAGGCTGCATCGGAGGAAGTGATGTGAAAGATTGTACCTTTTGGACTTAGCATATCTCACTTTGGTGAGGTACTAACAGAGAGGAGGTTGGAATTTGGTAAAATATCCCTTGTATATTGTTTATACCAAGAAGCCCTATATTTAAATACCTGTTGAGAGGCCTGCCTCAGGTTCAGTGGGGCTGTGGGTGACATGCCGCCCCCCAACTGAGCTCTGTAACAGTACGTCTTTTCAGGTGTCCTCTGGACACTTGTTTCTTTGCTTCCAGCATCCGCCCCTTCTGCAATTGCTTCCCTCTCTCCATCTGGGCATCTTCCCTACATTATGTTCGGCAAAGGGACCTTGCTCCTGTGGCACCTTTAGGGGTGGAACCCTCCTCAAGAAGATTCCATGCAATTGTATCCCAAAAGTGTGGTAGTTCCTCCAGAGCAGAGAGTGTAAAAGGCCAAATATTTATCTGGCCATAAGCTCTTCCTGTAACATAAGCTTAACCATGTTTCACAAGTATCCACTGGTCCTGTGAACACATATAATATTATACTTAGGGAAGGCAACAGTATCTTTTATGAGTGTATTAGACTTTTTTTTTTTTTTACATGGCAGGAGTACTAGGTCTGTGTAAACAAAATGGAGACTGGTTGTGCTTATGGTTTCCCACCATTAGGACTTGCCTCCACTGCACAGTGACTAAGTTGAGTGTTCTGGTGCCTCTGAGTCTCCGTTGCTCTCTCCGCTCGTTAAGTCTCTCCGCACCAGACTTTTCACAAGGACGGTAATGTTGAGTAGCACGTTTCAATTAGGTACATATAACGTTATTACTGTTCATACCAAAAAACATAAGTAAGATTATTTTATCTGCCCCTATTTTTAGTCTGAGGTGATTATTTGCTATCTACAGTGTTCATTTTTGTAGAGAGATTCTTGGGAGTCTGTCAGCTTAAAGTGGTTTGTGAGCATAAGCAGAGGAGACACATTAGGCTTATAGCCCTTAGTAGAATACATGAATGCTGTTTTCTATGTCATTATTGGTGCCCCATGACAGTCCTTGGTGCGTATTCGCCATTTGTTGCATCACTCTCTGATTGTAGTTACACAATGTTTGAGCTCTTGTTGATGTAACTATTAAGAGTGTCATGAAGTTCTTACTGATTAACTGTTGGACAATATCTGACTTGTTGCTACCTCTGTCATGGTTTATTATTGTAAATTGTGTGATGTATCATACAACATTCAATAAATAAAAAGATTTAAAAAGTTCACACTTTTCTTCTACTTCTGTATAGAGCAATAATAACGATAATTGTAGCTGTCAGAGGGTCAGTCCTTGGAAATGATTTCACTATAGTGACCTCGATGTTTGGCTGAGGTCTGTGTGTATGGTTTCTAGTGCCATTATTCCCATTGTACATCCTCCGACACCTCCCATTATCATTGTAATCAAGGTTGTTTGTCCAGGTTTAGCTAAGAGATGGAATGTTCACTCATTAGACAGAGCAGGCCCATAGGAAGCATTTTGAAAGTGGTAAGGCCATAATGTCGATATCCGAGACATAAAAGGTGGGGCTCTGGGGGTCTAGATGCTCTGTGGTGAGTTTGGGGGCTTTTATTAAAGATAAACACTTTTGTTGTGATTTTCACACACCCTGATTCCTGTGGGGAGGGGGGTGGAGATTCCCTTGGAGTTAAGGGTGTGGGAGACCATGGCTGGCCTTGGAGTCTGCAGCTGCAACTGGAGAGGGCCAACTGACTAAGCAACAATGCCATCAACCACCCACCCACCAAATGATGAGCATTATTACAATGTTCTGTGAAACATATTTATATAAAGACTGGAGGTCAGGGGGCCACTAGGCCCCCAAGATAAAGTACAGATTCATTTGTGTCCTTCCTACGCCTGACTGCTGAAAATTTTTTTTTTACCTTGGAATTAGGGGTATGGGAGACTGTAGCTGGCCTTTGAGCCTGCAGCTACAACTGGTGGTGGGGGGGGGGCAACTGACTATGCAGCAAAGCCAGGCATCAACCACCACCCACCCCAACCATCCCACCACCCCATGATGATCATTATTACAATGTCCTGTGTGAAACATTTTTATAAAGGCAGTGGGTCTGGGTGCCACAAGGCCCACAGAAGCTTTGGCGGGCTAGATGCTCCGTGGTGAGCTTTGGGCTTTTATTGAAGAGTAAATACACTTTTGTTGTTACGTCTTTCCTACCCCGACTCCTGGAGAGGGAAAATAATTATTGTTCCCCAGGAGTGTGAGAGACCGTGGCAGTCAGAATGTTCCATTCTCCTGACTCAAATGGGAAAAAATATGTTGTCACAGGAATCGGGTAGGAAAAGCATAACAAAAGCATTTTTAATCTTCAATAAAAGTCCCCAAACCTACCACAGAGCATGTACACCCAGCATTTCTGTGGGTCTAGCGGACCCCCCCCATCCCAGACTGCCCAGCCTTTGTATGAGAATGTTTCACACAAGACATTGTAATAATGCTGCTCATCATGGGGTGGGTTGCTGGGTTGCTGGTTGATGACATTGCTGGTCAGCCAGTCCCCTCCCTCCATTGCACTGCAGGCTCCAAGGCCATCCAGAGGAATACATACCCCTAACTCTAGGGAAAATTTTTTTCTTTTCCACAGGAGTCAGTGGTAGGAAACTGTTTGTTTACCATTTAATATTCTATAAAAGCTCCCAAACTAACCAACAGCATCTAGACCCCCAGAGCTTAGGGGGGACTAGCAGCCCACAGGGCCCACAGAGAATATATGAAATGTTTTCTTTCACAGGACATTGCAATAATTCTGCTCAGAGTAATATCTCATGAAGTGGGTGGTTGGTGGATGCCATCCACCAACCACCCACCCAGTGAGATGGAATTGTTGATCAACCAGGTGTATTCCCACCACACGCCAGTTGCAGCTGCAGATTTTAAGGCCAGCTAGATGAGCATTATTGAGTTTGGAGGTTGTTGTCATTATGAGGAATGACGTCACTATTTGTCATTGTCGTTTGATTTTTAGTAGTTTTTTATTTTATTTTACTCTTATTCCCACCGGCATGTTCCCTTATTATTTTTTCAGTCACCTGCAAGCAACGACCAAGTATATTGACAGTCCAGAATTTAATAATGCCAAGTTATTGATCATGGCTGTTTACTGTATTGGCTAGTACTGCTGCAGTATGTCAGTGCCAGGCCAACTCTGTACTGGAACGGATGGACTAATTGTAAAGAAAAAAAAAAGAATATGGCCTGTTGGTGCAGTGGTTAGATTTCCACTCATGACACTGGCGACCCGGGTTGGGAATAGACCCGGGTTGCTGGAGGGCCAGCAGGGGGCGAAGGATGGAGTGTCCCGTAGATTGCTCTCCTTCTCTGGGGGTAGGGCGGGGAGTGTGTCTGGCGCTCAACAGACCCCTGGTGGAGGCTGGGGGTACTACAGTGACCAAGCACCAACAAATGCTGGGGTTAGGGCGGACGCAGGACGTTATTGCATGTCCCCACCCCCTCAGGGGAGAAAAACTCCACCACTACACCTAGATGACATCTGTCCCTGCTTCCATGGCTTCAGGCCAACTCCTCGACCTATCCCGGTGTCCATGGTACTTAATGGGGGAGCCGAGTGCTGCGGCCCCACCCTGGTGGGAAGACCAGGGGGTATCAAGGAGGGTGACCAATGTGAAGTGAAGTGAGGGGTCCGTGACTGGACTGAGGTTCTGGTGCGGTGGGGGGCAAAAAGAACATAAAATCTGAAAAAAAAAAAAAAGAAAAGAAAGAAAGAAAGAAGACTGAAGAATTAAGACACATTTTACTTCTGTTTTTGTATTACTCATTTTATTTCGAAATCTTAAACAGTGAATTTGCTGAAGATACAGCGGCGGTGCTCTGAACCTTCTACAAACTCATTGGCAACATCCATGAGATTCAAATTGTTTGTTATGGCCTTGTGTATGTGAAGAGGCATTAGGTGATTTAGGTGGGTTTGTGTCATGGTTGTTCAGAGATAATGTTTAATTATTCTCAGTGCACTGAAAGACTGTTCAGTGACTGCATTTGTAGCAAGTATCACACGTATCAACTTAAGCAAAACTGTAGCATTTGAGAAAAACTGCTGTTGAGCATGAGACAGACTTTTCATGAAGTCAATTACATCCCTAAGTCGCAAGCTGCTTTTTTTCATAGCAAAGTTTGCAGCAAGGGCTTGTAGTTATACACGCAGGGATGAAGGATCAATGTCATCATAGTACAATTTCATTATATGCTGAAATTCCTCCTCCCATTCTTCTCCGTTGATGATCTTTAAGACTAGTTGTTCCAGCTTAGCATACATCTGAGATCCAGGCTGCTCAAAACAGTCTTTGATGCAAGTGGTAACAACATCGAATGCCATCATGTAGACTTTGCAATAGTGGTCTTTAACTGCTGGTGCTGGATAAGTAGTGACGTAGTCATCAAGTCTGTGTGGTGCTTTCTTCTTTCTGGGAAGCTGTGGTTCACCAACATCCAGGTTACTGGCCATCTCTTTTATTTGTTCCCAAAACTTCTTGAACTCATCTTTGCATCTGAGTGCTTTTAAAGTGCCTACAGTCATTCTTGCTAGATTCTGTCTTTCTGATGCGCATATTTCTTGAGATTGTAGACACGTGCTGAGGTTATCGCAGTGATGATATGAAACCTCACCAAGGGCAACACCAAAAAGGAAATTGAATTACTTCATCTGGGAAGAAATACCAAGTATTTTGCTCTTAGTCTTTGGGTTTGGAGCAGTCTTCATAGGCAAGCCTTGTGTTTTGGAGCACCTCACAGTTATCCAAAACACTCTTCAGTGACTTCCCTTTCATAGTCCACCTTGTTGGACACAGAGTACGAAGCGATGGGACATTAGGAGAGAGATCCTTTTTTTTTAAACTACTCAAAGCAGGCTCCTCTGTTAGGATAGTTTTTGATCAATTGTGTTATTTCATCAGTTATCTTAAGAGCAGTTATGACTTCTTTGCACTTGTTAACAGCATTACAGCATGCTAGATTTATGGAATGACCGTAACAGTGGACAAGCAGTGCCCTAGGCTCTGCATCAGATATCTGTTGTAACCATCTACCTAAGGTGGCTTACACCAGAATCCCCGGTTATGCCATGTCCCTTCACCCCGATTTGGTTGAATATCGAACGCTCCCTGATAGCCCATTAGCTTTTATCTCCAAGGGCGCTTTTGCATACTAGGTTGAAATCCTTGCCCCCTTCGCTCAAAAATACCCCGCTGGCAGTCTCGGTGAGAGTGCACTCACAGTTATGCGCTTTTCTGAAATACGAGCATATGGTGGGCCCTGCCCAGCCATGGTGGGGAAACCCCAACCTCACTATGGAGGGCAAACCACTCCAGTTGAGGTGGATCCCCCAACTGGGAGACTGTCCGCTTAGTTTTTTTATACGAAAGGATCATTCGTGGTTAAATTCTTCCGAGATCATCCATAAAGCCCAAATTCTCAATTTTGTAGTGTTCAGAATATTCCAGTTACAGCACCTATTGGTGAAATCTCTCGGCCCTGTCCCCCCCCGGTTTCCCAGAATCACCCCTACTGAACAGAGCTGATTTTGGCGGCCAGCTGCCCTCATGCTGTGTCCAAGATGTACAGGATACTACAAAATTGGAAATGGCCAGATTGTTTCAGTCCAACTCAATTCTGGGCTGCACTTTTTCCTCACCAAATGTTCAACTGGCCCTCCCTATGGGCAGTCTGCCACAAGTACATCAGACATGATAAACTCCGGCTCATGCAATTTAAAATTTTGCACAATTACTATTATTCTCCTTGTAAATTGGCTAGGTTGGGACTCCTGTCGTCTAGTATGTGCAATTGTTGCCACCAGGACGAGGGGACTCTCCTACATATATTCTGGGAGTGTCCTAAAGTAACTCCCCTGTGGCAAGCGATTCGATCGAGGGTAGATCCATTACTGGGATTAAATGACCTCTTTACTCCCAAAATCTGCATTTTGGGAGATTTCTCCTCTATTATAATAAACATTAGGAAATTTCATATTGCTCTGATAGCCATGTCAGTGAAAAATCTGGTGCTGCGTTATTGGAAGGACGCGACTGACATCGCTTATAGTGAATGGTTGCAAGAGTTGTTGGCAAATCTGCGCCTAGAAAATATGATAGCTAACCTGCATGATCAGCCCTAGAAATTTCAGAGGATATGGGGCCCTATACTGACGTTGTACTCCTTTGCAGGTCTCATAGAGATTCGCCCCTACTCAGTTGGCCCGCTGGAGGGCGCACCTGTGTGAAGAAAGGGGAGGGGGGAAGGGGAAAAGTTGATCTAATCTCTGTATCTAGGTATTGTGTCAACTACATGTGTGTTTATTGGATCTTCTCTTTGGTATTGTGCAAAATTGAATAAAGTTTGAATTGGAAAAAGATATCTGTTGTAACACACCTGACTTCCTTCCAGCCATAGCAGCAGCACCCTCACAATACTGCCCCCTGACGCTTGTGATGCTAAGGTTAGCATTCATCAGAACATCTTTGATGACCTGCACTAGCGTTTTTGAATCAGTTCTCGCGCAACTTCATAGAGTCTCAAGAATTAGAATTCATCATGAGCTTCATAATTGTCATCCACCCATCTGACACAAATTACAACCTGTTCCTCATTGCCAGAAACTCTGGTTTTATCAATCATTATCGAGAAGAATGCAGCTGATCAAATTTTTTTCAGTAACTTCATGCAGGACTCTTAAGCCTAATGTTTTCAGCATCTCATTTTGAATCTCTGGGGATGTGTATTTGTCTATCTTTTGCTCAGTCTAGGTAGTAAGTCTCGGGTCATCATTTGCTCTTAATTTGATTGTCTGCATAAAGTTTGAATCTGATTTATCACTGTCTCTGCATAAAGCCAAACCCTGTCTAGCTAAAAATTTTACATTTTGAAGAATTTTGAGGAAACAGTAATGCCAATCACTCTTCTGTTGTTCGTGGAATTAAGACAGACATTCACCAACATCAGTGAATGGCTTGGGTACTGTCACAGCCTTGAAAACAACATTTTCATGGTACTTCGTGAGCTCATGTTTTCTAAAGTTAACACAAGCATCTTTCCAGTTGCTATACCCCTAAGATATGAAACAGGGAACAAGGTAATTAGAATTAATAAGTTTATTCCGATATGCCTTTACACATGTGAAGCAAAACACACAGTTCTTGATTTCATCATAATGAAGCCACTTCCATCTCTCAAACCAAGAGGAATTGAATGATCAATTTACCACCTGTGTTTTTCCAAATTGATGTTTTGGGAAAACATAAGCCAGTGGCTGATTAGGGCTACCGGAAATATTTGGTATTTCCAGTCCTGCACTGAATTTGCTGAAAAATATTGTCAGGGCCATAATTGTCAGGTATTTGATTATCCACCTCAGGAGACTGTAAAGGTTGATCCCACCTTCAGCATTCAGAGCCTACCAGCACTTACGGTTTACCGCCCTGTGTAAAGTTCACTCAAATTACACCTAACACCAACAGTGCCAGCAACTGAAGGTAAGTAGTACACAGCAACTGATAACCCCCCATGGCAGAGCTGCAGAACAGACAGATGGGCCCGGTGCAGTGTTTTATTTTGGGTCCCCTAGCTAAAATTTTTTTTATTATTTAGCTTCAAGGATTCTTGATGGGGGGCAGTAATCACTCTATCTCACCAGCTGTATTCTAGTGTCTTTTCACACCTTCTGGTCTCTTCTTCTTAGTACCACCTATGAGCCACACAGATCCTCTTTTTGTATTAATTTAATATCCGGATAGTCCGCTATGGATTTGTGAGAAGGGGTGTGCTGTTTAGCAGTACCACACCGCCTGCCTTCTAGTGTTGTCTCACACCTTCTATTCGCTTCCCAGCACCAAGAATCACCCAAACAGAACTTTCTTTTTTTATATGTAAGGATTGTTGAGAAGGGTGGATGTTCACCTGTATCAGGCCAGCACTCAACTGCCTACTAGTGGGCTTCCCCCCACTTAGATCCTTCTGTTCTCTTCCTAGCACCACCTCAGACACCTCCGACCCAAACAGGTCACCCTTTTTATATATAGGGATTGTTGAAAAGTGGTTGGGCGTGGCGGTGTTCACCAGTATCACTCCAGCACTCAGCTGACTTCTAGTGGGCTTCTCCCAGATCCTTATGTTCTTCTCCTAGCAACACCTCAGACACCTCCAACCCAAACAGATCACCCTTTTTCTGTTCCAGCTTATCTAACAATGACATCTGCCACCTTGTCCACTGGCTGAAGCTGAATAGGCCAAGCAATTAATATTGCACCCCTTCCTTTTCTTTGTGTCATCTCCTGCCCCAAATACTTGCCCCATGCAGTCTCTATGGAACTGAAGTAACTCATCCTTTTTAAGATGGGTTTCTTGAAGAAATGAAATTTGGGCTTGCAGTTGTTTTTTCTTGTGTTGCAGCACATTATACCATTTGGTCTTAGTTTGATTGCCCTTGACGTTCCAAGTAATATATCTGATTTGCCTACTCATCATAGGAAACATACAGATGTTTTTGCCTGATGTCCAAATTTAATATCTGCTAACACAGTGTTCAGAAATTAATGGCTTGGTGTGCTCTGTTATCCGCCCCCTACAAAAACTGTACCCGGACATGCAACATGGAACAACAAGAAAATTACGTTTTTAACTGATCCTTTCCACTTAGGTCTTCCAAAAAAACAAACAGAGAATAACCCAAACTGCAATTATTAAGATCACTGAACATTTAACAAAAATCTTTCAGTCCACCAATTGCTGTTTAAGGTGGATATCAACACCCTTTCCTGGGGTATGTGGTCCTCGTGGCACTTTACCCAAGAACAGGGAAACCTCCTCTCCTAACTCTGTACAGCCCATGCAGCTGTGGGCATGGCCACAAATGAGGAAATCCACTCAGCTAGTGGTTGAGCAGTAACTAAGTCCTGCATGCACTCTGCAGTGCCAGTGGTGACTGCTTGCATGAAGTGCCATAACAAAAGGCTTGCGCCCAACATGCCCAATTATCCCTCCCAATAGAACGCATATTTAATAAAACCAACAGGAGCCCCAAACTTGCATATTTAACCTTTGCATTTGCATGTACCTGCCACAGTGCTACCAGAAAATATTAATATGATGTCCCCCTTAAGTTGGTCCTCCCACCCCAGCCCCTTCCAAAAGGTATTTGATAACTTGCAAAGCATCCAGCCATCACTGCTCCTGTTGCTGCATCTCTTCTTTTCTCTGCTTCTCCATCTCTCTTTGTTGTGTAGCCCACCATTTGAAGAAGGCAGACATGCTTTCAGGTTCTGTCCCTGCCTGTTCTTCTTCTTCCATAACTGGTTCCAGTGGTGCAGTCTCAATTTGGACTGTCGTTTCTGCTGCTAGTTTGGCTGCCATTCTTCTGGTTATCACTCGTGGGCTTGCTGTTGCAGGATCCATACCCTTCTTCCATGCTTCCCTGGTACCAGGTCTAGTACCCGTGCACAAAACTCCTGGCTTAGAGTTTGCACGGCAAAAATCCCATTTAGTTTGATATCATCTGTCATTGAGGCATAGGTCAGGAAGTAGAGGAAAATCAGGAGCAGTAATAAAATTAGCAAGTAATATTTTATTATCATCAATAACAATTAAATATAAAAAAATTGTACAGGATAGCCCTTATACAGGCAATTCAAACAAAACAAAGTCCTCTACCTGAGGGTATCCCTAATTCTAAATCTAAATCTCTGTCTGTCTCTCTCTCTCTCTCTCTCTCTCTTCCAACAAAAGATTGCTCTCTTTATATAATGTCTTTTCCTGGCAATGAACTTCTTCACACAGTGTCCCAAAACTTTGTCAGTTTCTTTCCTTGCAGATGCAACAAAATAGAACATTGTGTCCCAGAACTGATCTCCTGTGGACAACTCTGCATACAAGCTTGTGGAGGTCAAACTACATTTCAAGATTAATCCCCTGATTTCGAACTAGCCTTCTGCAATCATTTCAACAATATAACTGTATATGTTTTCAAAACAGAGAAACCAGTTTCACATAAAGATTCACATTTATTTTTATAACCACAGATAAACAAGGGGGAAGAAAAGATAGAAACAGCAAGTGAAGGCAGGGAGACAGCGGGAGGGGGAGAGTTGTGAGTCTGTTGGAGTGATCATTTCCTAGGTCTCACAAGAAAATTTGATTGTTCAATCAGACAGACAAGAGACATAAAAGGAGACGATAGAATAGAAGAAAATAGAACAGATCCTTGTTTTTAAGCTTTTCTACATAACAAATGGGGTAGGGTCTTATTCAACCCTGTCACAGTCAACACAAAATACAAATAAAAAAACAACACTGTGTCCATGACCTTTGGCACCAGCCAAAAATTGCCTGGACTCCTAACTCTGCCTATCTTCTCCATCCTGGATATCAACCCTCCTGAAGTGGTTCAGTCATTCAAATACCTTGGTATGTGACTAGGCAGCAAACTCAATTTCTCTGCCCACATTGACATCATCCATGCCAAGCTCAACCCTTATTAGGTGCCCTGTATCTCAGTGGGGACTGTCTGCCTCTGCAGGTATGCTGTGATCTTGTCACCAAAATGGTTCTTCCAATAGTTTATCCAGTTTTTACTTTGTCCATATTCATGGCTCAATTGCCTAATCTGAAAGCATTAAATCCCTTAAACCTGAAAGAAAAAACTTTTCCACTTTTGCTGAGTTCACAGATACACCAAAGAATTGGGTGATAACATCCAGGTGGGAACGTGTGTGCACTCAGTCATGCGTACCACGTCACTGTTGACATTCAAACAACATGAAGTCTTGCTGTATTCTGACATATGCAGTTAGGTCCTGCCTTTCAACTGCCCCAGAGAACAAAGAGTTCAACTTTCCATGGCCAGCATGGAATGTTCACCGCGAGCTCGGTTGAAGCCCCTGTCTGCTGTTGTTTAAACTCCAACCATCAGATTCTTTACTCCGCCTCACTGAACAGTCGCTCCAGAGATTTCTCCTTTGCTCAGTTCAAAAAAGTTGGTTAAAGTGTCGTTTTTTCACTTGGTTTCTACCGAATCGCTGTTACCGATCAGTCGGTTTAAGTCTCTGTCTGTGGTACCATGAGTACTAGATAGGTTTTCTGTATAGTTTCTCTGTGGAACTTGTAAATTGTGGATCGGTTCAGCTGAACCGATCAGTTTTCAGGTAAAAAAGTTTGTGATTTACTTAGAGTGTGGTAACCGGTCCGTATCAGTTCTAAAAAAGACGGATTTTATTACGTTTTTTTCCAAGACCCGTGACACGGTCAGGAACCGATAAGGGAGTCTTGCCTGGTAGATTGCCAAAAAAAGGGTAAGTTTTGGTTAGGATTGGCCATGTCTGAGAAACCCAAGGAAAAACACGGGCCCACTGGATTTCAGCACTGCAGTGTGTGTGGGGAAGTCTTTGCCAAGGCTGATCCCCACACCACCTGTGTTTATTGTCTGGGGTTTGACCACCTCGATTCAGACTGCCAAATTTGTAAGAATTTTCCCAAATCTACCCTGGAAAAGAGATTAGATAGACTGAGGGAAAGGGAGGCCGAGAAGTCCGCTGATCCGAATGGCCAGCCCGGTTCAGTTCTGACCGAACCAGAAGGAGTGCCCTCTGACCAGGGCTATACTTCTTCAGGCAAAAGGTAAACCGATTCTGAGTAGTCAGTTCCGGTAAAAAGAAAAAGAAAAGAAAAAATAAATCGTTCGGTTCTGACCCAGAAATTCATACTGTGACCGCTGATGAGATAGCCAAGGCGAGAAGGATAGTGCAATTGCTTACTTCGGTTCCGACTGAACTGGCACCATCTGGCAGGGGTTCAGTTTGGTCGGTTCCCCTGGTTCCGGATTACACCTTTTAAGAATTTTATGAACCGGAGGAGGAGGAGGAAGGAGAGTATGAGGATGATGATGGTGATTATGAAAGTCTGGATGTACCTATTGACCCAGACATCTCCCCAGACAGACCTTCAGGTGTTTCTCCTCCTAGGCTTTCTGAGTCCCCTTCTCACTTTATGTTTTACAAGAAAGTGGCTGAGACCCTCCAGCTTCCTGTGGAGGAAGCAGTAGAGGATCAGGAGGAGCCTGATTTTGTTGAGATGATGGACATCCCAGAGTCCAGGAGACTGTCTATTCCCCTCCACAAATCATTTGGGAAACAGACACATAAAACTCTTAAGACTCCTAATTCCATACCTCCTGTGGACAGACGAATGGACAAGAGGTATACCCTTTCAGGCTCAGACACAGAGTTCCTTTCCCAGCAATACAGCCATGTTGGGGCAGTGCAGGCTGCTGCCTGTGATAAGGCAAATATCCCCTTGGCATCACACGCCCCAGACAAGGACTCCAGGAATATTGATGCCATGGCAAAGAAACAGTACATGGCAGCATCTTTGGGACTCAGGCAGGCTAACTATATGGCCTACACAGCTAGATACCAGAAGTGCAGGTGGTACACTGTGCTGGCTCTGGCTAAACGGGCCCCTGACCAGCTTGCCAAGGAGCTGGAGCACGTGGCTGCAGATGGGATTGAGGCATCGAAAGTTCAGTTTCATGCTGCTGTAGACTCCAATGATGCATCATTGAGAGTCATGGCTCTATCTGTGGCTCTTCGGAGAATGGCTTGTCTCAGATGTACTAGCCTAACACAGGATACCCAGGCTAAGGCCATGGATTTCCCTGTTGTTGGTAATTCTCTGTTTGGGGAGCAGACAGAGAACTACATGAAAAAGATGGACTAGTACAGGACCACTTACAGGAGTGCTCAGGCCAAAGAAAGGCAAGCTACTCCTCAAAGGCGGCAGTCTAGGGGCAGGGGCAGGCCTTTCCAAAGACCTTTTTACCAAGCTCAGGTCTCCTCTTCTTACTCTCAGAGGGGGTTCTTTAGAGGGAGAGGCAGACGGCGGATGAGCAGGCCTGCATCCACCCCTCAGCCTAAAGCCCCTGCCAAGCAGACACCCTGATGGGTCTGCCCAGGCCGATTCTCCAGTGCCAGTAGGGGGCAGGCTGGCTTACTTTGTCCAGGACTGGAAGTCTCTAACATCGGACACGTGGGTCCTGGAAGTAGTTAGCCAGGGACTGGTTCTCGGCTTCAAAAAATTTCCCAAGATAAGAACCAGATCCTTTCCACCTGCAAATCCATCATAGGCCCTTGCCTTAGAGACAGATGTTTCTTCCCTCCTAGCTCTCAGAGCCATAGAGAGGGTTCCCACCTTACACAAGGGCGAAGCATTGTACTCCAGGAACTTCCTAACCCCCAACAAGATAGGAGAATGGCGGCCCATCCTGGATCTAAGGTATCCGAACAAACGCCTTTTAAAACCAAAGTTCAAAATGGTGACTCTGGGAATAATCCTTCCCTCTCTAAGGCCAGGGGACTGGCTAGCCTCCCTGGACCTCAAAGATGTCTATTTTCACATTCCTATCAGGTGCTCCCACAGAAAGTACCTCAGGTTCGACTTGCCCTCAGGCCACTATCAAGTCAGAGCAATGCCCTTTGGCCTAACATCAGCCCCCAAGGGTTTTCACAAAGTGTCTGGCAGTAGTGGTTGCTTTCCTAAGGAGAAAAAAGATCTCCATCTTCCCATACTTGGACGACTGGCTCATAGTAGCTCAGTCTCCAGACCAAGTCAAGTCACTATTGCAAATGACTCAGCAAGTGCTCACTTCCTTAGGATTCCTTCTCAACCTTCCAAAGTCAGTTCTCGAACCAGTACAGCTCCTCACCTTCATAGGGGCAGAGCTGGATACAATAAAGGCAAGAGCCTTCCTTCCCCTGGAAAGGGCAAGGACTCTTATGGAACTGGCCTCTTCATTCACCCTGCAGGTGTCTCGACCAGCAAGGCATTTCCTTCAGCTTCTAGGCCACATGGCAGCTTCCACAGCAGTGGTCCAAGGAGCAAGATTCCAGATGAGGGACATTCAGTTCCACTTAAGAGCCTTCTGGTCCCAAAGAAAGGATTCCCTTACCAAACTAGTCCCAGTGACTCAAACCCTGATCCAGGCCTTGCAATGGTGGCAGGATCAGGACAATTGGAGACAAGGGGTTCCTTTTGTCACTCAGTCTCATTCAGTGATACTCACCACAGATGCTTCCCTGCTGGGCTGGGGAGCCCACCTAGGGGATCTTACCACCCAAGGACTGTGGTCACCTCAGGAATCTCTGCTTCACATCAGTCTTTTGGAACTCAGAGCAGTGTTTTTGGCACTGCAAGCTTTTTCCAAATCTGTGCAGAACAAGGTGGTCCAGGTCAGAACAGACAACACTACCACCATGTGGTACATCAACAAGCAGGGAGGCACTCGGTCTACGGCCTTGTGCACAGAAGCAATGGAGTTGTGGTCCCTGGCCTATTCCCTGCAAACCTCTCTGATAGCAGTTCACCTCCCAGGGAAGGACAATGTCCTAGCAGATGCTCTGAGCAGAATATCCCAGGGCCATCACGAATGGACCCTAGATCCTCTAGTTTTGAAAGTGATTTTCTTGAGATGGGGCACTCCAGAGATGGATCTTTTTGCAGCCCCAGACAATCACCAACTTCCTCTCTTTTGTTTCAGATCCCCAGTCTTGGGCTCAGTCCCCCTGGATGCTCTGATCCTGAATTGGGAAGGGAAATTTCTATATGCTTTTCCCCGCTTCCCTCTCCTGTTCAGAGTGTTAGTCAAGATAAGGTCACAACCATGCAAAGTGATTCTGATTGCTCCAGACTGGGCCAGACAGCCCTGGTATCCCATGTTGCTGTCCCTAGCAGTCCACCTCCCCCTGTCTCTTCCCAGGAATTACAACCTGTTGACATCCTCTCAGGGGAGGATTTGGTACCCGAATCTTCAGTCTGTCAATCTCAAGGCTTGGCTTTTGAAGAGTTAGAGTTTGCTGATCTACATCTTTCCCAAGGGGTTCAGGATATCCTTAAGGCTTCTCGAAAGCCTTCCACCAGAAAGACTTACAACTCCAAATGGAAAAGATTTAGCATTTTGTGTTCTAAGAAAAATATTTCTCCAGATTCTGCTGAGTTGCCTACGGTTCTGGACTATATGGTCCATCTTAATAGCCTAGGCCTTAGGCCAGCTACCCTTAAAGTGCATTTGGCAGCTGTTTCTGCTTTCCTGTCAGTAGGCAAGCCATCCCCTCTGTCAGCCCATCCTGTGTTTTGTTCTTCAAGGGATTGCTTCACACCAATCCCCCCTTTAGGGATCCTGCTCCTGCTTGGGACCTTAATGTTTGCATTGCTCAGCTTATGCAACCCCCCTTTGAGCATTTGTCCTCTGCAGAGCTAAAGTACTTGACTTGGAAAACTGTGTTTTTGGTGGCCATTACCTCTGCCAGGCGTATCAGTGAATTGCAAGTCCTGTCAGTGGAACCTGATTTCATCTCTTTCCATAGAGATAAAGTGGTCCTAAGAACTAACAGAAAGTTTTTGCCTAAAGTGGTTTCAGATTTCCACCTCAACCAGTCTGTCTCTCCCTGTTTTCTTCACTGACCACTCCTCCTGTGGAGAGAGGAGACTACACAGCTTAGATGTTAAAAGGGCCCTGAGCTACTACATAGAGCGCACCAAGGGTCACAGGTTTGAATCCCTCAGTTGTTCCTCACGTATGGAGAGGTTGGTAGGGCAAACCTGCCACTAAGAGATCTATTGCCAGGTGGATTGTTTCTTGTATACACCCTGCTATGAGAAACTGGGTAGAACTCCACCTTCAGGCCTGAGGGCTCATTCCACTGGAGGTATAGCTGCTTCCTGGCTGCTGCCAGGGATATTCCTCTCTTAGAAATTTGTCAAGCAGGCACCTGGAAAACAGTCCATACTTTCACCAAGCATTACTCTCTGATATCGAGGCTAGGAGTGATGCTCGGCTTGGCACAGCAGTACTTCAGAGCCTGTTTCAAAGTAGGTTCTGTCCCTCCTCATGGAGGTACTGCTTGGTAGTTCAGATATGTCAGAATACAGCAAGACTTATGTTGTTTGAAGAAAAAATTACTCACCTTAGTAATGTTGTTTCTTCTAAAGGAGTCTTGCTGTATTCTGACCCCCCCGCCTCCCTCTGAACCTAGTTTTTGGGATGTGGGTGGGCAGGAGCAGTGTTGGCACCCTAGGTGTGTCCCTTTTTCACCCTCTTTTATTTTGGGTGAGTGATTGTGTTTTGGGATGTGTTTTGTTTTTTGGGTTTCCTGACTTGAGTCTTCTTTTTGAAACCAAAAAACCCTTTTATATAGATATAGTTGCCAGATGTCTAGTTTTGAGTTTTATAGTTTCCACACAGAACTTCTAGTGAGTATTGCTCGTAAAGATCTCATGGTTGGAGTTTAAACAACAGCAGACGGGCTTCAACCGAGCTTGCGGTGAACGTTCCATGCTGGCCATGGAAAATTTAACTCTTTGTTCTCCGGGGCAGTTGAAAGGCAGGACCTAACTGCATATGTCAGAATACAGCAAGACTCCATTAGAAGAAACAACATTACTAAGGTGAGTAATTTTTCCTTTTAGAGCTAGACCACTCCTTCCTCAGAGCTACATTGCCCTCATAGTTTCTCCTGTTTATAGTCCTGTGGTTGCTGTGGAAACAGAGGGAAAACGTAGAGTAGGCAACTTCGCTGAAAAATTGTTTGCAAGTGATTTAAACAAACACAATGTAACATAAACTTAAAAAAATATCATAAAGCACAAACCGGTCAGGATGACGACTGTGATGCCAGTATATAAACATCTGGGGCTGGAGTAAAATATATTTTTGATACACCTTATTTCTAATGTACCTTTTGTCATCAGGTTTAGTAACTAATTTTTGGTTTTTTGTATTCTAGACATTCTTTATTTGTAGCAGGAAACAACATAAATTTTAAGTCACACTGCTTATTTTTATGACTTTAAAAAGAATTAGTAACTGTTGTTAGTGTGGCTCACCCTTAAATCAGAGAATGGGCAATGTCAGAAAAATAGGCACGCAAGATGTTGCTTCATAACCTAAAATAATATTCAAACACCATGTAGTGACCAGCTAAACATTTCCTGCTAGAACATCCTTAACAACTGCTGAAATCTGAAAACACAGTTACTGTATGTTATATACAGAAACTTTATTCCGAGTGTGTTCATAAGCACGGCAAATCTTTCTGTGTACCTGGATAGATATAGACACAGCACATTTATTTTATGTAACAACTTGCTTTATATTTTACTTTGAAAAAGAAATCCATATATTTCAAGATAATGGAAAGACATAGTGAATATAAACGATTTCATGCATATGTGCGTTCCTACTTCCTTAACACATGTTACAAGGGTACTACATTTGGACATTTAGAAAAGTATAACTATTAGCGAAGTCGTGCATATTATTTGACTCAAAATTGTGCGTTACATATAAATTGGATCAGAATCTCCCCATCCCAATCCCAAAAAAGATTGGAAGGACTTAAAAAAAAGATTGGCAAACTTCATTTGGCTGGGCAAGCGTCCAAGAATCCGGTGGGAAATTCTAACAGAAGAAAAAGCCAAGGGGGGAATGGGGCTGCCTAATTTCCCTACATATTACCTAGCGGCACAAATGGTACCGATTATCAAAATGTTAAAGATAGGGAAGGCACATGGGTGGCTAGAAATCGAACAGCCAGAGAGAGTTGGGGGCCCACTACATATCCTGCCCTGGCTAATCCAACCTAAAAATCTGAAGAATCTAACTAATATCTTTACCAGACATACCCAGTCAAAATAGTTAGAGGTAAGACAGGAATGGGAAATAATACGCCTCGTATGGAACTACCTTCCTTTATCAGACTTACCTGGTTTCCTCATCTGGAGACGAGATAACTCTCTCTTTAGGTGGGCAATATCAGGATTTATATACCCACACCAACTCCTGGTAGAGGATCAGGTTAAATCTTTCCAACAAATGCAAACGGAATTTAACCTAACTCAAAATGACTTATTCAAATACTATCAATGTGTTCATTACATAACTACCATCATAGGCCTTTCAGAATTATTACAGGGACCATCAACCCTGGTAAAACGAATGTATCTCGGAGGTAAAATAGGAGATACCAAAGCATATATATCAGAGATATATAAAGTCCTAATAGAAGATAGGGGGACACTAGTCAGACAAAAGGTGGAACAAAATTGGGAAAGAGAGACAAACCTTCATATTCCATACAGGCTATGGCAGAATTTTTGGGAAGGTGTCCATAGGACCACCAATTCACCTTTGTGGAGAGAATTCCGGTGGAAAATTAACACCAGATTTTTTATTACCCCAGAGGTAACACACCATTATTCTCCCCTAATCTCCACTTAATGCTGAAGAAGATGTGGACAAACGGGTACATATTACCATATTTTTTGGAGTTGCCAAGGGATTGGTCGGTTTTGGGGAGAGGTGTCACATTGTATTATGGAGATTTAGCCACTCTCCAACCAGCCACAGTTTCTGAACTTGGTCCTGGGACTTCCACCTGAGGAAATTACAACTTCATCGGGAAAATATCTCTTTTTCATATTCTTATTGCAGCAGCACTTAAGGCGTTGACCCAAAATTGGCTGACAGCATCTCCCCCTTACATTGATAATTGGTACAGAAATATTGATCAGATCAGGAAAATGGAGGCCATCACGGCTTCGTTAAGATTGGTGGCACACAAATTTAACTCCAGATGGCTTCCCTTCTTTAACCATTTGGAAAAGAAGCAGGGAATCCGAACTATAGACCAGCTCCTACAGGTAGAATATTTTGAAAGGGGGTAGATATATTTTTATGCGGGTTTAGCTGAGCAGTGATTGTGATGGCAACAGGATTGGTATCTCTTGCCTCAAAGCATTAATACCCCTATGTTGTAATCAAGGTTATTGCCTAGAGTATGGCTATAAGGGTGGAAAAGAGGGGGAGAATATAAAGGATGGATTCCGTATGAAAATGACTGTAATTAATTATCACCCTGTAGAAAGGATACTAACTGTATTAACTTTAAATGAACCATTATTATTTCTTTCTCTTTTTATGTATGATGAGATCACTGTACTGTACCCTGATTTTTATGTACCCAAAATAATAAAATAAAAGAATCCTGAAGTTCAAAAAAATAAATTGGATCAGAGGGACTGGACTCATGCTGGTTGAAAGGCTAAAATGGAGTTGGCCTCCTCAATCGACTCTTACTGTTACATCACAGGCTCTCTCACAAATCTGCCTAAATTTTGTAATAGGAACCCATACCTCATATCAATGTGAGTTAACTTCATAATTCTGGTTACCCAAGCAGAGGTTTTTCAGTAGTTCTGGTATTTATCTCAGCATCTAACGTAACTTTGTCTCCTAAGGCCATTGTTTTGTTTTGTTTTTCTGTTATGGCATTTGCCCATCAGTTTTCAGTTATAAAGCCAAGCTCATTAAAGAGCTAGTGCAACTCACAGCAAACTGACGGCACTACAACCAAGCGTCCTGTCTCTGTGTCCTGATATTCTAATCACTACTGAAACCTAGCTGAAGCCCCACAACTTGGACACAGAATTCTCTATCCCTGGCTACTCCCTCATTTTGCAGGATTGCAAGAATAAAGAAAAAGGGTGGGGGCATTGCCATGTTAATCTCTTCCAAGCTCCAGTTCATCCCAGTCTGTCTTTCTGTGCCCACGCTGTCTATAGACTCCCTGCTAATCAAAATCTCACTCCCTCACTCAATTCTGTTATATGTAGTAGGGTCCTACTGCTCCCCAGATATCCCACTGCCCACTGTCCTGGACCACCTGGGCACCCTAAAATCCCTTGCGTCTGGGGGCGAGCTACATGTCCTTGGTGATTTCATCTTGAACTGGCTCTCCAATGCTAGGTCCAAACTCCGAAGCCAAGTGAATGCACTAAACCTGTCCCAACAAATAACTGAACCCACTCGCCTGAACCACAGATCCCAGAACCATTCACTCATGGACTGGGCCATAACCTCTCACCCCCATCGTATACTTGACGCTGGACTCCTACCGGACTCTATCAGCGATCACCACATGATCTTCATGGTATGAAAAATATTCAGACCTAAGGCTCCTCCTCCCCCATACTCTACTCACCAGATTCTATAAATCCCTTGATCTGACAGTGCTCCTAACTCACCTGAATAATGTTGACTCATCCTTCATCCCACGGGCACCCTCCATCGACTCCGCCCTAGAATTCTTCACGTCCAGATTCCTTGCTATCTGGGACTACTATGTGTTACTCAGATGGTCCAGAGTAAGGGGTGCCTACCTGCCCTGGGTCACTGTCTATCTCATAGATCACCTTCGAGTCAGGGACCAAGCCTGGCAAACTTATAAGGTAACAGGAACCCAAGTGGCACTACAACACTACCGCTCACTTCAGAATGCCTGCAGAAGGCTTACTCATCAGGCCAAAACTAACTACTTCAAGGCCTCCTTCCACACCAACTTTAACTACCCAGTAAAGTTTTGGAAGTCAATTAAATCTCTCTTTTCCCCTCTGGCCCAACCCCCTACACCAGCCTCAAAGTAGCAGGCACTATTGTCACTGAATCGAGCACTGTGGCCACTGAGTTTAATACCTTTTTCACAAGCTGTGCATCCTCCCTCTTGTCCTCTCTTCCGCACCACCCCACACAGTCACTTCCTTCCATCCCACCCCCCTCTCCGGCCCCCACTTCTGTTTTTGCAGGTTACCACTACAGTAGTACTAAAAGCTCTGTGGTCACTCAATCCCTCCAAAGGCAAATGCCCCTCGGGACTGGACTCCAAAATGCTCCACCTATCTGCCCCAGCCATTTTCAGCCCACTGGCCACTCTCTTTAAACTCTCCTTCACGCTTGCTTCAAAACCATCTGATTGGAAACATGCTGCAGTCGTCCCTCTCCATAAAGGCAGCGACCCCTCCTTCCCGGGCAACTACCATCCTATCTCACTTCTCCCCATCCTTGCCAAATTCCAGGAGTGCCTTGTGCTCTCTCAGCTCTCCTCCTTTCTCGACTCCTCCTCCTTCTTCACTCCTTACCAGGCGGGATTTAGGAAATCACTCTCCACCATCACCTCTCTTCTAAGATTCACTGCCACCATCCTCACTGGAATGGATAATAATAATAATAATAATAACTTTATTTTTAAAGCGCCTTTCAGAAATATCAAGGCGCTTTACATTAAAACACAATATACAATATCAATTTTAAACATATAAAAATAAATTCATTAAAACATCACTTGGTTAAAACAAACCATGCGATCATCCATATGATCAGCAAATATTTACAAATAGTTCCCATTAATCATCCAGATAAGCCAAATCCCATAAGTAGGTTTTTAAATCTTTCTTAAATATCTCCACGGAGGTTCGCTCCCTTTACCGGTGTGGTAGAGAATTCCAAAGAGTGGGTGTGGCATAAGAAAATGCTCTACCACCAGAAGATTTTAAATTCACTCTTGGAATCTCTAACAACCCCTCGTTGTCTGAGCGGAGTGATCGGCCGGGGCAGTAAGGCACCAGAAGTTCTTTCAGATAGGTCGGACCCTGATCATGAAGGGCTTTGAAAGTCAATAAAATGACTTTAAAGGTGATCCGCCACCGTATAGGAAGCCAGTGCAGTTCGCGCAGCATCGGGGTAATGTGACTGGATCTCCTCATCCCAGTCAAAACCTGGGCTGCAGCGTTCTGCACCAGCTGAAGACGACGGATTTCAACCCCAGAAAGCCCAAAGTAAAGGGCATTGCAGTAGTCCAAGCGCGAGGACACAAAAGCGTGGACCAACGTTGGTAGGGAGTCGGACAGAACAAGGTGACGCACCCTGGCAATATTCCTAAGATGGTAAAAGGAAGTCCTGACAACGGCCAACACTTGAGATTGAACGGTTAGCCTATCGTCTAGGACAATCCCAAGGTTGCGCACCTGTTCAGAGGTCGAAAGTGACACACCGCCAAGAAAAATTCCAGAGGGCGTGCCATCATGTGACCTCGCTATCTGACCACCCGGGTCCACCACTAACACCTCTGTCTTCTCTGAGTTCAACTTTAACCAACTAGAATCCATCTACCCTTGGATTTCTTCCAGACAGTTACTAAACACCGAGAGTGCTCCATCCTGGTCAGGTGCAAAAGACAAGTATAGCTGGGTATCATCTGCATAGCAGTGAAACCTCAGCCCATACTGTCTTATAATGTCCCCGAGGGGCAGCATGTACACTGCGAATAACATGGGTGACAGCACTGAACCCTGAGGCACCCCACACAACAAAGGAGTTGAGCCGGAGGAATGAACCCCCGACACAACTCTTTGTGATCTCCCAAATATTGGGTGCATCACCTCAGCTATCTTTGTTGACCTTGCAAAGGCCTTCAATACAATCTCTCATGCCCTGCTACTAGCCAAGCTCTCCTTCACCGGACTATCTGGAGCTGCCACCAGCTGGTTCCATTCCTGCCTGGCAGGCAGGTCCAATCTGTCCAAGTTGGCTCTTCTACTTCCACCACCCTCCCTGTCACTACAGGGGTCCCCCAAGGCTCGGTCCTTAGCCCAATGTTGCTTTCTATCTTCCTAAATGATTTGCCCTTGGCCTGCCCACACACTTCTATTCACATGTATGCAGACGATACAGTACTGTATGTCTTGGGTCCATCCTTCTCTGAAGTGGCTACCAGACTCCAGCAGGACCTCAACAATGTCCAACTCTGGTTTCATTCTAATCGGCTTTTTCTAAACCCTAAGAAAACTATCTCCCTAACTATCCGCACAAGGTTGAAATGCTCCAGACTTCCCTCCACCCCATCTTCCACACTATTGATGGTACCCCCCCTGGAGGCTTGTACATCCTTCAGATACCTTGGGGTGACTTTACTGCACATATTGACGTGACCCACAAGAAACTGCAGCCCATACTGTATGCCTTATACTGCAACTGAGGTTGCATCCCTCCGCCAACGCGCATGGCAGTTGTACAAAACATGATTCTCCCAATACTGGACTATGGGGGCGTAGTCTGTAGTGCTGCTCCCAAGTCCTCCCTAGCCAGACTAGATCCTCTCTTCCACTCTTTCTGTCGCTTCACCCTGGACTGCCCTCCCACAACCCATCACTTTGCCCTATACCGGTCCTTAGACCTCCCTTCTGTCCAGGATTGGAGACTGATCCACTGTGCCAGGACAACAGCAAAATTCTGGGCACAGTCCCTCCCCCATACCTTGCAGCAGCCCTTGCAGCTCTGCCCCTGCCTGCATTCTCATGCAGGAACATAGATTCCTGGCTTCTTTATGTCCCACATATGTCCATTGCTACTGGCCAGGCTGCCTTCAAATACCACATGTCTAAATTATGGAACTCCTTGCCAGTTGACATTAGGCATGCCACCAACACACAGCATCTCAACTCCCTCCCTCCTTAAAATGCATTTTCCCTCTACCTGCACATGCAACTAGCACTGCTGTGGGCCTAGTATCATGCCCCTTGCTAATATGTGCCTAATTTATTGAGCTGCACTGCTCCACACTTGCATTCACAGACCCCTATCCATGCCAGAACACAATGTTTTTACTATGTTATAACTTAGCACTGTGAATATTACTGTATATATAATCACCCTCAACTAGTGGTTCGGAACAACTGTGCCCGCTGCGTTCTCCGCTTATATGTATTCACTATTGTATATTCTACTATAGGGCACAACTAAGTTTGTACTTCCCGAATTTAATCCCCCGGCCGACAATCCCCCAGCAGTACACTGGGATACTATAAAAACGGTTCTCCGGGGCCACATCATACAACACACAATGGAACTGAATTGGTAATACAAGATTGGAGGAAACCCTCCATTTTCTTCAAATGGCACATAAGATGGGAGACTGTACGGTGTTACCTCAGCTTCAGGAAACCAAGGCAGAGATTGACCGTTTGGCATTACAACAGACCAAAATTGCTTTGACATTCCTGAGGCAGAGATATTATGAGGTGGGATCCAGGGCCTCCAGGCTACTGGCCTACCAAGTACACAGACAGAAAAAGGCATCGGTGGTCACTACACTCAGACACCGCACCAGAAGTCAGCCCCTAACTAAACTACTTGATATTACAGAAGCGTTTACTAAATATTATACCATTCTCTATACCCCAGAGTATACACCCACAGAGCACCAAATCATGGAATACCTGAAAGGAATAACATTGCCCTGACTCTTTACAGACCAGGGTGAAGCACTGACCTCCATTATAGCTGACCACGAGATAGCAGCTGCGATCTCCACAGCAAAAACCCTAAAATCTCCAGGCCCAGATGGATATGGGAATGAGTTTTATAAGGCCATGAAGCAGCAAACAATCCCTAGGCTTTTGACTTTATTTAACTCAATTCTGGAGGGAGATCCCCCACCACCATCTTGGTCATTAGCAGCCATCTCGGTAATACCGAAGCCAGGCAAAAATCCTCAGCTTTGTAGCTCATAAAGACCCATCTCGGTTCTAAACACAGACTACAAGCTGTTCATGCATATATTAGCTCAACGCCTGGATCAAGTAATGCCCCAACTGATAGATCAAGACCAGATGGGTTTCGTGAGAAAACGCTCCACAACAGATAACATCAAGCGCACCCCACACATCACCCATAAAGTGCAATTGACAGACGCACTGGCGGTGTTGATCAGCCTTGATGCTGGAAAAGCATTCGACAGGGTTGATTGGCCCTTCTTATATAAAGTGCTTGATAAATTAGGTATCCCCAGATCCCTGATAATAGTCCTACAGAATATTTATGCATCTCCCCAGGCTTGTGTTAAGTTGGGGGGCCACCACTCCGAATACTTCTACCTGAAGAGAGGGACTAGGCAGGGCAGAGGTTGCCCTCTATCACCCCTTCTGTTTGCGGCCTTCATTGAACCTCTCACCCAACACATTAGAGAGGCTGATAATATCACTGGGGTGAACACGGGAGATGCAGAACATCGTATAGCACTGTATGCTGATGATGTCCTATTGTACCTCTCAAACCCCAAAAACAAACCAAACCAGTTATAAAGCAGGTGCTGGATAAATTTAGCCAGGTCTCGGGATATAAACTGAACTTAACAAAAGCAGAGATACTCACCTTTCACTACTCACCCTCAACGCACATCCAAAGTATTATTCCATGCTGCTGGAACCTAACAAAAGTAAAATATTTGGGAGTATACAGCTCCCAGAAATCAGAAGAACCCTACAAAAATAACTATGCCCCCTTTACAGCACAGTTGAAGGCAGACCTGGAGGTGTGGACCACACTGCCACTGAGCCTTAGCCGGAGAATAGACCTAATACGATTGATCACCCTCCTTAGGGCCTTGTATCTATTCCAGAATGTCCCCATCTTCATAACAAAGAAGACCTTTGGGGAATGGAACCACCTCATCTCAAAGTTTATCTGGTCTGTTCGGAGACCCCGAGTCTGGCTGAGGGTATTGTCTCTTCCTCGCTGCAACGGAGGGCTCTCCCTACCTGACCTGCAATTATATTATTTTGCAGCAATGCTAACCCACTTAATGGCGAGACAAAATAAGACAGCCAGGCCACACTGGATACAAATAGAACAAGTTCTTATACCAGATAAAGAATACTTCCAGATCCTATACCGAACAGGAACTGAACCAGGCCCCCCCAGACTCCTTGGACCCCTGGTTGAGATATCACTGGAAGACATGGCAGTCCATTAAAAGAACTCAGTCTTTAATCCCATTCCTGGCCTTAATTTGCCCAATTGTAAGCCTAAGTGACTTCTCCCAAATAGAATGGACCATGGTTTTCAGGAGTGGGGAGAGATATGGACTGAGATACCTCTCGCAGATAATGACTCAAGGAGTGCTGTGGTCCTTTAACAAAGTACAAAGGTGATTTAGTATACCACATAGGGACTTTTATATATATTTACAACTGCGACATTTCAGTCAGGGTCTACCAATGGCAATCCGTAACCCAGAAAGGTACCCTGCTTGGCTGAATGCCCAGCTCCAACTAAACACAGCTCCCGAGAGTCCTTGATTGGTTTTGGTATACTACGGGGCCCTGAACTCACACAGGGTAACATACACCGAGAATATATGCCTCCAGTGGCAGGAGGAGACCGGTATCCCCTCTTACACAAGAAGACTGGTAAAGAGCCTGTGGCTGTGCCTCCCGAATCACTAGCTCCCACCAGTGGTGCAAATATGCATGGAAGAATCTTATCAGATATTTTAAAACTACTGTAGTGACTAGGCACTACTCACCTACGGATACGGCAGCCTGCTTACGACACTGCGGAGAGACTAGGGCCACACACACGCATGTTATGTGGTCCTTTATGGCTCTCAAACCCTTTCTGGATCAGCTACAGGAACATTTTAGGGATCTGTTTGGCCCCCCAACTTCAACTGTCCAAGGAAATGTACCTTTTCCTTGCTCTCCCCAAAGAATACAGGAACTCAAGTACTAGATACCGTCTACATCTCCTTCTAACGGCAGCTAAAAAATCAGTCACCAGGCTGTGGTTAACTAATAAAATTCCTACAATACAAGACTGGTGGGGTATAACCAAATAGATACATCAATTAGAACGGATTACCCACACTCTGAATGGTAGGGAAGAGAACTTTACCTCCAGGTGGTCTCGCTGGCAAATATACTACATGCTGCATGATGAGACATTTATCCCATAGTGAGGGAGTTTGGGGGTATTTAAAATTACATTTAAACATAAACTTTATTGTTCTGACCTCCCTGGGGGCGAGCAGAGCTTGGAAGACAGAGTCCTTCCGCATAGAGGTGAATGTCCTGGAAGGTCATTAGATTGTAACCTGAAAAGGGAGCAATGGGATGGGGAGGACTGGGTGAGTATGAGAGAGAAGGGGGGGGATAATCTGGTTTGGAAACCCCCAGCATAATGAGATTCCAAGAAAGGTTCATAGAATTAAGTGAACACACCAGAGGATGGAGAAGGGGAAGTATGAAATTAAAACTAAGACCTGATTAAATATAAAGGTTGGGATGAATAGAAAACAATTAATTACATCCTCTGTCCCCAAATAAATGATTCTTCAGGTAAAACAGGCTAATGAGCTGTAATGGAGCGAGGGAACACACATGAGCACCAGCCTGCTGAGGTATTGACCCCTGAACCAATGGGGAACTGAAGATCTACACCCTACCTATATTTAAGTTAATACATTTTTGAATGTTTGTCTAATCCTCATGCTATGGCTTGTATGAAATGTACTGCTGTAGACCTGTCAAATGTTTGTCTTTGTATATATGTTGAAAAACCATAAAGATGAGATTTATAAAAAAAAGAACCATGGTACAAAGGGCAAATACAATTATTAACATTATTAAGAAATCCTTTGTAACAAGGGACAGATATACCATTATGAATTTGTTTAGGAATTATGTACATCCTCATGTGGACTGTGCATCACCCTTATGGTCACCATATAACGAACACAAAATTAACCTAATAGAAAAAGTACAGAAATGTGCAACAAAGATGATACCAAGCCTATTTAGCCTGTCCTACTCAAATAGAATCCAGGAATTGAATCTTATGTTCCTGGAGGTTAGGAGAAACAGAGGAGATCATCTCCTTTTTCATAATATCATCACCGACCCAATCCTAAGGAATGAATGCAACATAATTCCTAATAGTAGAAATCAAAATTTGAGATCTCACAATTACCAATTTGAATTACCCATGGCAAATACAAAAAAGAGAGAGAACTTTTTTACCAGGCGTGTAATAGCCATTTGGAACAAACTACCAAGTACTGTAGTCAGCATACAGAATCCCCACAAGTTTAAAAAGCACTTGATAATTATCTGGGTTATTAAGCTGTGCCCCACCAGCGTGAGTGGGGAGTAAGATGGGCTGTAGCCTAATTTCGTCCTAAATTTACAAAGTACAAATGTTTGTATGTTTTTATTACTATGTGTAAATTTTAACAATCTACAACATCTACAGGAATACCTAGGAAATAGGACATTTATTGACCTAATGGTGTATGTAAATTCTAACTACTGCTGTATAAATAAATAGTTTTACTACTACTACTTTTTACCCCAGTAAAGAAGGCCAAGTGGTGTGCCACAGCCTCCTCAGCTTGCTGGAGAGGTTGTGGAGAGCCATGGGCCTCTCACACCCACATCTGTTATACATGTCAGAAACTTGGCCAGTTTAAGGCACGGGTATGTGCACAGCTCCAGGCCCTGTTTGAAATTCTAGACAGCACAGGTGCTAGAGAAATGATTCTAGGTCTCCACTGCACACTTTAAAAGGGGCCAATACGGGGCCGGCACGGTGGCGCTTAGGGCAGAGGCGCTGGTTGCAGCACCTCACACCATGCCGATGACCCAGGTTCAGGAGCAAGCATGGGTCACTGGGGGCTGGCAGGGGAGGAGAGGGATTGAGCATCTGAAGGACGGCTCTCCCTTTCCGGAGAGGGGGGATCCACGATGGTCGGTGCCTGACTGCCCCCTGGCAGAGGCAGTGGGGCGGAGATGCACTCCATACTCAAGGAAAGAATCAGGGGCAGATGCCTGGATGGGGACGCGTGCGCGCTCCTGACCGCTGGCATCATTGCATGCCCACCAACTCTGGGGAAGCTCGAACAGGGAAATAGTAGCATCTCCTGCGGCTTGATGGCCGTCCACGAGTGTTCGTCAGGACGCTGGCACCCGAGCTGGATCTGTTCTGGGTGGGGAGTTAGGGGACTTCTGTAAGCCGCAGGGGCTATATGGCTGCCAGCCGTCCCGAGCGAGATGGACACTGGCTGGATCCCAGCTGACAGGGATACAAGAGAATAGCTGGGATGTAGCAAGGCAGCCACAGGAGGAAAAATAAATCAACAAAAAAAAAAAAGGAGGCCAGTACCTTGTACTTATTGTATATGTGTGTTGTGGCGCTAGAGAAGGCCATAACCAGAAAATGGCTTCAAGAGAAATCGCCGACTATATCAGACTGGCGGCAATTATAGAAGAGCTTTCCGAAATGGAAAGATTATCCTATCACGTTATCAGGCAGAACAGATAAATATGTAAAGTACTGGATGAAATGGCATCTTGTCAGGAAGCCTGACTCAGTTACGTGGAACCTATTAGCTATGTAATAATAAATATAGGTTGCACATCAGTGTTGAACCTTTGTACTTTGACTTCCCTGAAGGGATGCTGGAGCATGCCCTCTCTCTCCTTTTGCTTCCCTGTCTCATCTCCTGGGCACTTGACCAAGTCATACATTTCTAATCAATCAAGTAGAACGAGAGTACTTCCTCATGCACCGAGTGGCTTGAATGTTTGTTAGATGTTTAAATGTTAGTATTATAAAATTAAATATTTGTTTACATTAGGTTATCAGTGATGCGCTATCACAGTAGTGAGTATGACCTATATTCATTGTTAAGCCCATTTACTGTGCAATGAACTGTAGTGCTGTGCGCTTTTACTTTGTAATAAATAAGTATTGAAAAAAAAAGAGCAGGCAGCGAAGACTGGGAATCAACAACAGAAAATGTTTGGAAGCCACAACAAGGAACAAACTGTTTAAAAATAGTGAAGAAAACTAAAAATAAAGTCTGTCATTCACTCCTGGTCCTCCGAGCAAGCAGCATGAGCTGGGAAACAGCAGGACAGACATCAGTGGTTAGAAATCTTAGCTCCCCCCATTGATCGCTAGCAGAGGAACTATTTTATTTTAAAAGCATTTAAAAATTTATTTTTTTTATTGACTTATTCTTTTCATTTTGTTAACAAAATGTTAGCTGTTACCCATTTTATAGGCATAGTAATACACGGTATCCTGTGACTTTGGTGACCGCGATTGGGAGCCTACCGAAAAAGCGACTCAAGCCACGCTTCCTGTCATCAGAGGCGACTGGAGGAAGGTGGGCGACCGGATTGGGGGGGGTGCGCGAAATAGTGACATCCTGTTGCTACATGCCTACATGTGGGGGGGGGGAGAGTGAGCATGCCGAGCATGAGGTGGGAGGGGACGGATGGGGTGGTGCCGCAGTGAGCTGCTGAGCTACTTCCGTGGCGTGGTGGGTGGCTTCAGGGCTGCGGCAGGGATGGTGCTGGGTTTGGGTCCGGGCGCAGGTACTTTTTGTTGTGCCTGGCCTGAAATTTTATTTTTGCCACATTTACACCCCCCCAACATGCACCCCCCTGGAGTTGAGAATCCTTAAGTAGTGGGGTGTGGGGGGTTGCAGGGGGCGCAGCCCACCCACATAAAACGTAAAATCCCAACACCCCTGCATGATTTTGCTGTGTCCGGGGAGTACATTGCCGAAATATTTTTTCAGTGACGTGCTGTCGCCTAATGGCGATCATCCATCGGTGATTGCCGTTATCACATAGATACGTAATACTCTCCACAGTGGGCATTATGCTGAGATAAGAGCCCTACCAGGGGCTGTAAGGCCCTCCACCAGTGGTGTCAGATCTCACTATGCCTCTGGGCAGGCAGTAATTTCAGCATAATGCCCACCCTGTTGTGTCTTATTGCTTGCATACAGTATGTTAGGTATGTAAAAAGCAAAAATTCAGCTAAGGAATCATTTGATCCTTTAAACAGATAGTAGAGACAAAATATGCAGACATGAAAATAATACAAATTTTAAGAAGTTGTCAGTTGTAACTTTTTATTTCTGAAGTATTTTCTTTTTGCTTTTGCTCTTTAGAAAGTCTTCTATGTGATAATATTGTACTGGAAGTGTGGAACAGCTCAGCCTGGCAGCTGACATATCTATCTCTGTTCCCCTCACTATGTCATTAGCGTTATGATCTCACTGACAATGGCATTGCAGGTAACTGACTGGGGAACCACTGAGTGGCTGTTCCCGAGCAGCAGTGATGTCAGTCAGTGAGGTCACAATGCAAATTATGTAGTTGGGGAAGGGGGAATAGAACTAGATATGTCAGCTGCCAGGCAGAGCACTGTCCCACACATCACACCTACTAATGTCAGGTAAACAAAGAGAAAAGAAAAAGTACATCAGATATAAAGGGTAATGGTTGACTACTTTTTTAAATCTTAGTTTTAGACAGTACACCAGCTTCTTAAGGACATTCCCTGGTGTTTCTGCACCTATGTTAAATATATAGTATTTTGCCCAATATGAGATGGCTGTCTAAACATTTTACATCACCAAAATGAACAATGAGTTTCTAAGCATGTTTTTGTGTTACTTGACTAATACGTACGTTTTCAGACTATCTTTATTTACAACAACATCACCTGGTGATGTCTCAGCACTTTTAGTGCCAACCATTTAATGTCAACATCTGCACTAAAGAAAAAATAAGCATGGGTACAACATTTGTCATGGTGTTTGTTTTATTTTTCCACAAATGTAACATTACTGTGTAAATTATCAATACTATGACAGCATGCTTGTCTATAATTTCAAAAAGTGTACAGTAGGTCATTTTTGTAAAATCTTATGCCCGTGTAAAATCTTTTTGTTAGAAGCAGATTATGGGAGTAAATACGGCAGTAGAAACATGGAAACATAGACTTTGACGGCAGATAAGGACCGCTTGGTCCACCTAGTCTACCTATTTCCCTACCTTTTGGATAAGCTGCAGATCCTAGATAACCAACAGCCTACTTCCTCCTAACCCCCACTAGAATTGCCTTATGTCTGTCCCATGCATTCTTGAATTCTCCCACAGTTTTTGACCCCACTACCTTCTCTGGAAGGCTGTTCCATGTGTCCACCACCCTCTCTGTGAAAAAAAATACTTCCTCACATTGCCCCTGAGCTGTCCCCCCCCCTATCTTCAAATTGTGCCCCTTGTTCTTGTACATCTCTTTTTCTGAAAGATGCTACCCTCTTGGACTTTGTTGATTCCCTTGAGGTACTTGAATGTTTCTATCACGTTCCCCATCTCCCTCCTTTCCTCTAGGGTATACATATTAAGCTCCTTTAGTTTCTCTTCATATGGCTTCTGTTGCAGACCCTGCACCATTTTAGTTGCCCTCCTCTAGACTGCCTCCATCCTGTCTATGTTCTTGCGGAGATGTGGTCTCCAGAACTGCATGCAGTACTCCAGATGGGGTCTTACCAACTATCTGTACAGAGGGATAACAACTCCCTGTTTTCTACTGGTGATGCCTCTCCCTATGCATCCCAGTGTCCCCCAGCCCTCCTTACTGCCTTCTCCACATTGCTAGTCTACCTTACATCATCTGATATGACAACCCCAGGTCCCATTCCATTTTTGTTGTTGCTAATACCTCCCCCATTGTGTATGCTTCCCTGGGTTTTTTTTCAGGTGCATTCCTTTGCACTTCTTTGCTTTGAATCTAAGCTGCCATACTTTTGAGCATTCCTCCAACCTTGCCAAGTCCCTTTTCACCCTTTCCACTCCCCTTGTGTATCAACCCTGTTGCAGATCTTTGTGTCATCTGCAAAGAGGCATACTTTTCCTTCCAGCCCCTCCGCAAATGTCACCTGTAAAGATATTAAAGAGGACCGGTCCCAGTACTGAACCCTGCGGTACCCCGCTAGCAACCCCCCTTTCCTCTGAGCGGACTTCATTTACTATTACCCTCTGTGTCCTGTTGTCCAGACAGTTTTTTACCCAGGTTACCACCCTGGGATCCACTCCAAGGCTGGCTAACATGTTCATTAATCCTTTGTGTGGGACTGTGTCAGATGCCTTGCTAAAGTCTAGGTAGGCCACATCCACAGCCCCTCCCTGGTCAACTACTAGAAGAAAAATGTATAGGAAATTACCATTATGTTTTTATAATAACTGGCGACTCCCTATAATGGCTGGAAGAGCATTCCTAATAAAACACTGTAATAACCTGCAGAATTCCATAATAACTCGATAGCGGGTAATTACAGCATTTTCCTCCTCGTGCTGTCACGTCACTGTATTTGTGTGAGTAAGGCAGCTGCTCAGGGACATGCTAGCTCATACAAATACGGCTTAGTTTTTCTCTCTGATGAAACCTTGCACCAGTTATAAACAATAATGCCTGTGCAAAGTTTGTTTTATGAGGATTTTTCACAAGCCCTCACTGTGGGAAAATCATACCCTTGGTGTGTGAAAAAATCCTCATAACACACACCTGTACAGGCATTATTCTCTATTAATATACTGTATCTACTTGCCAGAAAGTCATTCAACTAATACATACATACATACATATAGAATAATGGACACTGTGATATAAAAGCTGCACAAAACTGACAGCCAGTAAACATCTGAATAGCCGCTTGAAGGCTACCAATGATTATTTTTGTGTGAGCTAATTACAGTACCTGTCATCTTATTTAAATTCTTAGCAAAATGTAACATCATAGGGTAAACCCTTAATCTATTAATGGATTCTACAGATATATGGATGTATAATTTGCTAGTTTTTCAGTGCATCAGGGCAGTTCGGGGGGGGGGCTGGGGAGTCACTGCCATGTAACACTTGTAATCCCTGAGGTGGGCCAGGGCGCTTCCCTTCCCTGCAGGAGCATGCTGTGTGCTGGTGTGACCTGCCGAGGGTCTGTGAGGGATGTGAGGTAAGGGGTCAAAAATCCAAAGCCCTTTTTGCGCTGGTTGTTATATATGATGACACTGGTACTCTCCAGTTCCACCCCTTGAGGATCCCGGTTGACATGACAGTGGGGAAGTGGTGCATGGGATTGAGAAAGTGGGGGAATGCTTTACATTCGGCATACAGCAGGTGGCAACCAAGGGCCACAGAGCTGAATTAAAACCTCCAAATTCACAAGAAGAATAGGGGGTGAGTAAGTGCAAGAGACAGATATACACTACAGTGCAGGGAAGGGGGAGAAATTCGGGGTATCTGGGTTAGTGAATTAATTAATTTATCTTTATTGGTAGCTAGGTAAGGTGGACCGAGAGACATACAGTAGATCCCTTTTTCAGCCATTACCCAAAACAAAGATGGAAACAGCACAATAATAGTTAGGGCTATACCCTTGACACAGAAGTCATGGATACTAGGATTTCCCCATTTGTATGAAAACTCCATGATGTTTTTTGAATTTATTATATATGACAACACCATCATTTGCGTCATTTTCCATGAAAACACCACTGTTTTTGATCAAGGGTGTAGACAGGCATACTCACTGTACACATTTGTGTACAGTTTTGTTGAGTGCATGTTACAAACCATATGCCTTTCTGTTAACATTTTCATTCTAAATCTGTAGGATTTGGGTTAGTGTAAGCCACTGAGGAGTGTCTCTGTTTAAACTTCTGTTGTTTAGGAAACAGATACATATATAACCTCTTTAGAGATTATAGGAATCATCTGACTTGTTTGGAAAGGGGTGCCATTTGCAAAGGACGTGTACATTTTTTAATGGGGCGTAACTGTTGTAGATTGTGTACAAAATAGAAATTTCTGGCTACACCCCTGTTTTTGATGTTGGCAGTTGGCAGCTTCATAATTCCGTGCCTTGCTTCTACACTATGCATGGTTCCCAGTCGGTTTTGGGATTTTGGGGCTTACACATGAGCCCTGGTTTCCCAAATGATATCAAAATGTGCTGCCTCCTGCCACTGGTCTAGCATAAAAATGCCATTTTCAAAACATCTAATATGACAAAATAGAGGTCATTTATTCAACACATAATGGAGTCATGAATTTTCGTGACTTTTACCATGATTTGCATGACTTCTGTCAATTTGTCCATGACAGTGCCATGATTTTCTCACAATTTACCATGACAAAATGACAGCCCTAATAATAGTACATATACATGACTGCAGACCATGATGACATAGGAGGGTCATTGTTAGAGATTCTTAATGGGACACATTTATGCCTAATGGCCATCATAGTATGAAAGGCCACAAAAAGCTTTTTTAAACTAGGTATCATGTTCCTCTGTAGTTAAAAGCAATCCAGAGATATAGATGATTGAGTTTGTTCAATATTAATACTACATTGCAGCCATTTTTGGAACATCATGATGTCATTAAGGAGCAAGCTATGCTTGACTCGGTGTAGTTAGTCACAGCTTGTTACTCTGTGACATGACAATGTTCTAACAATGGCTGCTGTGTAGTATTACTATTGAACAGACTCATTTACCTATATCTCAGGATTGCTTCCTGCTACAGATGAGCCCAATACTTCATTTGGAATAGCTTTTCATGGGCTTTCAAAACACAGTACGGTGGCCACTGTACATGAATGTGTCCCCTTAAATGCTTGCTGGAAACTGATATCAGGGGAACTGAAAATAGTAAACATATATACATTGTAAATCAACCCCAGCAGTTGGGTACTAAGCCCTTGATATGGGAGGTGTCCAGTCAGGGCTCAGTCAGTGTCTCTGGGTGGGACCACAGGGCAACTAACAAGCTAATGAGCATCAGACAACTCCAACTTCTTGCTACAAATTCCTTGTTTGCACAAAGTTCTCCAGTCAAACGGAAGAAGCTGTATTTGGTCACAGAGCATTCTTGGAAGGGATTACTTGGTGCTTCCATAGGCAGCTGTTGTCTGGGAGGCTGTTACATAGCTACTTAGGGTTTTGCAGCTCTCATTTCCCATTCTTTTCTGATGTGGAGACATAATGCTAAACTTTCAGATTCCTGACAAGATCAATAACTTGTGTTCTACCATCAGTCACTGGCTTCTGAGCAGACGAACTACAGTACATGGGACCTCTCTGGGTAGTAGGTACAGTTTCAGTTGGTAGGGCTCAGCACACATGTAAGATGCCTAAACTGGAGACACTCCATGGTTTTGGTGGAGGATTTCTTCTTGACTCCCCTACTTCCAGTAATATGTCTGCCATAGAACAGTCCCACCATACATCATAGATCAAATCTGGGTGCTGTGTCGTTCTCTAGGTTCTCTTACTTCTCAGTGGGTTTACTTAAACTTTAGGAAGATCCAGGGGGTCCTCATACTTAAATTTTCATTAGTTGTTAGTCCCAATATGCTGTTACTCTGTAGTTAGAGCCTGTGCTGATAGCTCTACTCTTTAGGCTCCCTCCTCTCTTAGGCTGTTTGCACGTAAGGTGCCTGTCTCCTTCCGTTAGTCCCCTATGCAAGGGCACTGTAATCTCCTTTGCACCATACTATCTTTGCTGTGGCTCTCTCACAGCCTCTCTCTTTCCTGAGCCTTACTCTCTATTCTTGCTGTCTCATACCTTTTGTCTGAAGTCTTCTAGTTAGTCTGGGATGTTTTTCTGTACTCACTTCAGCTCTTCTCTGTTCTCCCCCTATAGCAGCTGCACTGGTCTTACACTTTGTTTGGTCTGCTCCACTTTTGGAGAAAGCCCTCTGGGGATCAGGGCCCACAAGGCTGCATGTGCTAAATCCTAGACTTTTAGCCCTGCCACCATATTCAGGAATGGCAGGCAAACCCTCACCAGAGCTTACCCAGAGGCCTAGGACCCAGCCCTAAGGCTGGGACAGCTGTTCTACTTCTGCTCTGTAGTCTCAGGCTCCCTGGAACATTGTATGCTGGCTTCTGCTGACACACTAAGTTCCTCCACCACTTCATGTAGTTGTTTACTGCTACACTGCAGAGACTTTATCTTACCGTTAACACTTTGCTCTCTGAATCTTCTTTTTTTTGTTTAATATGGTACTGTAAATCAGACAAGATATGTTACACCATCAGGAAATAGAACTTGGTTACAGAACTGATGACAAAATCCAAAACAGACATTACAGGAAGTGACATCATTCAGGGGTAAATAAATAGGTCAATGAACAACTCAGCACAATGTAGGAAGGCAGCAGCAAAGGCCAACAAAATGTTGGATTGCATTGCAAGGGATATATCCTCGAGGAGGGAGGAGGTGATTCTGCCACTGTATAGGTCATTGGTTAGACTGCACCTGGAGTACTGCGTGCAGTACTGGTGCCCATATCTGAAGAGGGATATTAAGTTACTGGAGGGGGTGCAGCGCAGGGCGACAAAGATGATCAAGGGGCTGGGGACTTATCATACGAGAGGAGGCTGAGAATTGAACATGTACTCGCTGGAGGAGAGGAGGGACAGGGACATGATTGAAAGCTTTAGTACATGAAAGGAATAAACAAGACGGGTACAGAGAGGCTGTTCAAAGTAAGGAGGAGGGACACTGGGGCCATGATATGAGACTGGAAGGAGGAAGGTTCAGGAGGGAGATGGGAGACACTTTTTTACAGAGAGGGTAGTAGATGGGTGGAATGCGTTACCTGCAGAAGTGGTATCCAGTAGAACAGTGGACTGCTTCAAAAGGGGATGGGATAGGACAAGGGGGAGGGTTAATGTAGGGGAAGGGTGAAAGGGAGGGGCAGCTGCAGAATAAGGGGTGCTAGCTGCACATTCAAGCAGACTTGATAGACCTCTAGGCCTTTATCTGCTGGCAAAATTTTGTGTGTTCATATGTTCATAATAGGGCACCACAATGAATAAATAAAACTGTGATCAAATACAGTACATAATAATACAAGTAGTAGTTTATTTAATTGAGCCCCCAATCCTAGGGGCTCTGAGCGCTGTACATCATAGAATAAGAATATGACACAATAAAAATATATGAATACAATTTAAAATAAATAAATATAACTTAAACCTTAAAGTAAATGAATTAGCACAGTATGACAATAAAATCAAAACCAGTGGGGCTAATTATTGAGATCAAAGTTTTTTCTGAACAGATAGGTCTTTAGGGCTGCAAGTTCTGTTCAACCATTCTTGTAAAATGGTTGAACCCCACCCGTTCATGCTAGTCCACCTGTACACAGACAAACCAGGCAAATTTGCAAACTTTGGTTCACAATCCACACCATGTAAACAGCAAAATGACTTACAAGGTCCCGAGTCCCAGCCTGTACCACTGCACAGCATGCACATGCTCTGTCCTGAGTCAGCTAAATGCAGCCATGATGCTGCTTGCTGGTAGTCCAGGAAGGAGTGAGACTACCAAACACCAGCGATTGGTGGAATTCGTCATTGGTCTCCCTCGCTGTCCTGCAAGTAGGCCGACTATTGGCTGGACTAATTCAGAGACCCACATGGGTGGCCAGCAGCAGCATTGACTTGTGGTGCACTTGCCATTTTCTGGCAGTGTGTGAGAGAGACGCACAGAAAGCAGTTCTTTCTGTGTTGCAGATGGAAAGGAGACTGTTTGTTTCAGCGCTTGGGCTCCCTGTCATTACAACGATTCCTTAATAGTGATTGCCAATTCAGCAACTTTTTATTAGCGAATGCAATTTCGGTAAATGGTCATTTCAACGAACGCCATTCCAGCTCATATTTTTCTCCACGCCACCAGTATACCTTGTGCCCAACCTCCTTATCTTTGTGGTAGACAAAACCGCCATACAGTATCATTGCCATCCCGTGCTGGCTCCTCAGGAATTCCACAGCCATCTTGAAACATCGATCTGTCCCACCATGCACCAATGCTGCTTTTCAACAGCTGGACACCTGTCGGCAATCATCTAATTAAGGTAATTACTGGTGGGCTAAGTATATAGGTGGCCTAATAACAGACAGGCTAATTACATGCTGTTGTATTGCAGGGGGGCTATGCCCTTTTGCACCCCCCCCGAACCCCTCCATCTTAAGGATTCTACTCCAAGGTGCACATTGCCTCGGGGGATTGCTGCATTGTCGCAGTCGGGCAAATTGCTGGTCACTGAATTTACATGCTCACTATATTGATGTTTGCTATGTTTAAGTCACTGTTACTCACTTGCTGAAATGACTTAGCTGTAATGTCGTGCTACCCAGTATGTGTGGTTCGGCTTGGCCTGGGAAGGAGAGAGGAGACTGGGATAGGCAGACAAACAAAGCTAGAAGGCAGAAGTTACAGCGTAAAAAACTAAGCAGAAAAAAAACCTAAGTTGATTTTGGACGTGGAGGGAGGCAGAGAAGGGCTAACAGTGCATAGGGTGATTTTCTTATGTATTATTATGTGGGGGTGGGGTGAGGTGGGTGGCCACTGGCCTATAGTGACTCCTATCACTTTACAGTGGAGTGCAAATAAAAAAAACATTATGACAACCAAGTGAATTCAAGAAAGTGAACATCCACCTTCATGATCTGATTTTTTTGTTTGTTAGTTAATATTTTTTTCATCCAGACTGTCACAGCAATCTCAGAGGGAGGTAACGAAAAAAAAATCTGATAACTTCAGTCACCCAGTCACCCTAGTGTGGTTCAAGAGGTTGATTCTTGTGCTGCTGTTTTACAGTAACAGTACGCAATACAGACTGAAAACAAAAGTTACCCTTCCTGTCCCTTCCAGCCTCAAGGCTTACGGGCACAGCCTGAGAAAGTGAACAAGTGCTTTGCTGACCTGTTTGGGAATAAATCTCCCTGTGTTCCTAAGTGCTCAATGGCATGCACCCAGAAGTGCTTTACTGACCTATTTGGGATTGACTTACGTTTCCCCATTTTCACAGTTACTAGATGCACTCACTGATGCTTTATTTATTTGAAAATGTTTCAGCAGGAAAGGCATACAGAGCTACAGTAGCTTGTTTCCAGATGCATCCTGGGAGATGGGAATACTAATTGCAAGCAATATCCAATATACATAAAGATAAAAATAGCAGAATCATAAGATACAACTTGAGACAGAAGGATAGAAATTCAAGTTTCAAAGTACTAAAACAAAACAAGAACAAAGCAAGTGAAATCATGCAACCGAAACAATCAAGGCTAAACTAAGCACATTTTGTGGGGCAGACACTTGAGGTAGAAAAAGAAACGAGAGCAGAAAAGTAAGCTAGGAGTAACTAGTAACAGAAGAGGAAAAAATAATTAAAGATAGTGAGGTTTAGAAACAATTGCAGGTTGGGGAAATTTAGTTTCAAAGAAGATAGAATAATGAACAAGTGGAAGGGGCAGAGCATATATCTAAGGGGAGAGAGTAGAGGTAGGAGAAGGCAGAACATCCTGAAGTGGAGGAATGGGCGGGGAGGGCAAGGGTCCTGTAGGGGGAGTTGCGGAGAGCATAGTTGGGAATAGAAGGGGTTTAGAGGAGTATGTAGAGATAAGGTGGAAGGGAGCCAAGCCAGAACTTACCACCTAATGTGGCACTGTGGGCAAGGTGTCTGGCCCCAAGAGAGGGAAAAGATAGAGCAGCGTAGAGGCCACAGTGGTGAGTATGAAGAAGGCAATCTAGAGCAAAACAGAAAGAGATGAATAGAGTGTCTAGCCTGGTGAGGGTGGTCTTAGGGGCAACACTATAAACTATGTCTCCAAAGTCAGAGATTGGGAGGATCATCTTTTGGATGATTTCACAGCGAGCCTCTAGGGGGATGCAGCTATGGTGTCACCTAGTGTGGGGTACAACTCTTTATGAATAGCATCCACATTCCCAGCAAAGCTGAGGTTCCTGTCGAGCCAGAGCCCGAGGTATTTAAAGGAGGAGACATCCTCTAAAACATTGGTTCTCACACTTTGTGATAGTGAGCCTCCCCTAAGCCATGGAAAATATTTCAAGCCTCCCTTAAATTTGAAAAAAATGTTGGGCCTTCCCATAGAAAAAAAATACTTTGCACAGTACACCAGGAATCAAGCGAGATCAATAAAGCTGACTGAGTATATTCTCTTTTTATTCAACTTAGTGTTCTCCACCCCCCAACCCCACACCTCAGGTTGTTCTTATCACTCTACTTTTATGACCCTTGAACCCTTGTTACTGTTTCCTCTCCATGTGGAAAAACTAACCTAGCCACTCCCTTTCTTACCCTGTTGTTAAGCAACTTACTGTATCCTTATCCCCAAGTCACACTTGACACAAGCACAGGCTCATTGTGCTTTTCCCAGACACCAGTTTACATATAAACATCTACTATAGAAACAAGCCTTATCTCAATGTGTTTTTCCCAGTCACTCATTTGCATATAAACATCTACTGCAGAAACAAGCCTTGACTCAGTGTACTTTTCCCAGTCACTACTTTGCATAGAAACACCTACTATACAAACAAGCCTTGACTCAGTCTGCCTTCTAGTCACCAATTTACACATGAATACATCTTTAACAAGCTTTGGCTCAATGGGCCTTTCCTGGTCACAAATCTGTGCATAAGTAAAGAAATTCACCTGCCATTATCCATATTTAGTTTACTACATCATTTCACACAAAACATCCTCAACTTAAAATTTAAATACTGTACATTCTCAGACTTGACTGGGCCTCCCTTGGAACAGTTTGGGGCCTCCCTTGGGAGGCTGGCCTCACCATTTGAGAGCCACTGCTCTAAAAGAACCCCTTAAGGTTATGGAAGGTAGGTGTGGCAGTTAGTTTGGCAAGCTTTTACCTGGTTCCAAAGGTTATAGAGATTGTCTTCATGGCACTGAGCGATAGCTGATTAAGTGAAACCAGCACTGGACATTATTGAAACCCAGCTGGAGGCTGGTTGTCACTTCAGAGGGAGAGGTACCAAAGTCAAAGAAGACAGTATTATCTGCATACATGTAGATGGCCATGGAGGAGCAGGCAGTAGGTAAGTAGTTTAGAAAAATGGAGAAGAGTATCAGTCCGAGAACCGATCCTTGAGGGTCTCTGGTGTTGATTGGGCCGGGGGGTAGAGTTCCCTATCCTGACTGATTGGGGTCTACCCATAAGATAGGAACGGAACTATCTGGAGGTAGTCTCGGAGAGGCCAGCTGCTGCAAGCTTGTTGAGGAGAAGGGTGTGGGCAACAGTGTCAAAGGCTTTGGCCGAGTCGACAAAGATGGCAGAGGTGATGCAGCCCTGATCCATGCCAAAGAGAATGGAGTCAGTAAGCCAGAGAAGAGTGGTTGTGGTGGAGAGGGGCATGCAAAAACCAGACTAGAAAGGGTTATAAAAGGATGAGACATTGAGAAAAGGAGAAAGCTGAGCCAGTACCAGGTGTTCTTGGAGTTTGGCAAGGATTGGGAGTAGGAATATCCAATGGAAGTTTCCTGGATTTGAGGAATCACCGCCCTTAGGAGGAGGATGACTGTGGCAAGCTTCCAGGCATCAGGGCCAGTAAGAAGGAGGGATGTGAGTGGGATGCCAGTGGCATGAGCTGAGCGGTGCAGGAGCTTAGGGTCAAGCACATGGGGGCTTTTGCCCTTATGGGGGTTAAGGGCTAGAAGAGCTTTCAGGGTGTCGGCAGGGGGGACAGGTAGGAAGGAGGAGCAGTGTGGTGAAAAAGTGGGTGCTTAAGGATCTGGCAGTTCAGAAGCTGGAAGAGGTAGTGATGCTAAAAGATTGGAAGCACAGGTGGTGAAGAAAATGTTGATTTGCTGACCTGTTTCGGAATAAAAAATAAATCTCCCTGTGTTAAGTACTCCATGCTACCAGCAGTGCTTTACTGACCTATTTGGGATTGAGATAAATTTTCCTGTGTTCACAGGTACTCATTGCACCTACTAGTGCTTTGCAAACTTGTATGGGAATAAAAAATTAATCTACAGAACTTCTGGTGACGTCACCTTACGGTCAGCAGCTGAACTCCGGAGCTCTGCTACCATCCCTCTTCAAACATCGGAATTTAACTAATTTGTAAGCCTCCTAAAAAAGAACCTCATACCTTCCCACATCTCTGTAATGGCGGGGAGACCCCCCTCAAACCAAGATCCAGGAAATCCACAAGTAAATCGGGAGGCAAGCTGAAGCAACTGATTCTCAGCGAGGACATGGAGGGATTCGCGGCCTTGGCTCCTTGTGGCCCTTGCCATCTGAATCACCAATGGAGCCAGAACTAGAGGAATAAGACACTCCAGTGGAAACAGCCCGCACTTTGCAGCACATCCTTACCACTGTAAATAAAATAGATTTGTCGCTAGCGGACCTGAGGCAGGATGTCCGATCGCTTGACAAAAAAGTGTCGGCAAATGTGAGCAGAGTAACTGAACTATCGGAGGCCCAGGACACACATGAATGCCTACTATTGTTATTGCTGCAGCGGGATAGACAAGTGCAAGCTAAACTGGAAGTCCTGGAGAACCGGGCATGCTGCAATCATTTTCGTATACACGGTGTGCCCGAGGGAATAGAAGAGGGCTTTGCTAGCCCCATTGATTTCATTCAGCATTTACTCCACGCCACTTTGTCAATACCATCCAACTTGAATCTAGATGTGGACAGGACGCATAGATTGTTGGATCCTCGCCCTAAAGACCCTAATGCTAGGCCCAGATTGTAGGTTATTAGAATGGTTTATTTCCAAAGCAAAGATTGGCTACTTAAAGAAGCTTGTTGCCTAAAGGATTTAAAATACCAAATGGTGGCTATATTTTTTATCAAGACTTTTCTAATGCCTTATAAGCCGAATGCCAGCAAGTAAGAGCAGTCATAAAAGAGCTTAAGGCAAGAAAAGATATAAAAGCTCAGCTACAGTGCCCAGCCAAAATTTGCCTGCTTTTGGGGTCAGGACCAAGAACCTACAACTCTCTACTCGAGGCAGCCCCTACATTGCAAGAACTGGGTATTACTTCTCCTAATTTGGAACTACAACAACTGGAGAAGAAACTGGCAACTTTAATATGGGAAGTGGCAGGCAAGGGACAGAACAAGAACCAAGGCCCACCAGGCTCCCTCTCAGGAGGCGCCTTCTTTTTTTTTTTTTTTAACCTTATGTTTATCCCCCAACTACCTCCTCTCTCCACTCTCTCAGACATCCACACTAGCTGCTCCCCACCCCCCCCCGGTCCTGCTGCGGTCTGCTCCTAGAGTACTTGATCCACTAGCGTAGGTATCCCGGATAACCCCCCAGGCGGGGTGAGGAGGAACCCCTAGTGCTTACCTCCCCAGAACCAGCACTCTGTGTCGTGGATCCTCGTACAGCGGGGTCTGCCGTTGCGGGTCAGAGAAGCGCAAGGTGGTGTAGTCGCCTGGGAGAGACCGAGGGGTGTTTCCTGGGTTTCTCCCTAGATGTCGGCTTGCAATGGAGCCAATGAGCTAGGAGGCGCGCTGAGATGCACCTCCCTCTCTGCCTCCTGCTGACATCCACTCAATGCCCCTACTGTTGTCCCAATGTACCGCACCTACCACCGGGCTCCCCCAGATGGCGGTATTGCAGCGGGAGACTGCAGAGATTCCCCCTTCCCCGGAGAAGGAGAGCAGCCATTGGGTGCTCTATCCTTCTCCTCCCCTGCCAACCCCCGGCACCCCGGCTTATTCCCGAACCCGGCGCTGGGTGGTGCAAGGTGTGGCGTCCAGCCCCTTAACCCTCAGTGCCACTGGGCCGGCCCAAGAGGCGCCTTCTGAGATGTATCAGCAACCAAATCTCCCAAACGCTGGGAAACTGTGAGTGTTAAAATGAGAAGGGAGATCACTCTTTTTCTTATAGAGGGGACAGCTTTGTAGAATGGTCCATTTCTCCCATTTATGGGCCCAGAGTCTGTTATTTGACTTTGGACATATTGAAAGACATTTTATATAGTACCACAAAGGTACTAGGGACAGCATGAATAAAAAGGTAGTCGCTGTGGTTTGGGTTGCATAGGGCCAGCTCTGTGGTTTGGGTGGGGTGTTCCATTAGGTAATACCTACCTGGTTATCTAACTTGTTGTGACGGGGAAGGGAGGAAGAGCTAGTGGGGTAACATGGCGTACTATGCAGAAAGGCTTGGCAATGCAAATTAGGGAGAGGGGTGGTGTCGGAGGGAAGATGATTGGAGTTTCAATTGTGCAAATTCATTTTGGTGACGGAAAGCACAGTGTCCACAACACTCTGCCTGTTTAAGGCAGAGTAAATGCCCATGGCCCTAGTGGAAATTTCCATGCAAGGCCAACTTCTGATCACAACGAGTGATCTTCCATCGCATGGCTGTGTGGGGGAATTTTTCCTTGGAAGTGGGTTAACAAGTTCATTTGGGTTTGTTATCTTTTTGTCTCTTGATTTAAAACAGGGGACATCTCGTTCATACTTTTTCTTTTTTTTTTTTTTAACTTGTATTTACTGCATATAAACATAAGCAATATCATATAGTATACTCATGTAAGGCATAGGAACAAAATTGTACAAGTTATACATCAAATGCATCAGGTTTTAACAAGCCTATACAATCTGAAGTAAAGAAGTGGGGGAAATTCTAGTAAGTATACATATATTTAAATTTTAATCCAGTATAAGCTGCACCTCACAAAGATGTTTGGTGGTCAAACCCAAAATGCTTAATTCCATTAGATTTACCACAACACAAAGTGTTGATATGACCCCAAATCCTAACATTGTTATCTTAATTTGAAACACTTACAAGCTGCAGCTCACATGCCTTAGAACCTTACATTGGTAGTCCACTGAAGAAAAACCCATAGGCTCTATCATTTAATATTAGATAAGCCTTAAATATTCCTGGGTAAAAGATATAAAGCTTTTTATTTTTCCAACAATGTTTTAAATTGCCAAAATTAAGTGGACTGGAACATTAAAACAGTAACTATCCTCTAGGCACACCTTAGAATCAGTGATCAATCCCGTTTCATTAACTAAGGTCATATGACTAAACAATCAAATCGTTACTTTACAGTCCCTTTTTTCAGGTCTCCTAGTCCGAATCTTCTGGCTGGCCAGCTCCTCGAGCTTTGAATTCCCTGGTTATCAGTTCGGTCTTCCTCCCAGCTTCAAGGGGATCCGTGTACTGAAAAGTCTCCTCCCCCATAAAAGATACGAAGACGAGCTGGCATCAGTAAGGAATGTGTTACCCTAAGAGTCCGGAGTTTAGCGCGAACCGCATCGAATTTCTTTCTACGTGCCCTCGTTGCATTGGAAAGATCTGGGAATAGATGTACAGTGGCTCCGTTGTGATTAAGGTTGCCTGTGGATCTTGCGGCCTGGAGGAGTAGGTCTCGAGTTGCTGTATTGGCTGTCACTAACAGGACTGTTCGGGGAGCATTTGTTTGAGGTCCTGCTGTGCAAGGCGTAATTCTGTCTGCTTTATGCAATTGACCAGCAAGTACATCTGAGCTAAGTCGCAATGCCTCATGGAGCCAGGATTGTAGAAAAGCCAGTAAGCTGTCCTCTTCACTCCCCTCTGGAAGCCCAATCAAACGTACATGAGGGGCCCTTTTTGCATTTTCCAGCGCTTCCAACCGGTACCGTAATTGTGTGTTATCCTGCACCAGTTTAGAGGTGACAGTCAAAGGATGTGTGGCGACTTTCAGCTGAAGCCGCTGTTTGTGAAGCGGCTTCTACTTTAATGTCCTAGTCTAAGCGTTGCAAAATCGACTCCATTTTCATGTCGATTGCCTGTATGGATGTTTGTAGTGCTCTCCACGGGGGGTCAGGCCAACTGCCATTAACTGTGATGTGGTTCGCGGCTGGGTGTCAACTGCAAGTTTTGTTTCGCTTTCTCCTGCCTTCTGCAGGCGCCCGATTGCAATATTCGATACCAATTTCTTCAGGGTGGAGTCCTCTTTCCCAAAATGCCTTATAGATAGTCACCAATTATAGTTAAAGTAATTAAATTAGGCTTAAAAGCTCATAAAACACAGAGCCGAGCTTAAAGTGTGTCTGATGTGTAGGTGGGTGCCACAGCGCCCCCATACTTTTTCTTGTTCAGTTAAAATCATGCGCTGAAAAGCATGTAGTTACTAAGTTACAAATTAAGACAACTCATTGGCATTGGAGAAAGATGTGGAGTCATAGAAAATTTAAAACAAGATCAGGTGGAAGCAAAGGATGGGTCCAGGGGAGAGACATTGAGGGTGGCAGGGGAGATACCCTATCAGAAGGTGCTTTGGTTTTCTTTTTCCCATTTTACTATTAGAAAATGGTTAGCCTAAATATAATATCTTATAATGTGAAAGGGTTAAACTCCCCAGTTAAACATTCATGGCTGTTGAATGAATTGAAATCACTTAGTGATGTAGCATACCTCCAGGAGACACACCTCTCGTCGGAGGAGCATGCTAAGCTGTGTAGGGCATGGGTGGGAGCAAGTTTGGGCAGCTTCACACCCTATTTCCAAGAAAGCAAGGGTTGCTATTCTCATCAAAAGAAATAGCCTATTAATAATTAAAGAGTCAGATCAGGGGCTACAGGGGTGCTATGTGAAGGTCACGGGTGAATTACATGGCAGGGTGGTGCATCTGGTGAATGTTTATGCTCCAAACATGGGAATTGATAAATTCCTGCTGGATCTCTTCTCCAAGTTGGCTGCTCTACCACAGGGGCAGCTCATCACTGGAGGAAACTTTAACATAGGTCCTTTCCCCAACATGGATTGCTCAAAGGGTACTTCTCTCACCAGTCGGGCAGCCACCAAAAAACTAAAGGCCTTGACAACAGAGATGGGACTGGTAGTTATATGGAGAGCCTTCATAAGACAGAAAAATACTATACTTTTTATTCTAACACTCAAAAAACATACTCCAGAATAGATTTATTCTTTACGCAGCACTCAGATCTGCACCATATTAACAAAGCAGAAATTCACCTCATCACCTTATCAGACCACGGAGCAGTGACTATCAGATTAAATTGGGGTCAAGATAGGGGAGTTAAGACGTGGAGACTTAACATGCACTTACTGAATGACAACAATTTCATAAGGCAGTTGAATCAGGCGGCTACAAACTTGGCTATGGACTCTCCCATGGAGGAGTGTTCCCCACTGATATTGTGGGGTACGCTTAAAACAGTTTTGCGAGGCCAAGCCATCAGCTATGCCTCCACCCAGAAGAATTTAGTCCTGGCCAAAACCGCTCAACTGACTACTAGGATTAAGGAACTAGAGGAACAACTTAAACAGAACCCAGGGAAAAATAAAACCAGGCGGGATCTAAATAGAGTAAAGACCGAACTCACAAATTTGGAGGAGAAAAAAGCGGAAGGAGCCCTGAGATTTGCCAGCCAAAAATATTATTGGGGGGGTGGGGAGGCAGCTAGGCTCTTTGCCTTCTGCTTAAGAAGGGCCCAAGCTGAAAGAAATATTCTGGGCTTAATGGATGAGAAGGGTAGAACCTGGGTACTACCTAAAGATGTAGCTCATCAGTTTACGAATTTCTACCAATCCCTTTACACAGAGGACAAAACGGAACAGGTTCAGTCAAATACCAGAACTTTTCTAGACTCCATTACCCTCCCCAAACTCTCTCACAAGAGGCACAAAAAATATTGTCACCCTCCATAACTGGCCAAGAAATAGCACAAACTATCTCTGGACTCCCAGTGGGTAAATCCCCTGGTCCTGATGGACTAGGGGCAGAATTTTATTAAAAAAAAAAAAAAAAGAATGAAAACTATAATACCCTGGCTACATCTTCAACACTTGTTTATAGGAGAATCATTTGCCTAGGTCCTGGGAAGAGGCAATGATATCGGTCATTCCTAAGCCGGGCAAACCAGGAACAACATGTACAGATTTTCGACCGATATTGCTGCTTAACTAGGCCCTGAAAATCCTTACCAAAATTTTAGCCATGCGGCTTCAGAAACATATAGAGCAATTGGTCCACCCTAGCCCCATCGGCATGTCGGATAATGTCCGACTTTTGTTGACTGTTATGATGCAAAGTACCCAGGCCCCGCTCCCTCAAATAGCACTATTTTAGATGCAGAAAAGGCCTTTGACCATCTTAATTGGACGAATATAAAAATGGCGATGGAGAATATGGAGATTGGGGGAATTTTTTAAAATGGGTCTCCTTCTTCTACCAGCACCCTATGGCTAGGGTCAAGATTAATGGCACCATGTCAAACCGTTTTGCTATTGGAAGAGGGACAAGGCAGGGGTGCCCTTTGTTGCCCCTGCTTTTTGCCTTACGCGTGGAGCCCTTGGCCCAGGCTATTAGGCAGGATCATGGAATATGGGGCATCACAATCAATCAACAGATGTACAGAGTGTCACTGTATGCAGATGACACATTAGTGTATTTGGAGGACCCGAGGTCATCCCTACCCCCCACCCTAGATCTTTTGGAACGATTTAGTAAGATATCTGGGTTCAAAATCAACCTAAGTAAATCCGAGGCCTTGGCACTCAATAAACATCCCATGAACATAATGCCAGGTTCAATCCCATTTAAATGGGTAAAGGACAAAATCAAGTACCTAGGGATCCAAATCCCTAGAGACCTATCCAAATTATACCAGCATAACTTCTCCGCTTTACGACAGGAAATATTTAAAGATATAACAGGTGGCACAACATGCCATTCATGTTCATAAACCGAGCTGACACAACTAAAATGAATATTTTACCAAGATACCAATTCCTTTTCTCGACCCTCCCAGTTTCCTTCTCTAAAGCAGACTGGAAAGAACTCAGAAGAAAACGCTGTCATTTTATTTGGGCTGGGAGACGTCCACGGAAAACGTGGGACATATTAACGGATCTCAAGGAAAAGGGCAGCCTGGGAGCACCTCATTTCTATAATTATTACTTAGCTACTCAATTGCTCCCCATTCTTAAACTAATATCCCAAGGGTTGAGAGGAAGTTGGTATTATATAGACGAAAGGGACCTTCAGTTTACACCCCTTAACTGTCTACCATGGATCATAATGCCCTCAGATCTGAAGCAAATACAAAATAAATGGACTCAACAGACCCTGACGGCCTGGCTGGAAGTTAGACAATGGTGGGAGATCCCCACTAGGGTTTGGAAATATATTTCCTTAACCAGGTTACCCAACTTCCCAGCTGCAGACAGGGACCTGGTGCTTTTACGTTGGGAGCAACAGGGTCTTAGTTTCCCTTCACAACTTGTACAAGGACCAGAACTTAAATCCTTTAGTGCACTACAAGCATAATTTGGGCTGCTTCATAAGGACTTCTTTAAATTCCTCCAATGCAGGCATTGCCTCACCACTGTGATAAGCATGGCAGCCTTGACGGCTGATCCTCCCATCCCATAATTGCCACTTATCAGAATGGTAGAATGTGTAACACCAGGCAGTTTAGCTCAGATATTTATAAGGCATTGCAGGAGGGGATGGGCACACTGTTGGTTCAACAGACACAAAAGAAGTGGCAAGAGGAAATAGGGCAAGAACTTACAGAGGAGCAGTGGGGCATGATATGGGATGGCACCCACAAAACCAGGGTATCTCCTACTTGGAGGTACTTTCGTTGGTGTGTAAACATTAGATTTTTCATTACCCCGGTAATTTCATGTCACTACTCATCCATGCACACGAATACGTGTTGGAGGCCTTGTGGAGCAAAGGGCAATCATAGTCATATTTTTTGGGACTGCCCAGCTATTCAGTCTTTTTGGTCAGAAGTTATGCAAGGGTTGGTAAAAACCTTTAACCTGTACAATAAACTTACCTATGCAAATCTGGTGTAGGGCATCCCACCGGAATAATTAAACACCCCAAGTCTAAGATACCTTTTTTATGTCCTGGTGGCAGCTGCCCTCAAGGCGATAACACAAAAGTGGTTAACACCCAAGCCCCCTCACATACAGTTATGGAGAAGCAACATTGAACATATCAAAACTATGGAAACCATCACAGCTAGATTACGATTGCAAACCAACCAATTTAATTCTAGATGGCTCCCGTATTTTGATTTTGTTGAGGTGGAGGGTGGAATGTCTACCTTGGAACAGCTCCTACAAGTATGACCAATTTTAAATACCATTTTATGCTACGTTACCCTAACTGCGAGTGGCAGTCTCCCTTATCCCAATCATGGCCCATATAGTACTTCTCACTTGATTATTAGAGCTGGTCATAATATAGATATGTAGACTAGACAAAATGACACTGAACTTGTCAATGAGTTGTACTCTTCTTTATAGTTATATACCTGTAGTTGTATTTTTATTATATGCAAAACATAATGGTGTTGTATAATTTCAAGGCATTAGTGCTCGGTGGACACTTCATCAAGATGGGACTTTGGAGAAGATGGAGATGGAATACATGGTGCTGGATGGAAAGTCATCCTCCATTAAGGGCATTTTTAGTACCTGGAACAAAAAACACCTATGAAGGACAACATCGATAAGATGATACAAGGACTTTGATACATTCTGATATAATGTATATTAACCAGTTAACATACAAATAGTGGAATATATGAATTGTGCTATTTTGGCTTCGTAATAAAAGTATAAGTTAAAATAAATATATAAATCTCCATGTGTTCCCAAGCACTCCGTGCACCCAACATTGCTTTACCGGCCTGTTTGAGAATAAATCTCTCTTTGTTGCCACAACTTAATTCCAAGCAGCCTGCAGTGCTTTATTGACCTGTTTGGGAATACATTTTTCTACTTAACTCAGTGCAGCCACCAGTAATGCTTTTCATGACTTAATTCAACACAGTCTGTAGTGCATTATTGACCTGTTTGGGAATAAATTTCTCTGTGTTTTCTTTTTCTTTTTTTTAGTTAGTATGCTTTTTTCTGCATCCCTGCCTGGTGGTCATTGGCCTTCTTCTCCCTCCAAGCTGCATCACCTGCCATCCCTGGGACTTACCTCCGACACATCAGTGCCCCACCAGTTACCCCCATAGTGGATCATTCCAGGTTCCCCAAGCCTGGTCAGAGTTACAGCTGGATTGTGGTCGGGAGCCCAGTGAGCAGTGTGGGGCCTGCAGAGGTTGAGAAGGCTTCACTCTGCTGCAGGTCAGGGAGGTATTTTTTTTGCTTAGGTCCCCTCCCCCTGGGCGTTTCATGGGCTAGGGCCCAGTGAGCGGTGGCAAGCAAGCGTACAGACATCCGGACCAGGAAGGGCCTACTCTCCCCTTGTGGCTGCACAACACTGCCTCCCTGTGGTCACCCAGGTGGCAGTAGCATAGTGCAGCAGGGATCCCCCCTCCCCAGAGGATTAGAACATCCTCTGTGGTGCTTCCCTGCGTTTTCTACTTAACTCAATACAGCCACCAGACACCAGTAGTGCTTTACTGACCTATTTGGTAATAAACCTCCCTCATTTTTTACGACTTAATTCAATGCAGCCAGTACTGTTTTACTGACCTGTTTGGGAATAAATTTCCCTGTGTTTTCTACTTAACTCAACAATGCCACTAGCAGTGCTATACTGACCTATTTGGGAATAAATCACCCTTTGTTAAGTTTGTTTTCATGACTTAATTTGAGACGGCAGCCAGCAGTGCTTTATCGACCTGTTGAATAAATCTCCCTGTGTTTTCTACTTAACTCGATGCACCCACCTGTGCTTCACTGACCTATTTGGGAATACATGTCCCTGGTTTTACACACGGTGCAGCAGTGTAGTGTTCTACTTAATTGCCCACACTGATGTTGTGTGATTATTCTTCCGTGTTCTTGACAACTATTTTTTTTTAAACTCTTTATTTTCCAATATTTAACCAGACGAACAAAGACAAACATACAAGTACAGGGTATAACACTTTATAATACATTGAGTCAATTACTTCAAGTAATAGATTCAGATATTACATTGCATCTGGAGATGGAGGAAAATAATTAATTCCATTTAGTGAAGGACACTCTGCTCTTTAGACATTTAAAGAGAGTTCTCATGTGGATTCTGATTATCTCCGTAAGGACTCTTCCTTCACCCTAAGCCCTTGCTTCCAACGTGGGTTCTCGTGAACTAGGTAATTTGGGAGGAAAATGGACCCCTCCCACCCCATCCCTGTTCCTAGCCCTTGAGGTCTATCACTTTATGGTACAAAGTCCTTCTGTATGTCATGATGTATGTCACCCACCTTCGCCATTGTATTTCAGATTTTCCAATGCAACAATTTACTATGGCTGTGAGTTTTTCCATCTTTTTTACTTGGGACATAAGGTCTTGCCATTCCCTGATTTTATGGGGCCACCGATCTAACCATCTCTTGGTTATTGCTTTCTTAGCAGTGAGCAGACATATCTGTATTAGTTTTCTGTTGGGCATATTTCTTGGCCCCCTTTCTAGGTTATAGAAAAGGTATAAATTCTCTGTTAACTGAGTCGGAGTCCCCATCAAGTCCCCCAGAGCAGTCTCTAAATCATTTATGAAAGATTTGATAATTGTACAGGACCAAAAAATTTGACCATGGGTGACTGGGTCCTGCCCACAGCCTCTCCAGCATGCAGATGTTAGAATTGGGTTGTATTTTGCTTGAACTGCCGGTGTTTTAAAAAATCTTACTGTATTTTTCCAAGCAAACTCTTTCCATTAATATGAGGCCGTACCCACCCTCAGATATTTAAGATGTGCGGCCCACTCAATGGTGTTCAACTGCAACCCTAGGTCTTTTTCCCAGGATAGCTTAACCATGTTTCAATTATATTTATAAAGTTGTAAAAAGGCCTCATAAAGATATGAGATCATGTGCTGCAGTGGGCTGTGTTCTTGACATTTACCGCAACCATTATAAAATGATTGCTTTGCTAACCTATTTGGGAATAAAAAATAAATCTCCCTGTATTCCCAAGTACTCTATGCACCCAGCAGTGCTTTACTGACCTATATGGGAATACATTTCCCTGTATTTGCACCGAAAGACTTACCTACCATCTGATATTAAAAAATTTAATTAGAAACATGTATCATTTCCATTATGGAAAGACAGGAAGCTAATGTTTCAGAGCCTTTAGGCAAAAACCATGGGTGTTAAAAAAAAAAACAGTAGAAGCACTTCTCAGGCAACCCAGGGAACAATAACAATGGTGCAGAAAATTCAGGACATTGCAGAAGTAAATTGTTGTGGTACTCAGAGGATGAGCACAAGGGCCATCATAGTGCAGCAGCCAATCTTAGTAAACAGAGAGATAGATGATAATGAGACTGAGGAGGAAATTGGTGGAACAGATCCTGAGTTTGTAGTAGATAATGTACCAGTCAGTCTGTCAAGTAGCAGTAGTTCTTCTGGGGAGTGGTATGAAGAGGAGAAATCTAGGGCCAGAAAATGAACAAAACAGACTTATAGGCAAGGCAAGGCTAAGTGTATTTATAACATGGGCACCAGAGATATGGCCAGCTGATTGGCAGACAGCCATCACGTGATCATGCATTCATTTCTTAACACACAGTTTGTGGTGCTCAGGTACCCTTTGCAGATTAGGGGGCACAGCCACACTTGTTATTTTCTGACTGAGTGTATTCCTAAGTGGCAGCCATGTAAATGTGTCACTAAGCAAGAAAGCGCCGCTCGCTGCAGCATAGTGAAATCCGGAATACTAGGGACACTTCCCACCAACCTGCCCAGCAGAACTCCATGCTTCCCGGCAAACTTGGTGCTTATAGCTGCAGGTGCCTGGTGCATGTTGTTTGCAAAGGATGAATATTCCCCAGTACCTATGTGAGCATGTATGTGCTGTGCCATCACACACTGTGCAGCACATTTGAGCCAAGAGCAGTTGGACCCTGCTGCTGTGTGAATACCGATCCACCCGCCCAGTGGACCTAGTGCTTCAGGTGCCACTGTCCCACACTCATTGTTACCCTCGGTCAGCTGCTCCACTTTCAACCATGTCAGGTCCCTGAAAAGAATGTAATGATGTCTGCCCACCCCCCCCACACACACCCCTGCACTGCAGCAGACAGTCGCACCCACCCAGAGGCACTATCCCCGGACACTTAGAGAGAAAACAGTATGTGTCCAATTACTGATCAGCAGTGTCTCTGTTTGCATGAGAGCTACTGCAAGAGACTGAGCAACGGACAGCTGCAGAAAGCGAGAGAGAGGCAGCGGCAGGCAGTGACAGAAGGACAGACAGAGAGGTGAGTGACAGGCAGCAGGGGTGGCATACGTGGTCAGAAATAGAGAAGGGGTTCAGTGGGAGAGCCGAGAACATGCATAATTTTTCATTCTGCAATGGTTGTCCCCTCCATTCCCATTATTGGGTCTTGTCTCCCATTTTGTGTGTCTTTTGTGTGCATGACCCTAAAGACAGAGAGAGAAAGTGATAGGCAGGCAGACAGACACCCACTGCTGTGTTCGTTTCCCCACAGAATCTGTCTGACAGGACGCGAGAGAGCTGTGCATTACACTGTAGTTTTCACAACATAATAGCAAGTTCAGGCCACTCCTTAATTGTATTGTGTGGACCTGTTCACCACAAAGTTCTCTTTGTAGAACTATGTTTGCTGTGGCAGAACACAGATCAGTGTGGTAATGCAACCTTAACTAGTGGAAGAACACAAAATAGTTCCCACATTTCTTCCCTGTTATTCCACTGGTTTTTGTCCATTTTGTCCACATGTGGCCCATGTTATAAATGCAATAACCCACTCCAGGGTGTGCAGTTATTGGGGATTAATTAACACCCTGTGTGCTGTGAGGACACTCTGCCTGTGGCCTCGTGCCTCACAACACACCCAGGGTGTTGATTAATCCCAATAACTGCACACCATGTCGTGGGTTATTGCTTATTTATATAGTTCTCAATCCAAGCAGGCTCTGAGTACTTTACAGAGTTAAACAAGAATCATAACATCAGACTTTTTTTTTTTTGCCTCCTTTCTCAGCCTGCCACCCCTGACCCATCGGGGGATACAATTGACATCCCACTGCCTTCCGCCCTACCCAGATGGACCCTAGATCCCCATGGAGCTGCAGTTATACCCCTGGGTGGGGCAAGGCAGGCGTAGGATACCCCGTAACTTACATTTCGTCGGTCCCTGGGTCTTATCGAGCGGGCGGAGGCACATTGTGGTCACAGCACAGTTATCCATCTTCCTAGCAGTGGCAGGCTTGTTTTCACTCTCCCCGTACTGTGTGCAACTCCCTTGATGTCATGGTGCAGAGCGCTGACGCCCACGCTGTACCATAGCCAGCCATCCCTTAAGGGGCTTGCAGTACTCCGAGGCTCTGCTTGGAGTCAGACAAGTGTACAGGCATCAGTCTGTTCCCTCCCCAGAGAAGGTGAGCCATCATAGGATGCTCAAGCCTGTCTCCCCCCTGCCGACCCACCAGCGACCTGAGTCCGAACCCGGGTTGCCGGCGTGGTGTCCAGCGCCTCAATCCTCAGCACCACTGGGCCAGCCCCATAACATCAGGCTTATTAAAAACAATAATAACACAAGGTAAAATCTGAAATCAGTAAAATTAATATTTTTCAGAAAATGCTTGAGCAAATAAAAAGATTTTCAAAGGGGCTTTAAAGGCCTCCACAGTGCTGATCATATGAATGTATAAAGGGAGTGAGTTCCATAACATAGGAGCAGCCTCTCCAAAAAGCCCTGTCTCACGAAGATTTTAGCCTAGATGGAGGGATGACTAGAAGACTAGCATTAGTGGAGAGGACAGACTGGGTGGTAGGGAGACAGAAGCTCTTTCAAGTAGTCCAGTCCCAGACCACGTTGGGCCTTGTATGTTAACAAGCAGATCTTGAAGGTGATGCGTGAACTTCAAAGACAGCCAGTGCAGCGGACACAGAACCCGCATGATGAGGTCACTTTGCGAGGAGCCCACTATTATCCAGGCCACAGCATTCTGCACCAGCTACTGCCATTGCATCAAACCTTCAGATAGCCCTAGGTAAAGAGTGCTACAGTAGTCCAACCTAGAGGTGATGAAAGCATGGATAATTGTCACCGTGTCCTGCTAGTAGAGCGACTGATTATTCTTGGCCCGATGTTGCCAACTGAGTGTTGTCACAGGCTTCTCTTGTGACTTTAATTTGTTGGCATTCTCCCATTTTGAGTGTTACCACTGTTGCTGCTGTTTTACAGTGGGATGTGACCTGTAGTTGGTTATAATAAGAGCTGGGGGGTGGGGGACTACGCCCCCCATGATGGAGGTCGCTTCTACTGCTGGACGGAGGATTGTGGGAGCATGGTGGCTGGTGTCGGTGGATTGCTTGTGCAATAATTTACACCACCAACTTGATTGTCGCTGTGGCATGGGTGAACCGATTGTCACTAGGTCCTCCTGGCCTAAATATTGCTCGAGCCTGGTGATGTTCCACAGGTGATAAAAACCTGATTGGACAACAGAAGACACCTGTTGCTCAAATGTCAATCTGCCATCCAAACTGACCCCCAAGTTCCTCAACATATCAGCTGCCGCGAGAGCTATTCCATTCACAGCAGACACCATGACCTCTGTCTTATCTGGGTTGAGACATAACCAGTTTCAGGCCACCCAATTGTTAATTTTGGCCAAACACCAACTCAACACCAAAGCCACAGAAGCATTGTCAAGAGAACAAGACAGATACAACTGAGTATCATCTGCATAGCAGTGAAACAACTGAGTATCATCTGCATAGCAGTGAAACTCAACATTGTACTGCCTAGTAAACTCCCCTAATGGCAGCATATACACAGGAAACAAGATGGGGGCGAGGATGGAGCCTGGCGGAACTCTGCAGGACAACGTGGATGCCTCCAAGGTAAAATTCAGCAGGGCAACCTGCTGCATTCTCCCAGTTATATAAGACTAGTCAAACCAGCCCAGAACTGCACCTATGAGGCCCACATAGTTTCTCATTTGATCCAAAAGCATCCCGTGATCCACTGTGTCAAATGGTGACAAGAGATTCAAGAGCACCAAGACTGAACGTTGCCCTTGGTCCATTGCAAGGAGGAGATCATGGGTCACCCTGACGAGAGCCATCTGAATGCTGTGCTGAGGCTGAAACCCAGACTGGAGAAGTTTATAGATGGAGAGAGACTTCAGTGAGTGGTCAGTTGTTCTGCCACCACCTTCTCATTTACCTTCCCTAAAAAAGGGGAAGTTAGAGACAGACCTGTAATTCACTAGAACATCAGGGTCCAAGGAAGGCTTTTTTAGAAGGGGTTTGCCCATGGCCTTTTTCAAGGCCGATGGAAAGACACCCTTCCTCAAGGACCCATTCACGAGCTTCACAAATACTGGACCCAGGAACTCAACACAGCTGAAAATCAGCGACTTTGGTCCCAGGTCCAGCATACAGTTGGTGAGGCACAAACTAGAGACCACCTACAGCACCTCTGCCTCTGAAACAGGTCAAAACTTGTCCCAGACAGGCAGGTCTACATCACCACAACCAACCCAAACTGGGTCACGTAAAGAAATTCCAGACCAAATGGTTGACACCTTGTCAGCAAAAAACTGTCCAAACTCCTTGCACTTTTCTGTGGAAATTGCTCTGATTGACTACAGACAGGGAGGATTTAACAACTTGACAGTGTGAAAGAGCTGAGCTGGGCAATTCTTCCTTGCAGCAATCAACCGTGACAGGAACTCTGCCTTTTTTCAGGTGGATTGCCCATTGATATTCAGCATAGTGACTTCTCAATGCCAATCTGTCCTCCGCAGACCAGGAGCTTCTCTAAGAATACTTCAGTCTTCATCTCTTTGTCTCCAACCACCGCAACTCAGCACAGTACCATAGTGAACTATGACAGGAGGTCAAGGGATGAACATGGAAAGGTGTAATAGAGTCTAGGGCAGCTGTAAACACCATATTATAGCACTCCATGGCCATCTCAGGATCTTGTGCACATGCCAGCAACAAATCCAAGACATTCAGTGCCTCCTGGAGTTTGTGAAGCTCCGAATTATGTTTTGGATGGCACCAGGATAATCTCCATGGGGAAAGGGGGGGGTAGTTAAACAGGAGATCTCACACTGGAACACAACTGCATGATGATCCTACCAAGAGACCAGATAAACCTTGACTGCACTGATGTCAAGTCCTGATGAGAAGATGAGGTCTAATGTGTGACCATGCTAATGGGTTTCAGAGACAACAGCCCGTTTCAGTCCCAGTAAAAACATCAACTGGAGGAGTTCCTGTCCAAAGTGCCAGGATTCATCATTGATACAGGCATTAAAGTCCCTCAACACCAACAACCTGAGGTGTCCAACATCTGTTTGGCAATAAAGTCCACCAACTCCTGCAGAAAATCACTCCCTCTGCCCGTGGGTCAGTAAATAAGAATGATCCTGTAACTGACACCTGTACCACATCTAACCATCACACATTTAAAGGATCTGAAAGTGCAGTGAGTCCCAGAGTGGATCTAAAACAGATGGCCACCCTGGCCCCTCTGCAATTCCTAGGGCAATGCACCACAGAAAAAACAAGCGGAACAGAGTCCCCCAGCACAGGACCAGCATCATTACCCAACCAGGTCTCCATGATGCAAACGAGGTCAGCTGAGGAATCCATGATGAAACCCTCCATCACCACCATCTTGTTCCTCAGCGATCTTACATTACAAAGAATGGACCGAAGGGAAGGAGCAGTGCTGACTGGATGGACTACTTCCTGCTCGTTGAAATTAGGCAGGGCCCTGAAAAGAAGAGCCAGGCATGATGGACTTCGATCCCGATTCCATACCTTCCCCAGGCATCTTGTGGACCAGTCCTGCCCTCCCAACCTTCATACCTAGGACCTCTTCTGTAGTGTTTGCCCCTTCTTCGAAGGAGCCATGGTCCCCCGCAGCAGCCTAGAACCTCTGCAGAGAGAACCAGTGAGACCCCGTGAATGGCCAGAATGACTGCAGGCGGTCACCAGAGTAGATGTGCCAATTTTTCCTAAAGCCTCTACACACAATTACTAAAACTAAAAATCCTGTAGATCTCTTTTAGAATGCCCAAAACTCACAGTCAAATCCCAACACACACCAACACAGTCACAATCTCAGATACAACAACATCTAACTCATGCAGATTTTAAACTACCCTCTATACCACTCAGGACCCTAAACTACACTCTGTACCACTCAAGACCAAAATCACCTTGATGCACACAAAACTACACTCAGATTCCAACACATTCACCCCCATTAACACAGATCATAAAACAAGAAACTATAATTCATCTGTAACACAGACCCACACCACCCTCAAAAGCAATCCCCCAACTAATAAATACAAAAAACTAAAACATGCTAAAACAAAGGAGAATCCAACAGTCAGTTTGTGGTGCACCACATAACAGTTCGGGTGATAAATGGTAAAATAAATACAGACAATACTTGCTGAGAAAACTAAAGAAATCTCTCACCAGAGGAAACTTTAAAGATAAAAATTAAGCCATAAATGAAGGCATCAGTTGAGCTCTAACCACCACCAGTGCAATTTATGGCCTGAAGGCTCTCCCCAACCCCGACCAGTCAAAACAGTCTTCTGGGAAGAGTAGCCCATGAATCCACAGCTGCAAACCAGTCAACAAGTGGCTGAATGCTCACCTCCAGCAGGCACAAAATGGAAAACCTGCCTGCACCTGGCCGCTTTCTTACAGCAGTCGCGCTAGGAATAATGGTGGTGGTGGGAAAAAAAAATATAGTGGGGCAAAAGGAGACACCCACACATGCAGAAGAAAAACAGAGGCCAGAAGATGGACATGCTTCCAGAGGAGTAGAAACAGAAGCGATAGAGCTAATCAGAGAGGCTGTGCAGGTGGACATGGAAAGACCTCAAAGAGATATTGGCAGTGCTAGTAGCTATGGTGGTGGTGACCATACCCTCCTCATAAGCAGCAGTGCAACAAAATCTGTTAAATCCATGGTGTGGGATTTTTTCACACAAGATAAATCATCTTGCAGCTATGTAGTTTTCAGATTATGCAAAACAAAATTAAGCTGCAGTAAAGCGGGAGCTCAGATAACTTATCAACAGTGATAACACTGATAAGACATATGAGCAAGTCTCACATTTATCAATATCAAAAAGCCCAAAAGGAGTACACACAAGCTGTTGCACAGCTGTACTTTGACGAGAAGGATGTATGATGTTAACCAAGGTGAGAAAGTAATTAATGAGGAGGGGGAGGATGATGAAAATCCGCCTTCCAGTCAAAGCACAAAGTATAGCGAGGGGAATCTCCAGCAGAAATAGGGAGGTGATCCTGCCCCTCTATAGGTCACTGGTCTGGCCGCACCTGGAATACTGTGTACAGTACTGGCGCCCACTCCTGAAGAAGGACATCAGATTATTGGAGGGTGTACAGAGGAGGGGCGACAAAGATGATTCAGGGATTAGAGGGATACACCTATGAGGAGAGGCTGGGCGAGCTGAACATGTATTCCCTGGAGGAGAGGAGGGATGGGGGGACATGATTGAAACATTTAAACACTTAAAGGGGATTAACAAGACTAGCACAGAAGGGATTTTCCAGATTAGAAGGGGGAGTGTCATGAGGAGGCACTAGATGAGATTGGAGGGGGGAAGATTCAGGAGGGAAGCCAGGAGACATTACTTCACTGAGAGGGTAGTGGATAAGTGGAATACTCTGCCGGAGGAGGTAATAGCCTGTAGCATGGTAGCTCACAGCTTTAAGAGGGATGGGACACAGTGAGGGGGGTAATAATGAGGAGAGGAGGGAGGGAGGGGTGGTGGGCAGCTGTGGAGTTGAGCGGCTAGCAGTACAATCAAGCAGATTCAATAGATCGAGAGGCCTGTTTCTGCTGGCATTTCTTTATGTTCGTATGTTCATATCTTCCATTTCTTGTTTCTTAACCCCTTTGAGTCCACCACCACCAGAGCTTAACAGGAGTCGTATATCATCCATGACCACAACATCCATCCCTCATGGGGGTAAAGGTCAATGGAAGCAGCCCAAACAAATCTGGTGATGTCAGCCCGTTTAACGGCCATCAAATTTCTTTGACAGGCTCTTTTGAGCAATCACAGAAATATAACCTAACAGGCCTGAGGCAAGCAATTAACAAAGACATTTGGGGAGATAATAGCCACAGAATTGCTCACGTTTTCCTTTGCAGCTAACCCAGGTTTCAAGATACTTATGGAAATCGCAGTGCCAAAGTACTAGGTCCCCAGACGGATTTATTTCTCAACTGTTGCCATCCTAGATTTATATGACGTTGTTTGGGAAAGTGTGTCTGATGCACTGAAAGGTTCAGTGGGCAGAAAGGTTCATGTCAGATATGTGGACCAGTGGCCAGACGACTTGACTATATGGCTGTGACTGACCATTGGGTAAACTTTCCTCCACCTCCTCATCCTCCTTTTCCACATCATCCAGTGGCACTGTCAGCAGCAGCAAGAAGCAAGGGACTGTGCCGGCCCACTGGCACAGCAGTAGCACTACCACCGGTGGCACTGACGACCGGCATTCAGGAACGAGTGTGGTGCCTCAGAGGGTCAACCAGGAGGAAGTATGATGACCGTCCCATGGACAGTGTTCCTCCACCGGGGGGGGGGTCATGGCTTCCCGGTGTATTAGCGACACTCAGTGGAGGCTGAGCGTGCAACTGCCGGGACCACTCTTCAGGGGGAAGGTGATGGCGGATGTGCAGGAGTGCACCCCAACCATGTTGATGTCATTGCACATCCGCGCCTCCGGGGAAACTTACAAAGAAAACCCCTGGGTTGGCCGCACCATGAAGCCCCTGGGCCTCCACCTGAATGACACCCCAGAGGTAAGCCTCAGCTGGGGCCTCTGGTAGATCTTGGTCCCTGGGGAGCCCCACCACAGGGGGAAGCTGCAGGCCTCCCAGTCTAGGCAGCCTGGGGAGGATGCCAGGCATGACGTCAGGATGCTGAAGAGGAGGTACATCCCCCACACTGAGTCAAGGTACTAAAAACAGAATTAAAAATAAAAAGAAGCAAGGGACTTTCACAGTTTGCAGGCAGACGGCATTATATATTTATGGATCTGAAAAAAATCACAAAGCAGAACATCTTCTTGAGGGCCTTCAAGAAAGTTTGCTGAGTGACTGACTCCAGAGTGCTTGCAACTTGGGGTTATAGTGTCTGACAATGATTCAAGTATCCTGAAGGTAGTAAGGCTTGGTAGCTTTATACATGTGCCGTGCTTTGCACATACTATAAACTTGGTGGTAAAATATTTCACCAATGGAGACTGAAATGTTCAGAGCCTGACTGCAGTTGCCCACGCTAATGTGCACCCACTTTAGCCATTCTGTAAAAGCCCAAAAGTCGTTGCAGCAGACTCAGGTTGAACATAGCCTTCCTCTCCACCAGATGATACAAGAAGTTCCAACCCAGTGGGATTCCACTTACTATATGATGCACAGAATGCCTGAACAACAGAAAGCCATCCATCAATAATCCAGTCCAACATGACGCTGGGAAAGGAGATGTGAATATCAGCCCCAATCAGTGGTGTCTGATGAAGAATCTTTGTTGTGTCCCTATAGCCTTTGAAGAGGCTACCCGAGTGGTAAGCATTGAAGATGCTAGGCTAAGCTATACACTACCCATAATTTCACTCATCAAGCTGAGATTGGAGCTTCTCAACTTACAGTTTCTCAACAATGATGATGCCAATGCTGCATCACTTGTGAGAAAAATGTTACTTTCATGAGTGATCAATGCATTATAAATATGTGCAAAGCTGAACATTACAATTCGGCCACACTTTTGGATCCTTGGTTTAAGGGCACAATTTTATTTATTGATTTAGTTTTTGTGTACCGGGTAGGTGCTCTAGACTGTAAAGCTGCCTATTTTCAGGCACAACCCGGGAGGTTACATACAAAATGGTAAAAAGCTGTAGTTTAATATTGAAAAGTTCTTCCAATCACATGACTGTAAGAATCTGGAATATTATCGTGCACTAATTATTGAGAAAGTGTCAGCACGTATACTTTAGAAAATAACTAAATCATCAATACCATTATAGTCGCATTCAGATTCTGCACAAAATCTCATTGAGAGGGAGGGAACACAATCTGCCACCACTGCTACTGCAGCTGGTACTACCACTGCTGATGTTTATGGCTGCCAAACACCAACCAGAACTGCTGCTACTACCAGCGTGGCTGCTGCTATACCACAAGAAGACAAACCATGGTGGGACATGCTGTCAGACTGTGGGCTGATAAAGACAGCCAGAAAGGCTCAGTCAGCTACTGTGGTACCAGAAGTCCATGTTACAAAAATGGTGAAGGATTATATGGAGGAGACTGCATCTCACCACAAATGAACCATTTCTGTATTAGCAATAGAAAAAATCGGTATGGCCTTCGTTAACTGAGATTGCAGTTGAATACCTCAGTTGCCTGCCCTCCAGCACATATTCAGAATTTTCAGTGCTGCTGGAGCAATAGTGAATGACAAAAGAACGTCTTTCCACAAAAAATGTTGAGGCTCACTTTTCTAAAAATGAACCTGCCAAAATTCAAAAACATATGCTGTCCAAATTTTATGCAGGCTGACACTAGCACCCAGATGGCATTTCACACAGATGATGATGATGATGATGATGACGGTGGGCTTCTGTTTGCCACTTGCCTTTCCACCTGTCTTTCTTTTGTCTTCTCTTTCTGTTCTCTTCCTTAAGTTCCATTCATTTCTAATCTCAAACAACCATCTACTGCTGGTTCTTTCATGTGTCATGGAGGCCGAACCTCACACCAGCAGTTGAAGGGCCATCACAAAGTATTCAGCTAAAAACAGCACGGGGTCATGATGTCGCAGATGAAACCATGCACATCACACCCGCACATGGAAAACAGCATTCAGCAATGCAACGGTGGCACATAATGCCATCTGCACATGAATGCCACACACCTGATCCTTCAGTTTGCTTTTTTTGTGGGGGGCTTTGCCCCACACCCCCAGAGTAAATATAATCAACTCCACGGGGGTGTGGACAGCGGGGCAAGATAAAAAGCTGACTGTGGCACATAGTCGTGGCCGCACAGTTGTAATGTAAAAAAAAATTCCCATGCAGGGTTTCAAACCTTGGTCTTCCCCCTCACCTACTGCTGGGTCAGGTGCTCTACCCATTCCACCACAGGAGTGGCTCAACTGAGCACCTGACCGGCAGTGCTTACATCTACTTCCTCTTTGGTAGGGAGTGACTGGAGGTAGCGATATAGTTGTATCGCTCATATATCCCTGTCGCTGTCATACCATGTGCTCTATTGACCGGGCGGTTCTATATGTGCGGTTTAGTCCACACTATACTGACCTGGTTCCGCTAAAAAACAATATAAAAGACTACACATTAGTGTCACTAAGTTTTTCAGCCATTTAGTTTTATTGCCATTTCTGTTAACTGAGATTCAAAATGTATTAGGCTCTTAAAAAATACATAAATAAATGTATTTCTTCAGGTCCAGATGGAGATTTTATTTTTTTAAATGTTTGCTGCAGTGTCCACTTTTCCTTCTCTGTTTCAGTGCTGGACACATGGACACATCTGAGGCTCTGGTCCTAACTAAGCTATCCTCCAGGTATAAATTGTTTTCATCCTAACCTGGAAAATAAATATAAAAGACTAGAATTTAAAAACAATTATGTTCCTGTGGACTGACTGACCATTACAAGAATAAAAATAAAAATCCCTGATCTTACTGTCCCTCAGGTCCAACTCCAGACCCCCTGTGCCACTCCCTCTTACAAATATAGTCCACCCTCTATTGTTACACTCTCAACCCCACACCTGGTGCCATAAAGAACAAATTCTGGTCAGAGCCTGTACGGCTGTTCAGGGTGATGAGAGCTTAGTGAAACAGTAATCGGAACTCTTTCCACACCAGAGTCAGCCGTACAGAAGATGGCCGGGAGAACAGAAGCATGCATGTGCAGTTCAATACCGTGACCAAGATGGCCTCTGCACCAGAACTGTGCATGCGCGATGATCATGCATGTGCAGTTGGCTTTGGTGGCCATCTAGGGTACGCTGTCACAAGTTCAAGAATTACTGGACAGAAAGTAGTGCCCCACAAAGGGTGTGTGTTTCTATTGCCGGCAGAGGGAAAGGGCCATAGAAACATACAGGACTGGAACTGTGCCCCTGCACTGTGGAAGCACACCGGAACACTGTCCAGTCACATGCTTCCACAGTGCTACAGAGATACAATGATAGCAATATGGCTACTGAACTCCGCCCATGCAGCCTTAAAAACTGGTAATGGTATAATACTGTTATGGGCTTTTTTTCATTATTTCGAGTAAAGATAATGATCACACCTGGGATCCTCCTTTTCACCTTTCCAACTAGCAACTCTGATTACTGACTCCAATCCACTTTCAACCAGATGCCCAAGTATGCCAATACCTCCCCCTTCACCTACCCTTACACACATCCCTCTCACACCTTCTCCTTAGTGATATCACATAGATACATTTTCCTAAACACTTTTGCTTTTAGGAAACATCTACCACCCCTCTTCACTTTTCACTGAATGCTACCAAAAAAGTGACAAATCAATTTGCTGTCTTCCTCCTCCTCCTCCTCCTCTATCCATTCCTCCTCCCACTTCATTGGACACTCTCCTGCCTTCCTTGGTTGCACTTGCACCTGACCAGTCTGTCAGAAACAGCTTCTTCTCTCAATTATATATGGAAATAATACTTGCTGGGTATCATCATCACTACTACTGTACATGATATAAGCCAAGATGTTCTGTGGTTAGAGAGAGAGGTGGAGAAGTGGTGTTAGGGAGGATGTGACAAATGGGACAATATTGACATAGTTTTGGAGGGTATGAGGATCAGGGTGGAAGAGCGTACTAGAGGGACTGGAGAGAATGGGGGGATATGACTTTTACTCAAAATAACAGAAAACCCAGAACTGTTAGTGGATGCCAACCACCCATGCATTTCTTTATGGTCCATGGCCACAGCAGTTGGGGAGCTATCTGTATCTGGTTCCAATAATGGGGAAGAATTTAAATTATTTTCATAGGAAGTATTTCAGGGGGTTAATCCTTTGGGCTGCAACCAGATTTAGAAAGTGCTAGATGTCAGGGATGATATACAACACTATTTTACAGCATCTATTGGTTATAACCAGGTTCTACAATAAATAACCAAGTTCTGCCTTGTTCTACTTGATTAAAAAATCCACAGAAGTATTTTGCATGTTTGGGAAAGTACATGTAGTACTAAGAATGGTAAGTTTTGCAAAGTTTTGGTGCATTGAGAATCCAATGCACCAAAACTTTGCAAAACTTACCATTCTTAGTACTGTATGTACTTTCCCAAACATGCAAAATACTTGTGTGGATTTTTTGATTGAGTAGAACCAGGTTGAACCTGGTTATACCTGGAAGAACCTGGTTTTACTTGCTAGAACCTGGTTATGTCTGGTAGAAACTGGTTATAGCTGATAGAACTTGGTTCTGCCTGGTTCTACCTTGTAGAACTTTTTTGGGTTCTACTCAGAAAGTTCATGAGGTAGAACCTTTAGAGATCTGCATAACCTTATAGGTCTTAAGGCCCTTCTTTAAGGCCTCCACTGAGGGGACCACCCTCAGAGACCTGGGAAGTTAGTTCCACAGGACAGGGACAGCCATTTGTAAAGTGTGGCCCCCAGATGTCTTAAGACTGGACCTGGGAACTGCCTGGAGGCTCACCTTGGAGGAGCAGAGGGGGCAAGCAGGGCAGTAAGTGGACTGGAGATCACTCAGATAACATAGTCCAAGTCTGTACAGGGCTTTGTAGGTCAGTAAACTGACCTTGAAGATGATTCTCCACTTCACTGGCAGCCAGTACAGGGCACGCAGTACTGGGGTCACATGACATGACCTCGGGAAGGTAAGTCAGCAACTTGGCTGCTGCATTCTGCACCAGCTGCAGATGTTGCAGGACCCCTCTACTAACCCCGAGATATAGAGCATTACAGTAGTCGAGTCTGGAAGTCACAAAGGCATGTACCAGTGAGAGCAGGTCATCTGGTGGGATCAAGGCTTTAATCCAGGAGATGTTTCTGAGATAGAAAAAGCCACTCTGGACTAAGGATGATGCCTGGGCATCAAGCGTCATTCTTTGTCCAGAAAAAACACCCAGATTCTTAACCTTAGTGGAGGCCACAAAGCTGTAGGAACTGAGCACAAGGCCAGGCATCTCTGCTGTAGCCCCAACACCCTACTGATGACCAGGCTCAGTCATTAATACTTCTATCTTATTCAGGTTAAGTCTTAGCCAATTGGAGGACATCCAGTCTTGAATCTCGACCAGGCATAAATTCAGTACATCAGCTGTGCCAGATATCCCAGTTGAAAATGACAGAAACAGATGGGTGCCATCTGCATAGCAGTGAAAACCTGAGCCATAATGTCTGACGATATCACTCTGGGGCAGCATGTACACAGCGAACAGCATGGGAGAGTGGACTGAGCCCTGGGTTACAACATAGAGCAGGGGCTTTGGGAGTGAGGAGAAATTCCCCATTACCTCCCTCTGCATCCTATCCCTGAGGAAGAACTCAAACCAGCTTATGGCAGTGCCAGCAGGTCCATAGTATTCCCTAAGATGATCCAACAAAAACCCATGGTCCACTGTGTCAAATGCTGATGAGAAATTTAGTAGAATGAAAACTGACCATTCCACTCTATCTCTAGCACTGAAGAGTTTTACTGTGCACCCTGACCAGCGCAGTCTGTGTTCTGTGCCTAGATCTAAATCTGGAATGGAGTAGCTCATAGATGTTAAAAAGTCGTAAGGTGTGCCTCAAGCTGGAGAGCCACTGTCTTCTAAATAGCCTTTCCCAAAAAGGGAAGGTTAGCGACAGGTATATAATTGGCCAATCAGTCTGGGTCCAGCGATTTCCCAGAAAGGTCTTCACCAGCACATACATACATACATACATACATAGTTGCCAGCAGATTAGGCCTAATGGTCTATCTTGTCTGTCCATCGCAGCTCACTGGTAGTGCACAGTAACTGCTCTACCTCCCCCCCATTGTTTCCCCTCTTCCCACCTGCTTCCCCACCCTGTGCAACACTGGTGCTCACCTTACCCCCACTCTGTACCGTGCCCCTGTGCCTGTACCAACCCCTCTTGAAACCTTCCACAGTTCCCATTTTTACCAGCTCATCTGACAGTGCATTCCAGGGTGCCACCACCCTCTTTGTGAAATATTGCCCCCTTGCCTCACCCCTGTACCTCCCCACTGCTAACTTTAGATTATGGCCTCTCATAGTCCCCTCCTCCCTCAATTTGAACAGACACTCATTGTTCCCTCTGTTGAACCCCCTCAGATATTTGAAGGTCTCTATCATATGCCCTCTATTCCTTCTATCCTCCAGAGAGTACATGGTCAGCTCTCTGACACTGTCCTCACATGACAACCACTCCAGACCACTGATCATCCTCATCATCCTTCTCTAGACTCTCTCCAGCAGTGTGATGTCCTTTTTTAGGCAGGGGTGCCAGAACTGCCCACAGTACTCCAGATTTGGTCTCACAAGTGAGGTGTACATGGGAAGCATAACCTCCATTCTCCTGGATGTTAACCCCTGACAATATGCCCAAGCATTTTGTTTGCCTTAGCTACTGCTTTCCTGCAATGCTCTGAGCGGTTCCCCTTGGTATCAATCATAACCCCTAGATCCTTTGCCATTGTCATGGAATTCAACTGTACCCCCCCCCAAGTGATAGGTATACGAAGGGTTCCTAATACCCAGGTGCAGAATACTGCATTTGTGTGCGTTAAACCTCAACTGCCACATGTGGGCCCAGTTTTCCAGTTTCTGCAGGTCATCCTGTAGTGCCCTCCTTCCCTCCTCGCTATCTACCATTGCCCCCAATCTAGTATCATCAGCAAATAAACTAATTTTACTACTGACCCCCTCCTCAATATCTGTAATGAACACATTAAAAAGAATAGGGTCCAAAACTGAGCCCTATGGGACCCCGATGATGACCCCTCTCTGGGTGTCGAGATTTTGCCCCTTACCATGACCCTCTGCAGCATCCTTCAATGCAATCAGAAAGGACCCTTCTGAAAGGGAACACTGGACTAGCTCAGCGAACACTGGACCCAAAAATTCCACATACAGCAGCTCACCAGGAAGCATATAGAACCAGCGTGCAGTTCTTAATAAGTGGGCCACAACTCTGAAATCACCTCACAGCCTTCTTCCACCGATACTGGCCTAAACTTGTCCCAGGCAGGAGGAATGCTATTTGAGACAACCAGCTTCCCTCTGCTGGGTCACAACAGCCCAGTTGGGGTTATCTCAGACCTGATCGAGGACATCTAGTCAGAGAAGAACTGAGCAAAATCTTCACACCTAGTGGATAAAATTCCTGTTACTGGTTGGAGACAGGCAGGATGTTATAGCCTGTTCATAGTCCAGAAAAGCAGAGTTGGTCTGTTCTTCCCTGCACAATCTCCCTGGACAAAAATGATGCCTTCTTGTGAGAGATTGCTCTCTGATATTCACCATAGTGAGTTCTCAGAGCCAGTCTATTTTCATTGGTCCTAGACTTCCTCCACTAACGCTTCTGTCTCCGAACCCTGTCCTTCATCTCCCTAAGCTCCCCGTCAAATTAGAGGAATCCTAAGTGAGGAGACCTGAGTAAGAAAATCATTCTGCAGTTATTCCAGTAATTAGGATATTGATACTGAGTCAATATTCTATCAGTATTATAATGGCAGGTCTAAATACCACTGGTAATAGTGGTGGGAATAGGACGTACCAGCTTCTATATACATATATATATATATATATATTTTATATATGTATCTACCAGCATATAAAGAGGAGAGCTTCAGCCAGAAAATCCAAAACCTTTCCCCAACTTTCGAGAAACATCTGCTCTCTTGCTCACACTACACATGTGTGTCTGTCCAGAGCTAAAGTTTTTATGGCCAAGGTTTTCCATTGACACCCAGGTGTTTTGTAAACACTGGCAAGCCAAAACTAACATCACTTGTATCCCTCTTGGTTAAGGGTCCCACCCTTCTTCTCCCATATCCTCCTTTCAAAATAAGAGGGATACCATGGTAACCCCTATGGATCTAGAGAAGATTTAAGACAGTTCATGTGCGACTGCCATTCAGAATGGTCTAACCTCCTGACAATCTCAGAACTACTGTAGGTAAGTACCTATGGGGATATTACACCTACTACAGACAGATGAAATGGTGGGGTTAAAGAGATGTTGTGAGCTCCTTAGTGTGGAGCAACACTTATCCTGTCTGCAAGCCTATATCAGCGAATGTCTGTTAGGGTACATTTTAAAATTTAATTCCACTCCAGCAGTAAAATAAAAAGAATTGTAATTTCACCCCCCTCTGAAAGTTGGCAGCAGCTTCCTTCACTTCCTAGTGGCAGCGAGATCCCCCGCTCAGGCATGTAATGATGGTGACCAGGGAAGTAGACACACTAAGATTAATAGGGGTCCTTTACATCCAGTTTTTAACATAAATGTGGCCAGTTTGCAATTAATGAAGGACACTGTCAGAGTAAGACAGCTCGTTATTCGAGCAGTGTCCTTCATTAATTGCAACTGGCCATGTTTATGTTAAAACTGGATAAACGTGACTTCATTGACTTTATTTAAGGCACTTCAGGCACTCCCATGGTTGCACGTCATTATGTGCCTGAGCGTGGAGGCAGATCTCAGCTACTAGGAAGTGAGGAGAGCTGCTGGCAACTTTCCAGGGGTGAAATTACAATCCTTTTTATTTTACTACTGGAGTGGAATTAAATTTTAAAATGTACCCTAACAGACAATCACCAACATACACTTGCAGATAGGGTAAGTGAGCACCAAATCTCACAACATCTCTTTAAACTTATGCACTATGCTTGGGGACAATAATGTCTATGTATAAGCAAACTTTGATGCCTTGTATTTATTGCAAATGAGCAGGTCCATATGCGACCTCAAAACAGCACCCCAGTTTTTGCCTGTAATTTCAGCCCCCAGGTCTCACTCCCATTGAGAATTAACCTTCTTTGTATCGTCTGGGAAACGCACGATATTCTGTCTTTCCATTTTGGCTGTAAATCCCTTAGGAGACACTCTGGCACCCAGGAAAACCTGCTACAAGGGGTACAAAGCTCAGTTCTCCATTGGGTTTCACCAGTGGTGCAAGTGGTAGACAAGAAGTACAGGAACTCGGGCACTGGCAATAATGAAATACAGAATGATGATCTTCAATCTAAAGGATAGCGGTGTCAAGTCACAACTATCTAATTTGATGCTAATAGATTCAGTTAGAGATATTAAAGTATTTCTAGGAAAATAGCATTGTCGTACAAGTCAAATGGTGTTATGGAAACTCTGACAGCAGATCACAGACCCAGAAACTGTCACTAAGTTGATGGTTTAAGAATTTCAGTTTTAGTGTCAGTGGGAAGAAGTACAGGAACGCAGTTCCTGCTGCAAAAAAGGTACAGGAACTGAGTTCCTGTGCGTTCCTGCTCACTTTCATCACTGGATTTCACCCCCAAATGTTGACCAAATGCCCCAGCTTGCAGATATCAGTACATACGAGCGAGGGGAACCTGGAATTGCTCCTGTAAGTCTGAGAAACTTTTGACAACTGTCCTTGTATACATGTCCCCAATACATAATAGCCCATTGCTTTCCTATGCCCTTAATTTACCCCCTCCACATCCCTTGCCAGACTGGACATCCTGTGCCATGTCTTTTACTGCCTTGATACCAACTCACCCTCTAGTACTCATCACTGCTTCCTTTAATCCTCCCTATTCATCCAACTTCTCCCCTCATGTTGTCAGTTCCACTGTGCTTTCCTCATCTCTAAATACCGGTTTGGGTCCCTCACCTCATACCTATTCCATCTCTTTGGCCCCATCCCCTCCTCCTACTCCCTGCGCTCAAGAGACCCATGCACATTCTCCCTTCCCCACTCACAGTCCTCAGCCAGGAAATGTGATTTCTCATTCTGTCTCCCCTCCTTCTGGAACCGTCTACCCTCCTCCATCCATCTCTCCCCCCCTCTTTTCCCTCCATTAGATGTCAGCTAAAATTCCTCTCCCCTCCCTCCTGCTTCCGCCAGCCCACTTATGGAACCTTTTCTTACCCTTGCCTAGCTTTTTATCTCCCTTTACCTCCATCTCTCTCTCCCTTCCCTCCATTAGATGCCAGCTAAAACTCTTATCTGCTCTCTCCTGCTTCTACCAACCCTCTTCCTGAACCTTTCCTTACCCTTACCTTGCTTTTGATGACCCCCTTACCTCCCCATCCCTGTTAACCTCATAGTTCCGGCAACCTCATTGAAGTTTATCAACCTGTTATGACTCCTACTTTCAGCACCAACTCAGCCTCCCTTCACTCTAGCAGTATACACTTTGAGTTTGCCCAATTTGCACAGGTGAATTTTTTTTTTTTAAACTTTATTTTTATCTTCTCGTATATCAAGAATTTCACAGCTCAAAAAGCCTTTCAACTTGGTACAAGAATCATCAAATACAGAGTGAGATAATTTTAGAAATTTACAGTTCATTAGCTTGTGTTAATGTCCTTTTTTTTTCCTTTAACAGGGGTTATTCAGGAACTGGCCACTGCACCTCTCACCGAAGAGACCATGGGGGCAGACCAGCATTGCCCCTCGGCTGTCTCCATCCAGAAGAGCAGTGTACCAAAATTCACTGTTGGTTAAATCATTCTTATATTCCACAAGATAGGGCATTAACCCCTAGCTCAATGTTCGATCACACAAGGAAACTATAGATTAATATTTAAATTCTCTAACAGCTGCTTACAAAACAATAAACAAATAATTCACAACTCGATTTGCATGGTCAAGTGTCTTTCTTACTAGCATTTAGTTGATTGTTAAGTCACCTCCGGGGTATACTCTCCACTCAGTCTCCTTCACCAGGTTCCCCTCCCAGCATGGAGGTGTTAACGAGCCAAGTGGACCAAGTCGACATAAATTTGTACAACTTTAGATGGACAGAGGCTGTGATCCTTTCCATTCTTTCCACCTCCTCCATCTTATGAAACCACATGGAAAGAGTTGGGGGGGTCTGGGGAAAGCCATTTATGGATGATGCACTTAAGAGCTACCAGCCTTAATATGTGAAACAATCTATGTTTCCCCCTGATGTTCACTAAAGATTTCTCTACACCCAACACCAGTAGCTGGAAGGAACAAGCATAAGGAAACCCCAAGATGCTGGAATCTGGGCATGTATCCTTTGTCAGAATGCCTTTAGTTTTGGGCAGCTCCAAAAGGTGTGCCAATGAGTGCCCCTCTCTTCACAGTTCCTCCAGCACTGGTCAGTGTTCAGAGGGTTAGAGTGTTTAGTTCAGTTGGGGGCCAAAAAATATCTGGTAATTAGTTTCCAATTAAACTCTCTCTCCACATTGGGGAAGAGGTGACAGCCCACCCTTTTTCTAATCTTAGAACCAAGACGACTGGGGAAATCTGTTCACCCTCCTCTTTCTCCCAGCTTGTCCGTAGTCCCTCCCTGGGGGAGGGAGCCTTCTTTATCAGCAATCTGTACAACTGGGATGTGGGTCTTGATTTTGCCACCAGCTTAACCCACCAAAAGAAAAGGTCTTCAAGGTCTGATCTGGGCCTTAGGACTAATTCCCTGTGGTTTCTATGCCTGAGAAAGCTTCTGACCTGAAGAAATCTAAAGTGATCTGTGGGGCAGATGAGGCCTGCCATTGCTCCAGATAAACTTCCTCAGGGAGACAGATCCTTCCAAAAGCCTCAGGGATTGAGATCGGTAAAGTCTGAAAGAAAAACAGGAAGCAGGGTAAAATATTCATTTTAACTACTTGTACCCTACCGTAGAGGGATAAGGGAAGGATTTTCCAACCCGCCATGTCGTATTTAACTGCATGCAGGAGTTTTTAATAATTATTTATGAAAAGCAGGGAGGTATCCACCGATACTTGCACCCCCAAGTACCTAATAGTATTTTTAGGTGTCCATGTGAATGGGAAGGATGAACTGAAGCCCCTCGGAGAAGCTCCACTTAGAAGGAGGGCCTCCAACTTACTCTGATTTATTTTATAACCTGCCAGATCTTGATATGTATTTAATACCTCCAGGAGGAGGGAGAGAGTTAGGGGGGTCAGCCAGGAAGATCAAGGTGTCATCTGCATACAACACGATTTTATGTTCAATGCCTCCCGCCTTTACCCCTTTTATCGATTTATGGTTTCGAATTGTAGGTGTGAGGGGCTCCAGCGAGAGGGCAAATAGAAGTGGTGACAGGGGACAGCCCTACCTGGTGCCCCTGCCTAAGTCAAATCTTATTGAGGCACAGCCATTAACCTTCACCAGCTCCTCTGGTTTTGTATAGAGGGATATAATTGCCCCAATAAACTTATCCCCCAGGTCAGATTTCAACATGGTTTGTTGTAAGAAATACCAGTTGACCTGGTCGAACACTTTTCCAGTGTCGACCCCTATGGCCATCTAGAATTGTTTTTTGCCTTTTTGTGATGTAATGACATCTAGGAGTCTTCTGATGTTATCCTGGATTAGCCTGACTTTAATAAAACCAGTCTGGTTGTGGTGTACTGGTTTACCAATTACTATTTGTAATCTACTGGCCAGGATTCCGGTGAATATTTTAAGATCTGTATTCAACAGCGATATGGGTCTGTAAGAATCGTATTCCTGCGGGTCTTTCCCAGGTTTAGGTAACACCGTAATTTGGGCGTATCCTCAGGATGGAGGAGCTAATGCCTCTTCCTTGGTAATCGAGTTAAAAACCCCGAGTAGGGTGTGCGAGAGATCTGGGAGGAAGGCCTTGTAAGGAGGGAAATAATCCAACCCTGGAGCTTTTCAATTTTTCAGATTTCTCACCTGTTGTTTTAATTCTGCCTGGGTGATTGATACACCTATGGCCTCTGCTTCTGCTACTTCCAATGATAGTAAGGTAAGTTTCTCTAGATAGGAATCTACCCACTGGGCATGTTGGGGACCCCCTTTCCTGTTTGTATAATACTTCATAGAAGGCTGCAAATGCCTGGCTATCTCTCTTAGTTTGTTTACCAGAACAGAGACAGAGATACTAAATGAAGCTATACCCATATTGAATCTTAATGGCAGGGAACTCACAGAGACTGAAATTTCTGTACTAAGCAAAGGACTCTTCTTTTCACCCACCAGGGGTTTGGACTCATTTCAGTTGGAGGTTGACCTCCAGAAGTTTTATAGAAAAATAAGATTAGCGGACTGGTTTGGGAATAGGGAAAGAGAACAACAAACCTGTAGAGAAGACCTGCAAAAGGCACTTAATATTAAATCCACATTTAACCCTTCAAGAGGTAAGGACAACATATTAAGGTCGTAGAACATCAAATCAGAGAGATGTTAAACACTAAGGCCCGGATATTCAAACTGCGCCAGGCTGTGGTGCAAGCCTGGGCGCAGCTCAACTTTGTTACGCAGGGGTGTGGTCTGGGCGATATTCAACAGAGCTGCGCTATGGTGCAGCAGCTTTGAATATCACACCCTGGCCACCCCCACTGTGCATGGCGCAGTGGCACTGCGCCAGCGCAATTGTCAAGCAGAGCATGGAAGTCATGCGAACAGAACCCATTGTGCCATGCAGCACCTGCGATATTCAAAGGGACATGCAAATGGGGCCATAATTTATGCAAGGTGCACAGGGGACCATTTGCATCTCATTATAGCCCCATTGCATGCCATTAGCATGCCAGGTCGCTGATCGCGACTTGCGCCTGGCGCCTGCCAGGTAGCAGCCGTCGACCGACGCCCCTGCAGCCCGATCGCTGGCATTTGTGTGAAGAATAAGCCTCCGTCCAATATCCCTGGTGGTCCAGTGGACTCATCGCTGCCGATCGCGGGCATTTTTAGAAGAATAAGCCCTCGTCAATATCACTGTTGGTCCAGTGGACCGATCAAGGCATCTGTAACTCAAAATACCCCCTCACTACCCTGTGGCCCAGTGTAATAATTCTCCCCACCTGCACCGAGCCCTGCTTGCCTTTCCCGTCAGCCGCGGTGGTAGAATTGACTACTGCTGCCGCCCGCCGCCGCTGTCGCCGGCCACGCCAGCCACAGCGTGAGCCATGGGCGCAGCCCATACGAGAGCTAATGTCTGTGGTGAATTCATCACATATTGGACTGTGTTATGATATGGTTGCACGCCCATTGGCTCACGCCAGAACCAATGAGCGGCAGCCCTACCGAGCTGTCAGTTGGTGGGCTGTCGGGCGGAAGGCGTGGTGGGGTGCTGCCCGCCGCTGACTGGGGAGGGGCGGCTGGGGCTAGTGCTGGGTGGGGTGGGAGGGGGTACACTAGACCACCAGGTAGGTTGCGCCATGCTAACCTTTGAATATTCAGTCTAAAAGTTTAACACCAAACTATAACAATCTCACCTAAAAGGAGAGGGAGACCCTACGATTGCTGGAGCAGGACAGGACTCTGGTGATTAAACCTGCGGACAAAGGGGGAGGTATTGTGCTATGGAATTATGAGAATTACAAAGTAGAATGCCTTAGACAGCTAGGGGACACAGAACACTATCAGATCCTTACTGGTGACCCAACCTCTGAAATAGCAGAAGAAATCAAAGAATTTTTAGAGTTCGGGGTAGATCAAGGTTGATGTACAGAAGGAGAAATGCATATGTTAATTAATAAAAATCTGAGGATACCTAAGTTCTGTGTACTGCCCAAAGTGCACAAGAATGCACAAAACCCACCAGGGAGACCAATAATTTCTGGGATCGATTCGATCTTGGAACCACTTTCCAAGTATGTGGATTACCATATACAACCGAAGGTACAGAAATTGAGAACATACATTAAGGACAAGAACCATGTTCTCAAAATAATGTCAGACTTTAATCAGAAGGGTCAGGATGTTCACAACATCTGGATGGTGTCACTTGATATAAAAGACCTATATATGAGTATACCCCACCAGAAGGGACTGGCAGAACTTGAGTTGGCATTACGTGGCAGGGAGGACAAATTTCCACCTGAGGAGTTTTTGACAGGGCTAGCGGAGCTAGTTCTGAGTAAAAATTATTTCCAGTATGAATAGGAATACTATATGCAGGTCAAAGAAACAACAATGGGGAGCACAATGGCTCTATCATGCGAAAACATTTTTATGGGAAAGTTTGAATCAGAACACATATTTGAGGCTGTAAATAATCCTTTCCTGAATAACGTAATAATGTGGAGACGTTTCATTGACAACATTTTGATTTTATGGGAGGGAAGTGAGGAAGATCTTGAGAGAGTTGGACTTATTTGAACACATAAAACATTAACTTAAAGTTCACGAAAGAGGCAAGCAGAGATCAGATCTCATTTTTAGATCTGCTTATATATATAAAGATAGAAACATAGACTTGACGGCAGATAAGGACCACTTGGCCCACCCAGTCTGCCTGTTTCCCTACCTACTGGATAAGCTACAGATTCTAGTTAACCAACAGCCTACTTACTTCCTGCCACCCCCCACTACAATTGCCTTATGTCTGTCCCACGCATGTTTGAATTCTTCCACTGTTTTAGACCCAACAACCTCCCCAGGAAGGCGGTTCCATGCATCCACCACTCTCTCCGTGAAAAAGAATTTCCTCACATTACCCCTGAGCCATTCCCCCTCTATCTTTAAATTGTGCCCGCTTGTTCTTACACATCTCTTTTTCTGAAAGATGCTACCCTCCTAGACTTTGTTGATTCCCTTGAGGTACTTGAACGTTTCTATCATGTCCCCGTCCCTCCTTTCATCAAGGGTATACATATTAAGCTCTCTCAGTCTCTCTTCATATGGTTTCTAGTGCAGACCCTGCACCATTTAGTTGCCCTCCTCTGGACTGCTTCCATCCTGTCTATGTCCTTGCGTAGATGAGGTCTCCAAACTGCACACAGTACTCCAGATGGGGTCTCACCAACTGTCTGTACAGAGGGATAACCACTTCCTTTTCTACTTATGATGCCCTTCCTATGCATCCCAGTATCCCCTGGCTCTCCTTACTGACTTCTCACATTGCTTACCAACCTTTAGATCATCTGATATGACTATCCCTGGTCCCTTTCCATTTTTGTTGTTGTTAGTACCTCCCTGCTATATGTACTCTTCTCCTGGGTTTTGTTTCCCAGGTGCATTACTTTGCACTTCTTTGCATTGAATCTAAGTTGCCATATGTCTGACCATTCCTCCAACCTTGCCAAGTCCCTTCTCATCCTTTCTACCCCCGTTGTGTATCAACTGTGTTACAGATCTTTGTGTCATCTGCAAAGAGGCATACCTTTCCTTCCAGATCCTCTGCAATGTCACCTATAAAGATGTTAAAGAGGACTGGACCCAGTACTGAGCCCTGAGGTACTCCACTAGTGACACCCCTTTCTTCGGAATGTGTTCCATTCACTATTACCTTCTGTGTCCTGTTTTGCAGCCAGTTTGCTACCTAGGCTACCACCCTGGGACCCACTCCCAGGCTGGCTAACTTGATTATAAATCTTTTGTGCGGGACTGTGTCAAATGCCTTGCTAAAGTCTAGGTAGGCCATATCCACAGCCCCTCCCTGGTCTATTACTTTGGTCATCCAGTCAAAGAAATCAATTAGATTCGTCTGACATGACCTTCCTGCTGTAAATCCATGCTGCTGTGGGTCCTGTGCCCCACTGGCCTCTAGTTACTAAACAATTCTTTCTTTCAGAAGTGATTCCATCATTTTCCCTACCACTGAGGTCAAACTAACAGGTCTGTAGTTTCCTGCTTCTGCCTTACTCCCGCTTTTGTGAAGGGGAATCACATCTGCCCTCCTCCCGTCCTCAGGTACCACCCTATCCTCCCATGATTTGTTAAAAAATGTGGTCAGTGGTGTCACTAGGTCCTCCCTTAGTTCTTTTAGGATTCTGGGATGAATCCCGTCAGGCCCCATTGCTTTGTCCACCATGGCCCAGATATTCAAACTGCACCAGGCTGTGGCGCAAGCCTGGGTGCAGCACAACTTGGCTGCGAAGGGGCGTGGACTGGGCGATATTCAACGGAGCTGTGCCATGGATCAGCAGCATTGAATATCACACCCTGGCCACCCGCAGTGTGCATGGCACAGTGGCACTGCGCCAGCACCAGTGGCCAGAGTGGAGCAGGGGGATGCGCTAGCACAAGTTCCATTGCGCTATGCGCAGCAACCGCGATATTCAAAAGTGCACATGTAAATGGGGCTATAATGTATGCAAGGTGCACATGAGGTCATTTGCATGTCATTATGGCCCCATTTGCATGCAGGTGCGTCGATCCCTGACGACTTGTGCCTGGCACCCTGCCAGGCAGCAGCCGCCGGGGACCAACGCCCCCTGCAGCGCGGCAATGTGCCCCACAGCCTGATCGTGGGATGCAGTACAAAAAAGAATATTCCAATATTCCTGGTGGACCGCCCGATCATGGGCTAAGTAAAAAAAATTGAAATCATATTATCCCTGGTGGTCCAGTGGACCGCTGCATGCCCGATCGCGGGCTATGTAATGAAAGAGAAATCCAATATCCCTGTTGGTCCAGTGGACCTGTCTGCCCGCTCGATCGCAGGCTAAGTAAATAAAAAATAATGCCAATATCCCTGGTGGTCCAGTGGACCTGTCTGGCTGCCCGATCACGGGCTGAAGTGAATAAAAGCTTATTCCAATATCCCTGGTGGTCAAGTGGACCTGTCTGCCCACCCGATCACAGGCTGAAGTGAATAAAAGCTTATTCCAATATCCCTGGTGGTCCAGTGGACCTGTCTGCCCACCCCATCACGGGCTAAGTAAATAAAAAATAATGCCAATATCCTTGGTGGTCCAGTGGACCTGTCTGCCCACCCGATCACGGGCTGAAGTGAATAAAAGCTTATTCCAATATCCCTGGTGGTCTAGTGGACGTGTCTGCCTGCCTGATTGCCGGCTGAAGTGAATAAAAGCTTATTCCAATATCCCTGGTGGTCCAGTGGATCTGTCTGCCCACCCGATCGAGGGCTAAGTAAATAAAAAATAATGCCAATATCCCTGGTGGTCCAGTGGACCTGTCTGCCCACCCGATCGTGGGCTAAGTAAATAAAAAATAATGCCAATATCCCTGGTGGTCCAGTGGACCTGTCTGCCCGCCCGATGGTGGGTTGAAGTGAATAAAAGCTTATTCCAATATCCCTGGTGGTCCAGTGGCCCCCCTCCCCACCTGCCCACTGATCCCCACTGCCCTGCTTCCCCCTGTCAGTGGTGGGCGGCAGCACCCCACCTGCCCCGCCGCCCGCCGCTGACACCGTCGGTGGGGCTGTACACCCATTGGTCCACAGCGTGAGCCAATGGGCGTGCAGCCCATACCGTACTACTCATTCCAGATATGGGAGGGGTTAGGAAAGACAAACTCCAATGGCATCCTACTCCTGAACAAATGTGCAGAGCATGGCCTGGTCATCACGGACACCATCTTCAGACAGAGCGACAAGTATAAGACTACTTGGAGACACCCTCGATCCAAGCACTGACACCTCCTTAACTATATCATTGTCAGAACCCATGATCGAAAGGATGTCTACATCATGAGGGCCATGCGAGGAGTTGATGACTGCTGGACAGACCATTGTCTTGTCAGATCTGTCATGAACATCTGGCTCACTCAGAAACATCAAAGGCAGCCAAAATCAATGCAAAGGAAATTAAACACCAAGTCCCTTCAAGACTCAGTGGTTCAAGAGGACTTGCAGCAACGTCTCCAAGCAAGGCTCTCTGCCATGCCCACAGCTGATGATAACATTGAGAGATACTGGAAGGAGTTCAAGACCGCCATCCACTCAGCATGTGCTGAATCTATTGGCTATGTCACCCGGCATCACCAGGACTGGTTTGATGAAAATGATACCAAGATTCAAGACCTGCTCAACATGAAAAGAAGAGCTCACTGCACATGGCAAGATGACATCTCATGTCAGCAAAAGAAAGAGTCATACCAGCAGCTCAAGGCAGAAGCTCAAAGGAAGATCCGAGACATCAAAAACAAATGGTGGCAAGACAAGGCCAAGGAGATCCAGTTCTATATTGACAAACATGACATACGGAGCTTCTTCCAGGCTACAAGGGCGATTTATGGTCCAAGCTGCCATGGTCCCACTCCCCTCCGATCTCAAGATGGCTTGATGCTCCTAAAGGGAAATGAAGGCATTCAAGCTAGATAGAAGGAGCATTTTGAGACACTTCTGAACCGCGAGTCATCTGTGACAGATGCCACTAGCAATTCTGTCCCTCAACACCCTGAAAGAGAATCTCTCGACAACCCTTCTACCATCAAAGAAGTAAGACTTGCCATCAGGCTGGCCAAAAAACAACAAAGCTGCGGGACCATATGGCATACCGGCTGAAGTCTACAAGGCTGGGGGCAAGGAACTGGTACTAAAGCTCCACAAACTCATTCTCCGAATTTGGAACAGTGAGGAGATTCCAGAGGACTTGAGGAATGACTACATTGTTACCATCTTCAAGAAGGGAGACAAGTCAGTGTGTGGAAATTATCAAGGCATTGCTTTACTCTCCACCGCAGGGAAAATCCTTGACTGTATTCTTCTGAACCGTCTCCTTCCCATTGCTGAAGAAGTCCTGCCGGAATCTCAGTGTGGATTCAGACCATCTCGCGGGACAGCCAACATGATCTTCACTGCCAGGCAGGTCCAAGAAAAGTGTCGGGAACAACATCAGGACCTGTACGTGGCTTACATCGACTTGACAAAGGCCTTTGACTCCATCAATCGTGAAGCCTTGTGGAAGGTGCTGGCCAGATTTGGCTGCCTTACAAAATTCATCAAGGTCCTGAGACTTCTGCATGACCTGATGACTGCCAGTGTTCTCCATAATGGTTCAAAAACAGACCCGTTCATCATCCAAACTGGGGTCAAGCAAGAGTGTGTCATCACTCTAACCTTGTTCTCTATCTTCCTAGCAGTCATCCTAGTCCTCACCAAAGGCCACCTTCCCACTGGAATTGACATCGAATACAGAATGGATGGAGGGCTCTTTAATCTTGGATGTCTGTGTTCAAAGACCAAAGTTTGCAAGGCATCCGTCATTGACCTTCAGTACGCTGATGACTGTGCCATCCTTGCACACATCAGGAGCGACATCCAGTCTGCACTAGATCTCTTTTCGGAACCTTACCAAAGTCTGGGACTCTCACTTAACATCAAGAAGACCAAGGTGCTCTATCAGCCTGCTCAAGGCCTTGTAAATGGCCCTCCACACTTCGCCATCGAGGAACAGACCCTGGAGACAGTCGAACACTTCCTTTACCTCGGTAGCCACCTCTCCCTAACAGCTAACATCGACGATGAGATTCAGCACAGGATCCATTGCGCTAGTACCTCATTTGGGAAACTGCTTCGGCGCGTCTTCACTGACTGTGACATACGAAAGGACACCAAGATCCAGGTATACAGTTTGATTATCATCCCTACCCTTCTTTATGGATGTGAAACTTGGATGGCTTACTGACATCATCTAAAGAGCCTGGAGAGGTACCCCCAACGATGTCTCAGAAAAATCCTCCGCATCATGTGGGAAGACCACCGCACTAACGTCAGTGTTCTCGCTGAGGCCAATGTCACTAGCATTGAGGTAGTGATCCTCAGACATCAATTCCGCTGGACTGGACACTGTCTACAGATGGCAAACTCTCGACTCCCCAAACAAATTTTATACTCCCGGCTCAGTCATGGCCAGAGATCCCGTGGTGGTCAAAGGAAACGCTACAAAGACACACTGAAGGCATATCTCAAGAAAACAGATATGGACATCATGAGCTGGGAGGAGCTGGCCACCAACTGATCTCAGTGGGACCAGAACCTCCATCAAGCGGGGGCCTGCTTCGAAGAGAAACTCCTTGCCATCGAAGCTGAAAAGAGAGAGCGTAGGAAGGAAAGGGAAAGAAACCCTAGCCAGTGGGCAGCTCTCCCACATGGAAACATCTGCAATTTCTGCAGACAAATTTGTGGGTCTACAATTGGATTACTGAGCCACCTCAGGACCCATCAGTGAACCATGATAGAGATCATCCTCGAATTGAGGGATCACCGATGATGAGCCTGAAGAAGTGGTGAAAGCCACGAAACTGTTGCCCCATTTATAAGTGTGTTTAATACAATAAAAGCAGCTATTGTTTGCTAATTATCGTGTGACTTGCAGTGGAGTTCATCCTTGTTTTCGGTTATCTGAGTTTTGTTTACCAGAACCCCACCAGGGCCCTTACTAATCTTAAGGACCACCCGGTTCACTGCCTCCCTTCTTAGCTGTGCAGCCAGTACAGTACTGGCCCTATTCCCATGCTCATAGTACGTTTGCCTAGCATATCTAAAGCTCCCCTCTATTCTTCTGTCTATTACTTCACTCAGTTTTCTTCTAGCATCTATCAATCTTGACCCACTCATGGAATCTGGGTTTTGTTTATGTTGACCTTCTAGTGAAGCTATTTCTGACTCAAACTGGGTTTGGAGTTGTTGGGACGATTTGTTTAAGTAAGAAACGTAAGACACAATCTTCCCCCTCAGATATGCTTTCAACGAATCCCATAAAATCGAGGGGGAAATGGAATCATTCTGGTTTAGTTCAAGGAAGGACTTTGTTTCTTTAAGCAACTTATCCTTGAAGTCCTCTTTGTTCAGGAGGCCCACGTTAAACTGCCAGGATGTACCTCCTCTCCGGTGGGTTTAAACAAACAGACATACTCTTTGGTGCATGGTCTGAAATCGTAGAGATTTCAGTGCATAGGTCATCTACTGTGTAGGCCCATTCCGATAATAGTAGGGAAAAAATCTAACCTTGAATACTGGTGGTGTCTGGGTGAATAGAAGCTGTAATCCCTGACTCTATGGTTATGGTACCGCCAAATGTGTAAGAGCCCAAATTCTCTCATGATTCTCTGCAGAGTGGAGGCTGACTTAGACCTGTCCAAGGTGGGGTTAAGGACCGTGTTAAAGTCTTCTCCCACAGTGTTTACCCTCATGGGTTCAAAGCCCTCCTGGGCCACCTTATATAAGAAAAATGAAAGTCTCAGGGTTTCTTTGTTTGGTGTGTGTATATTAAACAAGTTTATTCTCTTGTCTCCAAATTCCCCAACCACCCTGACAAACCTTCCTTCAGGGTCTGTCTGGACTTCTTTAACTTGTAATGGTATATTCCTCCGCAACAGAATAGCCACCCCTCGTTTCCTAGTATGGCCCTCGTAGTGGGAGGCGTAGACCTTTCCAGCCCAAGACCTCCTCCATTTTTTATGTTTTTCAGCCCCTAGGTGGGTTTCTTGAAGAAATGTCACATCAGCTTTGAGCTTATTCAATTTGTGCAACACTCTGGTCCATTTGATCGGATTGTGTATACCCCGGACATTATATGTAACTATTTTAAGTCCCCCCATCGTGAAGGCCTTGGATTGGAGAGGTTCCGCCAGGACCCTGTACTAGTACCACGTAAATCAAAAAAATAAACTGTTGAACACAAATTAACATTCTTACTAACTTGTTCAAAACACTTCTCACAATATTTACTTATAGGGAACCTTATACCGAGAAAACGTAACTTTTTATTTTTCGTTGTAAGGTTATCAGGGAGAGATAAACCTCCTCCCAATGACCCCAAGGTGATATTACCCCCTCCGTCTACCTCACCTCCACTCCCCCATTTTAAGGAGGTAAGCAGTGGGGAGGAGAACAATGTAATAAAAGCTAAGCTGTCCCCTCTCTGACAGTAGAGCCAGTTAGGGGGAGAGGGTCATCCCAGGAAAGTGCCTCTGGGCCCTCTAGATTGAATGCAGTTGCCCCAAAAGCCCAAACCCTCCAAAGCAGGTAATGAATACTTTATAATTGTTACCCTTCATCGCGGCAAAAAATACCACCTACCTGGGCAGCCAACCGGCTGCTTGCAGGCCTACAACCCAGATGAGAGGGGGGTGTACACTTGAATTCACCGCAGTGAGGGACAACTTGATACTCCATCCCAGATCTGCACGAATAACACATTACCCTCTGACCCAGTCTGCTAAGGGCTTAAACTATTGTACCACCAGTTCACCTTGCAGCAGTCACTCAGTAATTAATGTTCAAGTCATCCAATCTCCTATTAGGCCCTGCGTTCTGGTCTCCAGGGTTGCGTTCGGCCGAGTCACCTTTTGCCTGGGCTTTTGCTTTCTGCACCTCTTTCCATAGGTCCTTGTTTTTATTTTTGGAGCTTCTCTTGGAGCCTATTGAACGCTGCCATCCTGAGGACTGTAGTTCCTTCTCCAGGAAGCTGGGTAATGCATCTTCTATGGAAATGCCCAGATCCTTCAAGAAATCCCTTGCCTCCTCGATCTCTTCAAATCTGTTGGTGCCCTCCTATGTAAGGACTTTCAGTCACGTTGGGTACTCTAAAAAGGCTTTCAGGCCCTTTTCCTTCAATTTCCTCTGAATGGCTAGAGCTCTCCATCTCTTTTGCACAGTAGCTGGAGTATAATAGTGCTCGAAATAAAGGCGGACATCCCCAAAAAAGACTTCTTTCTTGCCCCACTCGGTGCGAAGAACTTGCACCTTCACTCTGTAATCCATGAAGACCATCACAATTGAGTGTGGCCTGGCTGAATTATCTTTCGTCGGTGCACCCAGTGACCTATGTGCTCTTATCAAGTTCAGCTGTAACTTCGCTGGCAGAGGGAGGATTTCCTTTAACAGCCCCTCCATGAATTGAATCATATTCCCCAATTCTGTGCGCTCTGGCAAGCCATGCAGCCGAATATTACACCTTCGGCTGCGGTTTTCTAGGTCTTCAACTGTGTTATACAGCTCCAGCTCCCGTTTGTGTAAGTTCAGGAGGGCTGAATTGTGTCTGTCTAGGGTGTGTGACTGATCTGCTGCGGCCTCCTCCAGTTTTCCAGCGCAGTTCTCAAGAGCTCTGATGTCCCGCGAGTTATCTGCCACCAGGGACTCAAATTTCTGCAATGTGTCCCCGATCTTTTGTAATTGCCTCACGAGTTGTCTCGATGTGATAGTAAATTCGGGCTCTGGATCATTATCCATCTGTATGGCCTTCGAGGTGGCTTCCACCATTACTGCAGCAGGGCAGGGTGCAGGGGAGGGCTGCCAACTCAATGTCACTTGTTTCACCGGTTTCTGCGATGAACTCACCGCCGATTCTTTATTTTTCTGTCTGGTGGACATATCGGCTGTTATGCGAGAGCTTGTGACCAGCAAAAATCTGACAGGTAACCGTGAGGTGGAGTTAGATTGCAGAGTGTCTGGAGCTGGCGGTTCAAGCTGCCGTTTCCCGGGTGACGTCACTGGAAGTCTCCAAAGGTGATTTTTATGTTAATTCGTTTTCCCTATGCAGTGTTTTGCCAGTTTGTCTGTACTGCACTCAGCTTATGCTCTTTATGTAATCCTCATTGTAGCCATGTCACTTGACTGGCTGTATTTTGTTTGTAATTCTGCTTTCCTCTTCCCTTTCCCCTGGGTCGCAGCTGGAAGTCAGCCTTGGCTCAATGTGCATCTCCCAGTTACCAATTGTAAATAAATAAATGATCCAACATCTTCTAAGCCTGTTAGGAATACTGGATTGCCTGGCATGAGTACCAAGAGAGTATGATCTTCTCCCACATTCCTTGACCTCTTCGCTTCCTCCCAGGCCTCCAAAACCATCTTAGCAGGTGGATTACTGCCTCCCCCTGCACCATATGCCCTCTTTCCCCCAGGACAAGGTACACTGATAGCTGGTCTGGTATGAATTCCTCCTCAAGGTCCAGCCAACTGGCTGCTGCTCTCCTGTTCCTCCAGTCCTGGGCACAGTGGTGCTGGATGCACAGAAAATATCCACAAAGATCTGGAATGTTGCACCCCACTGTTCTTCCTCTCCTTTAGCCTTTGCAGACTAATTTATGGCCTCTTGCTCTGCCAGATAAATTGGGCAAACCCTGTCTCCAACTTCTCAATATCCTTCTTGGTGGAGCCTATAGGAAGCTTTTGCATAAGATAGAGTATTCGGGGGAGCAAATTCATTCTCAGTAAATTAAGAATTCCTAGCCATGAGATAGGAAGTGCTCTTCATCTGACAGGATCTGCTAATACTTTAGTGAATAAGGACTTGTAATTCAGTGCATATAGGCTCCCCAAGTCCTGCCCCACTCTGATTCCTAAAAGGCTTTCCCCACTACTTTAAACCCCAGCTCTGCATGCTTCCAGCGGTTGGCCCCTTGCCCAATCTAAGCAGTTCTGATTTTCTAAATTAAGTCTGTAGCAAGCTGAGCTGCCAATGCAGTGGTAGTGCTACTGCTTGGGGCTCCAGTGAACCATGTTCAGCAGGGGAATGCAGGACATAGGAGGGTTGGGTGGGAGGAGGAGGGTCAAGCATCTGATGCACTGCTCTCCTCTGCAGTGGGAGGGATGCAGTGCTCAGTGTAAGACTGGCTCCTAGCCGTGACTGGGAGCTAGGTAGCTAGGGACTAAAACACAGGGGGTGAGAGGAGTGGTATTGGCTGACATCTTGTATGCAGACACGTGCACAGGACTCTCTTAGGCTGCATTGCATCTCCTGGGGAGAAGACTGGAGTGGGAACATTTCAGCTGAGCAGGGTGAAGGAACTGATCCTCCACAGGCCCTGCACCCAGTTATGTGGCCCACTTCACAACTGAGGAGCCATTATGAAAATCCACTCTGATTTTAATCACCAAAGGCTTAATGGCCAAGGTAAATAACGGGGGACAGAGGGCACCCCTGACTCATACCTCATTGCAATAAAATCTCATCCAACAGCTCTCTGTTCACTTATATCTGCACCCTTAGATCATTATACATAACTCACACTATCTCAAGGTATGCATCCCCAGCTCAAACCGCTGCAGGACTATTTATGTATGTATGTATGTATTTATTATTTTAAAGGTTTTACCAGGAAATACATACTGATCTGGTAACAGCTCATTTCCAGAGGTATACTGTCAACATAGCATTGGAATGATAGTGCAGTGACATGCACGGCATGGAAATAGCGTGAGTAAAAACAGCTACATGTGCAGAACTGCATGGAGATATTATAGCACTGTACATCTAACTGTTTTCAGTCACGCTGATATGCGGTCAGTCACATTTGTGTCTCCCGGCTTTCTCTCCCCCCCCCCCGCTTCGGCTTTCTCCTTACGGGAGTTTACAATAGTAACTCCCCTGCCCCAACATCCCGCTCCAGACTTTCTCCTCCCAGAGAGTAACCCCCGCACTCTCTTTACCTCATGCTGTAATAGTGGTGCATGGTTGTTGCTGTCGGTGTTTTCTCCGCACTGTAATTGACCACAGTGTTTTTGTTTTCATGGTCTTGTGGTGGACCCATTTCCAGATGCATCCTGGGGGGAGGGGAAGAGAGAAGGAGAGAACAGATACAAAATACAGAGTATAAAATACATAGAATGGAAATAAGTATATCAAAAACAAGACAGTAATGGTTAAGAATAAAAATTGCTAAACAATAAATAACATACAGAAAATTGTAAAAGTGATGACAGAGCAAATACATGTTAATTAACATGTCAAAATAAGGAGCAGAGGGGATGAAAGACGCTAGGGAATTGGAAATCCTGAAAAACATGATAAGAGTTTCAGGTAAAAGGGGACCATAAATAAGTACTCCTATTTTATATGGGTGAAGGCTTTTTTTTGGTGTCCATGGACAGCACCAGGCTTGTCCAGGATGCCAGGAAGCACAATGCACCACATTCAATAGCCTTTAGACGTTATGATATGAGAGATGCCCCCGCACAAATTCTGTTTGGTCAGCGTGTATTATGTTGGGGAGGAGCAGATCCAGACACCTTGCCAGCACTGTAGCAAATATCTGTAGGTCACAGTTCAAAAATGAGATGGGCCAGTAGGATGCACACTCCCTGGGATCCTTTTCCAGCTTAGGAAAGAGAGAAACTGCTGCCCTGTAGCACGAGGGCCCCTTAACCTACTCTAACATGTCCACCATTAGGCCAACCCATAGCCCCCCAAGTTTCTTGTTTCTGCCACAGATCCATCAGGACTCCCAGCTTTCCCCTGCTTCAACTGCAGAGCTTCTCCTTTTCCTTACCCATCTGGCCAGCAAGCTTCCTGGCTTACTGCCCCTTTCAAACAGCTGTTGCCAAGCAAAGAAGAGAGAATTCTATACCTCCTCTCTAAGGAGCAAATTCAAAGCTTCCGTGGCAGCTATGACCTGCTGTAGACCTGCTTATTTGTCTTCTGCTTTCTTTTCTGATTCTTTCATTGCCCTCTCCAGCTCTTCTCTTGTTGAAAACTGACCACGTAGCTCGTCCCCATTTCTCACATGAAGGCCTTTCCCGCCTCTCAAACAATTGCCTTAGATGGGGCTGAGGCCAGATTAGTTTGTGTATAGGCATCCCATTGTTTCCTCTAATATGTCCTACACTCCAGTTTGGCCAAAAGGTATGTGGAGAATCTCCAGCCAGCTGTCCCATCTTCTCCCTTCCCACTTGCATCCAGAGAACAACCACAGCATGATCTGATTTAAATATGGGGCTATGTGAGATTTCCCTGACCAAGCTGTACTGACCCCAGTCATATATATATAATATATTCTATGCAAAAAACTTCGTTAATGCTTCATTTATGGTTAAAGCAGTCGAAGATTAGGTTGAATCCCCACACCATTAGCCTTTCTACCTCGATCACAGATCGAGACGCTGCGTGCTCATTGGTCAAGGAGGCCCAAATCACCCCATTCCATGTGTGAGCATGTTAAACATGCTACAGTAAAGGAGAGTTGGGTGAAATTTAGGCCTCACGATCCCAATGACACACCTGGCGCCTGTCAGTCTGTGGAGGATCGGGGTGGGGTGTGTGTGTGGGGGGGGTTAGAGGTTCAACCCTAATGTCTCATTTCCTGACTTTTTTTGCTTTAACCCTAAATAAAGCATTAACGCAGTTTTTTGTATAGAATTTCCTTACTTTTTGAAAAAGTGTAATATAAGTAGTAAAAAACACATATTGGTAGGAGCCCAGCTCCCACCAAGTTGCCAGTTTTTGCATAACAATATGCATCTGGGCCCCCGCTCCCACTTATGCAAAGCTACGGAGCCATCCAGCAGCACTATAGGGCACCAAACTCTTGTAGTAGTAATTTGCGTATATCTTGGGAACCATAAGAGCTAGAAAAAAAATTCTAGCATCATTGTAATTGTGACAGCGAGTACTTCACGCATCATTGGAAGACTGTACCCATATCTCACATCTTTTCTGAGATATGGGCACCGAAAAGCACTAGACAGGCACTCTTTGAACCCTTGTGACAGTAATTTCACAATATCTCATGAACCATGCAACATACGAAAAAAATTCCACTGCAGGCTTACTCTACGATTTCAGATCTTTTTCCAGTGGCATAGTTCACCTAAAGGTGATCTAAGCCACCTGTAGTGAAAAATCTGTATCTCACTTCGTTTCCAAGATAACGGCGCTGAAAGTCGTGACAGACTGCAGTGTAATCCTATGGGAAAAATGTCAATTGAATATCTCTGCAACCAATTCATTCCTCAACACCTAAACAGCATAATTCACATTTCTATGACATATCCTCAACACCCTGCAAATTTCAAGTAAAAAGACCAAACTGTGATTGAGATATGGTCATCCCAATTTGGACCATCTTGTCTTTCCTAGGGCCATCTGGTCTTTCTCATTAACACTGCAAAAAATACATATAAATTTTCCCATAGGATACAGTGGGAATTTCAAATTGTAATAACTTTTGAACAGATTAATATTTTTTCACCAGGCAAATGATGGCATGTTCCTTGGTACAAGCTCTTTCTATGTCCCAAGTTTCAGACCAATAGACCACATGGTGTCCGCGTAGAACCAGACAAAAAATGCTCACAAGTGGCAAAAAGTGAATTTTTTGGTGCTTCGCTGCACAAAAATCGTATGTCTGACTGAAATGCAATTTAGTAAATCAAGAGATCTACGATACTAGACTGTGCATTCCAAATTTCATGGAAATCAGTTGAACGGTTGCAAAGTTATTAACGTGCATGCCTGCTCAACCCTAAATATAGGGGCGCAACTGCGCCCTATAATATATATATATATATATATATATTAGAGCAAAAACTCCATTTAATGCATTAGTTAGGGTTGTTCCACACTGACAAAAGTAGGAAATTCGGTTTTAGGGTTAAGCCCCCCTAGCTTCCACTGCCCACACCCCCAACCGGCATCGGGATGCGCATTATGGTTGTTGGCGAACTCTCACCCCATCACATGTAAAGAAGCAGAGGTGTAGGAGAATGGGGTGGGAGTTAGACCGACAACCATAATGTGCACCCATGCCGGTTGGGGTGTGGGAGGGGGGGCCAAGGGGGCTAACCCTAACACCGAATTTCCTCGCTTTTGTCGGTGTGAAACAACCCTAACTAATGCATTAAACTGAGTTTTTTGTCTCTAATTTCCCTTCTTTTTGAGAATGATAATGAGAAATAGTGAATGTAATGTGGCGGCAGGATCACCACATGATGTCTTGTCACATAGTAACATTCTGCCCGCAAACGCAAATAGTAATGCGCATGATGATGCAAAGTGAAACAGAAAGAGAAACAGTAGTGTAGACAGAAATGTTAAAAAACAAAGCAAAAACAAGCGCAAATGAAAACGCAAAGGGTAACGCACATGGTGGTGTAGACATGAACAGTAAGTGAAACGGGAACGGAACCGCAAGCGAAAACAGTAATGGTAACAGTAATGTAAGCGCACAGGCTGGTTTTCCCCAAAAGCTGCATAAAGAAAGACAGTGAGTACAAAGAATGTATGCATAATAATGGTTCTCGGAGCAGAAAATGAGGAGTTGGAATACTAAATTGCTTATATCTCAGGAACTGTACGACGTAGAAAAAATTTTTTAAAGTCATATGATTTATGACTTTCCTGGCTAGTTTTGCACTTAGCCCCCTAAGCATTTTTCTGATGAAATGTCCGCATCTCGCACTGTTTCCGAGGTACAGGCCCTGAAAGGCGCGGCGAATGCCGTAATGTTATCCTATGGGGAAAAAAAGAAAGAGAAGTTCAGAGTGCCATAACTTTGGCTCCCTGTAACATTTTTTCACCAAGCCACAAAAAGGCACATCTGTGGGATGTTGGCTGTGCTCCCTTCAAATTTCAGCCCAAAAGACCAAACCGTTATTTTGCAGCAGGGCGCCAAATGATTCCTGTAATGCGTCGGACACCATAATGTTATCCTATGGGAAAAGCGTCAACTTTGGAGTGCCGTAACTTTGCTGCCATGTAATATTTTTTTCAACAAAACACTGAAAGGCACATCTGTGAGATGTCTGCTGCGTTCCCTCCAGATTTCAGCCCAAAACTCCAAACCGTTCTTTTGCAGCAGGGTGCCAAAAAATTGCTGTTATTTTCCCACAGCCTAGAAAAGTACTGTCAAAGTTTGCGAAAGCTTTCGCAAATTCATTCGGCAGTGTCACAAGAGCGACAGTACTTTGCGAAAGTGCTTTTTCCAGAAATTTGAAAGACATATTTCTGGGGTGTTTTACCCCAAAGTAAAGACATGGCTAGCATCCTCAGGGTCAGACTAGGTGAGTACAAAAAGAATTAGATTGCTAAAGGGTCCCAATTTTAAATGCCAAGCATTTTTCTGATTGCTAACTGAAAACAAAATGGCAGATTTGCGACAGTAAGAGGGCCATTTGTGAAAGTAAAAACTTCATTTGTGACACTGTCGAACTTTTTGTTAACTTTTCCCATTGACTTATAATGGGAACTTGTTTTTTAAATAACTTTTGAACCGTTTAATATTTTTTCACAAAATCTTCAAAAGGCACATCGGGGACCCTGGCTGCACGTTTCCTGAAGATTTCAGACCAGTCGCACAAACCGTGCGACCTGTAGTGACAACATTAAAATTCCAGAAAGGCTTAAACGCGCGCAGATCATGCTTAATAACTCCGCAGCCGTATATATGCGACCGGTACAAAACTTGGCAGATCACAAGGAGTATGGGTCTTGATTGTGTATTCCAAATTTCAGGCAAATCCATCAAACGGTTACAAAGTTATTAAGGTGCAAAATTTTGGGTTTAACATGTAAATGGCTCCTCAATCCTAACTATAGTGGCACGGGAATATATAATAGAGTCCAGTCTGGACCACATTTTATAGGGTTTAAAATAGAAAGTGAACTCCTTGGGTCCCAGGTTAGCCATACGCCAGGAATCCAATAAATCCAGGTCCACTACCCCCCATTTCCAGCAGTTCACTCCCCCTTCATGCTGACCTATTCCTTCTGAATTCTTCAGGCTGGGCTCCATTATGCAATTAATCCCACCCCCCAAAATCAAGTTCACAAACTGCTCCCTATGTACTGTGGCACATACACAATCTTTTGGTATTAATCAGGATCAAAAACAGCAGGAGCATGTGTATGTGTATGAGCTACAAACAATCATCAATCGCATTGGACAAACACCATCAGGTGACTGTGTGTATATCAGAACGGGACCACACACCAGCACTTTTACCCCCCCTCCAAAACAATTTTGCCATTTTATAAGATAGATAACCCACTCTAGGATGTTCGGTCACGCTCTGATATACGCACGCCTTGGGTGGTTGACACACTCGGCCTGCGGCCTTGTGTGTACAGCGCACCCCAAGGCGTGTAGGTGGCACTATCCTAAGGGATACTACCACTGCCTGTGTGACTAGCTGCAGGTAGAGGGGCCGGGTTAACTGAAAACGGGTGTCTCCACCCGGAGGACAGGGTTGGTGGTAGCGTAGTTGACCTGGGCACAGCCCTCCGGGACACTGTTACCCCTCTTTTGCCTCTAGTGGCCTAAATGGTTCACAGAATACACAATTGCAATTTACCCCTGACCACAGTTTTAACCCCACACTTGTTGCACTTACCACCAGGGCTGGTTCAGCTGGCTTGGCCCTGGAGACTCCCTGTAAAATGAGGTTTAGGACAACAACCAACGGTATGTCTATGCTGTTTGTACAGAGGTACACCACAACCAGTTTCAATGCAAAAAGATTAAGATCTGATTTATTTAAGGGGTAGTAACAAGGAAGGGGGCAAAATCTAGTGGTTGATTCGAGATCTGAAAGGATCAGGTTATAAGGCATGCACTTAAGGGTCCCTGTAACACAGTCACACACACTCTGGGTACCCAGTTGGAACTACAGGCTAGCCTGAAGCATTGCCCGGGTTAGGCCGGTGTAGCAGCTGTTGTTGGGGCCCTTAGGAAGAAAGAAAAACACAACATGCACTTTAACCCTTAATTTGTAATCTGGAGCCAGATGGCTCAGTTCGTGACAATCAAACAAATCAATTCACCGTGTTGTCGTCCCTGTTCGATGGGGTTGAGCAGGGAGCCAAATCCAGAGGTGGGTTTTTCATCGGTTGGTTCTCTGCAGCGTGAGCAGCTGTCTGGGCCAAGGTGGCAAGGCCCATACTGGGTGAACTGTTTGGAGACACTCCGGTAAGTGCTGGATGCAGCTTCCAGCAAGCGTGACACATTCAACCAGTGGGGAACGAAATTGTGACCCACTATCAGCATTCAGCACACTTACAGTAAAAGCCAGGCAATACCACAGCTCGGGTAACAGTCTGGTTGCAATGCACACTATCTTCTGCGCAGACCGTACGCTCTGCGGCAGTCTCAAGTCCTGACAGACCGATTGCACCGCGGTAAATCTTCGGCCCACTTCAGGAGAAATTCAGTTCATCACAATTCAGGATCCAATCGCAAAAGCTGCAATTCTAGAAGAAGTCCGATCTCAGGCTTAAGGTCTCTTCACTTAGGAAGATGGTAACAGGCAGGCCAAACACAGCCTTCCCGCTGATTTCACCTGCACACCACGCAGCAGAAGCTGCTCGAATCTCTGGAGCTGTTCACTCTTTCAACTATAACTCCACACTGACTCACTGCTGCAGGCAGCTTGGGATTTTCCCAGTGATCCAAAAGGTTCGATAGGTTGATCCATTTTTCTGTCACAGCTTGAGCTCCCCCTCCAGGTCCAGTTAGGCGCCAAAGAGCGAAAACTACAATTCCTACAGAAATTCACTCCCAAAAGACCCCTAGGGACAGATTCCATTTTAGAGTCCCCAGAGGTACTGATTGGTCCAAACTAGCAGTCCAGAACCAAGATGGTGGTGAACAACTGAAATGTCTTTGCTGGAAAGGAAGGCAGGTTAGACAAACTACAATATTATTATTATTATTATTGTTATTATTATTATTGCAGATAATCAGTAAACAGTCACAGATTCTTGTAGGGCTCCCTCTGCACAATTAGCGATGGCAGAATGGAGCAATAATACAGCAGCCCGCATGGGACTTGAGCCTGAAACTTCTCGGCCCCTACCCAGATTAATTATACACTACGAGATAGGCAGCTCTTAAAGAGACAGGCATGGAGGCTAACAGGGCACTCACATGCAAACACTTTTAAATGGCTAGGACACAGAACGCCAGCCTGGCAGTGGGCATTTAGGCAAGCCCAAGGAAGACTTTTGGGAACCTCCATTTGTAGGGGGGGTTACACCCTTCCCTGCCTGGAAAGTACTAGGTGTCTGCGTCAAGTCTATATGTTAGTAACATGGAAGAAGACACTATACTATATAAGATATAAGTGACCTTACTACACAAGACAAGATAATGACTGATGCATCAGTAAAACGTAAACTTATCACATTACTATACTCATTTAGTATTCTCTACATATATACTATCAATAATGACAACAGCTTTGCATTTTGCATACATTCAGTACTGATTCCACTAAGATTTATGCAATGATATTACTATACTTATTCATGTAATAGTTTCTTACACTTTAAACAGTACAGATGGGGACCCATCTCTAACAGCTAATTTAGGACTAGATAGGACAGGGGCAGCATGCTCTGAGGGAAGAACAATTATCCTAGAAGTGGCAGACAGGCTCAGTTTGGGCAGTGAGCTCTTTGAAATGTAAACACCCTTATGAACAACATTGAGAGGCAGATCCACAGGCCTCCCAGGGGAGTCATAGCTAAGGCGCATCACTGATCTGACAGCCCATCCAGATTTTCTGGGGTGAACAGACACAGGCTATGGGTGGTCAATACTGGCACTGGTCTCTTCTCCTGTAGTGAGGGGTGCCTCTGCATTGGTTGAAGTTTCTAGATTGGGAACACTATCAGCTCCTTGCTCTGCAGATTCTGTGTCCACAATACTTTGCTCATGATTATCTTCTGAAGAGGGCCCAGCTTGTTCATCCTGAAGGGACTCTGGGATCATTGAACTCTGTGGCACTGGAGGGGTGCTGTCAGCACTTTCATATTCTTCTTCAAGGGCTGGTATGTCACCAGAGAGATTTACCACATCAGATTCCTCCTCGGGTAATTCAAACAGTTCTACTAGATGCAAAGAATCTGCTACCTCAGACGTAATACTTTGCACCTCACTTTCAGGGGAGAGCTGGGGGGTTATGCAGTCCTGATGGCCCAGCTTCATCCCCACAATTATACATACGGTTTCGTTGAAACAATTGACTCAATTCATAGAAGGGTAATAAGAATTGTCACACTCACTATCATCAGAGGTGGACTGACAGTCACTATCATTTTGGGCCTGCCGGGGGGAAGGCCTTAGGTCTGGAACATCTGGGGCAGGTTGACTCTGTCTCTTTGTAGCAGCAGCATGAGTCACCGGCCCAGGAGGAGCAATATCTGATGGTTCAGCATCAATGATCACTTGACCAATGGGCAGTAGGTGGTTTCCGTGCATGGTCTTGACAGCGTTAGAGTCATTCTCAAAGTGCACTTTATACACAGGTAAATCATCCAACTTGCTGACTGTTACATGTGGAAGATGATGCCACCTATCAGCGATTTTATGCTTAGCAAGCAATCCCAAGTTATGCAATAGCACTCGATCCCCAGGCAACAGCTCCTGAGCCTTTACCTATCAATCATACCTCTCTTTGTTAGCAAGATTTCGCTTGGCAGACATTGTTTGAGCCAGTTGGTACACATAGTTCAACTGAGCCTTCAGTTTCTGGATATATTATAAATAGTTCTCAGCTCTGACCCCATCCGGGGAGACTCCAAAGCAGACATCCACGGGCAACCAGGCTTCCCTCCTGAACATGAGACAATAGGGAGAAAACCCAGTAACATCACTTTTGGTGCAACCATAGGCATGTACCAAGGTGCTAATCTGCTGGCTCCATTTAGGTTTGTCTTTAGGATGAAGAGTGCCCAACATGTCCAGAAGAGTTCTGTTAAAGTGTTCAGGCTGTGGGTCCCCTTGGGGGTGGCAAGGAGTGGTTCTAGATTTTCGCACCCACCCCCCACAGGGAGAGCATCTCCTTAATCAATCTGCTTTCAAAGTCCCTTCCTTGATCAGAATGGATACGTTGGGATGCACCATAATGGCCAAAGAACTTTTCTACTAGCACCTTAGCCACCATAGAGGCCTTCTGATCCTTGGTTGGAAAAGCTTGTGCATATCGAGTAAAGCAATCGGTTATTACCAGTACATTGCCAATGTTCTTCTGATCAGGCTCCAGATGCAGAAAGTCTATACAAACCAGCTCCATGGGGGAACTAGTTGAAATGTTAACAAGAGGAGTGGCTTTCTGGGGCAAAGCTTTTCTCTGAAGGCACCGACTACAAGTCTTGACATGGTTTTCAACAACAGCCCCCATTTTAGGCCAGTAGAATCGAGACCTCACCAAGTTGAGGGTCCGGTCAATACCGAGGTGTCCCATGTGATTATGTAGGGACCTCAGTACTAGCTGCTTAAAGGCCATGAGTAGCACCAACTGCTGTTTGTCCAACTAACCTCAATGATCTACTGTCTCTCGATAGAGTAACTGGTCTCGCAGCTTTAGTCGGGGGCATTCGTTAAATAATAATGCAGTTCGTAAGTTGGTAGAACGCAGTTTAGACACATCATTCCCTGCAAGTAGAGCATCAAGTGCGGGCTGGATCATGGGATCTTGGGATTGAGCCCACTGAATGCTGTCATTACCAAACTGGGGCAGGGCACTGATGTCCAATGCAGAAAAATGACAATAGGCTGCAGGTATGCAAGTATCAGGGGGCCCAAAACAGTCCACCAGACAGTCTACTGTATCTGCGGATGGCTGCTCATCTTTGTCAAATTTTTGGCATAGTGCTTTAATAGAGTGTTCTAACCACCTCACCCAGTTGTCTTGGGGGGCTTGGCTGCCATGAAAGAGCGTCAGCATTGATATGGTTCAGTCCCGGTGAGTATTCAACCGCATAATCGTAAGTTGACAAGGCAGAAAGCCACCGGTGCCCAGTGGCATCCAGCTTCACTGAGGTCTATACATATGTTAGGGGGTTGTTATCAGTTTTTACCAATATTTTGGCCCCATAGAGGTACTCATGAAATTGGTCGACTATGGCCCACTTAAGAGCGAGAAACTCCAACATGTGAACAGGATAATTTTGCTCAGATGGTGTCGAGCTTTGATTGGCGAAGGCCACAGGTCTCAGGCCATCTTCATAATCTTGATACAACACAGCCCCAAGTCCCTTCAGGCTGGCATCAGTATACAGGACATATGGCTTGGTAGGGTCAGCATAGGCAAGTACTGGGGCATGAGTAAGCTGATAGATGATCTCAAAGAATGCCATCTCGCACTCAGGGGTCCAACAGGCTCCAAATGGTTTGCTGTTCGGAAATGCATCTTTTCTTCTTCCTTGAGGGATCCCTTCTTGTACCTGCTGTTGGTAGGAGGATAGCCTTGAGTGAGATTGAGAAGTGGCCGGATTACCTTTGAATAGTCCTTAATGGTGATAATAGACGCAGAACCCCAGGAAATGCTGCAGTTCTTTTAAGTTAGTTGGCTGGGGCTGGGTAGTCAGGGACTCTACTTTGCTGGGGTCTGTCTGTATCCCCTCGGCTGACACTATATGTTCCACATATTTCACAGAGGTTTGGAAAAACTGACACTCATCTGTAGATAGTTTGAGGCTGAATTCTTCCAGGTGGTCAAGAACTTTGAATAATTTTATTTATTTATTTATTAGATCATCAGTTTACAGACCTTTGAGTCAAAGACTCATTTACAGAGGCACCCCATCAAGACAGCAATACACCACAGCAAACAAAACAGTATAGTACATAATACTTAGATTAAAAAAGCAACCAGTGTTACAGGAATTCACTGGTGGTACAAGCCTGGTAATAGGTAGATCACAGTAGTCATAATATAGGTACACGAGTACCACGTCAGGTAGCAACCAGAGATATTTTATTACGTTCGTCAGCAGATGTTGCTTGAGACCCCAGGCACATACAGCAAAAGCAGACAGGGCAAACCCAACTTTGGGGTGAGGGTAAGGGGCAGGTGGGGGATTATGTGCAGTTGCAGCGAGTGCTTGTCAGATGGCTTCTGAGAGAGACCTTGAATGAACCAAGCTTAGTGGAGTCAGCTATGTTGGCTGGGAAGGAATTGAACCAGGAGGGAGCCCAATATCAAAAGGATCTCTGGGCCATAGAGGTCCTTACCCTGGGGACAATAAGGGAGGTTTTGACAGTGCTGCGGGTGGAGGCTAAGGGGGAGGAACACTGCAGAAAGGTGGCGACCCCAGAGGGAGAGAGCCCTAGCAGGGTCTTTTTTCACAAGAAGGCAGGTTTTGAAGTGGAGTCTTTCTTCAAGGTTGAGCAAGCTGGTGGTGGAGTATAACAGGCATGTATGGGTGCGCCTAGGGGCTCCCAGCATTAGCCTGCAGGCCTTGTTTATAGAGAGTTGGATTCTTGCAAAGCGCAGTGTTGTTGGCTGCAGCATAGATGGGCAGCCCATAGTCAATTAGCGACAGGACAGAGGAGATGATTGCCAATCTAAGGGCCTCTTGTTGTAGGCAGTCCCTATGGTGGTATAACAGTCCAGTCCTGACATTGGTGGCAGCAGAAAGGGCGTTGATATGGGAATGGAAGGAGAGTGCTGAATCAAAGGTAATGTACAGATACTTGTAGGATGAAACCTGCTCAATGGGGTTTAGTGCGCTAGGCAATATCACGAGAGGAGCACCTCTGGCTTTGCTTTGGCAATGCAAGAAGAGCATAGCTTTGGTCTTTTTTAGGTTCAGGACTAGCCTTCGTGATGTGAACCAATGCTCAGCTCTATTAAAAGCTTGTTGGAGGGTGGTCTGGAGTGTGTTGGGGTTGGGGTCAGAGGCGAAGAGCACAGCGTCACCCACATAGTGGAGGATCTTACTTGGGCAGGCTGAGGGGAAGGGAGGGAGTTGAGGTAGAGACTGAAGAGGAGAGGGCCTAAAATGGAGCCCTGGGGAACCCCAGAGTGGACAGGTCATGCGTCAGACAGGGTGCTATTGATTTTTACACACTGAGTTGTGGCAGAGAGGTAGCTGGTGAACCATGCAAGGGGACCAAAGGAGAAACCAAGGTATCTGAAGGAGTCAAGCAGGAGGGGATGACAAACCATGTCAAAGACCTTGGAGAGGTCAATGAACACGGCACCGGCAGGACTTCTGGCATCAAGAGCAGAGTGCAGGAAGTTGGAGAATTCAAGTAGCGCGGTTGTAGTGCTGTGATCTACATGAAAGCCATGCTGTTCAGGGCACAGGATATTGTGCATGGCCAGGTATTCAGCATGCTGGTTGGCAACTACTTTTTCAAGGGCCTTAGAGAGTGGGGGGAGGATGGAGATAGGGTGATAGTTACCCAGGGTCACTTAATCGCTGCTCTTTAGGATGGGAGTGATGATGGTGGTTTTCCGTGTGCTGGGGGAACTGCCCCAGGCACAGAGTGTAGTTGAGCAGCTCGGTAAGTGGGACCAAGATAGCATCCAATGTCAGATGAAGTAGCCTAGTGTCCAGTAGGTCAGTGCCGGGGTTGTTACTACTAATGGCTTTTTGCAGAAGGGGTCTAGCCTCCAGCAGGGAGATGGTACGTAGATAGAAAGGAGGTCTCTGGAGAGTGGGCAGGGGCACTACTGGGATGGGGTCAAAGAAGTTACTGGGCAGGACTGAACTCAGGTCTGAGAAACTGTGGTTTAGGCAGTCTGTCATTCCAAGGGGGTCAGAGCAGACAGTTCCATTAAAGGAGAGTTGAGAGGGGGGTGGGGAGCGGGATTTCCCATTCAGCTCTTTTACATTATCCCAAAAATTCCTAGTCTACCCCCAGGAGGAGACAAGAGCGGATTGGTAGTACTGGGCTTTTGTCTGTCGAATGGCCCATTACACTTATTGCGCTCAGTGTTGTATGCTTGCCTATCAGCTGGCATGCCAGATTCCACGGCAATGTGCCATAGGTTGTCTCTCATTTTAAGTTTTTGAAGGAGGGAGGGGGTAACCCAGAGCGTGCTTTGCTTTTTGGTGCGATTTCTAGCGAAGGGGGCATAGATGTCATAGACAGTGTTAAAAGTACGAGTGAAAAAATCCAGTGCCTCATCTATGGACAGTGCAAGCCTGATTGGGGACCAGTCCAGTTGTGAGAAGTACAGTTTAAGGCGACACAGGCCACCTGGGAGTAGGCGACGTCGCTGGGTGGTTTGTGGTGCAGGTTTGCTGTTGGTAGCAGACCAAGAGAATACGACCAGGGAGTGGTCACTAAGTGAGTTGGGAAGTACACTGATATCGAGCACCCTCTGGGGCCGGTTGGTAATGGTGATGTCCAGGAGGGTGTCGGTGCCAGTAGAGGGTTTGAATCTAGTTGGGGTGGTGACAAGCTGAGACATGTCAGGGGTGGCAAAGATATCTCTGGTTTGGAAGGCCGTGGCAGAGAGCCAGTTGATATTCAGGTCACCAACAATTATCTGGGCCATTTTGGGTGGTAGGCCAGAGAGGTAGTCAGCAAGTGCCTGAATGACGAGGTTTTGCTTTATGGGGGAGAACATAGGCAACGGTGAGAAAGAGTGGGCCCTTACCAGGGTTGGGGGGGTGATTTTTAGCGTGAGGGCTTGTGCCCCGTTATCAAGCTTGGGTGGTAGAAGTGCATGTCCAAGGAGGGAGTCATGCATGTAGATAGCACAGCCACCTCCACGCTTACCCACCCGATCTTCCCTGAAAAGGGTGTAACCAGGGAGTGAGACGAAGGAGTCAGAGGTGGATTTGGATAACCAGGTTTCGACGAGTGTGACAATAGATACATAGACAGTGTCAGCAGATAAGGGCCTACGGCCCACCCAGTCTGCCCATTTGAGCTTGAAAGTTCACTTTATGTTTTCCTAGAAGTCTGTTGCCCCTTAACCCTGACCTCTAGAATTCCTTTATGTCTATCCCATGCACTCTTAAATCCCGTGATTGTTTCAGCACCCACCACTTCCTCTGGCAGGGTGTTCCACTTGTCCACCACCCGTTCTGTGAAGAAATTCTTCCTCACATTTCCTCTGAATTGTCCTCCTCCAACTTCATCCCATGCCCTCTAGTCCTGGAACATCTTTTTCTCTTAAAAATAGTGTATTCCTGCACCCTGTTCCTCCCTGTAAGATACTTGTATGTCTCTGTCATATCCCCCTCTCTCCCTCCTCTCCTCTCCTCCAGGGAGTACATATTCAATTCCTTCAACCTGTCCTCATAGGACTTGTGATGCAATCTATGTACCATCTTTGTTGTCCTCCTCTGAACCTTCTCTACCCTGTCTATGTCCTCACGTAAGTAAGGTCTCCAGAACTGTACACTGTACTCCAGGTGGGGCCTCACTAGTGTCTTGTATAGTGGAATTATGACCTCCCTTTTCCTGCTGGTGATGCCCCTGCCTATACATCCCAGCATCCTATTTGCTTTACCTGCTGCCTTGTCACACTGTTTACCTACCTTGAGGTCCTCAGAGATGATAACCCCAAGATCCCTTTCCTGCTTGGTGCATGCTATATCCTCACCCCCCAACTGATATATTGTGCCAGGGTTTTTGTGCCCCATATGCATTGTCTTGTACTTCTTTGCATTGAATTTCAACTGCCAAACCCCTGACCATTCTTCAAGTTTCTGCAGGTCCCTTCTCATTCTGTCTACACCCTCTGGTGTGTCTACTCTGTTACAGAGCTTTGTGTCATCAGCGAACAGGAAATTCTGCCTTCTAGGTCCTGCGCAATGTCACTGATGAAGATGTTGAATAGGACCGGTCCCAGCACTGATCTCTGTGGTACCCCACTGGTCACTCTTCCCTCTGTGGAGTGACAGCCATTTACCACCACCCTCTGTGTCCTGACGCCCAGCCAGTTACCTACTCACCACACTACTGTCCTGCCCACACCCATATTCCCCAGTTTGTGTAATAGTCTTCTATGTGGCACCGTGTCAAAGGCCTTGCTGAAGTCCAGATAGGCCATGTCCACTGCCCTCCTCTGATCCACCTCCCTAGTCACCCAGTCGAAAAATTTTATGAGGTTGGTCTGACATGACCTCCCCCTGGTGAAACCGTGCTGCCTTGGGTCCTGTAGTCCATTGACAACCAGATGTTCCACCAATCTCTCCTTCAGTAGTGCTTCCATGATCTTCCCCACTACTGAGGTGAGGCTGACTGGTCTGTAGTTCCCCGCTTCCTCTCTGTTCCCACTTTTGTATAAGGGGACTACATCTGCTTTCCTCCAGTCTTTGGGTACCTCCCCTGTTTCAAGTGATTGGCTAAACCGGACTGCCAGAGGTTCAGCTACCACCTCTCTTAAGTTCTTTAAGGACCCTAGGGTGCACCATATCTGGCCCCATTGTTTTATCAACTCTTATTGCTTCCAGTTCCTTCAGGACCCTTTCTCATGTAAAGGGACTTGTGTCCATTTCTGCACCATTCCAACCCCTTGTACTCCCTTCAGACCCATTACCCTCCTCTTCCTCAGTAAAGACTGAGCAGAAATACCTGTTCAATATGTCAGCTTTACTGTTGTCATCCTCCACGCTGCCCCATTCTCCCCTTCAGTCTCACTATCCCTCCCTTTGCCTTTCTTTTTCACTTATGTACCTGTAAAGGTTTTGTCCCTCTATCCACTGATTTTGCAATGTGCTCTTCTGTCTGAGCTTTGGCTTCCTTTACTGACCTCCTGCCTCCCTTTGCTTCTCCTGGTACTTCTCCTATCCCTTCTGCCTGTGTCTTTTTGTATTGCCTGAATGCAATTTTTTTGGCTTTCACTTTCTCTGCTACCTCCTTGGAAAAACCATAATGGCCTCCTCTTCCTTTTCCCCTTGCTAACCTGCTTAATGCATAATTCTGTTGCTCTTGTAATCCCCGTTTTAAATATTGCCCACTGTTCCTCAACTCCTGATTCCTGCCCCATTCTCCTTAATGTCTCTTTCAAACATCTCCCCATTTTCCCAAAGTCTGCCCCCCTAAACATAGAAACATAGAATTTGACAGCAGATAAGGACTGCTTGGCCCACCTAGTCTGCCCATTTCCCTACCTAACAGATAAGCTGCAGATCCTAGTTAACCAACAGCCTACTTCCTCCTACCCTCCCACTAGAATTGCCTTATGTCTGTCCCATGCATTCTTGAATTCCCCCACTGTTTTTGACTCTACGACCTCCTCAGGAAGGCTGTTCCATGTATCCACTACCCTCTCTGTGAAGAAATACTTCTTCACATTACCTCTGAGCCGTCCACCCTCTATCTTCAGATTGTGCCTCCGTTGTTTTTGCACATCTTTTTTTCTGAAAGATACTACCCTCTTGGACTTTGTTGATTCGTTTGAGGTATTTGAAAGTTTCTATCATGTCCCCTCCTCTCCCTCCTTTCCACTGCTTTGTAGAGATAGCCACTCCTCCAATTCACTGGTTCCACTGCTAGCTGTGGGGAGTGGGTATCCAGGATACGTGTTTTTGTGTGGTTTGGTTCTGCTCCTTCTGTGATTTCAAACCACAATGACCGGTGGTCACTGTTTCCCAGGTGCTCCCCCACTGTTACCTCCATCACACTGTCCCTGTTTGTGAGCACTAGGTCCAGTATTGCCTTCTGCCAAGTTGGTTCCATGACCAGTTGCTTGAGGAAGGCACCCTGAAGGGAGTCCAGGATAAATCTGCTCCTAGTTGATGCTGCTGCTGGGGTGCTCCAGTCCATGTCTGGAATATTGAGGTCTCCAACCAACACTACCTCACCCTTGTCTGCCATCCTTTGGATGGCTAGCATCAGCTTCCTATCTGTTTCTTCCTCCTGGGCTGGTGGTCTATAGACCACACCTGTGCAGATGGCTGGCCCCATTTTTCTTTCCGGCTTAACCCACAGTATCTCTCCCCCATTTTGTTCCTCCTGGATCTCTGTGGCCCTTATGTCATTTTTCACATAGAGTGCCACTCCTCCTCCCTCCCTACCTACCCTGTCTCTTCTGAATATGTTGTAGCCAGGTATGGCCATCTCCCAGTTGTGGTTATCATTACACCAGGTTTCTGTGATGGCCACAATGTCCAGGTCTGACTGCACCATAACAGCCTCCAGAAACTCCATCTTGTTGCTAAGGCTCCTGGCATTGGCACACATGGCTTTCAGTGATTTGACCTCCCTAGACTGTTTAGCTGTTCTACTCCAGCCCCTTCCCTGGTTGTCATTTATCCCTGGTTCTCCTTGCTGTCTGCTCTTCTGTTGAATGTTGCCCCTTTTCTGCCTATCCACCTCTTGGGTGCTTATCTCCATCTTTTGCACACTGCTTTGTAGAGATATCCACTCCTCCAGTTCACTGGTTCCACTGCTAGCTGTGGGGGGTGGGCAATTATTATTATTTTTTTTTTTATTTTGCATTCAGTCTAGGAATTACAACCCTTTGAGTCAGGGACTCATTTACAAAGGCTCCGTATCAATGACATTAGTTAGGACATACACAAAGTAAAAATACTGTACAGAGGCAACCATGGGCTAAAACAAATTCGGGGCACCATCGGTAGAGCAACACGATCTATTACAATATTATTTACAGAGTTTTGATAGTAATAGAGACCAAAGCTATAAATAGTTTAGATTAGCAGTCACAGTTACTGTTTAACAGGATATGGGTGTGCGGCACTGGCTTTAAACAGCCGTATCCTAGGGATTTTGAGGGCAGCATCCGGAAGGGAGTTTATCCAGTGGGGGGGGCCTGTAGGAAAAGGATCTTTGGCAAGCAGTGGTCCTTGCAAAGGGGATGCGAAAAATATTGGTGCTAGAGCTTCTAGTGGCCCTTGTCAGCATGCACTCTTGAAGGAACGATAGACAGCCTGGGGGAGCTAACCCTAGTTGTATTTTTTTGGCCATTAGGCAGGACTGATAGAGAAATCGCCCCTGGAAATTTAGCCTGGAAGACTGTATGTGTAAGGTGATCGCAGCCTGTGACCAACTGGCAGGCTTTGTTGAGAGTGCGTTTTATGCTGGACAGGACAGTGTGGGAGGCGGCGCCATATATAATTATGCCATAGTTTACTAGGAGAAGGATGGAGCTAGAGATGGCTAATTGAAGGGCAATAGGGGGGAGATGGGGCCTATATTTGTAGAGGAGGCCAATTCTAGTGTTAATGGCAGAGCAGGTCAATGCAATATGCTCATGGAAAGTGAGGGCAGAGTCAAGAGTGACCCCTAGGTATTTAAAAGTGGAGACTGCTTCCAACATGGCACCCTGTGAGTTAAGTATGGATAGTTTGGTCATGCTGTTTTTATGTTGAGGGTGGGCGAATAGCATAACCTTTGTTTTTTTGTAGTTGAGGACAAGTTTGTGGGAGGTGAACCATGATTCTTTCACAGTGAAGGAGCCCTGTAGGGGTTTTGAAGCTGGGTAGGGTCAGGGTGCCGGCTGAAAATTACAGCATCATCAGGGTAAAGGAGCAGGTGCTCAGTGGAGGCTAAAGGGAGGGAGTTTAAGTATAGGGAGAAAAGAAGGGGGCCAAGGATGGACCCTTAAGGGACACCCGAATGGACTGGGAGGCTGGCAGAGAGGATGCTATTTATTTTTACTTGCTGGGTACGGCCATTAAGATAGCTGGTGAACCAGACTGCAGTTTCTGGGGTGACTCCAACAGAGCGGATAGTGTTTATTAGCAAGCTGTGGTTTACGGTATCGAAGGCCTTGGACAGATCAATGTAGACAGATCCAGCCAGGTCTCCCTGGTCGAGTGCTTCATGGAGGAAGGAGGTAAATTCGAGCAGGGCAGTGGTGGTATTGTGCCCTTTTTGGAAACCATGCTGTTGATTGCACAGTAGGCGGTGTGTGTCCAAATATTCTATAAGTTGATCTGCAGTTATTTTTTCAGCTTTGTGGGGGGAGTATTGAGATGGGCCTATAGTTACTAGGTGAGGTGCAGTCATTATTTTTGTGAACCGGAGTGATGATCGCTTTTTTCCATAAGGTAGGGAACTGTCCAAGGCATAGGGACATGTTCAGTATTTTTGTTAGGGGTGGTAAGGACTGCATCAAGGGTTAAGGAGAGCAGCTTGGCATCCAGTGAATCACCACTATGTCTTGACTTTCCCAGGAACTTGGCGAGATATGATCGAGCAACACTCAGGGAGATTGTTTTGAAATAAAAAGGTGGAGCACTGGGGGGTGGTGGAGAGTGTCCAGAGGGGGTGCTAAAGAAGTCAGGTGGGAGGATAGAGCTGAGGTCTGAGAAACAAACATTTTAAGGCATTAGCTATCTTGTTAGGGTCTTGGGTGGTGACACCGTCAACGGTAATCATGGAAGGAGGAGGGAAGGGAGACTGTCCACTTGGTTCCTTCATATTGTCCCAGAACCTCTGCCTATTGCCCCAGGTGGCAGTGAGGTTGGATTGATAGTAAGCTGCCTTAGCCTTACGGATTGCCCAGGTGCATGAGTTTCGGGCAGCACGGTATAGCTGACGGTCAGAGGGACGACCAGACTCGATGGCATGGTACCATAGGTTATCGTGAGCTTTCATTTGGTCGAGTAAGGAGCGGTTTACCCAAGGGGAGGATTTTGTTTTTTCTAGTTGCTTAACGAAGGGGGCAAAGATGTCACAGGCAGCTTGGTAGGAGCTGATGAAGAAGGACAGGGCAGCATCCACTGATGTCTGCTGGTCAAGAGGGGACCAGTCTAGGTTGAGAAGATGGTTTTGAAGATGTGTCAGTGACCCCTTCTTTAACTGGCGATGCAGGGAGATCCTGTGGGGGACTTCCAACTATTTGACCAATGGCAGGTGACAGGGGAGTGATCACTGAGTGCATCAGGGAGGACCTGGATGTCATGGAGGTGCTCAAGGTGGTTTGTAAGGATGAGATCAATAAGAGAACTAGTGCCTCTGCGGCAGTCTAATCGAGTGGGACTAAGGACCATTTGTGAGAGATTTTGGGCAGTGGCTGCATCCCTGATAGGGGATGTGTGGAAGGTGAGCCAGTTTGTGTTGAAGTCTCCTAGGGCAATGACCTCCGACTTTTTTGGAAGTTGTGCAATGAGGTTCAGAATGGAGTAGAAAGCCTCCTTTTGGTGACGGGGGGTATGTAGACTGGCATCAGGTAGAGAGATTTACCCGATTTTCCAACTGGTATCCTAAGGGTGAGGGATTGGGCACCTGCAACAGGGTTTAGTGCAGGAATTTGGACACCTTATAGGTGATCCCGAAGGTACAGCGCACAACCACCATGCCATCTATTCAATCTATCTGATCTGAATAGTGTGTAGCCCAGTATGAAAACAGCCGAGTCAGGGATTTTTGGGGAGAGCCATGTTTCAGAGACTGCGAGTGCATCAGGGGAGTGGAGGCAGACCCATGCTTGAAGTGGGGTGAGATTTGTTTGGAGGCTGCATATATTTATGGCAGCCAGTCATAGCCCTTTTGGTTGCGTTGAAAGGCAAGGGCCAGGATTGGGGTGTATGTTGCCCATCAATAGCAGTAAGATGATGAAGGTCCTGGATAGGGCACTTTTGAGGGTCAGTTTATAATTACGCATGTGTATGGCCAGTATGATGGGGTAGTTTGTTGATAGGAAGGGAGCAGATAAAATGCAGAAATTCCTCACTATAGAGCATAGGGTTGGCCACGGTTTCTGGGGGTGGATGGCTAGGAGGAAGTTGGGGGGTGAGGTGGGAAAGACGTGGTTACAGAGGGAGGAGTGAGCACAGGGGGAGGTATAAATGGGGCAGGGGTGGTGGTGAGTTATTTTACAGGCATAGAACGGGGGGTAGAACACTGCGGGGAGGGGTAATGGAGAGGATAAGGAGTAAAGACATCATTTTGCGATAGAGAAAGAGGTATCCTAAGCAGTAGGCGTGAGTATATATAATGCTTAGGTGCCCTTCTTGCTGGCCTGCAACCACCCTTGGCTAGTTTAAATGCTTGTCAATGTAGCATTTAAACTTATCATTGAGTGCTTGGATTCCCCTCCAGGATGGATGCAGGCCGTCAGGCTACAACAAGCCTCCATCCCTCCAGGTGGGTCCCCAGTCACCAATGAATCCAAACCCTTCCTCACAGCACCAGTTCTTCAACCATGAGTTAAAGTTCCTGGTGCATGCACCCCTATGCTCTCCCATGCCTCTCGCAGGTAGTACTTCCAAGAAGGTGACAGAAGTAGCTACTTGCTTGAGACCCTTCCCCAATTTCCTAAACTCTTCCTGAACTTCCTTTGGCTCCCCATTTGCCAGGTCATTAGTACCTAGATGGATAATGACATCCAGCTCACCCTCCCGACTTGCCTTCCCAGTGATCCCCAGGATCTTCCTTCCATCCCTCCATGTCGTGGCACCTGGTAGGCACCTCACCTCCCTGTCCTTCCCCTCCTGTGTTCCTAGCTGGATCACTCTTATGATGGAGTCCCCCACCAAGATTCACTTCCTCCTCCTTTGGGGTCCACTGCTCTCCCTACTGAGGTCACCTCCTTGGCTAACCTCCACATCCTTTCCTTCCACTTCTCTGGACAGTGTCCAGTTGGTGCTAAAGTAACCCAGCATTGGAATGCAGCAGTCTTCTTAAGGAGGCTGCAAATATTCATGGAAGCTATGTGGAGTCTTTGAGCCTGGGCAGGCTTGTTCATAAGGTTGGGCACGGGTCCAGGGTTTGGATGAATGTTACCTGATAGAAGCAACAGGAGGGTGATTAGGCACACCAAAGCGTGGTAGTGATTGTGGGCTCTCCCTTTGCGACTGGACATGGGGCGGGTGCTGGGGTGCAAGGGGTGGGTAGAGTCGAAGGGTGGGAAAGGCATAGAGGAGAGAAGAGACCAAGGTAGAGGTGGGAAGTAGAGTGCGCAGGGGGTGGAAGTGTGGAGCTACGGGGTGGTCGAGCATTGGCGGGTCTGGTAGAGGTGTTGTAGATAAGGGGGTACTATGGGTAGAGGGTGACGGTCCTAAGTGAGGTGGGGCTGGTGTAGGAAGTAGGAGGAGGAGGACCGTAGTCAGTGTCAATGCACTTGATCCCGGATGCATTGAGGATGATGAGTTAAATTTGAGCACGAGAGAGGATCACCCCTTTAAGAAGTTACAGGAAGGAGAGCCCCTTTAAGGAGTTGCTGTAATTGACTAGTGTGAGGCCTCAGGGGGATGGGATCACTGAGGAAGTGTATTTAATAAAGAAGGTTGGAGGGGATGGGGGGTGGACAGAAAACTGTCCAGAAAGCAGTACAGCAAGGCAGTGGCCGAGCTGTGTTTTGAAAAAGGTGCCTTGGGTGCTTGCTTTCTCAATGGGCATCTGCAGCATCCAATCAGGAAGCTGATCTTCTTCTAGGGTGCGTCCAAAGATGATGATTTACATGCAGGTATACTAGACATTCTAACAGATTGATGTCTCCTACTGCACGTTCCATCAATCTCTGAAAAGTGGTGGGGGCACCTGAAATCCCCTGAGGCATCCTCAGAAATTTGTAGAATCCTAAAGGACAGATGAAGGCTGTTTTCTCACTGTCCTCCAGGCCCATCGGGATTTGATAATACCCGCTTCATAGATCAAGTACTGAAAACCACTGACTCCCATTCAGGCAGTCCAGGGTGTCCTGTATGCGGGGCATGGTATATTGATCTGGTACAGTCCGTTGGTTTAGGGTCCCATAATCTACACACATCCTCACGGACCCATTCTTCTTGCACACGACTACGATGGGAGGTGCACAGGGGCTTCTTGACTCTTGAATAATGCCAGCAGCTAGCATCTCCTGTAGGTGCCTCCGAACATTGTCGATGTCAGCTGGGGCAAGACGGCACGACCGCTGCCTGAAAGGCCTGTCATCGTGAAGTCTGATAGTATGTTCAGCACCATGGATGCACTCCACATCCCATTACTTCTGGGAAAATACTTGGTCCCTCTGGGCAAGCTTCCTACTGACGTGGGCCTTCCATTCAGCAGACAGTGGGGAATCACCAAAGTCAAATAGGTCTGGGGTCACCTTCTTTTCACCAGAATATTTGTTACTGGGCAGTACTGCAGTGTCTGCACAGTGTACCATAGCTAACGTGCACCCCCGGTTCACTCGAATTTCTCGATCAGACACATTCTGTATTTGGACTATAACTCACCGTGCATAAGCATGTGCGTGGGCAGGTGAAATATTGGGTTTGACCAACAATCCCTCTGGCAACATCCCTTCACCGGGTGCATCCAGTATCAATATTTTATTTTTCATGTCCTTCCTAAGGCGAACTTCTCCATGAACGATATACTGAGCATTGGGTGGTAGAACCAGAGAATCGGGATCTTTCTTTCACACTGTTCCGACCGGCTCGTCTCTGTCCACTTCTGTAGTCTGTTTTTGCAGATCATAGGCTCTCTTTATCAAGGCTGGGATTCTCAGGGCCCACCCAGTCCATTGCCCTTGTTTCTCTTGACACAATTGCACTAGTCTTCCAAATATGTGGGCGCGTTGGTTCCAATGAGCAGGGGAACCCCATCATACAGTCCCGTGGGAGGGCACACCAGAGCTAGCATCTCGACTTGTTCATCTACTCTGGCCACCGCAGTAGGGAAAGACGGACAGATCCACATATAGCCCAAGTATGGGTAGGACTTCTTGCTTAACCCCCACACATGCAGACCCTCCAGGGGCTGCAGGGGCACATCAGGCAGGTGTTTTCGGTACCAATCTTGAAACACTATGGTTACTTGTAATGCGCTTCTGAGCACGACCCTTGCAGATGCACCATTCACTGTTATGGTGGTTTCCATTGATGGGCCTACCACCTCAGACCAATCAGGTGAAGGGGGACTTAGTCATCTGTTTTATGGCAGTCTTGGAGGAATAAGTCTTTCTCACAGGCCCAGTCTGAGGCCTTATATTTCTTCACCAAATTAAAGCCAGTAGCCTTGTAGTAACCTTTCTCAGATTCTCGGGCAAACTGTAGTTGGGCTGGGTATGCCCGTCTTCCCCACAATGATAACAGAAGATGGGTTCTTTAGAGTCTCTAAGGGAAGAAAAAAACTTTCTTTATTAGGCGGGGCAGGCAAGTCCCAGGGTCCCTCTCTGATCTGGGGTTCACATTCCCTTTCTTCTGAGCCTCTCCAGGAATCAGCTACTTGAGTGGCCCTAATAAGGTCTCCTACCATAGAAACATAGACTTTGACACCAGATAAGGACCACTTGGCCCACCCAGTCTGCCCATTTCCCTACCTATTGGATAAGCTGCAGATTCTAGTTAACCAACAGCCTACTTCCTGCAACCCCCCAACTATAATTGTCTTATGTCTGTCCCATGCATGTTTGAATTCCCCCACTGTTTTAGACCCCACAACTTCTCTAGGAAGGTGGTTCCATGCGTCCACCACTCTCTCCATGAAAAAAAAATGTCCTCACATTACCCCTGAGCCATCCCACCTCTATCTTTAAATTGTGCCCCCTTGTTCTTACACATCTCTTTTTCTGAAAGATGCTACCCTCCTGGACTTTGTTGATTCCCTTGAGGTACTTAAAAGTTTCTATCATGTCCCCCCTGTCCTTCCTTTCATCAAGGGTATACATATTAAGCTCTCTCAGTCTCTCTTCATATGGTTTCTGATGTAGACCCTGCACCATTTTAGTTGCCCTCCTCTGGACTGCTTCCATCCTGTCTATGTCCTTGCATAGATGAGGTATCCAAAACTGCACGTAGTACTCCAGATGGGGTTTTACCAACTGTCTGTACAGAGGGATAACCACTTCCCTTTTTCTACTTGTAATGCCCCTCCCTATGCATCCCAGTATCCCCCTGGCTCTCCTTATCGACTTCTCACATTGCTTACCCACCTTTAAGTCATCTGATATGACTACCCCCAGGTCCCTTTCCATTATTGTTGTTGTTAGTACCTCCCCTGCTATTGTGTACTCTTCTCCTGGATTTTTATTTCCCAGGTGCATTACTTTGCACTTCTTTGCATTGAATCTAAGTTGCCATATGTCTGACCATTCCTCCAACCTTGCCAAGTCCCATCTCATCCTTTCTACCCCACCTTGTGTATCAACTCTGTTACAGATCTTTGTGTCATCTGCAAAGAGGCATACCTTTCCTTCCAGACCCTCTGCAATGTCACCTATAAAGACGTTAAAGAGGACTGGACCCAGTACTGAGCCCTGAGGTACTCCACTAGTAACCCTACCCCCCTTTCTTCGGAATGTGTTCCATTCACTATTACCTTCTGTGTCCTGCTGTGCAGCAAGTTTGCTACCCAGGCTACCACCTTGGGACCCACTCCCAGGCTGGCTAACTTGATTATTAATCTTTTGTGTGGGGCTGTGTCAAATGCCTTGCTAAAGTCTAGGTAGGTCATACCCACAGCACTTCCTTGGTCTATTAATTTGGTCACCCAGTCAAAGAAATCGATCAGATTCGTCTGACATGACCTTCCTGCTGTGAATCCATGCTGCTTTGGGCCACCAGGGCTCTCAATTCTAATACTTCTTCCATCCGACTACTCTCTGTCCGAGTTTCAGAGGAAATGACATGCACCCCCACCCCTCCAGGTGGGATCTCACTGATTTGCTCGAAAGGTGCTTGACAAGGATTTACATCTTTGGCCGCCTCAGCGGATTGTTAGCAGGCCCTTATCTATCTCAGTTCTTTAATTAGTTCCCTCATCTGTTGTAGTTGCAGACTCATCATTTCAATCAGGGGTCTGACTGGTACGGGCAACCCCAGCATAGGGCTCCCACCCCTCTTCATCATTCTCCGCTTCGCAAATCTCTTTCATAAGGTAACAATATTCAGGAGGATCTGCCTTCCTATCTTGTAATTTCAGTTTCAACATCATCACACTAGAGTACCTGGCGGATTTCAAAACATGCTCTAATCTGACTCGATTCAGTTCACTGGAAGACTCTCGCCCTTTTCTATGGGCCTTCTGCAAGGCCAGTTCAATTCTAGTAACAAACATGGACAACATTTCATTCTTCCATTGTTTGGTGGACTTAAACTTCCACATCAAGTCTTCCCCTGACTCAGTGCTACCAAAGACTCCCTCCAGGGCAGAGAGGTACTCGGCAGCAGTGGCCTCTGGGCTGGTGGAATGAAGAAAGCGGATAGCCTCTAGCGCAGGGCCCCTCAAGCTCTCCATTAGTCTTTTTATTTTCTCTCCCTCAGAGCACTGCCACTTCTGTACCAAGGGGGTGGCATAATCCATCCATGTTTCCAGGACGTCCTCCCCACAGGCACCAGGACCATGCCCGACAAGAGTCTCAGTCTGCGGTAAGATTCCAGGTGTACTGAGGGTATCACAACAGGGGAGGTTACCACAGGAGAAGCTCTAGGGGTGGCAGGAGACGCTAAAGGGAACTGCAAGGGGGTGGTGTCTCCAGAAAGATCTAACATCTTCACTAACTCTTTGGCAGATCGCCCCTCAGTGGCTAGCAGTCTAAGCAATTTGTCTTTAAACCCCTCTGTATTTGGGGATCCTTCAGAAGCAGCCAGGTCACTATGTAAATGAATGACCCGCCACCCTTTCTGGGACCCTTCAGGCAAAATAACAGGGGCACTCTCTCAGGATCTATGAGGAAGCTACAGGAGAGGAGGTTCACCATGGTTTGGTCAAACAGATCCGAGTCCCTCCCTTTCACCTCAACCTTCCCCAAACACTTAACTTGTTCAACAGTGTCTAATAGTTGCATTAGTGGTCCCTAACGGGATGTCCATTAACAAAATGGCCTGTTGGGGGTCTACCCCCTCAGCCTCTCTCCACTCCATCATATGGTACACTAACAGCTTATGGGGGGCAATCTTAAACTTAGGCATAGCAAGCGCCTCCATTTTGTCGCAGATTTTAAGCGTGGGTTGTAGTACCCACTTCTGACCACTAGAAGGTGCAGAATCCCAGTGGTGTCTCCAAGATGTAACCCCTAGGTGGCATTATCCCAAGGGATACTACCCCTGCCTGCATGACTAGTTGCAGTTTGAGGGGCCTGGGCACTGAAAACGGGTGCCTCCACCCGGAGGACAGGGTTGGTGGTAGCATAGCTGACCTGGGTACAGCGCTCTGGGACACTGTTACCCCCCCTCTTTTCCCTCTAGTGGCCTAAATGGTTCACACAATATACAAGTGCAATTTACCCCTGACCACAATTTTAACCCCACACTTGCTGCACTTACCACCAGGGCTGGTTCAGCTGGCTCGGCCCTGGAGACCCCTATAAAATGAGATTTAGCAAAACAACCAACAGTATGTCTATGCTGTTTGTATAGAGGTACACCACAACCAGTTTCAATGCAAAAAGATTTAGATCTGATTTATTTAAGGGGCAGTAACAAGGAAGGGGCAAAATCTAGTGGTTGATTCACGATCTGAAAGGTTCAGGTTATAAGGCATGCACTTAAAGGTCCCTGTAACACAGGCTGACACACTCTGGGTAACCATTTGGAACTACAGGCTAGCCTGAAGCATTGCCCGGGGTAGGCTGGCATTGCAGCTGTTGTTGGGGCCCTTAGGAAGAAAGAAAAACACAACATGCACTTCAACCCTTAATTTGTAATCCGGACTCAGATGGCTCAGTTCGTGACAATCAAATCAATTAAATCAGATGGAACACTTTGATTAGGCTGTTGTTGCAGGGAGCTACCCTGTGATTTACTCACAATAGCCAGACAGGTTGCAGGATGGATGAAATTGGAGACCTCAGGATGAAGTGCTGGTTTGCCAGGAGAAGCAGGGCCCACACGATTCACTGTGGTGTCGTTCCTGTTCGATGGTGTTGAGCAGGGAGCCGAATCCCCAGGCGGGTCTCTCGTCGGTTGGTTCTCTGCGCTGTCTGGGCCAAGGAGGCAAGGCCCAGACTGGGTGAACAGTTCGGAGACAGTCCGGTAAGTGCTGAATGCAGCTTCCAGGAAGCGTGACAAATTCAAGCAGTGGGGAACCAAATCATGACCCACTATCAGCATTCGGCACACTTACAGTAAAATCCAGGCAATACCACAGTTCGGATAACAGTCCGGTTGCAATACACAGGATCTTCTGCGCAAACCGTACGCTCTGTGGCAGTCTCAAGTCCTGATAGACTGATCGCACCTAGGCAAATCTTCGGTCCACTTCAGGAGAAATTCAGTTTGTAACAATTCAGGATCCGATTGCAAAAGCTGCAGTTTCGGAAGAAGTCCAATCTCAGGCTTAAGGTCTTTTCACTTAGGAAGATGGTAGCAGGCAGGCCAAACACAGTCTTCCCGCCGATTTCCCCTGCGCACCACGCAGGAGCAGCTGCTCGAATCTCTGGAGCTGTTCCCTCTTTCAGCTCTAACTCCACACTGACTCACTGCTGCAGGCAGCTTGGGACTTTCCCAGTGATCCAAAAGGTTCAATTCGTTGATCCATCTGTCTGTTACAGCTAGAGCTCCCCCTCCAGGTCCAATTAGGAGCCAAAGAGCAAAAAAAAAAAAAACAATTCCTACAGAAATTCATTCTCACAAGACCCTTGGGGACAGACTCCATTTTAGGGTCCCCAAAGGTACTGATTGGTTCAAACTAGCATTCCAGAACCAAAATGGTGGTGATCAGCAGAAATGTCCATGCTGCAAAGGAAGGCAGGTTAGACAAACTACAATATTATTATTATTATTATTATTGCAGATAATCAGTAAACAGTCACAGATTCTTGTAGGGCTCCCTCTGTGCAATTAGCAATGGCAGAATGGAGCAGTAATACAGTAGCCCGGGTGGGACTCAAGCCTGAAACTACTTGGCCCCTAACCAGATTAATTATACACTACGAGATAGACAGCTCTTAAAGGAACAGGCACGGAGGCTAACCGGGCACTCACATGCAAACACTTTTAAATGGCTAGGACACAGAACACCAGCCTGGCAGTGGGCATTTAGGCAAGCCCAAGGAAGAGCTTTGGGAACCTGCATTTGTAGGGGGGGGTTACATATATATATATATATATATATGAGACATCCTGGCCATGCAGAGCACCCTGTTTAAATACATGCTGATCCTCCTGCGGATCTGCCACAATCTTCATGACCTGAAAGACATATGTCTTATTAACTAAGATGGCCACCCCCACTCTGGGAGTCATGGGTCTGCAAAACAGTCCCCCACCCACCCACCCCAACCAGTTTTTTATGTTCTCCTTGGTGAGGTGGTTCTCCTGCAGCATAGCCACTCGGACCCCCCCCTTCACTTAAGAACAGTGAGAACCTTCTTTCTTTTAATGGGGAGGAAATCCCTTTACATTCCGTTATATAATATGGGCCTCAGAGCACATCACTATATATCAAAATTCGGCTAGGTCAAAGCTCCTAAATACCCCCACTTTTGAGTAAACATCTCCCACAGAATAGATATATTTGTTCCTTGTGGAATAACATAAATATTTAGGTGGAACACACATAAGGCCCCTGGCAACCGCCAGGAACCACACATACATTTATTTATTTTGTTTGTTTATTCATTTATTAACTGGGTTGGTGCATTGGCCCGAGGACCTTTTTCAAGCACAGTCCGGGCCAAAGGCTAGCACAGACAGTTGTAAGATACAGAGAAACAACAGCATTGAATCATACAAGCAATTAAGAATCCAGTGCAAGTCAGGCTAGCATACAGAGTTGGACTAGTAAAATACAGGTACATGGTGGAAGATACAGCAAATATGGTGTGCATAAGAGCAAATATAAATACAACACATACATATATACAAATATACAGTACATGTATACTGTACATTATGTATATACAGAGCTTGGTAAGAATATCCTCAGCAAATGGTCAGCGATAAGAAAAATCAGCAGAGTCAGCAGCATCAGGTAAACACGGAGTCCAAAGCGGAGACGTTATCAGGGGCATTAGATAATACATAGAGTCAAGGCAAATAAATTGACAGTTAGAAACTAGCAACAACTGGATAAGAGAGGCAGTTAAAGAGATAATTTCAGGGTGGGAGAAATGGCAACTGGAGGGGGGTGGAGGTAAGAGAGGGCTGTATAGGAGACACCGCAGTGTTAAAGGCCTGAGGGTAGACACAGGTTAAGGAGGACAGGAAGTGGGTTTTACTGGGGTATTTAGATTTAGAGGGGGGGACGGAGGAATGCAGCGATGTGGGGAGGTCATTCCGTAGTGAGGGTCCAACAACAGAGGAGGCTCTTTGGCCTATCCTGGATTTTATGCATGAATGGACGAGTTGGAGGTAGAATGACTGGCGGAGACTGCGGCTATAAGTTCTGGGCAGGATCAGCGGAGCACTCAAACTCTCATAAGAAATGGGGGGGGGGTGGCACAAAAATATAGCACATGCAGACAAGTCTTCTTATTCTGAATTTCTCTTTACATGACAGAAAAGTGTCATTCACTTGACATACAACAATCCAGATAAAGATTCCAACAAATATAATTCAATCCATTAATCCCTTCCTATAATAAAATATACAAATTGTACAAGTTAATTATGCATCCCAACATTTTGAAATCATTTCACTATCTTCCACCAGTTACCTCACAACACTTACTTTTTTCTTTTCAATCTGCATTTTCTTTTTATCATAATGCAGAAAACAAAATGTTTTCCCTGTTCTTATTATTCTTTTTTTATACATGATCTCTATAAAACTTAACTCATGCAGATCATACTGAATACCCATACAACAATCATACACCTACAGGTAAGTGTTTTTCAAAAAAATTAGTTGTTCCTGTTATTTCTGTGTAGTCTTTCAATACAAACTGCTTTACCTTTTAATATTTCGTTTTCTTTTAACTTCATTTGTACCTCTAGAAATAACCTTGTTGTGTTTTTTTTGGCCCCACGTTGTGGTTGTTCTGCAAATGAGATATGGAAAAAGTCCTAAATTATCTTTCATCCTTTCCTGTAAATGCCTTAATTCTTTCTGAAGTTTACATATTATCATATACATTGAAATGCCTATCACCTCGATATCTTTACTTAAACATACTCCTATCCCAAACTTCTTTCAAATTCTTCTTCATAATATATCTTTCTTGATTTTTCATCTGTCTCCCTATCCAAACATTCAAAACTGTTTTAAAAATACAGACCTTACTTCATAGTCGTATATGCTATTATGTGTCACACATTTGTTTTTAAACCAATGCTCAGTGTTTATATTTGGCTACTTTTTAACTTTCTAGCATTCGTCATGGATCAGTAGAGCAAGAGGGGAGTCAGAGGGGCTACGTAAGGCATCCCTGACAGTCCAAGCCAAAAGATAGAGCAATGGGCTTGAGGGGGGAGCCAGTTAAGAGACTGGTAGAGAGAGCAGTGGTGAGTGGAGAGAGGGGCACAAAGGACAAAGCGGGATATCTGGTTGTATGTTGAGTCTAGCCTGTGTAGATAGGTATCAGAGGTAAAGAAGTACATCAGACATCCATAATTGAGGAAGGGGAGGAGGTTGCAGTGGGCAGCAGCAAGACGAACCACAGGTGAGAGATGCTCAATTAGGTGGCAGCAGAATCCCATCTTTTGGTTAATGTGACTGATCAGTGTGGCAGTGTGATCGGAGTAGGTAACGGATGGGTCAAGGATTACCACCAGATACTTAAAAGTGGGAACAGTGTAGAGGGGAGATCCATCTGGGGAGTGGACAATGAGAAGGCAGCCATAGCGATCAAGGGCATTGAGTTTTGGTTTAGAGTCAAAAAGCATAACCTTCATTTTGGAAGCATTGACCAATAGTTTGTTTAAGGAGAACCAGAAGTGGGCCTTGCAGAATTCAGTGGTTAGAGTGGAAACAGAGAAGAAGGGGAGGAATTGCTTTGGAAGAGTATTAGGTCATTGGCATAGAGGAGTGATTTACATGAGAGACCCTCCGATGGGATGGAGTTAATGAAGAGGGAGAAGAGGAGGGGCCCAAGTATGGAGCCCTATGGGACACCTACTGAGACCGGTAGTAGGAGGGAGGTGGCACCACCAAGGCAGACTGAAGGTGGGCAAAGTGATGGGGCTGATGGGATTCATCCCAGAATTCTAAAAGAACTAAGGGTAGAACTAGTGACACCACTGACTACCCTCTTTAACAAATCATAGGAGGATGGGGTGGTACCTGAGGGCTGGAGGAGGGCAGATGTTATTCCAATTCACAAAAGTGGGAGCAGGGCAGAGGCAGGAAACTACAGACCTGTTAGTTTGACCTCAGTGATAAGGAAAATGATGGAATCACTTCTGAAGGAAAGAATTGTGAGTACCTAGAGGCCAGAGGGGCACAGGACCCAAGGCAGCATGGGTTCACAGCGGGAAGGTTATGTCAGATGAATCTAATAGATTTCTTTGACTGGGTGACCAAAGTAGTAGATCAGGAAGGGGCTGTGGACATGGCCTACCTAGACTTTAGCAAGGCATTTGACACAGTCCCACACAAAAGATTAATATGCAAGTCAGCTAGCCTTGGAGTGGGTCCCAAGATGGTAGCCTGGTTAAAAAATTGGCAGAGGAACAGGACACAGAGGGTAATAGTAAATGGAGTCCACTCTGAAGAAAGGGGGGTTACTAGTGGGGTACCGCAGGGTTCGGTTCTAGGACCGGTCCTCTTCAATGTCTTTATAAGTGACATTGCAGAGGGACTGGAAAGAAAAGTATGTCTCTTTGCAGACGACACAAAAATCTGCAACAGGGTTGATACACAAGGTGGGGTAGAAAGGATGAGAAGGGAGTTGGCAAGGTTGGAAGAATGGTCAAATGTATGGCAGCTTAGATTCAATGCTAAGAAGTGTAAGGTAATGCACCTGGGAAACAAAAATCCAGGGAAAGAGTACACAATGGGGGGTGAGATACTAACAACAACAAAAATGGAAAGGGACCTGGGGATAGTCATATCAGGTGACCTAAAGGTGGGCAAGCAATGTGAGAGGGCAGTAAGGAGGGCTGGAGGGATACTGGGATGTATATGGAGAGGCATCACAAGTAGAAAACTGGAAATTGTTATCCCTCTGTACATACAGCTGGTGAAACCGCATCTGGAGTACTGCATGCAGTTCTGGAGACACAGTCTCTGCAAGGACAGACAGGATGGAGGCAGTCCAGAGGAGGGCAACTAAAATGGTGCAGGGTCTGCACCAGAAGACATATGAAGAGAGACTTAAGGATCTTAATATGTATACCCTTGAGGAAAGGAGGAAGAGGGGGGATATGAGAGAAATTTTCAAGCACCTCAAGAGAATCAGCAAAGTCCAAGAGGGTAGCATCTTTCTGAAAAAGAGGTATGCAAGAACAAGGGGGCACAATTTGAAGATAGAAGGGAGACGGCTCAGAGGTAATGTGAGGAAGTATTTTTTCACAGAGGGGGTTGTGGATGCATGGAACAGCCTTCCTGAGGAGGTTGTGGAGTCAGAAACAGTGGGGGAATTCAAGAATGCATGGGACAGACATAAGGCAATTCTAGGGGGTGGGGGGTAGGAGGAAGTAGGCTGTTGGTTAACTAGGATCTGCAGCTTATCCATTAGGTAGGGAAATGGGCAGACTAGGTGGGCCAAGCTGTCCTTATCTGCTGTCAAATTCTATGTTTCTGTGTTTCATCTAAGTTCTGCCAGAGACGTAGTTTGTGAGCCAAGCAATGGAGGCAGAGGAGAAGCCAAGGGCGCCAAGTTTTGCTATTAAGAGGTTGTGATTAACAAGACCGAATGCCTTGGACAAAATGTACAAACACTGCGCCAGTCAACTTTCCTTCATCCATGCTCCTGAGCACACGATTTGTGAAGAGGGCAAGGGCTGTGGTCATACTGTGCCCTTTCCTAAAACCATGTTGCTGCGGACCAATGAGGTTATATTTCGTGATATGGTCAGTGATTTGGCAGTTTACCGCCTTCTCTTGGAGCTTCCCAAGGTGGAGCGGAATGGAGATAGGCTGGTAGTTATCCATGAGACTAGGGTCACCCGATTTGTGAATGGGGACAGTTTTAGCCTGTTTTCAAGCAGGAGGGACAGAGGCAGTAGTAAGGGAGACAGTAAAGATGAGTATGAGTGGGTAGGCAATGTCGTGCTGCTAGTTTTAAGAAGCAGGGGGATAGACCATCACTACCAGTGCTCCTTCTTGATGGCAGACTGAGGAGGAGTTTAAGTGTCCCAGGAGGGGAGATGGTCTTGAAATAGAAAGAGGGGCAGCTGGAAGTTGAAGGATGGGGCGTGGTCATGGGGTGGAGGTGGGAAGTTTATCCAGGTAGCTGCTAAGATTGGAGAAGTGGGCGTTGAGTGCAGTCTAAGGGATCTGTCAGGGAGCCTTTATGGAGGAAGGGAACTGCTTACAAGAGGGAGATAGTAAGGTATGTATGGAGGACAAGAAATGTCTGGGGTTACCTAAATACTTGATCTGGAGCAACTGGAAGTAGGCAGACTTCCTAGAGTGGATGAGGTGCTTTCAGTGATTTTGCATATGACTGTAGTTATTCCAGAGGGAAGGGGGATGGTGGGGTTTTATAGGTGGACCATTTGGCATCCCGCTCCTTCATCAGTTTAAGGAGTTCAGATGACAGCCAGTGAATGTTGCCCCCTCGCACTCTGCGAGTAGTGAGGGGGAAATGCTTGTCTTGGATGAGAGAGAAAGCAGAGACAAATGTGTCCAGAGCTAGGGCAGTGTCAGTGGCACAATAGAGGTTAGTCCAATCGATTGCTCTGAGGTCATCCTGGAGGCTGAGGGGGTCATATGTAGAACAATTGTGGAAAGTCAGATAGGTGGGTGAGGGTTTGCTGCGCTAGACACAGTAGGTAGGGGAGTGGTCGCTAATGGCATCAGACAGAGTGCCAATGTAGGCAACTCTGTCAGCTCTAGTCATTAGGATCCATTTGAGAATAATGTGTTTATTGGTCCGATTGTTAAGGTGTGTGGGGGAGGTAATTAGCTGGGTGAGATTATGTTGTTGAATAGTGGAGTTGAAGTCAGAGAGAGGGTTAGTGTCCCAATTGATATTAAAGTCACCTAGTAGAAAGGTGTCTCTAGAATGGGAGAGAGGAGCAAGGATGTTCAGGTGTGATACATGGCCAGGGACACCACTCCTTGGGGGGTTATAGCAGCACCCAATGATCAGATTTTTATTAGAGGCGACTGTTGGCGCTACAGCAAGCCATTGTACAGAGAGGTCACTAGTGGACTGTCCAAGAAGCATGGCAGACTATGAGTTTTGATAGTAAAGGAGTACACCCCCCCCCCCAGGCAGAGGTAGTGTGATCACAGCAAAGGAAGGTGTAACCAGGTAGGGAACAACTGTGATCTGGGGTGGAACTTTTTAGCCAGGTCTCAGAGATGCCCAGTATGTCAGGCTTTTAAAGAGAGACCCTAGCTTTCAGCTCAGTCATTTTAGATAGTAAGCTCCTCACATTCAGATGTACAATTTTTAAGCCATGTTTAATATCCCATAATGGGTGTCTATAGGATGGGGGTGTTTAAGGGGTGTGGTGGGGGTCAGGGTTACTTTCAATGTCCCCTGAGTAAGGAGGTGAGTGGTATGAAAGTTGAATGGGAGGAGGGAAGAGGGGGGAAAGGACCCGGAAGGTGAGGGAGAAGAGGTGTAGGAAAAGGTGGTGCCGGTCATGGGAACAGATGAAGGCCAGCGCAGCAGATGGGCAGGAATGAAGCAAGCTTCAAGCTGGGCATGTCTGAATAGGAACAGGGCAAATGGTGGGTCGGACATGCTTCAGAGCGATTTGTTCCAATGCAAGGATTGATGCACCACAGTCAAAGGCAAGACAGAGACCAAGAAGTGTGCAGAGAGAGAGAAGCTGGGCTATATGGGAGGGCATCGTGGAGGTGGGGGAATGGCAAGTAAATACTGTTTAGTGTTCGGTATGTTTCAGGGGGTATTAAAGATAGAACGTGGACCAAGGGGAAAGCAGATAGTGAATGCTAGAATGGCTAACTGTGCACATAATAGGGAGCCAAAATAGGAGCAGGGAAAAGAGCAGAGCAGAAACAGTAGGAAGAACCAAAGTGGTGGGGTGGGGGAGGGGTGGCTGAAACTAGTAGCTTAGCAGCTGAGCTGGTTAATACCAGTTGGATGGCCTATTGGTGAGATCAGCTGGTTCCGGGAGGTCCTGGCAACAGTGACCAAGGGTTTTCTAATCCCAAGGTGTAGGAAAGGAGATGGAGTAGAAGGGGAGATAGGGGAGGCTGGTTTCAGGTGGAGTAGGGAGAAGGGCAGGAAGTGGGATGATATAACTAGAAGCAACAGTAATTTATATTAAGGGTTGGGGGAGGTAAATATGTAAATGGCAAGTACCTCTAGTGGTCCAACAGTATGAACAGCTAATGGAGTTTGGGGGAGATAGCAATAATGATACTGGGCAGGGCTTGAAATAAGCGGCTGTCCACCCGTCCCGGACAGCCGGTTTCCAACTGGGACAGCCGTTTTTTGAAGTTCGCCTGTCCCGGGGACAGGCGGTTTACATTTGCAGCCTGGAGTATTGAGCTGGGCACTAGGACCCAGCGGCAGACGGGAGGTTTCCGGACGGCGTCGACGTCATGACACCTAGCTCCGCCCGCCGAAAAGTAGCTCCGCCGCCCATTCCCACTGACTGAGGGTCAAGTGACTGCAGCTCAGAGTCACCTGACCTCTCAGCGAGCGGGAAAACTGACTGGCGCCGACTGTCTCCCTCACTCTCACTAGTCTGGCCATAGGGTGAGGAGCGAAGAGGAGGAGAGCGAGCAGCGAGTGGGGAAAATCAGAAATTTAACAGCCCTCTCAGGGCTCTAGCATTTGGGGCTGCTGGTACTTGGAGGAGGAGAGGAAGAGATTTATTTAGAAAGTGGAAAAAAAAAACTTCTGTAATTCTCAACAGCCCTTCTCAGGGCTCTGCATTTGGGGGCTCAGTTTGTGTGCATCAGTCCTGCTGGTACTTGGAGGAGGAGAGGAGGTGAAGGGATTTATTTAGTTAGTCTCAAAAGTGAAAAAAGACTTGAATTCTCACCAGCCCTTCTCAGGGCTTTAGCATTTGGGGCTCAGTTTGTGTGCATCAGTCCTGCTGGTACTTGGAGGAGGAGAGGGAGGTGAACAAGGGATTTATTTAGTTAGTCTCAAAAGTGAAAAAAGACTTCTGCAATTCTCAACAGCCTTCTCAGGGCTCTAGCATTTAGGGGCTCAGTTTGTGTGCATCAGTCCTGCTGGTACTTGGAGGAGGAGAGGAGGTGAACAAGGGATTTATTTAGTTAGTCTCAAAAGTGAAAAAAAAGACTTCTGCAAATTCTCAACAGCCCTTCTCAGGGCTCTAGCATTTGGGGGCTCAGTTTGTGTGCATCAGTCCTGCTGGTACTTGGAGGAGGAGAGGGGAGGTGAACAAGGGATTTATTTAGTTAGTCTCAAAAGTGAAAAAAAAAGACTTCTGCAAATTCTCAACAGCCCTTCTCAGGGCTCTAGCATTTGGGGCTCAGTTTGTGTGCATCAGTCCTGCTGGTACTTGAAGGAGGAGAGGGGAGGTGAACAAGGGATTTATTTAGTTAGTCTCAAAAGTGAAAAAAAAGACTTCTGCAAATTCTCAACAGCCCTTCTCAGGGCTCTAGCATTTGGGGGCTCAGTTTGTGTGCATCAGTCCTGCTGGTACTTGGAGGAGGAGAGGGGAGGGGAGGTGAACAAGGAATTTATTTAGTTAGTCTCACAAGTGAAAAAAAAAGACTTCTGCAAATTCTCAACAGCCCTTCTCAGGGCTCTAGCATTTGGGGGCTCAGTTTGTGTGCATCAGTCCTGCTGGTACTTGGAGGAGGGGAGGTGAACAAGGGATTTATTTAGTTAGTCTCAAAAGTGAAAAAAAAGACTTCTGCAAATTCTCAACAGCCCTTCTCAGGGCTCTAGCATTTGGGGGCTCAGTTTGTGTGCATCAGTCCTGCTGGTACTTGGAGGAGGAGAGGGGAGGTGAACAAGGGATTTATTTAGTTAGTCTCAAAAGTGAAAAAAAAGACTTCTGCAAATTCTCAACAGCCCTTCTCAGGGCTCTAGCATTTGGGGGCTCAGTTTGTGTGCATCAGTCCTGCTGGTACTTGGAGGAGGAGAGGGGAGGTGAACAAGGGATTTATTTAGTGTAAGTCAAGTCTCAAAGCAGTCAGACACTGTACCTGTAGTACACCTAAAAGTCTCTCAAAGCCAAAAGACACCTTGTGATCTGCAAGTCTCATCATCTCTGACTCTGAATAAAAAAATATATCTTTAGTGTGCAGAGAGGTGAAGGCAAGACTCTATTAAAGCTTATTGTTCACTCAGCCTGTGTAAAGCCCTCCAGAGCTTGAACCTTGAAGATAGATACTGACAGACTTACTGTACTACTACTAGTACTACTAGTAATTTAAACTAGCCCCTGTCAGCCTGCTGTTGTGCTCTGCCACTGGACTAACTGAATAAAAGTAAAATTGAGTGACACTGTGACAACTTCAAGAAGGCACTGTCAAAGGGAGAGGAGGGGATTAAATTACAAAACAGGTTGACAGCAGGATACCCCTCAGGTTTTAGTTGTGAAATCTGAGCGGGAGGAAAATATAAATATTAAACTCCTTTGTCCGGGGTTTTACAGGAGGAAAGAAAACTAAACAGACTGTTCACGTCTTCTAATATCTCTGATCATCACTTCACTGTAGTGTCCACTGTCTTCAGAGTGCTTACTGTACTTTAAATTGTACTAGCTAAGTAAACCAAAAGGGAAAAATGTCTGTATAAAGTTTGGCTTTAAAAAATTACAGGAAAGCCTTCGTTTCAAGCCAAGAGGAGGAGAAAGCTCGGTTCTTCCATGTGTACTGCTTCTCCATTACTGATAGACTCAGTAGCACCAACTACTCACCCCACCATTGTGGCCACAGATGTGACAACTTGTAGTGCCAGTGCTGATATGCCAGCAACTCTGACTACTGTTGAAAGTGGCGGGAGTCCTGGGGCAAAAAGAAAGGGGTTCCAGGAGACCTGGAAGAAAAATAGGAGTGGCTACTATATGAGCCTGATGTGGGCATGACCTGCTCATACTGCAAAAAATACTTAAGGAGACAAACACTTTCATGAGTGGCTGTAAGAGCATGAGACTTGAAATGTACGAGCTCATGAACTCTCCAAACCTCATAAATTAGCCGATGAAAAAAATACTGTGTCTAACACAGACCCTTCCAACTTAGCAATAGAACGAGGAATAATACAAATGGAAAAAAATGAGGCGACACAAGTGGAACATTTGTTTAGAACAACTCTTTATTTGATTAATTCAGAACGCTCATTCACAGATTTCCCTGGCATCTTAGAATTAGAACATGTAAATGGTGCAAATGTCGGAGTCAGTTATAGAAGTGACAAACAGGCAGCAACGTTCACACATTTTATTTCAGAATCAATAAGGATAAAAGATGCAAAACTGGTTAACAGTAACACTTTCATCTCTGTCCTATGTGACTTGAGCACTGATGCCTCAGTAATAGAAGAGGAGGCAGTCTATATTAGGACAATGGAAAATTTCCATCCAGTTAACAAATTTGTTTCTCTTCAGCCAGTCTGTATTCCAAATGGTGAAAGCATTTATAACTCAATAGGTGATGCCTTAGAATTCACCTTGGACTGTAAAGACTGGAAAGAAAAAATTGTTGCTTTTGGATCTGATGGGGCACCCGTCATGTTGGGTAAAGTGACTGGGGTGTTTGGCAGGATTTTGAAAGATGTACCTCATTTGTTAGGATTCAGTGCAGTGCCACAAGTTGGAGCTAGCTATAAAGCAATCAGCAACATCTATTCCATACATGAAAACAACAGATGAAGTCTTAATGGGTATCTATAAAATATACCATAAGTCTCCCAAAAACTGGGCCGGTCTCAAAGAGTTAGCCAGTAATATGAGGTACACCATTCACAAACCAGTTAACGTGTCAGGGACCCGTGGGTTGCACACAGAGAAAGGGCTCTGTCTGTTATTCTGTCCAGCTACAAGGCCTTAGTTGTATATTTACAGCATTGCTTCCTCACCAGGGCAAACAAAAGATCAGGCCAGTGGGTTGTTCAAAACAATAAGTACTGTGAGATTTGTCCTCTTTTCTCAGTTTCTGGCTGAATACCTTTCTGTCATAATGGCCTTCAGTCTAACTCTACAGAGAGACAGCTCAACAGTAGAAACAATAGTCAGCAAGGTTGAAAGCACGGTGCTCTGGCTAGAGAACTACCCTGCACAGGATAAACTTGACAAAGTCTGTAACGAATTGCTGTTGCTCCCTGACTCTGACACAGCTGACAGTGACACTAGAACAAGTAGACTGACAGGCTCAGCCACTACTCGGGTTCAGTTCCGTGGATCTGACATCTTCCTTAACTTAGAAAGGGGATATTCTATAGATAGAACCAAACAGGCAGTGTTGCGTGATGTTACAAGCCTTCTTTCATCTACAATTGAAAGTATTAACTCATGATTTTCCAATTTTAAAATGGACAAAGTCCTACGGTCATTCAGTATATTTAACCCATTACAGTTACCAGATAGTGACCATGACCAACTAGCCCTTTATGGCAATGAGGAAGTCAGAACTCTCACAGAGCACTACAGTGACATACTGAAGAAACACAATAATAATATAAACTTGATTGAAGCGCAATGGTTAGAGCTTAAACCACTTATGAAAAAATCACTGAATGAGCTGTCTCCGAAATTTCACTATTTGGATTTCTGGCAAATAATTCTCCATAATGATGCACATGAACAGCGATTCCCTGATATTCTGGTCTTAGTCACAATGGCTCTACTGATCCCAACCCAAACTGCAGTAGTTGAGAGAGGATTCAGCTTGATGGGCAGAGTGAAGTCTGACTGGCGGTCCTGTCTGTCTCCTATGACTACATCTGAACTAATGCGTGTCAAGCTGCCAGATGCTAGCGTTGCTACATTTGACCTGCAGGATGCCATAACACTATGGTTCAAATCTGGAAAACAAAAGAGAAGACCTCATGTGAGACCATATGGCTGCAGACTTGATTCAAGTTCTGATTCAGAAATAGACTAGACTCAATCAGTGTTTTACCTTGAAAAATAACCCCCCAAAAAGCAACAGTTTTCTCTCTTTCCACTTTACAGTCCATTTTATGTTTTAAGTTTAAAATTCACCTCACAAAAACGTGGACAGGTAAAACTTTGTCCAGACAGGCAACATTTACATTCCACCTGTCCCTCGGACAGGCATCTCAAAAAAATCATTTCTAGCCCTGATACTGGGTCACGTGTCACAGGGCATTCATAAAGGAAATGCCCATCCGGGGTGGGATGTGTGTGTTGCAGCTGCAATGCTAGCAGTGGAGGGTAAAAGCAGTTCCTCCGATTGCAGGTTCTGTAGTCTGTACCTTTGAAGGGGGGTCCAAAAGTCGGCCGCTGGAAGGTAGCTAGAGAGCCTGATGTCCCGGCCCTCTTTGGTGGCGACTGCCTGTTGAGAGGAAACATGGAGAAGTTAAAGCCCAGGGCAGCAGGAGATTAATGGGTCACATTGAAACACAAAGGGACGGCTAAGGTCAGGGTGGGAAATGGGAAGGCAGACAAAGGGGAAGGGGGCAGTGAACACAAAGAAACATAAAATTCAGAACTAGAACTAGAAACATTCCCTCCACCACCCTCCAGAATTTACCTTCCATACTTCTATGGGTCATAGCCCATTTTAATCTTGAGGCTAAGCAGTGAAACTCCAGCTGTGCCCACCCCTCCTGTTTCCTTGCCCAACACCCTCCATCACAGACTTAACATGGGTGATAACAGCTGTTATAATAAAACCACTATACATAACTGGTAGCACTGGAAGCAGATACGTCTGCCCTCCTGCTGCCTAAATGGCGTGATGTATCTGCCCTTGAATGACTCTAAAAACAAACACAGAGGTCCCCCTCCCTCCACAGTCTCCAAGGATCAGGAAAAGTATATAGAAGTCCATTTAGCAGGTGCATCATTCCATAAATGTCTGCTAGCAGACATCCAAGCCTTACATAAAACTACAACTACTTGTCTCGTGTGCAGGAAGCAGGCATCATTGCCAGCAGTGGGTCCCATGGGATCCGGAGAGCAGGCAGCACCATACAGACTATGTGCTCCTCTCCTCCAGGACTGCCACCACAGTCCAGGGTTATCTTGCAGAAGTTTGCAGTAAAAATCAAATCCTCCCGGGGCACAAGAAAATGATGACTCCACCAAACTGACTGCACACACTAGTCCACCAACAATAGATAGCATTCTTTGCCCAGCCATGTGGCCTGCACCATTATAGTTTCAATGTTCAATATTCAATTAGCCCTCATCGGGCAGCCAGAGCAGGCAGTCCCCCAAAACCCCACCCCAACCAGCTGTTGTTGGCATATTCGCAGCACATCCAGAGATTCCAAATGAATATCCCACAAAAGGGGCACTGCAGATATGTGCCCATGTACTGTATAAAAACAAATCCAGTATACCTCAGCTGGTAAGAAATGTTATGTAGTTTTTGTTGACTGGAAAAGGAAGACCAGGCAATGCTGCCTATTTTAGCCTCATCTTGTTGGGGGATACAGACAGAAACCAGCTGAAATTGTCCCAGATTAAGCTGTTGGTGGAACGTCTAGTGAACGGGGGAAATTTGGCCAGGGCACTGTGGAAATTCACCTACTCTTTTTGAGAAGTGCTATGGGATCTTAAATGTCCACCTGAACAACTACTAGAACAGGTAGATGGGACAGCGGTTTAACATCTCATATAAAAGATGGCACCTCAGGAGTGCAGCATCCCCAGTAATGCTGCACTACAGTATCAGTATTGGGATTTTACCCAAAGTTCCTGGGGTGGGACTAGAACCCACAGCCTTCTAGTCTTCCAGCCTCAGAGGTGCGTGTGCAACCTGCTGAGCCACTGACATTAATGAAACAAAAGTGCAAACACAAATAATACTGTAGTTTCAAATCTAGATAATGCAGATTCTGTATATGCCAATGCTTTCTCATTTACACTCAGCAAAACAGATGCTTCTTACAATGATATCTGTGGATTTGTCACTTTGTGTCTAATGAGAACACATTGTGGTGACATTTAAAGCAGATAAATTGGTTAGTTCCCTATACAAAGAGAAGCTCAGCACTTCAGTATGCAGTTTCATACGTACCAGGCCGCCATGGATGTTATAGTTACTACTCCTGCCCTATGGACTCAAACAAGTTTGAGGGACCTGGGTTGTTATTGTAATAGTCCTGCTTGGGGGGGGGGGCGGTCATGTCCATAGAAGATTAAATTGCATGATGCCTTCACCCAGAGAGAAGTTTTTAGTGGGGCCTGGTGTCAGAATGGTACAATCCCTTGGGATGCACTACCTCCCCATCTCCCTACAGGAGCATCCCACACGTGAAACCAGACAGTGCAATACGTTTTTTTTTAATATTCTCTGTTTTTATGCCCCCTTACTCACCGCTCAGGACCCTTTCCTCGGGGATCCCTAGGCTGTGTGCGCTCCCGTAGGTCCTCCCCAGATATCTTCTCCTTGAGTCCTGGCAGCACTGCCCCCATCTGGTCTCGATTTGCCCCCCGGGCGGAGAGGAGGGGGACCCCCCCATAGTCCCCTCCAGTCCATGAGTGTGCGGCGGGTATGCTGCACAGGCCCCATCTGGAGCCTGGTTGTGGATTTCTGTCAGGCAGCCAGGTCCCATCTCCAGGCATCCGTTGCGGGTTTTTTTCCTCTTTTCAGTGTCATCCCTCAGGACGTCGTGCACTAGGGGAACAAAGAAGCAAACATGCCAGCACTCCAGCTCCCGGCTGATGTCCTCCCACCCTGCTGCATCTCCACCTATGGTCACCCAGGTGGCAGTAGAGCAGCAGGACATGCAACCCACCCCTCCTGGAGGAGGAGAGTGGCCTGTGGGTGCTCAATCATCCTCCCCCTGGCCAGCCCTCCAACTGCCCGAGCCCATTCCCGAACCCAGGATGCTGGTGCTGCGAGCGGTCATACCACTGTGCCGACAGGCTGGAAAAGTGCAATAACAGTTTGACTAAAAATGTAATAGCTAACACTACTAATTTTATTTTTTATTTTTAAAAAGGTGTTTATCCTCCGGAGCCAGTCCGTGTGGCTACTTAACCACCATCCCCGGAGGCCTTGGATGGTCCCTATCCTCCCTCTACACACTGGTGCCAGTTCCCACAGTAATCCCCCCCCCCATGGTGGGGTCAATGGGAGGAGGGCCATCCCCACCAAAGCAGATAATCCAGAAGGGCCATACTACTGGAGTGGAAGGGCTGGTCCAGCTGTCTGGGCAAGGCTTCATGAGCCCGCTCTGCTCATTTTCTTCTCCAGTTTTCTCTCACTAACCCTCCCAAAGCTTCAGTGTGCTCAGAGGATGCATGCAGATGGAGGCATGCTTGCGCTGTGGAACCACAGCTCCCTCCAGCACCCCCCAATCTATGTCTGCATCCCATGCATCAGTGTTGCCACCAGGCCTCTGCCTGGTGACAAACAAGAGCTGGGAAGGCTTGCTATCCCAATCTGAGAGAGGAGAGTTGCCAAGCAGCTGCTTGACCATCTCTTGGCCCCCCCTCGCTGACCCCTTGCGACCAGAGCTCATTCCCAAACTCAGGTCATTGCCATGGTGTGAGGTAAGGCACTCACAGTGCCTCAGCCCTCAGCGCCACTGTGAAAGCCTTATTTTTCATTTTATTTGAAATATGATTACCAGGTAAGAGCAACTGAACCAAAGGTCCTTTTTCAGGCTCAACCTAGGCCACAAACATGGCAATTATAAAATACATACACTTTCAGCTGGCTTCATGGTGCTGAGCGAAAGAGGTTCACTCGGCGCACTAGCGACCCGGGTTCATGCCCCAAGCCTAGGTACCAGGAGCAGAGTCTGGCAAGGAGGGGTTTTAAGAGCATCCATTGGACAGGTGTCTAGGGCCTTGGCACCTGTGGGTGGATTGGGTGATGAGCTAGGGGACGTGATTCCTCAACATGCCCCCCGCAGATCCCAGTCCAAGGTTGCCACACTCACAAAGGCCAATTTGGGCTGTTGTGGGCGGACCAAGAAAACAAGAAAAAGTGCCCCCGACCAACTGGATGATGAACGCCGACCTGCACCATCACAAAGCCCTGGAAAGATCAGTCCAATCTAGCAGCCCCCAGAGATACGCTGTTTCACCCATAAGGCACTTCCTCCAGAAGAGATGGACCCTCCTGACGAAGGGATATATATGGTTAACCTGTAGGTTGCCACCCTGTTAGGTTGGTGGATGGCGGTAAAGGTCGGGATGGCAGCGGGGGTCCTAGGTGCTCTGAACACATGGCCAACCAGGGCTGCCAGTGAAAGGTGCATAAATAAATAATACAAAAAAATACATACCCTTTTAATAAATACAACACAATACAAAGCATACTATACACAATTACAAACATTTTGAGAAATCACATAATAAATGAAGCATTTTTTTAAATACAGCATAAGAACATGACTTACAAATGGTTTCCAGTAGCTTGATCCAATAGGTTGGGACAGCCTTAGAGGAGACACAAGATCCCACTTTAGTTTTATAAAATCAAGTTTGCAAAGACATTGCCTTAGATGAATGTAGATTGTTAGAACCCTTTAAAATTACCACATCATATACAGGAGAAAATTTTGTTGGAAAAAATGCTGTATTAATATTACACCCCAAAAATATTTCATTCAAGCAACTGGAGAAAGCCAACCTAAATCATCAAATTAGTAACAATGATGGGTATGAGCTAGAGCAAGCAAAACAAAATAGTAGATGTTAGTATAAGCAATTACTAAGGAGAAGAGAGGGTGATACCCAGGGGAGGAACAGCAGAAATGGGGGAAGGGGGTGACAGACAGGGAAATCATGGAGGGCAGAGTTCTGGAGGGTTTGAGGGCACTGAGGGTTGGCAAGCTGCCAGGCCCAGACGGCATCCACCCCAGGGCACTGAAGGAGCTGGCAGAGGTCCTTGAGGGATCTTTGGCAGACCTATTTAATGCCTCACTACACTCGGGGTGTGTACCTCAGGATTGGAGGATGGCTCAAGTGGTGCCCCTCCACAACAGTGGCCCCAAGGATGAACCAGGTAACTACAGACCAGTGAGCCTCACATCCATCATGGGTAAACTGATGGAGACTATCAGAAGGAGAGGCTGGTGGCTCTTCTGGAGGCCAGCATACTACAGGACAGCAGACAGCATGGCTTCATACGTGGCAGATCCTGCCAAACCAACCTGGTGGAGTTCTATGACTGGGTAACTAGGCAGTTGGACAGGGGCCATGCAGTGGATGTCCTGTATCTGGACTTCAGTAAGGCATTCGACTTGGTGCCACATGGAAGGCTGGAAGTAAGTTAGAAGGCACAGGGGCAGGTGCAAAGCTGGTGAGATGGGTAGGGAACTGGCTTCAGGGAAGGCAACAGAGAGTGGTGGTGGGTGGGGCTCTCTCATCTCCAATGGTAGTGACGAGCGGTGTTCCACAGGGCTCGGTGTTGGGACCAGTGTTGTTTGGGATATTCATTGCAGATATATCATTGGACATCAAGAGCATGATCTGTCTGTTTGGTAACGACACCAAGATGGGAGCGGTGGTGGATGACCTAGGGGGATGGCAGGGGTTGCAGCATGATCTGGAAAAGCTGGAAACCTGGTCATACACCTGACAACTGGGGTTTAATGCCAAAAGTGCAAGGTCCTGCATTTTGGGGTGAAGAACCCAAGGAGGAGTTACCAGCTCGGGGGAGTGCAGCTAGCCAAGACAGAGGAGGAGGAGAAGGATCTGGGGGTGCTCATTACAGGGTCAATGAACAACTCTGCACAAGGTAGGAAGGCAGCTGCATAGGCCAACAAAATGCTGGGTTGCATTGCAAGGGGTATCTCCTCGAGGAGCGGGGAGGTGATTCTGCCACTGTATAGGTCATTAGTTAGACAGCATCTGGAGTACTGCATGCAGTACTGGTGCCAGTATCTGAAGAGGGACATTAAGTTACTGGAGGGGTGGAGTGCAGGGCAACAAGGATGATCAAGGGTCTGGGGGACTGCCATACGAGAGGAGGCTCAGGGAGTTGAACATGTGCTCGCTAGAGGAGGGACGGGGGAACATTATTGAAACCTTTAAGTATATGAAAGTAATAAACAAGATGGGTACAGAGGGGCTGTTCAAAGTAAGGGAGGGGAGGGACACCTGGGGCCATGATATGAGACTGGAGGGAGGAAGGTTCAGGAGGGAGATGAGGAGACACATTTTTACAGAGAGGGTGGTAGCTTGGTGGAATGTGTTACTGGCAGAGGTAGTATCCAGTAGAAGAGCGGACTGCTTCAAAAGGGGCTGGGACAGGGCAAGGGGGAGGGTCAGTGGAGTGGGAGGGAGGCACAGCTGCAAAATAAGGGGTGCTAGCTGCACATTCGAGCAGACTTGATAGACCTCTAGGCCTTTATCTGCTGGCAAATTTCATATGTTCATAATTGAAGCTCGTTCAAATTCAGATTACTAAACTGGTGTGGGACAATCAAAAAGTGGCAATAATGACCCAACTACAATAGATTTACTGTACATGCTTGAAAAGAAAAATTGACTTTCAGTTTCTGAGGAACACCAAGTTTTTGGTTTATATTTTTGCAAACTGATTTGACGTGGTTTGAAAAAGACAATGTAGGATCCAACAAAATACCCAACTGTCTAAATTGCTGAACTTGCTCAAAGATGCTTCCCAGAGTGTCACATAGTTAAGGAGACTGACTACTATTCAGCAAAGTTTTAGACCCAAAAAGCATAGTTTTTTTGCATTGAGAACCAAAGAATTATTATTAAAGTCGTTACATACATCGTGAAAATACTTCATCAAATGACAAGAAATCCCCCCAACATCCCTCAAACTACAGTGTATTATCAAATCATCTGCATAAAGCAGAGCGTCACGGTTTGTACAGCTATTTGGAATAGAGTTGACAAAGAGGGTAACTATCAGGGGTCCAAGAATAGACCCCCTGAGGTACCCCCTGTCAACCACAGGAGATGAAGAAAAATAGCCATTTCCCACAAACTGAGAGAACCCAGTTAGGTAGTTTTGAAGCCCAAAAATAAAATTTGTTGATAAGCCAAAACTCTTCAGCATTTCACAAAGCAAATTATGATAAATAAGGTTGAATGCTTGGTCATGTCCCTGAAAACCACCCCCCTGAGAAGACCAGCTTCCATACCAAGGAAGATAGAGTCCATGAACCTGACCAAGGTAGTCCCAGTCATACATCCCTTTCGATAGCAATGCAAAACAAAATTCCTCATAGCCCTTCGAATAAGAATTAAGCTGGCTAGAAACAATCTTCTCTGATATTTTACTTGTAGGATTTAGAATAGAAATAGGGTGAAAGTCATTAAGTAATGAAGAATTAGGGACATTAGACACAGAAACCACCCTCCCACATTTCCAAACAGTCAGAAGTTCTGGGGTCACAAAGGACAAATTGAAAATTACACTTATGTGAAACCTTCTTAAATATAATTGATGGGGGCAAGGACAGGTAAGTCTATCTGCACCAACAAAGTTGAGATCAGATTGAGAAGTATTTCCGTTTGAAAAATCAAAAGCAGAAAGAACAGTAAACTTTAATTTTAGGAATTCTGCCATCTCCCTAGGGTGAATTACAGTGGAGTTATCAATTATCAGTCTTTTTTATTGTGCTATTAGCTTTGGGTCTAGTCACGGCTTTAACATTATCCTAGAAATATATGGCAAGCCATTAGGGACATAATTCATAATCTCTGGCTGTACAGTAAAACACGTACACTATATCGAGAAATATATACATCATATAGTGAAAGATATACATTATATAGTGAAATACATACACAATGTAGTGAACCACATACAATATCTACTGAAATATATTCATCATATAGTGAAATACATATACTGTATACTGAAATACATATATAGTGAAACACATACACTATATAGTGAAATGCTTACATTGTATAGTGAAATACATACACCATCTACTGAAATCCACATACACTATATACTGAAACAAATGTACTAAGTACTGAAACATATACACTACCTATTGAGATACATACACTACAGACTGAAACATCCAGCATAAAGTACCTACTGAAACAAATACTCTATACATTGTAACATATACACTATATATTGAAAAAATCTACATACACTATACACTGAAACAAATACACTATATATTGAAATACTTACACTATCTATTGAAATGTATACCCTACACATTGAAAAAAGCACATACACTACACATTGAAAAAAGCACATACACTGTCTACTGAAACAGACACTATATATTGAAACATCTACACTATATATTGAAAAACATACACTATATATTACTGGACTACTACTGGAAGCCCTCTGTCACACTGGTTTTGCCTCTGGACCACTGGCTTGGTGCTCCAGCTACCTTTCCGCCCGCTCCCAACGAGTCAAAATTGGTGGGACTCTTTCTGACCCACGTTTGATCCTCTCAGGGGTTCCACAGGGCTCCATCCTGGGGCCCCTTCTCTCGCTTTACCTAACACCCTGCCCAGTGCATGCCGGAAAAATACTGCTGTCACATAGGGCACCGTCCTCCTTTGCCACTGACCGTAACCACATCCCTCAGGTTTCCTACAAAGGGCCTTTAGCAGCGCTGAGGCTTGGCCAAAGAGCATAAATTGGTCATAAATCTTAAAAATCGAAAACCATGCTCTTACGCCCACCCTCAAAATAAATCATCCAACTCCCTCTCCGTATCCTTTCCAGCTCCGGACTACAACTTGAACAAGTCCAATCCTATAAGTACCTAAGGGATCTTATTTGACTCAGCACTCTCCTTCCATACCACATCGGCCTTTTCGCCTCTGTAACCAATATCGACTCAGTCAGTATCCTGCACCGTTAAAAACTGTCTCCCCTGATGCCTCCGGCTGCTGATTACTTCCTCATACTCTCCCTGGTGGACTATGGACTGCCTGTCTATGGGGCTGCCAACAGGACTGACCCTCAACAAAATTCGCCTCCTCCTAAATAAGGCTTGCAGGCTTATCACAGGGGCCCCTAAGCTCACTCATACCTGCCAACTCTATGACCTTGCAACTATACTTGACCTCGATGAGCGCCTACTATACCAAGCGTACATCATTCAAAAAAACTTACTGGACTTTCTCCCCAGGCTGACTTCCTCCTCCTTCCAGCACAGCCCTTGTCAGCACCCGGACCTCCTGCAAAGCCACCTTCCTGGTTCCTCGTGCTAGGACCTCACTTGGTCAGAGATCGTTCTGCCATAGAGCCCCTGCATGGTACAACAATCTTCCCCGGGACGTCACTGATACCCCCACCATCTCCACTTTCAAAAATGCCCTCAAAAGCGAGCTATTCAGCAAGCGCTGCTGCTCCTGTGCCTAAAGGATGCCCTAACCCCACCCCCTCCTCCCTGACAATGCCCTCTGGGCTGCTCCATCCCCTCCCCTCCTTATTCCTAACAACCTCACTACTTCAATTGTTTTCCCTCTACCAGCTGTATCACTACTGATGGGTAGAACCACGTTGCATTCCCTATGCTACCTATAACTTACCTGCTACCCAGCTACTGCCGTCAATTATACCATTTTTTGCTCTGTATTACACTACCAATGTTTGCTGTAACCAGGTGCCATTAATGCGTGCCTGTTTTACACTGATGCTCTTCTTTGTATGTACTCTGCTTTCTATTTTAACTGTATTATCTACCATTGTTGACAAGGTACCTTTGTAAATGAGCCGTTTGGCTCAAAGGTTGTAAACTGATTACATTAATAAATAAAATAAATTAATAAATACATACACTGTGCATTGAAAATCTGCATACAATATATACTGAAACAAATACACTACATTTTAAAAACACTCACCCTTTCTATTAAAAAATGTTGCATACTCTATAAACTGAAAGAAATATATTATATACTGAAATACATACACAGTATATTTAAAAAAACACATAGATTATATACTGAAACAAATACACTACATGGTGAAACACATACACTAGGTATTGAAGTGCATACAATGTAGACTGAAAAATTCACATACTCTATATACTGAAATAAATAAATTATATACTGAAATGGACTACATTCTGAAATTACCCCTTCCTCCTTGAATGGCCTGGCTTTGCACTCATGTCCTGTTGCATTCAGGGAGCTGCTGGCTTGATGAGAGGATGTCTGCTACTGAGCAGAAGGTAAGTAAAACAGGGCTATCTGTTATTCTACTTGTTTACAGGGTTTTGCATCTTGTTTTGCTTGCACACCTTAATCAAATTTCAGAACATTGTGATGTGACAAGAAACCTTTAGAATTAATTTAAAATGATGTAGTTTATTCTTTTAAATAAAGTGCTGCCTTCATTTACTGTTAGACACATTTATATAGGAAGCTAATGCTGGATGTTCGTAAAATATATATAGGGGCTGCATGTGTTTTTCCAAGTTAAATTTTTGATCAGATTTATGTGTATTTAATTACTGTGTTAGTCCAGCAACTTATCTGAGCTGAATGCTTGGGAAGCACTTCAGCTGTGATAGTGTAAGCCAAAAGCTTTGCTAGTTTGTACTCTGTGGACTATGTTTTGATTTAGTTTTTGTTTTTATTTTAATGTTTTGTTTAACAGAAGTTTCTTGGTTAAGAAACAAAAATATATATTTTTCCTGCAACCCCATGGTATCCAATTCTCATAAGGAGTTTAGCTGGCATATGCATATAATTTGCATTGCTTCTATACTAAATAACTTTACTGTGATGCCTCACTGGAGCCATTCACAGTCTGTTTTGGGGTTTGAGCCTCTCAAACTGAACTGTGTTTAATTTTTTTTCCCATATAGATTTTTATCTCCTTAGTCACCCTGTGACCCCTTTGCCCACTGGCATCTCCAGCCCAATTACCCACCATCCCCAGGTCTTAACTGCTCTGAGATCCCCTCCCTATACACACATATCCCCCGTGTTGGGGCCAGGAGGGGGAGGGCCCTTGACAATGAGACACATATTCAGACAGGAGCAGAGCCTGGATAGTAGTGCAGATTGGTTGTCATTGGGGGGTTTCTACCTTTGATTTCATCTCCTGGGCAGCCAAGCATGCAATGATGCAATTGCATATAAAGGCACATGCTTTGTGCCTGTCTGAGCCCCCCCACCTTGTGCAACTCCACTGCCCTGCCAGCCCTCCTCAGCTGTGTGGATGTTGAGGAGCAGGGTGGTCAGACATCCCCTCACTGAGAGGAGAGCATTCCCTGATAGGCTCAATGATATCTTCCCCCCAGGCCCCAGCACACCCCTTTGCAACCCAGGTCCACCCCCAAAACTGGGCCACTGGCAAGGGAGGCAGTGCAATCACCACCAAGCTGCTAGGCCATCCCACCAGACTCTGTTTTTATAAGTAAATAAAGACAGCATTTAAATGAAAAAAAGAAAAAAAACTGTATTTTAACTAGTTTGTTATAAGAGTTTTAAGTCACATCACAATGTTTTTAAATCGGATAAAGGTTTTGCAAGCAAAATATGATAAAACAATACATAAAGAGATAGATAAGATAATCCTTTTATGTTTACCTTCTGCATCTTAAGAGGCATCAGACAGGATTTTTAGTCAATTAGGACCCTGTTTTCAGAAGGTTAGCGTGCAGAGCTACATTACACTATGTGGGAACAGCATGGTTGGATGGGTGTCTTATTCAGCATCACCTGATGCTAACCTGATCATGTGCATGTGCATATGTACTACTGCAGCCATGCAAATGAGTAATCCTCTCCTGCATACAGAGCACAGTGCTATATAAAAGGGTTCCTAAGTGACCATAAGTACCCCCCCTACATTTTATACTCAGCCTCTAGGTTTCTATTCCCTAGATGCTTGATTTTGCACTTTTTGACTTTGAACCGGAGCTGCCATGTCCCATACCACTGTTCAGGTTTTCTAAGGTCCCCATTCATTCTCTGTATGTGCACACTCAATGCTATTACAGATTCTGGTGTCATCTGCAAAAAAGGCATATCTCCCCTTCCAGTTCTTCTGTCATGCCACTTATAAAGACACTGAAGAGGACTTGTCCCATTACTGAGCCCTCCGACACCCTACTGGTCACTCTCTCCTCATTATAGTGAGTGCCATTTACCACCACCTTCTGTGGCTGTGCGCTATCTCAGGTGCAGCACTTAGGAGTGCACAACACTAATCTGAAAATGGGGGCCCACGTACCACTGTAATAGGATTAGCACTGCGCTGTGATAAGCATGTCTGGTACTGTTTTAAAAAGCATTCTTCTGTGCAGTGCTAACCTGTTAGCATGGCACATTTTTTTTTTTGCACAGGATTACTAACTGCAGCCAGGTGCCTATACAACTGGGGGTTACTCTAATGCATGTAAGGTGTACAGGTATATTAAATGCTTTCTGGAAGTGCTAACACACTGCCTGGTTAGTGCTAGTTAATGATTTTGGGAATTGTGTTTCAACTGTACACACGCAGCCTTCCAGCAAACACCCCACCCACCACACACATACACACTGTCAGTCCTGGACACAATAAAAAAATAACAATTCCTTGGCAGTCTGGTGGTCCCCCACTCACCTAATCCAGGTAGAGCTAGAACATTTATTCCTCATTCCTGCTGTTAATATACTACACATATTTCTCAATCTGTCTGGTGCTGGGGAAAACAAGTTTCAGCACTAGCGACCGGCTGGAAAATAACTAACAAGCATTTGTCAGGGCCAAATATTTGCTTGATGGCATTGGCATTGGTAGTGTAGGAGTGAGAAAGATGCATAATAGGAATGGCAGTGAAGTATTTAACTGAAGCCAACCTCACCACCACCACCCTGCAGAGACTGACAGGCATTGGGGTGTGCCTTTGGGTCGTCAGGCATAACGGCCATGCCATTTTGCCACACCCTATCCTGCAGACACCAAGTGTCACGGTGTGCCTTGGGGTCTATGGGCCTTATGCTCAACCCATTCCATCAGGAAATATGGTGAGATGGGTGCAGTATAGGAGAATGGGGTGAACTTTGGGGCCGAAGAGTCCAAGGCACACCTCGATGCCTCGCACTGGCTGCAGGGTGGGGGTGGAATGGTATAAGCATTACAGGCAACAATCCCAAGTCACACCCTTGATGCCTGTCAGTCTCTACAGGGTGGGGCGTTATGGTCAGAAACCCTAATGCCTCAGACGTTCATTGGTATTTTCAGTCCAAATTTTCAACATGGGTTTTTTGTGACCCCACCTTATGAACAGTGGCAATATCAGTTTGTTAGCCAAAAGCTGATTTTGCACAGCAACTACACCATTTGGCACCACAGGTACGAAAACACATTTTGAACAGGATGTGAAAAATGACAGCTGTACTGTTCATGGGGAGGTGTAGAAAATGGCAATGTTGAAAATCTGCAGTGAAAATATAAAAAAACTGGTGAAGTCATGAGCGTGCATAGAAACTGAGCAACGCACACCCTCCGCTCATGAACAGTCTCACTGTGATTTTCTGAATCTGTTCCGAACAGTGATTTCCCACAGCGACCACGCATTTCTGCGCCATAAGTGCGAAAACACATTTTGGCCATGGTATGAAAAATGACAGTTGTACTGTTCATAAGGAGGTATGGAAAAATGCCAGTTTTGAAAATCTGGACTGAAAATATTACAGATTCATGAACTTATGAGGGTGCATGGAAACTGCACAATGCTCGCTCGTAACGCAGTCACTTTATGGACTTTTGTCACCAAATTTTTAACATACCCATTTTAAGACCTCTGCTCATGAACAGTGTCACTGTGATTTTCTTAATTTGTCCCTATCATTGATTTCACACACCAACTGTGCCATTGTGTGCTACATGCTCAAAAAGACATTTAGTACGAGATGTGAAAAATGGCAGCTGTACTGCTCATAAGGAGGTGTGGTAAAATGGCAATGTTGAAAATCTGGAGTGAAAATATTAAAAATGTGCGAACCTATGAGTGTGCTTAGGAACTGCACAGTGCACATTCGTAACACAGTCATTTTTGGGAATTTTTTCACCAAATTTTCAACTTAGGGTTTTGGGGGGCCTACTTCATGAACTATGTCACTGTCATTTCATTACTCAGTCCCGAAAGGTGGTTCCGTGCAGTGACCATGAAATCACCTTTCAGGACCGAATAACAAAATGGCAGTGGCTGAATTCATGAGGTGGGGCCCCAAGAACCCCATGTTGAAGATTTGGTGAAAACATTCTCCAAAATGGCTGAGATATGCACCAAAGTTGAAACCCCCCGATTTATGCCATTATACAGCTTACCGGCATTTCTTCAGTTCAGTTGGCTTTGAAGAGTGCAGACGTGTTCCTGGTCCACTGAAGACTGTCACGCTGGGCTCTGGAGGTAAGTATGGGGGTGTTGGGAGGTGGATGCCTAGAGGGTGAGCACAGATTGGGGAGGGGAGCAAGACAGTCAACGAGGGACCTTTTTTTTTTTTTAATCTACTGCAGAAAGACGATGCGGGACTTTTGCCACACTGGGGTGGGCTCCCAGTGTGGCAGCTGAAAGGTTATTTTTGGGGGGGTGGCAGTGGAGCCGACGGGGGATTGGGCACCCCCGTCGGCCATACCAACTTTTGTCATGCTGCGGTGGGTTCCCAGGATGGCATCTTCTACAGGAAGATGACGGGACTTTTGCCACTCTGGGTGGGCTCCCAGCATGGCAGCTGAAAGGTTATTTTTGGGAGGGCAGCAGTGGACCCAGAGAGTTGGGCACCCGTCGTCGCGTCAACTGCACGTGGGTGGAGGGGCGCATGAGCATGCTGGGTGGGCTCCCAGTGTGCTACAGTAAGTGGGAGGCGATGAGGAACTGTCTATGACAGTTCAGATGCAGTGAAGACGTATGTGTAGGCAATTTGCACACTGCCATTGGCAGTATGCAAATTGCCTACACATTACCACCACTGACTGTAGCTGTATTTTCCTCTGAACTGTATGCTACTACATCTGAATGCTGTCATAAACAGCGCAGACAGTCATTGGCGTGGTGCAGCCATGCCTGCAAAATGGACCAGGGCATTGGAAGTAGGGGAGGCACACCTACGAATTCTCGTATGGTGGCACTATGTTTCTTGCACATGTGTGCAAGCAAACATAAAAATGCTAAATCTTGTGTTGGGCCACCAGAGGGAAGAGGCTACTAAAGAGCAAAACTTCAGTGAAGACTCTTGGGGAAAAATACCGGGGACAATCTGGGCACCTTTTTCAGCAACCAGTGAGGTGTTGCAGGAACCTTGTACATGTAAATTTGGTTGACAGTGGCTCCTGCCATAGGGGAGCTTCCAGAAAGCTCCCAAGGGGAAAGAACTTTGGTTTCTAAGTTCAGTTTGGTGGAAGCCCCTCCACAGGGAGGGGGTCTCCAGCCCCTAGGGAGAAGGTGGGGTTGTGGGGCTGTGAGGGGGGCTGCCAACCATCTGTCCCCCATAGCTGGTTGTGGCTTTCCCCATCTAGAGAGAACAGATTTGCGGGCAGCTCTGCAGAGAGGGAGATCTGCAGTATTCTGTTGCTGCCAGAGAAATTGCTCCACAGTGGTGAAATTGTTCAGAGTAAAGGTTAAATGGACTGAGAAAAAAGGATTAAGAAAATGGATTTGTGTCAAGAGGATGGGGAGAAAGCCTCTTTAGTTTTATCTGCGCCAAATTGGTGAGACACGGATGATCAAAGATTTTTAATGAGAGAAGTATGAAAAAGTGTAAGAGAGCCAACCCAGTGGCACTGAGGGTTGAGGTGCTGGATGCCATACCACGTGCTATGCCGGCAACCTGTATTTGGCAATGAGCCTGGGTAATCGGGGGTCAGCAGGGAAGGGCTAGGATCGAGTGTCCGTAAGACTGCTGTCCTATCCCTGGGGAGGGTGAAGGGACTTCACTGTGCTGTAGTGGCCCCTGGTGATGACTGGGGGGCACTATCAGCTCTGGTGTACATGGAAGGAGTGTGGAGGATGTTGGCATGTTGTTCCCCAACATAATTGCACGTCTGCACTCCAGTGGGCAATGAAGGAAAAAGACTGGATGTGAATGAGCAGCATGATGGCCATGCTTGACCCTCCTGGAGGTCTGTTGTGGAATCGCACTGGGGGGTTGGTCTTGGCCCAGCTGGGTAGGCATAGGAGGTCTCCCAGCAGGTCGGCAATAGCTGTACCGACCCCCCATTGGCTGAGTGAGCCTGCTGCCCTCCGGGCGGGTCAAGCTGGCGGCAGGATGCCTCCACCGCTCTCTCTGCAGCAAGGCGGAAAAAAACATTTGAGGATTAAAAAGAAAAAGTTTAAAAGGTTCTGTCTGACTCTGGCAACAACAAGGCGTCAACAGGAAAAGGGAAAGGCAAAATTAAAGGACTGTTTTTGGCAGAAGAAACTGGATTGTTGAAAATGGACATGAAACCTGGATTTGAACCCAGGTTTTAAGAAGCTGAAAAGAGAGCCTCTTCTGTCTGGAGTTGACTAGCACATCCACGGTGAGAAAGGGGACCTTCTTGATGTATTTCTGAAAAAGAGTTGCTCAACTTGTGTGTGAGCCAGAGCACAAGAGTGGCCACTGTGTTGGAGTTGAAAGATTGTGGGGGTAGGGGGATGAACGGGTGCTGTCTGGGTGGGTGCCTGCAGTCTGCTCCTGAGATGCAGCAAGACAGGAGACTGTTGTGTTAAATCTCAGGATTTTCAGACTTTGCACAGTCCCCCCCCCCTGAATCTGATATTCAAGACGGTAGCTGAGACTGCTTGACTACACATCGTAGCAGGTAATTGAGGAAAGAATGGAAATGATCTGAAGAATCCATCCTAAATGTGCCAGGTGGGGAGCTCACTGACCCCATCAAGTGGGGCTGCTGGTGGCAAAGGATTGTGGGTTTGTGACTGGGGCTGGGGTGCTCTGACCTGTGGGGGAGCCAGATCATGGGGACACTCTCATGTCTGGATCCCTTGTGGCTGGTGGGTCTTGTGTGATGCCCTGCACTGGGCCAGGGGAGCCAGCCTGCAAGACCTTGGGTCGCACTGAAGATCCAAGCTGCAGCTTCTACACCTTCAAGTTTTAAGCATCAGGCCTGGTTCTGCGTTTGCTGATCCATCTACCCCAGGACTTCAGTCATGTGTGCCATCCTAGGACTAATACAGCAGAGCTGTGGTGAGGCAGAACTGCCTGCACCTGAGGAATATATATATACTGTATGTAGTTATCTGTGTTCAAGTCACTTGCGCTGAAGCCACTTCAAGATTTAAAGCAATCAAGGGGAACATGTGGGGGGTTGTTTAGTTGAGGTGGGTGAGCCAGTGCCAGCCAACCAACTGCACCTCAGGCCTGCAGCTTGGCATTAGGTACCCAGGGCAAAAGTCAGGGCATCTTTCTGAACTGATATCAGTGGGTTTGGGTTCGTTAATACTTGCAGCAGTTAGATGGTCAGGTAGTTTGGTGTCTGATTTATCAAAAGGTGATTTGGGTTAAAATCAAAAGAGGGAATGCTGTTTGGGAAATGTTTTTTTTTTTTTTCGACTCTTTTTCTTCTGATCACCAAAGATGTGGCCTCTCTCTCAGACATCATTCTCAGTTCTCTCCCACCCAACCTGGCCCCCCCACCACTCTGGGTTCCCTTCCCGAGGCTCCGCTAATGCCTACCTCCACCTGGCGAGAGACCTCACTGGCTTACCCATTGGGTGGAGCCACCACTCCTTCCGACACCCAAGATATCCAGTGTCATCCAGGTAGAAGAGGCACGCAGAGGACTGGGACCCAGGTGGGCGGGGCCTGGCAGTGGGCATGGGGCCAAGGTGCATCGTCGCCAACCACAACTCTGGGGCGTTTCCTTGTTCATTTAACAGTTACAATGGTTTTAAAAAGCCCTAAGGCAAAATATTCAAGCTTTTTTGCAAGTGCTTGACAGGTTAATAATTTGCTAATCCCAATTTGCACCTCTAAAACAGGATAGTACTGCACAGGGTCATATGATTGCTTGGTTACCAAGTCACTAGCCCATGTGTAAGTCGCCCTAAACCATCCTTGTGAACCTATGTAAAGCAGCTGACAGCACCTTGCACATATGCACATCGGCATGCTGGGAGGTTTGAGGAGGTGTAGCTGTCAATTAGTGCAACACTAGTTACTGGTTCCCCAAACCAGATGTTATGGACTGTGCGTTTCTACACTCCCAACACCTGGCCATGTCAGGCTTCCACTAGCCCTGGTCCCTCCACTGGTACATGGCATAACTGTCCAGGTGTCCAGTGCCCCACCCCCCCAAATTGCATGCCTGTGTAATAAAATATCTATCCCATGTGTCCAGCAGACAGCAGACTCCCCACCACTGATCAACTGGGCCCCAACCAGACACTTGATAAGATCAGTAATTCCTCACTACCATTTGCCTGATATCCAGACCAGGGTTCCCAATGTGCCCCAATTAGCAGTCTGGCAAGAGCTGTAATTCTTCCATACCACATCCTTGGTATTGAGTGATTCACCTGCCCCATAAGTATAATATCTACCCCCCCAACCAGCCCACCCAGTACCACTACAGCTGCTCCCACTTGCCCCCAACCTATGGTGTATGGAGACCAGCACAGACCCTCCACTCACAACTATAGCAGCCACCAACTGAATGACAGTTCACAATCAGATGCCTATTGTAGTAAAAGCTGTTTCTATAGTAGGTGTGCGATCAGAAACATAGAAACACTGAATTTGTCATCAGAAAAGGACCGCTTGGCCTACCTAATCTGCCTAGATGTTTCCTGCCTCATCTTTCTCCTCACATGCTGTCTGATCTCCATCGACCTTCCCACCTCTTCTCTAATATACCGCTGTGTCTACACCACACATGCTTGAAGACCCCTACTGTTTAAGCCTCCGCAACTTCAGCTGGTAATCTGTTCAGGCATCTCCAATATTTTCTCCCATCTCTCTTGACCCCCCTCCCCAGCTTCATTGCATTCCCCTGGTCCTGGTGCTCTTTCACATTTGAAAGAGATTTCCCTGGACCCTGTTCACTCCTGTAAGATACTTATTGGCCTGTATGATGTCACTTTTCTCTTTCCTCTCTTCTAGGGTGTACATGCTGAGATCCCTCTGTCTCTACTCTTAGGGCTTCTCATGTAAATCCTGCACAATTTTAGTTGCCCTCCTGTGGACTTCCTCCACCCTGTCTATGTTCTTTCTGAGGTTTGTTCTCCAAAATTACATTGCACTCCATGTGGGAGTCTGGCAACACCACCTCCATCCTCCCTACGCACTCCAGCATCCCACTAGGCCTACCCACTGCTTTGTCACAGTGCCACCTTGAGTTCCTCAGACATAATAGCCGTAAGATCCCTTTCCTGTTTATTAACTGTCAATAACCCCCCCCCATCCTATACTCAGCTCTTGGGTTCCTATGCCCTAGGTGCATGATTTTGCACTTTTTGGCATTGAATCCAACTGCCATCCTTTTACCACTCCTCAAATTCACAAGATCCCTGATCATTCTCTCCACCACTCCTGGGTGCCCACCCTGTTGCAAATTTTGATATCATCTGCAAAAAGTCATACCTTGCCTTCAGTTCTTCTACAGTGTCCTCTATGTTCAAAAGAACCGGCTCCAGTACTGAGCCCTGTGGTACCCCACTGGTCACTCTCCCATCATCAGAGTGAGTGCTGTTAACCACCACCCTCTGTCTCTTATCTATTAACTAGCTACTGTACTAATTGGAAGGCTAAAGTCTGTAGTTCAAGGGGGCAGTGCAACAGGACACCCCCATTCAGCCCATTTAAGGGCTGTTCTCCTCACTCCACTCACAAGCATTTTTTCCTTGCCCCTCCATCCACCCCTCCTCCTCCAGCGGCATGCCTCTGTTTCCCATGGGCTTCATCCTAAGGTACCTTTAGCCAAGGGAATCACTCCTGTGGCACCTCAAGGGATGGAACCCTCCTCCAGGGTTCCTTCTCTTCATACCCATACAGGGTGGTAAATCCCGTGGATAGAGAGGTGAACAGCCAAAGATTATCTATCACACAAGCACAAAACCAGTTGCACAGGCACATTGAACCTAATTAACCATTTTGGATCTCATTCCTAGGTTGTTCAGTTCCTTTATCAGCATCCTGTGTGGCACAGAGCTGAAGGCCTAGCTAAACTCCAGATCAATCATGTCTACTGCTCTCCCCTTACCTACTTCCCTGGTCATCCAGTCAAAGAAATCTACCAGATTCATTTGGCATGACCTTCCCCCTATAAATCTGTGCTGTCTGTGGTCTTGCAGTCCACTGGATTCAAGATACTCGTAACAGTTTCTCTTTTAGTATGGATTCCATTAATTTCCCCCATGACTCAAGTAAGACAGACCAGACTATATTTGCTAGCCTCCTCCCTGCTGACGCTCTTACAAAATGGGACTATGTCCGTTCTCCTCTAGTTTTCTGGAACCACTCCTGTTTCCAGTGAGTTGCTGAATAAGGCCACGAGTAGTGCAGCAAGCACCTCCCTTCCTGGTTCCCTTAATACCCTTGGATGTATCCATCCGTTCCTGTGGCCTTGTCCACCCTAAAATTTGAAGTCCCTTCAATAATACTCTCTCCTTTGAAAATGGACTTGTGTCCACTTCCCCCTCCAGTGTTCGTGCTGCTCCTTGGTGGACTGTCCCTGCCTCTCTCCACTGTGAAAACAGTAGAATTATCTGTTCAGTATGTGCACTTTTTTCTGATCCTCTCTGTGCAGTCTTCCTTTGTCGTCATCCTTATCCTCAGTATCCCTCCCCACTGCCTTCCTTTCCTTACTTATGTACCTGAAGAAAGTCTGGTCTTCTTTTGATACCCTTTGGCTTTGCTTTCTTCTGTCTGAGCCGTTGATCCCTTCATTACCTTACCTGCTTCCCTCTGTTTTACCTGATAAACCTCTCTATCCTCATTCTTCTGTGTTTCTTCATACCTCCTGAATGCCACCCTTTTACAGGCTTCCAAAGAAGGCTATTCTGGTGCATCTCCCCATGTCAGTGAAGTCTGCCTTCTTGAAATTCAAAATGTTTGCCCTCGTGTGATTGGACTGGGTCCCGGGTCCCATGCTAAACCACACTATGTGGTTGTCGCTGGATCCCAGTTGTCCCTCCACACACAGACATCTGTGTTCTGTCCCCATTGGTAAGTATCAGGTCAAGAATGACCTTTTCTCTGGATCAAGCACAAGCTGCCTGAGACTTGTCTCCTGTAGGGAATCCAGGATTCTTCTGCTTCTGGCTGAAGCAGCTGCTTGGGTGGACCAATCCATGTCTGGCATACTGAAATCCCCCAGCAGCAGGACTTCACCTTTTGTTGCCATATTGTGTATTCATCCACAAGCACTCTGTCCACTTCTTCCCCCTGTGCCGAAGTCCTGAAGATCACCCCCATTCATATTGCTGAGCCTTTGCCAGGTTCAAGGGTGACCCACAGTGCCTCAGCCTCCCCCTGTCAACCCTGCACCTGTCGCTTTTATAGCTTCTATGACATACAGGGCCACGCTCCCTCCTTTTTAACCCCCATCCCTCCTGAACAGAGCATAACCTGGTACATCAGTATCCCATGACTAACGGTGTACCATGTCTTAGTTATTGCTACTATATCCAGATCTGCCTCTACTGTCAATGCCTCCAGGTCTGGGATTTTATTTCCCAGGCTATGGGCATTTGTTACCTGCCTTCCATGTTTTGTATCCTGTCCCTCTACTTCCTATGCTGCTGCTGCTGTCCTGCTTCTTTCCCCCTCCCCTCCTCTGCTTCGTCCCCCTCCCCAGTTTCTCGTGTGGCCTAGAATTCACTGCTTCCCACTCTCCTCCTGCTCTCAAATGTTCCAGACTTCACCTTGTTTTTCTGCGTGTTTTATTTTTTATTTATTCATTTTTTTATTTATTTGTGTCTAGGATTACAAGTACCTTGTGCTTCGGGGGGGGGATACTAAGTCACCTGTCCTTCCTGACTCACCCCTTCCCCCGGCCATTTTAAATGCTTGTCACTGAAGCATTCATACTTCTTACTAGGGTCATCTTTTATTTATTTTTATTTATTTATTTATGACTTTGATAATCCCTGACGGATGCAGGCCATTATCTTTATACAGGCTCTCATCTGTTCAGGTGGGGCCTCAGTCCCCCATGAAGTCATAACCCTCCCTTTCACACCATTCCTTCAATCAGGAGTTGAATTACTGGATGTGGAGTGCCCTAGCCTTTCCCCTGCATATGGAAAGGTGGCACCTCCGAGAAGGAGACAGAGTTTTTTTTTTTTACCAGAAGAGACACGCTAAGCTGAAGCTCATTTACAGGTGTGACCTGGGAGTACAAGGAAGTTAAATGACTTGCTCAGGGTCACACTGTATGTAAGTGGGGGCTGTGGGATTCAAACCCATGTCTCCAGGTTTGCAGCTCAGAGCCTTAAACCACTGAGCTATACTGCCTCCTTGAAGTGTTCTGCTAGCTTTAGGCTCCCCCCCCAACTTCCTGAAATCCTTTTGGATTCTAGCTACTTCCACTTTGTCTCATGCCAGGTCATTCATCCCCAGGTGGATGATAACATCCAGTTCCTCCCTCCTTGCCATTACCCTTGTGATCCTATTGATCCCCTTCTCATCCCACCATTCAGTGCCGTCTGAAATGCACTTTACCTCCCTATCCTTCCTGCTAGGTTCCCCTAACTTCACTCATCGGACAGCTGAGTCCCCCACCAGGAGAAGCCTCCTCCTCCTCCTCTGGGGTTTTCTTCCCCCTTTCCTGGTGCTGCATCCTGGAGGATCTGCCCATCCACCTTGGTCTCGGCTGTGGGTGCATTGTGGGGCTATCCCACTCCTCCAAAACAGCATAGAAATTGCTTAACCAGACTGGTTGGGGGGATGTGCTTTAGACATCTTAATGACCACTTCCCTACAGTACCATAATGGTCCTTTTTATGTTGTCTTTTACACACAGCTCAGACAGCATATTATGGTAGCAGGTTTTGGAGGTGCGGTCGTGTTGTGGCCAATGGCGCCACTGCTTTTATGGGCTGGGCTCTGTAGCACGAATGAAATAGCATGCTGTCTATGACAGTACTGCAAAAGCGTGCCATCAACTTGAAACAATTTCACCACTGCAATGAAGTGATACCATCATTGCAGGCGTGCCTTGCCTGGTGTAACATTTCAATAAACATGGTTGCGCTGTCACCCGTCCTCTCACAATCCCCAGCAAGTTGACTTCGGGGGTGCCCAATCCCCCCTGTCGGCAGAGTTAACCCCCCCAAGATTGTGTGGCACACTGGGAGCCCACCCCAGTGTGCCTCCGTCTTCAAAAGCCAATTGCATCAGCATTTTCCTGCCCCTGCCCACCACAGTGTGGCTAACATCACACCTTAAACTCATGGGACACAATGGGAACCACTCCAATATGCCCAACATTTTTCTTACAGCTGTAAAATAAAAAGAAAATGGTCCATGGTGTTCTTTCTTTTTTATTATAACCTAGAACAAAGAAAATGTTCAATTGCCATCGGGTCCCTTCCCCCAACCTGAACTCACCCTCTGCACACCCCACCTCCCCACCTCCCCACACACACTCCTCACCCCATACTTACCTCTGGAGTCCAGCGCTGTGATCTTTGGTGGACCGGGAACACTTCTGCACTCTTCAAAGCTGACCACAAACTGAAGAAATGCTGGTAAGCTGTATAATGGCATCAGTGAGGGGGGGGGTCAACTTAGGTGGATATCTCACCCATTTTTGCAAGTTTTGGCTCCAAATTTTCAATATGGGGTTCTTGGCACCCCACCTCATGAACTGAGTCACTGTCATTTTGTTATTCGGTCCAGAAAGGTGATTTCATGGTCACTGCGCAAAATCACCTTTTGGGACAGAGTAATGAAACAGTGCCACTGTTCATTAAGATGAGCTTCCAAAATGCCTGTGTTGAAAATTTGGTGAACAAATTCCACAAAATGACTGTGTTACGAGCGTGCATTGTGCAGCTTCCATGCACGCTCATAACTCCGAGAATTTTTAATATTTTCACTCCAGATTTCCAACATTGCCATTTTTTCACATGTCCTTATAAACAGTAGAGCTGTCATTTTTCACATCCTACCCAAAATGTGTTTCTGCACATCTGGCACAGAATGCCACAGTTGCTGTGGGAAATCAATGTTCAGGACACATTAAAAAAATCACAGTGTTACTGTTCATGAGTAGAGGTCCCAAATGCTTTCATGAGGTGGGGTCACAAAAAGCCCATGTTGAAAATTTGGAGTGCAAATACCAACAAAGCCCAAGGCATTAAGGTTTCTAACCATATCCCACCCTGTAGAGACTGACAGGTATCAGTGGGGGTGACTTTGGATTGTCATCTGTAGTGGTCATGCATTTCCACCCCACCCTGCAGCCTGTGACATGCATCAAAAGTGTGCCTTGGACTCTTATTTAAAGTTCACCTATTCTCCCTACTGCACCCATCTCAACATATTTCCTTATAGAATCAGGTGAGCATAAGGCCCGATGACCCCAAGGCAAAACACGACACTTGTCAGAGTCTGCAGAGTAGGCTGGGGTGAAAATGGCATGGCGTTTGTAGCGAATGACCCAAAGGCACACCTCAATGCCTGTCAGTCTCAGCAGGGTGGTGTGGGGTTGGCGTCACTTCCATACTTCACTGCCATTCCTATTATGCATCTCTCTAACTCCTGCACTACCAATGTCAATGCCAGCAAGAAAACATTCAGCACTGACAAATGCTTGTTTCCTTCTGCTTTTGCTCACTTCCTTCAAGCAAATGCTGGTTGTCTTCCCTATGCCTTTACTTAATTTTGTCCATTGATCCTCTGTCCGTTTCTGACAATCCTCCCCTGCTAGACTGCTTCTGAAGAAGTCTCCCATTTCTTTAAAATCCAACCTACTGAAGTCCAAGACCATCGTCTTTTTGTGTCTTGCCTCTGCACCCATTGTAATGTTGAACCACACTGTACAGTGATCACTGGTTCCCATTGGATAGCCCACTGTGATATGACTAGGCACTATCACAGCCTCCAGTAGGACAGGGATTCAGAGGAACAAAGGGAGTAAGCATGTCCCAAATAGGATAGCACCTTTACCCCATGAGTCATTTTCAACTCTCAGCATGCTAAGTCCATAGGGCAGGAAAGGTGCTAATGGGACATTTGCCGGCCCATATGGGCTAACTAACATCTCTGCACAATGTGTCTGTGCATCACTGCATGGAGGAATTGTACAGAGCATTCCCAGCCCCCACCTCCTGATTGCAATTCAGATGTCCCTCATATTATAATAAAATGATACCTGGCATCTAGTAGTTCCCCCCAGTCACATTCAAATAACCCCAAGTAGTAAAATGATCCCTGGCATCTAGAATTTCCCCACCCCCATCACCATTCAGATGCTTCTGATTAGTATATTAAGAAGATCCCTGGTATCTGGATGACCCTGATTGTAAGTCTGGCCCTCCAATTCCACCCATTAAGGTCCTTCCACCCCCTCTCCCCATGGTGACTCATAAATTACCCCAGCTGCCAGTCCCTCCCACTGCGACAGTGACAGGTCCAGCCCTTCTGCTCACCACCTCGGCTGGCCACTTTCTGAGTGTCATGAAGTGAGCACACACCTACTATAGAAACAGATGTTTTACAGTAGGTGTGCACTCTTCCCCTTTCACTCAGACAGTGGTCAGCCAAGGTAATGAGCTAAGATGCTGTACCGATCACAGTCACAGGGAAGTGGCTGCAATCTTGGGTAAATGGGGGGCCAATGGGGAAGGGTGGAGGGACCTGGCTGGATGGCTTTGGGAGGGGGCTCAGATTTGCAACTGGTGGGGGCTACTAGATGTCAGGGATCATAGAAAAATGGAAACACAGAAACATAAACAATGATGGCAGCAAAGAAAATGGTACATCCTGTCTGCCCCTATTTCCCCTATTAAACCTCGGAACCTAATGTCCATACAGTGCACTAGCCTTCACTATCTACTCCCCTGTTCCCCTCCCTACTACTACCAGCCTGAATAACCATTATACCCTTCACTTTGTCACAGCCATGCTTGAAACCATTTATGGTTTTGGTGCCTGCCATCTCAGTTGGCAGACTATTCCACATTTCCACCACCATTTCTGGAAAATTAAACTTTCCAATAACCCTCTTGAACCTCCCTGCCCTCAGTTTCTACTTGTGCCCCTGTGTCCTTGAACTGTTACTCATGCTACTCTAAGTAGTTCTTCTCCATTCATTTTGTTTATTTCTTACAGGAACTTGAAGATCTCTATCATATCACTCCTCTCTTGTCTGGTCTCTAGTGAAGACATGTTCAGTGCCTCGAGAAGATCCTCATACGATCTGTCCTGTCAGCTCTGAATCATCTTGATCACCCTTTTTCCTTATCTTTCCTGAGGTGAGGTCTTCAGAACTCTGCACAGTATACCAGGTGCAACCTCAACAAAGATCAATAAAGAGGCAGTAAACCTCTTTTCTGCTACTATCAGAACCCCTTTTGGCACATTCTAATATCCTATCTGCCTTACTAGATGCCTCACTGTACTAGCTTGATTGTTTAAGGGAGTCACTAATGATGAACACTAGGTCCCTTTCCTCAGCTGTAGTGCTCAGCTCTACGCCTCCTATCCAGTACTCTGTTCTGGGGTTCTTGTCCCTTAAATGAATCACCTTGCATTTTTTGGCATTGAATTTCAACTGCCAAACCTTAGGCCACCTCTCTACTCTTATTTATTTATTTATTTGTTTGTTTTTTGTTTACCGGGTAAGTACACTAGACAACAATGTTGCCTATATTCAGGCACAACCCGGGAGAGTACAGACAGGGGAGACCAGAGTCAACATTAAAGAGTATTTCATGATGCAGCATGAGGTGAGAACAAACATTTGAACAGTATACAGCCAGGTACAGTCATTATCAGTGATGACAAAGAGAAACAGATAACATTACAGTAAGTATTTTCATCTGATGATACATCAATGACTAAATTGAAATGACAAACAGCAAACAAAACTTAAATGAAGCAGCATTATAACAATAGGATTTCTGCTGGATGTGGAAACTTTCAGATTTTGGAGACCAGCAGAAATCAGTAAGTGCAATAGGGAGGAAAATGCTGGGAGAGAGGCTCAAGTTGTAGCACAAGAGCAGCAGTGAGTTCTAATAGCTGTGCCGAGGCCCAGTTTAAAGGCCTTGTGGGATTTGGAGAATTTGATGTGGGAGGAATGGAGTTCCAGGAGGGGGCAGATATGATGAAGGATCGTTCTCCTTTTTTGTATTGAGATATCTGGAATTTCAAGTTGGGTTTGAGCAGATGCCCTGAGGAGGTATGCTTGGGAGGGCTGAGTTAATAGTTCGGCAAGATATTTAGGGGACCCGTTCTGATCATATTATCAATTGTACAGCCCTCAGAATAGTGTCTGGCGAGGTCTCGGGAAGCCAATTTAGTTTCAAATGGAGCAGGCAATGATGGGTAAGTCTGTGGCGGAGAGCAAATCTGCATATACTGTTATAGCAGGTGCTCATTTCTGGAGCGCTCTTCCGCTAACTTTAAGGTAAACCTGAGAGCAATATGTCAGAGCAGGGAGGAGAAATCCTTGTGCAATAACAGCCGGGCAGCATCATTGAGGAGGACCTAATTTTAAAAGGCAAGACCAAGTTTGAGTAAACTGTCTTACATGTAGCTGCAATGTGGAGGTTAAAGTCAAGAGATGGGTCAAGAGTGACTCTAGATACCTGAAGGAGGTAGCGAATTCAAGAGGGAGTCATCTAGAGAATGTATCAATAAGTCTGGAGTAAGAGATCTGATTCTTGATGGGGGGCCAAAAAGCATAGTTACGGTTTTCTTAGCATTCATTAGCAGCCTGTTCTGTAGTAACCACTCCTGCAAGCAGTTGAAGTCTGCTTGAAGATGTGCTCTTACTGATAAGGGATCTTTACCACTGGAGAGAAGCACCATGTCATCAGCATAAAGGATCAACGAGGAGGAGCAGGGAAGGGAGGGCAAGTTGTTAATGAAAAGGGAGAAAAGTAGTGGGCCAGAATAGATCCTTGGGGACTCAACAGAGGTAGGGAAAGATTTGAGATGGCGGATTCAATTTGGACAAATTGCAACCTCCCTGAGAGGTAGCTATCGAACCAGGAGATGGTTGACAGGTCAAAGCCAAGATGGGACAGTTTGGAAAGTAGCAGAGAGTGATTCACAAGGTCAAATGCCTTTGTGAGATCGATAAATATGGCCCCAGTGAGCAGGCTCTTATCCATTGCTGTAAGGACTGCATTTGTCAGCTTAAGTAGAGCAGTTGTGGTGCTGTATCCTGTTCGGAATCCGTGCTGGGTAGGGGATATAAGGTTGTGAAGGTGCAGGTAATTTGTGACCTGAGTAGCGATGGCCTTCTTGAGAAGTTTATTTAGGGTAGAGAGAATGGCACTCGGTCTATAGTTTTACTTATTTTTGGTATCCCCTTTTTGTGAACAGGGACAACATGAGCGGTTTTCCACAATGTTGGTACTGTTTGGGTTATTATGGAAAGATTACAGATTCTTGCAATAGGAACAGCAGAGGCAGGGGCTGTCTGCTTCTGAAGCTGGCAGTAGCCCATCGGGCCAGCAGATCCATAGGTGGATACTGATTTGAGGAGATGCAGCACTTGGTGGAGGAGACTAATGTGAGAAAAAGGGTTTAATGCAAACGTTGCACCTCAGGAGGAGGTGAAAGAAGTTGGTTGAATTTCTCAGTGTATTCGGAAAGATCCGAGGATTGTGCATTAAGAGCATTAGCAATATTAGGTAACTTATTACAGTTTGCGTCATTGAGTGTCATGTCAGAAATGGCCGTCTTGGGCCTTTGCCCAATTAAATTTTTGATGTGGTTCCAAAAACCCCTGGTATTACCCGCTGAAGACTGGAGAAGCTTAAGGCAGTAGCTCCTTTTAGCCTTCCGAATATCTTTTTTTTTGCAGGCATTTCTCAGTTGTCTATAGATAACCCAGTCTTCTGATTGTTGGGACTTCTTTGCCAAGGTCCAGGCCTTGTCTCTTTTTATCATGGCTCGTAGGAGGTCTTTTATAAGCCATTTATTAGAGGAGCCCCTGAGACACCTTTTTTTCAGAGGGATGTGCAGATCCTGAAGGGCAAGAAGCTGAGACATCAGGTATTCAAGTGCAGTGTTTACATCATCAGTGTGATACATGGGAGACCAGTCTATATTATTAATATCCTCGAGAAGTGCAGTTCGGTTTAGTTTGGCAAAGTCCGAAATTGAATGATTCTTGGGGGGTTTAAGGCAGTGGCCATTCAGATACAGAAAGTAGGCAGGTGATCACTAATAGAATCCGAAAAGGTCCTGCAGCAATTATTTATTTGCTCTATTGTAGCCATCAGTCCAGGAGAGATTGGCGCTCCGAGTTGGAAGAGATGTGTGTAGGGCTAAAGATAAGTTGAGCGAGGTTAAATCGGTCGAGAGCTTCCAGTATATGTACCGGCGTGACTCCCTAATAGGTCTAGGTTGAAGTCTCCCATTAGTATGACTTCAGATCTACCCTTTAGAGTGGCCAGATAATCCAAGAGCCCATTTAAGCCAGGGAGAGCCCCCTTTGGAGGATTGTAGGCACAGATCAGATTTAACCATTTATCACCCCCTAGTTGTAGAACCATATGCAGAGCTTCACAGTGATTTGTTATCCAGGACTAGAGTACAGAGACATTGAGATGCTCTTTATTTTTTTAGTATAATCTTTTTATTAATTTCAAAAACTGTTGTAAACACACAATAACAACACATATCGACGACATATTAACACACAAATAGACAACAGACAGATGCATTCCATACATATTTTAGACACTGACCTTAATAACTTAACAATACATAAATTATAAATTAATATTATTCATCTTATCCTTTTAGCCCAGCTCAACTATCTATCATTTCATTCATTTCCCCGGTATGTCCCCCCTCCCATTTTCCTTCTTTACCAAATTTTGTTTTGTCCCCCTCCCTTTTTTTTTTTTCAATTTAGCAAGCAAACAACAACCAATTTCCTTTTAAGGTTCCCCATATACCCTACTCCTCTTACCCCAATCCCAATCTTAATATATTTTCCTCTTCTCCACCTGATGAGGCTAGAAGGGGGCCCATTCACTAGAGAAGGATTCCCCTCAATTCTTTAGCACCAAAGTCAGCTTTTCAAGGGCTAGTGTTTGCATAACTAGTCTACACCATTGCACAATCGTTGGTGTTGCACAGGTTACCCAGGTATTTTTTATGCAGTGCCTCGCCAATATCAGTGTTATCCTCATCCAGAGAGGTAGGGGTTCCCATACTCCGTCCCCCCCGGATACATACCAAATAAACCCACAATCGGCTCTACACGCAGGGGGATACCTGCCATCTGGCTAACTTCCCTAATAACTTCTCCCCAAAAAACCTGGAGGACTTTGCATGCCCAAAAGCAATGTACATACTTCCCCCGCTCACTCCCGCATCTGCCACAAAGTAGGGAAATGGCTGGGTGTGCCCTGTGTACTACCTCCGGGGGACAGTATAGTCTGTGTACAAACTTATAATAGGCCTCCTTGTATTTATTGCATATTAAAAGTCCTCCATGTCCCTCTATCAGCATTTGCCAATTGTCTTCGGATATATCACTCCCTATATCTCTTATCCACAGCATTCTTGCTTTCTGGGTATGGCCTGGACAATCCTGCTTCCCCATTTTTGCAGCCTTCCTAATAAATCCCTTGGGGTCTCTGCGTGCTTGATATATTACCATTTCTAACTCCCCATTTCTCTACCGACTCCCAACCCCTATCCATTTTGGACACAAAAGCCCTTAACTGAAAGTACCGAAACATCTGCTGCTTCTGTAATCCCAATTGTTGTATTATATCCCCTAATGAGTTTAGAGTACCCTGCTTGACCACATCCCCTATACACCCTTCTTTTCCCACTCTTTAAACCCTCCATCTACTATCCCTGGGAGGAAAAAAGGGATTATACACTACCGGCAGCAACAGGGTCTCACCCCTACACATCCCCCGTTTCTTCCTAAGACAATTCCATGCTTCCAGCACTGATTTTACCAATGGGTTACCCCTTCCCTGAGCCGAGAATGCTTGGAGCCCCCTGCTATGTAAATATGTGGACAAACGCCCTGGGCACCCCCATTGTTCAAGATCCACCCAGCTGGCTACCGCTGGCCTATGCACCCAGTCTGCCACATACCGCTGTTGTATTGCCAGGTAATAATTCCCGAAATCCGGGAAATTTATTCCACCTCTATCTATTGCTGCCTTGAGTCTCCACAGACTGATCCTAGGGTGCTTTCCCCGCCATATAAACTTAGTAAATGCTTTCTCAATGCCCTGGAGATTCCCTTCTCATCAGGCCCGATGGTAACATATTCTCGGGAGCACATTCATCTTTATCAGATTTATGCGACCTAACCAGGATGTGGGAAATTGCATCCAACATCTCAAATCCCCTTCCACCTTTCTAATCAAAGGCGTATAGTTTAGCCCATACAGTGCCCCTATCGTTCTGCCTACCGTAATACCCAAATAGGCAAAAGACTTATCCCTCACGTGTAATCCCCACCTCACGTCTTCCACCTCCATCTTAGGAAAGGACATCAGCTCCGATTTACCTAAATTTATTTTGTACCCAGAGAACTCGGTAAAAGCATCTATAAGTCTTAGCAAAGATGGCATGGAGGTCTGTGAGCATCTAACGAACAGGAGCATATCATCCGCATATAAAGATACTTTGTGTAGCGTGCCCTTAGCCCCAGTTACCCCATGGAAATCTTGACAGTGAAGGAGTGCAGTAGCCAATGGCTCTAATGCCAATGCAAATAATAATGGCGAGCGGGGGCAACCCTGCCTCGTATCCCGCTCCAGCTCTACTATCGCTGTCATTGCCCCGTTAACCATTATCTGGGCCTTAGGCGCCCGGTACATGCTCTTCACCCACTGTACATATGATTCACCCAGACCAAACCATCCCAGCACCTCAAAAAGGTGCTCCCACTCCACTCTGTCAAATGCCTTTTCCGCATCCATAGAGATGATGTACGTCTTCTCATGTGTTCTCCCTGCTCTCCAAATCACATTAAGCAGCCTCCTCATATTGTGATACGAGAATCTCCCTTTTAAGAAGCCAGTCTGGTCTGGGTGAATCAGCACAGGCAGACAGTCCTCCAGCCTCGTAGCCAACACTTTAGCCATAATCTTTAAATCACAATTTAAGAGTGATATTGGCCTATAGGAGGCACATTCCGTTTCATCTTTGCCTGGTTTGGGCACCAGGCAGATCAGAGCCTCAAACCACGAAGCAGGCAATACTACACCTTCCCTTTCCTCCTGCACCCGTACCAATTCACACAACACCTCTGCCGCCTGTTCCACCAAACCCTTATAAATATTCCACTGGGAAGCCGTCTGGGCCACTTGCTTTCCCTCTCTGCAACTTCCTGATGGCTTTAGTGATTTCCTCCTTCTTTATTGGCTGGTTTAACTTCTCCCTCTGCAGTGATGAAAGTCTTGGGAGCCTCATCTTATCTAAGAAAGCTTTCATCTCTTGGCCCTTACCTTTACAACCTGCTCTATACAGCTGCCCATAATAATCCCGAAAGGCTTGCCTTATTTCCCAAGGTTCCCTATGTACTCCTCCTCCCTTCCCTTTTATGCCCGTTATCTTAGTGGGGCATTAACCCCCCTTCATTAACCTCACTAATGGAATCCAGGCTTATTAGACCACTCAAACATTTGCCGCCTACAGAAGAACAGGGATGTCGCAGCCTCATTTTTCACCAAGGCATTCAGTGCCTCCGTGGTGGCATTTACCAGTTGCATCACTTCCCCTTGCTCGCCCCTCGCCACCCTTTTCTCCAATAGCTTAAGTTTCTTTTCCAATTCCTGCCTCTTTTCATCCTTGTCCCGCTTATGCTTAGCCATATATGCTATAATGGCCCCCCCTCATGTAAGCTTTGCCCGCATCCCAATATACAGCTTTTGAGACCCCACTACTGTCATTGGTTATCTTATATCTTTGCCATTGATCCACTAGGTATTCCCTGAACTCCTGGTTTGTAAGCATGTACGATGGGAATCTCCATCGGGGAGCAGAAACTCTATCCCCTCGGAACTGGATTCTCCCCATGACCATCGCATGATCGGAAATATGTATAGGGCCATGGGTAATATCCAGCACCCTGTTATGCCACCTCCATGGCAGGAACAGATAGTCAGTCCTGCTCCACGTCCCATGAGGACTAGAAAAAAGGTGTATTCCCTAGCCCCCCGGATACATCATCCACCACCCATCCACCAGATCCATATCTACCATTCCCTCCTGCCACAGACCCAGTGCCTCCGTCCTCTTGCCCTTGCCTTCCGAATGATCTAGTACTGGGTCCATAGTACTATTCAAATCTCCCCCTAAGATCAGACCGGGGAATTGCTCTTTCATTAATATATCCAGGAGCCCAGGGAAAAACCCCGGATCGTATACAGCAGGGGCATAGACACTACCAAAGGTGACTGCCTCTCCATATAACTGTCCCTCCACAAACACATACCTCCCATTCCGGTGATCTTTCACCACCCTTGTGATCTCCAGCAGCAAATGCTTGTGCAACAGGATGGCCACTCCTCTTTTACGGGAGGAGTACGAAGTGGCAAAGCATTTGCCTACCCACCCCTTCACCAGCTTGGTATGATCTGCATCCGATAAATGGGTTTCCTGGAGTAGAGCAACCTGCGCTCCTTTTCTTTTAAGTGCTGCTAATAATGTTGTCCGTTTAACCAGGTTATTGACCCCCCGTACATTCCAAGAGATTACTTTCACTTCCTGCACATTAGCCATATCGCAACCTTCTACTTTCCCCATCTCTGATCGGAGATGCTCTTTATAATAAAGGGCAACTCCTCCACCCTTTTGTTTGGTGGGGCAATCGGATCTGGACAAGGTGTAGCCAGGTATTTTGTACATGGAATCAGGCATCTTTGGCCTGAGTCATGTTTCAGTTAGTCCAGGTATGTCCGGACAGTAGAGGGCTATCCAGGCTTCAAGTTCAGGAAGTTTGCTGGTAAACTTCTGATATTCATGTGGGCAATTTTCATGCCCTTAGTGGAGAACCATGAGGAGTCATCTGTGGACCTGGCATTCCAATGGGGGCCAGGGTTAGATTCTATGTCTTCTGATAAGCATAAGTGCAGAAGCATCACCCAAACTTCTTTGTAGAATCTGTAATTGCGCTTGAGGTATTTGGGCATGCTAGAGGGGTGGTAGAGAAGGAAATGCCCTAATTTGGAAGGATGAGTTATATGAATGGACAGGTTAGGAGAAGGGAGCAAGGTTCTAGTTGGTATAAGGTTGGAGAAGACAAAGTAAAATTCTTCATGGCAGTGGGACCCAGGGTATCCAGCTGGTATGTTACATGAGAGATAGGAGAGAACGATTATGGTGGGTAGTGATCCTGATACCACCAGAAGGGACCTTGGGCATGTAAGAGAGAACATTATGTATGCCTTGTATGAAACTTCTGTAAATCAGAGGTGGATTGTCCCTTATAAGAGTAGAATATAAGTGACAGAAATGGTGACTTAAGGGCAGGGAGACACCTATAGTGAAGGCAGTTTGAGTGAAACCCTTAGTGGCCAGAGGCTGGCAGTCAATTATACAAGTTATTCACAAGAGGCAGGTATTCCAATAGAGTGCAGTTTATGAGGAGTGGACAGGAGCAGGGGGAATTTGAAAAGGTAAGGGGAAAATATAAAACTGAAATACCCTCAGTCTGAGTTACTTTTCCAGACAAAATAAGTGTAGAACAGAGGTAAACATAGAGAATAGCCAAGAGTGAGTGGAGGAAAAAAAAACAAAAGAAACGGACTGCCTCGCTGGTTTGAATTAGGACTGATGCAGCAAGGGAGAGGGGTAGGACTGCCCTTCAAGTGAGTTTATAGGTTGGAACAAAAGTGGGCGGGATTACTAGCATATTTAATTAATGGTGGAGGAGGGGGTGGAGGGGTGGGCCTAAAATTTCAAGCCTGCAAGCAGCTGCTGTATTAGAGGATCTGCTAAAATTAATTAAACAGCAGCTGCAGTGTACCAGAATCAGCAAAAGTTAATTAAATCAAGGTAGGCAGGCTAGAGTGTATCGTAGGTACAGTCTTGGGTTTAAAGTGGCTGCGGCAGCGAGTACTACAGTGCCAGGGAGCTGAACAGAAAAAAAGGTGCCAAGGTGTAAAACGGAGCGCAGTCTTGAGCTTGTGTACCTTCCTGCTGCCAGCCTTGTAGCTTCGGGGAACCGAGTGGAGCTCTTTATATGTTTCTCTGCAGTTTCCTACATCCCCCGTCACTATCTACCCTCCCATGAGCTTGGTGTCATCTTCAAAGTGACACAGTCCCAGATTCATTCTCAAACATTGTTAATGAGCATATTGAAGAGGGCAAGAGTCAGGATGGAGCCCTGTGGCATTCTACTCATGGCCTCCCTCTCTTCTGAGTTGACACCATAATCACAACCCTCTACTGCCTCTCTTTCAACTAAAGCCCCCTCACCCCCATCAAAACACTACTTATATTTTCCTTCAAATCCCTGGACCTCACCCCCTTGTGCCGTGACCTAAGCCACTCTGATTGGTCCCCTGACTCACTGGCCTGCTCCACTGACTCCATGCTAACACATTTCAAAACAAAATTACTCGAAATGTGGGGCTGCCATGCACCCCCCCAAGCAGGACATGAGAAAAGGTACCCCACCTCCCCTAGATCATGGCTGAGCTCATAGCTTGCTTGCAAGTGCATGATTTGGCCTGGTCAGAAAAGAAATGTAACCCATCCCCCATGGATTCTAGAGGTATCATCACCTCTGCAACACCTGTACCAGGGCAATAAGCCTCGCCAAAGCTGAGTATTTTACATCTACCTTCAGTACCAACATTGGTTACCTGTCTAAATTTTGAAAGGCTGCCACAATCTCTCCCCCCCCACACTCAATCTCCTTTGCCTGTCCTCAAAGTGGGTGACACCCCTATCTCTAACCCCTCCTTCATCACCACAGAGGTGTAATTCATTTTTATCACCTCCCTCTCACTCCTGCCTACCTGCATGATTGTCATCTTCCTTCCCCTCTATTGTTTTTTTCTCTCTCCAGTAACTCCATCCTCCCATCACCGACACCTTTCCCGCCCTTAATCCTTCCAAGGGTAGGAGCCCAGATGGCCTGGATAGAAAGCTCCTACATCTCTCTGCTTCTGCAGTCTCCTCCCCATTGGCTGACCTCCCTAACCTCTCTTTCTGCTGTTCCTCAATCTCTGCTGAATGGAAGACTGCCACTGTGACTCCTCCTCCAAATGGTGGTGACCCATCTGCTACTAACAGCTAGTGACCCATTTCTCTCCTCCCTCCAAAATACAGGAACAAATTATCTTGTCACAACTCGCTCCCTTTCTGGACTCCTCTTTCTTCTTCACCCAATAAAAATCTGGCTTCTGCAAAAATCATTCCACCACCATCTCCCTACTCAGGCTCACCAAATCCATCCACAGTGATATGGATTACAGCCTATTCACCTCTGCTACCTTCGTCGATCTAGCCAAAGCATTCAACCATGTCTCCCACCCTAATTATTAGCCAAACTCCAGGCTGTAGGCCTCTCCAACTCAGCCATTGGCAGTTCCATTCCTATGGCATGGGTAGGTCCCAGGCAGTCAAAATTGGTGGCCCCCTCTCTCCTCCCTGCCTGTATCCCCTTGGGTTCCACAAGGATCTGTGTTAGGGCCTCTGCTTTTCTCCATTTTCTTTAATGATCTCCCCTCTGTATGCTTGTCTGCATCCATTCACATATACACAGATGACACGGTCCGCTTCACAGCAGGCCCACAGACCCCAGCTGGACTTCAATCAAATTCATCCCTGGCCATGCGCAAATCAGCTTTTCCTCAATGCCAAGAAGACTGTCTCCATGTCCTTTGGTACAAGGCACAGACTCTCTAGGCTCCTTCCCCTTCCTACTGTCCATATCCTGGATGGCTCCCCTGTGGAGGATGTTACCACCTTTAGTTATCTTGGTATCTAGCTAGACCAGCACCTAAACTTTTCTGAACGAGTGGATGCTATAGTCAAAAAGCTGAACCCCAATTTGGTGCACTTTACAGGAACTGTGAGTGTATCCCACCTCCAGCACACCATGCTATTATCGAGAGAATGATCCTCCCAATCTTTGACTACGGTGATGTGGTCTACAGCGCAGCCCCAGTCACTATCCTTGCCAGACTAGATACACTCTTCAACTGTTTCTGTTATTATACTCTCGACTATCCTTATTGGACTCATCACTGTTCTATGTATAAATGTCTCTTCTTTTCTTCTCTTGTGGACAGACACCATGCACACTGTGCCAGCTTTGTGGGAAAATCAGGTTTGTTTCCCTACTCTCCTATCTCTTGGGGCCCCCCCCCCACAGCCATACCATCAGAAGCTGAAATATTCGAAACCTAGCAGTCCCTTCAGTTTCCATAACCTCCATCGGCAAAGCCACATTCAGCCACCGCTTCCCTAAAATCTGGAACTCCCTCACCCCTGCCATTCATCAATCTCCCTCCCCTGGATTCTTTCAAACCACTTCAGAGGTCTCACCTCTCCCTCCTGCACTTGCTCTGATTTTCCCTCTTGCTCTCCTATGACTTGTTTCCAGTTTAGGTACAGATATAATTTGCCACTTTATGCTTCCACTCTAGGTATTATGCACAAATGTTTACAGCTAGTGTTGAATTAAACTGCTGTGTATTTGATTACCAGCATATGTTTGTGGCTCCTGACTGCGCTGTATGTGCATTGTCGATTGTTTGCTTGTCACTCAAGTTCTCACATCTTGCATGTATTATTCCCAATATAATTAACGGGTTCCGTTTTTTCTTATTGAAAAAATCGTGTGTTAAATACCGTAACACCTGAGTAGGTGTTACGGCATTCACGCGCCTTTTTCAATTGGAAAATGCTTGAGACACAATGCAGCTCGAGACTGTCACAAACGGTGTCCCTCGTGAATTCAGTCAGCCAAACACTCACCTCCTGAGCTGCTGTGAAACCACAAGATATTTTCTCTCTTCCCTACTACCTCAATAAAATTAAAAGAAGCTTTCTGCCCAACTTTTTATATGCGCCGTTTCCCCTCCCTCTGCAGGTTACTAGACTCGACTCCACTGCTAAGCAACACCTAGCAATGCCCATAGCAACCTAAAAAAAAAGCAACCCGGGAGATTGAATCGGACTTTTTTTTTTTCTCTTTGCCGTTAAAGTTACTTACATTCCCACTGTAACACTCTTACAAACTCCACATTTTACCAAATGAAGAAAATCCACGAGACAAGGCAAAACTCTGTGTTTCATTAATTTTCATACCTCTCAATGGAAAAACTGAACCCTTCAATTATATAAAATAAAATATGGGGTGCAGTGTGTTTTACTCGAATTTAACACACACCCTCGTTGTTGGAGGGCTAGCATAAACCCCTCGGGCTTCGCCCTCGGGGTTTATGTGCCATCCAACAACTTGGGTGTGTGTTAAATTCTCGTAACACACTGCACCCCATACTTTATCCTATATGTAATTTGCAATTGTGTACCACTCTGCTCCATGTATGTTATGCATTTTGAACTTTTGTGCTACCTAAGCCCCTCTCTTACAAGTTTTCCTTCCACCAGGATGCATCTGGAAGTTAGCTCCCAGCTTCGTATACCTGTGAGGGACACTAGACACCAAGGATCATTTTACTATAATAACTGGATCCATTTAAACTGCGATCAGGGGTGTAGAACCTTTATATGCCAAGGATCAGTTTGGTATACTACTTGGGAGCATTAGAATGGTGACCACGGGTAGGGTGACAATGTGCACCACTGTGTGCTCAAATAAGGGCAGGATTTTTGGAAGCTGTAAACAGTATTGCAATTTCAGTTGTTAAGCACTTTCAAAACCTTTTATATAGCACTGTGCTCTGTATGCAGGAAGGGATCCCTCATTTGCAAGGCTTTAGTAGTACATATGCATATGCACCTGATCAGGTTAGCATTGGGGGCTGCTAAATATATGGCAACTGTTCAGCCATGCTGTTCTCCCACATGGCACAGTGCTTACATGTTTAGCACTCTGCTAACCTTCTGACAATGGGGCTCTAATTGACAAAATATCCCCTGCCGATGCCTCTTAAGATGCAGAAAGTAAACAAAAATGAATTATCTTATTCTGTATCTTTATGTATTATTTTATGTTATTTTCCCGGGAAAACTTTTATTCAATTTCAAAACATTGTGATGTGTCTTAAATATGAATAACAACTGTAGCTAAAACACAATTTCTTCTTTCATCTGAGTGCTGTTTTTATTTACTTATAAAAATACAGTCTGGTGAGCTGGTTTAGCAGCTTGGTGGTAGCTGTACTGCTTCCCATGTGAATGGCCTGGTTTTGGGGGAGAACCTGGGTCAAACGGGTTAGCTGGCCAGAGAGATGATATGATTGAGCATCTCGGGGACTGCTCTCCTCTCCTCTCCTCTCCTCTCAGGAAGGGGGAGTCTGACCACCCGGCTCTTTATCAGCCACCTAGATGAGGAATGCTGGCAGGGCATCAGAGTGGCATAATGGGCAGGGCTCAGGCAGGCACAAAGCAGTACTTGCCTTTAATTGGATTGACGTAATTGCATGCTTGGCTGCCCAGGGGATAAACCAAAGGTAGAAAACCTCCAATAGCAGAATAATCCAGCAACCTGCCACAGGTTTTTCACTACTACCCAGGCTCTGCTGCTGTCTGAATATGTGTCTCCTTGTGAATGGCCCTCTCCCTCCTGGACCCATTACGGGGCATGGGAGATCTCAGAGCAGGCAAGTCCTGGTGATTTTGGGTGATGGGGATGGACAGGCCAGTGCACAAGGGGGTCAGTGGGTGACCTAGAAGATAAACATGGACGATAAACTATAGCGTGGAACCTTTGTAAAAGAGCTTGTGCTCAAAGTGTTTTTCTGAATCACTAAATAAAAAAAATCTCAATGGAAAAAGAAATAAAACACAGTTTGGGAATCTCAAACTCAGTAACACAGTCATACCGTATAAACAGCGTAACTATGCACTATGCGACTAGACCGGGGCAGGTTTATTAGTGGAGACCAAGTGCCTGGCAAAGCTCTGTCCACCTTGCAATGCTCTGCAGATATGTAATGGGGAGGTTAGGAGCTGTGAGAGCCACCAGTGAGGCATCACAGTGAAGTTATTCAGAACAGAAAGTGAAAATTATACATATACCAGCTGAGCTCCTGACGAGAATTGGGCTCTGAGCGATTGCTGCAAAATATATATATTTTTTTCTTAACCAAGAACCATTATTAAACAAAGCATTCAAATAAAAACAAAAACTAAATCAAAACTAACTCAGCAGAGTACAAACTAGGAAAGCAGTTGGTTTACACTTTTACAGCTCCTGCAGTACTCTTCCCAAGCATTCAGTTTAGATAAGCTGCTGGACCAACACAGTAATTAATTACACATAAATCTGATCAAAACTTTAACTTAGAAAAATGCATGCAGTCCCATATGTTTATATGGTATGAGAGTGATATGTTAGGAATATCCGAAGTATTAACTTCCTATACAAATGTGTCTAAGAGTAAATGAAGGCAGCACTTTTTTAAAAGAATAAACAACATCATTTTAAATTAGTTTTTAAAGTTTCTTGTCACATCACAGTGTTCTTAAATTTGATTAAAGGTGTGCAAGCAAAACAAGATGTAAAACCCCATAAAGAAGTAGAATAATAGATAGCCCTGTTTTATTTACCGTCTGCTCTGCAGCAGACATCCACTCATCAAGCCAACAGCTCCCTGAATGCAACAGAATATGAGTGCAAAGCCTGGCCATTCAAGGGGGGAGGGGTAATTTCAGAATGTAGTCCATTTCAGTATATAGTTTATTTGTTTCACTATATAGAGTATGTGAAGTTTTCAGTCTACAGTGTATGCATTTCAATACATAGTGTATGTGTTTCACCATGTAGTGTACTTGTTTCAGTATGTAATGTATGTGTTTTTTAAATATACTGCGTATGTATTTCAGTATGTAATATATTTCTCTCAGTATATAGAGTTTGCAACATTTTTCAATAGAAAGGGTAAGTGTTTTTAATATATAGAGTATATGTTTCAGTATATAGTGTATGCAGATTTTTCAATGCACAGTGTATTTATTTCAATATATAGTCTATGTATTTCAATATAAAGTGTAGATGTTTCAATGTATAGTGTATTTGTTTCAGTAGACCGTGTGTGTGCTTTTTTCAATGTGTAGTGTATGCATTTCAATAGACAGTGTATGTATTTCAATATACAGTGTATGTGTTTCAGTATATAGCGTATGCAGATTTTTTTTCAATATATAGTGTATGTGTTACAATGTATAGAGTATTTGTTTCAGTAGATAGTTTGTGTGGATGTTTCAGTCTGTAGTGTATGTATCTCAATAGGTAGTGTCTATGTTTCAGTACACAGTATATTTGTTTCAGTGTATAGTGTATGTGGATTTTCAGTACTCAGTATGTAGATTTCAGTAGATAGTGTATGTATTTCACTATATAATGTAAGCATTTCACTATATAGTGTATGTGTTTCACTATATGATATATGCATTCCAGTATTCACTATATGTATTTCACCATATGATGTATATATTTCAATAGATAGTGTATGTGGTTCACTACATTGTGTATGCATTTCACTATATGATGCATCTATTTCACTATATGATATATGTATTTCATTATGTAGTGTATGTGTTTTACTATACAGGCAGAGATTATGAATTATGCCCTTAACGGCTTGCCATAGAAATAGTAGTAAACTTTAATTTTAGGAATTCTGCCATCTCCCTAGGGTGAATTACAGTGGAGTTATCAATTATCATTCTTTTTTATTGTACTATTAGATTTGAGTCTAGTCGGGGCCTTAACATTAGCCCAGAAATACTTCAGATCTGCCCAATAATCATTAATCTATTGTTTATAACATTTTGATTTAGTGGACCTAATCATATACCTACAAGCATTTCTTAAATGATAGTATTGGGTTAGTGACGCATTTGTTGAGACCTTTTTATATTGTAACCAAGCTAACTTTTGTTTCTTTTTATTTATGTAACCCCCCACCCCTGCCTTTTCTACGGAAACGACAGGTGGCATGCTGTTGGCGTGGGCAGCAATACCTGGTGGGGGTAACATATATCTACGGGTTCGGGGAAGGATGAGGTTACCTGGCACAAGGGACCTAGGTTTGGCTACTCTGCACAGGGGCACTGTAACAGGGGGTCCTGTTGTGAAGTATAACCAATCACTTCAAGATGCAATAACCCCTCCCCATTATTTCTTTTCACTCTATCCTATCCTCTATTATATTTCCATATCTATCCTATATTTTCTTGTCAGGGTGGCCAACCTGGCAATCTTCTATATATCCTTTACTGTCCCTTTTTTTTCCTTTTTCTGTCAGTACTTAATTGCATCTTGTTAAAATAAAAACAATACTTACATATTGAAAAGCTATGCTCAGCAAACCTTCAGTGGCTACTGGGAGAAGCAGTCCAACAAGCTCAGTGTCCCAAAACAAATGTCAAGAAGGAGCTGTTTCATTTGTAAATAAAAGAGCCTCTAAACAGCAGAGGGCTGAGTTGAGAAGCAAGTGTCTGCTCAACTCAGCTGAGTTAAGAAGCAGTGGCTGTAAAACTAAGGAAACTAGAACAAATAAAGGTATTGTACTAAAATAAACTGTTACCTGAGTGTCCATGTTAGTTGCAGAGGTCCTTCTATAGAGCAGGCAACTCATGAAATGGCAGCTTATATGGTCTCAAGGAGGAGTGATGTCAGAAGGGGGAGGAGCTAAGCTAATACTCTGACATCATAGTCCTATAATTAAGTTTATATTTTTGTTTTAGGACCTTGTGAGGAAATAAATGTTTTTATGGGGTAAACCCTTGAAATGATAGAATGATACTAGTTGGTTTAATATATATATATATATTTATATATATAAGCTTGAAAATGCCATTGTTCATCTTAATTAAGATATCACATGATTGATGAGGTCACCCTGTGACATTATAAAAGGTTCCTCTAGGAGAACCAAGAGAGATAGGTGGTCAGTAAGGTTCTGGCCAAGGAGAGAGAAGGTTCTAAGAAGAAATTGTGCAAGTTTCCACATTGTTTGAGAGAAGGGAAAGAACTCAAGAATTCTGTAATTGTTTTATTTTGCAAGAATGATCTCCTGATGTTTGAAGAGGTGTGACAGATTAACACCATTTATTTTTCCTTTCTGTATATATTAAATTTAGTATTTTATTTATTTATTTTTTCTTCTTTTTGAATAAAATGATAAATGCAGACATATGCATTTTTTATGCATCCTATCTGGTTGTATGATCTGTTTATTGGGACCCACACTACCACAGGCACCCAAGTAAATCCAACTACAGGAAGCAATAACTGTAATGTCCAGAACCAGAATTGGGATTTTTCAGTGTGGCTTTATTTTTACTAGATGACACATAACAAAGCATTGCATGGTCCCCCAAAGGGCTACGTTACTGTATGTGCAGATTAGAGGTTAAAACACAGCGGTCCATTGGAGAATAAACACATTACTACAGTTATATGGCTTTGGACCCACCAGGCACTCAGCCCGGACTTTGCATGCGCATTGGATACATAGCCCGACTGGCCTGGCACCCCTGCCGGCTTCTCGACTGATGATCCACTTGAAGAATGAACCCAAACTTTACTTGGCAAGACATCCCATCCAACAAAGAGGCTCCCAAACTGTGGCTCCCCACACCACTTGAAGTCTGCGACTCCTAGAGAGATTTGTTTTCGTACTTCCAAACGAGCTCCCATCAAACAAGGAGTAATTTTCCCATCCTGTGGCTCCCCACACCACTTAGAGTCTGCGACTCCTAGGAGATTTTCAAGTTGCGACCCACGTCTGGGTACCCACCCCATCACTGTCCAAGTGCATGAGGCAAGTAGCAAAAACACAGAAGAAATCCGTAGAAGTGGACCTGGTTACTAAAGATGGGGGGTTTTCCCACCTCCAGCTCCCACAGCCCATACCCAGCCATTTCTCTGGACACACAGAAAACTTTAGAACTGTAAAATGTAGATTGAATGGTGGATGATCTGATGCACCCCCCTCTACAGTGAACTTTAAATCCATTTAAACTTTAAACTGTCAAACTGCTCCATTTGTTCATCCTAGTAGACATAGTCCTCCCAAATAGCAGTCCACATTACTTCCCAACTTGAAGAAAACAGTATGTTTGCCCCTTCAAATGGAGCCAAACACTCACCCGTTTGTTGCAGGTGCCCCACAGGCGAAATAACACTTTCTTTGCTGTTATACTTGAACAGACTTAAACAAAATCAGGCAGCTTCTTCCCATAGTGGGCAAAGGGGATTGCCCCTGGAGCCTACAGAGAACTCCCCCCCCCCAGAGGGAGGGGGGTAAATAGACAACTCACTGATTTCCTTCTTGTTTGCTTAAGGACAAACTGAAGACTGCAATTTTGAATTTCCCAAGGTTCTAAACTTCACTCTCTGAGCTGAAGATTCCAAATATGGTTCATGCAGCTGCGACAGTTCTATTATGATGTCATCTCTCAAGTCTCAGCTGTGACTGAGGACAGAGTGAGACAGTGTGAAACCCATTTAACTGGGGTTTCACAAGCTGCCTTCCCTGCCTACCACTAGGTCTTACTGGGATTCTAGTAACCCCGAGTAACTAAGGGGTTACACTCACCTTTGACCAGGAAAATGACTGACCCCAGTCATTATGCACCCGGCCTTAGGCCATCCCACCCTATGTGCTACCTGTGGAGGGGGGTGATCAGGCCCCCTCCTACCATATGCAAGCACAGGTAGGCAACACTAAGGGCCTAGAGGCCTATAGCTGACATATCAGCCTCTACACTATCCACTTACTTTGGACACCTAGTGGCTCTGGTAGAACCGTCCAGAGCATAGCCCTGATAGAGCAGCACTGCAGTCCCTATGGCCACTGAGGACCACAGCCTGTCTATCCCCCCTAACCCTCTAGGGAAAACCTATCTGCCTCTAACATAACATCCCATCCCAAACAAAGCAAAACCCGGGGACCTCCCCGACCTTGGACAGCCTGCAACTACAACCATTAGCAATAATAATACAGTACATTTAAATTCTACACCATAAGCACTGACGAGGAACTCCGATGAGCCCCTCCTCCTCTTCTTGTCTTCTCTTCTGTCTTCCAGGAACACCTGTAAGAAAAGACAAAAACAACAAAAAAACACATCCTAATCTGTATGTACAGTCTATCTAAACAATGACAACAACAACCCTTACCATACAAAAAAACAAAACACTGAACAATCCCAAAAAAGAATTTTTTAGAAAAAGGTAGAAAAACACAGTATTTACATTAAAGTACAATGACATTGGTATCAATACACATTTGGGGGGATGAAAGCCCTAAATGTCCCACTAGTGACTACAAGGCCCGAAGGCTAGTCCATTAAAGAGTCTCTCCTGGGCCAGAGCCCCGTGAAGCATAGTCCTTTAAGGCCATAATCCCGAAGGGGAGAGTCTTTTCGGACAGTTCACACACTGTTTGAAGTCTGTAGTGTAGGGTGTGTATTGCAATGTCATAAAGATAGAAAAAAAGTTTTTTCTGACTCACCAGCCTCTTGAAGTATTCAAGCATGACCAACCTGGTCCCTGCCGAAGACTCTCCCTGGCAGCATTTCTTCTGATACAGCTGGGCAGACATCTTCCGGGAACCCACAGGAGTGCACATCTGGAAACAGCTGGGCTGATGTCATCTCTGGAGAAGGAACCTTAGAACAGGATCAAAAAGAGAAACAGCTGGTCCAGCGTCATCCGATTACCAAGCGATGAACAGGAAAACAGCTGGGCTGGTGTCCTCTCTGGATCTGAAGTCATCTGGTGGTACCAGTAGATGGTTGCTGAACAAAACAGTACACTGCGGACTGAAGAATGTGGAGCCCCGAATTTTTGTTTATTCATATTGGCAGTTCAATAAGGGCACTTCACAGTGTAGATGTGGCAGTATTGATTACCACTGCTCGGCTCTCCATTTTGTAGGCTCGGGCTTAATTACTGGGAGCTCCTTGCACTGAGGCCAATAGTAGAGGGAGTCAGGGGCTTGAATTATTACTCCGTCTGGATGCACATAATTCACACAGTGGGAGACTTCGCGTCCCTCTCCATCCACTATTCTCACTCTGTCCATAAACAGTGTCCTGCCTCTCTTCCACTGTGTATACTTTTCATGGAACTGTCTATTCTTTACATGCTGGTTAGCCCCAGGATGCACATGTTTCATTGCTTCATTCCAGATCCAGGATTTCCTGCAGTTCTCAATCTCCTCCCAGACTCTCTGAGGAAAGGTAGGAAAGGTCATACCAAAGATTTCATTGGCCTTTCTACGAACCAGTCTCTCCTCTTTACTTGCTTTGGTCAATCTGAGACCGCTGGCCTGGCTTGGGGGTGGCCAGTCCTGGTTCTGCCAGCTTCGCATCCTCAATGAAATTAAAAACGGATCCCTGACTACTTCTTCTTCAGGTGAAGACAGGGCAGTGGCATCACCACCTTCTTGAACACATTCCTCCGAGGCAAGATCTTGAGGCTGTGTACCCGTTCCTTCCTCACAAGGCCACATAGGTTCCCCCTCATCTTCTTCTTCACTGAGGATCTGAGCCCAGGAGTGAGCAGTAGTTCTCACCCCCGAGACTATCCATTCATCACTAGGAGCGGAGGTCGACACCTCCCATTCAACGGCCTCCCGCATCTCATCTTCACCTTCGAGACTTGGGCTAGGCCCCCATCCAGGGGTCTACTGATGCTATCCGAACTTGCCTTCTGAGATCCAGCATCCAAAACTTCAATTTCAGATTCAGTCTCTAATTCTGCACTCTCTAACTTTTGTGCCACACTCCCCGAGGACCTTCCTCCACAGTCTGCCTGATGCTGTGTGCTGCCAACTGCAGATTCTTGAAGTTGTGTCCATGTGGGAGCCAAACGAATTTGAGGCGCTTTATACAAGCCATATTTTTGTAGACATCCAGCACAGTGAGGAATCATGAAAACATCCCTTCCAGCACTAAAGCACATCTGGCATACACGCACTGGATAATTAGGAATTGCCACATCAGGAGGGAGTTGCCCTCTATAGCACCAATTTTCAATATCTCAGTCTATTTACTGCTGCTGTTACTGCAACCCGGGCATGATCCGGGTAACGAGCTGGTCCTGAGGCCATAACTGCAGAAAAACAAACAAAATTCACTGTAACTGAAAGTCCCACTTTAAATGAACACGCTCTGTAGCTTTAAAATGGCTCCTCTGCTGCTGTGTTTACTTTACTACCCCACCCTGCAATGGTGGCGGCAGCACTCCTGTGCATCAACATTCAGACTCTGGGTCAAGCCACTGCACACCCGATTTACATCAGCTACTAATAACTTTTATTCAAACTGCACAACTTGCTCTGTTCTGGCTGTTCTCACATTTACAGGATTTTCCTTGGACTTTTCACATGCTGGCAACATTCATTTAATTACAGTCCCTTTTAAAACTTCAGGTTTCAGCACAGGATTGCCTGCTTCTACTAGTGTTGCACTTATTTTACAACCCACAGTCTCTCTCTGGCTGCAAACTTTAAACTGAGGCTACTTTCATTGCATGCACACATTTAATGGCTTTACAGACTTGCACTTGCCAGCAGGACATCACACAATCGCTACTTGCAAAGCGACTACACAGCTCACACACATTTTATATGGCATTCTCTGAAAATCACTGATTTGAGCAGTTTTAATTCGTTTACTCACTGTTATTGAAACAGATTGCTGCGATGGGGTAAAACGACCTGCAGCCAGATTTTTGAAAGCCCTCGGAATGCAAGCGGCGGGCAGTCTCCAGATCGTAGTATTAACCACACAATTCACTGATCCCACGATCGATAAGCGGGTTGAGCCCGATTTTAACTGGAAAGTCACTTTTACTGTTTACAGTGCTTTGAACACCATGACGGCTCCTCCACTGCCAGTACACGCTTTTCTCTCTGTCTCCCTCTCAAATGCTGAGGCAACTCTGAAGAGCTGGCTGAGGGCGGGACTAATGGCAAACTGACCAACCACACGACGCCATGCAAATGAGCCTCTTCTTCCTCACGAGGGCTCCTCTCCTCATGGCGATCGTCGAGCAGGCAAATTCAAACTGAAAAGATGCACTTTTTTTTTTCTCAACTGACTCCACGGCGGGAGCCCATTTCAACCATGTAACATTGTCATTAACTCTGCAGTCTCTAGTATTGCACAGAAAGCATTTCCAACATGCAGGGAACATTTTCTCTGTTGCTACCCCTAGTTTTCCACACTTTCCTTCACATAACTTTATTTTAAAACTGACAAACGCTGTAAACTATGTTGATGCAGGACAAGGACACACACTTTGGCTTTACAGCTCCTTGGTAAACAGTTGGCATTTTTTAAACAGCAGCACAAGATTCACAGCACACAGCACACACTGGGAAATTGCTTCAACTTTTTTGGGCTACCGACTGCCAGATAGCCAAAACGCTAGCCTACTTGCGCAAGCACGTTCCTTCCCAAACAAATCCAAAGCGGTGCCTCCATTTCTGTAACCCCCCACCCCTGCCTTTTCTACGGAAATGACAGGTGGCATGCTGTTGGCGTGGGCAGCAATACCTGGTGGGGGTAACATATATCTACGGGTTCAGGGAAGGATGAGGTTACCTGGCACAAGGGACCTAGGTTTGGCTACTCTGCACAGGGGCACCCAAGTAAATCCAACTACAGGAAGCAATAACTGTAATGTCCAGAACCAGAATTGGGATTTTTCAGTGTGGCTTTATTTTTACTAGATGACACATAACAAAGCATTGCATGGTCCCCCAAAGGGCTACGCTACTGTATGTGCAGATTAGAGATTAAAACACAGTGGTCCATTGGAGAATAAACACATTACCACAGTTATCTGGCTTTGGACCCACCAGGCACTCAGCCCGGACTTTGCATGCGCATTGGATACATAGCCTGACTGGCCTGGCACCCCTGCCGGCCTCTCGACTGACGATCCACTTGAAGAATGAACCCAAACTTTACTTGGCAAGACATCCCATCCAACAAGGAGGCTCCCAAACTGTGGCTCCCCACACCACTTGAAGTCTGCGACTCCTAGAGAGATTTGTTTTCGTACTTCCAAACGAGCTCCCATCAAACAAGGAGTCATTTTCCCATCCTGTGGCTCCCCACACCACTTAGAGTCTATGACTCCTAGGAGATTTTCAAGTTGCGACCCACGTCTGGGTACCCACCCCATCACTGGCCAAGTGCATGAGGCAAGTAGCAAAAACACAGAAGAAATCCGTAGAGGTGGACCTGGTTACTAAAGATGGGGGGTTTTCCCACCTCCAGCTCCCACAGCCCATACCCGGCCATTTCTCTGGACACACAGAAAACTTTAGAACTGTAAAATGTAGATTGAATGGTGGATGATCTGATGCACCCCCTCTACAGTGAACTTTAAATCCATTTAAACTTTAAACTGTCAAACTGCTCCATTTGTTCGTCCTAGTAGACATAGTCCTCCCAAATAGCAGTCCACATTACTTTCCAACTTGAAGAAAACAGTATGTTTGCCCCTTCAAATGGAGCCAAACACTCACCCATTTGTTGCAGGTGCCTCACAGGCGAAATAACACTTTCTTTGCTGTTATACTTGAACAGACTTAAACAAAATCAGGCAGCTTCTTCCCATAGTGGGCAAAGGGGATTGCCCCTGGAGCCCACAGAGAACCCCCCCCCCCAGAGGGAGGGGGGGTAAACAGACAACTCACTGATTTCCTTCTTGTTTGCTTAAGGACAAACTGAAGACTGCAATTTTGAATTTCCCAAGGTTCTAAACTTCACTCTCTGAGCTGAAGATTCCAAATGTGGCTCATGCAGCTGCAACAGTTCTATTATGATGTCATCTCTCAAGTCTCAGCTGTGACTGAGGACAGAGTGAGACAGTGTGAAACCCATTTAACTGGAGTTTCACAAGCTGCCTTCCCTGCCTACCACTAGGTCTTACTGGGATTCTAGTAACCCCGGGTAACTAAGGGGTTACATTTATTTACAGTTTTTGAGCAGGAAAGGCACACTAAGCTATGACAGCACGTTTTCAGCTGCAACTTGGGGGTGTGGATTACATAGATCTGTTTTATTGATGGGGGAATGTTTGCCAAATAACTGGGGAAACTCCACTACTCTTCATTGATCAGAGCTGTAAGGATGTTTTACTTCCACCTGGACAGTGACCAGAAATGGGCAGAAGGGACCTCAGTTTAATGTCTCATCCAAAGGATGGCACCTCAGTTGTGTACCCCCCCTTTACTGCACTATAGTGTTAGTTATGGTTATTACCCTGAGTACTTGGTGTGGGGCTAGAACCCATGACCATCTGATCTTCTGGCTCCAGAAGCAAACATGCTACCTGCTGAGCCACTGACACTGCAACATTTCTTAATCATTTCCTTAATGTCTGGGAAAAAGCACTATTATTAGTACCCCCTAACCATTTCTTACGTAGATGAAAAACTTTCTCCTGTGGGGGGGGGGGGAGCAGTTGGGCATTTAAAAAAAAAATCCAAAGCATGGTCAATGGGGTATAGCATGCAAGTAAAATAAATCAACAATACTGCCTGCTCTTTTACTGTACCAGGATCAATTCCCCAAAATTCTGAGTTAAAATAATACTGTACAGAGATGCACTTTAGGGGTTTTAAAAGTACAAACACAAAGAACTGGAAGAGGATCACTTAGGATCTCCTCTAAGGTTCTGGAGAAAGAGACCCTATCTACCCTATTTATATTAAATCACTCCCACAGAAAGTGACTTCCACGAAACATATTATATGATGCTCAATACATCATAATTAATTCCACAGCCTTGTTGTCAGTTGAAATTTATATCACCATAGCAATAAAATCATGGTTTTCAAAAAGAGGCTCCATTTATCTAATGCAGTCAGAAAGGCCATCTAAACCACTTTATGGGGGATTATAAACACAACTAATATAAACCTGTTTGCATCCCCCTAATACCAGACTTAGCAAAATGCATTCATTAATACAGTTGCCCGGACTGCTACTTGTGACCACACCAATATGGAAATTATTTTTAAAATAGTGACCCCTCCACCCTTTTTCTTTCTACCCTGTGAAAGTGGGCAATGTTATAACCACGTAAAGAACACATTTCATCTGAGACTACAAGCTTTAACCAGGTCTCTGATATCCCAATAAAGTGAGGGTGATATTCATCAACAAATGCCTCAAGTTCTGCAATTTTAAGTTAGACTTTTGTGGCCAGGTATTCATAAGTAAGCACTGGTGCTAATGGGTTTGTGCCCATGCTATCCAGATTTGTGTCTATTTTTTGGGTGGGGTCTAAATTCAGAGGTCCCAGTAGTGCATGCTAAACCCATTAACACCCAGGTGCTAAAGTAATGCTGCGCCCATGCAAATGACGGAGGCCCCTCTCGCATAGAAGGATTAAGACTTAGTTTGGCTAAGCAGATTTACTGTGTGGTGGTGTTTTTATTTTTTACTCACAGGGATTGCTACTGTTTGTTGCTAACATTTCATTGCTTTATTTTTTCTCTGATTCAAATTGTTGTTGCTGGTATACCTTCTTCTGCATTATTACAAGGTGTGCCTACAGGTGTGTGCTAACAGATTACTGCTGTAATCTTCTGACTCAAATTGTCTTTTGCAAGGTATATCTTCTGTTACTGTTTTATTTTCTCTGGAGCAAAGTGTTTCTTACAGGGTATATCTTCTCTGAAATTATTACAGGTGGTGCTTTACAGGTTTACAGTTTTATCTAACATTAGGATAAGCTTTCAGAGGTTACTGCATTTGTTGTTGACTGATTGTTTCTGCTCTTACCTCCTTGTTCTTTACGTCAGTGGTTCTTCTTTTTAGGCAGGGGAAGGGCCCAGCCACCCACCCCACCCAACCACCCACGCTACACTCCTTTTATATGTACCACAGTTGTGACATTTCCTGTGGCAGAGCAGGAAGAGGCGATCAGTGGGCCTCCACAAGGTGATCTCATTTACAGGGCACTAGTAATTTAACTTGTTATAACAAGTTAAACAAAGCACAATTAAACCATTACTTGCATTTTTTTCCTTCTAATTACTCTGACTAGGTTACAAACCCAGCAACTTATTTGGAATGGATTTCATTAACTGCAGGTACTGTGGAACAATTTTCAGAAGGACAGTCTTACAGGATTTAGGACACTGTCCTACATGCTGAGCCTTTGGAGATCTTAGGTCTCAGCTCCAGGCAGCATGGGCAGAGATTGCACCTCAAATTTCATATTGAAGAGAATACATTATAAGAACCACCCACCATTTCCCCAGCATCCAACAGAAAAACCTCGACCAGGAGGGTAGTTGGTCCAGGAGGTTGGCAGGTGGTTAGGAGGAGCAAATCAGGTGCCCCATCACTCTCTGCTCTCCAACACATTACCTCAAAAACCATATAAACACTACAAACAGGTATCTGCCTCTATCTCCGAAATCAAATAAAGAGGCAGAAGACACTGCAAAGCAGGACACTGCGGCACAGAGCTAACACAACAATACTCACCCAAATCAGGAACCAAAACTAAACAAGCACAAAGGAAATCCAAAAACTTCTTATCATAGGAGACTCCATGATTCGGGGAGTTGATACCCATCTCCAACCAGGGTGATGGTCAGATCTCCCAGGTACATCAGCATGGAGAGACACTGACCGCATTACTAAAATTGTTCACAAAGCAGGAGAAAACATTGATGTCCTAGTACACATAGGGACTAATGATCTCGCCAGCCGGTCAGTTGTGGAGACCAAGGAACACCTGACTAGGCTGGGTGACAAACTATCATCTATTTAGTCAGCATCTCCTTCTCTGAGATCCTGCCAGTCTGGGAGAAGGAGCAGATGGACGGAAGGTCAGAAGGAGATAGGGGAGCTAAACACGTGGCTCAAGGACTGGTCCAGGAAAAGGACACAGATTTGTAGGAACTGGCAACAGTTCTGGGGCGAAAGTTCTTTAAATTTGATGGACTGCATCTGACTAAAGAGGAGTCAGTGCATTGGGGCAGAAGTTTGACGTCTTTGCAGAATATTTAAACTAGAAATGGGGAGAGGGTGCAGCACCCCATCGTCCGAATGGAAGAACACCCTCCCCTCAGCTGAGTGGTCAAACAGAATTCAGCGTGTTTGCCGTTCATTTGCATCACCAGGTAAGAAAAAGGTTTGTCTCCCCATACGATGCACAGGGGTAATGCCAAACTTCACCCAACAACTAACACACCAAAATCTGGCCAATGGAAAATCATGTACACAAATGCTCACAGCCTGGGAAATAAGATCCAGACCTGCAGGCAATAATGTCAGAGGCTAAACTGGACATAGTAGCAATTAGTGAGACGTGGTTTACCAGTAACCACACTTAGGAGACTTCAGTACCTGGCTATGTATTGTTCAGAAGAGACCGAGGTGCAAAAGGGGAGGGGTGGCCCTGTATGTTAATGAAAATATCAAAGCTACAGAAATTCAGAATACACATAAGGAGCCAGAAGAACTGTGGGTCACCCTGGAAACAGGAAATGGGACAGCCATAAGAACTGGGGTTGTCTACAGGCCCCCAGACCAGAGGGAGGACATAGACACATTACTGTTAGAAGATATACAAAACATGACAGCTAAAGGGAGGTTCTGATAATGGGAGACTTCAACATGCCAGATACAGATTGGTCAATACCAGCAGGAACATCTGCCAGAACTAGACTCATAGTGGATTCCTGCAGGGGAGGCCTCAAACAACTGGTACAGCAACCCACAAGAGACAGGGCTATCCTAGATCTAGTACTGACTAACAAAGAGGATCACAGATCTCCAGGTAGAAGGTCACCTGGGGCCAGTGACCATCACATGGTATGGTTCAATTTGGCTACTACATCTAAATCGTCCCATTCCAAAGCAAAAATATGGGACTTCAGAGGAGCTGACTTTGATAAGATGGCCAACAGAGTTAAGCTAGCCTGGCAAAAAGAAACACAGGTGAGGAGGTACAGGCAAAGTGGGCAAGCATTAAGGATACAATACTTGAAGCAACATCCCATTGTGTTAGACAGAAAAGGAAGTGCAAAAGAAGAGGAAACCACTTTGGTTCTCAAATACACAGTAGCAGAAAAGGTCAGAGCCAAAAGGCTGGCCTTCAGAAAATATAAGGGAACACAAGCGGATGAAGATAGGAGGCATACCAAACTGCCCTAAGGGAAGCAGGTAAGGCAGTAAGGCAGGCAAAGTCCCAAACTGAGGAAACACTAGCAAGAACAGTAAAAGAAGGTGACAAGACTTTCTATAGATACATTAGTGAAAGGAGAAAGTCCAGAGGGGTATTGCTAAGCTTAATGGAGAAAGGGAGCATGTGAGGAGGAGGACCCTGTAAAGGCATCTATCCTAAATAGATACTTTGCTCAGTATTTACTGAAGAGAAGGTAGGCAGGGCCCACAGCTCAACATCATGGACACAGGGGAGGAGGTGAGCACTATCTCCTTCACAAAGAGAGGGTCCTACAAGAGCTTGCTAAGCTCAGGGTGGGATAAGGCAATGGGACCTGATGGCATACATCCCAGGGTACTTAAGGAGCCAAAGGAGGAACTAGCAGAGCCATTAGCAGAATTGTTTAGGTGAGTCTCTGAGCACAGAGAGTCCCAGAAGACTGGAGAAGGGCTCATGTGATCCCACTCCACAAGAGTGGTAGCAGGGAGGAGGCGGGGAACTATAGACCGTCAGTCTTACCTCAGTAGTGGCAAGATTATGGAGGCACTCCTTAAGGAAAGGATAGTGCAACACCTGGAATCCATAGGGCACAGGATCCAAGACAGCATGGGTTTACAAAGGAAGGTCCTGTCAAACTAATCTCATAGATTTCTTTGACTGGGTAACAAGAGTGGTGGACCAAGGGGAGCAGTTGATGTCGCCTACCTTGACTAGCAAAAGCTTTTGACACTGTTCCACATAGAAGATTGATAAATAAGCTAGGTAGGCTCGGGGTGGGTCAGAAGTTGGTCAACTGGGTGGCAAACTGGTTGACTGGCAGAAAACAGAGAGTGGTGGTAAATGGTATACAGTCAGAAGAGATGCAAGTCACAAGTGGGGTACCTCAGGGATCCGTTCTGGGGCCAGTCCTATTCAACATCTTCATTAGTGACCTCGCAGATGGACTAGAGGGTAAGGCTTGTCTGTTTGCAGATGACACCAAGATCTGCAACAGAGTAGATGATCCAGATGGGGTGGGCAGAATGAGAAGAGATCTGGATAAACTAGCAGAATGGTCAGAAGAGTGGCAACTGGGATTTAATGCAAAGAAGTGCAAAATCATGCACATAGGGAAGAGAAACCTGAAGCCACTTATAGGCTGGGAGGGTTGCTAGCAGTCACAAAGGAAGAAAGAGACTTGGGCATCATCATCACTGATGACCTAAAATCATCAAGCAGACCTCAAAGCAGTAGGTAAGGCTAGGGGTGTTAGGGTGTATTAGTAGGGGTATCACAAGTCGTAAGAGGGAGGTAATAATCCCTCTGTACAAGACACTGGTTAGGCCCCATCTGGAGTACTAGTGCAGTATTGAGAGCCACACCTTCACAAGGACATTAACCAAATTGAGGCAGTCCAGAGAAGGGCAACAAAAATGGTGCAGGGACTGCATCAGAAGACATATGAGGACAGATTGAAGGAGCTCAATATGTATACCCTTGAGCAAAGGAGGGAGAGAGGTGATATGATCGAGACATTTAAACACCTTAAGGGCATAAACAAGGTGAAAGGGTCTAACATGTTTAAATATAAGAAAATAGCAGGACAAGAGGACACAGCATGAGATTAGAGGAGGCCGATTAAGGGGAATGTGAGAAATTCTTTTCACAGAAAGGGTGGTAGATGCATGGAATGGCTTACCACAAGAAGTGGTGGCTATGAATACAGTGCAGGCTTCAAACAGGCATGGGATAGGCATAAGGGGCAATACAAATGACTATGAATAGATAGGTCACTGACAGAGCAAAGGCCGATGGCACATTTATAAGGTAGAAAAAGAAATGGGCAGACTGGATGGGCCTTGCGGTCCTTATCTGCAGTCAACTTCTATGTTTCTATACAGTAACAGTGGCAATTTCAAAGGTTTGTAAAGGCGGTAAATGGCACCTAAAGTAATTTATTTATTTAACAAATCGGAAAGACCTTTGGGCCAATGGCTCTTTTACAGAGGTTCCACGTCAAGTCACAAGAATAGCAAATTACAATGGTTTCAGTAAGTAGTACAATATGAGGAAACTAATTACAAAAACAAAAGAACAATATGGCAAGATAAATATTGTGTCAAGTGCAACCAGTGGCCTTGTCTGAAGAGGGGTGAAAGGGCTTACAAGGAGAGAAAGTACAGGGGGTGAATTGGGGGTGGAAGGAGCAAAATAAGAGCAAGGAGGGAGATTCCACAATGAAGCTTAAGCAGGAAAGACCCACAGGGTGGGTTAGAGGGAGAGAACAAGGTGAGGAAACAGAGGAGAGAGGAGAGAGGAAGGAAGTGGGAGTGGAGGGGTAAAGGAAGGGGGGGATGAGGTAGGATGAAAAGAGGGCAGGAATGGGGAAGGGATAAGGGAGGAAGTGCTGTGAGTGGAATAGCCAGCAACAGGATAGGGCTATACAGGGGCAAATGGCAAAAAGAGGGAGATCCCAGTGCATTTAGCTGTCAGCAGAGATTAGATATAGCAGTCACAAGATGCTCTAGAAACTAAGAATCGATGCAACTTCCGCTTAAATGGTTCCAAGGTTACAGTCGTCGCAATCTCAGGAGGAAGGGAATTAAATAAATTAGCAGCTCTAACTGCAATGGATCACTGTTTACTGCTTCAGAAAACCTCGACTTAACTGGGCACCAAGCCTGCACCCCTACCCCACCGATGGCAGGATGGCTTCACTGCAGCTGCCCACCCCCAATCACTGTCACACCAGTGAAAATACAGGCCCTGGTGTCCAGTAGCACCCTCCACCCCCGATTGACCTGCCTGTCTTCATGGTGTCTAGTGGCAACCCCCCCCAAGAGCTCCCGTTCCATATGACAACACATATCCCTGGTGTCTAGTGGCACCCCCACCCCCATATCACCTGTCCCTTATGACAACACATATCCCTAGTGTCTAGTGGCACCCTCACCCCCCCCGATCACCTGTTCTTTATGGCAACATATATCCCTAGTGTCTAGTGGCACCCCTCATCCCCAAGTTCCTGTCCCATATGACAACACATATTCCTGGTGTCTAGTGGTACCCCCCAGTCCCCGATCATCCATCCCTAATGACAACACATATCCCTAGTGTCTAATGGCACCCTTCACCCCCGAGCTCCCGTCCCATATGATAACACATATCCCTAGTGTCTAGTGGCACCCCTCACCCCTCCCCGGCACTCCCATCCCATATGGCAACACATATTCCTGGTGTCTAGTGGCACCCCAACCCCCTGATTATCTGGCCATGTTTGTTGCCCAGCACCTTCGTGGCTAAAGGCATCTCCCCCCTGATCACCCATCCCATGTGACAACACATATCTCTGGTGTTTAGTGGTACCTCCACCCCACCCCCTGAGTTCCAGGGGCATCATGCAGGCTGAAATTTTGGAGGGGCACAAAATCCAAAGCTTTCTGGGGGGGTCTGGGGGCATGCCCCCTCCCCATGAAAATTTTAAAAAACTGAAGTCAAATGGTACATTTTGGTGACTTTTAGCAGGTCAGTAAGCTGTTCCCCAACAAGCTAAATGACATGCTAATGCTCCAAATACGGGGGGGGGTATCTATTCAAAAGCACACCACCTCCGGCAGGCTCTCCAAACAGAGCAAGCATAATAAAGACCATAATAAATATTGTAGTAGAACTAGTACTGCCTTGGGGGGATAAATCATAACCCACTACAAGTTCAATCTGTTTAAGAGCAAACAACATCATGCTCTATGCTGGCGACTCGGGTTCGGAAATGAGCCTGGGCCATTGGGGGTTGGCAGGGATGGGAGAGGATCGAGTGTCTGATGGACAGCTCTTCTCTCCCGGGGGGGCCTTGCTCAGTGCTTGCCTGGCCTCTAGCGGAAGCTGGTGGCACAGCAAGCATTGTAGCTGACTCGAGTGGTTGGGGAGTGGCGACATCGGTGGTAATGCCATAACATCCAGTGCGCGCCACTCCCCCAGAACACCGGAAAATCCAGTGCCCAGTCTCCTAGATGACAGAGACCACAGCAGAGATCCTGATTGCTCGCGCCTGCCTGACATCCCGATGAATCTGATACTGCAAGATTGTCAGGGCACAGCAGCCCTGCCCTGTACTCACCTTGGGGGGTACAGCCACGGCTCAATGGGGACTCACTGGGGTTGAATTGGGCAGGTTGCGATGCGGGGAGACCGCTATATGTGTCTCCAGAAGGAGTGGAGACTGGGCATGAGAGGAAGAGGCATAAATAGCAACTTCAAAAAAACAAACAAAAAAAACCCCATCATGCTGGCTGAGCCTGTCACAGTAGAACAAGCCTAATAAAAATAAATGAGTACCTTATTGGCACGATCCCCATGGTATGAACACTGCTCAGAATGCATCATTGAAAATATAGAACACACAGCTGACTTGTTTAGCTGATGAGTGACTTGAGTCAGCAACAGCAACTGCCCCAGGCAGGCGAGTGGTCACCCACCACACACACACACACACACACACACACACACACACACACACACACACACTGACACTGGATCTGCAGGAGCAATCTTAGACTGTATAACCGCAGAAACATGCCACAAGAGTGGACTTAGGAAGTTCCACTGTCCGAATCCCCTGCAACACCATCCCCCAGATAGAGTACTCATGTACCCAGCGAGGGATTATGCCAGACTATGGTACCTCCTAGAATTTACTTCTGACTAATGGGGATGCATCCCCAGCTAGGAGCAGCTGGAAGCTGAGGGACATAGACTCACACCAGGAGAAAAAGCGGGGCGGCTTGACGATCATCAATTCTCTACAGAAAAAAAAAGGTCCAGTTTACAGCAGAGTTAAGAGTGTATTGGCATGGTGGGCTGCTCAAATGGGCTCATGTGGCATCTAAATGACGCAGCAAGCAAGAGGGAGAGCTTTTCATTCCAGTATTTCCCCAGTTAAATATAGCATAATCCAATGACTCATTGAAGCTGCTGGTATATCAGCAGCTCTGCAAAGTGTTTATGTGCCAGGTTATAGGGGTCAGGGGAAGCAACCCTCCTTAGAGGAGCACAAGAAAGAACAAGCCCATTAATGATTCAATGGGTGGGCAACAGATTAAACCAAACAGATAGCCTCTTGGGCCGGAACTCCAAAGCACATGAAGAATGCCTTGCCCAAATAGGATAAAAAGAGGCAAATTAGCAAACCAGGGAGTCTCAGACAGTCAGATAATCAATCAAAATCAAATCACATCTTACCTTGACTCAACTCTGTGATTGAATGCAGGCCCTGATGCTGATCCCTGGGCTCCTTTGCTGAAAATAATGCTGCTTTATGGTGGAATCGCTCCTGTGTTTTTTTTTTCATATTTTTTTCCAGCAGTGAACTGCAGAGAGACAAACTCAACTTTCGGCGCCACTCAGTCCAGTCTGCCCCAGCCACCTCCCGTCAGCACTCTCCATCTCCCCTTAAAACTCCAACTGGCCCCCAGCCCCCTCCTCAATGTTTTTCTTCAGAGGAGAGGAGGTTGTTTTCATTTTCATTACAGAAGTGAGCCACTGCTGCGAGCACATAAACCACGAGACGAGGAGTTCTTGCTCCGACCTCAGTCTTTCCTCCTCGAACTCACAGTGCAGATGGGGCCGGAAAGAAAATGCAGTTTACCACATGGCACGTCATCTACCCCATGTCACTTTCTGATTGGTTAATTACAGAGTGAGTCGATGAGTTTATTAAAACAGTCATTGGCTAACAGTGTTAGCCAATGACTATTTTAATAAGCTCAATCAATCAAATCTTTATTTATCCAGGCGACACCATTGAGCATAGCTCATTTACAAGGTGGACCTGGTTAGCACAGGAACACAGGATATACAATATATGAACAGTCACAGCATAACATCTCAGTAATATTATACAGTACAGAGATACAATAGTTAAACGTAGTCCTAAGTGGAGAACAGTTTGGAAACAGTGGTTCAATTCCTTCGTGGTGTATAATGAGTCTAGTAACAGTAGCTGGAAGTACTAACGAGGACAATTGTTAGGTAATGGTATATTACATACAGTGTCATAAGTAATAAAACAGACAGTGAGTTAAAAAGGAAAAAAACAGTGTAACAGGGTAGAAGGGGGTGTGGTAGGCGAGGCGAGATAGGGTACAGGCAGGGTGGTAGGGGATAGATGAGGGACAGATGAAGCCTCGGAGAGGACACGAGACAGCATGGCAGGGAGCACAATTAGGTACTAGAGAAATGTGAAGGAGAGGCCACAGGGTCAGGTGTAGCGGAGAGGACAATGCCATCACAGTACGCTATAAGTGCAGGGAAGTTTAAGATTGGGGGAAGCAGTTGCAAATTTCCTTGACTGAATGGTCATATAGTGTCTTGAAAGAGGATAGACTGACCGGGGTATTAAGCTTTAGCGATTTTTGTATTTTATTCCATAGAGACAACAGTGCAAAGCTTATAGCCATTCTCCCATTGCTGTAGGCAGGCATACTCCAAGCACTCCATGGTGTGCAATTTTATTTAAGGGGGGTAGCAAATAGGCTCTGAACTGCTTCCTTTTTCTATGAAAACTAGCAAAGAAAATACTGAACCTTTCTGTAATTTTATTCATAGGAGTCGAAACTAGAAGAACTGGTAACTAATAATCTCTTTGCATCACAAGGACAATACAACTTTACAGGCTGTAAGCTTGTATGTGGGTGTCTTAGGGAACAGCGCATTGCATTTGTATTTACCCATGCATGGCAACAACCATTGTAATGAGATACAAAAGTTGTATTTATTGTGCCAAATGAGGTGATAAACATGGTCCTGGTGTACATTTGAATATTGCCTGACTACACCCGGGGAGGGGTAGCTCACCCTAACAAGGGGGGTGGGGTAGCAGTGAGTCCACTTGGTGTGCAGATCTGAAATCCCTGGCTACACTCTTGCATTCTCCCAAAGCGTGTTTTTAGCTTAGGTACCTTTAAGGAAATAAAGGAGTAGCTTCTCAGTGCATAGTTCCCAAGCTCGCATAGCGGATGACAATCAGAGATATATAGGGGTAGTTTTTTGATAATAGCTCTGAATGTCCAGAGTACAGCATTTCTGTTTCTCCTGTACTGAAGAGAGGGCCACCCCGTGGCAGCATAAAGGGCACAATGATGGGTGGAAAAAGGTAGGCCAGTAATGAATCTCAGAGCCCTATGATACAACGTATCCAATTTAGCAAGCTGAGAGACAGGGCAGTGACTATAAAGAAAGTCAGCATATTTGACCAAGGAGACAAACGTTGTTTGTACCAGCTGCCACTTGGCATTGTTAGTAAGGAAGTTATTAATCCTGAAAAAGAGTCCAAGCCTCTGCCTCAATTTCTTTAGCAGACTTCGATATGGTCCGTAAAGGAAAGTCTATGGTCAAGCCACACTCCCAAGTACTTGAATTTATTGACAAATTCTAGGTTTTCTCCCAGGATTGTTGTGATCTGTGGAATGGAGCCAGCACTGGCTGGGTTTACAGCATGGAGAAGTGGAGAAAATAGCATTGCATTAGTTTTTTTGGCATTTAATAGGAGCTTTTTGTTTAGAAGTTGGTTCTGAAGTAGATAGAATTCAGATTGTAGATCTTCACAGGCAGCTTTTGGTGAAGGACGACTTAGATAAAGAACCTGTCATTTGTGAACAGATGGATATTGGCCTTAGTTATGTTGGTGTCAATGTTGTTTATGTAAATTGCAAACTCATCGGCTCACTCTGAAGTTAGCCAATCGGAAAGTGACACAGGGGTAGGTAGCTGACATGCCGCAACAGAGCAGATGCGTTTTCCAGCCGAACTGACAACATAAACTGGGAGAAGAACGTAAGAAGTGATTAGTAGAATCTATGTTGATTGTCAGCATGGACTACCAATCACTTCTCTTACACCACAGCCAGCAACTCAGCAAGCGTACATTTTTTTTAAAGTCTGGTCATTCGGACATTGATTATTACTCAGATCAGATTGGATTCGGACCCAACCCACCCTCCCACCAATGAATGTAAAAAGCATTGATAGTTTTCTGCCTTGTGTTGCTGAAATTGCAATAAAAAAAAATGTTCAAGATACATCAACCATTTTGGTGTGCTATGCCCCCTTGTTCCCTATGGGCATGACGCCACTGTCGAGTTCCCATCCAATATGACTGCAGAAATCCCTGGTGTCCAGTGGCACACGCAACTCCCCGAGGTCCTGTCCCTTTTGACATCACATATCCCTAGTGTCTAGTGGCTCCCTCCACCCCTGATCCCATATGACTACACATATTCGTGGTGTCGAGTAGCAGCCCAACCCCCAAGTCTCTCGGCCCATGTGCCCTATAATATTTCTGGTGTTTAGCGGTACCCTTACCCCCACCCCCCAAATGCTGGTCAACAGACAGACAGACTGTTGAACATTGGCAGTCCTAGTGCCCCCACACACTACTCATCTGCACCTAGAACAGCACCCAGCCCAACCCCCTTTACCAGTCTATCTGGGGACATGCATTGAATCCCAGTATGGTGAGAGGCACAGCCCTCTGCTTACCTCCTTGGCCTGTTTCCATATGAGTTGCAGTGAATGCGCATGCACTATGCTGTATACTGTACACATGCTCACTGTCAACTCACATGGTGGCCATCCGAGGAGGTGAGCACAGAACTATGCTGGTCACTGTATCAGCATTCAGAACATGCCGCTGGACAGAGTGGTAAGGGGGTTTGATGGGTGGTGTTCTGGGTGTGGGTGGGGGGGCTGCTAGGCTGCCATTGTTCTCCAGTACATTTGTCGAGTGGCATTTGAGGGGTTGGGTGGGGGTATCACTGGATTCCAGTGATATTATAGGGTACACAGAGGAGACCGGGGGGATGAGATGCCACCTGACACCAAGGATATGTGTTGTCATACGGAAGGGGAGCTCAGAGCTGGGAGGTGCCACTAGACACCAAGGATATGTGTTGTCATACAGGATGGGTGATCAGTGAGTGGGGGGGTTCCTCTAGCAGACAAGGTCCTGGACAGTGAACATGGGCTGGGTGATTGGGGGTGGAAGGTGCCACTAGACACCAGGGATATGTGTTGTCATACAGGATGGGAGCTTGGGTGGCAGGTGTTGCTGCTAGACACCAGGGATATGCATCATCATATGGGATGGGTGATTGGAGGGGCACTACACACCAGGGATATGTGCTGTCATATGGAACAGGAGTTTGGGGGGTGGGGGTTGTCACTATATGTACTGGATTACAGGCCAGGTGATCAGGGGGCATGAGGTGCCACCTTGTGTGTTGTACTACAGAACCGGTGATGGGGTGCCACTGTGTGTTGTACTATGGGACAGGTGATCAGGGATGCTGCTGGATACCAGAGATGATGTGTCAGGCACCCACAGGATGGGCTCTAAAGGGCCACCTCTCACCATGCAAATGAGCCCATAATTGGCATGCAAAAGCAAATAGCACCTTGCATGCCTAATGGACTCATTTGCATGGTGTGGCTGAAAATAGCCAACTTGGTTCCTGACTCTATTTGGTCCCAGGGCACCATTCCTGTGGGCTGGATACAACCCAGGTTCATGTTGGGGGAGTTCTGTTTGACTTAGAGCTGTGCCAACACAGGAAAAGAGTCAGATAGTGTCGGTTCACTATCCGAATGAATATAGCAGCCTCTGAGTTGGGCACAGGCACAAGCACAACACAAACCTTTGTGTCGTGCTTGCACTCATTTTTGAATATCTGGGCCCTGGTACAGTATTTAAATTAATTTTTCTTTTTTAATAAGTATTTTCTCCTCTCTGGTCTGACCAATGGCACCCTCCCAGCCCCATCACTGACCTTCTCACAGACTTACCAGTTATCCACCACTTGCTCAGAACCTCACTGGGTGGGTGGCTCGCCATGTCAGTTGTGTGAGAGCCTGTGGGTGGTGCTGTCTTATTGCAGCCTGGCTTACTTTTCCTCTATTTCTTCCTCTTGGGCTAGACCATCAATATGTGTGTGCCAGCACTTCATGCTCCAGCCCTGCCCATGTAAACTCCTGCTGTGCTGCCACCTAGTCTGTGCCAGATGGCAGTCCTTGCATTGGCAACTAGTGTCCCTCCTCCCTGAAGAAGAAGAGTTGCCATTGGGGGCACGATCTTCCCTCACTCTGCTGGACCTCCGAGTGATCCTCGTCCATTACCGCACCTGGGTCACTGGCATGGGGGGCAGATGCGCAATTGCTTCTCCACTTACATGACTAAATGTTTGTTGCAGTTAGTGCTATTTTAACCCCTTTGGTCCGGGCAGCCACATTCATGCTGACCATCCCAGCCCCATCACCCTGATGTCGCTAGGTCTTACCTACATGCAAGTTCCTCAAGGGATTAACCTGCTTGGTTGGGACTGTGGGGCTTCCCCATCCCCACTGGAAAATGGAACTGGACCATGGCAGCACCTGGTCTTTGAGTGCAGGGCCTGTGGGTGGTCAGAGACATCCTACTGACTGTGGTTTTCCTTGAGTTCCTGCTGTCCTACCCCAAGGAGTGTTGTGCAGTGGAATGAATGGCAGCATCATGCATGTGCCTGTGTATGGTGTACTGGATGTCTTGCCGTTCTGTCTCCTGATGAGTGGTTCTGACACCCTACCTCCAGCCACCGCTAGGGGCCAGGCTAACACCAGGCTCCACTCCACCCTCCTCCCTGGAGAAGGAGAGCAGTCCATCAGATGTTTGATCCTCCTCCCCCCAGGAGACATTCTGTCCACCCAGGTTTGCCCCTGAGCCAGGGTTGCCATCACCGCAAGTGGTAACACTACTGCTGCGCTGATGGGCCAGCCCTGGGCCAGCTAAATGTAAAAGTTTTAACCCATTAGACACATTCAGTTTAGGAACACTTTTGTGGAGATGAACAAGGTCCTGGATTAATCCCTATATCCCCAGCCAACAACCACAAAGAAAAATTTAAACAAGTAGAAAAAATAATCTTACAAAAAAATCAGTTGAGGACAGGAGACAAAGATATCAAATACAAACTCTGGTTAGAGCCGATACAGCTACGGAGAGCTTTTAGGAGTGGCAAGAATGTTGAAAAGAATATGCGGTGCTCTCACTGCACTGGAGTCAGACGTAACTGATACTGCAGCGATTATAGAACTGCACATGTGTGGTACTCGAGTATGCACAGTTTTTCTCAGAGTCAGCCATGCGAAACATGGCAGTGCTGACATGAGTACGTATGCGTGATATTCGAATATGTGCAGTTTAAGTCAGCACTACCCAGCAGTATAGTATAGAGGTTAGAGGAACGAGATGTGAATGAGCTTGGTACATCCAGCACACCAGACCTTAGTTTGATTTTCACAACCTCCACTTGCATACTGTGTGACTCTGAGCAAGTCACTTAACCGTCCAGTGCTCCCAGGTTGCCCCTGAAAAGAGGCACTTGTGCCTAGTGGGCTTTAGTCAGTTACCAAAGACTAAAATAAAAAATGTTGCACATGGTGGCCATCAGTATCTCAGCAAAGCTATCCTGTGTTAGTACATTGCATGCAGGCGTAAACATGAGTAAAAGTAAGAACCCACTGAAAATGAGATACTGCATCTCAGCCAGGCTAACCTGTAACAGTGCATTGTAAAAATGGGTAAAATTAGGACCCCCTGAAAATGAGATACTGCATCTCAGCAAAGCTATCCTGTGTCAGTACATTGCCAAAATGGATAAAAGTATGACTTTACTGAATATGAGATACTGCATCTCAGCCAGGCTATCCTGTATCAGTACATTGTAACAAGGCTATAATACCATCAAGAGGCTCTGGGGACATGTGAAGCTTGAGAGATTCCAACATTTTTCTAGAGCCTCTGTGATATGTTGCAGGTGGGTTTTACCATTTAAAATAAATAAGAACACATAAAACAGCTTTAACATTTGTTATAGTGATTTTACCAACAGGCATAATGAAGTCAGTTGCGTACATGTATTGATTTCAGTATACAGGGAAATGTGCAATAGTTTTGTCCCAGTTTTGTGTGGAAAATACAGGGAAAGGGAGGGTGCCCTACAGGAAAATGGTTTGTTCAGTCTGGATACACTGCAGTTGACACCGCTATGATTTCTTTGTAATCCCCTATGATGCCCCTTGCAACTTTTGAAAACCCCTAAAACATTAGCTGCTTAGCATTTACCCTTCCTACAAATATAAAACCATGAGAGTTCCAATGTCACTAATTAGATAGGTCCTGAAAGAGTTAACATAAATCAACTCTTCAGAGGAAATACTGTAAATTATTGTTGCACACATTGGGAGAGATGACTAAGAATGCAATTTGAAACTGCTCTGCAGTTAGATGCTGTATCCTCGGTTGGAAGTCGAACATGGATAAAAGTAAGACCCCACTGAAAATAAGATATTGCATCTTAGCCAGGCTAACTTGTATCAGTACATTGTAAAAATGGGTAAAATTAGGACCCCCCTGAAAATGGGATACTGCATCTCAGCAAAGCTATCCTGTGTCAGTACATTGCTAAAATGGATAAAAGCATGACCCCACTGAATTGAATATGAGATACTGCATCTCAGCCAGACTATCCTGTATCAGTACATTGTAACAAGGCTATAATACCATCAAGAGGTTCTAGGGACATGTGAACCTTGAGAGCAAAGCTTGAGAGATTCCAACATTTTTCTAGAGCCTCTGTGGTATGTTGCAGGTGAGTTTTACCATTTAAAATAAATAAGAACACATAAAACAGCTTTAACATTTGTTATAGTGATTTTACCGACAGGCATAATGAAGTCAGTTGTGTACATGTATTGATTTGAGCATACAGGAAAATGTACAATAGTTTTGTCCCAGTTTTACTTGGAAAATACAGGTAAAAGGGAGGGTGCCCTATAGGGAAATGGTTTGTTCAGTCTGGAAACACTGCAGTTGATACCGCTATCATTTCTTTGTAATCCCCTATGATGTCCCTTAAAAACCTCAGGAAACCCCTAAAACATTAGCTGCCTAGCATTTACCCTTCCTACAAATATAAAACCATGAGTGTTCCAGTACCACTAATTAGATAGGTCCTGAAAGGGTTAACATAAACTGTTCAGAGGAAATACTGTAAATCATTGCTATACACATACACACATTGGGAGAGATGACCAAGAATGTAATCTGAAAATGCTCTGCAGTTAGATGCTGTATCTTGTGTTGGAAGTCATGTCAGTGAATTATTAGTTTCCAAAGATAGCAAAGATGCTGTTTGGATCAATCCATTTCTGGCCAAATCCAAAACGCTCCCTGCTCTTAACATTATCTCCCAAGATGGCCAACCCCTCAAGAAGTTGACTCCTTTAAATACCTAGGAGTCCTGCTCAACCGCTCACTCTCTTTCACCAACCACATCCAATCTCTTGTTTGAAGATTCCACCAAGAACTTGGTGCTGCCTTCAGATTTTGGCAATACCTCACCCCTGCTGCTTGACTTGCCATTGTCCTGGGTAACCTACTCCCTATCCTGGACTACTGCGCCCCCATCTACATTAGAACATCCTCAAACCTTCTGACCAAGCTCTCCTCAGCCTACAATTGTGCATGTCATTTCGTCCTGTTGGCAACATTCTCCACTCACCGTTGTGTCCTCTATAATATGCTAGGATGGCTACCGCTGCAAGGCCACTTCGACCTCACCCTTGGTAGCATGGTCGACTCCATCATCATGTCTGGCCAGGAGTCCCCTCCTCGCTGCCATCCTCACAGCCCATACTGTTCATCGCTCCCTACGTTCACACAGTATCCTCACTCTGTATTTCCCCAGATTATCCACAAACATGGGTAGAAGAGCCCTGTCGGTAGCTGCCCCTATGCTTTGGAACCAACTGCCTGCCGAGCTCCGCTCCGCTGACAACCACGACCATTCCAAATCTCAGCTCAAAGAACTGCTAGTGGCTACCTCCAAGTGCCACTGCTTCCCTGGGCTGTAAATTCCTTGCTGCATGTAGTATTGAAATGTATGTACTTTTGTCTCTCTCCTATGTTAGGCTCTAGCTTAGTAGGCTTTTGTATTACATAGCAGTTGTACCACTGTGTTAACTCTGCTTCAAGCAACCCTACATTCTAGTTGTACCTTTGTTGCTTGTTATTTGTTTTTGACTGTACATTTTATTGTAACCACGACTTGTTGTCAAACTGTATACTGTATTTATGCATCTCTGCTTTGTAACTCTGTGCCACTGTATGGTGGCCTGGGTCATGCCTGAAAACGGTCCCTGGGATCAGTGCACCCACCCGGTTAACAAAGTCATAAATAAATAAATTAAATAAAACATTGCAATAATAAACCAGCTGAAAAAAGATTCAAAGAAACACATTCTCGGATGCCTACACGGTACCTGCTCTGTTCATGGCCCTACAAACAAACAGGGGGCTTTGGCCTCAAGTGCTGTCAGTCCCTTGCCTTTCATCAACATTAAATGCATTACACAGTGGGCATACCTGCATGGCATCTGTCTATCTGGGTAAATAGAGGGCTTCAGTCTCCAGTGTTGTTAGTTCCACACCTTTCACCAGAATAAAATACTTCACAGAGTGATTAAATCTGCACCGTACCTGCCCCGCTCATGACCCTACAAACAAACAGGGAGCTTCAATCTCCAGTGCTGAAAGTGACCAGTCCCTCACCTTTCACCAGCACTAGATAAATCACACTGTGGGGAAAAAGCCTGCACTGTAACATCCTGCACCATCTCTGTCCCTGTAGCTAAACAGAGCCCAGGAGCCCCCCCCGACGATCCAGCCGGCCGTTCATGGAAGCAGGCGACTTCACGTCAGGAGGGCTCCTCTGCCCAGGAGCTTCCCCCCCAATGATCCAGCTGGCCGTTCGTGGAAGCAGGCGACTTCACTTCAGGAGGGTTCCTCTGCCCAGGAGCTCCCCCCCCCCGACGATCCAGCCGGCCGTTTGTGGAAGGTAAATTGACTCTCCTAACTGAGACTCGAGCAGCGCCTCACTGCTGGCCATCTTTGTTTTAAATTTTGGTGCCTTTTCTCTTGCAAGCGGCTGCCTGTTTTAGAAGAGTCGCAATTAGACTACCTTACCAGCGCTCTGAGGGAATTGCATTTCTGTTCTCTCCCGCTAACCTGAAGCGCCAGTTTTAAATTTAGAAGAAGGGTCTGGAGTAGCAATAGCCTGCAGCAGCTGGTGGACGAGTGCTGCCTGTAGTATTATTTTCTAAAAGGGTGTGTTGCTGCTACATGAAATTGTAACCACCAACTATTTGCACTCCTGCAGCAATATTGTGGACACTTTAAAAAGCTGACAGTATAATCTCGCTGACATAGTCGTGATGTGTTACATTTAAAACAGATGCTTTCACTGCTCCTCTTATGCCTAGATAATGTTAAACTGATTGCATAGTAAGAGCCACATTTTATCTGTTAGAGCGAGTTTTGTGCAAGTACCAGTGATAGCACACTGCAAGTTTTGTAGGTAGAGTTACTGCCTTTCACTGATCTCTGTGCCCTATCTTCAGTCCTCTACCTCACTCTGCTCTGTCCACCCCCACCACATCTACTCATATTACCTTTCTCCTGTTTTTTCCTCCCTTCTTCCCCTATATAAACAAGCTGCTCACCCTCATTTCTTTCTCCTCAGCAGGCGACTTCACTTCAGGAGGGCTCCTCTGCCCAGGAGCTTCCCCCCCCCCCGACAATCCAGCCGGTCGTTCGTGGAAGGTAAATTGACTCTCCTAACTGAGACTCGAGCAGCGCCTCATTGCTGACCATCTTTGTTTTAAATTTTGGCACCTTTTCTCTCGCAAGCGGCTGCCCGTTTTAGAAGAGTCGCAATTAGACTACCGTACCAGCGCTCTGAGGGAATTGCATTTCTGTTCTCTCCCGCTAACCTGAAGCACTAGTTTTAAATTTAGAAGAAGGGTCTGGAGTAGCAATAGCCTGCAGCTGGTGGACGGGTGCTGCTTTCCCGCAGTCACTTCGCGACTGCTCCCACCTGCCCCCACCACCACCCACTCCTTGTCCGGCTCTAGCTATATAGGGCAGAAAGACTCAACCATGCCCATAACACGCCCTAGTGCCAAAATTAACTGTCTCCTCACTTCACCATTTGCAGGTTATTTTTGTTGGTAGCTAGAGGGTGTCTTGAAATAGTTTCTGTCTCTCTGGCTGAAAACTCCAATTTCCCTGCAAACTCTTTCACTAACTCTGCTACTCTCCTCAACACTCTCCCCTAAACCCCACCCCAAAATGGCCCTCTTAATTAATTTAAACATGGCTAAAAGACCCAGCACTACTCTTCTACTGGTCATTATTATTTTCTCCTGCCTTATTTGGCTACCTATATTTTATTCCCCTCCAGCCATGAACCATCAATTCACCCACCCTGATGACTTGTCGCTCTGTGCTTTGCACATGCCAGCATGCTGGCTCCGTTACTCCTCCCCTCTGCTCATCCCCCATAATTTCATTTACTATCTATCCTACACTCTACGTAAATCCACGTTGCACCTCATACTGCCTCCACCTTTCATCCACCGTAAGTTATGGTACCTGGCACTCTTAGCCTTGATATTAGCCGGGGATATAGAGCTAAACCTGGGACCCCAAAGTAATTTATCTTGCCTTGATGCAACCTGGAGCAATTCAAAGGGCATCTGCATTGTACACATGAACATTAGGAGCTTTCTCCACAATAAAACAGAACTTGAGGCATGGGTTGCTCTTTATCATCCGGATATACTCTGCCTATCCGAAACCTGGTTAAAACCCTCCACCACTGATACCCTCTGTAGTCTACCCAACTACAATATCCTTAGACAGGATAGGCCATCAGCTAAGTGTGGAGGTGGCGCAGCTATTTTTTACAAACCACATTTGGTGCTATCCCTCAATGTGTTGCCAACACTACTAACTTATGAAGCAATCCATGCAACGCTACAACTAGGCTCAAAGAAACTACACATCGCCTGTGCCTATAACGCTTCCTGCTGGTGGTTGCAGAGGTCTCACGAACTCTCTCCCAAGTTAACAGCACTATCGGGCCGTAATGAAGTCCTTATTCTGGGGATTTCAACCTAAACTGGACTAGTAAATCTAACCTATCCTCACGTACAATGATACAAGGTAACAACCTTCACCAACTTATCACAGACCCTACAAGGGTCATGACTCCCTCGGACAAGCACCCTTATTGACTGGGTCCTTACAAATCGCCCTGACAGCATAGTATGTGCAGGCACCCTTGCAGATGCCATAAGTGATCATTCCCCTATTTTCTGCATCTGGCACGCTACAAATAAACCGTCACCGCCTCCTAAACTAATTACTTTCCGCAACATGGCCCATTTCAACCTCACCCAGTTTACTCATGATCTCTCCTTGATTGACTGGACCCCCATCTGCTCCTCTACAAATGCCCAGGCGGCACTTGACTACTTCCTGGCTCACTTCAGCCTGCTTCAAGACACCTATGCCCCCCTGTGTCACTCATCGGATTTGAGGAACACAGACTAAATGGCTAACAAAAGATCTGCTTACACAACTAAGAGTCAGAGACAAACTATGGCGATGTTTCAAAACAACAGGGTTACCAAACGACTACTACCAGTATTGATCTCAGAGAAACATATGTAAAATAAATATTCGCCTAGCAAAGAGCATTTTCTGCAGAGACCTGCTAACAAAGGCTGCTGGCAACACTAAAAAGTTCTGGTCTACCATAAAAACACTCCTTGGTGCTAATTCCAGGGCCCATACCAGTGACATGCTTCTAAATGGTATTCACTGCAATAACCCGGAGACCATAGCTAACTCCTTCAATCAGCATTTTTCGGATCTCACTAGCTACCTGACATCTTTCCAGACAATAAGTACCGCCTCACCCCCAACTGAACCTCTAATTAAGCACCCCCTATTTAGGTTCTGGAGTATCACCAGGGCAGAAGTACTAAAACTACTGCTCTCCGCTCCCGAAAATACCAGCTTAGGGTCTGACGGTCTAGAACCTAGGCTTCGGAAAGCAGCTTCCCCACTCATTGCCTCTCCCCTAACCAAAATTTTCAACCTTTCCCTATGTCATGGCTCAGTTTCTGACATCTGGAAAATAGCCAAAGTCACCCCAATTCCCAAAAAAGGTGACCCCAAGGAAATCAAAAACTACCACCCCATTGCTATTCTCTCAATGCTCAGTAAATTTCTGGAAAAGCGAGTGGCCACCCAATCAACTGAATATCTTCTGAAATATAACCTTCTATCTGGCTCACAGCATGGTTTCCTCAAAGGCCACAGCACCTCTACCGCCCTTCTGAAACTCACAAATGACATCTATATCTCCATGGACTCAGGCCTCCTGACTGGTGCCATTTTAATTGATCTAACAAAGGCGTTTGACCTGGTAAACCATACCCTTCTTCTTGATAAACTTCACTCCCTAGGCTTCTCCCCTGACGTAGTAGCCTGGTTCAAGAGCTACTTATCTGACAGGAAACAGGCTGTAGTTTTTAACTCACCCATATCAGATCTCTTCCCTATACATGTTGGAGTACCCCAAGGCTCCATACTTGGTCCTGCTTTTCTCAATTTTCATTAATCCTTACCACTCCTAGCACCAAACTGCTCGTCTCTCCTTTATGCTGATGACCTGAGTTATTTACCACAGTGCTAGAAATACCGACTTGACATAACCCTCTCTCTTTGCTTGCGACTGCAGACATCCAATCCTGGCTAACTAAGAACAAACTTGTTCTCAACACTCCAAAGACACACTCCATGTTCTTTGGCTCACCTGCCAGGCTTAAAATGAACCACATTGCCCTAGATATCCGAACTGCGGACGGCTCCCCTCTGGTCAACACCAGATCCTTCAAATATCTGGGAGTCACATTGGATGAATCTCTTGACTTTGACCTGCACATAACAACTGTCTGCAAGTCTGTGAATGCCAAGCTAGGTAGTGCCTACAGAACTAGCTGTGCCCTCACCCCCTCGGCCAGACTAGCAGTGGCGCAAGGTTTCCTGCTCCCAGCTCTGGCCTGTGGCTCAGTCATCTTCCAAACTGCCTCAAAATCCTCCCTCCATAAATGGGACACCACTGATAATAACATCTGCCGCTACGCCTCTGCATCCCCACATTACAAACACCACTGCCAGCTCTATGCTGACCTTAAATGGCCTGGTCTCTCTACCCACTGACTTCAGTCTCTTGGCGCTCAAATTGACTGCATTGCCAGATCAGGTCTCCCCCTATCCCTTGCCTCTCTGCTACACACACAACCTCTCTCCTATGGACTACGATCTACTGACGAAGCTCCTCTTCACATCCCTAGATGTAGAACAAATATGGGTGCACAAGCTTTCTCTCACATGGCCCCAAAATACTGGAACTCCCTACCCTACTCAATCCGTCAAGCAACCTCCCATGCCAGTTTCAAACAACTGCACCGTGAACATCTGCGGGTAACCAGCCCCTGTACCTGCTTCAATCCATCTTAGATCAGTCACCAAGTAAATCCACTCCTCAAACACCTTCTTCCCACCTATCCTACACCCCCCCTTTTACTTGTCCTCTTTCTCCCTCTGATTTTCAAACCCTTTTAAGGCTCAAACTCTTTTCTCCAGGCTTCCCACCACTCTTCCTGCTTCTCCTTGTGCTGTTTCACCAATCACAACCGGGCACTTAAACTGTTTTACTGTTCTGATTGCCTTTACTGTTTTGTTTTATGTACACCATCACTTTTGCACTGCCTGTATTTCTCAAAGTGTTTGAAATGCATTACCTATTCATCTCAAAGTGTTTGAAATGCATTACCTGTACATATAGTATTGTTGCTGTATTACCTGTAAACTTGTGTACTCTGTTTGTTGCCCTACTCGCGTCGGACATGCAACCCAATAATGTATGTATTTTTTTCTAACTGTTCTCTCTGGGGTCGTGCCTGAAATTAGGCATTTTTCATGCCTAGTGCACCCACCCGGTTATCAAAAGCAAATAAATAAATAAAAATAATTGTTAGTCTCTTGCCTTTTGCCAGAAATAAATACATCACAGAGTAAGTCTGCACTATACCAGTCCTCACTACACTTCTGCCTACAGACAAACATAGGCTGCAATAAAAACAAAAACACATTTTTTTTTTTTATACAGAACAACTCCAGCAGTCAGATGTAAACTGATTAGAGGGGCTTGTGTTGATTTAAAATAGAACAACAGCCAGATGCAAATGCATAAAATAATTAAAAATAATAGGCCTCACTTTTATTAGTGCCCAGCACCCCTGCAGGAAAATGCAACATTATCCTTGTTTTCGGTTGTGAATAAATAAGCTTTTGCCTCCTGAAACTGGCAGCCTTACCTTTTATTTGTTTTAATTTATTTATTTGCATCTCGGATTAACACCTTTGAGCTAAAAGCTCATTTACAGAGGTTCCACGTCATCAAAGTACAACATAAAGTACTGACACTGAAGAGTTGCACATCTTTTCAAGATTGTTACATCAAAGTTAAAAAATACAAAGTCATAAAGCTAACAGATTAGGTAAATCTATGTTCAGTTGCCACACTAGGAGTAGGAGTAGGAGGAGGTAAGGTGAATAAGGAGAGAGGTATGCAGAGGTAGGACAGGCAAGAATGGGGTAGTAGATAGCTGTGAGGAGACATCAGAGAAATATGTGGCTGATTGAGGGTGGAGCCGCCTGTAGGGGCCTTGTTGGAGAAAGGAAGAAGAATGAGGGGGGCCAAGAGGTGGGCAGGGGAGAAGGTAGGTGGGGGGTAAGAGGAGGGCCGCAGGAGGGTGAGGGCCTAGAGTAAAGCCTAAGGGAAGTGGGGGGTATGAGGGAGGGGGAGGGTGATTGTCACAGAGGGGCAAGGATAATGCATGAGATAAGTAAAGGGGTATAGAGGGAGGAGAGGGTGAGATAAGGTGGGGAGATGGAAAGGGAGGTAAGTGACTAAGTGCTGGTAAGGATGGTAGCCTCAGGAAGGGTGGGAGATTGGCCATGGCAGGATAAACGATAACGCAAGAGGTATGTAGGGAGGTATGGGGAGAGGGAGGGAGGGAGGGAGGGATGAGGTGAGGAGATAGGAAGGGAGGTCTGAGACTAAGTGCTGGTGCTGGATGGTTACCTTAACATGCAGCACAGCAGATTCAAAGAAACACATTCTCAGATTAGCAGGACACTTCAGGGCATACCTCTCAAGTGTCCCTGATTTTCAGGGATGTCCCTGATTTCACCTCAAAATTTTACTTTGTCCCTCCTAAAATCTGTGTTCCCCTGACTAAACAGTAATGATTGTAAGAATAAAATTATGTCAAACAATACAGTTGCAGATTTCTTATTCTTCAGAAAATGTATTATACACTGAGTCCTTTATTCTGCCAGCTTCCTGAATGGATAGCACAAATTTTAAAAATGTGTCCCTGATTTTGGGCCTTTGTCCCTAATTCTTTTAAGCCTTGTCCCTGATTTATGAGGCAGGGGGTTGAGAGGTATGCTAAAGGGGCATGGAATTTGGAGTCCTTATCTTAATGATCAGATGTTATTTATGTTAGAAGCACTTGACACTTCTTGAAACTGCAAAGTACCTCTTGTGTGTGCATTGAAACTTAACTTTGTCATGCTAGATAGTGTTTATGTTTCTCAGGTTTGCTAGACATATGTAACGGGGCTGGAAGTTGGAGTTCTTATCTTAGATGCTACAGTATATTGTTATTTATGTTAAAAGCACTTGATAGGTCTTGAGTTCCAGAAACCCAGCAGAGAGAAGGGAGTATTTTATTCAACTGGGTAGTGATTTGCCGTTGTTGTAGAAGAATACACTGAAAGTACTAAAATTTGTGCTTTGGTATCCCATTTTTCCAGCTACAGACAGCAAGATGGCTGTAGGCTCTGCCCACGGTCATAAAAATGAGGTCTAACGATACTATTAAATTTTTCCTAGCAAATACCACCAAGTGAGAAAGCCCCTACACAGATTGATGATCCACTATTAACTCATTAGATACTGAGTAATCATGAGTAGAATGTCCATTCTCTGCAGTATTAACAAAATTAAACCACATAAATTAAATAAAAACTTGCTAAATCAAAAGAAGATAAAAGCAGCAGACGTTAAATAAGGTTTCATGATGAAAATAAGAACAAATAAAATGAAAACCAAGCTAAAACCAAAAAAAAAAAAATATAAAAAGCTAAAAATAATTTAAAGAAGCTAAAGGAAATAAAAGTTCCAATATATTACAGTCAAAAAAGTGAAGTCAAGCAGAATCAGGTGCACCACCTCTCCACTTTGCTTCTAATTCACTGCCACTGCAGCCATTGCTCAAAGACAGCACTACATCTTTACTCCACTCTACTATATCCTCACAGGCCCAACCTTCTAAGCGCTGCCACCAGCAATCAGAAGGGGGAATGCAGGACCAGTGGGTGAATTGCAAATATATAATACGTTCACAACCAATAATGTGTTTTTGAGTCAAAATGCTAAACAAATAAAAAGGGTTTATTGGGAGGTCAAGAACAAGATCCTAAGGGAAACAATTGTAAGGCAGTTTTACCCTGAGATACCCTGCATAGGTAGAGCCCAGCAGAGACCACTTGTAGCTGCCTTATGCTGGCATGGCCAAATAACAGGTACCCAAGACTGTAGTTACAAAATGCCTTCTTAAACACAGCTGGTGAAACAGTGCCCCCTCACAACACAGTGCACAGTCAAGTATTTACCTCTATTCTTCTGCCACCAGTACTGGGGACATTACTCTCTCCCCATTGGTACCTGTGTTTTTTTATCCTTAGTTACTACTAGGGTGCTCCCAGTGCTTCACTGGGTACCCAGCTGTGGAAACAGTGTAGGCCCATTGTTGTTGTTGCTACTGGTTGGCCAGTGATGGTGCACTTAAATAAAGGCCACGCAACTGTGAAAACAGCAACCCTCAATGCTACCATGTTATGTTAATGTTCTTACATGCATTTGTACTGTATATTGCTACTGTATATGCATTTATCAAAAGAACTAATGTCTTCAACCTTGAATGCAAAACATGTTTCTGTAGGTAATTAACTTTGTACCTTGGATGTTAAGTCATGTGTGTGCAGTATCATCTCTGAATGTATTGTAATTAACAGAGTAACACAATCCAGATAAGTCTTAGGCACTGCGCACCAATCCTGTACATTGATGACCTTGTCCTCTTCATGTGCTCTCACAACATCCTGGATTTAAATTGTCATCTCTCTTCTGACCTTCAATTGGCACATGCATGGCTCCACTCAAACAGACTCTTTATCAATACCACTAAGACCCAAGCCATGATTTTTGGCTCAGCCCCAAGGATAAAAATGTGCCATACCCCTCAAATAGTAGCGTGTATTGATGGATCCTGTCTTACCACAATCTCCTGTTTAACTACCTGGGAGTTACACTTGACACCTTCTTGGACTTCTCAGCTCATATCTCTGATGCTTGTAGGGCTGTGAACACCAGACTGTGGCTCTCTTATAAGACTAGATACAACTTTACATCCAAAGCCTGTATTGCCATTGCCCTGGGTATCCTGCTCCCCAAACTGACCTATGGGATGGCAGTATACTACTCAGTCTCCAGAATTGTTCTACAAAAATGGGACATGGCCTATAATAACATTTGCAGGTTTGGCCACAATCAGATACACACATCATATCTACACCAAACTAAGATGGCTTCCTCCACCAGCTTTGTGCAAATTTACCATGGGAGGTGTGGTACATACTGTTTTGATTAAGTGATCCCTTATGTCCCTTTCAGCACTACTCATGCCTGAAAGCTAATTCTGTCCACTAAGTTCTAATGTTCCTGGTTCCTTAAACATACCCAAAACCAAGATGAAACTATGAAAAATGTCCTTCTCCTACTCTGCTTGCACACCTTGGAACTCCAGCCTGATCAAGGCCCATCAGTTTCCCTTCAGCTAAGCCTTCAAAAGTGAGTACTGCACTCTTCTTAACAAGTCTTCTGTATGTACTTGCTCTTAGGCTGCTAGGTATTGTGTCACATTGCCTATTTTGGTTATACACCATACCAAGGAATGTAACTCTTCCCGGTATCTCGATTGTAAGTATACTGCTGAACATAGTACTGTGTCTTGCACAATGCCCTTCACATATTCTATCTTATTTATTATTTCTCATGCTTTATTTATTTCCTATACTACTTGACTATATGTATTACACCCTGTTTTCTTGTTATTTGTATACTGTTATGATGACCTCCTATTTTATAATTTTCCCAGGCCGTGCCAGAAAATAGGCAAATGTTTTGTCTAGTGCACCTACCTGGCAAATAACAACTTACTAACTTACTAATTCTGGGTCACCGCTGAAAAAAGGGACTTCTTGTGTCAGTGGGTCTAATCAGTTAACAACATTCAAATAAAATAAGTGAGGTACTGGTATTTGTAACTCCTGGCCTGATAGCCAGATGTGATTAACTGGTGTTCAACTACATTATACAATCCCAGTTTCAGGGGAAGGCTCTGAAAGTACTTATGGTTCCAGGGCAATCAGACTTCCCTCACCTCTCTCTCTCTCTCTCTGCTTGCACAGGTTCCTCTCGGTTGGTAGGTAGGTTGGTATCTCTGGTCTTCTCAGTGGTGCAGATCTCAGGTGTCCCTTTGATGGGGACCCTCACTGAAGACTCATGAAAGTTGAGGCAGTAGGGGACAGAGCTGAACTTGTGAGGTTGTATAGCATTTGCTGTATACTGAGAAGCTTTTCGCTTAAATAAAGTATTTTGCAAGTTTGACTGCTTCCGTTATCCTTTTTGTGCACACTGCTAGCTTGTTTGGATTGCCCCTTTGATGGGGTCAGGGGCTTTCCTGCTTTAGCAGTCAGTTGGTGATCTCTTCCTCTCTCTCTCTGGGTAGATAAGTCTAAGTACCCGGGGGCTACATATGCCACATAACATGTTCTGGAATCCAGTCCCCAGTTAGTGACCATAGCCTTTGCCTGGCTGTAGTACTGACCATCCACTTCTCCAGATGGATGGCAGGTATAATTCTCTCTGACAGAGTGACAGCAAAATGAAGTCTCTCACCCATCTGCAGGTTTGCAGCTGTGGCATTAATGCTACGCTAGCACATGATTACCTCCTTTTCTCGATGAATGAATTGTGCTTCTCCTTCACACAATGCCGATTGCACAAATGAGCAGCCTGATGCCGCACTGCTCTCAGGTTCTCCTTCTTTTAGACTGTACAAGCTTTCAGTCACCTCCTGCTTGTGGTTGCCTCAGGCAGGCTTTCCAAAACTGGGCTCCAGGTAACTCTGCCTCTGCTGTGCCTAGCAGGTGATACTCCACCCTACTGCAAGTGTCAGTCCTGCTCGCCTCATTGGCAGTGGGTCTGTCTTGTGTTGTGCAGCTCAGAGTCATAGTGCTGATGTGCATGAGAGGCTCTGAAGAAAGGGAGTCATCATAGCCAGAGAATGCTGTGGGGAAATTGACAGCAGCGGCAGTAACAGTCTGGTTGGCATGAGAGGTGCCAAAGTACAGTTGCAGCAATTGACATGATCAGCTACTTCTAGATATTCTAGATATATCTAGAGCCTGGCTCCTCTCTGAATCCCCATGCAGTTGTGTCCTGGACAAAAAGTAATGCCCACAAACTGCCCAGGTGCTATGTACTCTGTCCTGTCCCATCTTGACCTCCTAGCTGTCTCTGGTTTCCTTTCTCCTTGACCTACAAGGTCTTCTTCTGTCTGTTAGTCTGTCAGCCAGTTCAGGAGAAATGGATGTTTTGCTTCTAATTACAAAAGTTACTGCTTGTTGCTTTTGTACCATTTATCCTCTGTAATCTGAGCTGTTACCGCGCCTCAGCTCAATTTACATTGTACCCCTGTTGACCTCATATTGAGGTTTTGTACAGACATGTTTGACGCATGTTTTGACCTCTGTCTATTGTTCTTCACTTTTTAATAGCTACTACTGTCTATGTAAGCATTAATGCATGACAGAGGAGGGCTCTACTAGGGAATTAATGCCCAGTTGGGGGGTTAGGGCATGAGGCTGAAGGCAGAGTGCCTTCAACCACCAACCAGGCATAAATTCCCTAGTAGAGTCCAACTCTGAGTGCATTAATGCACTTGTATCATGAAAAGTGCACCAGTACATTACTACAATTCTTATTTAGTAGAAAGAAACAAGCAGATGGAGATCATTTTTCCATTACTGTGTTTCTACTCACTGTTATGTGTTTTCCAAGCTGTAACATCATTTAATATTGTGGCTGTTGATACTTTACATACAACATTTTCCATCTTAATTATGCAATAATGAATGCCATCGCTAACATTTTTAACTTTAGATGGCAGTTGTTTTATTAAACTACTTGTAGTTTACTACTTCGTGGCTGTATTGCGGCGCAAAGCATGATGGGAGGAAATATTTTACTAATCATCGATAATCGGTCCTTATTTGAACACACCAGCTATGTCTACCCAGTGTCCTATTCCCAGTCACACACACAGCTGAAAAGTGGGTATTATTTCTCTTTTCCCCACACAACTTTTCGGTTTTGATTACATTTTGGCTTCGTCATCGCTCGGTGTGTCTCTTCTATGCTGTGCTACGAGCCTACAGCAACCACTGGGTGGGTGAGTGGGAAAATTTCAGAATTTGTTACTCCTTCACTGCATCTACTGTGGAGACTTTATGTACTGTACAATGAAGCAGGCATTACTAGGGAATTAATGCCCGCTTCATTTTGCATCATGGGGTGCCTTTCTGCAAATCACACTTCTGTATTCAGTTACAACATTACTTGCCATGTTACAAATACATTTATGGCTGTTGAACTGTGTTGGTGCCACCTTGTGGCCTGGGTCGTGTCTGAAAACGGTCCATTGGATCAGCACACACTTACCCAGTTAACAAAGACATAAATAAATTAAAAAATAAATAAATATTTCATGTTTCTGAAGAGATTCACTTTGGTGGTCCTACAGTCAGGGATCCAGATAAGGTGTGTACCAACCTATTTTACTCACCTCATTTTAGATAATACTCTTGAGAAATTTTTTTTAATGAGTACCAGTACTCACTCAACATTTGCAAATGCTCCATGCTTCATAGACTAATGCTTCGTAACCTAGCCGGTGATTCAAAAGGAGCATTTTTTCCAGATTTACAGCACTTGTACACATCCCAGTTTTGTTTTACTTATTATATTTTAAAACTGGTGAGTAAATTACTCCTACCTGCCAACATTATCTGGAGCATTGCCTACAGTGGTACTGTAAGCAGGGAATTTCTCTAGGACTATTACAAAAATTTCAGAGAATATCTGCCCCTGTCAAACAGCCCCTTGGCTATAATGCTCCTCTCACACAGCAGTAAGGACATTCTTAGTCAAATGAGCAGGATCAGGGACAGCAGTATATTATCAGACTCCGAAGAAGAGCCATTTAGGTAAACCCCACTAAAGGAGGGGTTACAGATATTTATTTTTTATTTTAGTCTTTGGTAACCGGGTAAGGCCCACTAGGCACAACTGCCTGTTTTCAGGGGCAACCTGGTAGCACTGAGCGGTTAAGTGACTTTCTCAGAGTCGTATTATTTTTGCATTTACAATTACAATTTATTAGAAAATACATTTTATTAAATTTTCTTTTTTTTTCCAGAGTTTAACATATCTTGGCAACCTAAGAAGTCTGAAAAGCATTTGCAAACTCCTGACTGTTCTTATAGTCAAAGATCTTCAAGGGGGCCCAGTGGCACTGAGGGCTGAGGCGCTGGATGCCCTACCTCGCACCTCGTCGGCGACCCGTGTTCGGGAATGAGCATGGACCGCCGGGGGTCGGCTGGGGAAGAGAAGGATTGAGCACCCAGCGGCTGCTCTCCTTCTCTGGGGGGGGGGTCAACCTGCAAGCTCCCGCCGCAATACCGCCTCCTGGGGAAGCTCGGGAGGTAGGTGCGGTAGAGGGAGGTAGCAACGTGGGTTCTGGGACAGACGTTGGCAGAGGGGCGGAGCAGGAGGTGCGTCTCATCGTGCCTCCTTGCTCATTGGCCCTCACTGCACACCGACGCTGGGGGAAGAAAACAGAGGAAAAATCATCCTCTCCTCACCTAGGTGACGACTCCTCACTGCGTGCCCTCGGATCATTGGGGCAGACTCCGCTGCACAGTGTCCACAATCAGTGGTCGGGGGGAGTAGGGGGCTCCCTCCACCCCACCCGGGGGGGTAATCTGGCAATCAAGGATATATATGGACCAGGTGCTCTAGGGGCAGACACCAGTGTGAAGAGGGATAGCGCAACAGAGGAAGTCCGATTGAGTGGTGAGAGGGGGCAGTAGGAGGGATAAATACTCTGTAAAAAAAAAAAAAAAAAAAGATCTTCGAGGGTATCTCGGTTATCAGGTAACACCCTAGAAACTTCACAGTTGTGAAGGGGAATCCACATGGAAGATTTTCAGCAGTACAACTGGGGTCACCCACGCCATCGACATCTGTCGATGTCATCAACCCTATGTAGGCAGGGAATTTCTCTAGGGCCATCACAAAAATTATGGCAACCCCGCTCCCTCCACATTTCTTTCCCGCCGTCGACTCCCTCGCATGGGTCTCCGTGGAAGCTCCATTGCAGTATTTGTGCCTTTTTTCACCTACGACTTTTCTAACTTTGTTTTTCAGAAGCTCTTTTTCTAAAGAGATTCCTATGACTTACTTATATCGAGAGTTAATCCTTCAACTTCTCTCGTCTGTCACTGCTGCTGTGGAAAGAAGATTGCCTCCAAAAATGAAACTTCTCATTGTGTCTGCTGTCTTGTGCCTGACCACGAAGTTTCTGACTGTGAGCTCTGTAAGAAGTTTAATCAAACATCCCTCAGGTGATGCAGAAAGGCTCTCAAACAATTTCTTAATGGATCAACAGGTAGCCAGTTCTAGGCAGGGGTCCTCCGGGGTCCCAGCCTCTCAGTCTCCTACTGGATCTTCCAGCTTCCAGCCATCCAAGGCCCAAGACAAATCCTTGGGGAAAAAGTCACAAAAAAGACCGAGATCATGACCAGTTCGTCCGGCGTCGATCTCGTTACCCGTTGGTCTCTCCTTCTTTTAAGGGGTCTTCATTGGCTGCAGCTGCACAGGCAAAGATATCTGCTGTCCAGGTCTCTGAGCCCACCAGACCTGTACCAACGCCATCCATGCCCGATTCTGAGGGCGGTTGGCTGTTGACTTCCGAGTTGTCGACCCCTCCTTCCCATCATCGACAACTCTCCCATTGAGGCCTGCCCTTTCTCCTACTCAGGCTACAGGCTCCTCAGGTTCTCAGGGCCCAGCTGATAGGTTGTTGACATCCGTATCATCGACCCTCCCTCAATCGATGAACACTGTCGACCTTAATGAAATTCTGGTCAAATTAACCAATGTGATTGTGCAACAGCTGGGTGCCTTTAAGCCTTCTTTGCCGATGCCATCGATGGCAGCTTCATCACCAATGTCTACTCATCGGTCACGGGAAGCCCCACATAGGCCGTTGTTGGCACAACCAATGCCAGACCCAGATCTAGAGGAGGATGACGTTGAGAAGGAGTAACATCCAGACCTCATTCTTCCTGAGGACAAGGAAGAAAAAGAGGAAGAAATCCTTTCCTCTGACAGATATACTGCTTCCTCTGTCAGCGAGGAGTTGGTGAAGCACAAACCTAGATCTCCTCCTAAGGACCCCACATTTTTCAATGTGATGAAGCATCTGTCCTCAGCCAGAGGCTTCCACTTTGAGGAAGAGGATGCCACCAGGAAAGAATTGATGGACTTCATGGAGATTCCAGAATCTCCCCCAAAGATCATTCCTCCAATCTTACCAGCCTTGAGGAATGCAACCACTGCAGCCTGGCACAAACCAAACATGGTGCCAGCTATGCCTCACAGGGTGGACAAACTTTATCATGCCCCTCAGGGTTTCCCCTGTTATGCTGCCCAGCCTGAGACAGACTCACTGGTCATCAAGGCAGCTCACGACAAGTCTAAGGTGCCTAAGCATCTTAGTTCCCTTCCCCCAGAAGAAGAGTCTCACAGAATCAACCTCTGGGGTAAAAGGGTATATGCCTCCTCTGCTCTAGGTTTGAGGATTGCAAACCATCTGTCACACAGGGTGAAGTATCAGAATGCCAAGTGGAATAAGGGTAAGACTGCTGCCCAGACCCTGCCAGATGGCACTCAAAAGCAGGAACAGCTTCAGTGTCTTCAGGCTGCGGAGGATGTTAGTAAGTATCTTCTTAGAGCCCTGTATGACATAGCTGATACCACTGCCAGAGCAGCTGCCACAGGCAGCTGCCTATGTAGGCACTCCTGGCTGAGACTTTCTGGCTTTGCAACCGATGTGCAGCAGAACGTGCTTAATGCCCCCTTTAATGGCACTAAGCTGTATGGCCCTGATGTCCAAGACATCATTAATAATGTACAAGCCTCAGGCAGGCCCTCAAGTCTATCCACTCCCTCTACCATTCCAAGCCTAGGAGCAGAGGACACCCTCCTTTTCACAAAATGAACACTAGGCCCGGGACAGCTCCCTGACCCCAAGGGAAATGCAGTGCCCAGGCTGCCTTGCCCGGTCCTTCTGGTGCCAGAGTGTCGGCCAAGTGCCCCAGAAGTGAGGAACCAGTCCATGTGGCTGGCTCCACCTCTGCTTGACTCCTTGCCAGACTTCCCTCTTCTGGTCCCAGAGCTGGAGGCGGTTGTCGGAGGTCCATTCTCCCTCCATCTGAATCAGTGGAGAATCATAACTTCGGATGCATGGATTCTGCAGATCATAGAAAGGGGGCACACCTTTGAGTTCATCGAGCAGCCTCCAGAAACCCCACCACCACCCTCCTGTTATCTCCTGGCTCATCTATCTGTTCTCTGGGAGGAAGTACAGTCCCTTCTGCACAAGCAGGCCATCGAGCCAATGCCCAGGCACCAGAGAAACAAGGGGTTTTGCTCCAGGTGTTTCCTGGTCCTCAAAAAGACCGGCGATCTGAGGCCTATGCTAGATCTCAAGGACCTCAATCTGTATGTCCAGTAATAAAAGTTCCAGATAGTAACTTTGCCAGGCCTTTTGCCCCTTCTCAAAACAGGGGACTGGCTCTGCTCACTGGACATGCAGGACACCTACCTGCACATATCGGTCTTTCCTACTCACAGGAAGTTTCTTCATTTTGCCTTTCAGGGTGAGCATTATCAATTCAAAATGCTGTCCTTTGGATTGTCCTCTGTGCCAAGAGTCTTTACCAAGTGCTTAGCTGTGGTTGCAGTAGCTCTCAGAAGGGAGGGACTGTATGTTTTCCCTTATCTGGATGACTGGCTCATAAAGGTCCCATCCAGGGAACAGCTTTTGCTGACTCTGGAGTGAACTCTCCAGCTGTTCCACTTCCTGGGCATCACTATCAATCTGCCCAAGTCGGTTCTGGTACCATCCCAAAGGTTGCAGTATATAGGGGCAATTCTGGACTCAGCACAAGGGAAGGCCTTCCTGCCCCAAAACACGGCAGAGTGCCTTATATCTCAAGCTCAGGAAGTTGCTACATTCCTGCCAGGGTATACCTTAGATTGCTGTGCTTGATGGCAGCTGTCATACCTACTGTTCCACTGGCCAGACTTCATATGTGCATCCTCCAGTGGACCCTCCGGGTGCAGTGGGACCAGCGCATGGATGAGTTAGATCAACCAGTCCTGTTCTCCTCCCCAGTATACAAGGTGCTACAGTGGTGGATGGACCCCTTGAATCTGCTTCAAAGCATCTGTGAGAGTCGAGACCCCCCCCCCAACACCACGGGACATTCCTCTCGCTATTCCCTTGTACTTCAAATCTAATGCAGTAGTACCTTCCTTCTTTCCTTCTTCTTTTCACATTTTCTACCATGAAGGGGTGGCCACCCATCATGGTATCTCATTCTGTCTACCCCGCTATTTTTTATTCTCTATGGTCCCAGTGGTGCACATTCCTTTAAAATGATAACACAGCTGCACATAGACTCGGAAACAGGCAAGCCTTGCGGCATTTATATTTTAACATCATGCTCTCAGTAAAGAAAGAGTTTCTATGTAGATACTGTATCTCTTGGTTGATTAGGAAGAAAGAAAAGCGCTAGGATTGTTACAGGGATGCCTGTAAGACATGGCGCTCCGCACTGTATGATTATACAGTAGCTCTCAGTTGTTTACAAGCAGCATTCTCTTTGTTTAAATGCTCACCGACCTGGGAAAGTCTGCTGTTGCAGGAGTATGAAAATGCTCTTGTAGTGGGTGTTGTTGTATGCTGGTGAGTCCAGTGCCCAGTTGTGGGCCCTTATGCTCTCCGCCCATATCCTGAACTCCCCCCACCCCCCCGTGTGGCGTGCTGACTATAAAACAGAATGCAACACATTGTCCGTGTTGCAAATACAGTTTTTAGCAGGACTGGCGCAGATTGAAGGGACACATCTCTAGGAGATGTATGCGCTGTTATTTAAAAGGAAAATAAAGCTATTAAGCTCTCAGATTGTCAGTATCTGGGCTGTGTTTTGTTTCTGAGTAAGAGTCCCATAATATTCCTGTACAGCCCATAATACCTGAGACACCCGGATGAACAGCTAGACCAGCACATTTCAGCTACCTTTGCAATTAGCCCTGAAAGCGCCGACAAATACGCTGAACTGGTAGCAAATTGTTCAAGCAAGCCACCCATGTATTTGTCAGAAAGTTTTAGACTTGTGAAATAGGTTACAAGGGAGCAATAATAACCTCTTTTATCCTACTTGGAGTGGATGTTAAGAGATACTTGTATCTCTGGTAAACTTGCATTGTAGCATGTCCATTTTGGGTACAGATATTTTCTCACCCTGTAGAAATACTGCTTCACTCATACCTTAAGAGTTGAAACACTTGTTTGGGCAGCTGGCTGTCCACAGTTTCACTGCATATTTTCAAAGCACTTAAACAAAGGAGTGGGGGGGGGGGGTATTGTGTCTTTTGTAAAATGTAAAGAAACCATTAGGGTACATTACAAGAACCAAACATAGTCACTTCTATTAAATATTTTACCTTGTTTTCTTGTTGTCCCACAAATGCAGTACTCCTAAGGGCCAGTCTCCCTCATTTGCAACCTATTTGTAGGAAACAGGGGTATGAGGTCAGCAGTTTGTGGGAGTGGATAAGGATTTTAATTGCCACTTAACCAGTTTTTACATTTTCAGGATGTCCAAGAAATCTAATAATAATGGATATAACAAGTGTCTTAGAATAAAATACGTTTTTGGTCAAGCTGATCCCCCTACTCAATGTATTAGAGCAGACATTTAATGTATTAAAATAGGGGGTGGATCAGCTGACTAATGATGTCAAAGCATCCACCTATATAAGGTGAATGGTTTCTACACAGAGTTAAATAGACTAGAGCACAGAGGATGGTAGATGTGCTGGAGATTAACTGCATCTACTGTGTGGCAGTACCTATGTATGGAAGTTGTTCAGGTTAAGAACAAAAAAGCCAGACAGTGCTCTATTTTATTTATTTTTGTTTCTTTTGAAGTATTTTTTTTTTATGAAGTTTTGTAAAATAAAATTCACACAAGCTTTGTGTGTTCTTCAGGAAAAAAGAGTGTCTGACTTATCACTTCTCACACCTGCTCACAGCATCCCATTCCAGACCTCCTTCCCACAGCAGATCCTGACCAAGGATGCCTCATGTCTGGGCTGGAGAGCACATCTGGGTCCCTTCCTGACCCAGGGCTCTTGGTCCCAGTGAGAAACCTCCCTGCATATCAATGTCCGGGAAATGAGGATGGTGCTCTACGCCATGTAGGTCAGCTACTGGTACAGTCAGACAATCTAACTGTAGTATACTACATCAACAAGCGGGGAGGGACTCATTCATACCTCCTTTGCAGGGAGGCCATGGGAGTGTTGTACTGGGCACTGGATCACAGTCTGATACTCTCTGCAGTCCACATGCCAGGTATGTTAAACACACTGGTGGACAGTTTTAGCAGGACTCATCCAAGCATGCATGAATGGGAGCGTCTCTCATCCATCGCCAAAGGCTTGTTCGACATATGGAGTCATCCTGACTTGGACCTTTTTGCGTCCCCACTCAGTGCAAAACTGCCCAATTTCTGCTAGCTAGATCCAGGGCCTGGAGTTTTCTGGTGAGACGCATTGTCCCTCTCCTGGAGTGGGAGGTGTCTTTATGCCTTCCCTCCGTTTCCTCTAATTCGGAGGGTGCTAATCAAGCTGCAGATGGAGGGGGCCAGCATGATCCTGGTGGCTGTGTTCTGGCCCTGACAGATTTGGTTTCCTCTGATGCAGCAGATGGCAGAGAAACCTCCAGTCCCTGTCCCTCTTTGCAGGTATTTGCTGACCCAGGCTCGGGGACCCTGGTCCATCCCAACCTCAGATCTCTCCATCTGCATGCCTGACTCCTGAGGACATAGCCATTGCCAGGTTTGGGGTCTCTAACAGAGTGGCAGACATACTAGTGTCCCCTCAGAAGCCTTCCACTTGAGCACATATGCCATGAAGTGGAAATGGTTTGCCATCTGGGCTGCCAGACATAGTTTAGACCCTTTCACCTGCCTGGAGAACCATATCCTGGACTACCTGATATCTCTCTCTCTCTCTCTCTCTCCAACTCAGGTCTCCAGTACTCTTCCCTCAAGATTCACCTTTTGGCTATTTCTGCATTTCATGAGGCCATGGATGACAGCTTGCTTGCTCAGCTGGACGTCTTACACACTTACCTAAGGGGCATTCTGCATCTGAAACCTCCAATCCATTCTCCTGTTCCAGCTTGGAACTTAAATTTTATTTTGGAGAAACTGACCCTGTCTCCCTTTGAGCCAGTCGTGACTTGCGATTTACACTTTTTCTCTTGGAAAGCATTATTTTTAGTTGCCATTGTTATTTTTAGTTGCCATTACTTCTGCTCAAAGAATTTCAGAGCTTCAGGCCCTCTGGTGTGAGGAGCCTTATTCAGTTTTTCACAAAAACGGGTGTCTTTGTGCACAAATCCTAAGTTTCTCCCTAACTGTGGTCTCAGAGTTGTCAGCCAGGCTATCCACCTTCCTGTTTATTTTCACCCGAGTGTGCCAATCCAGGGGAAGCACTGCTCCATATGTTAGATGTACACAGATCTCTGAAGTACTACCTGCTTCACACCAAAAAATGTAGAAAGTCGAAGCAGCAGTTTGTTTCTTTCACCCCAGGTAGAGAGGGCATTTTGGTTTCTAAGCAATGTTTATCCAAATGGTTGACAAATTGCATTGTGTTCTGCTACGATACAAAATATAATATCCTCTATGGCCTGTTTCAGAGGGGTCTCAGCTGCTGACATCTGTGTGGCTGCCACCTGGAGTTCCGTCCATACTTTCACCAAGTACTACAGTTTGGACATTGTCTCAAGAGCCCATGCAGGTTTTGGCAGGGCTATGCTTCAGGGCCTCCTGTCTTAAGTTTATGGTGAGCCCTCCTCCCATACTGTATGTTTGCACCTGTAACTGCTTGGGACTCATTCCTACAGTGTTACCAGATGACTGAGATACCCTCAAAGAAGATAGAACAGTTACATAAGAACTTACCGCAACAATAGCTCTTGGAGGGGATCTCAGTCATCAGGCATGTTTTCCCTCCCACCATCCCCCTTCTTGGGATTCCTGTCTAGGAACTGACTATCTGGTGTATCCAGCCTTTCATTTAAGCCTGGGCACCTCTCTCTCCCCTCTCAGTACCCCATGGCATGAGCTTGGCTGCCTTCATCTCCAGGGAAAAGAAATGAGTAGGGAGCAGGGCCGCTCACGCCTTTATGGGGTTGATGGCATCAGCAAACGTCGATGGCGTGGGCAGCTCCAATTGTACTGCTGAAAATCTTCCATCTGGATTCCCCTTCACCGATGATGAAGTTTCCACGGTGTTACCTGATGACTGAGATCCCCTTCAAGATCTACTGTTATGGTAAGTTCTTACATAACTGTTCTTTACTTAATGTCTTCTTATGACATCACACAAATTACAATTGTGAGATTAGTTTGGACCATCTAATGTTTTTGAAAAACACTGTCAAGTACGTGCTGCATTACTGGAAATATTTAGTAGGACAATTACAGGAGAAAGTGAACTAAACTATGAAATACTATATCAAAGTTAAACATAACTTGCAGGCTTGCCTGGGGTTTGGTGGGGCAGCTGGTGACAGTGTCACACCCTTCATCAAGCACTATAAGAATGCACTTATTCAGGTGTCCTCTGGATGCTCATTTCTTTGATGCTCTCTTGAAGCTGCCTGGCTGCCCGCCCTTCCCTTTTTTTGTGCTTATATTACTGTGCAGCTGTTTGGGGTTCTGGCACTGACCTCTGTACCCCGTTGTTTTTTCCTTCCTGGCCCAGCCTCCACCACTTATCTGCATGCCAGCCCTGTTGCTTTTCACTGAGTTACTGCCGCCCAGTGACTGCTTCTTCCACAACAGCTGCTCATTTTGCTCTGCCACTCCAGGGTCCGGATACCCTCCCTTTTTGTTTCCTGCTGTGGCTGCTTGAATGGTGACACTGGGCTGTTTTGCGAACCATTTCAGCACTCTCTGAGGTGCTTGGCTTGCTGATTTCTTTGTTTCTGCTTCTCTCCTTGCTGGATCCTCTACCTCCGGACCCTCTGCCTCCTGGGGACTGTGCCTCTGACTGCCCCTTCAGCTCCACTGCTTGTCTGCTTGCTCTCCTCCTTGGCTGTGGCTCTGTGTCCCCACCTCTTTACTATTGGCCTCACACCCCCTCCACAAACAGGCTACCACCATGCTCATGCTGACTACTGGGCTTACACCCCTATACTACTGGGCTTGTCCCCTCGAACATCAGGCTTCACCCAGATGGATCCTTCAGGATTCAGTAGGCATAGCCCTGTGTTACATCATGCTGAAATAACCAAGCCCTTCCAAGGCTACTGTGCTCTCCCAGGTGGCTCCATTCTATAGCGACTGACTGTCATTTAACTTGTCTCTGTGCTCTTTCCACCAGCACTGCCACCATTCCTTCTGGGATCAGTTTAGGGCCTAGTTCTACTAAGGTAGCTTGAGGGACTTGCTTCATAGGGACAAGTGGTAGTCAGATTTTTTTGTTGGTGTTGTAGTTCACAGGCCCAACATGAGCTGTTCTATAGTCTGAAGGTAGTTTAGTTGTCCTGTATTCTGAGCATAGTGCAGGGGTGGAACCCTCTTTAAGAGTTCCTTTAGTCATATGACTGCAACTGTGTGACACCCTTGACCTGTTGAACACAGGAGGTGTTTGGGCAACTCATTTACTTTGCACTGAGCCTCCACTGCATCTGCAATGTAGATGCCTGGTCACTTTCTGTACCCCTTTCTTTAGTGGGAATTTGCTTCCGAACCATGGGGTGGAACCTCATACCTAGGGATCCTTTAGTCATGCAACTGGAGCTTTGTGACGCCCACCTAGGTTTAGGCTTTCTATGGATGTGTGTGCTGGAGTTAGGCTACACCCTCAGCTGTGACTGATGGACCACTTTTCTATCTCATTTCCTAGCTACCAAAACTTCTGTTGTGCAACACTTGACGCTTTTCTCTTTGCTTTTCTTCTCCCCCCCACCCTAAGTTGTCCACCTAACGTAGCTCTTTACTATTCCTACTAAACTTCCTTCTGGTTCTCTCTTTTCATTCGTTTTCCGTCTCCATCTATCCAGTCCTTGGAATGATGCCAAACACCTGGAGAGGCATAAAGTGCATAAGTGCATTTTGTGTACAAAAAACATGAAGGCTATTTCAAATAGGAATACATACAGTTAATAAAGCCTTTTTTAAATAAAAAGGATTCAGAAGCCATATAAAACAATATTAATTTCATGATTAGTACAGTTATAAGAAATCCTTAAGGTATTTTCATAAAGTCACACTATAAACCTGTTACTGTATAAGGTTCTATGTATGAGGCTAAACAAAAGATGGGGAATGTGTTATAAAAGTGCTTAGTCACTGTGGATCAGAGATAGAGAGTCAATATCTATGGAGATATACACTGTACCTTTAACTGAACCAGGAAGTCCCCTGAAGCAAACTCCCCCCCTTGGTTCGGAAACATGTCCAGACATGTAAATAGGAAGGGCTCAGTCAGGTGACCCAACTAAAAGATATAAAACTTCTTCATTGAGTTCAGTTCAGTTCAATAGAGTTCAGTCTTGAGAGTGAAGGAGAGAGGTGCTACTATAGACAAGCTGTTGAATGCAGATGAGAAGGGTCATAGGAGCTCTAAGATTCAGGACTGTTTTATGTGAGAAACTACTGATGTTAATTAGTGATTTTCTTTACAATGTTTTTTGTTTTCATTTATTATTTTTCAAACTTTTTAAAAATAAATATCACACCACAGTGTGTTTTTAACCTGTAAATTTGCCTCATCTGAAGTTTATTCCCACACGCTGTGACAGTTTGCAAGGGTACTAAAGGAACTGGCTGAGGAGCTGGCAGGGCCACTAGCAGACCTATTTAATAGTTCACTAGAGTCAGGCTTGGTACCACAGGACTGGAGAACAGCATTTGTAGTGCCCCTTCACAAAAGTGGTCCCAAGGATGATCCAGGGAATTACAGACCAATCAGTCTGACCTCCATTGTGGGAAAGCTCATGGAGACCATACTAAAGGAAAGGTTGGTGGCATATCTAGAGGAGCATGGTCTCCAGGATGAGAGGCAGCATGGGTTCATGGGGGGGAGATCATGTTAAACAAATCTGATTGACTTCTTTGACTGTGTCACTAAGACAGTAGACAGGGGCCAAGCAGTAGAGATCCTCTATCTTGATTTCAGTATGGTCTTTGACTCTGTGCCCCACAAAAGGTTGACCAGGAAGTTGGTGGATCTTGGAGTTAGGGAGAAGATAGCCAGATGGGTGGAAAACTGGCTGAGGGACAGAACCCAGAGGGTGGTGGTGGTGGGGGAGAGTTATCTGGCACCAGAGATGTAACCAGTGGGGTCCCACAGGGCTCCGTGCTGGGGCCAGTGTTGTTCAATGTCTTCATCAATGACATTGGGGATGGCATTAAAGGCAAAATGTGCCTATTCACAGATGACACCAAGCTCTCTGGGAGAGTGGACACAGCTGAAGTGATATGGGACCTACAGGAAGATTTGGAAAGCTGGGGAGGTGGTCCAGGATCTGGGAGCTTGGCTTTAATGCCACAAAATGCAAAGTTATGCATATTGGAGCCAAGAATCCCAGGACAGAATATTACCTGGGTGGAGTCCGAGTAGCTGCATCAGAGGTGGAGAAGGACCTGGGAGTGATGATCACTAGTGACCTGAAGCACTCCATGTAGTGCAAGAAAGCAGCAGCAAAGGCAAACAAGATGCTGGGATGCATAGCTAGGGGGATCAGTAATAGGAGAGAGGAGGTTATACTGCCCTTGTACAGGTCACTGGTAAGGCCACATCTAGAGTATGGAGTTCAGTACTGGTGCCCACACCTCAAAAAGGACATTAACCTGCTGGAGAAGGTACAGAGGAGGGCTACAAAGATGATAGCCGGTCAGCTGTGCAAGGCATATGAGGAGAGGTTGAGGGCACTGAACATGTACTCCCTGGAACACAGGAGAGAGAGAGGGGATATGATTGGGACATTCAAGTACTGGAAAGGGATAAATAATGTTGATAAGGAAAGTCTCTTTAAGCTGAGTGGCAACCATATCACGAAGGGGCACAGTCTTAAGCCGGAGGGTGGAAGGTTTAGGAGGAATGTCAGGAAGCACTTCTTCACAGAAAGGGTGGTGGACACTTGGAATGCGCTGCTGGAAGAGGTCATCTCATTAAAGACAGTGAGCAGCTTTAAGAGAGGCTGGGAAAGGCATGGGTGGAGATAAGAATCATGGGTAGGAAGGATGGGAGGAGTGGGGAGGGAGGGCAGGGACATTAGCACAAGCTGTGGACCCTGTAATATGAGCAGACTTGATAGACCAAATGGCCTTCTTCTGCTGGCTTGTTCATATGTTCATATGTTAGGCATTGCTCCATAGCAGAGTTCAGCAAGAGGCTGATCTTTATTATAGAAGCTGAGCCTCCTTCATCCAAGGTTATGGACTTCTTGCTGGATTCCTTTAGTCATATGATATCAGTTCTGTGACACCTCTGAGGATGACTGTCCTAACAAGACACCATTCAGAAGGTATAAGGAGATACAGAGGGAGGATAAGGAAGTGCTTCGGAGAAACAGAGTAAAGCAGGGAGAGAAGTGAGGAGCTCAAAGGCACAAATGGAAGAGAGAATAGCCTAGGTGGTAACAAAAGGGGACAAGACATTTTTTAGGTATGCAAGCAAAATGAGGAAGACCAAGGGTGGGGCTGTAAGGTTAAAAAGGGAAGGTGGGCAGGGACTGCACATAGAGGGAACAGGGAAAGGCAGACATCCTGAACAAATACTTTTGTTTAGTGTTCACAGAAGAAGGGGAAGGGGAGGAGTCACAAAAAAGTAATAGGAGCATTGAAGAGAGAGAGGTGGATACTAGTTTGTTCTCGGAGGAGAGAGTCCTGAATGGACATGCTAATTTCAAAAGTGGACAAAGCAATGGGGTCAAATGGAGTGCATCAAAAGGGTATTGATGGAGCTCATTGAGGTACTGGCTGCACCTCTGACAGTCCTATTTTTTATTATTTTTTTTTTGCTTTCTATTTCTCCACCTTACCCCAACCCGGAGCTACACTTCTTTAAGAGACTCCTATGTGCCCCCCCGTGACTGACCTGCTTGAACCCCCAGGGATTCCCCCATGGAGCTGTGGCTCTACCCCCCAGGTGGGTACGGGGTGGGGCTGGGACTTCCTGATATCTTCTAGTCTTGTCAGATCCCCCGATGGTCAAGCAGGCAGTCACAATTAGGGCTGGTACTGGAGCTCCGTCTACCCGTGCTCCGGCGGTGCTTTTTCCTGTTTTTCTCTGTGTGGTGTTTGCCCTGACATCAAGGCGCTACGCCGACGTCCACCACACAGCTCCTCTTGATCTGTCCTACCAGCTTGCTGTACCTCGGGTCTCTACCCGGGATCAGACAAGCAATGGATCTTGTCCCTGCCTCCCCCTGGAGAAGGTGAGCAGTCCCTAGGATGCTCAAACCTTTTCCCCCCGGCTGACCCTCCAGCGACCTGAGGCAGGCAATTATAGGTTAGTCAGCCTGACATCGGTGGTGGGAAAGTTAATGGAATCACTGCTGAAGGAAAGGGTTGTGGAATATCTTGAATTCAGTGAGTTACAGGACTCGAGGCAGCATGGATTCATATGGGTGAGGTCATATCAAATGAATTTGACAGAGTTCTATAACTGAGTGACCAAGGAACTAGATCAGGGTGGATTGGTGGATGTAGCCTACCTAGATCTGAGTAAGGCTTTTGACACTGTTCCACATAGGAGATTAGTAAGAAAGCTGGATAGCTTAGGGGTGGGTCCAAAGGTGGTAAACTAGGTAAGAAATTGGTTAGGGGACAGGCGGCATAGGGTGGTGATAAACGGAGTTCACTTCGAGGAAGGGAGGGTGACCAGCAGGGTGCCTCACGGATCAGTGCTGGGGCCAGTCCTCTTTAATGTCTTTGTAAGTGACATTGCAGAGGAACTGGAAGGGTAGGTCTGCCTCTTTGCAGATGGCACCAAAATCTACAGTAGGGCAGACATTTCGGGGTTGTGTGAAAAGGATGAGCAGTGACCTGCGAAAACTTGATGTGTTGTTGAAGATATGGCAGCTGGGTTTCAATGTGAAGAAGTACACTTAGAGCACAGAAACCTGGCCCAGAGTACAAAATGGGTGGGGTGGCACTGACAGCCACCAAGCTGGAAAGAAACCTGGGGAAATCATATTGGATGCCTTAAAGGTGGCCAGGCAGTGCAACAAGGCAGTTGGGAGGGCTAGTAGGATGCCGGGGTGCATACAGAGGGGGGTATCTCCAGCAGAAAGAGTGAGATGTTATTGCCTCTATATAGGTCTCTGGTGAGACCCCACCTAGAGTACTAAGTCCAGTTCTGGAGACCACATCTCTATAAGGATGTAGACAGAGAGGAGGTGATCCAGAGGAGGGCAACTGAAATGGTGCAAGGTCTGCATCAGAAGTCCTATGAAGAGAGACTTAAGGATCTGAATATGTACACCTTAGAAGAGATGAGGGAGAAGGGGATATAGTATAGACCTTTAAATACCTCACGGGGGTAGATAAAGTACAGGAGGGAAGTATTTTTGAGAAAGAAAAGGTGCTTAGAACAAGGAAAATGATCTGAATCTGGAGGAGGTTGTAAATTCAGGAGAGATGTGAGGAAATATTTCTTCACAGAAACGGTGATGGATTTCTGGAACAGCCTTCCAGTGGCAGTGATGGGTGTGAAAACTGTGGTGTGGCTCGAGAATGCATGGGATAGGCACAAGGGAATCTTGGGGGAAGGGAAAGGGGGATGGATAATGAATCGGAGATCAAGTAGGATCTGCGGTGATACTGTAGGTAGGAAAAAATGGGCAGACTGGGTGGGCCAAACGGGCCTTATCTGTCAGCAAATTCTGTTTCACCCTGTTCAATGGATGGCGCAAGTTCTTACTTCCTCTAAAGTATGCCAGTCACATTTCTTCCTCAGTTTCATAAAAGCTCAAGCCATTTATTTTGCCCAGTTTTCCTTCGTCTTCTTTGTGCCCAGTTTTCCACATTTCCAAATACACCCAGCATAAAAGACAATCATGTGGCCTGGAGAGATGATCACCTGAAGTCTTGGATCCTCAGAGTTTTCCTATACAAGAGATTTTTCCTCTTCTCCATGCTGAAGGTCATAAACATTAGATAGGTAATTGGTATTTAGTTTAGGCTGGTGGTCGAGTAGGAATTTAGATGGTGGCTCTTTTGTTTGGTATGGCTGTGGCCTTCCCACACTCCTTAGAGTAATGGTGTCCTGCCAGTTTTCTATGTCTTTGGCCCTTGGTTTTTGGGCATGTTTTCCAAGGCGCCTACACACTTAATCATCTGCTTGACCAGTGAACTGGCAGTCTTGCCTGGGGTTCAATGGGGCACCGGGCAACATCGCCATCCCCCCCCCCACAAGCGCTATAAGAGTGCACCTGTGAAAGTGTCCTCTGGAAGCTTGTTTCTTTGCTCCCACCATCCTCCCCCTTCTCCTCCTGCGTCTCGCCTCTCTCCATCTGGGCATCTTCCCTATGGTACCTTCAGTCAAGCGACCTCACTCATGCAGCACCTGTAGGGGTGGAACCCTCCTCAAGAAAATGTCATGCCATCATACCATAAGAGGGTGGTAGTTCCTCCTGAACAGTGTGTGTGGCGACCTCACGTATCCTACATAACCTCTTACATTGTAGCCAAGCATTTACCATGTTGCACAAGTATCCTACACACTTAGTTATCTGATGGAGCAGTGAATTGTAAATATAATAGTTTTAAACCATTTCTGTTAGTATTCACTTGTTGTTTAAGGAGGAATCATCAATATTTTCTGAATTGTTTAGTGGTAAAGACCTCATCTATTGTATCTAGTTGATCAAACGTAGTCACTTCATCATATTATAGTTTAAGATCTCAAGCTGCTGTCTAGTTTTAGTTCTCCAATTGAAAGTTGGGGATAGAAGCTTGGTAATTTTGGCCAGAAAGATTTTTTCATCAGTAGTCAAAGCAGAGTTGAATCAAAATATGTTTAAGAAAACATATAAGAAAGTAAAAGTAGAATGTAATTACACTTGAGATTCCTGTGGTCACAGCTGAGTGTGTTATATTTTCTTTTTTCTGTTCGAAAAATGGTTGGAACGGCCTTCTGGAGGAGGTTGTGGAGTTCAAAACAGTGGTTGAATTCAAGCATGCATGGGACAGTCATAAGGCAATTCTAGGGGGTGGGGGTAGGAAGAAGTAGGCTGCTGGTTAACTAGGATCTGCAGCTTATCCATTAGGTAGGGAAATGGGCAGACTGGGTGGGCCAAGCGGTCCTTATCTGCCGCCAACTTCTATGTTTCAATGTTTTTTATTGAATGCAAATATTAGATGTTCCCTTTTTTGTTTGTATATACGTGACTCAATGTTTGTAATTTATTGTGAAATTGCTGCCATTTGTGTGTAACTTCCCCTCTGAGAGACCTCTGGAAACAAAACTTGTTCTCATAGGGTTTTTCTCATAAAATAATGTAAATAAATATTGATGAATGAAAATGTTTTTACTTTGAGTATTTTTTCAGCTCTATTTTTGTCACTCTGGGTAAAGTGGGGAGTTACTCCTGGTTGAGCCCACCCGGCATTTTCCCCAAACTGACCAGACTGGGTGGCCCGCAGCTTACCTCCTGTGTCGGATCTCCCCCAGTGGGGGAGGGGGAGAGACCAAGATCAACGAGAGGCCCCAGCTGAGGCTTACACCTGGGGCATCATTCAGGAGGCTGCCTATGGAGTATCATCCTGATGCTGTCCACGAGGCACGAACATGCAATGATGTCAGCGTGTGGATCTGCATGCTTCAATGCACGTCCGGTGGATGACCACTGAGTCTCCACTCCTGCAGTATGTGGTCCCAGTCCATATACACCCAGTCTCCACTGGGCATCACTCATGCGCCAGGGGTTCATGCCCCCCCTACACCAGAGGTGGAGAGCTGTCCAAAGGACACTCATCCAATCTGCCCCAGGCTGGCCTTCTGATGCTCTGGCCTCATTTCCAAATCAGTAGAACAGGAACAAAGAGCCGCTCACAATCCATGGTTCACACAGTAAAGTTGAACATGTAGAAAAACAATGAGAAACTGTGGGACACACTCATGCAAGGAAAATAAGCATCCCATAAAAGTTCAAATGCTTGTATCCTTTATTAAATGAAATCAGGGGCACCAACGCCTCCGCCACACCATACCAGAAACAGTCCCAATGTTTCGCGCAAGCACCCAGTGCTTTGTCAAGAGATAAGTGTCACACACATCATTAACAACCTCCACGCCGAAGAGACAGATCTTCTGGTCACCCTCGACGTGCAGTTGTTATATACTAACATCCCACATGATGGTGGATTGAGTGCATTGGAATATTACTTGGATAAAAGGGAAACAGCATGCCCCTCCAAAACTCCTGGTAGAATAGTCATGGTTTGTTCTGGAGTACAATGTATTTAGGTTTCAGGGACAATATTTCTTGCAAACAAATGGCACAGCGATGGGGGCATTCTTTGCCCCAATGTCACAAATTTGTACATGGGTATGTGGGAGTAGAGTCACATATCTGATTCAGAAGTGAACCCCTTTTATCAATTTGTGTCCATTTATAAACGTTATATTGATGACTATTTTTTGATTTGGCAGGGTACTGAGGAGTTAATTAACTTCATCCAGTATCTGGAGAGTAGAAACCCTCATTTGCATTTTACAGTATGTGTGGATTGGAAAAAATTGATGTACAGCAAGCTAAAAATGCTGTCACTGATACCTCAAGAGAAGTCCTGTTAGCTGATAGAGCAATAACTGTACAGAATGTAAACAGAATGAACTTTGTAACTACGTATAGTATTGAAGCTGGTAATATTGAAAAAATAGTACATCAACATTGGCCCATATTACAGACAGAGGCCAAGCTATTACCACATGTTCAGGATTTCCTACATATGGGGTGGGATATTCAGACATGCGTCAGGCATGGGCGCAAGCTTGGCGCAATGCAACTGGGATGTGCCAGGGCATGGCCAGGGCGATATTCAACGGTGCAGCGCCATGGCTCAGCACTGTTGAATGTGGCACTGGAGCTGCCTGCACTGCCCACGGCACAGTGGCACTGCGCCAGTGCAAGTGGCAGGAGAGGAGAAGGGGGCTGCGCCAGCGTAAGTGTAGCTGCGCTAGGTGCAACAAGAGCGATATTCAGACATGGTCCAGTGGACCCGCTCCAAAGCCTGATCGTGGGCTTATGTAAAATAAAATATTCCCTGGTGGTCCAGTGGACCCGCTCCCCAGCCCAATCGTGGGCTTATATAAAATAAAATATATTCCCTGGTGGTCCACGATTGGGCAGGACAGCAGGTACACTGGACCACCAGGGACAGTAAACATTCATTTACCCAAGATCGGGCATGGGGGTAGGGTCCACTGGACCACTAGGGATATTGATACATTACGCCCACGTTCGGACAGGGGGGTACGACGCCCGGCCTGTGTCTGGGGTGGTCGGATGGCCACCCACAGCTGGTGACTTCTGTGTTGCACCCTGCAATATGGTAGCTCACCTGTGGGTGGCCAGGACTTGCTTCTGCTTTTCAGGCACGGATCTTTGTGCCCCCCCCCAGTGCTGCGCAAGGCGGGTTTGTGCCTGCATATGTGCTGCACATCCTGGGCTGAATATCTGGATGTGCCAGATATGCATGCCCCCCCCCCGCACTTGCGCTGCATACATTACTGGAGTGCCCCGGTGCATCAGGAATTGCGCAGTACAACATCCCCTTTTGAATATTGTGCCAGGGCGCATCAGTGGGTTGCACATGGTGCAACACTGTTGCACCATGCGCAACCCCTTTGAGTATCCCACCCTTGGCATATAAGAGGTCAAATAATTTGAGCAGCAAACTTACACATAGTTATCAGCCAACAAATCAAGCATTACTTGGTCCCCCCCATCTGTCATTACTACCCTGAAGTCGGAGAGGGATATAGGAATATCCAGGCCTATCATCAGATGCGCACATTGGCTACCGGCACTTCCACATTTTTTTAAATTATTTTTATGGTAGTTTTTTCTGTCAGTTTTACCCCACCCGCCTGAGGCCCTGGCACATGGCTGAGCATGCATGTGGAGGCATGCACACTGTGGTGCCAACTCAGCCCCTTCCACCCTCCTGTCCTTGCTGCCTCCTTTGCCTACACTTTCCACCGGACCTCCACCCCGTGGGAGCGAAACTACGGCAGGACGACAACCCACCCCCACCACCCTCAGGAGAGGAGAGCAACCTACCGGCTCTGCTCTATCCTGCTCCTCTCCCCCCCCACACTGGTGCCCCGATGACCCGAGGTTGTTCCCAAACCCAGGTTGCTTGCATAGCGCGAGGTAAGGCGTCCAGCACCTTAACCCTCAGTGCCCCCAGGCTGGCTTCACATGGACGTTTTAAGTGTCAAAAGTGCAAGTATTGTGTGAACTTTAATGTAATGAAACAATTTTTAAATCCAGTGCCTGGGAAAACCTTATAGATTAATGATTTCATTAACTGTGATTCTTGCTGTGTCATTTATTTAGCATCTTGCAAATGTGGTACGCATTATGTGGGACGCACTAAAAGGAAATTTAAAGAAAGAGTGGGAGAGCACATAAGTGCTGCAAATAATGAGAACTTGGAACATGTAACGACTCATATTTATGTTGCCCATAATAGGTCACTACATGCATAGAGTTTCACTGGCATTGAAAGGGTAAAAACTGGACCCAGAGGAGGTGACATAAATAACAAATTGGCATGCAGAGAAAACCACTGGATTTTTAAATTGCAGGCAACAAGTCTCCCTGGCCTCAGTGATAAAGTTGAATTGCCCCCGCACCTTTAGAAAGCCAATTCTTATATATGTGTGTGTGTGTGTGTAATAGATAACCCACTCTTTGGTGTGCGGTTGCGCTCTGATAAAGGCATGCATATATCAGAGCACAATCGCACACCATAGATTGGGTTATCTATCTTATAAAATGGCAAAATTGTTTTGGAGGGGGGTAAAAGTGCAGGTGTGCGGTCGTGCTCTGATATACGCATGGTCATCGGATGTGTTTCAACCAACCCGAGGATTCCTTTATTCGTACCCATTTTATAAATATATATATTATAGTTAGGGTTGAGTAGCCACTTTAATGCAAAACCTCAGATTTTGCACCTTAATAACTTTGCCACCATATGACAGATTTGCCTGGACGTTTGCATGCACAGTCTGGCACCATAGATCTCTGGATCTGGCAAGTTGCGTTATGGTCAAATGTAAAGTTGCAGAGCTATGGAACGCCAAAAAAACCCCAAAAAACAGACTTTTTTGTGCATTACTTTGCTGGCACCCACAGGCTGCACGGTTTGTCCGTTCAGTCTGAAATCTTAAGGGAAGATGCAGCCTTGGTCACCGACGTGCCATTCGAAGATTTGGTGAAAAAATATTGAACTCCTAAAAAGTTATTCAAAAAACAAATTTCCCATTATAGTCAATGGGAAAAGTTAACAAAAATCACAAAACTTTCGTGAGAGGCTCTTTTTCAGAAAAATACTTTCGCAAAATACTTTTGCAAATGCGAAAGTTTCATGATTTATTTTGCGAACCTTTTGTAATTTGCAAAAGTATTTTGCAAAAGTATGCTCAAAATAACTGCAAATCTTTGCCGGCCTCCAGCAACAAAACGGTTTGGTCTTTTTGGCTGCAATTTACAGGGTGGCAAGCCCTGGTCCCACAGATGTGCCTTTTGGTGGATCGGTTCCAAAACATTACAGGGGCCCAACATTACAGCATTACAAAGCAGTTTTCCCATAGGATAGCATTGCGGCGTCTGTGACGCCTTTCAGGGCCCGTATCTCAAAAATGGTTCAAGATAACGGACTTTTCGTCACAAAAATTCTTAGTCCCCCTTATAGCAGGACTAATCTCAGCACTAGGCTGGAGGGTCCTGAAACCCATGAAATTTGAATTTTTTTCTACCTTGTACGGTTCCTGAGATATTTGTGATTTACTGTTCCAGTTGCTCATTTTCATTTCTGAGGACCACTATTACGTCCACAGACTTCGTATTCACAGCACTTTTTGCTGCCCCTATCTTGGACACAATGCACGATATGGATTCGGTCAACTTAATGTTGTGAGGACTAGTCGCTCTCATGATTACAACCACACTTCAATTTTTGTACTAGCTGCTACGGTTCCCCAGATATGGACAAATTAATGTTACAAGGCTTCCTTGCCCTACAGGGCTGCTGTATGGCTCCATACTTCTATGTAAGTGGGAGCGCAGGGCCCAGAGGGACCACTCTCCCACAAACACATATCATTATGCAGAAATGGGCAGCTTGGTGGGAGCGTGGGCCCTGAAGGGCCTGGGCCGGCCTTTGGGTATATGGCGCCCCTAGGCGAACTTGGCAGCTGTGCCCCCCAGTTTTTGTTTTTTAGTCTTCTCACCCCAAAACAAATCATGACATTCTTAATGGCAGATCACTTTATTTAAGCAATAAGGCACAACAGGAATAGCAGCACTGCCCAGAACTGGTACAACCAGCACCCCTGTCCCTGTGAACTATATTCAGCCTCAACATGGAAAACGGACCATTGGGCATGGAAACCACTAATAGGCTATTTTTATGCCAATTGTGGGCTCAAGTCAAGTGCATAAGCACAGCAGCCCATTACTGATATCCTGGAGCATGACTGAAGAATACCAGGGTATGTAATGGCAACCCCGGTCCCTGATTGTCTGTTGTTTCATCTGATGAATTCCCTGGCATATAGTCGCACCCTTTATAACCCGTTCCATTTCATGTGATGAATTCCCTTGTGTGTAATGGCAACCCCCACACCCCTAATTACCCATTCTATCGTATTTATCCCTGATGGTGTCCAATAGCACATGCTGACGGCGACTGATGAAACAAAGTTTTAAATGAAAAGCATTGCAGTTCTGTGTGTAATACAATACAAACACAACATCAAACACACAGGGCGAGGGGCCGGATGCGATGTTCCTGAAGGAGCCGAGTGACCAGATGAGCCACTGGTGGCATGGTGCACCCCCCCTCTTTTTCTTTCTCCCCCCCCTGCCCTGGTCCCCCCCATGACTGAGAGGGGAGAGCCACCCAACCTGGCACTGTCCACAACAACACAGGAGCACTGACTCTGCAGTCAGGATGAGACACCAAGAGACAGAGAGCCCCCCCGCTCCCCTCCTTTCCTTTACCTTGTCCTTAAGCTCTCTCTAGCCTCACTCTTACTCCTGAGCAAGGCCAGCCTTAGCCATTCTGTGCCCTTGGGCAGCCCCATGCCCTGTCAGGCCCCACCACTCCTGTGACTGACAAGTAACATATTACTAGGCTAGCTGTCACTGCCTGGCTGGCAATGCAAGCAACAACAATGAATCCTACATCACAGTTTATATGCAGACAAGGAGCTGTCATGTTTTCTAACACAGCTTATTGATTTTGACCTACTTCTCTATGCAGGGCATGACTGTTTTCCTCATGTTTATTAGTCTAAGATGTGGTGTGTGCCTCATGCCTCTCATCAACACATTAATGGGCAAGAGGGGGGCAGGCACTCATTTAATTTTCTTGCAAAAAGCCACCCAACGCAATGCCTGGCAAAGAGACTAAGTCTAAAAAGAGCTTAACAAATAGCTTGGTAATAGGATTCTTTATTGCAAGAATTTCTGTGTCTAAAAACAGCATTTTAGTATACATCTGCAATTCTGCATCATGACTACAGTCAAATGAACAAAGTGGTGACTGGAGGGTCAGAGGTGTCTAACAGTCTACAGGTAATGGCAAAGCAGAGACCAAAAATAAACACTACTCACACACACACTTCAATTTAGTCAGAATATAAATATAATAAAAAAAAGGGTGTCAAATTAAAAGTCTATTAACTTGCTTCACTCTCGTTCTAGCCTCCTGTCCTGTCTGTAGGACACCAGTCCCCTTGTCGACGGTGGACGCCAGTCGTCCTACTCACCTGGACAGACTAGTCCTCCTCTCCTCCTCCTTGGCTTCTCCCTGACTCCTCCTGAGCCCTCTCCAGTCTCTTCTCCACTCTTGGCACCTCCCAGCCATACTGTCAACTTGAGACAACCTGGCGATGTGGTGGTCTTGGTCTGACTGGGCGAAGCGGGGACACAACAAACAGTGGACTTACTTGGTCCGGGTGGGTCATGCCTGTATGAGCTCCTTGGCTGCAGTGGCCTGGCTGGGGCTCTGCCTCTGCCCAGTGCCCAACTCTGACTGGCCTGGCCGACCTATCAATGTAACCAACCGGGTTGGTCACGTACTTAAAAGTTAAATTGGTTCAGGCCGGCAGGGGAACAGGCGGCTACTTCCCTTTCCTTCCATTCCACACACGACATGACTCAGGCTCAGCAGTCATTAGAGTGGACCGGGTCACTGGGAGACGGTCAGAGTCAGACTACCAATTTTTGCCTACTTTTTTAAATGATTGCCATCGGCGATCGATTGAGCCTCGGCTCAACGAGGACCCCAGCCGCCAGCCCACCAAACATTGTGAATGATGATGAGGAGGATTCCACGTCAGCGTGCTCACAAGTCAAGCCCAATAGTTGGCTGGCTGGGTTTCTGGTGGCAGTAGTGGGTGGCCTCTGAGTGGCTGCCATGCTGTAGTAGGAGGGGCTACTGCTGGTTACATCATGGGTTGTGTCCTCCTGAATTGAAGTTCACTGTTCACCACACCATCCACGAGGTCCTTCCTTGCCTTTCAAAATCACGCGGCTATTAGTGCTCAGGAAAAAAAAAGGGATATTAGTGCTCAGGAAAAAAAAAGGGACGGAAAAAAACAATTAACCATTCTGTCACACTGGTGCCCCCTGCTACATGGCACCCTAGGCGACGGCCTAGTTTGCCTATCCTTAAGGCTGGCCCTGTGAAGGGCCCCGTGCTCCCACCAATACATACCATTTACTATTTATATTACACTTTGTCAAATTGAAGGGAAATTCATTGCAGAAAAAATATGTTACTGCGTCAGTTAGGGTTGTTTCTACATTGACAAAAGTGTGGAAATGCAATGTTAGGGTTACCACCCCACCATCCTCAAACCCCTAACTCCGCATTCTCCCCCCCACACACACATGAAAGACACATGCAAGATTGTAAGACACTATACCAGTCAGTCACATCTGTAAGCACAATAATCATGACACTGTACTCATTTCACACAACACTATGTTATGAAGCACAAATACAGTGTGATCTGCTCTATACTGCCAGCACTGTATGATGACACATTATAGCTGGCATATCTTTCTCATAAAGTGAAATTTAATCTGCACAAACTTTCTAAATATTGATTTTTATGTGTCATAATTCAACGATTGGCTCGCTGCAGGTACATAAGCATGTGGTAGCAGGACAGACACACTTGACACATACATAGTACTTTTCACATACTGCTCAGGTATGAAACTAGCACTATCACATGTTGCAATACTGCTGCGTTTCCTGGAAATATTCATTAGCACCATGTTATGGTTAGCTCTGGATGTTGCAACTGTTGCTGTCACATGTTGCTTGTAAAGTATACTACAAAACATTACTTTTATTATTATTACCATTTCTTATTAGGACTGACTCACTCTATCAGAAAAACATATGCAAACATCCACTGCCTGTTGCTAGGGTTATCCAAACTCTTATTTCCAATACAGCTATCTATACGTAACATACTGGGTGTTTCATCATTTCTTAAGAATTGAAATACAGGCATCTGCTAAAATCTTCTTATTGCTGTTTGTAACAAAAAAATGCTTACTGTGGGCCATCTCCCATGCTTGCCCAGCACGCGTGTGTACCCACAAGGCACTCAAATGGCAGCAAAACTCATACAGTTGCTGGACTATGATGATGGATGTGTCTTGTACTGCTTGCATATGTATGTGTGTGGGGAATGCGAAGTTAGGGATTTGAGGATGGGGGCGTGGTGTGGGGTGGTAACCCTAACATCACATTTCCACACTTTTGTCGCTATGGAAACAACCCTAACTGATGCATTAATGGAGATTTTTTGCAATGAATATAGATATATATACTGCTAATTGTTTTATGTATAATAAAAAAGCATATAGTTAAATAAGATGCATCAATTTAAAGCATTTTTTATATGTGCTATATATAGTGTGATTGCAATGTGATGTGGTAATTCATAAGGATTTGAATGTGTCAAGCCTGTAATGTAACAAGATAAGTCCATGAGTTTTTTTTGTAATTGATTCACCTGTATTTAATTGATTATGCACTATTTAAGGAATGTTTTTGTGTGTGTCACTTATCTCTTGACAAAGCGCAGAGTGCCTGTGCAAAATGTTGGCACTATTTCTGGTATGGTGTGGCGTAGCCATTGGTGCCCCTTATTTCATTTAATAAAGGATACAAGCATTTTGACTTTTATGGGATGCTTATTTTCCTTGTGTGTGTGCCACAGTTTCTCGTTGTCTTTCTACATGTTCAACTTTAGCGTGTACACCACGGATTGTGAGCGTCTCTCTGTTCCTGTTCTATAGCTATCAAATGCATGGGTGGTGTTCTATGATGTGGTTGAAGTACCGAAATTCTTAGCTAGATTCACCTGCTAAAGCTTTTAATAGCCACAGAACAATGTCAAGTTCCTGTTTCATGTTTGAAACCCAAAGACCCTGCCTGACAGCTGTAAACATACAAATAAACTGCAGCATATTGTGCTGGCCTGGTGGTGCTGAGGGCTGAGGCACTGGATGTCACACCTTGCACCACGCCGGCGACCCATGTTTGGGAGTGAGCGTGGGCCACAAGGGGTCAACAGGGAGAAAAGGGATCGAGCATCTGAGGGACAACCTTCCTCTGGATAGTGAGGGTCACTAGACGTTGGTGCATGCCTGGTCCCTAGTGGTGGCTGGGGGCTGGCGCACCGACGCTGCATCTAGAGGGGTAGAGGTGGAGCAGACACCTGACAGGGTGCGCATATGGGAACATGCACGGCGCCGTCACTGGCGTCATTGCACGCTCCACCTCTGGTGGACCACAAGAGCAAGGAAAAGGGCTCCTGGTTGGGCAGCATGTGCTTCCGACCTTCATGGCCCAACCCCCAAATGGCACTTCCTCTGACCTGGATCCGTACCTAGGTGAGTTGAGTTGAGCTGGGGGTGGGGGGTTCTCACCACTCTGCCATGGAAGGCAAGCCGTGGGGGATGTGGAGGAAGTTGGCCTGATATCGGAGTGTGGACTGGGAGGATGGTCAGGGTGTACAGCTGACTAGAAGAAAAGTCATAACAAAACAAAATAAAATGAACTGCAGCATATGTATAAAAACAGAGTGGTATAACTGCCTCTGTTCTCTTAATTAACTGAAGGCAGATGCAGCATAAAAACTTCTCTTTGCACTGCAGCTCTCAGGTGTCAGTATATCAAAGTTACAATCACAGTTATGAGAGGCTTCACCACATTAAAAATAAAACTGGGGAGGCGCTGTGGAGCATGCCTACCATTGAGATGTGCTGGGAGAGAGCTTCACCAACTAGGAGGCTTTAAATTAAAACCTTTTTTCACAAATTTCAGGAAAGTAAACTTAGAGGCGTACTCCTTACATTGTGCATTTATATCTAAATTTCTAAGATGGGGCATACTAACAAAGTTGAGGGAGGCGGTCAGAAAAATCAGCTACCTGCAGAGCCACTGCCACCGGTTGAACCACAACCACCACCGGAGACGGAACTTCCGTAGATGGCCTTATAAAGGTTTATGCAGGTGATCGACTCCAAGGTGGAGTCCATACTGACCAGATTTCAAGAGCAAGATGCCAAGATTGAGGTAGTCACAAAAGTCACTTTATCCGCTGAAACTATGGCCACTAAGGCGCTCGTCAGCTCCAGTAAAATGGTGCAAGAAAATGCACTTTTAAGGTATCGCCTGGAGGCAGTGGAGAATGCTTAGTGGGCCACAAATATTAGGATAGTGGGCCTCCCTGAAAGTTGTGAGGAAGATGGCCTGCTCAATATCCTAACTGGCTGACTACCATGGAGCTTATGTCTGGAGGAATCTCTAGCTCCATCTCACTTTCTGAAAGCCTATCATATCACCCCTCGAGCTGCATTGGGGATACAGGACTCACCTCGAACGGTTTTGTTGGTCACCTCTGGAGCGTCCAGTCGAAACCTTATTTTGCAAGCTGCAAGAGGAATGGGACAGCTACATTTCCAGGGGGAAACTATTCACAGAGGAGTAATTTTGGTGTCAAGGTTGGGGGGGACAACCTCACTTTCAACCAGCCTTGGATCATGAGTGCTGTGTTGTCTACCAAAAAGTAAATAATTTATGGAAAAATACCATTATTTCTATCAACATACCTTTGAAAGCTAATACATTCAGGGAAAACACTGAAGATACTGCAGGAGACCATACGCTGACTGGCACAGCTTACCTCTCACTTCCTTGGCCGGCCACCAAATAGGAAGACATGGAACATGCATCCAATGTACAGTACAGTACAGGCTACATGGCCACCCCCTGTATTGTACAGGGAGGGTGGACTGTGTACTGTACAGGGTTCATAGTTCCTGTACAGTAATAATAATAATATAATAAACTTTGTTTTTAAGCACTGTACAAAGATAAAAACCGCATTAGCACAAACAGCAAATACAGTAATAAGTAAAATAACAAATCCATTCAATTATGCATCACTGAAGGCCTGACGTCACAAAAAAAGGTTTTAAGCACCTGCTTAATACACAGGCCACACGCTTTCTGTACAGTACACAATCCATCTGCACTCCCTGTACACAATTACCAACTTTGCCAAACTGGATGTGGAAGCTTTCCTCTATGATGTATCCTGTATCAACTGGTCTGACATCGTTCACTCCCATGATGTTCAAATAGCCCTTGATATCTTCATTGATAATTTCACAGCACTTCAGGATAAACATACCCCGAAGGTCACCAGAAGGGTCAGGGGTAAACAAACAAGATGGCTACACAAGGACCTGCTGGCTAACCTGCTTTACAGGACAAACTCTGGAAGAAGTATAAAGTGTCAGACTACGGGAGGATTACAATACCTACAGGGCCTCTCGGAGCGCCTGTAAAAAACAAATCAGAACAGCAAAGAGCAACTACTGCAAGGAACTGCTCACAAACTCTGCTGGTGACCCTAGAAAATTCTGGACACACATCAAGACCTTTCTTAGGGCTACCCAGTCATCGACCCCAGGGGAAATGATCCTAAATGGTGTACATTGCAATGACTTGAACACTATAGCAAATGCCTTTAACAGATTATTCACGGACCTGTCTCAGTACACCTTGTCCTTCGTTTCACCTCCCACAGCATCTCAGCCTTACTGCACACCCCAGAGATCTGCATCTGGTGCTGACCACTGCCAACTAACTACTACCCCTCCTTTCCACTTTAAAGCTATATCTAGATCTGAGGTCCAAAAGCTATTGAAAAACATATCCGACAACACTAGCCCCGGCTCAGATTCACTCGAGCCACGACTCCTGAAGCTAGCGGCACCATTGATTGCCTTGCCACTGGCCAAGATTTTCACTCTGTCTCTCTCGGCATTGTCCCAGATCTCTGGAAGTTATGCCTATCCTTAAAAAAGGAGACCCAAAAGATATCAACAACTACAGGCCCATAGCCATCCTCTCTGTGCTAAGCAAGCTACTGGAGAAGCTTGTTGCAACCCAAACCATTGACTATCTCACAAAGAACAACCTTCTCTCAGACACTCAGCATTGTTTCAGAAAAGGGCACTGTACCTCAACCGCTCTTCTCAAATTCTCCACCAATGTACTCTGCAACATGGACAAAGGCCTACTCACTGGAGCAGTATTTATCGATCTTACCAAAGCTTTCGTTCTTGTTGATCATCCCCTGCTTCTGTCAACCCTGCATAGACTTAACTTCTCATCCTCAGTAGTTGACTGGTTTAACAACTACCTATCAAACAGATTACAACTTGTTAAATTCAACTCCGCTCTCTCGGATGTGACCAACACTGACATCGGAGTTCTGCAGGGCTCCATTCTGGGACCCCTTCTTTTCTCGCTATACATCAAAAACATAGATTATGCCATACTCTCATGCTCAGCTATCTTATACGCTGATGATCTTGTCCTCTACTCTAGCACTGACAAAGTTAACATCATTAACAAAAACCTCTCCTCGGATTTCAGGAATGTGCAAACATGGCTAAATGCTAATAAGATCATGCTCCACACAAAAAAGACCCGAGCCATGCTATTTGGCACTGCCCCCAAACTCAGGGCCTGTAAGGACCACTCCTAGTCCATGACTCTGGGGGGTCTCTCATCGACTGTGTCACATCCTTCAAATACCTGGGAGTCCTCCTTGATAAATCCCTTGAGTTCAGTCTGCACATCCAGTCAACCTGTAAAGCAACAAATGCCAAACTTGGAATCGCCTATAAGACTTGTCACCTGCTAACACTATCTGCCAAATTGGCAATTGCCAAGGGTATTCTGCTTCCAACGCTGACATATGGTGTTTCCACTTTTGCTAATGCCCATAAGACTGCTCTCCATAAATGGGATGTCGCGTATAACAACATATGTCGGTATGCCTCCTCTTCCCATCTCCTCAAGCACCACTGCACACTGTATAGTGACCTAGGCTGGCTCTCCCCAACTGCCTACTGACTATACTCCCTAGGGACCCTCACAGACTCTGTAATCTGTAACCAAACCCCCTCTTCCCTTGCAGCTCTACTTGTACCACAGACACCTGCCCATGGACCACGCTCGGCAAACAAATTTCTACTCACCATACCCAGGTGTCTTACTTGAAAAAACTCTGGAGAATTTCACTGCACCGCCCCAGCCACCTGGAACTCCCTCCCTCCCTCCTGCTCTGAGGCAGGCTAACTCCCACCCAATCTTCAAAAAAGAACTATATTGCCACCTATCCCGGGACCCCTGCACATGCTTTGATCCCACTTAACGCCTCACAGCTAACCACCCTATTTTGCCCAAGACACTGCTGCACTTCTAAACAAGCTTTGCTATAAAATGTCTTTATAGCTGCCACTTAGCCCAGTTTCAGTTATTTGCATGTACTAATGTCACTTTTGCCATCTCTGCATAGCTATATGTATTATCTCGAGTACTGTCTGACTTGATCTGTATTCTAACCTACTTGTATTATATACTATGTACTTGTACTATATACCATGTATTGTATAATCTCATCTCATTTTATGTATGTATTCTCCCGGGTTGTGCCTGAAAATAGTCAACTTTAGCTAGCGCACCTAACCCGGTTAACAAAAACTAAATTAAATTAAATAATACAGGAGATGCATGCGTGCCATATAATGTACATTGGATGTGTGCTCCATGTGTTCCCATTCAGTGGCCAATCAAGGCAGTGAGAGGTGGGCTGTGCTGGTTGTCGTATGGTCTCCTGCCACACTCGCCCTTTAGGTAAGGGTGGGTTGGCCACCAATTCAACCCATGTTTTCAACCCCCTAGTGCAGTCACTGTCTGGTTGCTCCTCCTTATTGCGATTAAAGCAGCAGTTACTTAAGCAATAATGTACGACAGGGTGTGTGTCGTGCTGGGATGACATCATGCCTCAGGTGGTTGAAGCACAAGACCACAGGCTGAGTGCATTCAACACCTGATTGCATAGGGCTCTGCCCCCTGTGCTCCCCAAAATGATATATTCTCAACTCCGGGGGGAGCAGATGTTGGGGGAGATTGGCGAACACTGGCAGTTGGTGTCTCAGACCTTCATTGCGACAACCTGTTCAAAACTGTGGTTATCAAGTGGGTTGTGTCAGTGTGGGGGGTTCATTGTAACAGTATCAGTCAGAGTCAGAGTCAGGTGGCACACAGGAGAGATGCTAGACAGCACAGCATTGGGTGTTTATTCACCTGGTAAAGGTGATTGTGTTAGTTGTATCCATGACACTCCAGACATTACCTCATGGGTTCTTAACCCACCTGATAGGCTAGTGATGCGCATATGACCCAGATCAAATTTCAGAGCATAGCTAGGTCCCAGGAGTCCCCATTCTCCAGTTTTGATTCTTCCATAGCTGAAAGGTAAAAGCTTTAAGCCAACAAAAAAAAACTCTAACATTCATGACTCGCACTGTTGTGTATATCAGTCCAAATAATCACTACTGACCATGGACTCACCACAATTCTCTATTTAATTCCTATTCTTTACAGTTCTAAATCAGTCTGAAAGGACTCCGAGTCATCAAGTCACAGTTTACAATACTAGCACTTCTTATTTATATACACATTGTCCTCACTGAAGTAGTTCAGCATGAAACCCATGCCGTAGTCGCCCTGGCAGGTGGGTTGTGGAGTGTCATGGATACAGCTAACACAATCACCTTTACCAGGTGAGTAAACACCCATTGTGTTATGTTGTATCCATGACACTCCAGACATTACCTCATGGGTTACTCTAATAAGCAGTACAAAAAAAACATCAGGGTGGGCCAGGGCGACCAGACGGACATGTTCTTGTTACACGCTGACGCTAAAACTCTTGTGGCAAACTCAGTTCTTTGCTTGTACAGTGACTCAAGTCTGTATTGCCTAGCGAATGTGTGTACAGAAGTCCAGGTTGCAGCCCTGCAAATGTCTTCCATCGATACACTAGCTCTTTCTGCCCAGGAGGAAGCCATTGCTGTTGTTGAATGGGCCTTTATTCCTTGTGGGGGAGTGAGGCCATTTGTCTTATAAGCCTCCTGTATTGATCTCTTAATCCAGCTAGCGATAGTGGTCTTTGAAGCCACCAGTCCTTGTTTATGGCCTTGAGCGAAAATAAAAAGTCTCTCGGACCTATGGATGGCTTTTGTCTGTTTGATATATAATGCTATGGTATTACCCACGTCTAGTGGGTGATGAGCATTTGTCCCCTCTTGGGCTGACTGTGCTTGGAATGTTGGCAATTCTAATGTCTGTTCCTTATGGAATGTGGACATGACCTTTGGTAAAAAGGCAGGCACAGTGTTCGTGAAGACCCCTTGTGCTGTGAATATAGTGTAGGGCTCCTTGCACGATAGTGTTTCTAACTCACTAATCCTGCGAGCAGAGCAGACTGCCACTAGGAAACAGGTTTTCAAACCCAACCAATATAGAGGTATGCTGTGGTTGGGCTCGAATGGTTCCTTCCCCAGCACGTCAAGCACCATGGTTAAGTCCCAAGGGGCTACTGGCGATCGACCGGGTGGTTGAATATACTGTGCAGCTCTAAGGAACCTGACTGTGTCAGGGTGCACCACGGGTTGTGAGAGTCCGACTCTCCCCATGGCTGCACCTATGGTCGATAGTTGCACCCATAAGGAGGAAGCAGATAATCCCTTATCTAGGCCCTGTAGCAGGATCACCGACACGTCCACCCACATTGGGTTGAGCTGGGAGGACTTGCACCAGTTGGAAAAGATGTTCCACTGTCTTTTATAGGTGGATGTGGTAGACGGCTTTCTTGATTGTAGCATAGTAGAGATGACGGATTCATGATAACCGGCTGTTAGCAGTCTCTGCCTCTCAGGAGCCAGGCCGACAGTTTCAGGGAGTGGGGTGCCGGGTGAAGTAATGGTCCCTGCCATAACATGTCCTTCTGGCACAGGAGGGTCCATCTGTCCAGCGTCATGGATATGACTGCAGCAAACCATGCCCTCTGTGGCCAATAAGACGTTATCAGAATAATCTGTAGCCAGGATTGCCTGACCTTCACCAGTACTTGTGGTATCAGGGGAATTGGGGGAAAAATGTATGACCGTTCCTGATCCCAGGTCTGTGACAGGGCATCTGTCGCTATTGCCTTTTTCTCCTTGCACCTGGAGAAGAAGGTCTTGACCTGTGTGTTTTCCTTGGATACCATGAGGTCCATCGGAATATGGCCCCACCTTTCCTGTATCATGTTGAAAAGATCTGGGTGCAGCTGCAACTCTCCGGGGTGCACCCGTTGTCTGCTCAACCAGTCCGCCCTGACATTCAACTTCCCTGCCAGGTGAACAGCGTGAAGTTGGGATAGATTGAACTGCACCCAGTTTAACACCTTGGCAGCCTCTCTGAGCATGGCTTTACTGCGTGTTCCACCTTGTTTTGCTATATAAGCTACTGTAACCTGGTTGTCGGACTTCACCAGCACTGTCCGACCCATGATCTTGTTCTTGAATGCCCTCAGAGCATTGAACACTGCTCTCATCTCTAGAACGTTGATGGGTTGCCAAGCCTCTGCTGACATCCATTTGCCTTGTGCGATGGACTGATGCATGCACGCTCCCCAGCCGGAGAGACTGGTAACGGTCTCCATTGTTACCTCATAGGATACTTCTAGGAGGCACCCTCTCTGTAGATTTGGATGGTGTGTCCACCATATCAGCGAATCTTTCACCATCCTTGGGATGTGGATCACCTGGTCGAGGTTGTCCTCTGATGGGGAGCCCTGCTGCAGCATGCAGTTCTGTAATGGGTGCATGTTCCATCTTTCCCACGGCACCAGGTCTATGCAGGATGCCATGCAGCCGAGAACCTGTGCTGCTTGGCCCAGCTTTGGATTTGCCGAGGACCTTAGGCTCCGTACCATTGACATCACTGAGTTGATACGCTGTACAGAAGGCCTTGCCAGTCCTTCGGCCATGTCTATTTCCACACCCAGGTGTTCTATAACCTGTGATGGATGCAGTGAATTCTTTTAGTGATTGACCACCCAACCGTGTTGAGACAGAGTCCTCAGGACCAAGTCTGTGCTTCTCTGAGACTGGATGCTGCTGCATGCCTTTATCAGCCAGTTGTCGAAGTATGGAATAATGTCCACCCCTTTTTCCCGTAATCTGGCTGCTAGGACCACCAATACCTTTGTAAATACCCATGGTGCAGATGTGAGACTGAACAGTAGGGCCTGATACTGTAGGTGCTGACCCAGTATATGAAAACAGAGGAAACACTGGTGATTCAGTCTGATTGGGATGTGGGTGTATGCATCCTTCAGGTTTATGGATGTGAGGAAATCCCCCACCCGTAAGTTTTTAAGGTGGATCGGAGGGTCTCCATCTTGAACCGTGGTGTGGATATGAACCTGCTCAGGAATGTTAGGTCCAGGATAGGCCTGAGGTCTCTGTTTTTCTTTGGGACCATGAAGAACACGGAATAGACTCCTGTGCCCGCCTCATCCACTGGTACTGGCCAGATGGCGTTGTTCTGTAGCAGGTCCTGGAGAACTTTCTGTACCTGGTGGGTGGTGGCCCTTTTTCTTGAAATGGGAGACAATACCAGTCTGTCTCTGGACGGTATGCTTGAAAACTTAATAGCATAGCTTTGGGAAATTATTTCTAAGACCCATCTGTATGATGTGGTCTGTAGCCACTGTTGCTGGAACACCATCAGCCTCTGATCCACCAGCGGGTACTTCTCTATTGGGGTCGGGTTAGCAGCAGACTGGTGGGATAGTCACTACTGCTTTGTCTTCCTCCTCTGCCTCTGCTTCCAAATCACCTACCTCTGGATGATGAGTAAGTACCTTGTGAGGGGCCTCTGAAACCATTGTTATTGGTGCTGGGGCCTCTGCCTCAAAAGGAGTTACTAGTGTAATTTCGCCTTCTGTTGTGTTGGAACCTGTTTTTCCCCCGAAACCTGCATTGTGTGGAGGGCAAATATGTGGTTCTTTGCTTGTCTTTTGTGAGGTCCTTGCCCTCTTCTTTCTGCTTCAGGAATCCTTTCAAGCCTTCTCCAAACACGTTGTTGCCTTTGAAAGGTAAGTTCTGTAGTAGCACCTTTGACTCATTGTCTGCGTCTGACAGTTTGAGCCATAGTGCTCGTCTGGATCTGTTTGTCAATGCGGCAGATCTGGCTTCTAGTTTCAGCATGTCCACAGCCATGTCCCCCAGGTATTTTGCTGTGTCCGGGGCACATTCTAACAGCTCTGCTTCCCTGGATTTGGGGTCTACCTTCTATAGCAGTTCCTCCAGCCAGCGGGTCTGTGCCGTTGCCGAATAGACTCCTGTGACTGCTGTTTTAGCTGTTAAACCTGAGAACTCGAATAACTTCTTTAGTGACTCCTCCACTTTCTTGTTGGTGGGATCTTTAAGTGAAATTGTGCCACAAGACAGCACCGTTTTTTGCTGAGTGCTGCTATCTGAGGGTCTATAGAAGGTGCCATACACCACTACTTAACCTTGTCCTCCTGTACTAGGTACATCCTATCTAGATTTCACTTTTCAGATATACGACCAGGCTCTGCGGCTTCCTACTCCTTTGTGAAGATGTCATCGATAGCGGGACAGCTAGGGAAAGTGTCCTTGGTCTTTTGGTTCTGCTGGATCATTGGATCGAGCTTGGACTCAGGTTTTGGTGTGTCAACGTCAAAACCCATTGTTGACTTAACGGCCCTCATGAGGCCCGGAATCAGATCAAAGGAGCAAAGTTTGGAAGTTAAAGAAGGTGTTTCAGGTATGATGTCCATATCTTCCTCCCCTGATTCGACATCCTCCCCATCATCCGGTGCTCCACCCACGTCCTCCTCCCCTGGAGGGGGTGATGCAGGTTCCTCGTCAATACATGGGTGTGGTGGCGTGCTGGAACCCATGGTTGGGCTGGGGGCAGGGGGGGTCTGGTGTCCTAGACTTTGTCAGAGACTCAAGTTTTTCCATGACTTTCAGCATGAAGTTCTGCTGGCTTTCCATCATGGCCACCGTCGCCTGTTGCGTTTGAATGAGGAGTGCCCCCGGGTTCATCCAGCCTGACATGGCAGGTCCTTGCCCATCTAAGTCAGCGGTGGTGGGTTGGCCGCTAGTTTGCTCCTCTTCATGCAAGCATGATGGACAGAGTGGGCCTTGGGTGTGGGGCATCAATACGGTACTGCAGGACACACACTTATTGGTCTTCACCATCTGAAAGAGTTGAGAGAAGGGCATTTGTTATCTGTATGCATTAAAATGTATATATAGATATAAAGAGCTCATGGGTATGTAAACATCTACAAATATCTCCCCTATCGCCCTGAGGGCAAGCCTCGATGAGACATAAGGTGTGGTGTCAATGCCTGTGTCTAAGGTCATGTTCACCTACACCTGAGTGAGAATTACCAGAAAAGAAGAGCTGATTAAACAAATAAAAATCTTGTGCCCTGTAAATGGGCTGTTTGTATTGTAAACAATGCCATTAATAAGGGAAACTATTTGCTTTTGTCTTTTTCTTTCTGCAGATAAACGCGCTCAAAATGGCGGCTCAGCTTTAACAGGGAGTTGGATTCATGCCATCTAAAATGGCGGCGATCACTACCGTGATGGATAGACAAAACAAAACTCCCCTAAGATGGCCCCATGTATGTGGCCTAGTAGTCCCATGTGGCACGTTAAAACCAAGTGCGTATGGCTCAAAAGTGGCCATCTTCAACTAAACAATCTCCTGTGAAGGGGCTGAACAAAAATAAATCTTTTTCCCCAGTCTTTCACTTTATTGCTGCTGATCGTAATGCCTCGTACCAATCAGCAATGGAGTTCTGGCGTATCAGCCGCTAAGTAGGGGCTGAGGGACAGGGCTGCTCCTGCACGAAGGCGCTGAGAAAGGGCAAAGGATTCTGTCTCTAATGGCAGCCGCTAGGGTAGGGGCTATGATTGAGAACTGTCCCCAATGTAGCCGCTTGGATCGGATTCTGTCTCCAACAGTAACTGCTTGGGTAGGGGCTGCAATTGAGAACTGTCTCCAAAGTAGCCGCTTGGATAGGGGCTGCAGTCGAATTCTGTCCCCAAAACAGCCGCTTAGGCAGGGGCTGTGATCAGGCGAGACCAAGCCGCATTAGTGCGTGGCAGCCGCGTGTGAGGAGGTACCAGCAACAGCTGCGAATCACTGAAATTTGTCAAAAGCCAAGCTGCTTCCTTTAGTATTACTGCTGTTCGGTCCCGCTTGAGAGGGGGCAGCCAGCAGCAGAGCGCAAAATAGAATGCAGGATTTCCTCACAAGAGGACGGCCGCTCTTGAAAGAGAGGGCTGCCAGTAGCAGAGCGAGTGCAGAAGCGTGGAATTTTTAAAAACAGCAAATACAGCGTGTCAACAGGGCATACATTGGAGAAACTCTCTTCCTTCCTTAAAAGTCTACCTTCTCTAGCAATAATCACAACGAAAAATGCCTTAAACTCTCCTTTCATGAACCATGCTGTTTAACAGATGCAGAAATACATAGCTAACAACAACACCTTGATTAAATTGTAGGTCTTTCACTTAATAAGCTTGAATACTGATCAGACCCTAAGGTTTAAAGGTCCTGCAGTTCTGGAATTAAAATCTGTGCTCATTTATAAAATATTCCAATCCAGCATACACAAATTAGCACCTTAATAGTCCCCTAGCTGCTGTAGAAATTCTAACCAGGCAGATTTTCTTAATCAATCCACTTAAGCAAAGGAACTGCAGTGGAAGCCATATATCCTAGACAAAGAAACAAGTTGGCCTACCTTAGTTAAATATTTAACAGGGACTCCTGGAGTGCTTGTAGCCTCTTCAGATGCAAGGTTGAAACTGGAGAATGTGGACTCCTAGGACCTGGCTATGCTCTGAAATTTGATCTGGGTCACATGTGCATCATTAGCCTATCAGGTGGGTTGAGAACCCATGTGGTAATGTCTGGAGTGTCATGGATACAACATAACACAATGACTGACTACAGACAGTAGACAGGATCAGCACAACAGAGAAGACCACCAATAAACATAATAATTAAAATTAAACACCACCTACCCTTGCCTTCTTGCACACTAGAGCTATGTTAGCTCAAATTGAGAAGCTAATAGTGCTGTTTTGCTGTGCTGGTGGTCACTGGTAGAGGTGTAGAGCCACTGGTCCACCCCCGTCCCGACACACTACACTACAGGAAGAGAGAATGCCTCACAGACTGCATCAGGCTTCTTTTCCTGGGCACTTCCTGACCCTGACTGGTGCCAAATTAAATGACCAATAGTGTGTGGCCCCTGCCAGCTCAGAACCGCCCTGATTGTGCAGACTGGAATTCCCTTCCACCACCTCCTCTGTTTATTGCAGCACTTTTTGTGCATAGCGTCCCACCCTGGCATGAGTATTGCTGTTGCTGCCCCCCAATCATTAATCACCCCCACCTATGACTCACCACTGCAGCACTACCAGTAACCAGACTCAGTCCTACCAGCTAGTTGCTGCTTGCAGCCACTGTCTCATAATCAGTCTGTTGTCCTCTTCGCTTTGTTCAATATTTTTACAGCCTCTGAGGCCAGGCAGACAGTTCCACAGTCTCACTCAGTGCAACCAAACGTTCCAACCAACTGAACCAAATTCAGTCACTCACAATATGCGGGGTCCACCCTGCTGCACCACTCAATCCGATAAGGACTCCCTCCTGGCCTGACTGACTCCTGAGTCCCACATAAAGCAGGCAACCTGAAGCACTGGGCAAGCAAAGCAGCAGCAGGCAGCTCCTGGATGAGGCGGGCAGACACATCAGCATTCAGAAAGGCAGACAGGAGGGAAGGGATGCACCAAACATGACAGCACCATGTTCTTGACACCATCCCATCCTGACTCCTCGCTGGCTGTTGGTGGTGGTACATATTTACGTTACTTCCAGGTGTGGTGACTGTGTTCTGTCACTTTCTACCTTTGTGCCACAACTCAGTCTTGCTCCTCCCAGTTCCGGTCAGGCCAGTTTGTGAAACAGTGCCCCCCCCCCGCCACTCTGTCTGTCACTCTAACCCACCTCTTTATCTGTCACTCTCTCGTGACTCTCACCAGTAAAACCTGAACACCACCACCCCTGGCACAGCAGGCTTCGGAGTCCATTCTAACCCACAGCAGGCAGCAGCAGCAAGGTAAGTGGCTGAATGTTGGGGGTGACAAATGTGATCACCCAAATTGTTGGGGTGGACTTGTGCCCCCTCATCCCCCCCCCCCATAGTCGCACCCCTGACTATTCACCTATTTCCAGACCTATCCATCGTCACACGGGCCAGACAGAAGAAATTTGATGGTGTGAGGACCAAGCTGAGATCCCTGGGCATAGCACACTCCTTATTGATGCCTGAACAGCTCTGAATCCAGTATGGAGGGCAAACCTTCCAGTTCACAGATCCTGCAGAAGCGGGAAGAAAAGCTGAGGCTATCGGCAAAGAGTCTGAGCATTCTTCTGCCCATTAATCATCTGATTCAGATGATGCTACTTGATTGGGGACTTAATCTCAAGTGTGGTCTTACGTAGTAATAACTGCAGGTTTGGATGTTGTGTGTAGGTTTTAGGAAAATTAGTTAGACTGCTTTGAGATTAGGTGGCTATGTTTACTCTGCAGTCATTCAGCTCAGAATAGTGTAATGTTCTACACTAATTTAAAAAAATGTTTTGTAGGCCGATATATACAGGAGTCTGATTATATAGGAGCAAGATAGGATTGTTCCAGATATAATTATAAGTAGAAAATATTTCTTTATACAGTTGAAATTTATCATTCCGGTTTGTAAGCCTCTTGATATAAGCAGAGATTTATCCCAGTACTACATATGTAATGGATTGTACATTTCTTGAGTGGGTCACATCAGCACAGGCTGTTGAATTTAAAATGTTTGGTTCTATGTTCATACTGGACATAGCCACTCATAGTCCTGTAGGGTGCAGCTTATCCTGGACATTCATGATGGACCTAAGCTATGATATACCCCCCAATCCTAGACAAGATTGTGAAGACTTTTATTACACTGCTACACTGAATGTATCATCTACACCAGATTATGATCTCTTGCATGAGATAGTTATATAGTAGTGTTTTTGTAGTAAAAGCAATAAAATATAATTAAAAACCAAAATAAAACTGCATTATGGCTAGACTGCGTGGCACACCAGTAAGTCTCAGAAAATCTTTAGTCAATGGGATTTGTTTTATTGCCATGGCAGACTTCCTTGTCAACTATACATTTTGTATGTAGGTAATAATGTGAAATAAGTTCTTGAACTTTAACACCATATGAACCTCGATGAAAAATATCTATACCCACCCAAGGTTGCAGAATTTTTAATCCAAACGTTAAACTTGTTCCTAGATATATCTGTCCTTTAATGCTGACTGACCAGTCTCCAAGGGGAGAACTCAAAGCAATTAAGGATATAGTGAACCATATTGGATAATTACAGGAAACGCTTCTAAAGTTCAGGTGTCTTCTTCTCCAGACTCCTCTGTCAGATCCACTACTCAGGTGCCAGTGTCTTTCTGTTGATGAGTCTCAGTTACTGCAACTTGCTTCAGTGGTTTTTGGACATGTTTCAGGTCTAAAAAGGAGTTTGCTTTGTTTTGCAGGGTCAGGTGCAGACAGGCAGGAGGCAGTAAGACAAACAAGATCTGCTTCTAGGGGAATTATTTTTTTACCCTGTCGAATGCCTTACACTTCTGCCTCTTGGTATATGACCAGCCTGGAAAGAACAGGATTTTATGTGTTATAGTCACTGAAAATTATTTTGCTGCCACAAAATCTCTGTCTTTGTCTCTAACAGAAAGGAAGTCCAGAAGCACAGCTTGTGGATGTTCCATTCTGGTAGTAGCCTGTCTCGAAGTAATGCAGTAAGTTTTTTCCAAGTGCAGAATTTCATAAAGATACAGCTGTTGACACAATCAAGTATCCATAAAGCTCAGAGTATATGCACCATCCGGCCCATCTGGTAAACTCAGCACTCTGATATTTCGAGTACAAAGTATGTTCTCAGTATTTTCAAGGGGACACATAATAAGGAATGCTTCTTAGGTTGGTCATTATCATCGTTGTTCAGTCTGCATGGGAGTTAGCTTCAGCTGTGCTGAGTTTGATTGCATCTATGGACTGCTCAACAGTTATAAGTTGTGTTGTAATAGAATTCAGGTCTCTGTTCATCGTCGATATTGAAGTACAGAGTTGGACAACAAGTTCTTCAAGTGCTTCTTGGCTGCACTTGTGTAATCCTTGGCCCCACCAAGGCTTATAGCTTTTTCCATATCCTGCTGCATTTTTAGGTGGCTGGAAAAAAATGTGTTCTTTCTGAGTCTGAGTATTCTTTATTCATGGGTTCCACATGGTTGATTTGGGAGTTTTTGATTTTGAAATGTTCTTCTTGATACCCAGCAGATACATTTTCTTTGAGATTGCCAATTTTTCATTGCAGTTTAGAGGCAGGGATTTTATTTTAGTTGCTACTAGGCAGGAGTGCTGCCAAAGTGCTGCCACTCAGCGTGATGCTGCCCCCCCCCGTGGCTCATTTTACTTATGATGTGCCTGATATGCTTTAAACCAATCACATTCTGCATTTGACTCCATGTGTGTGCACACCAATTTTTGGTTTTATACTGAGCCCATCAAGCCATCTGGATGTTTCTGTCCCTGGAACAACCAGTTCTGGAGAGGTTGGAAATGGGAAATTCTTGTTTGGGCTTCAATAATCCAGTTCAGAGCCATCTGTCTGCAGAAGCCTAGTCTGCATCTGTCGGTGTCAGGAAGAGCCATGTCCTGGTCAGTCCATGACCGCTAAAGACAAGACAAGACTGGGTCTAGCAAAGTGCACTTGAACAGACATGCTTGTTTCCAGATGCGTCCTAGGGGAGAGGGGAAAAGGATACACCTCAATACAGCAGCAGCGTCAGTGCAAGATGGAAATTGGAAAACAAACTTACACAGAATGAGCAAAAATAAAAATAGCGATACAATTACAAAATATAAAACTAGTAAGTACAATCAATTTTATAACAATAAAGGACGGATACTAATCTGCAACTGAGTGCAGAGATAAGTATGGTAAGGGTAAAAATGAAACAATTAGGCACTACAGGAAGGGGGGAAGTGGTCCTTGAGAAGGGAGTTGAGGATATTGGGGGAGGCAGCATGACAGATGGGAGGAGGGAGGGAATTCCACATTTTTGGGAAATGTGAGAATGCAATTTGTCCTATGTCTGGGAATGGCCAGTCCATGTCAGGAAAAAACAGGTCCAGGTCTCTCTGGTTCAGAGAAAGAAGGAAGGGGGGCTCCTGGGATGATGCAGGTTCCCTGTAAGGGTTAGTAATTATGGGGCAGGGTATTTTCTTCTGGGGGCATAAATTGTAAGCGAGAGAGAGAGAGAGAGAGTGGGGAAGAACCATGTATGCATACACTCATCCAAGTACATTATTTTTCCTTTTTATTGGATTAACATTTTGGCTGGCCACATTACATGTATGACATACACTCAACACCAATATTTTATGATTATGTTCACCACTTTTCCAGGTTGGTGGTCCACTAGTAGATTAGATTTATTGGAGTGCCTTCAATACGGTTCTATGTCGTAATGGCGATCACGGAATAGTGATCGCTGTTTGCGCGAGTGTACATCGCCGAAAATGAATTACTGCGATGTACACTAACAGTGACTAGAAAACTGTCAACTGGTTTTCTGTGTTATGCAGGGGGTTGTGCCCCCTTCACCCCCCCCCACTTAAGGATTCTGAACTCCAGGGGGGGTGCATGTTGGGGGGGTTGTGTAAAACTTAAAAACAATAAACACCTCGACCTGATGCCAAACACAGTCGCTTCCAGAACCAAACCTGGCACACTACCAACCCCAGCCTGCCGCCTACCCACCACGCCATATGGCCATCTCGACAGTCGACTGCTGCACTACACCCCACATACCCTCCATGCCCTTCCGCCTGTCGTGTGACGTGGTCCCCCCCCATGCTTGCTTGTGTGTATGTGTGTATGTGTGTATGTGTGTGTATGTAACCCCCCTGCAAATGGGGGTTCCCAAAAGACTTCCAGGAGCTTGCTTGAATGCTCCAAGCCTGAATGGTGTTTGGCGTTTAAGCCATTTATCAGTGAGTGTTTTTAGAACCTCTGGTACTGTCTCTTTAAGAGCTGTCTGCTTGCAGACATAATTAGTTTATATGGGGGGGGACTGTGTGTTTCTCTGATTGAGTACCACTCAAGCTGCTGCCAATTCACTTCATTTTTGCAGTCACTAGGAGTGCAAAGGGAACCTATCTGACAGATGTAACTGTTTGCCAGAAATTATTTAGAGTAATAATGAAATTACAGTTTGTCTAACCTGCTTTCTTTGCAGTCAGAACTGTGTCTGCTAGTTCCCCATTCTAGTTTTGAACTGCTGAACTGGACCAATCAGTGTGGGGTAAGCTAGCTCTAAAATGGTGCCTTGGACGAATCAGAACTTGGACTCATAATCTGGAGCCAGCCACAAGAGGATTGTATGGGCAGTGACTCTGGGAGATGTAGTTTAGACTTCAGCACCTTTTGGACCAACAGCAGCAGTCTATTGTGAGTGACAGCCAATCCAGTCAAGAACTGGGAGGAACTCAAAGGAAGTGCCGGTTTTGTCGGTTGGAGTTTCAGTTGAGCTTTGGCAGTGAAGAAGGAAGGAGCCCTGTGCTTTTCAATGTGCAGTTTAGTCAAAAACGTGTGTAAGGCCCAGAGTTCGGTCTGCAGCTTGTTAGGACTGAATCCGTCCTGTGAAAAGAATCAAAGGATCTCTGAAGAGTAGAAACCAGGCTCACCCTGTAGAAGACTGGAGGAATTGCTGAAAATTACACTCGGTCTGTCAGGAACTGAATCTGCTGTGTGTTCTCCGGGTATTGTGCAGTAATGCGATGGGATACAGATGCAGTCTGCCTGGTATAGTGCTTTCTTTTATATGGATGTGTGAAGAGGTTTGTGCACCTCAAGTGAGCCCTGCTGACATTGAAGGACCCTATCTTATTTGGAGGTCATGAGTACTAATTCAGAGTCGCTCCCTGTTGTGCCACATTAAATCCAAATGGAATTACTGTACTGCTGACTGTTTAATTCTCCTTTTCTCTGTGTGAAAGGGCCCCTACCAGCTGCCACAGTTTGGACTAGCCACTAGGGCTTGGGTACCCAGGGACAGTAACTGATAGGGATAGGCCTGTGCACAGAGCCATAAATAGATTATTAAAGTGATAAGCTAATTAACCTGATTTCCCCTGTCCTTGTTATATCCCCTAAATAAATCAGAGCTGCTTGTTTCAGCAAAGTTATACTGCCTGAGGTATTTGTCTATGTTAAAGTACTGTACTGTGATTGTTGCACTGTATCTCATTTCACAGGAGGTCCCAGTGCGGAACCAGACCTGGGGGTAAGTGTATACTATGAGGTAATTCTGATATATTGTGTGGGCCACTAGTGGGAAGAAAGGGGGTTGCAGTGTCCCAGAGGGCTGTGACCAAGTTAGTTTAACTATTGCAAACCCTGACCTCTGGGTGGAGGCACCAGCCATTGGATCCAGGCCCCTCAACCTGTTAGTGGCAAATCAGGCAGGGGTAGTAGCCCCTGGGATAGCGCCATCTAGGGGTTACATGTATATATATATATATATATATATATATATATAGAGTGACATCCTGTCTCTGTACTCACCTACCATTGTATCTAGTCGCTACACTGCCAGGTAGCCCAGAACATAGGCACCATTATTGAGTCACCCTTTTTGAAAGCGCTCAATCGTGGTCACTTTGTTCAACGGACACCATTCATTACATCTTATCTACTAGGGGACCATGGACCTTGAAATAGTGGTGACTATAACCATGCAATATTGTATACATGAGGTGGCCAGCCAAAATGTCAATACAATAAAATGTAATTTTTTTTTTTAGCATTTGAGTGACTGTAAACAGTTCTTCATATTTCTCCCTTGGTTCCGGGGAAGTCCAGTTTAAATTCTTCTTGGTCTGGGTCCAGCTGAACATGGGAAAGCCCATCCAGGTCTGTCTTAGTACTTCAATGCTTAGTTTGGATCCATGTTGGTTTAGACAAGTCTGGATCAAGTCCTTATGGGTCTGGTAAAGTCTCATCTATGTCTCTCCATATCTGGGAAAGTCTGGTCTAGGTCAGTCTTGATGTGGAAAAGCATTGTACATAGCTATCAGTATTTGGTATGCTGTGTCCTTAATGATCTGAAAAAGCCCAATCCTGGTTTACTCATGTGTGGAAAAAACCCTGCCACTGTTTCCCAATGTTAGGGAAAAACTGATCTGTGTTGTCTATGTCTAGAGGCAGTATAGCACAATGGTTTAAGGTTCTGAGCTGCAAACCTAGAGACCTGGGTTTGAATCCCACAGCCCCCGTTGCATACTGTGTGACCCTGAGCAAGTCACTTAACTTCCTTGTGCTCCCAGGTCACACCTGTAAACAAGCTTTCAGCTCAGTGTGTCTCTCCAAACTTTCAGCTTAGGGTGTCTCTCCTGGTTAAAAAAAAAAAAAGAAAATGACTATTTCATGTCAGAAAATGTTTTGTTTGTGTCCATCTAGCTATGTGTGCTCCTAAATCCAGATGGGCTTGACTGAGTGTTCACAGACCCAACAGATGCAGACAGTCAACTTCTTGGACCCAGATGAATGTGAATAAGGTTTTCTTCCTGTTATGAATACACCCAGACAGTACTTCTACTTAAGACTTACTGAAACTGGATTGCTAATGGACTTGGGGGCAGGAAGAGGTGGCTGATGGTTGATTGACACTGGCTCAAGCTGGAGAGACGTACTCAGAGGTGTCCCACATTGATCCATGCTGGAATTACTGAAGATCAGCAATATCATTAATGATCTGGAATTAAGGTCTTCAGTAGGCTGCTTAAGTTTCAAATGACACTACGATAGCCAGGGTGGTAGACACCATTGAGGTTTGGGGCATGCCTGTCGCTGCACTGTAGTAGGTGTCAAGTCACCTGTGGTCACTATCACTGCAGCATGCTGCTCCACGGCTGGCTGAAAGATCAATCCAGATTATGACCAGACATGGTTCAGCTACTAACGTTCTGACAGCCAAGACAACAGGAAGAGGTAATGGTGCACTCACTGTAGGGGGAATACGCAGCATGGTTTCCCCAGGTTGTCTTTTTCAAAAGAGGGGTTGCTCTTACAGTAATTTTGTAGCTTGTTCAGGGTTTAGCATCCACAGGTTTGGTGTTCTTTCTCTGTCTTGGTATCTGCATATTGAATTTTGCAAATCTTTTTTAAATAACTGTCTTCTTCCCAGATTCTGATTCTAAATCTGCTAAAATCGGTCAGTTACTATGTCACGCTGCACAGGTAAGCGAAAGGCAGCACAGAGACTGCTGCTTACTCCACCTGCAGCACATCCACCATCTTGGAAAAGCAAGAGTAGCAGTGTCACTTCATATTTTCTTTTAGTGATTATAAACAGGAGGTACATAGGTCCTTTTTTATTTATAGGGCCAGATATTCAAAAGGGTTGCGCCATGCGCAAGTCCGAACTTGCTGCATTCCTCGATATTCAGCAGGAGGCAGTTGCGCCACAGAAAACATGCTGAGCAACAGCGCAATGCAAATGAATGCATGCTGAACTGGAGCGGGAGGAACCATGCATAAACTGCACAGCCCGATATTCAGCCGGGCTGTGCAGAGTTGTGCAGGCGCAACCCCCAACCTGCGCCTGCAGGACTTTGAGCCCAAAAAAAAAAAAAGGCTTAAGTCGAGGCCACCCACAGGTGAGCTGCTGAATTGCAGGGTGCAACACAGCAGCTGCCACCTGTGGCTGGCCCTCAACCTCTCTGTGCCCCCTCACCAGCCCGATCACGGGCAATATGCCCCAACACATCCCTGGTGGTCCAGTGGACTGATAAACCCGATTGCGGGCTGGCGTAATGAAACACCCCACCTCCCGAATATATCCCTGGTGGTCCAGTGGACCAATAAGCCCGATCGCGGGCTGAAGTAATTAAACACCCCACCTTCCGATCTTATCCCTGGTGGTCAGTGGACCGAAAATCCCGATCGTGGGATGTGGTTGTCACCCCAGACACATCCCTGGTGACCTAGTGTCCTCCCACCCCACCCAGCCCGAAGCCCCCACCCCTCTTCCCCCTGCAGCCAGCGGGCGGCAGCATCCCACCCGCCTGCAGCCCGCTGACTGGCTGCCCGGTGGGGCTGCATGCCATTGGTGCAAGCAAGAGGCCAATGGGCGTGCAGCCCATACCGTACCAGACAGTCCAGTTTTGTGAATAGACAAAAACTGAACTGTACTATGCAGTATGGGCTACCCTTGATAACTGCCTCTATAACCTCTTCGAACAATCGGCCAGCAGCGGGGTGGCAGGCGGGTGGGATGCTGCCGCCCGCCTGCTGCGGGGAGGAGCGGGTGGTGGGGCTTCATGGGTGGGTGGGGTGGGGGACACTAGGTCACCAGGGATGTGTTCGGGGTGACAACACATCCCGCGATCGGGATTTTAGTCCACTGGACCACCAGGGATATGATCGGGAGGTGGGTGTGTGTGTGTTTGAATACTCCAGCCTGCGATCGGGCTTATCGGTCCACTGGACCACCAGGGGTATGATCGGGAGGTGGGGGGGTGTTTAATTACTTCAGCCCGTGATCGAGCTTATCGGTCCACTGGACCACCAAGGCTGTGTTGGGGTGGGAGACATATTGCTGCCCGCGATCGGGCTGGTGAGGCAGGGTTATTTAGGCTATGCCCGCGATCAGGCCAGTGGGGGGTGGTGGTGGGGTTTTTATGCTCTTTTGCCCGCGATTGGGCTGCAGGGGGCGTCCTTCCCTGACGGCTGCTGCCTGGCAGGGCGCCAGGCGCAAGTCCTCGGTGATCGGCGCACCTGCATGCTAATGGCATGCAAATGGGGCCATAATCAGATGCAAATGGCCCCCCTGCGCCTTGCATGAATTATAGCCCCATTTGCATGTCACCTTTTGAATATCGGGATTTTGCGCATGGCGCAATGGTACTTGCACCACCGCAAGTTGAATGATCCACTTTGTCAACTTGCGGTGGCGCAAGTTCCACTGCGCTACGCACAGTGGCTGTGGCTGGGGGGTGATATTCAAAGGAGTTGCTCAATAGCACAACTCCTTTGAATATCGCCCCGGACATACCCCTGCGCAACTATTTTGCGCAGCGCAAGGGCTTGCACCTATGAATGGCGCAGTTTGAATATCCAGCCCATAGTGTTTTAAGTTTTATGATTTATTTTAGTATCCCTGTGTACATTAATAAAAAAAGAAAAGAAGAAAACCACAGATGAGAATGATCATTATTAGTACATAGGAAGGAAAAAGTTCATGGTTGGGTGGATCCAAGATCACAAGCAAATAATATTCCTCAATAATTATAGTTAAATTAAGCAAGTAAAAAGAAAGATACACATTAATTGTCCATACTATTTAAAGACTTAAAAAAATATTACTAATAGTGCAACCCCTTCTTGGAATAGACACACTTGCAACCCTCTCAGCTGCTGCTGTACTGTATTGCTCAGCTGAGGCTGACACCATATGTTAACCCTTTCTTTGGGTCAGGCATAGCCTGAGGAGACCCTCTGTGTCTAGTGGTAAAGGCAGACTGCTTGCCATAGGGTTCATCACATTTACATACACACTGCACACTTTGACCTCTTTTCTGACTGAACATTACAATGAAAGGTAGTCATGCTTTACTGAACACATTTACCATAACACAGCAGGGGAATCCAGTCCCCAAAAGCTCCCCTGGCTGGCACAGTGGCGCTGAGGGTTGAGGCATTGGATGCCACACCTCGCACCACGCCGGCAACCCCAGTTTGATGATGGTTTCAGGCCACCAGGGAAAGAGAAGGATTTAACGCCCAATGGCTTGCTCTCCTTTTCCGGGGAGGGGTGGGAGCGATCCCCACCACGATACTGCTACCTCTCGGTGACCACTGGTATCTGGCAGTGTGGATGTGGGATGCAGTTAAGGGGGGGCAGTATCGGCCAAGGACCTGAGCAGAGGCATGTCTCAGCGCACCTGTCTCATTGGCCCTCCTTGCATGCCGACATCGACAGAGGGGCAGGAGTAAAGAGGAAAAACTCCTCATTTGGTCCTGGCAACAAACTCTCTACTCCATGCATTCTCAAGACACCAAAGGCAGACTCTGTTGTGCACACTCCTCTGCAGGTTGAAAGGGAGGTAAGCAGGGATACCTACCTCGCCTCACCCGGGGGAGTTAACCAGGGGCTCTGATACCGGAGTAGTGCACTCTGGGGCAGACTCCATGGGTGGTTAAGACGTGGGGAAGATTGAGGGGCCAAGAGATAGGATGGAGTGGGGCAGAGAAGGAGTGATAAAAATAGAAAAAAAAAAAGATCCCCTGGCAACACTATATAGACAGGTTCAATTCTGACACTGGGATTGAATCAGGACATTAGGGTCCATTTAAGAAGGTTGCACCCTCCTCTCACATCAGGAGTCGCACAATCCCTCCCTTTCCTCTTTTCATACAGCAGTGGGTGAGGTTATACATCAGGTCAGAGCCTGCTCTACTCTATATAACTTTACCAGTTTCTCCTGCTAGGCTAAAAACTTTGGGTTTACGCTTTTACACACACTGTGTGATACTGTAACACCTGGTCAGTGGATGATGCAGGAGGCATCACCATAGCAAGGACTTCTTTCTCAGACTTTGTTTCACTTATGGCAGCGAGGGCTTTTCTGGACCTGACGGCGTCTACTCTGTACCAGCCAAGTCTCCCTGCTGGTGTCGTAAGACCAACCCTTTGCAGGGCACCTCACATCATTATCTCCACAATCACTGGCAGGTGTGCAGGACACACTGCATTAGTGTTTACTCCAGTATGCCCACTGGCAGCAACTGGCAGTCGCTGCAGGCCCTCTGCCAGAGGCAGTAGCTCTGGTATCCATCCTGGGTTGGGATCTCCTGTACTCGGTGTAGGCATATCTCCTGCCTTATGCTGCAACTCAGTCTCTTTAACTGGATCTTTTTCCATCAGCAGCTCAGCACTGGCTTACAAAAGGGCCGAGATCATAAATCCCACTCCAAACTAACACCGGAGCTGAAGTAAAGGGTAGTTTTTGTGATTGGGAAGCCAGGGGAGGATTATAGGGGAAAGTTGTTTGGCAGGCTTTGTTTGCTTGTTTCTCACTCTCACAAAAGCTCTACTAGGGAAGGTAATAGAGCTCCCTGCATAGTAGATGAGTTTTGGTGTAACAGGCAGTTTAGGGTTTCTTTCTGTTTTCAGCTGAATACTTTAGGACAATAACCTGTTGCCAGCTTGATTCCTTTATTCTAGGCAGCATCACCTGGAGAGTTACGTGACTAGCATGGACCAACCTGTATTTAGCAGGAAGTCTTGCCTGGGAGTGGTCCTAGCTGGTATATAAATGAAGTCTGTCCTAATGTGTCCCCACACACATTCGTGTCCCTGCACATGAGTGGAATAGCATGTGAGTGGAATAGGGGTAAGAGTAATGTCTTAGGTGTTGGCAGGTGTATGCAGAAGGAAGCAATGGAGCAGAGGACTCTGCTGGTTGACTAAGGTAAGCATCTGTTCACTTCTGTTGTTGCATTCACTTCTGGGAAGAGCGGGAGGTAAAAGGTAGATGTAAACTGTGAAAAGGAGCAACACCCAATCCAGGGTAGGCATACCAAGAGGAATTACAAAGAACAAAAGAGGTACAACTGAAAACACCCTATAAGGGGGAAAATGGTACACAAAGGGTGGGTGGGTGAAAGCAAAGGGAAGGCCAAAAACTAGGAACAGGAGCAACACCCTTTCTAGGGTAAATGTACAAAGAAGTATAACAAACAACATAAGGGAAGAACCAGAAACACCCTATCGGGGCAAGGGTAGATAAGTATTTCCAAGTAACACAGGAAACTAGGAATTGGGAATTCTGGGAGTGGTGTAGTGCAGTGGCTATGGGGGCAACAGTTTTCACATGGAAACTGAGGTGCTGCCCTATCTGCATGCACCTCTCCCAGTTGAGGGAGGAGGTCACTAGAATACGGCTGAGTTGGTTAGGATTCAGGCAACCTTCTCCTTCACCCATGGGCCACCGGGTCTGCCACTGTTACCTCAGAGGATGCCAGGAAGAAGGAACAGCTGGACTATGGTGGGCTCTGGAGGTGGTGGATTGGAGGCACATTCCTCAACCAGTACCGCTAACAAATTCCTGTGCCGCTGTGGTGGGACAGGGCTGCCAGCAGGAGGCACCCGTAGTAGTGGCCAGGGAGGATCTGGGAGTCCTTCATAGAGAAAACACCAAGAAGGGTTGGAGAGGACCCCAGGGGATGAGGAAGCAGCTTATTTTGGGGGACCCAATTGTCGGGGGATTGATTCGGGAATAGGAAGGAGGGTGGAGAAAGAGGTCAAGTGCTTACGTGGTGCTATGGCCCAGGAGGGATGAGAAATGGATCCTGGGGATCGCTAGGGTGGCAGGAAGAAAGGGGAGTTGGATGTCATTGTCCACCTGGGGACTAATGACCTGGCTTGGGATGAGACTGAGATAGTACAGGAGGAGTTTATGGAGCTGGACATTGGTCTTAGATAGGAAGCACATTCAGTGGCTTTCTCTGAGGTACTACCTGTCTGTGACAGAAGAAGGAGAGTGATCTCCATAGTAGGAGCTGCAACTCATGGCTGAAGAAATGGTGCAGAGAGAAAGGGTTCAGCTACACTGGGGACTGGGAATCCACCAGGATAGATTAGGTCCTATAAAGACATTATGTCCTGCATTCAGCCTGGAGGGGACCTGCAGTCCGGTTTGTTATACTGTATGTTTCAGACAATCATATGACAAATGCCTCAGTTTCTGACAGATATAATACCTGTGTTCCCCTGACTGTTTACCTCTGAAAAGTCTTGGCTTCCCTTTTGGGTTGGGCACAGGCTGACTTCCTTTAGGTTGCCAACTCCAAGGTTCCCTTAAAACCACCTGATGTCCCTCCCCCATTACCTTTGTGATGAGAAGATGGCTGGCTAAATAAAAACTGATCAGCCCTCTCGGCTACCTCCCTCACAGAGCCCAGAGTTCTATCTAACAACTGTATTCTCAGTTCCTCATGTACAGTTTTAAGGAACTGTTGCAGAAAGAAAGAAATCTTGTATTTTCTCTTCAGAGCAAGCTTTTTCACCTTTTTTTTTTTTTGCATTCTTTTTCGCTCCAGTCGCAGCCTGTGGAGCCTCTCTCGGGTATCCTGCCTGGTTCTGCCCTGTCTGAGATCCCCCTTGACCCTGAACCCCCTCTTCCCCCCCTCCTCCCACAGCCAATACCCCCAGCTTAACCCCTCCGGGGTGGGGCTGCCCGTCCTCTTTGGGCACTCTTCAATGTCAGACCCTGACTGTAGGTGAGGGCCTGGATGGAGGATATGAGAGGCTTGGCAAGACATATCCGGCGGTGGGCATGGGGGTCAGGTGCCTTCGTCTACCCCCACAGAGCTGGGTGTTTCCATTTTTCTGGTCCCTGATGTCCCTACGTCCCCTCCCCTTGTGTGGGCACCCCTGGTACCATGTGCACGGCAACCCTGCTGGCGTCAGCCACGCTACTTGTGTTGTCTGCATACTGCAGCTCCCCGATCTTCACCGGGAGCCGCTGGTACACCAGACACTCCCCTTCCCTCCCCCCAGGAGAGGAGAGCTGTCCATTGGATGCTCAATACTCTCCCTCCCCTGCCGACCCCCGTTGGTCTGAGCTCGTTCCCAAACTCGGGTCATTCAGCGTGGTGTGAGGTGTGGCGTACAGCACCTCAACCCTCAGCGCCACTGGGTCCGCAGCTTTTGCACCTTCTACCCAACATTCTAACAAATTATTTAGCTGTGCATATATTTCAGCATAACTACCTCCAAGTGCCTTTTTTATCCCTCTAAATTTTTGCCTGTAGGCCTTGAGAGGTAATTCAAAGTGCTTTAGCAAGGCAATTTTCACTTTACCATAGTCCATGCAGTCCTTACTGTCCAATTTAGCAAAAGCTTCTAATGCCTTGCTAGTAAGCAGTGGCAGTAGGTGAGTTGCCCAAGGAGCCCTGCCCCATTCAGACTGCCCACAGTTTCTCAAAAGATGTTAAAAACAAATCAAGGTCATCCACCTCCTGATATCTGGGAAACATTTTAGAATTAAATTTGGCTTCCTGGGTCAAACCCCTCATACCATTACTAACAGTTTGTGGCGTTGTCCTCTGGTGCAGAATCTCCATCTGTCTCTCATACCCATGCATCTTTATCTGGATCTTGTGGTTGTGCTCTTTCTCTTGCTCTTCTGCTTCTAGCTTTATCTACCATAGCTCTGCCTCAGCATTCTGCTTCTCTCCATCAGCTTTTTGCTTTTGTCCTTCTCTTCTCACTCTTTCTTTCACTTCTGCTTCCAGCTGCATCTTGTGCATCTCTGCACTAGTCTTTCTCTCCTTCTCCTCCTTCTCTAGCTCCTCTGCTTCCAGCTGCATCTTGTGCATCTCTGCACTAGTCTTTCTCTCCTTCTCCTCCTTCTCTAGCTCCTCTGCTTCCAGCTGCATCTTCTGCAGCTCTGTCTCATCCTTTGCCTGAACCAGAGCAAGCTCCAGCTTCAACTTGTGTACCTGCAAAGCTGTCCCAGTTCCTGGCTCTGTCTCACTTTCATGCTCTCCAGCCTCTGTCTCATAACTTTGGCTAGCAGTGATCGCTTTTACAGCGCTTCCCTGTTCACTTTCCTTGAGGATGTTTATGAATTCTGGCCTTTATTGGCTTTCCTCATTACCCACCCTTCTCCTTTTGTACAGTTCCTGCAAATTTAACAAACTGCACTTTTCTTATGGTCTATACACACTGCTCTCTAATTAGTCTTGCTAAAAACAAAAACAACAGTAGTAGTGTACACTGTGTTCCATTATACAGTATCCTGTTCTGTAACTGGATAGTTAACGAGGCTATTGACAATCCTTTTTAAATCCATACCGCTGGCACCAGTTTGTCATAACCTGTTTGTTCACACTCAGTATCTAGTTTGCAACAGATTGCCAATTTTCTCAACCCTCCACACCTGTAAGGGCCCCTCAGTAGCTGTCACCATTTGGAATTAATTCTCTAACCTGGGGACTTTCTCGATCTGTATCTCACCAGAGACACAGCTCACACAGTACAGTACTCCTTTAGCTACGTGTGAACAGTTTTTCTCTTTTACTCACTCCTGAGAAAACACTTACCTTTTTAGAATATGATATCAGTAGCCATTTTCTTCTTAGCTGGATCATGGATTTGTTAGTACCAATGAAAACTATTCTCCCAAAAGATTCAGTCACAGATACATGAAGTATATAAAATATTCTTTACTACTTCATATTATTTACACAATCTATGGGATATCACAATACTTAAAGACTTTGGGAATTACAGGGTTAGGGTTTGCAAACAGCAGAAGAAATACATTGAAAAAGTGTCCTAAAACTTCTTAACTCTTAGAAAATAGGAACATTTCTTACTGCACGGGAAAACAGTGTGTGCCATTGCAGGCTCCGGCCATATATGGTGAAAGTATGAAGCCCTGAGACTTACTGACTTGCTGGGGTCTGGCAAGACCTCAAGAGCCTTCAGCTGCCAGCCACCATGCTGCATCATCAAATATGCCACTCTGACATCATGGATGTAACTCTTTCTTTGTCTCCTGAGGTTATCACCTGTCAGGAAAGCTGGCCTAAACCCGAATCTTGGGTTTTGTGGAATCACAGACCCCCTCTAATTGTTTTAAGCTAAGCCTGTCCCAGCAGTGGGTGGCTGAATGGCCAGGACAGTTTCTTGACATGAAAGATCTTGGCCTCTTTGAAGCCCCCTCCTTAACTGACCAGGGGATGCTGTTGTTACAGGACATAGTAACTGAAATTACTTAGCAGGGCCAGCTAGTCTGCCCTGGCGACAATTTTAATCTTATTCCACAGCACATCTGTGGCCCCTTAACAGACAGAGTAAAAAAAAAATACAGATTATTGCTACAATGATAATGATCTCTCATATGCATTCATTTTTTCAGTATTTTGTCATTTAGTTCATTTTCTATTAAACCAGTCATTCTTCAACTGTCCTTCTTCATTCCAATCCAATATATCAGTTGTTCCCTCTGCATCATATGCAGTCAGTCCATTTCTGCATCATGCCATTAGGCTCAGTGAATGCATTTCTACTGGCTATTGTCCTATTCCCCAATCTGGCTCACTTGCTCCCCTTGAAGTCCACATTTCAAGGGTGAGTTCCTCACTGGATGGGTGTCCTTTTCTGGCTGCCTGTCTCCTGCAGTGCCTCCTGGCAGTCCCACGTGGTGGGAAGGTCCTATACTCAGGTGGAAGCTTTAGCTGTGCAGACCCACAGTCAGCAACACCTCACACTGTAGTATTCAAGACTTTAGCTGTGGGAAGATGGGACCCTAAGCCCAAATGTGTTTCTTTAGCTGTACAGACCATATCAATGGCACCTCCAAAAGCCATTCTCCTTGCATCTGCCTAAGGTCCCTCTAGTCTCATTCAATATCACTGTCCTTTACATTTCAGTCAAAGGTTGAACTCCTTATGGCCATGAGCCTGGACACTAGCCTTTCAGGAGTTGATACTATCCTCCTTCCATATTTTGTGGGGATGGGCTTCATTTGGGCATTCTCCTTTAGCTGTGAGATCACCTTGCATCACTCCTAAGATATTATTAAGTTAGAGGATAGAGCTAGAGTTATGCCTCCAAAAGATTCCCTCAGAAATGGAATTACAAATAAGCAAAGCGAGACATAATATGAGTGCCCATGCCAGAATATATGGCAGTCAAGGCCATGGATCCCCAGAGATTTCCTCCATAGGGATTTTTCTCTCTTTAGCACTAAAGGCCATTATGTAGCTTTTATTATATCATTGTCCTTGGTACTAGAATTTCTACTGTGAACTGAGGTTGGATGTAGCTAACCTTATCATACAATCCCACCATTCCCCCCTCTCTCTCTCTTCTAGAAGTCATGTCTCTGCCTGCTATCGCTTGTCACTAGCTATAGTCTATGTGTGTCATTACATTACTTATCTGTGTTTGCAGTTCCTGCTTTGCAGTTCTTTAGGGCTCCTTCCTAAGGTACCTTTGGCAAAAGGAATCACATTCCTGTCGCACTTCTAGGGGTGGAACCCTGCTCAAGATAGTTCCTTTGCATTGACAGTACCCCAACAGGGTGGTAGTCCCTCAAAGGACAGAGTGTAAATGGCCAAAGTAACTACATATGACAGTCAAACAATCCAATCATGTAACCACCTTTAACTACCATCATGTTGCACAAGAATTACTCCCTACTGGGTGCGTATACCCATTAAATCATCACTTTCTCCACAAGATGTCATTCTGCGTCTGGTTACTAATGTTGTGTACACTACACTCCCTATAGAAAAAAAAATATTATACAGTTCTGATATAAAAAATGCCATGAGTAATTGGCTGAGTCTATTCACCTGACATGTTTTTCAGTTTGCCTTATCCCTTCACACAAAATATTACAAAATCAAAATTTAAATACAGTGTATTGCGAGGTTTGTTTGAGCCTCCCCAGAGCAGACTGGGGCCTCCCTTGGGAGGCTGGCCTCACCATTTCAGAAACAGTGGTCTAAATTAAACCTAGAGCTGTGGCATGCTGATGAATACTAACAAGGATGAAACATGTGTCTGTGGTCTGCTTTCTCCCTTTGCAGACTTTTTGTGTGGCCATTTGGCACCTTGTGGTCCTGCTTAAAGCCAAGCCAGCATGGTGATTGTTTACATATGCTACCCATGTTGCTTTGCATTTGGTGTATGTGTAATTTTGTATTTTATGCAAATAAAATGATCATTGTTTGGGAAAAATCACTGGACAGTGTTCTCTTCATTTTCAAATGCCCCTTCTTCCTACCACTCCTACCAACAATGTGCTGCTACAACACTTTGTTGAGTGCTCTCCATTTTTCATTGAATACATCTAGACCATACCTCAAGTCTTTTAATAGCTTTTCTAGTCTTTGGGGCTTGAACATCTCATTTGTGATTGGTGGCTGCTTATCTAGTCATAGTCACAGGATGAGTCTCTTTTCTACCACTACTATAAGAGATAGTTCTGTTGCTAGGTAGTACTTCTGGATAAGAAAAAAAAAACAGAGTGTTGTGCCAAGGTGCCATTCTGTAGGCCGAAAACAAAAGGGTAATATTAAATGCAAGCAGAAGATATGAATGATGGTTAGAATTGACATTTTAGCCATGCAATACTGTAGGTCTTCTTCAGGAATCACCTATAAAAAGAAAATTAAGCAGAGTTTAAAATAGTGACTAACTTTTTAAAATATTTCTCTTTATAGATGAGTCCTGAAGAAGACCTACAGTATGGCTGAAACTTTGATTTTAACTCTATTTTCAGCATGCTGTTAATGTCACCCTTTGTCTTCTGGGTAAGCATGAACTCTACCAAACTGATGCCATGTGAAATGGCACTTCTAGTAAAGTTGCTTTCTTAACAGTATTTTAGCCACCTATTAGCTGTGATTATCTATAATAACCCCCCCCCCCCATGCATTGCTGCCCATTGTTGGAATTACTCTTTATGAGCTTTGGGAGCTGAGGGGTCCACAAGGGCCCAATTTTTAAATTGAGCCCCTTCCTATTATAAGTCAATGGTAATGATGTGTGAGCTACCAGGGCTCACTCCAGAGACAAAGGGAACAAGCCCTGGCAAGCCCCCACTGTAATTCCAACACTTGCTGCCCCAGTGTCCTTATACAGTGTCATTGTTCAGTTCTGGACTCTCATTGACAGGGGAAGGACCCTGCCCTCCTGGGTCTGTTGCTCTCAGATGTTCTGATTGTGCTACAGTGCATTTCCTTTTGTTGTGAGTGCAAACTTTATTATTACTGAGTTTTAGAGAAAGTAAAGAATGTCACATCTGTTTGAAAAGGGATGAGCAAGGCAACATTGGTACAGTATTTGCAAAAGCCCCCAGAATTGACTGCATATAAAATCATTTTGTAAAAGGGTTTTACTGATATGTTTGACCTGACATTAGCCATCAAATGCTAAAATGCAGCATCACGCTTTTTTGAATTAAGTTGTCACACGAAAAGTATAATATAAGAATCTTTTTTAAAGGAATTAAACTGACTCTGACTGCACCATCTTGAATGATTCTCTTCCTCCTGCATCTGGTGGACTTTTAATACACATGTGCCCTCAAGTTACACATTATTAGCAGAGGAAATTAAGCAGCAACAGTTCAAAAGTGAAGCACATAAAAGGGGGCAGCAGGCATTTCCACAGCTTGTACCTGTTAACAAGTCACCAATTTCGTAAAACAGCTTGGACTTTACGTTTTAGAAAACTGCAGTCAGAACTCTGAATCTGGCAAGAAGAACAACAATTCATGAAAGTGTTCTGTTTTTTACAGGATTTGCTGAAACTTTGTGAATGGCAGCAGCGTAACCCAGACCCCTGCCAAAGGAAAATCAATTGTGTTCCAAACCTGCTGTTGACTAAGCAATTTCTAAAAGCCAGAGGAGGCTGCAGATGTTCTTAAAGCAATTTTCCAGTATACAGGAAAACATTTTCAAATGTAATATTCAGACACAGTTTATCTGAAATTTCATTCATTTTCTGTCTCTCTTTTAATTATTTATTACTAAGGACATTTGCATAAAAAACAAGATCTTTAGGTCTTAGTCAACATCTCATTCTCTTTGCTATTTCCATCACTGAAGTCAGAATTCTGTTTGACATCACTATCCACTGCTGACTCTGATCTTGAAAACTGAGAATTAGGACTTAAGTGGAATGAAAAGCAGGAGGAAGAGATGCAGTCTGAGGCATGAAGAACTTGTTTTCTGAAAAATGTTTGCAAATATTGTCACATGTCTCTCACCACATCATCTGTACCACCACTGTGCCCTGTGGAAAGGAGGGGGGTAGGCAATAACCTCAGGGGTGACTTCCATGTCTAATGGTATTTGGATTGCTGACCTTGCTGGGAGTCACCCCCCTGTGTAATTGTGTAGTTCCAAGGCTTGGTATTTTCCCAACACCCCTGGAGGTTTGGCCCACTGAGGCCCTGTATATAAAGTCTCTCTCCACCTCAGAAGGAACTGCTTTGGCTGTGCTAAAGTACCTGTGCCCCTTTGGAGGAAACTGCTTACAGTTTTTCCTTCTGTTCAATCTCCACTGGAAGCCATGGTGTGTTGAGTCTCTTGGCTGCCCCTTGAGCTTTGAAATGTGTTGCTTTCTCACTGTGCAAGTGCTGTCACTGCAACATTCTTCTTCCCTTTAGCTCCAAAGGTAAACACAGCCACTCTTGTTGGTCAAATAATAGATCAAACTTGCACCATGCTGTACACTACAGTGACAGCTGTCCTATCTTCCACTATACCACTGAACAGTTTACCACGTTAACGGACTACAAAACAACACTTCCCCTGTATGGTAGTATCCTCAAGGTACTGCTTTTGCTGACATGTCATCTTATTGTGCTTAGTCAGCAGAAGATTAGGATGGCTGCCACTGTATATCTTTCCCTGCATGGCAACCTGCAGTTAGCATTGAGAGGCAGTATAGCGCAGTGGTCTAAGGCTCTGAGCTGCAAATTTGGTGACATCCAGCAGACCAGACCTGGGTTTGAATCCCACAGCTTCCACTTGCATACTGTGTCACCCTGAGCAAGTCACTTAACCTCCTTGTGCTCCCAGGTTGCTCCTGTAAAAAGGCTTTCAGCTTAGTGTGCTATACCTGGTTAAACAATAAAATAAAAAAAAAAAAAATTATTTAAGCAGTAAAAATAACTTCTATGTGGTTGCATTACTTGTTACAATTGCATTTTGAATAACATTTATTTACAGAAGCAGTGCACACAGTTTGAGGTATAGATGGTGAGCCTACAGCCAGAGCCCCAGCCTAGCAAGGGCTAGAGGTGACTCTCCCCATATGAGGGGATAGACACAATTAGTCATTCAGGTTATTTTGCCCTGCACTGCCAGCACTTTATAAAATTTCCCCCAGCAGAGTGTATTCATGAGCTGATCCATTAGATTTTCGAAATCTCTCCAAAAAGACTTTCCAACATGTTGTTTTGTGGTTTCAAGTATGCTTCAGCAGTCCCTGTTCTTACCCACTACTACTGCTGAAAGGATAAAGAGTATGATTAAGAGCAGAAACTGTTCCCATAAAGATGGGCACATCCATCAGCACAATAATCACAGCTGGCATTTGCAGAACTCAGTTGTGCTGCATCCTAAAAATAGTCAACATTCAGGCCATTCCATTCTTCATTATTGAGGGTATTTACATGGACAATTGAATTTTCTCCCTTACAGTTCATCTACAGCCGATGATTATTCTGCAGCTGAAGTCATAATGCTACACTTGCGAAAGCATAACCATTCCCACAGCAACAGACTGCAATGTCGAACATAGTACTATACCTCTGTCTTTCATGTATTACATATCATTCTTACCTTTTAAGAAACCATAGCAATCATTCCTGCGCTTGCCATGTTACAAGCGCATTAAACCACTCCAGAACGGCCTCGTGCCCCAACCACCCCAGCCATGGATTAATGCCACAGTAGAGCCATGCTCTGTTGTGGTTTAATGCGTACATGTACTCTGCAGTGAAAAGAGCATAAATAAGTTTTATAAAGTGAATTTTGACTGCAGCTGAAGTAAGTGTGTGTGTGTGTTTTCAGTCATGCTGTTTGCCTTGGTGTACTGACACTACCATGGAGTCATCCAGGATGCAGTGTAGTAAAATACATCTCACAAATTCCGGCATGGGAAAAGGACTTAACTGCATTAAATTGCTCTATTCCATGCAGCATACTGCAGCACAATGCTGAAATACTGTAAGGTACTGTGTTGTTTCTTAGATGACTGTGTTGTACATTTTGGTGAAGACATGGCAAAATTCCTGGACCTTCTGGCTTTCACCCAATTTGATTTGTCAGTGAATCCAACTAGCCCTGCCCAACCTTAGGACAAGTGGAAAAAGAACTTCATTTTATATGTTATAGCTACTGCAGTGGCTCAGGATGACCAAAAATGGACCATGTTGTTATACTTGGTTGATTTGGAAGGAACCAACATCTTTTAAACTTTAGAATGGACAGAATATAATGAGATAGCCATGGATAAGCTGAGTGAGTATTTTCAATATAAGAAAAAAGCTCAATTAGAGACACATACTCAGACAACACAAGATGCATGTGAGTCAGTGGATAGTGAGCCAGTGGATACTTTTGTTACCAGACCTATAAGTTCAACAGAGACAACAAAGTACACCTGCTTCAAAGGGATATTATCCTCATGGGCAGACTTGATGGACTATTGGTTTCCTTCTGCCTTCACCTTTCTATGTTTCTATCCTGAGTTTGTGGGGGGGGGGGGAGAAGCAATAGGTCGGTAGTTATATGGGGAGTGCATTGCGGTGGCTGTGGGGCATCAGTCTTCATGGAGACTTTCTGGAGACTGCGTTGCTGTCCTATCTGTGTGCACCTCACTGGCCTAAAGGAGGAGGTTGCCAGACTCCAGATTGAGATGGTGTGGGCTTGGAGGACCTTCTCCCCCACCCAGGGACCACCTAGTTCACCGCCGCTGCCTCAGAGGTTGCCCAGTAGGAGGAATGGCTGGATGGCAGTGTGCTCAGGAAGGGTTAGGGTGATGGCGTGTAGGCACATTCCACAACCAGTTCCACTATAAAACTCCTATGCCACCCTGGCAGAGTGGGGATGTCCCACCAAGGCACCCTTAGTAGTGACTGGGGTAGATTTGGTGGTCCTCCACAGTGGGGATCCCAAGTAGGGGGGTGACAGAGGACTCCCAGAAGAGGAAATGAATCCTGGTGGGGGACTCCATAGTAAGAGGGATAGTGTTGAGAGTAGGTAGAGATGAGAAGAGGGAGATTTGGTGTCTTCCCTGCACCACAACATGCAGGGATGGAAAGAAGATCCTAGGGATCATTGGGGCAGTAGGAAGGGAGGGAGAGCTAGAAGTCATTGTCCATCTGGGAACAAATTACCTTGCTAGGGGTGATCCAGCCATAATGCAGGAAGAGTTCATGGAATTGGGAAGGGCTCTTGGGCAAGTAGCATGATCTGTGACCTTCTCAGAAGTGCTACCTGTCTATGATGGGGGTCTGATGCGATTCTTTGCAGCAGGAACTTTAACCCATGTTTGAAGAAATGGTGCAGCGAGGAGGGAATCAGTTACATTGGGGACTGGGGCCCCACCTGGAGATACAGTATAAGGCTCTGTACAGGGGTGATGGCCTGCGTCTGCCCAGGAGGGGAACCATAGTCCTTAGTGAGCAGTTTAAATGCTACATTGGCAAGCATTTAAACTAGCTGAGTGGGGAGGCAGAATGAGGCAGGGAGAAATAAGCTGACCCCCTCTCCACAAGCTCAAATGGTCAACTACAGGAATCTGGAGGGAGAAAAGAAACAAAAAAATAATGAAATCCAGGGGGCAGAAGAAAAGAATGACGCCAAGATAATGAGTGAGTGAAATAAGGGAAGGCAAATGGAAAAGGGGGGGGTGGTGGCAGCACATCCTGGAAAGTTTATGTTGTAATTATATTGCTGCTCTTTTTGACACACTTGTAATGACAATGTTTAACTTGTCCATCAATAAAGAACTGAACATCCTGGAAAGTCATGTGTGTGAATGCTTGTAGTCTGGGCAATAAGACTGTGGACCTAGAGGCTACCATGGCTACCATGGCAGAAGTGGACCTGGATTTAGTCGCCATTACAGAGACCTGGTGCAGTGAAAACCAGGACTGGGATATGCGCACACCAGGTTATGTTCTGTTCAGAAGGGACAGGGTAGGTAGAAAAAGGGAAGGAACAGCTCTGTATAAGGGACAACATAAAGACTACAGAAATTCAAGGGGAGCAGAGGTACTGTGGGTCACCTTGGAAAAAAGGAAAGGGGCTGTTATTCGCACAGGAGTGATTTACAGACCTCCAGCACGGGGAAGAATTGGATGGGAAAATGATGGAAGCAATCCATAGGATGGCTCGCAAGGGAGAGGTGATACTAGTAGGGGACTTCAATCTACGGATGTGGAATGGAGCCTCCCACCTGCAGCAACAGCCAGCAGTAGGGATATCCTGAACTTGCTGCAGGGTGTGTTCCTCAGGCAACTTGCAATGAAACCCACTCATGAGGGGCGTTGCTATACCTGGTACTGACAAACGTGGGCAGTATTGCTGATGTCACAATGTGGAACCACATGTGGACCAGTGAACATCGTATGGTGTGGCTTAATATTAGAACCGGGTTAGAACTGAACCACACAAGGATGAGGGTCATGGACCTCAGGAGGGCTGATTTTAAGAAAATGTGGGAATGCCTCAGGGACACCCTGGCAGGAATAGGGAAACTAGTGGGAGTCGAGGACCAGTGGGTAAAAATAAAAGAGGGCACTGAAAAATCTACAAATCTCTGTGTCAGGCAGGTTAGCAAGGGCAAGCTTTCTAGTGAGGTAGGGGAAAAAGTAAGTGCAAAACAGTGGCTTTTAGAAAGTATAAAAACACAGAAAGAAGAGGATAGGGAGACTTATCAGGAGAAACAAAGGGAGGTAGGGAAGGCAGGAGCACAAAAGCACAAACAGAGGCGAATACTGCCAAACAAGTAAAAAAGGGGACAAGACATTTTTAGATACATAAGCGAAAAGAGAAAGACCAAGAAAGGGATAATAAGGCTGAAAGGGGGAGGAGGGGTGTGTGTTAAAGAGGACCACCAAAAAGCAGTCATATTGAACAAATACTTCTGTTCAGTATTTACAGATGAGGGAGTAGGAAGAGGACCAGTGATAAAAGACAAGGGAATTAAGGGAAGGGAGATGGACACTAACCCTTTTATAGTGGAAAGAGTCCTAAGAGAATTGTCACAGTTAAAAATAGACAAGGCAATGGGACCTGATGGGGTGCACCCCAGGTTACTGAGGGAACTTGAGGAGGAGCTGGCTGCACCTCTGACAGTCTTGTTTAACCTGTCAACAGAAATGGGAGAGGTGCTGGGAGACTGTAGAAGGGCTAACGTAGTCCCACTCCACAAAAATGGAAACCGAGAGGAGGCTGGAAATTACAGGCCTGTCAGTTTTACTTTAATAGTGGGCAAAGTAATGGAATCACTACTGAAGGAAAGAATTGGGGAATATCCTGTTTCCAATGCTCTTCAAGATCCGGGACAACATAGGTTCATGGGGGGGGAAGGTGTTACCAGACAAACCTGATCGAGCTCTTTAACTGGGTGACTAAGGAAGTGGATCAAGGAGGAGCAGCTGATGTAGCCTACTTGGACTTTCATAAAGGCCTTCAACACCGTTCCACATAGAAGACAAGTGAGCAAGCTGAGAAGCCTGGGAGTGGGTCCTAATGTAGTAAGATGAGTAGAGAGCTGACTGAACAATAGGAGTCAGAGGGTGGTGGTAAATGGTGTATATTCTGGAGAAGGCAAAGTAACCAGTGGATGCCACAAGGGTCAGTACTAGGGCCAGTTCTCTTCAATGTATTAATAAGCGATATTGTGGAAGGACTGGAAGGGAAGGTACAGTATGCCTGTTCATGGATGACATAAAAATCTGCAACAGAGTAGATACACCAGAGGGACGGTGTGTGTGTGTGGAAAGAATGAGAGAGAGGATCTAAACAGCTGGAAGAATGGTCACAGATTTGGCAGCTGGGCTTGAGAAAAAAAGTGCAAAATGATGCACTTGGGGCACAGAAACCCAAGCAATGTATCAACTGGGAGGAGAAGTACTAGCAGACACAGAACAGAAAAGGGACCTGGTGGTCTGGTGACCTGAAGGGAGCTAAACAGTGTGATGAGGCAGTGGGAAAGGCTAGCGGGATGCTCGGATGCATAGGCAGTAGTATCACTAGCAGAAAGAGGAGGTAATAATACCCTGTATAGATCACTAGTGAGACCACACTCAAGTACTTTGTCCAGTTCTGGAGGCCTCACCTCTGAAAGGACATGGACAGGGTGGAGGCAGTACAGATGAGGGCAACCAGAATGGTGCAGAGCCTGCCTCAGAAGCCCTACGAAGAAAGGTTTAAAGAATTAAATACTGTATGTATTCCCTAAAAGAAAGAAGGGGAAGGGAGGATATGATAGAAACATTTAAATACCTCACAGGTATATATAGGGTACAGGAAGGGAGCATTTTCCAGAGAAAAAGATGCTCGAGGACAAGGGGTCACACTATGAAGCTGGAAAGGGGGTGGGGAGACTGAGAGGAAATGTGAGGAAGTACTTCTTCATGGAAGGGGTGGTAGATGCTTGGAACAGCCTCCCAGCAGAGGTGGCAGGGGTTAAAATGGTTACAGGACTCAGGAAAACATGGGATAGACACAAGGGGATCTTAGAAGCGAGGCAAGGGGAGGTGCAAAGCAGAGACCAAGTAGGGTCTGTGTTGGCACTATAGGTAGGAAAAATAGGGCAGACTAGGTGGGCCAAGAGGTCCATATCTGCTGACAACTTCTGTATTCCTGTGTTTCTATGGAAGTAAAGTAGCCCTCACGGATGATATAATCAGAGACCAAGTGATTGATAAATGTAAATCACACCAGCTGAGGCACAGATTGCTGTGAGAGAGAAATGTTATGCTCTCAGCTTTGCAAGAGATAGCAAAGGCCATGGAGGCATCTGAACAACAAGCCTCATAAATTGAAAACAAAAGGTGTAAAAACAGTTGATGCAGCTAGTGAGAAAAAATGCACTTTGCACCAAAGGTTGGAAAACAGAGAATGGCTCCAGGTCCACAAATAGACATGTACTGGACTTACCCGAAGGTGCAGAGGGTGACACGCCAATGGTCTTCTTCAATACCTGGCTTCCTGAACTGTTACAGCTTTACCACCCACTCTCCATTCAGTGGGCTTACTAAATCTCACCCAGAAGTCTACAAAACAATATCGCTGCAGGATGGCAGACCATGAGGACAGTGTTGGTAACACTGGCTCCATTTTGGAAAGAGACCATATTTTACTGGCGTCCAAAGGTAAATGACCACTTCAGCGGCTAGAAGCAAACATTCATATTTTTCCTGACCTGAGTTTCACCACTTGTAAACACCAGAAGGCATTTGACAGTGTGCACATGAGACCCGGACAGTTGGGCATACATCATATGCTTATGGGGGACGGCTCAGAGGTAATGTGAGGAAGTATTTTTTCAGGGAGAGGGTTGTGGATGCATGGAACAGCCTCCCTGAGGAGGTCGTGGAGTCAAGAACAGTGGGGGAATTCAAGAATGCATGGGACAGACATAAGGCAGTCCTAGTGGAGGGTAGGAGGAAGTAAGCTATTGGTTAACTAGGATCTGCAGCTTATCTATTAGGTAAGGAAATGAGCAGACTGGGTGGGCCAAGTGGTCCTTATCTGCCGTCTAATTCTATGTTTCTATGTTTCTAAGTCTATGCTGGCCAATCTTTAACTTATGGGGGCAGATCTTCCAATTCTCTGACCCTACTGAGGCTGGAAAGTTTCTTCAAAAGATCAAACGGGTTCTCAGTGAGAAATGAAGACACTGAGGGTGAGGACGATGCAGAGGAGTAAGGACTGAGGGCCACAAAACTTTGTTAACTTGCACAGGTTGAGGTGGGAGGTGTTTGTAACAAGGATGGACATGCTTCCTGGAGCAGGTTATCTAGTTACTCTACATGCTGAATTATGTTTTTTACAGTGATAACTTTACCTACCACCCTGGGAGCAAAATAGTGCTCATAGTGCAGTTTAGTTCTTGCCTCCACCTCGAACTTTGGCTGCGAAAGGTTTCATGCCCTCCTCGAATGTTCAGTAACCCTGTATGAGTGCTATGCAAACACTTCTGGATATCAGCAGACTTTGGTTGGAAAATTAATTACTTGAATTATGTTGCTCTGGACCTTGTATGGGACTCATGGTGCAGGATTTTCAAATCCCATAGATCGCCCCAAGCCCCAGTGCAACAATGATACAGCACATGGGGCTTGTGGCGATCTAACAGGATTTTCTATCCCATGCAGTAATTGCCACAAGTTAAACCAACTTTTCCTGGTCTACTTTGTGGCAAGCCAGTGGGCTGTTCTTATGGACCTTGCTCCAGATATGTGGTACAAGCTACCATAAATCGTGGAAACATTTGCAACTGCGTCTGAGATTGGAAAACTGGGAGCAGTTTCAGCGAAGGGTTCAGCACACAGCCTGAACCTAAGTGTGGTGGTGCAGGGCTGGATGCAAGGCCTGTGCCAGACTTAGAAAATCCCGCCCATGCTTTTGGTAGGGTATGATTTTTTTTTTCTACCTCCTCAGCATAAAGTAGTAAATGTTATAGGAATTTAAAAAGTCTGTGAGATACGGTATACTGGGCAATGTAGCATTGTAACTCCAGTTCTTGAGTTTTCATAGTTTCTGCAATGTTTTACAGCAGAAATGCTCACAAAACATACGTACATATGAACACATGAAACTGCCGCCAGATAGAGACCTTACAGTCTATCTAGTCTGCTCAAGTGTGCAGCACTTTAGCCATTTAAAGTGCTGCTGCTCCCCCTCCTCTTGCCCCTCCTTTGCTGTATTTCCTCCTACTTCCTTCTCACCCCCCTCCTCAGTCCACCCACAGTTTGGATCCTCACTTTGAACCTGTCCCACTCCCTCTTAAAGCTGCTCACCGACCTCAATGCCACCTCATCTGGCAGCGCATTCCACCCTGTAACCACCCTTTCCATGAAATAGTGCTTCCTTATTTCCCTCCTGAATCTTCCTCCTTTCAATTTCAGACTGTGTCCCCAGGTTTGCTTCCCACCTTTTATTCTAAACATACCCTCGGTGCTAACTCTGTTCATGACCTTTAGGTACTTGGAGGTCTCAATCATATCCCCTCCCTCCCTTCTATCCTCCAGGGAATACATATTGAGCTCCCTCAGTCTTTCCTCATATGGTTTATCCCCCAATTCAAAGATCATTTTTGTTGCCCTACACTGTACCTCCTCCAGTAGCTTGATGTCCTTTCTTAAGTAGGGGCACCAGTATTGTACACAGTACTCCAAATGCGGCCTCACCAAGGACCTTCACAGGGGCAGGATGACTTCCCCTCTCCTAGAGGTAATGCCCATTGTGATGCACCCCACCATTCTATTAGCGTTTGCAGCTGCCCTCCTGCACTGGGCTGAGTGGTTCATTTCCCCTGTTACTGGTACTCCCAGGTCCTTCTCCTCCATTGACGTGGATAACTGCACTCCCCCCAACCAGTAACTATTCCTGGGATTTCTGGTCTCCCAAGTGCATGACTTTACACTTTTTAGCATTGAACCCTAGTTGCCATGTGCTCTGCCAGCTCTCAAGTCTTGCTAAATCCTCTTGGAGTATCTTATTGCCTCCCCACCATCCACTTCAGCACAGATCTTTGTGTTGTCTGTGAAGAGGGTGATCTTACTTTTTATCACGTCCAATATGTCAGCGATGAAAATGTTAAACAGCACCGGTCCTAGCACCAAGCCCTGTGGGACCCCACTAGTTACAGCTCTAGGCTCCAATATCTCACCCCCCCAAACTACCATCTGCTTCCTATACTGTTACCAGTTCTTATCCCATCTAACCAGTTTCCTCCCTGCTCCCATGCTACCCAACTTGCTGGGCAGCCTTCCGTCAGGCACCGAGTCAAAGGCCTTCTGAAGTCCAGGTAAAGGACATCCACCGCATAGCTTTTATCCAGTGCCTGCTTCATGCAATCAAAAAAGTCAACCAGGTTTGTCTGACAGGATCTGCTCAAGTCAAATCCATGCTACCTACTGTCCTGGAGACCATTCTCCTCCAGAAATTTCACCAGCCTTTCCTTGTCCTTAAGTATAGTCTCCATTAGCTTCCCGACAATGGCGGTAAGGCTCACCAGCCTCTAGTTCCCTGGTTCATCCCTGGGCCCACTCTTATGCAGGGGTACCGCATACACCATCCTCCAATCTCCGGGGACACACCCAGTACCCAGGGAGGTGTTGAATAAGTCCACCAGCGGACCCGCCAGGACTTCTGCCAACTCCCTTAGGACTCTAGGGTGTACTCCATCCAGCCTTTGTGCCTTATCCACCCTCTGGGACGTAAGGCCCTCCATTATCCTGTCCACTGGTATCTCCCCATCTGTAACCCCCCCCCCACACACTCACCCCACCCTTCCCCTTAGGCATGGGCCCTTCTGTCTCCCTGGTAAACACTGAACAGAAGTACTCATTGAATACCTCTGCCTGCTCTTCCCCCTTTTCCACCCATCCTCTACCCTTCTTGATCCTAACACTCTGATCCTTACTCTTTCTCCTCTCCCCTATACACCTGAAGAAATCATTTTCCCCCTTTTCTAATCCTCTGTGCTAGCCTCAGTTCTATCGATGACAGAGCTTAAGAACAGCAATAATAATTGGATTGCTGAATTACAGCACTAAAACATTACTACAGCACAATGTTTTGAATGTCCTGGGGGGGGGCATACTCCGGTTTACTTTACATATACCAGTTCTATCAAGTTCTGCTTATATTTTTAATAATTTCTTCCCTTAGAGAATTAGGAGATGCTAGACCCAGATGATAGAGTGTGAGATGTATGTTTCTATAATTGTTACATAGATACATAGACAGTGTCAGCAGATAAGGCCTATGGCCCACCCAGTCTGCCCATTTGAGCTTGTAAGTTCAGTTTATGTTTTCCTAGAAGTCTGTCGCCCCTTACCCCTGACCTCCAGAGTTCCTTTATGTCTATCCCATGCATTCTTAAGTCCCGTGATTGTTTCAGCCCCCACCACTTCCTCTGGCAGGGTGTTCCACTTGTCCACCACCCGCTCTGTGAAGAAACATTCTCATGTTTCCTCTGAATCGTTTCTCCTCCAACTTCATCCCATGCCTCTAGTCCTGGAACATCTTTTCACTTAAAAATAGTGTATTCCTGCACCCTGTTCCTCCCTGTAAGATACTTGTATGTCTCATCATATCCCCTCTCCTCCCTCCTCCAGGGAGTACATGTTCAGTTCCTTCAACCTGTCCTCATAGGACTTGTGATGCAATCCATGCACCATCTTTGTTGCCCTCCTCTGAACCTTCTCTACCCTGTCTATGTCCTCACGTAGGTAAGGTCTCCAGAACTGTACACTGTTCTCCAGGTGGGGCCTCACTAGTGTCTTGTATAGTGGAATTATTACCCCTTTCCTGTTGGTGATGCCCCTGCCTATGCATCCCAGCATCCTATTTGCTTTACCTGCTGCCTTGTCACACTGTTCCCTACCTTGAGGTCATCAGAGATGATAACCCCAAGGTCCCTTTCCTGCTTGGTGCATGCTATATCCTTACCCCAACTGATATATTGTGCCAGGTTTTTGTGCCCCATATGCATTATCTTGCACTCTTTGCATTGAATTTCAACTGCCAAACCCCTGACCATTCTTCAAGTTTCTGCAGGTCCCTTCTCATTCTGTCTACACCCTCTGGTGTGTCTACTCTGTTACAGAGCTTTGTGTCATCAGCTTAACAGTGAAATTCTGCCTTCTAGGTCCTGCGCAATGTCACTGATGAAGATGTTGAATAGGACTGGTCCCAGCACTGATCCCTGTGGTACCCCACTGGTCACTCTTCCCTCTGTGGAGTGACAGCCATTTACCACCACCCTCTGTGTCCTGCAGCCCAGCCACTTACCTACCCACCACACTGCTGTCCTGCCCACACCCATATTCCCCAGTTTGTGTAATAGTCTTCTATGTGGCACACCGTCAAAGGCCTTGCTGAAGTCCAGATAGGCCATGTCCACTGCCCTCCCCTGATCCACCTCCCTAGTCACCCAGTCAAAAATTTCAATGAGGTTGGTCTGACATGACCTCCCCCTGGTGAAACCATGCTGCCTTGGGTCCTGTAGTCCATTGACAACCAGATGTTCCACCAATCTCTCCTCCAGTAGTGCTTCCATGATCTTCCCCACTATCGAGGTGAGGCTGACTGGTCTGTAGTTCCCGCTTCCTCTTTGTTCCACTTTTGTATAAGGGGACTACATCTGCTATCCTCCAGTCTTTGGGTACCTCCCTGTTTCCAGTGATCGGCTAAACAGGATAGCCAGAGGTTCAGCCACCACCTCTCTTAGTTCTTTAAGGACCCTGGGGTGCACCCCATCTGGCCCATTGCTTTATCAACTCTTATTACTTCCAGTTCCTTCAGGACCCTTTCTCGTGTAAAGGGACTTGTGTCCATTTCTGCACCATTCTCACCCCTTGTACTCCCTTCAGACCCATTACCCTCCTCTTCCTCAGTAAAGACTGAGCAGAAATACCTGTTCAATATGTCAGCTTTACTGTTGTCATCTGTTCTTTTTTTACAGGAATCTCTGCTCATGATGATTATACAGCTAATGTACAAATATGATGTTTAGTAACTATTGATTAACCCCCAGTGAAGTACCAGTTTGCAAAAGTGTAATATGTTCCTTTTTTAATAAAATGATGCAGATGATGTGGATATGCTTTTTGCTGTATCATTGGCTTGATAAAAAACTTAATAAAATATAACTAAAAAAACAACAACAGTTGCTGCCGTAAGAGGGAGTTCAGCAGACAATCTTTGGCCACATGTAAAGGCTGCAAGAGGTGGTACCCAGTATAGCTTACAAGTATACCAGTAATAAATTGCTGTACAGATGTAGTGTGTGTGTGTGTGTGTGTGTGTGTGTGTGTGTGTGTGTGTGTGGGGGTGATACTAGCAAATACATTACCATTGCACCTGGGAATATATGGAAAGAGTGGACATTTTGCAGTTGTCTGTAAAACTCAGAAGCAGGTTAATAAGAACAAATTAAATTCACAAATGCATACAGTATAAAGGGGGAGAAAAAGTGAAAATAATGAAAGTGAATATGAAAGAGGATTCACTGGTTCACTGGTGCATTGGGTGATCCATGTAAGATGCTTGGGTAACATGGAGTGCTTACTGTACGTGACAGTTGTAATGAATGGTAGGGAGAATGATGTTAGGTACTGAGTATGTCATACTGAGTTGAGAAGAGAAATACAGTTGTTGTACGGTAGTGAATTTTGAATGTCTGAGTACTGTATATGTAGCGTGCACTCTTAGTCCCTGCTAAGGGACTACCACCATTTCTTTCTTTTTTAAAAAACTTTACGTTTATTCTTTTGTAATAAAAGACATTACAAAAAGTTATTTCCTTACAAGGGACAGAGACATACATCGTACATAGTATTATATGATATCCAGAGTCAATAATATCTCCTGTAATGTTATACAACTTCAGGGGGAAACAGTTATTATAATTTTAGGAGATAAAAAATCCCACATGGCTGTGGGTGACCAGCCCAAGACACATGGCAAATAGTAGAGTATAGTAACCCCACACAATTTTCATTTATTTATTCTTTGGTAACCGGGTAAAGGCACTGGACAAAAGGTCCCTTTTCAGGCCCGACCCGGACAAAAAAACATACAGAAATATACAAATACAATCAAAAACAATACAAAACCAAAAAAAATACCAATTACAAATTGCAGTAAGGACTTGGTGTCATGACCCAGTAAGGACTTGTTGTCCTGTCTGTCTTAAATCATTAGTCCACAGCAAAGGGCGTTGGCCCAACTTTCCCTCCAGATCTCATACATCGAGGTCCTCTCACAAAGTGTCTAGAAATTGCCAATAAAAAAAAGTATCATCTGGCTCAGAACATAAATCTCACAATTACAGGAAAAGCATTTAGAATTTTAAAACTTTTAATGCTGCCTGCACTGTGGAAAAACAGAGGCTAAGCATCGTCTAAACAAACGTCTATATTATAAGCAGCTCTATAGATTAACTAGGGTGTTTATAACCAGGGATAATAACCCTCCTTCCCTTCCACCTCCAACTATGGTGGAATAAGAGATCATCAACTCAAGTTTCAGGGTCCCCTTCATCATCTGCAGACTCTACGTCATTTACTTGCCCCTTCTGGAACTTGCGAGCCCATCATCCTGCATCGGTGGGGTTTGTGAACAAGTATATTTTCCCTTGGTGCACAATCTGTAACCTTGAAGGGAACACTATAGTAGTGGTAATCCTTATTGTCCAAAGTGTTGCATGGATTGATTCAAACTTCTGCCTTTGTCTAGTGGCATAGCTGATATCCGAAAAAAAGAAAACAGGTTTTCCATCCAGTAGCACTAGCATCTTCTGCCTACTCAAGGCCAGGATCCGATCTCCGATTCCTGCTGTCACAAGCAGGATGACGCATGGTATGTCAGGTCCTGGTTGCCAGCCTCATGGGGTAACTCTATGCTTTTTGCAGGAGCAGTGGTTTAGGGTCCGCCCCAAGTCCCAGGACATCTAGAAGACATTTTGGCAAGAAGAGAAGGAGGTGATCCCCATCTGCTTCCTCCAGTATCCCTAGCAGATGTACGTTTGAGCTCTGGACCTGGTTCTCAAGAATTTCCAGGCAAGAGCAATGGTACTGAGTCTCCTTAGCTGCTGCAACTTGTTGTGCACCTTCAGCAAGTCATCATACGTCTTGTGCTTCAGTCTGAAGAGTAGAGACCACCGTTTCCATGGTGCCCAAGCGACCAGCTAACGTGTCAAGTTTCGTATTAATGGTGGAGACAGATAGCAGAGGCTGGTGCATTTTTGGTGCCCAAAGTTTGTAGAATTTACTCCTGTTGTGGTGCAACTGTGTGGTCAGCCTTACCACCAGCTTGTTTGGGACTGGAGATACTAGGCTCTTTCCCTCTGGCCCCTCCAGGCTGATTTCCCCTAGTTTTGCCCATATTGCTTCCGCAGGTCAGATTAGCAGGATGCTTCAATAGGCTTGGCTTTCTGGTTATTTAATTTGTTTAAAATAATAAATTATGTAACTCCCTATGTGCTGGGCTCTAAAGTAAAATGGCCATCTTGTTAGGCTCCACAGTGTCCCCCTTGGACTACCACCATTTCAGGGTGCCATGAAGACACTGAAACCACCTTGAGGAGGGTTGTAACTCTAGAGGTGCCACAGGGATGAAGCCCTTTTAGACCAAAGATACTTTTGGGAAGAAAGTTTACGCATCCCATAAGGAGAGAGGTGCCGCTGGAGGAGAATGTGAGCAAGGAAAATGGCATCTGAATGATGCTGGAGAATGCACAGTTTAAGTACCGCATTTTTTTGGGTGGGGGGGCACATCACTAGTTGCCCCACTGAACCCTAACAAGGTCAGAATTCAGTGTTGCTCCAGGAGCACATGTAGGATTGTTTATGTAATGTAGCATATTTAAGAAACATAGTTGGTATGATTGGCAGGGAAAATTATGTTAGGTACTAAGTGTGTTGTACTGAGTTGAGTTGAGTAAAGTAGTACAATTGTTGCATAGTAGTATATGTCAATGCTTGTACAACATATATGTGACATATGCTCTCTCTGTCTCTGCTACTACCCTTTTGAGGTACCATGATGACACAGGAACCTTCTTAAGGAGGGTTACATCTCTTGAGGTACCAAGGGGTGAGGTCCTCCTAGACAAAAGGTTAGAGAAGTACTGTAAGCCCCAAATGCAAATGAATAGAACATACAGAAATGCGTACTTCTGATTTGAACAGGACAAACACAACCTTGACATCTCCAAATGGGTAGAGAGCTACTGTCGAGAAATTGCATAACCGCTATTCAGGCCCAAATCTCAGCACAATTATTATCTTCCAAAGCTTTCACAGGCAAAGCTTGTGAAAGCAAGGAAAAGTAGGGGATGCTAGAGGGGAGAGGGAAATGTTCGCAACATGATTAAAGACATGAGATGAATGATAATTAAGTTGCAAACCAAACCGTTTCTAGTTAAATAATGTGTAATATTATCACAATTCAGAAAGAAAAAATATTTTTTGCTGGCCCGGTGGTGCTAAGGGTTGAGGCACTGAATGGTACACCTTGCGCCATGCCGGCCACTTGGGTTCGGGAATGGACTAGGGTCATTCAGGGGTTGGCTGAGGAAGGACTGTGCATCTGATGACAGCTCTCCTTCCTTGGGGGAGAGGGGGACAACGTAACGTGCTGTAGACCAACACCAAGCCAAGGCTGGGAGTCAGCACAGGCAAGCTGCTCAGAATTGGGTGGACCCACACATAGGGCATGAGACTGCCTATGCATAGGCATGGGCAGTTACCCTGCCCATTGTATGTGGGGAGGGGGGTCCAGGGAGAAAACCGGAGGAAAACGCCTCACGGCGGTAGGATGGCAAACTAACCCCCCCACAAGCTCTACACCAGTGGGTGGGCAACCGTTCCAAGCCACAGATGGCTAAGGTAAGATCCCAGAGGAGCTGGGTGATGGGGCTGGGGGGTCAGTAGTTTTTTTTTATGGCTCCTTCCTTGTGGGGGCCAGAGGATCCGGTCCCTGCTTGCTTGCTGCCCCCCAAACCCCAGGTTTACCCCTCTGAGCGGGGCTGCTGGGCGGGTGCCCTCTTCCCAAGGAACTTGGTTGCTAGCCTGTCATATAATTTTATGTATCAATACAACAAAGTAGTATCAATTAATTCTGTCAGTACAAAAAATAATATTGATGCTATGTGTTGCCTGTTTTATGGCTCTGTTGCAACTAAAAGCATTATGCATAGTATATTGTACTCAATAAGCAGTTTCAAATACTATCGATAGATATAAAAAGGTATTGATGCATAAAATCTGTATCAATAGGACTGATTTTTAATGACCTGGCTCCAAACTTTCGTTTGGTTAAAAGTAACAGCTGTCTGAAGAGAAATTCTTTAAAATAGGATAACTGTGGAACTATTAGGGTTAAGAACTTAAAGTTTGGAGACAGCTTAGTATATACTGTATATATTGATAAAAGATGTTGTTACATCTTCTATATATTGATACATAGTAACATGAAATGGTTCAAAAACATATTTAATTTCTGTTATTTTTTGTAACAAATATCGACATCTATCAGCACAAGATAATTGTATTGCTGTGATCTATTTGTGTTGTTTGGATGCCACGTTTTCATTGAGAAAAACCTTACAGTTTTAAGCATAACAGTTCAAAAGTTACACTTTTTGAAATATCATTTCAAGCACTACAAATGATCATAAAACATTAACTTTGTTCAGGAGGGGCAAGAGACATGGGGCAGTTGTAACGATCCCAAGATATACCCCCTTTCACTGTTTGGACATGTACATTGATCTCCATGGGAGATTGGTGCTTGTTACAGAGACGTAGTTGGGTAGAGACATCTCCTTGGTGAACATCTACCTATCACTGGGCACTGATTTACCCACAATACAGCCCTTATTGAACATTATATAATGGCAAGAAAGAATCCTAGTCTCTGATTGGTCAGCCTGGGACTGGACCTGTGATGTTATCCCAGCATAACATCGTGGGTCTAGTCTCAGCACTGTGAACCAATTTGGATGTCCACCATGATGACCATTAGTTACTCTTTTTTTGCATCTTCTCTTAAGAAACAAAAATATTCTTCCACACTAACAAAAACATTCTTTAAAATTATTTTTTTTATTCTGTATTACAACAAGCCATTGTATAATAGCAATAATGCCCTCCAGGGGGTGTGTGTTGTGCTGGGATAATGTCATGCCTCAGGTATTGGATGCACTCAGCCTGCGGCCTCGTGCCCAACCACTTGAGGCGTGATGTTATTCCAGCTCAACACACACCCTGTCGGGCATTATTGCTTAACCATTTTACAACATCAAAAGGGTATCCTCCAGGGTGGCTCATCAGTGCCATGATAGCACTACTGTTCATGACACTGATGACCCTAGTTCAGGAACAAGCCTGGATCATCAGGGGCCAGCTGGGGGGGGGAGGAGGACTGAGCATTTTAGAGGATGCTCTCCTTCTCTGGGGAGGGTGGGTTACCATCCTCACTGCAATACTGCCACCTGGGTGAACACAGGTAGAAGTGCAGTCAAGCATGCCATGGGAGGAACAGATGTGCACACACATCATGGACCTCCTTAGCATGCCTGCTTCAAAGGGATAGGAAAAACAAAGGAAATATGGTCCCACTGCCCAAAGGATGACAGACCCAGGCAGACCAAAGAGGACTGGTCCTGGGACCCACAGCTAGCTGCCTAACAAGGATGACACAGTCAGAGGGGTGTATCTCCTTTACCCTGCCCAGGGGGCACAATCAAGACAGCATGCAGGTGAGGTAACTGATGGAGGGACAGGGTCTAACAGAGCCAGGCACCTTGGGATTCTGGAGGGAGTTTGGGCAATTACGTGCAGGGGACATAGATACATAACCTTTTTTTTTAAAGTGTATCCTTTGGATGGGGGGGGGACTATAACCTTATATTTGATCAAAATGACACTTTCAACCCCTTTCCACCCAAGGAAACTAGGGTACAAAAAAGGGCAGAGCCAGTCTAAGGAGTGTGGCTAGATTGACACCTGGAGACACCTCAGCCCCTTCCTCCATGGTTATGCACACTTTTCTCACCTGTGCCAGATTTATACCAGACTTGATTTGATGCATATCTTCTCAGAGCATATGGGTTTGGCGCAGGACTGTACTATTCATCCAATCTACTTAAAAATGAACTGAGGCCCACCTAGAAACTGCACATTACAATGTTTTAATAATGCCTTTTTAAACTCATCTGAATGCACTACCTTTATTAATGATCAGGTTGCTTAAATGTTGGAAGATAATTTGACCACAGAAGTCCCTGTCAGTATACTGTAGGACACATTGAAGGCTGTGCTTAGCAGAGCCCTCATAAGTTACGGGTCACATATGAACAATATGCATGAGGAGAAACTTGTAAGCTTGCAGGATCAATTGGCTTTCGCTCAGTAGCTGCATGCTCAAGGTGACCTTATGGCCCAACTTCAGTTAATTAAACAGAAGGGAGAAATTCAAGACATTCTTTTTTACTAAGCCTGGTGCTCCCCCTTTACCCCTCTCACCTTACTGGCAACAGGGAAGACACAGTATTTCTATTTTCTCCCCTTATTCCTGGGACTCCGGTACACGGTCGCGCATGTGCCCCACGGCTCCAGTGATGGCCCCATCCTCCTTCCCGGCCTAGTGCCTATGTTCCCCCCAGCCTGGCACGGCCACCTAGTCTCCACCAGGTGGCAACCAAGAGTCAAGAAAACCTCACATCCCTCCCCAGAGAGGAGAGCTGTCTGGTGGCTCCTTGCCCTCCCCCCTGCCCGACTCCTGGTGGCCCGAGCTTGCTCCCAAGCCCGAGTCACCGGCGTGGTGCAAGGTGTGGCATCCAGCACCTCAACCCTCTGTGCCACCGGGCTGGCTAATTCAAGCCATTCTTAATGTTAAAACTGAGGTAGCTCTATGTTATCTTAAACAAAGCTTTTATGAAGGGGCTCTTGAACCATCAAAGTGTTAGCCTTTCATTTATGGTAAGAAATGGCTCAGACAGCGATGACTCATATCAGGGATCATAGGACAAATACCCTAGTAACTAACCAGAATAAGATTGTGAAGATCTTCAGACAATAGTATACTGACCTGCATTCTCAGGATCTCAACCCTTCACCCCTAGACTTGATAACTTACCTACAGCCCCTTGGCCTTAAATATCTCTCTCGGGAAACTGCCCAGTTACTTACAGCCCCTATAATACAGGAGGAGTTAGTGGAAATGGTTAGAGACCTTAACAGTGGGGAAAGTCTGGGTCTGGGTGGCTATACACCAGAGTTTTTTAAGTCCTTTAAAGAACTACCTTTTGACCCACTCCTACAAGTGTACCTTGTGATCCATAATAGAGATCTTATGCCCCCAACTTTGAATCAGGCTACTATATCGGCTATATGAAAGCCGAATAAAGACAAGACTAGCTGTGCCTCTTACCGGCATATTTCAGTCAGAAATATTGATTATGAAATATTTGCCTCACTTTTGGCTTGCTGCCTAAACAGACTCTTCGCTGGTATAATAGAGGAAGATCAGACATATTTTGTTAGGGCATGCCAAACACAGGATAACATCAAGAGGACCCTACATCCTACACCCTACAGGTGTCAGCGTGGCTCAGTTGGTAGCACATCCTCCTCTGGACCAGAAGGTCGTGGGTTCTCGTCCCACACCAGGATTGGACTTGCACCTAAAAATTGCTGGCATCCAAGAGCAGTATTGGGGGTGCCATCCTTCAGATGAGACGTTAAACTGAGGTCCCTTCTGCCTATCCTGGTGTTGTCCTGGTGGGTGTCCAGGTGGAAGTAAAAAAAAACAGGGCACTCTTCGCAAAAGAGCAGGGAACATTCCTGGTGTCCTGGCCAGCATTCCCCTTCCCATAAACTGGTTCATGCAATTACCCAGACTCTGTGTGGGTGATGATGTGCGATATGGCTGCCACCACACATTCAGTCACTTCACTACCAGTCTAGCATTGCTTGTAAAGCGCTTTGGGATACTGTGTATGAAAAGTGCTATATAAATGCTGATTCTTCTTCTACATATCCTCCACCACGCCACCCAGTCAAACTCACCCTTTCTTATGCTTAGCCTGGATATGGAGAAGGCATCTGACCAGGCGGTGTGGGGAATTTTCATTTGCAGTTTTCAGATGCAATTATAGACACCATGAGGGCCATTTATTGTAGTCCCAGGCATATGGAAATGTCAATGGCTAGACTTTTCCCACTTCAAATTATTTTATGGCACTTGCAAGGCTGTTCCTGTCCCTTATTTTGTTTGCATTATACCTGGAACCCCTAGCCCAAGTTATCAGACAACACCCACACATACAAGGCCCCACTCGAGGAGGAAGAACTCAGAAACTGTCTCTATACTCCGATGAATTTTTAATTTACCTTATGAACCCAGAGACCTCTCTCCCACACCTCTGTTAAACTCTAACTGAATGTGGGAACTATGTGAATTATAAGCTTAGTGCCACCAAAATGGAGGTTCTACATGTACACAATATGCCCACTGCCCAGACATGGCAAAGATTTAAGTTTAAATGTGATTTACTTGCACTTAAGTATCCCACGGGTCATGATACCATCTGCATGTGAACAACTGCCTTGAATAAATTATGACCCATTGTCCCATTCTTTTGCCAAGGATCTTGAAACCTGGCAGGCTATTCCACTGTCACTGTTGCAAATGATTGACAGTGTTAGACTGGCAATCCTGCCCAGACTTTTATATTTGCTGAAAACACTCCCAGTTACTCCACAGACTACTTGTTTCAGAAAATGGGACACGGCCATATCTTGGTATATTTGGAACAGAGCCAGGCTTAGAATGAAATTCTTCTCATTGCAGCTCCTTAAGAGCCAAGGGGATTGGCCTTACTGAATCTGCAGATGTACCACAGAGCAGCCCAACTTCACACTGCAATTTGTTGGCTTCTGCAGGACTATGAGTTCCACTGGAAGACTTTGGAACTTAGAGAGGGGGACATCACAAATGTCCCTAAACTATTATTTGCCAGTCATTTACCCCCTCTGTCTTCTATAAATGGGAACCTAGAGAAACTCTTACCCATTGATTCTAGATATTTCTTCACAAAAACATACAGGAAACAAGATTCCGGATGACCATATTGTTCTACAATAATGACTTTATACTAGCACAGTTAAAAGGTATTTACCTTAGGTGGGAGAGACTGGAACTAGTAATGCCTCCTCAGTTCCTTGAAGAAAGAGAGATTATTACTTTTTCCGAGCTTCAGGATCTATTTGGTTTGAGGCCAATAGATCACTACAGGTACGTGTAAGTTATCACCTTTATATAAGATCAACTCCACCTTTGGCCAAAAGACAAGGACATATCAGCCCTACTCCAGGAATACATTAAGGTACTATGAAAGGAACTAAATATCTCTCATTACACAGTTATACCAGGCATTACTCCAGCTGACCAGCTGGAACTGGAACACTGAGTTAGTTCATCAATAATGGGAGTCAGACATGGGATCCCAGACAGAGGTCCTAATCTGGAACAGATATCTGGCAAATACACATTGTGGCACTAACTTGCACTTGTGGTGAAAGTTTTTGGAACACAATAATACTTTTTTTCCCACACCCCTCTTATTCAGGTTAAATTTCAACTGACCAGAGGGGCCCAATGGTGGAGGAACTGTGGCACACAATTGGCTACACATGGACATATTTTTTAGCAATGCACCTTCCCTCAGCCCTTTTGGGACCAACTCAAGGATGCTCTTAGAGATATTTTAGGGAATCCTTCCAGTTCTGTGACTGGACCGTACTGTTTCTTGATTTAACCCTTGGGTTTCAAGCCCTATCATCGTAGACTATTGTAATTTGTCTGGTAATATCTAAGAAGATGATTATGAAAAAATCGCTTACAAACCATATTCCCACAATACAACACTGCGAGGAGATAATGCTCATGGTATATGAAATGGAGAGCTGATAACTGCTAGATTAAATCACAGATTGTCTAGCTTTGAGACCATTTAGGGTAGATGGACACAATATATGCTGAATCAGTGACCTGATTTCTTCTATTGAACCACTGTTGGAAAATATAATGCCTGCTTTTCATGATCAATATCCACTATGTACTGAATGTAAATGATTTGGATCTTTCCTGCAACTGTGATCGTAGATGGCAGTTGTTCTGGTTGTTTAAAAAAAATCATATAAAGAGAAATTTAAAAAAAAAATTTGGAAATAGTTGGAAGGCATTGGTGGTTGCTCTGTATAACAATAAGCACATTCTTCTCTAGTTATTATGATTGTTATAGTATGAACTTGGCATGGAGGAGAGAAAAGAACTCTTACTGAGGAAACCTTTGGGGATCCAAGGCCTTAGGGTACCATCCCTTTAGGTTTAACATTTATAAGGAACTGAAGTTACATTTTTGTTCTACAGGATTCTGAACCTCGGAGCCACATGGCTCCATTATGGATGGGAAGCACTTGCCATTTGCTTCTACTTCACTGAGACTATTCACAATCACCAAGGCGCTTCAGAGATTGACCCTGCAACTAAAGGCCTGCATGTGTGGACTCCACCCTTGGAGAGGAGCATAAAGGTAATGCCCTGCACTAAAGAAACCTGAGGATTGCCAAACGTAAATCTAGAATAAGATGAAATATTGCATGTAAGAGCTATTTCAGGCTTGGTTGCTTAGTCCAGTTCTCTGAGTGTATGGCACATGAGTGGATCATTGAAATAAAGCTCTTGATGGGTTTGGTCTGGCCCTTGAGTGGTTATTATCAAAGCCAAGCCTTGAGGTGCTCAGTCTGGGACTTTGAGGGTTATGGCATTACTGCTGAAGTGGTGTCAGGTGTGTGTCTGGACTGATTCATCTGGTCCGCATGTTTTTGCTGCAGCAGGTGTGGGGTGTTAATGTGTGGGGAGTACTTTATTTACTGCATGGAGTTCTGAGTGTCTTCATGCACTGCCACGCTGTCTGAGAGTGCTTTTTGGTGTGTCGAGGAGCTATGCCATGAGTAAAGTTGCTAAAAACACAGGGCAGGATTCGCAAAGATCGTGAAATTCCCGCAGCTGCGGCAAAATGTCGGTGTCAAAGGGTGGCCACTTGCGAAACCACAGCAAAGGTGGAGCCAGATTACGACAGTCTCCACGATGTATGTCAGCTTGTGGGTGGTGTTACCAGGTAGATCGCCGCAGCTGTGGAAAGATGCTACGGCTGGTGGGAGCAGACGTAACACCCTCTGCAACTGCTGCAGCTGTGAATCGCACCCAGCGCAGCTGCGGGCGATTTCAGTTTGCAACTGCAGTTGCGGAGTGGGACTTAGGTTCCAATAGCTTTGTGAATCCTGCCCATAGCTTCTAGCCAGCCCACCGGTGCAGCGGTGGCACTACCGCTTCTGATGTCAGTTACCCGGATTCAGGAACAAGCATGAGAGCTGGAGGGCCAGCCAGGAGGAAGCCTGAGCATCCGATCAACAGCTCACTTCCCCTGGGAGGGGATGACAGCCCAGTGCTGGTCTGACCTCTGGTAGAGGCCACAGGTACAGCAGTCCAATGCCACAGAATGGGAGGGAACGTGGCAGGATGTTGGCGTAAGTGCCTTGATGTCATGGCACAGCTGTGACTCCAGGGGTTATAGAGGGGAAAAATAATCAGGACCTAGGGGAGCACACCGGCGAGGATGGTGCCCCTCACCACTTGACCTGCAAGATACAATGGGAGGCCCGATGAAAACAAGGAAGATTCGGGGGTTCCTTCCACCCCAACCCCACTTGGGGGGGGGGGATGAGGCTACATGGGGGTGCCTGACCGGTGTATCGAGATCAAGATGGGTCGGTGGAGCTAAGCCAGGTACCGGGGATAAACAGCAAGTAAAAAAAAAAAAAACAGTTTCTGGGGCTCCTGTACTTCTTTGCGTGACTCATTATGTGTCTTCTGTCTACCTTGCTATGATGTGGAGTTTGTTATATTAAGTTGTGGGACATGTGGGGGTTGGAGCCCCTTACAATAATGCAGTTCCGTATCGGTGTTATATGTCCCATCCTTAATTTGTATTTGGTGTCTGATTAATTTGTTCAGGTTTCCCTGTTACTACTTGAAATTCTTTTTCAGGAATGATGTTCCAGCCCCCAGACAGCAGAATGTCAGGGCACTTGGTGCTGTCTGTGAATTGCTTGCACTGTACTTTACATCGCTGCTTTGTATGCCACTGTGGCATGGGTGAACTGTGTACCACATTGTTGTGGATGTGTACCCGAAAGTAAGGTAGTATGATAGTATGTTAAGGAGGGCCTAGCCCTCTATGGACAGTATAATATATTGTAAGTGTTGAGAATCAAGACGATGAACTGTATGGCTGCCTGGGCAGACTGGTGGGCACTACTCCATCTCTGCAAGGACGTAGACAGGATGAAAGCAGTTAAGAGGAGGGCAACAAAAATGGTGCAAGGTCTGCAAGAGAAGCCATATGAGAAGAGACTAAAGGAGCTTAATATGTATACCCTTGAGGAAAGGAGGGAGAGGGGGGACATGATAGAAATTTTTAAATACCTCAGTGGAATCAACAAAAGTCCAAGAGGGTAGCATCTTTCAGAAAAAGAGATGTGCAAGAACAAGGGGACACAATTTGAAAATAGAGGGGGCCAGCTCAGGGGCAATGTGAGAAAATATTTTTTCACAGAGAGGGTGGTGGACGCATGGAACAGCCTTCCTGAGGAGGTTGTGGGGTCTAAAACTCAAGAATACATGGGATAGACATAAGGCAATTCTTGTGGAAGGTAGGAAGAAATAGGCTGTTGGTTAACTAGGATCTGCAGCTTATCCTGTAGGTAGGGAAATGGGCAGACTTGGTGGGCCAAGCGGTCCTTATCTGCTGTCAAAGTCTATGTTTCTGTTTACTTACTAGAAGCAGATCAGTGACTCAAAAGCCCTTAATCAGGAGGCCTAAAAAGTTTAGAAAGGTAAATCATGACCATGCGGACAGTAGGGGGACACTGAAGAAGGGTGAGCCCTGCACCTGCATAGCAGGTGTAGAACAAAGGCCTTTAGGACAGATTCATTGGACTGACAGCCTAGTAGTTGTAAGACCATGTTCTCATTAATTGTAGTTTATTTTGCAGTCATTGTAGTGAGTGCCCATGGAGCTGGGCTACTACCTGAATGTATTAATAGTATGATGGGATGGAGAAGGAGCAGAGGCAGTAAAAAGAACACCCTCCCATCTGACAAATATCTGAGGTGGAATACGGCAAGCAGGGAGGGGGCAGCAGGGGCCATAGGAGTGCGGCTCCTTTATGTGAGCAGCATGCCTGGAACACTGATGGCAAGTACTGAGCGGCATTCATGAACTGCCGATGCGATCAATACTAGTGTAGGTGCAGAACAAAGTTACTGAGGTACAGTAGCTAGCCGTGTGGTGTGGTGGTGTGGGTGGCTCGCTCAGGTGCAGCAGGTACAGGGTTCCGGACCGAGCCTGTAAATTTTGCCACTGCCTGCGGCTGTGGCACTGGATTTATTTGCAGTGCAGTGTAAGGATATTGGCCCCTTCCCAACATGCACCCCCCTGGAGCTGAGAATCTATATTCAGGGGGGTGCGGGGAGGCACGCCCCCCCCGCAAAAACACTTTTTCATTGTCTGGATGTTGGGTCACCTGGGAGTGTATCTTGCCGATTTGCTATTCGGCAATATACACTCACCATAATAGCGATCACTATTTTGCAGTCGCTGTTATGACATGGAACTTGCCTTAGTTGTTTAAATGGATTTCCTACAAGTCTCTGGCAGTGGCTTTGCCAGTTCCTTCCTGAGTTCCTTCAGCATTCTGGGGTGGGTTTTTTGCATATCTCACTGGTTGGTGACATTTGCCTTAGGAAATATATAGTAGGTGGGAGTCGTGCCAGGCTTCTTGTCCAACATTAGGGAGTGCTGTGCCTTTTCTTTTGTTGATTCTCTTGTCTGTAACAGTGGTATACACATCAGGCTGAGTGTACATGAGAGGAGAGTGAACAAGCAGTAAACCTTTCTATGTTGCAAATGCTGCTTATCGCCAATAACAAACATCGGTGAGAACAAGTTCATGTACACACTGTGTGTGGTCCATAGAGCTCTAAGATGCCTCTGCTGAGGAAGTCATTCATTTAACAAGCAGCTGGGAGAAGTCTGGCATGGACAGGTAAGAGATGGATTCAATAACGGTGGTCCAGAATAGCTCTTAAATAGGGTGGCAGAGAGCCACATAACAGGCAGAAGAGCAAGCTGATGACTGGCTTGACTGCTGCTCCGTTGTCCCTGTGAGCTCATTCAGCATGTTACTGTATAGTCATTTAACAAAGAATGATGGCGCGGAAGTGGCTTTCCTCCCATCCTTCATGCTGGCTGCTTTAGATACAAACCCACAAAAAATGATGCTGGATATTATACTATAGCACTGATGGCAGTTGCAGAGTTTGACATGTTTCTGTTTTATCCCACCACTCCATAACATATACAATAATGTATGGGAAAGTGTGTTTAATGAGAAATTAATGGTTGCTCGAGGTGTGGGATGCTACATAAACCCCGAGGGCGAAGCCTGAGGGGTTTATTAAAGCATCCCACACCGAGGGCAACCATTAATTTCTAATTTAAGCACACTTTCCCATAGTTTATTATTTATAATTGCTGGACAGCAATTTTTTCCAGCCCTGTGTTTGAATCTCTCTCACACACACACTCTGACTCTCTGTCTCACATACACATACACGCACACACACACACCCTGTCTGTCTTCCCATTCATCTTTTTTTTTCTTCCAGTTACCTTTTTAACCGTTGCTGTTTTATTTTAATTTTTTTACTTTGGCCGAAGTTCTGTGTTGAAATCGCGATCGTCTTACCTCAAGGAGCGAGGTATGAGCCGTTGTCCATGGCAGTTGTCCTCTCGGCTTTCGCATGGTGCGATCAACCAGATATTTTGGAATATGGTTCTCAAGACTGTTGTTTTATTTTTCTTTTAAAAAAAAGACGATGAGGACTTTCGGTCTGGCGGCTCCTCGCTATGCAGATAAAGAGCCGCCATGTTTGCTCACGAGTGAAAGCCCGCACAGTAGGACATTAACAGCCAATCAGGGAGTGGCTGTTCTCAATTGACATGGTGCATGTTGGCAAATTATAACTGGCTCAGCCTATGGAAAAAAATTGCTGGCCAGTTATTATAAATATTTAAGGTAACTTGTCAGGACGGTGGTAATTTTCATATTTAAGCTTCACTGTTTAGGGAAGTCTATCAGATATTAGGTTACAGCCCCAGCTAGCCTATAATGGCCACACTTACACTACAATAGTATGTATCTGCTTGTTACTCCCAGTCACATTAGTAATATACTACCCAGCCATGTTACAGCTCATGAAAGAAATGTCTTCTCTTGATTGACAGACCAGAATCATGCCCCAAGCCAAAAAGTAAGCCTGATTGCAGAGCGATGTAATTCCTTCCTTTTATTAAAATAGGTAGGTGGTAGATTAGTATTAGAATAAAGTTCCAATTCATCTCATTCTCCTGCACTTCAAGCTGTCCATTGTGGCTGTCCTCACATATGATGTTGAATTGTGCATTGTATACAAGGGCAAAACCCAAAGCAGGAGGGTGGCATAAAAGTAAACCAATCCTTTCCAATCAATTTTTTTCATTTATTCCAGAAAAATCTCATTAAGGAAATCTAATTTCATGAGAGTTTGTCACTTGTGATTGGAATTGCAGTATTTTGAAATGAAAAGTCATGATGAACTTACTCTTCTCCAGCAAATCGTTCATTCCTCAACATAAGTGAAACATTCTGTAGTGCACATTAAAGAATACTATAGTATTGTCTCCATAGTATAGGTTACTATAGGATTTTAGAAAGTGCAAAAGCATACTATGGGCCAGATATTCAAAGCTTTACGCCTGGCACAAATCTGTTGCACTGGACTAGCGCCAGATTAGTGCCAGGCTGCAATATTCAAAAGTCCTATTAGCGCCAGTGCTGTGTGGTAGCGCCGCGCTAAAAGCTAATGGTATGCAGGGGCGGGGATAAAGGAGCACCCAGGAATGCCGGCAGTGCAGCATATTCAAAAGTATAGCGCCACACTACAGGCATTAGCTCGACCTGTAGTGCGCACCAATTACCGCCAACAAGAAGCCGGTGGTAATGTGGAGGTGCCCCCCCACATTGTGGACCCCTGTAGCTGTGGTATTTCAGCAATCTCCCTGATAGTCCAGTGGTCCCCCAACCCCCCAGCACAAATCCTGACCCGTAGCCATGGTGAAATAAATATCCCTGGTGGTCAGTGGTCCCCCCCACCCCCCCCTGCATGAATCGTGACCCCGTGGCATTGATGCAATAGTAATTTCCTAGTAGTCCAGTCGTCCCTGACCCCCAGCATGAATCATGACCCCTGTAGCTGCGGTGTAATAAAGAAATATCCCTGGTAGTCCAGTGGTCCCCCCACTTCCAGCATGACTCACGACCCCGTTCACAGTATGAACAAAAAGACTTTTCCCTGGTAGTCTAGTGGTCCCCCCACTCGGCAGTGATGCCCCGCTCAGCCCAAGAACAATTCATGAACAGAGCCGGCAACCATCTCAGCCCTCCTCTGACCACCACGGCCGGACGCCGACTGTGGTACGAATGAGCGCAGTGCTTATTTGTACTTCAGTTAGCGGCCAGCCTTGGTGGTGAGAGGATGGCTGAGCTGGTTGCTGGCTCTATTCGTGGATTGTTCTTGGGCTGAGCGGGGGCATCACTGTTGGGTGGGGGGACCACTAGACTACCAAGGAAAAGTCTTTTTGTTTATACTGTGAATGGGGTTGGAGTCGTAGTTGGGGGGACCACTGGGCTACCAGGGAACAGTCTTTTGTTTTACTTGCAATGGGGGTCAGAATATGTGCTGGGGGTGGGGGGGACCACTAGACTACCAGGGCCACTTGTGTGTATCAGGTACACATATGCATGGGTGCGTTGTATGCACCCATACCTCCTGACTGTCCCTAATATTCAGGGAGGTCCCTGATTTAGCCTCCAAATGTTCCTCTGACCCTCATAGAATATGTGTTTTTGTGACAGAACAGTGGGGTTAACCTCACACATTAATGTCATACATGACTGTTACTGACGGGTTCTGCTTCTGAAAATGCATCTTAACACAAATCCCCTTATTCTATCAGCATTCTAAATGAATAGTACCTCTTAAGCTGTGTCCCTGATTATTGGTCTTTGTCCCTGATCATGTAAAGCCTTGTCCCTGGTTCAGGAGGCAAGGGGTTGTGAGGTATGTATACGCTGGCTGTGCCTGCCAGCACACAGTTCCTGCTGCTTCCAGCCTGTACTTCTCTTCCGACCAACAGGGGATGCTGTGGGCATGCCTTTGCCTGCAGTATCCAGTCTGTACTTCCTTTCTGACCAAAAGGTGGAACTATGTGCTCCGTGCAGTAGCACTGGGCTAACTGCATTGTAATGTATGCTAAGCAGCACATAATAAGATGCAAATGTGCCTGTTTGCCCACAGATTACCTAAGTAGGCTCATTTGCATGGGAGCTTTGAATGTAGCTCCCATTTGCCCCAGGCTAACCAGTTTGCACCAGGCTAATGTGTTAGCACTGTGCAATCAGGTTAGCCCTGGACAGACCTCACTTTGGCATAGCACAGTTCTGCAGTGTGTGGCTTGCATTGTTGTTTGCAGTAGATGTGAGACATCTCTGTGCAATCACACACCTGCAACACTGGCTTGCTTCAGTGTCTACTGAGCTTCTGTTGCAGTTTGCACTTCCCTGTTGCTACATTCAGTGCTGTCTTATTCCTGGGCTATTTTTTCCCTGCACTCCCAGACTAGTTTACCCAGCTTCCTTAGCATGCTATATTCAGCAGGATTAGCACCGGGCTATTCCTTTTGAATGTAGCTTGCTTCAAACAACATGAAGTCTTGCTGTATTCTGACAGTAGCAGTGAGTCCCAACCTTCGAACTGCCCCAGAGATGAAAGAGTTAACTTTCCATGCCAAGTGTTTAACGCTGAGCTTGAGCTCGGTTGAGACTTTGTTGCTGTTTAAACTCAAACCGTCAGATTCTTTACTCCGCCTCACTGAACAGTCCCCCTGGAGATTTCTCCTTCTGCTCGGTTCAATTTGTCGGTTAAAGTACAGCTTTTCTCGGTTTTCGACCGAATTTAAACCATAACCTGTCAGTTCAGTCTCTGTCTGTGGTATTTGTGAGTACTGGATAGGTTATATTTTGTTCTATTCTGTGTGGAACTTGTAAACGGTTCATCGGTTCGGTTTGAACTGATCGAGTTGTTAAAAAATCTTAATTTGTACTTTTAGAGTGTGGTTACCGGTTCTTATCGGTTCTAAAAAAACGGATTTTATTACGTTTTTTTCCACGACCAATGTACACGGTCAGGAACCGATAAGAGGGTCTTGCCTGCTGATTGCCATTAAAGGGGTAAGTTTGGTTAGACTGGCACAATGTCTGAGAAACCCAAAAGAAAAACGGGTCCACTGGGTTTCAACACTGTAGTGTGTGTGTGGGGAAGTCTGTGCTAAGGCTGACCCCCACACCACCTGTGTTTATTGTCTGGGGTTTGACCACCTCAATGCAGACTACCAGATTTGTAAAATTTCCTGCAGCTACCCTAGAAAGAGAGTTGGTAGGCTCAGGGAAAGGGAGGCCAAAAAGTCCACTGAACTGATGGTTAATGCCCGGCCTCGGTTCAAACCTAACCAGAAGGAGTGCCCTCTGACCAGGGCGAGACTTCTTTGGGCAAAAGGAGAGCCGATTCTGAGGAATCGGTTCCGGCTAAAAGAACTAGAAAAGAAAAATCAGCTGGTGTGGAGCCAAAACTTTCCTCTCCAACCGCTGAAGAAATTGCCAAAGCGATCAAAATTGTACAGTCGCTTTCCCCGGTTCCGACCGAACCGGCACCATCAGGCAGGCACTCGGTTCGGCCACTTCCACCAGTTCAAGAGTATGATTTAGAGGAATTTTATGAACCGGAGGAGGAGGAAGAGGAGTATGAGGAAAATGAATGTGGTTTTGAAAGTCTGGATGTGCCTATTGACCCGGACATCTCCCCAGACAGACCTTCAGGAGTGTCTCCTCCTAGACTTTCTGAGTCCCCCTCCCATTTCATATTTTATAAAAAAGTGGCTGAAACCCTCCAGCTTCCTATGGAAGAAGTCGTGGATGACCAGGAGGAGCCTGACTATGTAGAAATTATGGATATCCCAGAGTCTAGGAGGCTGTCTATTCCCTTGCACAAATCTTTTGGGAAACAGACATTTAAGATTTTAAAGACTCCTAACACTATACCTCCTGTGGATAAAATAATGGACAAGAGGTATACATTGTCAGGCTCAGATACAGAGTTCCTTACACAACAATGCAGCCATGTTGGGGTAGTGCAGGCTGCAGCCTGTGATAAGGCAAACATTCCCTTGGCTTCACACCCCGACAAGGACTCCAGGAGGATTGATGCCATGGCAAAGAAACAGTACATGGCAGCATCCGTGGGACTCAGACAGGCCAATTATATGGCCTATACTGCTAGGTATCAAAAATCCAGATGGGACACTGTTATGGCTTTAGCAAAACAGGTCACTGGCCAGCTTGCCAAGGAGCTGGAGCAGGTGGCTGCTGATGGTATTGAGGCATCCAAGGTGCAATTCCATGCTGCAGTGGACTCCAATGATGTGTCATCTAGAGTCATGGCTACATCTGTGGCACTTCGAAGAATGGCTTGGTTCAGATGTACTAGTCTGTCACAGGATACCCAGACTAAGGCCATGGATTTTCCTGTTGTGGGTAACTCTCTGTTTGGGGAGCAGACAGAGAATTACATAAAGAAAATGGACGAATATAGGACCACCTATAGGAGTGCACAGGCCAAGGAAAGGCAGGCCACTCCTCAAAGTTAGCTTCCCAGGGCAGGGACAGGCCTTTCCATAGGCCTTTCTACCAAGCCCAGGCCTCCTCTTCTGCTTATGCCCAGAGGGAGTTCTTTAGAGGGAGAGGCAGACGGGGTACAAGCAGGCCCACTTCCACCACTCAGCCCAAAGCCCCTGCCAAACAGGCACCCTGATGGGGTTGCCAGGGCCGATTCTCAACTACCTGTACAGGGCAGGCTGGCTTACTTTGACCAGGACTGGGAGTCTCTGACATCAGACAAATGGGTCCTGGAAGTAGTAAGCCAGGGACTGGTTCTCAGCTTCAAAAAGTTTCCAAAGATGAGAACCAGATCCTTTCCACCTGCAAATCCCTCAGAGACACTTGCCCTAGAGGCAGAGTCTCTTCCCTCCTAGCTCTCAGAGCTGTGGAAAGGGTTCCACCCCTACACCAGGGCAAAGGGTTGTGCTCCAGGTACTTTCATACCCCCAAAAAGACAGGAGAATGGCGGCCCATCCTGGATCTCAGATACTTAAACAAGCACCTTTTAAAACCAAAATTCACAATGGTGACTCTGGGAATTATTCTACCCTCTCTAAGGCCAGGGTACTGGCTAGTGTCCCTGGACCTCAAGGATGCCTACTTCCATATTCTCATCAGAAGCTCCCATCAAAAGTACCTCAGGTTCGAGCTGCCTTCAGTCATTACCAGTTCAGAGCAATGCCCTTTGGTCTGACCTCTGCTCCAAGGGTATTCACAAAATGCCTGGCAGTGGTAATTGCTTCTCTAAGAAGGCAAAGGATTACCATCTTCCCTTACTTGGATGACTGGCTCATAGTAGGCCAGTTCCCAGACCAAGTCAAGTTACACTTACAGATAACTCAGCAACTGCTCACTTCTTTGGGTTTCCTTCTGAATCTTTCAAAGTCAGTTCTAGAGCCTGTCCAGCTCCTCACCTTCATAGGCACAGAGCTAGACACAGAAAAGGCCAGAGCTTTCCTTCCCCTGGACAGGGCAAGGACCCTTGTCTCTCTGACCTCCTCATTCACCCTGCAGGTGTCTCAACCAGCAAGGCATTTTCTACAGCTCCTGGGGCACATGGCTGCTTCCACAGCAGTAGTGCAAGGAGCAAGATTTCAGATGAGGGACATTCAGTTCCATTTGAGAGCCTTCTGGTCTCAAAGGAAGGACCCTCTGACCAAATTGATCCCAGTGACTCGAACCCTGATCCAGGCCCTACAGTGGTGGCAGGATCAGAACAATCTGAGACAAGGGGTTCCCTTTGTCACTCAGTCTCACTCTTTAATCCTTACTACAGATGCCTCCCTCTTGGGGTGGGGGGGTCACATGGGTGACCTGACCACCCAGGGGTTCTGGTCCCCTCAGGAATCTCTGCTTCACATCAATCTGTTGGAAGTCAGAGCAGTATTCCTAGCACTTCAAACTTTTTCCAAATCCGTTCAGAACAAAGTTATCCAGGTCAGAACAGACAACACCACCACAATGTGGTACATCAACAAGCAAGGAGGCACTTGGTCTACGGCCTTGTGCACAGAAGCAATGAAGTTGTGGTCTCTGGTTTATTCCCTGAACACCTCCCTTACGGCAGTTCACCTTCCAGGCAAGGACAATGTCCTGAAAGATGCTCTCAGCAGGATATCCCAGGGCCATCACGAATGGTCACTGGATCCCCTGGTCTTGGAGGTGATATTTTCCAGATGAGGCACCCCGCAGATAGATTTTTTTGCAGCCCCAGACAATCACCAACTTCCCCTTTTTTGCTGCAGGCCCCCAGTGTTGGGCTCAGTCCCCCTGGATGCCTTAGTTCTCAGTTGGGAAGGGAAGTTCCTGTATGCTTTTCCCCCCTTCCCTCTCCTGTTCAAAGTGCTAGTCAAAATCAGATCTCAACCGTGCAAGATGATCCTGATTGCTCCAGACTGGGCCAGACAGCCCTGGTATCCACTCCTACTGTCCTTATCAGTCCATCTTCCCCTGTGTCTTCCCAGGAATTACAACCTGTTAACCTGTGCTCAGGGGAGGGTTTGGTATCCCAGTCTTAAATCTCTCAATCTCAAGGCCTGGCTCTTGAAGAGTTAGAGTTTGCTGATTTACACCTCTCCCAAGGTGTAATGGATATTCTGAAGGCTTCTAGGAAACCTTCCACCAGGGCTACTTATAATTCCAAATGGAAAAGATTTTCCATATGGTACTCTGGGAAGCATATTTCCCCAGAGTCTGCTGATCTGCCCACAGTCCTTGATTATATGGTCCATTTAAATAGCTTGGGGCTGAAACCAGCTACACTGAAGGTGCATCTGGCAGCTGTTTCTGCTTTTATTTCAGCAGGTAAGCCCGCTTCTCTTTCAGCTCACCCTGTATTCTCCAAGTTTTTCAAGGGATTGCTTCACACCAACCCTCCATTCAGGGGCCCTGCCCCTGCTTGGTTCCTTAATGTTTGCATTGCTCAGCTTATGCAACCCCCTTTTGAGCCTTTGTCTTCAGCAGAGCTTAGATACTTGACTTGGAAAACTGTGTTTCTGGTAGCCATCACTTCTGCCAGACGCATAAGTGAATTACAAGCTTTGTCAGTGGAGCCTGATTTTATCTCCTTTCATAGAGATAAGGTGGTCCTCAGGACTAACAGGAAGTTCTTGCCTAAAGTGGTTTCAAATTTCCACCTTAATCAATCTATGTCTCTTCCTGTTTACTTCACTGACCATTCCTCCTCTGGCGGAGAGGAGGCTGCACAGTTTAGATGTGAAAAGAGCCCTTAGCTACTACATAGAGCGTACCAAGGGTCACAGGTTTGACTCCCTCCAACTATTCCTCACTTATGGTGAGGTTGGTAAAGGGAAACCTGCCACTAAAAGATCCATTGCCAGGTGGATTGTCTCTTGTATCCAATTTTGCTATGAAAAACTGGGTAAGGTTCCACTCTCAGGCCTGAGGGCTCACTCTACCAGAGGTACAGCTGCTTCCCCTGGCTGCTGCCAGGGACATCCCTATTCTAGAGATATGTCAAGCAGCTACCTGGAAAACAGTTCACACTTTTACCAAGCATTACTCCCTGGATATCCAGGCTAGGAGTGATGCTCGGTTTGGCACAGCTGTGCTTCAGAGCCTATTCCTAAGTAGGTTCTGTCCCTCCTCCATGGAGATACTGCTTTGTAGTCTGCTACTGTCAGAATACAGCAAGACTTCATGTTGTTTGAAGAAAAAATTACTCACCTTAGTAATGTTGTTTCTTCTAATGGAGTCTTGCTGTATTCTGACCTCCCCCCTGCCTGCCCCTCTCAGAACCTCTGTCTTTGGGATGTGGGTGGGCAGTGGCAGTGTTGGCACTCAGTAGGTGCCCACCTTGTTGTTTTCCCCCCTTTTCTTGGGTGAGTGGGTGTTATGTTTTTCATTGTTGGGTCTCCTGACTTGAGTCTTTATTTTGGGACCAAAAATTTATTTTATGTTTAGTAGCCAGTTGGCTAGTGTAGGTTTACAGCTTCCACACAGGACCTTAGTGAGTTTAGCTCGTAAAGATCTGACGGTTTGAGTTTAAACAGCAACAGACAGAGTCTCAACCGAGCTCGAGCTCAGCATTCCATGCCTGGCATGGAAAGTTAACTCTTTCATCTCCGGGGCAGTTCGAAGGTTGGGACTCACTGCTACTGTCAGAATACAGCAAGACTCCATTAGAAGAAACAACATTACTGAGATGAGTAATTTTTTCTTTTTGCTCCCGGCTAAGTTAGCCCACTGGGCAGTGCTAATTTAGCTCCAGGGCAAAGTTTTGAATATCTAGCCCTATGTCTGCAATAACTAAACAAGAGCTGACTTGTTCCTGCAAGGCTGGACTGGTTATGTAGCACGAGTTGATTATGACATGCCCATAGCCACAGAAAGAACACATTCAGTTCATTGTTTATTGAGGTAATTGTTTATATACCTGCTGTTATAAGAGCAATCATTCTGGCATCTGTCAACTCGTGTCTATGTGGACATACATACACCATTTCCTGCACTTGCAGACTGGGTCTGTATATGCTGAAGGGGCTAGTAAGGAAAGAGCTGAAGCAGCAGGTATACTGTACCCACATACAGTACATACCTTCATACAGTTTTAAGGAGGAGCATACCTCACTACTTTTCCTCGATTTGGGGGGACATCCCTCATTATACTCCTCACAATTGCTCTGTCCCTTGTCTATCCCTCATGGAAAAAGTGCTGCTCTCACAGAGTACTGTAGGTGCTGTAAACTTAGACTTATAAGCAGAAATTCGTGGCACTGTGACACTAAGGCAAAACTTAACATTAACAGTAAAGGCACAAGTTTCCAGTGTGTGGCACTTGTATCTCCATGTTTCATGATTTTTCCCACATTCTGAATGCCAATATCCCTCATTTTTTCCACATTTTGAGTGTCGGTGCCCCACATTTCAGTTACACTAGGGTAAGAGGTAAGGGAGAAACCATGGGTTCATTAAATTAATACTTCTAGCTCAGTGGGGACATCTCAGTGTAACCAGATCACCCTTTTTTCTTCAGTGTACTAGTTGTGCCTGAGCTTGAGGTCGATACAGTATTGGCTGACACCACCTACTCCACAAGTCTGTTACGAGTGTTCGCCACTCATTCTCTGAAGTACTGTAATTCTTCTTGACATGAATGAATTGTCCTTTCAATGCTTTTGAGTGTCTCCTTGTTCCTTCAACCTTGTGCATCCTGCAGAGCTGCACTTGGCCAGGTGGTGTTATCACTTTTAAATACTTGACTACTGCAGTCATGTCTGCCTTGGATCTTCTCTTTCCATGGAGAATAGTCCCACTCATAGCCCATGTTTTCCATGTGGTAAACCATTTTGGTTGATCTTCTCTTTACCTTGAATGCAGTTATAGATAAAGATGGTTCGGTGGATCTACCATCTATTCGATAGTGAGACTGGCACCAGACCACTAGAGAGGTCATAGTGGTGTGTTGCCCTGTCACAGACAAGCAGAAACCTGCAGATGTTGTTGTATACCACTGTTACCCTCTGCAGCATTATGTTGTTTTCCACTTTATACACCTCATCTGCATATTTAAGGGACAGAAACAGAGCTTGTCCTAATAGTAATTTTCTTGTCTCAAGACTGAAACAATGCTTGTGCCTATACAGGATTCCTTTTTAGTACTTAATTACCTTATGCAGTATTTGCAGAAACCTGCGACAGCAAGGAAGATATTGGGAACACTGAACATGAAAATGATGAATTTTGCAATTTTTGTGATGCAACTGTAGTAGCCAGTGGACTATGATCATACAGCTACTGTAAGAGGGAACTAATTTATTTCATCTGAATGTAAACCAGCAATCTCAATATGTTACTTAAAATATTTTTTTGTAAAATTTATTATTGATAATACAATTATCAATAAATATTATAAATTACTGTTAATTGCAAACCTTGTCAATATAATTTTTGCATGTTATCCTTGCTTTCCATGCTTTTGTTTAAAAAAAATAAGTGTCTAGCCCTAATAATTCTAAAGTTAACTCTTTCTAAAGATAATTTCTTAGAAAAGGGCTATCTTTGGAACTGTTATTGCTAGAAACAGTGATACATATTTGAAAGTATTAATATTTCTAATTATCAATATGTAGAAACTGTATTGATATTACTGTAACTATTCTAACTTGGCTCCCAGCTTTCATTAAAAAATAGTAATGTTGGATCTGAGATGGCCACTTCGATAGCTGAGATGCTCCATCCTTGTGCAATGGATGTATTCAGCCTACTGAAGTTTCTTTTTGTGGAGCTAAATGTTTTCTACATTAATCGTACCTGTGATGTTGAAATCTGTGCACAAGGTTAAGGAGATTTTGGACCTCTACTTTCCTGAATGCCGAAGATGCCAAGACACACACTCGTCGGGTTTACCTTGCATATTCTCCTCTGTCCAGCTACTAAATTCACTGCTGACTCTTACTCCAAAAAATGCCTCAGCTGAAGACATCCTGACATTACCAGAGTGCAGCACAAAAAGCAATAGGTTAATGAGATTGTGGGATAATCTGGTAGGGTGTCACCCAATAACAGAGTACTTGAATATGCAGGGTGGGGTTCCAAAATAAAATGAAAGTGGAGAGCACTGCTGTTTCTTTTGCTGTCAATCAGGGACTGGAGTCAAGACTTTCTGGGACTCATTCCAATTTTCTGCTGGACACTACACATACCTGCACCTCTTTCAACCAGAGTTCTAATATGAATGTGAACACAAATGGCAATATGCCTGCTGCTAAGACATCTAAAAAGGTAGATAATATTGGAGTATCTAGCAACCTGGCTGACCCACTGAGTAATAATAGCTGTACATCTGTCCCTGCTTCTGTCTGTAGTTCTATTTCTGATCCTACAGTAGCTGTGGCAAGCCCTGCTTCACAGACAATCACAGTACCAGCTGACAGGAGCAGCAATTATGGTGAGGCAGTTAGAATAATGGCATCAGTTGCCCCTGATGTGACAAATTCACAAATGGATTTTTCAACATTTACCAGTCTTTTGAATAATTTTCAGAAAGATATTAAATATGACCTGATTGCTGCTCTAGCCGTGATCCAGAATTCTGTTAGTGCCCTAACAACTTTCATTGATCTCATTAGAAATAAACTTGAAAATCTGACTACTCGTGCCACAGAATTAGAGAGCAGAGTCAGTAACCTGGAAGATGCAGCTGTATCCCTGCTCCCTATTGTGACTTGACATACACACGAGCTTACCACCCTGATGCAAAATATAAATGATCAGGTGGATAGGTCCCATGGGCACAGCCAAAACTAGTAGGGATTTAAAAAGGGGTAGAAGGTTTAGATTACCCACTTCAGTTTTTGGGAGGTCATTACTCTTGCAATGGGAAGGAAATTTCCAGAGCAAAAGACCTCCCTAGGCTGAGCGCACAGAGGCAAGGGCTGCAAGCCCCAAGTAGACATTGCTTCTACACCTAGGACAATTAAGCAATAAGCCATGAGAGGGTGTGGGTTATCAGGGGATTTACCAAAGCTGGAGTGGTTTGCCCATGAGGCGTAGCCAAGTGGGTAAATCCTCGCCAGCCATGGTAAATCCCCCAATAACCCACATCCTTTGAGTGGCTCATTGTGATTATACCAAGGTTCATTTTTTTTACTATGATAAAATGCAACTTTTAAAGAGATCACTTTGTTTTTTTATTTTTATTGTATTTATTCCTATGCTGCAGATGATTAGGATTATATACTCATCAACAGCTGTTGGTTATCAGAGGATTTACACCAGTGGTAAACTACCAGTCTGACAATTTCATTGGCTGTTCACTTATGTCCACGGTATAATTTTCATTAAGCTTCATAAGTCCCAGGAAAAGGAAGCCATTTTTTAGAAGAGCTCACTTGCAAAGAAGTTTGACATATAAAGGAATTAAATTCAGTGTTTACCCTGAGTATTGTGTGGATACAGTTGCTAAGCAGAAATCTTTCAACCTGGTTAAAGTAAAACTCTATGCAAAAGGAGTGAAATTCTCCATGATACCTTCTGCAAGAATCCAATTTGAGATGAATGACAGACCAAAAATCTACACCAAGCCAGAGGATGCACTACACACAGTAAACATGTATTTTGCCTCCCCTTTAGCTCTTGATCCACTGAACTTGCCATGTATGATCTGCTAGCTAAGCAATCCAAACTAACAAACTTGACTGATACTAAGGGGAATCACCCAGACCCTTGGCAAATTGCATTAAGTAATCCTTTGCTGCCACCTCAGCTGCCAGCCCTACTACCAACAGATGTGAATTCACACCATACTCCTTGTACAGGAAGGGTAGAAGCTGGGACAGATAACTAATTGCTCTTTATTTAACCTCAACAAACTCACCTAAAAAGGTCCATGGAGGTGACCAAAGGTGTCAGAAAAGGACAACTACTGGATGAACTTTGGAGGGATATATTTCTAGTGCATCCTTCATCGGAATACCTCAACTTTAGTTTGTCATTATGAATTATTAATGATTCTCACTCACTTTTTTCGCTGTTTGCCTTTTCATACTGGTTTACACGATATCACTCCAGACTCAACTTGTTTAAGAATTTCACAATTTGGCAGCTTACCAGAAAGGCAAACCTGTGCTGGGCATCTTTGGCATCAAGGTCTCTGAGAGGCAGATCAAAGATGGCTAACACGCTGGCTGGCTGAGAGTACAGTCTCTGAGGTGGGGAGGAAACAAAAAAAGAGAGAGAAAGCACTCAGCTTTTACTCAGGATGGCATTTGTTCTCCTCAAAGCAAACAGCTTTGCTAACAAGATGTAAAACGGTAAGAAGGTAAGTCACCTTTTAAATACTATTTCCTGTTCTGTGTCTGTCACTGCTCTGAAACACTAGCCAAACTCAAAAAAAGAAGGCAGCAGTTCACCTATTTGTCTGGCATGTTAAAAAAATTGCATCAGGCACTGGAAGCAAAAGCCTTAGTTAAGAGTGATAGAAAAGACTCTAAAAAGCATACTCAGCAAGACAGAAGAAATGTTAGAAATTTTAAGCTTGGCATTTTCTAAACCCAGTGTCACTCCCCTTACATTTTTTTTTAAATCTGCCTCAGACATAGCTGCAACTTCACACATTCTTAGCTTACCAGCAATATTGCAAGAGGCATTAGATTTCCACTTGTGATGCTGGCAACCTGGGTTCAGGAGCAGACTCGAGTCGCTGGAGGGCTAGCCAGAGGAGAAGAATGGAGCATCCCATGACTGCTCACCTTCTCTGGGGAAGGGAGGGGACCAAAACCCGCAGCTTGTTTGACTCTGAGTGGAGGCTTGGGGCCTATGACAAGTCCTGCAGTTGCAGGAGGGGCAGATCACGACGTGTAATGGGCATCGGCACATAGCGTCATGACATTAAGGGTTCACACCACACATTGGGAGTAACAGAGGTAAAATAGCCTACCATCGCTGGGGAGATGGAGTTCCAGAGATGTGCCCTCAATGTGCCTTCACCCGCCTGATGGCCCTGGACCAACAAAATGTAAGTTGCGTGGTGCTCTGAGACCCCATCTTGTCCCCACTTGGAGGGTAAGCCATGGCTCCATGTGGATCTGGAGGTTGATCGGGTAGGGTGAGAGGCAGAGGGATGTCTGCCTTGGATATCCTGATGGGTCAGGGATGGCAGGCTGGGAAGGAGGAGAAATAGTAATTTAAAAAACATTGCAAGAGGCGGAATTGCAAGGTATAGACTCCTTGGAGAATCATGGAGTGGGCAGAGGGCAGGCTGAAGCAGAACTGCTGCAGGAACAAAGTTCAATACAAACCCCAGTACAAACATGGACGCACGCTCAAAGTAAGAAAGTTAGCACCCTGACAGTTCTAACGCAGGCAAAACTGATTGATTTAGATCCAAGTACTGGAGCCAGAAGACCCACTAGTAAACCAGGACCAACTTTGCTCTTTGTGGTCTCTGATATTCTGTTACTGTTGCACACTGGCACAGCAAATTTAGAAATGGGGGAGGCCACTCTCTCCATAGTTCCTGGGATAATAGTAAGTCCTGTACAAGGCATTACAGTCACACAGCACATGAATTGTCCCAAGACTAAAAACAAAAACAACAAAAAAAAAACAAATTGCAAGTTTTAGCATTGCAGACATGTATTGAGAAGCCAAAAGTTCTGGGCCAAAGTGTGGAAACTGCAGCTCTGGATTCAAACATTAATAAGGAGTCAAAGCAAACCCATTTAAAAGAACTAGAAATACTTGTGATCTTGGGCCCGCTGCAATATGTGGTAGAGAACAGGGACCATAGCAGCAGTAAGAATACCACAGCACTCTCGGTCACTCTGAACTCAGGTCCCCTTGAACAAAGGGATAAAGGTAGAGTATAAAGTCATAAAGATAAAAGCGGTAACTCTCATAGAGAGTCTTTTTCAGCACAAAATAAGTACTCTATAGAGAAGCAAATAGAAGTGATGCAAAAAATAAATCAAGCAGATCCACACCTATCTATAGAGCTTATGTCAGAAAGTGACACTACCAGACACTGTGTGATAGAAGATAATTCTATTAATATGAACAGTTCTGCCAGGGAAGGAGGATTGAGCACAAGTTTACAGATAGAGGGAGAAAAATTGCAGCAACCACTAGATGGCAGCTGCACTACAGATATTAAAAATGCTCTCATAAAGGATGTTAGACAATGTTTCGTTAATATTAACACAATGATCACAGCATTAACAGAGAGTCTCAGAAATAACAAAGAAAGTCAATGCACTTTCAATAAAACAACTGAGTTAGAGAACAGAATAAGTCTTGCTGAAGGCAACATAACTCCTCCACAAAAGTTTATAAATACCCAAGTACAAGAACTGGAGGTGTTAAAACAAAAGGTGGAAGAGATGGAAACTAGATATCAAAGAGATAACTTAAAACTTGGCAGAGTCCCCGAAGAAATGGAAGGGACACAGCCCGTGTAATTTTTGGAAAAAACTCTTAGCAGATGCCTTTGGGAAAGCATAATCAGAACAAAAATGGAGTTCGATAAAGCTCATAGAGGAGTGAATAATTCCAGCTATTGGGGAATCAGCCTAGATTTGTATTTATTAAACTGCACCACTTCCAGGACAAGAAAGTACTAATGAGAAAGGCAAGACTGGAGAAGGGTCTACACATTGCTGGTATCACCATACAGATGCATCCTGACTTCCCCCTTGAAGTCCTTGGAAAGAGAAAAGCTTTTGCTGCTATAAAGGCTATATTGAACCAACACAGTATTAGCTATACCATGATACCACTTGTGAGACTAAATGTGTGCTTACAAGAAAGACTCAGAATCTTTATATCTCCTACCGCAGCCGAGAGAGTTGTAAGAGCAGTCTTGATTAATGATCCGGGGGGCCTTATCAGTCTTGGGTAACCCCTGAATTTGAGAAAACATATCAAGTTTCTGTGGCACTGATGACCTGTGAAAAATTTAATTTGATGTAAGAAAATGCCCTTAAGAATTATAATATGCTATAGCTTTATAGCAGGAAATAATAAAATAGTGTAATAAAAAGATCTTCACCTCCACGTTTACAATTGTTATTAATAACTATGGGGTGGAGAAAAAAAGTAGCAGCACATGGCAGAATTTATGATGTCACTCCCTAAACCTTAGCGTAAGTACAGTATACCTCATGGTCTACTGGCTTAAGCATCGGGTACCAGACATAAGGTACTAGATGATTATTGTTCATCTAGAACAAGTAAGGGGGAGAGGGAAGGCTATAGAGAGGGAGACAATTTGATTTATTGTTGATTTTCACTTCTTAATCTCATCCCTCTAGGCCTTCAGTGGGGGATTAACAGGGCAGGGGAGGGGGAGGAGTACGGGGTTAATTTACATAGCATAGAAGAAGAACAGGAAGGAATCAGAATTCTGTTATTTACTTTGGAATTTAAATTGGAAGTTATAAAGATTAAACAAAAACAATACTCTGGCATGGATTATTAAGTACTAGATATACTAAACAACTGAATTATATTAAAATGACAAATTTAAAGTTGATGACATGGAATGTAAAGAGGGGCCAAAGATTGCATAAAAATCAGGAAAATAATCAATGTAAATGAAAATCTGTAGCTATTCTTTTATTACGAGAAACACACTTCTCAGCAAATGACTTTAGATATTTTAAAACGTTATTTCGAGCAAAGGGGACATGCTCTACATTTACAACTACAGCTAGAGGCAGAGCAATATTTATTAGGAATTTTTCTAACTTTTTAATTCCAGATCAGTATTCTGACACTGCAGGTAGATACTCCATAATAAGGATAAAACAAAATTTACTAGAATTTACAATTGCTAGCATATATGCACCCAATGAAGATAATCCTAATTTTTTCCTAAAACTTTTTATGGATATTACCCAATTTCCAGTTCCATATATAACAGCAGGGGACTCTAACACTAAAGCATTTGGATAGAAACCCAGGCACTACAAGAAAAGAAAAAAACAGACAAAAAGCTGTCTCAGTAATATTAAACTATATGGAGGATCTTAATTTAATAGAACCTTTTAAGCATATTCATAAAAAAAGAAGTATATTATTTTTATTCAAATTCACATAAATCCCACTCTCAGATTGATTTTTGTTTAGTTTCAAACAACTTACTTCAAGACATTTACAAGGCAGTTATAGTGGGGAGTTGCAGTAAGTAGGCTGTTGGTTAACTAGAATCTGCAGCTTATCCAGTAGGTAGGGAAATGGGCAGACTGGGTGGGCCAAGTGATCCTTATCTGCCGTCAAAGTCAAAGTTTATGACATAATGGATATTAAATATAGTCTGATATGCATTTCAGAACACTCCTCTGTTATGATTACTCCTCAAAAGGCTGCTGCAACTACAAAGGACAGAGTGTAAAAATTTGATCAAAAAGTATCAGGTGATAAGATTTTTACTAATCTAATAAAAAAAGAAATAAAGGAATTTGGAAAAAATAATGCAACTCAAGAAGTTTTGCTAAATATGATTGGGGATGCATTAAAAGTGTATATAAGAGGTATATGCATTTGATATACATGAGTTAGCTTTAGCAGAATCCAATTTTAATGTCTCCGAGGCTGAAAAAAGTTTAGCAAAAATCTTATTATTAAAAAAATGATTTAACCAAAATATTGAATCATGCGCAAGAGGGGCAACGATGAAGGCATGGGCAAAATACCACATCTTTGGGGGAAAACCAGACCAATTGCTTTCCTTCCAACTCAAATGTGAAAAAGCCAATAATACAATTAACCTTAAAAAGATGAACATGGAGTATGTTCACATGAACCAAGGACTATTAATAAAATATTTACAAAATTCTATAAACTTTAGACCCCAGAAGAAAATTTCAGTATAGAGAATATGCATGCCTTCCTTTCCATTGTTGAATTAAAACAACTTGATGAGGAAGAAAGGACCAGCATGGATCTTGAGTTTAATGAAAATAAAATAATAGACTCTGTCTTGGAGTTGGCCAACGGTAAATCCTCTGGCACAGATGGCTCTGATGTAGAATTTTTAAACACTTTAAAGATTAACTATCTCAGTTTTACTGAAGTTATTCAACATATTTCTAAAAGAAAATAAACTACCTTCTAAATTCGATGATGTCATAATATTATTGACATATAACCCACTAAATATAGTGGTTCCTATAGATGAATATCATTGTTAAATACAGATTATAAAATATTTATAAAGATTTTAGCCAAAAGGCTCACAAAAGTTATACATAAACTCATTCATCCGGACCAGACTGTCTTCATTGAGGGTAGAAGACTTGCTGATAATATAAGAAAAACCCTAAACCTGATGGAATCTACCACCTCAAAAAAAAACAAAAAAACACAGCTTTAGTTGCTTTGGATGCAGAAAAAGCATTCAATAGGGTCAGTTGGGATTTTCTGTTTGTAGTGTTGGAAAAGTTTGGTTTTGGAGAAAAATTAAAAAAATTGATTAGATTAATTTGCACACACCCTAAAGCACAAATTCGAACAAATGATCAGTTATCCTCCAATATTAAACGTCAAAGAGGAACAAAACAGGGATGTCCTTTATCTCCTCTCCTGTTTGTTGTTTTCATGGAACCATTTGCCCAAGCTAAGAGAAAGTAAAGAAAGAGGTGATAGAAAAATTCATGGAACACAGCATACGATATCTTTACATGCAGATTATGTTCAAATATACCTAAATGATGCTTTGGTCTCTATAAACCCATTATTTCATTTCATTTTTGCTCATTTCATTTTATTAGGGTTATAACCATTGAGGAAAGCTCATTTAAAATGGTGGCCCTTCATGCACAACATTCATACAATTAAACAAAATGTTTACAATTGCATAGTTAATACAATCATAAATACAAAGGAAAACCGAATAGTCAGCCATGTGAGTAGCCACAACAGCATTTTTCCTGTGCTAAATAAGAATCCAAAAACCATGGTTTTGCTGCCTTTGTTGATAAAGGTTTAGAGTCAAGAAATCAGAATTTATGTGGCAATTGATTTCAGTAAAAAGGGAACATTTGACTGTAAAAGTGCATTGACTCTTGTGTTTTGGTTATGGGTACTGTTAACTGTTAATTCCCAGAAAACAGAATTTCTTAAAGATGAATTTACCTTCCTCTCATGTAGTTTAATTTTTAAATAATCAGGGACCTTTCTCAGGACACTTATATGCTAACACAAATTTGTGCAAATGTCATCTATTTGCAAGGGAAGCCACCCCAACTGTCTATACAGGACACAGTGATGTATCTCTTTGGGGCACCTCAAAAATTATTGTTTGCTCTGCTGTCAGAATTCTGAGCAGCATCATGATATAGGTTTAATAAGACTAAAACAAAAAAAATGATCAATTCATAATGGCTGTCCCACCGGTGTAGTGGCAAGGCGTCCATCTGCGACCCTGCCTCGCCGGGTTTGGGAATGGACCTAGTGAGTCGGAGGACTGGGTGGGGGGAGGAGGATGGAACATCTAAGGGATTGCTCTCCTTCTCTTGGGATGAGGGTGCGTGATTGTCCGGCACATGACTGACCCCTGGCAGAAGCCAGGAGGAGGTAGCTGCTGGTGCTGATTCAGTGGGGAGGTGTGCCAGATGCTAATGCTTTGGTGTCACTGCATCATTGTATGCCACATCTCCCATCTGGATTACAGCATGCACAAAATGCCAGCCCCCATCAACGACACCTTGCTTCACTGTCAGCTCTGCTCTGCCTTGCCGTGGCTCTTGGTTGATGACCGAGCCTTGTGAATTCCATCGTGGGGTGACTCGACCCAGTGGCCCTGCCCTGGGGGGGAGTAAGCTAGGGTTTACCCTGTTAAAATGCCATTGTGGGTGCCTGCTTGGTGGCCCTGCCCTTGGAGGGTAAGCCTGGTAAGGTCACCACTGAGGCAAGTCCCGGAGGGTTGATTGTGGGACAGATGTGATGCTTCTTGGGAGGGGCTCCGGCACAAAAAAAAAAGAAATATTACCAATTCATAAGGAATTCCCTACTCAAGACCTCAAGTTTATTATAAATATCCCAACTAATAATTAATTTAGATATTTAAGAGTTATTATTTCTCAAGCTAGAAAATCGTTACTTAAATTAAATTATGAGCCTCTATCTTTAAAGATCTATATAGATGGCTGTTGCTATTGTTAGCACTCATAGGCAGAAAAAACATACTTAAAATGAATGTCCTTCTAAGATTATTATTTTTGTTTCAAACATTTTCTTTATGGATCTCAAGGACAACTTTTAATCAACTGGAAATCAAAGTAAAGACATTTATCTGGCAGAACAAGAAACCAAGACTTTCTTTTCAAGGATTAATTGTACCGGATGTCACGTGCATGCCTACGCAAAAATGGCTGCTTAATCCAGCAGCTCTCGACTACTAAGAAGAGTCTCCAACCTTCCAGAGTTTTTGCAGCATCCTTTGGATTTGGACAGACCAAGGCATTTAACGGAGATATATGGCTGCTGCCTTCGATCCACTTTTGGGACACCAACGCTATCAGGGAAGTGGGGGAAATCAACTGAAACCTCCCCTCCAGCAGTTGTGCTCCCTGCAGCAAAGATGGCATCTACCGCTGGGTCCCACTCTTCACCAACAGATGAACACCCATTGATCTTTCCAACAAACTTGTTGGAACAGATGGCATCAAGCACTGAGCAGATCAAAACTACTACTACGGACATGCAATCTACTTTAAATGTTTTAGCCGGGAGGATGACTGCTATAGAAAATCACATGATAGAGGTCACGGAGACCCAAAATGATCATTCCTCACATCTAAATGCTGCAGAAGCTCAAATCAGTTGGCTTACTCTAAACTAGAGAATCTGGAAGTACGAGGATGCCGGAATAATCTCAGGATTTTGGGGCTGAATGAGGAACTTGAAGGGAAAGACCCAGTGCAATTTCTTCAAAGCAGCCTCCCCATTTGGCTCCATCTTGACAGCAATGAATATGATTTTGAAATAGGCAGGACCCACTGCATTTAAACAGGCAGAAACACACCAAAATCAGTTAAACTGTGGCCCTTGATCTTTCATCTCTTGCAGTTTCAAGATAAGGAATTGATCCTACATGCAGTCAGGGAGATTCAAAATATCATGGTAGCAGATCAACGCATCTCATTCTACCCAGATTATCCTTCCAGCATCCTACAAAAGTGACAGGCATTTGATAAATTAAAACAGGGTCTATCAAACAGAAACATAAAATACTCTTTGCTTTATCCAGCCACCCTGTCTGTTCTGTTCCAAGGGAAGCTGCTCACCTTCCAGACACCAGATAAAGCTGATGTGTTTTTCCAGGCTAGACTTGGTCCATCACATAGCTTATGCACCAGAGCTCTTGGCAGAAGAAATGGAACAAGGCTCTGCAACACCTGTGCCTCATTTGGCACTGCCAGAACATGGATCCAGCTTTTCTTCGCCATCTGTGAGTATGGTTGTGGGGGAGGGCGACAGCGACATCTAGAACTTTTCCTACTTCTTAACTGTTTTGGTTTTTTTTTGTTTATTCTTTTTCCTGCATCGGCCGCCTATTACTCGGCCCTTGCTGCATACCACTTTTTAATTGCTCCTTGCCCCACTGATACCTCCTGAACTTACCCCTCCAGGGTGGGGCCGATGCCTGAGTCCAGCCTGTCTCCAACTGGAAAAGTGCCAGCGACGACTGGCATTGCCTCCCTGGCTTCCCCCTGGGGTGGGGTTCAGGGCTCGGATGGCGCACCGGGGCCATGATTGGTCAGTGGGGGAATGGAGCCATGAAGGCCGTGGTGCCAGGCACATGTCATTCATGGCAGCTAACGTGATTTTTTCCTGTACTGCTCCAGGGGCGGGGATGTGCGGTGATGTCCTGTGTCCACCCCGCCCCTCTTCGAATTAGGTGCCGGCGCTTGAATATCCCCCCAGCCTCTGCCAGGAGTCATACTCATGCCAGATGTGCACCTGACCCTCCCCTCTGGAGAAGGAGAGCAGCCCTGGGGGCACTCGATCCTTCTCCCCTGGCTGGCCCTCTGGCTCCCCAGGTCCATTCCCAAACCAGGTTACCAGCATTGCAAGTGGAAATTCAACTGCTGTGCCTATGGGCCAGCCCCTTGACTTTTGGTGTGATATGCTAGCTGTGTGTAATGGCCTCTACCCTGCAGTCCAGATCTATGACACCATGTTGGCCTTAATTCTACCCTGTGTCATTGGGTATTGCACGGTCTGTGAGCCTAGCAGTTGATAGCATGGACATGGTACTTTATTCTAACCCCCCTATTGCTTCAGGTGGATAGTTATGCAAGGCTGGATTTTCTACAACCCCAGTGAGATCTGTTTTTGTTCATTCTGCTTAAGTGGGCCCCAATGCAGAGCCCAGATCAGCCTGCCAGGAATGGCACAATACAAACTGCCTAATTATCATGTTGCACCTGTTCTGCAGTTTCTCTGTTAAAGTTCATAATGTAATAATCATCACATGTGGCTTCGTTGAGCACCTTTAGCTTTGGGGGTTCTTGCTACTCTCCTCTTATCCCATCCTTCTCCCCCTCATGTATTTCAAGGGGCCTTATCCTCCACTACCTTTCCACTCACTCCTTCTTACCCCTGGTAATCAGGTTCTCCAGAGACATTTAATAGACTGAATTATTTGTTAAATCTTTCCTTGAACTTTGAGTTTCATGCATTATCGTGAGTGTGCTGTTTTCTGTTCAGTAATTTACACCATTGGGGGCAGCAATGATTAGTAACTCCCTATCAATCTTCCCATCCCCCAGATTGGTGAAAAATACCAATATAGCCTCATACTTGACACATGCAATTTTGTACAGGAGTAGTTCTTTATATTTCTGGTCCCCAGGAAGTGGTGTTTTCTGCCAGACCAGCATTACTTCACTAACAAGCTTCCCTGAGGTTTACCAAGTATTTGTGACTGTCTAAAGAATTTTGAATCACTGGCCATCCCCTATATTAAGGTTGGGGCCGCTTGGTGGTCTGAGCATACCATTTGGCTGTTTTCTCCAGGTTCTATGCTAGCGAGGGCTTAATAGCCTCCTTTTGGTCTACAACCAGTTTGCCTTGACTGGCTAGACTCGCTTCTTTAGAGTGTTTGTGTTTTAGTTCATATTCTATTCATTTGCTTCATCATTTTTAAAAGTTCTAACGGGATGGACATCCCAGCTAGTTAACTACTGTATTCTAAACTTACGGTGTTATATATGTATAATTTGTTTGCCTGTATATTCTGTTGGTGGGTGTTGGTTGTGGGGGTGGGGCTTGAAGGGGGGCAGAGGGGCTGGGGTTGGGAATGGACAACCCACAGATCACTATTTTTGCCATCTACATCTGTGACAATGGCTTCCTATGATTTCTTAAAGATCATTTCATGGAATGTTAAGGGCCTTAATAATCTCATTAAAAGAGAAAAGAATCTTACTTAAGCTTAGGAATCTGCAATGTGACATGGCTCTTTTACAAGAGACCCACCTCACAAATGACGTGGTTTAGCATTTGAAATGTGCATGCAAAGGGGCTATATATGCAAGTTTGTACTCTTCTAAACAGAGAAGTGTGGCCATACTAAGTAAAAAAGGCTTTCAGATGGAGATGCATGAATCTTCTGCGGATGCAGAGGGAAGGTTTATTATTGTGAAAGTCTCATTCCAAGGTGAACCAGTTGTTTTAGGAAGTATATATATGCACTCAACTCACCCGAGACTTCTTTTTTTGAAACGGTCCTACAGACCCTTTCCAGCTGCCTTGGGAATATTTATATTGGGAGGTGAAATTAACCTAGCACTTGATTCTGCCCTGGACAGGAAAGGCCTGGGAGGGAAACTTTAAGCAAATTGTAGCCACACATTTTTCAGCCACCGATCGTGCAGTGGGATTACATGATGTTTGGTGTACAATTCACCACTTGGAGATAGACTTCTCATTCTATTCCCCAGCCCATGATACATATGCCTGTGCTGACATCATTTTTGTCTCCTAAGATTAAATCCCATGCACCTGGAATGTGACCTTGGGTAGTATTTTGGTCTCAGATCACACCCCTGCCATTTTATCACTGACGTGGAGCCATACTAATACTGCCAGGAACAAATGGCGAATGAACACTGCACTTCTACAGCAAGAAAAGTTTAGGGCCTGGGTACAGCAGGAAGTTTTGGACTATTTTTGTGCAATGAGACCTGTGATGCTGATGTATCCATGCAGTGGGAAGCCATGAAAGAAACTGTGTGGGGTAAACTCATTGCATATACTTTCAAGTTTAGGAAGGATAGAGACAGCAATATTTGACAGCTGGAGGGCTCTCTCAAACACCTAGAATATGACCTTATTTAACACCTTGAATTGTGCATGTCCATTAAACCCCAAATAAGAGAGACTAGGGCAAAGCTGGAAGATACCCTTCTATTTTGTGTGGTATATTTCCTGTTCCTGCTTAATCAAACCTATTGAGAAGTGAGTGAGCAACTGGTAAACTATTAACCCATAGGCTGCATACTAGAGAAGTGGAACTCTACATCCCCATTATTCATACAGCAACAGGGCTGGCAATTTCTGATTCTCAGTTTATTCTGAATTCAAGTCTTTCTACTCTAACCTAAATACCTCTGAAGTAACTCCCTCATCTGCAGAACTATACCACTTTTATGCAGATACTATCCTTCCTCAGATACCCTTATACTTGTTTGACCCCCTTATTTTACCCTTCTCCACACAAGAGGTTTGAGAAGCTATTTTGTCCATGTCAGCAGGTAAGTGTCCGGACTGGATGAGTACCCAGTTGATTCCTATCAGGCGCTGGTGAATATTCAGGTTCCCAAGCTAGCACCAGTATATAACATATCCCAGGACAAAAGCACCTTCCCCCTTTCTTTGCACCATGCTCTAATAACATTACTCCCTAGGAAGGAGAAATATAGTGTCCTGTATTCCCAATAGCTACCAATTTCACTAATCAATGTGGATGCTAACATTTATGCCAAGCTACTGGCCAAATTCATGGAATAAATTATTCCAACCATCATTCACTATGATGAAGTAGGTTTTTGTACTGGGTAGATTGTGAGCTGACAAAACCAGATACATTTTAGATCTACTATGGGAGACTCCATCTTCTACAGACCCCACTGCCATCCTATCATTAGATGCTGAAAAGGCCTTTGACAGGGTGGAGTGGGCTTATATCCTTGACACAATGTCTTGTTTTGGTCTTCCATCTCAATTCATTGACATGGTTAAACTTCTCTATGCCACCCCTATGGCTCAAGTACTCACCAACTCTGTGTTATCTAAGCCCTTCTGTCTATTTTGAGGAACACATCAAGGCTGCCCCCTCACCCTTTCCTTTCCTTTTAGCGTCTGACCTGTTAGCCACGAAACTAAGAGCTTCTCAATCCATTCCTGACATTCCACTTGTGGGGATCCATCAGAAAATGTCTCTATTTGCAGATGATTTCTCCCTATTTATAATTGATTCAGTGAGATCCCTTCCTGCATTGAGTACTGTCATTCAGGCATATTCTTAACTGTTGGGCTACAAACTGAGTGGAGCCAAATCTTAAATTTTTCCTGTAACCCCATGTCAAGCGGTAGTTTTCCTCCTACCCATACTAGTGGTCCCCAGCAGGGGTTATCTGTCTGGAAATACTGATAAAAGCATCCATCTCCGAGACTATTTCAGCCAATGTTAGCAGCATGTTAGATAAACTGACTGCCAATATGAATAGTTGGAAGAGTCTCTTACGTTCTACTTGGGACAGGCTGAACACCCTCAAACTTATTGCTTTACCAAAAGTCCAATACACTCTATCCAACCTCCCAGTCTAATTGCCTGCACATTTCTTTAAAGCTTTAACCAAAAAGCTTTCTAGCTTTATCTGGAATGGTAAAGCCCCAAGACTGAGCATGTTGGTTCTTCACAAGCACTTGAGGGACGGGGGATTTGGTCTCCCCAACATGCGCCAACAGCATGAGTTGGTAGTTTTGTACCAGACAGTAACTTGCTTAAACCCCACTAAAGAGGCCTACATACCTTGCTGGATCATACTTGAACAATACCAAGCTGACCTACCCCTGCCAGGTGCTTTAATATCCCCTGAGTGGGCACTTACAGGGAAATCATCCCCATGCCTACACCACACTCATAGAACCTGGCTTAAATTTTCTAAAACAGTGGGATGGTCTCACACTAAATCTAGGTTCCGCCCTTTCTGGCACAACCCACAGCTGATCATAGGGAACTGCCCTATTCATTGGGAGGCATGAGAATGGGCTGCTATACACACCTCTATATATCTATATGATGCAATGACTGGGGTCCTTTATAGCTTCTCTGAACTATCAGCCAAATACCTTCTCCCTAAACGCAACTTCTGGAAATGCCTGCAACTCCGGGACCTTCTTTGGATCAAGGCATCAAGTATACATACAGTATGCTGCCGAAGGCCTCTCCAATGGAGCATTGGCTTACCCACCTAACTTTCACAAAAAATGTCTCGGCAGGACTTAAACACCTAGGTTCCATGGTGCAAGCCCCGAACCCCTCATCTGGTCCATGTGAAGCCTGGGAGCAGGAAATGGGCATTAGCATCTCTCCAGATGAATAGGACTCCATATGGACTAGGTTGTATAAAGCCCTAGGGAAATCCAAGTAAAGATACTATAGTACAAAGTAGCACATCATGCATACAGGACTCCCTACTGGCTTTATCAAGCAGGCTTAATGCATAATAGTGATTGAGGGAGATGCACCTCTCCTCAAGTTATTCTGTACCATATCGTTTGGGCCTGTCCTGAGCTGGAAAACCTTTGGTCTCAAACATGGCATAAATGTGCTCAGATGGTTCCCTTACCTGAGGTTCACAACTTCCGACTAGCTCTGCTTGGCCTACTTCTGTCCTTCCCACAAATCACTACACCACAAACCTTGTGGACAGTGGGGGCCTTAGGCGGTAGCCAAATGTATCCTCCTACGGCACTGGCGAGACTCTGATCCACCAGTCTACAGTGAGTGGGAGAACCTTCTAAAACTCACTGCCCTGTATGAACACCAGGCACATGTGGTTGCTGGAATGCTGAATAACTCTCGGATGATCTGGGACAGCTACATAGACACTATCATAGATCGGAATCCCAATATGCTCCCCCACAGGTGAAAGTCCTACCTCTACTGCAATCACTCAGTAAGCCTGAATATTTACACAAAGCTATAAAAGCTCTTCCACTGAACCTATGGAACCTTAGGAACAAGTACCACAAGATCCACCTACCTTCGAATGCTAGCAAGACTTACCCTACATTTTACTACTTGTCCTTACTGACCACCTTAATAGGGGTTGCTCCTTCTATCCTCAGGATAACTTTCATCCAAGAAGTCAACAACCTGAAATTCCACTCCCTCCTCCCCCCTCCTTACCTTCCCAATAGGATACCCTTACCTTACACTATGTTTGTTACTATCTGCTTAATAGCGTTGGTTATTCACATTTTCCTTTCTTTTTTTTTATTTACTGAAACAGATGGTCAAATATGTAATTACTTTTGAGAGTGGAAGTGAATTTGAGACAAGCTCTTCGATGCCTTATATGCAAGACATAGAAACATACAAACATAGAATTTGATGGCAGATAAGGACTGCTTGGCCCACCCAGTCTGCCCATTTCCCTACCTAATGGATAAGCTGCAGATCTTAGTTAATCAACAGCCTACATCATCCTACCTCTACCCCCTAGAATTGCCTTATGACTGTCCCATGCATTCTTGAATTCCACCACTGTTTTTGACTCCACAGCCTCCTCAGGAAGGCCGTTCCATGCATCCACAACCCTCTCTGTAAAAAAATACTTCCTCACATTACCTCTGAGCTCTCCCCTTCTATCTTCAAATTGTGCCCCTTGTTCTTGCACACCTCTTTTTCTGAAAACTGCTACCCTACTGGACTTTGTTGATTCCCTTGAGGTACTTGAAAGTTTCTATCATGTCCCCCCTCTCCCTCCTTTCCTCGAGGCTATACATATTTAGCTCCTTAGGTCTCTCTTCATATGTTTTCTAGTGCAGACCCTGCACCATTTTAGTTGCCCTCCTCTGGACTGCCTCCGTCCTGTCTATGTCTTTGCAGAGATTGGGTCTCCAGAACTGCATGCAGTACTCCAGATGGGGTGTCACCAGCTGTCTGTACAGAGGGATAACAACTTCCTGTTTTCTACTAGTGATGTCTCTCCCTATGCATCCCAGTATCCCCCCAGCCCTCCTTACTGCCTTCTCACATTGCTTGCCCACCTTTAGATAATCTGATATGATTACCCCCAGGTCCCTTTTCATGTTTGTTGTTGTTAGTATCTCACCCCCCGTTGTGTACTCTTCCCCTAGGTTTTTGTTTCCCAAGTGCATTACTTTGCACTTCTTAGCACTGAATCTATGCTGCCATACATTTGACCATTCTTCCAACCTTGCCAAGTCCCTTCCCATCCTTTCCCCCCCACCTTGTGTATCTGTTGCAGATCTTTGTGTCGCCTGCAAAGAGACATACTTTTCCTTCCAGTCCCTGTGCAACATCGCTTATAAAGACATTAAAGAGGACATAGAATAGCTCTTAACTTAGCAGACACTTCCCAGTGCAGGCGTACTAATCAGAACTTCAGCCAAACATTAACTTAAGTTTTCAATTATAAGAACTTCCACGTATAGCTTATATATTTCTTTACATAGGGTCATCCCTTTCCTCCTTCTTTCATGTTTGCACAGTCCTATGGTACCTAATTATTCAAACATGTCCTCTTGTAATGTGGTTTTTGATGCTTATAGTCTCAAACCCAATTAACATGGTTAAGTATAAAAAACCTTACATCTGTTATCTGTTAGATGTATGACATGGCTGTATTAACTTCACTGATTGTTAAAACTTTTCAATAAATACTTTTGTGGAAAAAATAATTGTACCTTCTTCAAATATAGGCTTGGCACTTCCGAATCTACATTAGTATTATTACTCTGCTCAGATAGAACAAATCAACAGATAGTTTGAGTCTGATGATAAGCCTAGCTGGATTAAAATATCAGTGACAGCATGCCTGTTTAAAGATCTAACAGGAGCTTTATATTTGAACTTGACTAAAACAGTTTAACTCCTTTTTATCTACCACAAAGCTATCAGTTACAATTTGGAAAGGGGCCTATTCCATCATAGGATGGAAGAATGGAACATCACCTTTTCTATACATAAAATACATTAATAGAATCCCAACTACAAAAAAAAAATATTTTATTTGTATTTAGTAAGATAAAGGTATATATCAATTAAAACATCTTTATGAAAATGGACAGCTCATAGAATTCACAAATAAAAAAGAACAGCTTAACCTGGAATGTGGACGTTATTTGACATATCTTCAAATCAGAGACTTTATTAGAAAATGAATAGAGAATCTTTTTGATATCCCACTATTTCCAGAAGAAAAAGTACTTGTTAACAAAACATCAAATACTGGTACTGGTGTTTGAGCCAGATTATGGGCGTGATGGGAGTGCCTCCGGAGTGGGTACAGGATTGTTCCTGAGATCCGCCCCATTGATGGCTTCCCTTAGGGTGTGGGATCTTGATGTTATCCTTGATAACAGACTGACATTCGAAGATCAGGTGTCAACTGTGGTCAAAAGTGTTTTTTATCACTTGAGGAATATCACCAGGTTTAAGCCTCTACTTATGCCCAAAGACCTGCCATCACTGGTGCATGCCTTTGTTACTTCGAGGTTTGACTACTGTAATGCTCTATACTTCAGGGTCCTTCGCTGGCTGCAGCTGGTGCAGAATGCAGTGGCTCGGTTACTGATGAGCCTGTCCAGGTCCAGTCATGTGACTCCAGTCCTGTGAGCTGTGCACTGGCTGCTGGTCAGGTGGAGGGTTATCTTCAAAGTGGGCTTGTTCACCTATAAGGCCCTATATGGGCTGGGCCCTGACTATCTGGCTGATCTCCTCACACCTACTACCTTAGTCCAGTCCCTTCAGTCTGCAACCAGGGGTCTCTTTGATGTTCTCAGGGTCAGGCTTAAGACATCTGGTGACCATGCTTTTAGTGTCACTAGGCTGACCCTGTGGAACACTTTTCCATCTGCTATCAGGGGGGCCAAGACAGTTGAGTCCTTTAAAAAGGGACTAAAGGCATATCTGTTTTCACTGGCTTTCCCTGGCAATGATGCCTGAATGCACCGACCACCCGAGGTTTTATGTATTCTGAGATTTACTGTTTTAAAAATGTATATGTTTATATATGGTTTTATAGAATTTTGCTCTGTTTTTATTTGATCTGTTTCCTGTGTGAGGTACACAGAGCCCTAGGGATTGGGTGCTGTAGAAATAAAATTTGCCTTGCCAAATAAAAAATTAATAGGGAAAAGACACAAAATCTTGGAGGGAAAGAAAGAAGTGTCGTTAGAGAAACTCCATCAAACTTGGCAAAAAGATGTCAGTATAAGGTTACATGAGTTGAGAAGAGCCAGCCCGGTGGCGCTGAGGGTTGAGGTTCTGGATGTCACACCTTGCACCACACTGGTGACCCGGGGTCAGGAGCGACCTCAGGTTGCCAGGGGTTGGCAGGGAAGGGAGAGGATCGAGCATCCAATAGACTGATCTCCTCTCCTCTCCTGGGGAGGGGAGGGGAGGGTTGTCATCCCACTCCTTGGCTGCCCCTAGTGGAGGCCAGAGGGCAGCATCGGAGGTCAGGAGACACGGAAGCATGGAGATGTGATGTGCACATGCCTCCACACATGCACGTTCATGCCACGAGGGGAAGGGGAGTGTACAGGGAGAAAATGGAAAAAAGCAATATGGGAAAAAAAAAAAAGAAAAAAAAATGAGCCGAGAAGGACAAAAATTAAACCAACAGTCTTAGAGATTTCAAAAAACAATAAATTGAAACAAATTCAACTTAATATTTTACACATAGTTTATTACACTTCAGCAAAGATAAATAAATGTAACAACAATATATCGGATAAATGTCCCAGATGCATCAAAGTAGTGGGGTCTTTCCTACATATGTTTATCACATGCCCGTAATTAAAAGATTTTTGAAATAACATTTGTGCAATGATTTGTACAGTGGTGGGATTAGACCTTCCTTTTGATTCAAGCATTCTAGTCTTTGGGGAAACCTTTTTACATTCAGAGGAACAGAACAGAGATAAGATTAAATTTCTAAATCTTGCTTTAACTAACGCAAAAAAAGTTGATACTACAACATTGGAAAGATAAAAACCCACTGCATACTAAGAACTGGTTAAATTTATTGGTAGATTATGTTAATCTGGAAAGAGTCTTTTAGACTCAAGAAGGAGAAAGAATTACAATTTGAATTTATATGGGACCCATCTCTCCTCTATCTAAATCTGCTGTAATAACACTTTTCATTCCATGACTCCCTTAGGTTTCAACATTCATTCTCAGTATTTGCATCTATAATCTACGAACAATGCAACCAGGCTAGAGAGTTAACCCTTTGAAGTTACAAATGATGACTGACTACTGTTTCCCCTAAAGCAAACATAAGGTATCATGCCAATGTCTGATTCCTAAAAAAAAACAAAAACATCATAATTTGATCTTAGCACATGCATGACACATAGTCATATGAATGTCAGAGAACTCATAAAGCATTGTATGATTTCACCCTTTCCTTTTTATTTTAATATATATATAATCTTGAGTTTGAACAATTTTGCTCTCTGCTATTTCCTCTTTAGGGAGAGGAAGAAAAAGAAAAATGAAGAGAGGAATGATGGAAAAATGGGGAAGCAGAAAGACAGGATAAAAGAGGAAGGGAAAGAAGAGAGGGAAAATAAATAAAAAGGAAAGAAGGAAAACATTAATTTAAAACATCATAATTTTTGGCTAATATGTTCTGTTTCTTTTACCTTTTCTTAGTGCATTATTTCTCTAATGAAGGTACCTGTCACCACCTTTAACCACTGATGCATGCAGGGAATGCTCATGTTATTGCTCTATTCATGTTTCATAAGGTATATTGTGCTGGAAATCACTGACACAATCAATACTTTTTTTTTTAAACTCTATTTATTTATCATTTTCAAGTTGCAAAGGTACAAGACATACAGACTGCAATCAACCTTTCCATATGATGGTTACAAAGAATTTCCCATAGGCAGTTTCCTGTAAACAGAGTATTCTATCCTTGGTAATCACAAATGAAATTAAGCCCTCCCACAGTTCATCTGGCCGTCTACATATACAGAGCACCTTTACTTTAAATACTTATTATCTGGATTAAGGTCTCTGCGATGGGGTTGCTTGAATTCAATAAAGACTCTGTCAACTCAAGGGATAAAATCAGGCCTTGCCACTGTCATGTATAAAATCCATCTTCTCCATAAAATTTAAAACTGAGGTAATCTCTTATTCAAAGAGGCTGCCAATGCCTCCATCCTATATATATTTATCATAATTTCCTGCCATTTATCTAAAGTGATAGGAATATGAGACAACCAGTTTTTAGTTATAACCCTTTGAGCTGCTATGAATGCTATTTTCAGAAACTTAATTGTAAAGGGGTCTCTGTATTATTTCTGTAATTCTAGAAATAAAAAGCCAGTGGGTGACAAAGTCAAATCCAGAATGATTATTGTCCTCAGGGCCTGCTGCAAATCTGATAGGAAGAGGGACAGGGCTGGGCAACTCCAAAACATATGTAAATATGTTGCCCTCAATTGGCCACAATTTCTCCAACATTCGGCTGGGCTGCCATTCAAAATTAATCCCATAGCCTTGGGGGATCGGAAGTACCTAATAAAAATTTTCCAGGAAAACTCCTGCCAGCCAATAGCCAAAAGGCCCCAATGTATTTTAGTTTGTGCCCATGTCCATATCTCCCCCGGAATCTGATTTCCCAAATCTTTCTCCCATGCTTTTTTTATGGAACCTGTGTTGTCCTCTCTCCATGCCAGTAGGTCCCTATAAAGGTTGGAAATGATATGTGATCTAATAGGCATCTCCACTAATGCCCTTTTGAGAGTGGAGGCAAGCTGAGGCGGAGATATGGTCCCCCACTTATGTTTCGTGGCCAGGTCTCTCACATAATTCCTAATTTGAAAATACCTAAATCTATCCTGCCACGGGATTTCATATCGATTAACAAGTGTTTCAAAGGATACAGTCTCTCCTCCCTCTATGAAGTGCCATACCGAATGCAGCCCCCTAGTCTCCCACCTCCTAAATCCAGTGTCCCATCTACCAGGTACAAAGGAGTCTAAATGTGGAATAGACCACAATAAAGATCTCCAATTATTAGCCTTCTTGTCTTTCAGGGTGTTATACCATGTTTCAAGTGTGTGCACTGTGAAGGGATTCCCCAGATGGTCTACATTGGGTCTTCTTCCCTGTTCACAAAGCATACTGTATACACTACATCTTGCCCCTTCTTTCATTTCTAGGTTTTTCCATTTAGAGATGTATAGATTGTCTAACCAGTATATGATTGTCCTCAGCTGTGCCGCCTGATAGTACAGCTTGAAGTTGGGTAGCGACAGTCCTCCTGCTTTTTTGGAGATCTGAAGCATTGAGAGTCTAATCCTAGGCTTATTTGGTCCCCATATAAAACATGAGATCACCTTATTTAATGTATTGAAGTAAGAGTCCGGAATTCTAATAGGTAGAGTTTGTACTAGATATAATAATTTAGGGAGCATTATCATCTTTATGGCCTCCACTCTCTGGGACAAAGAAATGGGGATATTTGCCCATTGCTCTAATTCTGATTTAATAGATTGCAGGATTGGAGAGAAATTAAGTAGGAATAGACTAGTTACCTGGAAACTCAATTGAACCCCTAGATACTTTATGTGAGATAGATCCCACCTGAAAGGGTGCCTCTGTTTGATCTGCTCTGCTGGTTCATAATGCATTTTTAAGACCGCTGTCTTAGAGACATTCAATTTATATCTGGCCAGGGAGCTAAACTCTGACAGAGCATCCCATAGGCTTGCTAGGGAATGTTCTGGGTCCCACAGGTAAACCAAAAGATCATCAACATAGATACAATCAATACTAATGGCACAAACATTTTTGAACTGTTTTGGGGGCTACAGTCACAGTATAGGATATAGCTTTCTTTGTCATTCTTTATGCAATGGTTCATATTTGTTGTTATGTGGGGGGATATCTGAGAGGGTGGAATTTGGGCAGAAATCCTCACTCACCTATACAGGTCAGCAGATGCCTGCCTGGAGGTGATTCTGGTCAGGGAATGGGTAGGAAACACAATTGAAACTGTGCTGTGGCGGTTCATTTCTTTTTTGTATTACCTTTTGGGTTACAGTGGTGGGGCTGGTGGGCTCAGGAGGGCATAAAATATTGAAAAGGGGGCTTACATACTTTGAGTTCTGTTGTTATTTCGGAACACTTACGTTTGCAGTCACTTAGAGGAGGTGTCAAAGGGCAATTATAGTTTTTTGGGGGGCATAATATTTGTGGGATTTATGAAGTAAATGTATTGTTTGTACTTTAAGCATTTATGTCATAGGATCTGCATCATATTCGTTGGAATGTTAAAGGGCTGATAGATAAATAAAAACTTACAAAAATATTTAATTATGTATGTTAACTCAAAAAATATTAACTGCTTGCTTTTCCAAGAGACTCGTTTTACGCAGATTTTGACTGCTTTACCAAACTTTGGGGTTCAGGCTATCACTCTCCATTTTTAATTGAATATTTTAAAGGGCATTACATGTTGCATACATACATCATCTCAGGCAACAAATCACCACAATATCTGATTGTGCAATAACATAGAAACATAGAAACATAGACTTTGACGGCAGATAAGGACCGCTAGGCCCATCTAGTCTGCCCATTTCCCTACCTACAGGATAGGCCGCAGATCCTATTTAACCAACAGCCTATATCTTCCTGCCCCCCACAAGAATAGCCTTATGTCTGTCCCATGCATTCTTGAATTCTCCCACAGTTTTAGACTCTACAACTTCCTCAGGAAGGCTGTTCCATGCACCACTACCCTCTCTGTGAAATAATACTTCCTCACATTGCCCTAGACACCCTCCTTCTATCTTTAAATTGTGTCCCCTTGTTCTTGCAAGTCTCTTTTTCTGAAAGATGCTACCCTCTTGGACTTTGTTGATTCCCTTTAGGTACTTGAAAGTTTCTATCATGTCCCCTCTCCCTTCTTTCCTCAAGGGTATACATATTAAGCTCCTTTAGTCTCTCCTCATACGGCTTCTCTTGCAGACCCTGCACCATTTTAGTTGCCCTCCTCTGGACTGCCTCTATCCTGTCTATGTCCTTGCGGAGATGGGGTCTCCAGAACTGGACACAGTATTCCAGATGGGGTCTCACCAACTGTACAGAGGGATAACAACTTCCTGTTTGCTGCTGCTGATGCCTCTCCCTATACATCCCAGTATACCCCCGGCCCTCCCTACTGCCTTATCACATTGCTTGCTAACCTTAAGGTCATCTGATATGATTACCCCCAGGTCCCTTTCCTGTTTTGTTGTTGTTACTACCTCCTCACCCATTGTGTATTCTTCCCCTGGGATCTTGTTTCCCAGGTGCATTATTTTGCACTTTTTTGCATTGAATCCTAGCTGCCATACGTCAGACCATTCCTCCAACCTTGCCAAGTCCCTTTTCATCCTTTCCACGCCTCCTTGTGTATCAACCCTGTTGCAGATCTTTGTGTCATCTGCAAAAGGCATACTTTTCCTTCAGTCCTCTGCAATGCCACTGATGAAGACATTAAAAGGACTGGACCCAATACTGAACCCTGCGGTGCCCACTAGTAACCACCTTTCTTCAGAGTGGACTCCATTTACAATTACCTTCTGTGTCCTGTTGTCCAGCCAATGTTTTACCCAGGCTACCACCCTGGGACCCACTCCCAGGCTGGTTAATTTGACTAATAATCTTTTGTGTGGGACTGTGTCAAATGCCTTGCTAAAGTCTAGGTAGGCCATGTCCACAGCCCCTCCCTGGTCTACTACTTTGGTCACCCAGTCAAAGAAATCTATTAGATTCATCTGACATGACCTTCCCGCTGTGAACCCATACTGCCTTGGATCCTGTGCTCCACTGACCTCTAGGTACTCAACTATTCTTTCCTTCAGAAGTGACTCCATCACTTTCCCTACCACAGAGGTCAGACTGACAGGTCTGTAGTTTCCTGCCTCTGTCTTGGTCCCACTTTTGTGAAGGGGAATCACATCCGCCTTCCTCCAGTCCTCGGGTACCACACCATCCTCCCATGATTTATTAAAAAGAGTAGCCAGTGGTTTCACTAGTTCCTTCCTAAATTCTTTTAGAATTCTGGGGTGAATTCCATCAGGACCCATTGTTTTGTCCACCTTCAGTTTTAGGAGTTCTTGCAGAACCCTTTCTTCTGTGAAAGGACTGGGATCGACCCCCCTATCAAGAGTGCTTCTGTTAATTGGATTAGGCACTTCCCCCTCCTCTTTTGTGAATACTGAGCAGAAATATTCATTCAGTATTCCTGCCTTTTCACTGTCCCCCTCTGCCCACCCACCGTTTATTCTATTCAGCCTCACTATCCCTCCTTTGTCTTTCTCATTCGCTGATGTACCTATAAAAGTTTTATCCCTTCTTAACTGAGTTGGCTATCTTTTCCTCAGTTTGGGCCTTTGCTATTCTGACTTCCTCCTGCCTCTTTCTGCCTTAACTGGTACAGCTCTCTGTCCTGCTCCTTCTGTGTTTTCTTATACTTCTGGAATGCTATCTTTTCTTCCTGACTTTCACAGCCACCTCTCTTGAGAACCATAGTGGCTTTTCTTTCGTTTTGATTTGTTTATTTGCTTCACACAAAGGCTTGTTGCCTCTGTGATGGCAGTTTTGATAATTCCCCATTGTTGCTCCACACCTCCTTCTAGCCTGTTTGCTAGTGCTTTTCTGAGGCACTCTCCCATCTTGCCAAAGTCAGCCCTCCTAAAGTCCAGTACCCTCACTTTTGTATGGCTTGACTCTGTAGCTGAGTTTAACATGAACCACACTGTTTGATGAAAATATTAATACAACCAAATAGAGAAAGAGGATGAGAAAATGTCACAAAAGCAATACAGTGAAAACAAGAAAACTTGCAAAATCAGTAACCAGTTTAAAAAGCTTCCCAAGTAATCTTTCCTGCCTGCGATTTATTGTCTTACATATACTTAATACGTTAGAAAGTGCCCTGGAAGTTTAACTAGTTGATAACAACATAACGTTCTAAAAACAGTAAAGAACAACAACAACAAAAACAGCAGCATCCGCCCCCCCACTCTATATACGTAAAAGAGAAGTCATTATTTAAAAAATATTAAAATCACCAAGAAAGGGCAGTTATACAATTGCACCATCACGTATACCATCAACCCTTTCCTCAATCATTGTTCCAAACTGCTAGTTGATCTAGAATCGAGGTGCCTTCCAACTCTTCTACAATGGATGTGAAAAGATACCATCTTATTGAACTGAAGAGGTATGGCAATCTTTTTTAAATGAGGGACTGTTCCAGTACAAGTTACTAATTCATAAATGGATCAACAAGGCAGATAAACAATTTTAGAATGCAATTTGCATGGTCAGAAATTCACCCTGGTACTAATATGTGGTCCAAATGAAAATGTCCCACAATTCTTTGCAAATCTGATAGTTAATGTGGTAAAATTTGGGTATACTTATGTTATGCTGAGTCTCACTATCCTGATACTGCCCTGCTCATGCAGTATTGCCTGACAGGTAGCAGTATCCAGATAGTGAGAATCCCAGCTGTAGTAAACCCGATGGACATTTACAGGGGTAAGGTAGCAGATGTGATGGGTTGCTATCTTATCCCTGCTGATGATCTATAAATCCTGGATGGATCCAGAGGCTGGCCGAGCTTCCCCAGTGGTGTTGAGGGCTAAACTACTGGCAGTTCGGCCAGCATGCCCTGGGAGGCCCAGGCTCTGGTCCGCACTGCGTCCATTTCTGTTTTAACCCCTGTAACTAATATTTTTTAACTCTGAGGTCTGCTCCCTCTCAGAGTTAGTTATTTTATTTACGGGGGCTGTGGGGAGCAGAGCCCCCCACATGGGGGGGTTCGGGGGCAAAGTCCCCTGAATTGCCTTTTGTATTTTTCAATCAGATGCCCGACATTGTATTGTCAGGCATCTGACTGATTTGGAAGTGTGCATTTTGGGCCACTAAACTCGAGATCCTGAGACTCAGGATCTTGAGTTTAGGGATATCATAGTATATCCAAATTTTGCTTCCCCAGACATATTAGGAGGAGATCTTAACCTAGTCATTAATCCACAAATAGACTGTTCTTCGATTATCATCCCCCATATTCACTCAGCATGCAACACATTGATAAATTTTATGGAAGACATTCATCTTATGGATCCATGGCAGGAGAAGTATCCAGAGGAATGACAATATTCTTTTTTTTCCCCTCTCCACTATCATACCGAAGAAAATATTTTTTTCTTAATGTCAGAATCTATATTTATAAACCCCCAAGCTTAAAAACCTGCCAGAACATGGCCAACAACATGTACCACACTAGGATCATGTCCAACCACAAGCTCCTGACACCTTTTTCCAGCACTAGCCATGGGCAATGCTCCTTCGTGGCTAGAGCAACAAACTGGTTGAAGATACTTCCTAGAATGCTCTGTAGTGTATTTTAACTTGTTAACAGGACCACCTTAAAAATAGGACCTCTGGTCCTACCAGTGTGACTGTACCACCATAGTCCTGTATAAAAAATAAAAATGTTACTACTACTTCAATTTGACTAAGCTAAGCCAATATATTTATTATTTATTTATTTCAATTTTGTTAACTGGGTAGGCAACGCTGGGTCCCAAAGATCCCTTTTTCAGAGGCGACCCGAAGTTAGTTACAGGTACAATCGTTCATTTGAGCCTACGAACAATACACGTGGTGAAGAGCAGGATGAGAATACAGTGCCAGCAGTGCAGGAGAATCATACATATATACATTGGTAGACAGCTTAAAACATAGCCATATACTGACTAGACATCTAAAAGCTCAGTACGAGTACACCTTACAGAGCAGGCTCACTGCTCTTATGCTTAATTGGTTGTGACTTTGTACCTACTCTACCTCATGATGTGCTAATTGTTTACCTCTTTTATTAACTCAATATTATTGCACTCTTTATTGAGCACTGTTATTGACTCCATGTAAGCTGCATTGCACTGTTAACCATTGTATTGTCTCATTGTTTGTCAGCCTGGACTGTCACTACTGTAAATGTTCCTGATGCAGAACCTTTGTAAAGGAGCACGTGTGCTCAATGTTTTTCCTAACAATAATAGGTCAAGATGAGACTCCCAATTTGAAGGTGCAAGCTAAGTGGGAGGAGGAGATGGGGTCATCCCTTACTGAGCAGGAGTGGAAGGAAGTCTGGGAGGGCACAGACAGAGTATCAGCCTCCTACATCTGGAGGGAACACAAATGAAAATGGTAATGTGTTTTTTTTAGATCTCCAGTGATTACAAAACATTTTGGAACATCTTACTGGCAGATGCTGGAGGGCTTGTGACACGCAGGCCCACCACTTTCACATTTTCTGGAAGTGTCCTAAGTTGGACCACTGATACAGGTAGGGTAAAAGGGCAGACTGGATGGGCCTAGCAGTCCTTATCTGCTGTCAGTTTCTATGTTTCTATGTTGCAGTGTCAGTGGCTCAGTAGGTAGCACATTCACCTCTGAGGCCGGGAGATCAGAGGGCTGTGGGTTCAGTTCCCACATCTGGCACTTGGGTTAATATCCCAGTACTGGCACTGTAGTGCAGCATGAGAGGGGTGCTGCACTTCTGAGGTGCCATCTTTCAGATGAGATGTTAAACCGAGGTCCCATCTGCCTGGATTGGTGGTATTTCAGGTGGATGTTAAAGATCCCATGGCACTTATTGAAAAGAGTAGGGGAATTTTTTATCACGACTGAAAAGCAAACTAAATACACAAGGTGTTACAGCAAACCAAATCATAATACAAAATTAAACAAGTAATATAAAAGGTAATACAGCATCCAAATGAACAAAAACAAATATCACAATTTTTAAAGTCCAAAAAAAAGGAAGAAGAAATAACTAAAGCTAAACAAAACTCCCCTAAAACAAAAATGTGAGAACATTATATATACAAAAGTATTACTACATGCTAAATTATAATACAAATAATAAACAGAAGTATGTATTTCATCATACATGCAATGGAAAAAATGAAAAACTCTGTCATTAGAGTCCCAAAACCCAAGTAGTAAATGCTGAAAGTCCTCCCCCCTTACTTAAAGAAGCCAGGGATTCTATGAGAGAACCAAAATACCAAAAATTGTATGACAACATATAAAATAAAAAAAAAGAAAAATAAGTATACAGCATACTTTTTGTCCCTTGTAAACCTAAAGGAGAAAAAATTGTGAAAATAAGATGAAAAACATAAACACAACATTATCCCATACATAGTAAGCTGAAATAACCCCCCGCATATGCATACCACTATATGGCAGTATGTTTTCCCAACTCAAAGCACCTCATATAAAATTAACTAGTATCCACAACATACACTTCCATAATATATGGATTCTTCTATGTTCCTATACATATATGTGTATATATATATATATATATATATATATATATATATATATATATGTATTTTTTAATTAAACCATACTCAAAATCAAGAATACTCCTCACCAGAAAATAATTTCTACCAGAAACTGCCACTTCTCATTAATTAAGACCAGAAGAAAATAACAGTGAAATTATAAAGAAAAACACTCAGTACCACATATTACTAGTCATAAGCAAAAGTGGAATTATGCAATGACTGAGATGTATCTCAAAATATACCCTACCAACTCATAGCCAGTCTATACTGTACCACCAAGACTGGAAGATTTCATATGGCACTGACTTCCTTTCAGTATTTCTATGACTAAGAATTGTAGTAGTAATCATATGAAATAATTGCTCCTCTGTATATTCTAATTGTTGCAGTGTCAACCTACACTGCATGCCATATATAGAATTTAAAACACACCAAAAATAACCAAAGTGTAACCCTATCATGTTTAGTCCATTTGAATGGAAGAATACCCAAGTATAAAATCTCAGGGGCTAAATCACAAAAGGGTGATGTAGGCCATTTACCCCGTAAAAAATTCTAAAACCATTTTACAAAAGGACACAGAAAGAACAAATGGTCCATGGATTCCACCACCTCAACACAAGTCTCCCTAGGGCAGTAACGATGTTCTACACTTTTATGTTTTAGGTTTCCTTTGACATTGAGTTTCCCATGTAGGGAAAGACACATAACATCCCACATATAAACCGGTATACGGGTAGATGTCAACATTTTCCCAATCAATATTTTATCTGAAATAGGTTTAAAATCAAAACAGGCTGTATCGTGAAAAAAAGTAGATAGAAGATGTGCATATAGTGTTTTCCGGTCTTGTTGTGAAAAGTGTTCTGGTACTAAACACCAAAGTTTTATTTTCCCAAAACATACCCTTAAAGTTTCTGGAATATTATACAAAGAACGCTGTTTTGGAATGCATGAGTGAGGAAGCCAGAAGGGGAGTATCCCTGCCAAGGAATCCAAAACTCATGGGATCCAAATACCCTCAGATTTCCCTAATAATGGTCTCAAGTTTACATTAGCAAAAATTGTAAAAAAGAAAACAATGGGATTAATCATTTTAATACCCCCTATTTTTTTCTTTCTAAACAGTAAACACTGTTTAATGGGATTCAGTCTACTACCCCAAATGCCTGAAAAAAAACAACCATACATCCGGGTCTCCAGCTTAGGGGGTAGACTAAAAACTGCAGCTAAATACAAAAAAATTGGGAGTAAGAAGGTCTTAATCATATATACCCTTTTTAATTTGAACAATCTCCACTTATTCCACAGTAAAATTTTCCCATATGCAATGTCCAATTTGGAGGACCAATTTAAGAAGGCCAAATCCCTGGTACCAAAAAGAAGTCCAAGAATTGTACAGGTCCCTGTCACAACAGGGATCCCAATTACCGTAGATTCTAAAAAATGTTCTAATCCAAAGGGAAGGCATTTACTTTTCCTATAGTTAACTCTGGCTCCCGTGAATTCAGAAAATTCCCAAAGTATTTGTCCCACTAAACAGGTCGAAGGTAAATCCCCCACAAGAAAGCAGATGTCATCTGCATATGCAATACTTTTAATTTCTTCTGAGGTACTAGAAAAAGAAACCCCCTGAATAGCAATATTATCATTAACGTGACGAATTAAGGGGTCCAGTGTAAAAAGATAGAGATGGGGACTCAGGGAACATCCTTATCTAACTCCCCGGGTAACCATGCATGCCTTCCCCATCCATCCATTACAGTATGCTAAAGCTTTAGCATTAGAATAGCAAGATTTTATCCAAAAAATAAAAGTACCCAGAATCCCATAACTAGTCAAACAGTCCCAAAGATATTCATGGTTTACCCTGTCGAAGGCCTTTTCCTGATCTAAACTAAGAATGAAACCAGTTAATTCTCCAGTCTCCCCCCGGGACAAAATTTCTCTTAATAAAATTAACCCATCTGTTATACTCCAGTCAGGAATAGTACAAGTCTGAGAAGAATGTATCAGAATAGATGCACAAAGCAACAACCTGTTATTCAACAATTTGGTATACAATTTAAAATCAGTATTTAATAATGTGATGGGGCTCCAGTTTGAAAGGTCAGTCCTGTCCCCAGATTTATACATAAAAACCACCAACCCATTACCCATTGAATCAGTCAAATTCCCTGAAACCATCATATCCTGAAATAACTCTAGGATTTCTGGTAACAAAACTTTCAGAATCACACTGTACAATTCATATGGAATTCCATCTGTTCCAGTTGCAGAATTCTTTTTAACCATTGCAAAAGTGGTCATTATTTCAGATTGAGTAAGTGGTGACACCAGTACCCGTTGATCGGATGACAAAACTTGTGGTAAAATACATTTTTCCAACCAAACCTTATGACCATCCTGGGAGGATTCCTGATGACTAAATAAAGACTGCACATGCTCCTCTATGGCTGTCATAATTTCATACCTTTTGGAACAAAGACACCCCTTAGCATCCTAAATTAAAGACATTCACTTTTGATATTGTAGTTGAGCACAGAATTGAAATGGATTCATAAAATCCTGTGAACCCTGGCTTTCCAAATTTCCATTCCTGTTCTAAAGATCTAAGTCTATTATATTGTAGATCATTCATTTTTCGCCTGGTTTCTGCTAATTCTGCAAGAATCGTTTTATCTCCTTGGGAAGCTTGAAACACTAAATTCTGAAACTGTGTTTTGTAAATACAATATTGGTCCCTCTTAAATTTCCCATTTAATCTTCCTATGTGTTGAAAGTATCTTTTAATATCTAGCTTTGTATCCTCCCACCATTCCTGTGAAGTATCATATAACATTTTAACTGATTTACGGGCTTCTAATAAGGAAATAAAACCATCCTTAACAGTTGGAAGAGACAACAGTTTCAAGTTCAACCTCCAATACCCAAGCCCTTGTGCATACCATCATAATTAGAGACCGTCAGTTCTATGATGGCGTGGTCAGATGGAGCAATAGGACGGATCCTGGTATTTTTAATCTCCAAGGCAGGAGATATAAACCAGAAATCGATCCTAGTAGCTAGGTTACCTCTGAAATAGGTCTTATCTGGCCGGCCAAAAAAAACACAAGCATCAACCAAACCAGTTTGTGAAATCAAAGCAGCCTGGCAATTGGTATCACAATATAATTTTTGGGTTTGAGGACCCCTATCCTTTAAATACAACCCACAATTGAAATCTCCTCCCAAGAAAACATAACGAGAGGTAAACAAATAAGGCTGTATAGTGTTAAAAAGCTCAATTCTAGCTGTCTTTGTTTGTGGGGCATATACATTAATAAACCGACAGTGCAATTTATTTAACGTTACATCTAATAACAAAGCACAGCCCGGGGCTATGTCCACTACCTGTATGGATTGTGCCAAAGGGGAATTTAAACAAATTCAACCCCACAACAAAGATCCTCTCCAATAGACCAATAAGTCACTCCCCATTTCCATCCCACAGAGGCTCTATCCATCTCTTGTCTGCTATGTAATCGAGTGTCTTGAAAGAATACCACATCATAAAAAAAGGAATCAAATAAAGCATATACCAAAAGTTGTTTTCTATCTGACTGAATACTGTTAGTACTTAAAGAGGCCACAGTAATACTAAATAACATATCCATTGCATATAAAACAAAAACAAAACCCATTAAGTGTTTAATTAAAGGAGAACTAATTAATCCTGAAAAAAAATTGAAAAACATTAAGTTTCTTCCTGACCCATTTAGGGAACCCATCCTAGATTTATTTTTGGAGGATAGTCAAATCTTCTGTAGAACGCTCAGTGTCTGATCCTCCATCCGCTTGAGAAGAGTGAACTGAAACTGAGTCTGATTCTGTACCTACATCAGGTTCTTCAACCTGCAAGGTGGAAAAGGTGTTTTGCACTGGGAGATGGAAGACTTCTGAAACAGATGCTGCAGTTTTCTTCTGTAAACACCTTCGATTATTAACTACAGTGAAGGCACCTTCTGGTGGGGGGGGAGGCATAGAACCTGCATCACCAGATACCTCTAGTACTAACAGTTCTGCCTCAGATGGAGGCATGTGAGAAACCAAAACAGAAGTGGATAAGGCCTCCGAAGGGGGATTAATAGGCTTTTCAGGAGGTGCCCTCTTAGGTAGGGAGGGGGGCCCATATTGTTTCAAAGCCAATTTTAATGCAATATTCAAATAAAAATCCTGAGTGGTATAATCCTTGTCTGCAGTATTATGGGCTGCCCAAGGACAATCCATAAAAGAATGCTGTTCCTCACAAAGACTACACTTGGGAGGATGATGACAGTCAGTCATAATATGCCCCACTTCCCCACATTGAGCACATTTCATTGTATCACAGGTTCGACTCAAATGTCTACTGGAACCGCATTTATAACAATGGCATGGCTGTCCAGGATAAAAAATGAAACCCTTGTCACGACCCAGGTAAAAACAACTTGGTAGATGTTGAAGTCCAGCCTCCGTTTGTGGTAAAGTCACCTTATACCTCCACCCTCCATTCCAAAAACCTTCAGAATCTAAAATTGGTTCCGGATTCCCTTGTATTTGACAACGTTTCTCCAGCCAGCATGAAATGTCCATAATATTCACCCCTTCATTCCTGAATAAGACAGTGAACACTTTAAAAGTTTGTTTTGTTAAAGGTATAGCTTGAAAGTGGGTCCAAGCTGGGTTCGTTTTAAACAGGGCATACTTCATCCCGAAATGGTTCAGGATGTCAGGGGAACGAAAACTTATGTCACATGTAGATTCTCCCGGAGTATGAATCAGCATACACTTCTGAGGGAGAACCCAGCATCTGCTTAAATAGAACTTTCCCCACATAAAGCGGTCTGGCATCGTATCCGCTGGTCCTAAAACCGCAGCCAACTGCATTCCATGCTTAGCTAAAGAAACAGGTTTTTGAAATAAACTAGCGAAAGTGGGAGCTGTCAGGGCTGGGGTTACTGACTCATTGTCAGGAGGTACTATAGGAATAGATCCCAGCGCTTCTTCCGACTGGGGGGAATCACTAGCCACAGTAATGTTTTCCATAGGCCCCTGCTGTGCTGGAGACTGTATAGGGGAGAAGGAAATGGAATCTGCTTGTGAAATGGGCAAGTCCATCGTAACCATCACTGCATCTGTATTAGCAGATAAAGTGTGCCCTGAAACAGGGTCTAAGGCTAGCACATATGGTTTAGTAAACAGGACTGTATCAGACCTGTGCATATTGTGTAGGAGGCCATCCACAGTTCCCCCCAGGACCCCCGTGACACTCCCCAAACCCGGAAGTGGAATATCGGGATCCGCAACCCACTGACCTGTTTCTGTTTGGATCCAACCAGCTCGTTCCAGTGCCCGTTCCAGAGACCATGCCAAATCATGCTGTGAGTGATTTTCCAATCCTGTGTCTTTGCCCTGATGTAGTATCCCCTATTAGAGGACCCGCTGCAAAAACTTTTGCTGTAGATGCCGTAGAAGGTGATGGTGAACCTTGAATCAAACGTTTCCTTTTTTTTTCTTCAGCATGCAGTTTAGCTGCTCTGTAATCAGCCTCAGCCTGTAATAAGAGATCCTGTTTCACACGGACCACTGCGTCTATATCTTCATTGCTCTCCACAGGTATGGGGCCTGCTCCGGGACTTCCTGTAACACCTAGTGTCACCATCGTAGATGAGTGTAGCAAAACTCCATTTTTGGTGGATCCTCCACCCATTGCTATCACAGCAAGCAGCGGGGGCTGAGGTACGATATGCTGGCCACCCTGAGAGTGCATTCCAGCCATACCGTGTTCCCCGCTGAGCCTTGCTAACTCACCAGCCACAGCATGTCCTCCTCCACTGTTCTCCTCCTCCGCCATCTTGGTCCCGCCAGAAAATGGGTCCCCCCTGCTCACAGGAAGTAGGGGAATTTCCCCCGTGTCCTGGCCAAATTTTCCTCATTCACTAAAATATCACCAACAGCTTAATCTGGTGCAAGTCAGTTGGCATTCATCTGTATCTCCCTCCCCGGGTCGTGCCTGAAAATAGGCAGGATTTGTCTAGTGCACTTACCCGGTCAACAAAAACTAAATAAATAAATAAATGTTTCTATGTTATGTTAACTTGGATGAGCTTACCTGGGCCCTCTCCATAAATATTTGAGATATCAGTCTGCAGTACATTCAAGCACCTTAATTGGGAGTTACCCCCTGGGTTTGGTGGGGGACACACACAAATATTTGTTTCAGATCTTAATTAGGTGTGCTGCGAAAGCAGTGACACAGAAGTGGTTACAAGAGGATACTCCAGATAGAGGGGCATGGCTGTTAGTCTGTAAACAAGTACTGGTTATGGAGTCTATCACAACATACTTAAATTTCAGGAAAAATAAGCATACAGCAAGGTGATTGCCTTTAATGCGCTGTCTCGAAGGCCTCACAGACCACTCAGTGCTGGAGCAATTGGCAGGTTTGGAGTTCTCTCCATGATATCCCAAAGCATACTTAATATTATTCCCAAGTGCACTTCTGAAGGCTGTGGAGGTGTATAGGAGATAGTCCTCCCAGAATAGCCTAGGAGACCATGGGGGTAGACCCGATTCCTTGTGTTCATTAGGCTAGGGTCACCTGAGAAACAATGAATTAATTGGTACAAATTTCAATCAGACTGTTACATTTGTTCATTTTGTAATATTCTGTAGTTATCAATCATTTTCTTTTTTGCATTTTTGTCTTTTTTTTCCTGAGTGTCTGTGTATGTCTACTGTTGTTACTGTGCCATCAGTCCTGTATCAAACAGTAATGGACATGTTACCACTGAAATGTGTATTATGTGAAGTGCTGTTTGATAAAAAAAATTTCATTTGGCTCAGTGGTGGGAGGGCAATGACATTCAGTGCCTTACCTCCTGCCATAGCAGCAACCCATGTTCTGGAATGCTCACGGGTTGCTGGGGGTTGGTGGTGTGCCAGTGGATTGAGCATCCCAATGATTGCTTTCCTCTCCCAGGGAAGGGTGGCCAGTCGACTCAGCCTTTGACTGCCACTGGGTGGAGGCCAGGTGGTAGTGCAGGCAGATGAGTGACTTGAAAGGATGGGCCGCAGTTCCACAGGGCAAGTACACCTCCACAGGCACGTCCTGATGTGTCACCACAGTGAGAGAGTTAGGGCAGAAAATGGAGAAAGGGACCTGATGGCGGACCACTGTTCCACAAACCTCCCTGGGTCTGTGCCACCCCCAGGACACTTGAAATGACTCTGGATTATTTGTTGGAAGGTCCTCCACCCTCCAACCCCACCACAGGGGGGAAGCTGTGGGACAGGTAAGCTCCAGGGAAGGTGGGTGCCAACCAGGGGGAGGTGGGGATGGATGTGGGGTTGCCACCTGGATAAAAAGTTGCATGAGGAAAAAAATGTTCAGTTAGCCTGTTGGCGCAGTGATAGTGCTTCTGCTCATGACACTGGAACCCAAGTTTGGTAGCAAGCCTGAGTCATCGGGGGCTGGTTGGGGGAGAAGCATTGAGCATCCCAGAGGATGCTCTCCTCCTCTGTGGAGGGTAGGTAGCATGCTCCACCGCAACATCACCACATAGGTGACCATAGATGGTGGAGATACCAGAGCAGCTAAGGTGCGGAAAGGGCATCAGCATATCCTGTGTGCAGTATCACACTGTGCACTTCACGGAGCATGTGAAAATCCCACCGACTGTGGCATGATGATAGGGTACCCCCCCTCTGGACACACCACAGGGGGAAGCTGCAGGGATCCGAGCCAGGCCAGAGATAAGTCCCAGAGATGGTGGATGATAGGGTTGGGGGACAGCAGAGGTTTGGCGCAAGCTACCGTAAAATGTGAAAACAGTCACAACTGCACCCAGGATTCGAGAATTGGATGCAGCTGTGGCAAAGGGGTTCGGTGCACTGCCAGATCCTAAGTGTTGTGGTGCAGGGCTTGGCACAAGCCCAGCACCACTCCTTGAAAACTGAGCCCCTGATGGTTATTCACAGAGAAGTCCTACCATTAATAATCTGGCTACCAATGTATCATATAATAGTTGAAAAATGCACATAAAATTACAACACAGGTTGAAAGTATCTCTTTATCTGTATCTATATTTTATAACTTTCGTTTTTTTCCATTGGTGTCTGATAATGGCTTTGCTATCTGGAAAGAGCATGGTTTAGTGGAACTTGGGCAATGCTTTTCCAACAACTGCTTTTCCACATTTGATTCACTTCAAACCCACATTACCTTACCGTGTACCCTCCTGTTCTGCTATTTCCAATTAAACAGCAACTATGCACTTCTGCGTGTACTTTTATAAATAAGATGTTTCTGCTATTACAATTTACTAGAGAATACTTTTTTTTCATTTTCACTTTGTGTTCCTTTCCAAAGTTTATAGCCCATCTTAGTAGTCTTTCTAAACGTTTGCTTAAAAAAATGCGGCTCTGCCCTGTTGACCTCACAGTGCTTTGATTTATGACATAGTGCTCACTTTGACAACAGACTGTGATGCCACAGATAGCAACTGTGATGTTAGTAGGGGAGAGTCAGATACATTTTAAAAGACTCATTTAGGTACTGCATTATCTGCAGCATTTAGCAAATCAACAACAAGGACAAATAAAAAAAACTAGAAAACAACAAAGTTACAATATAACTGGTGTAAAGCTAGTGTTTTTAAGCTTTTTAATATAGTAGAGTGTTGCTCCTTAATTCACGTTATACAAAAATATGATCTAAATACTTCGCTTCAACTACAGTAGAAGATGTTATGAATAATTATGGTAATAAGCTAAAATTGATTACTAAATTATATCATGCATTATTACGAGCTAAGCATCCATCCCTCATATCTTTAAAATCAAAATGGGAAATGCATTTTGGTTTCCATTTACAGGCTAAAAAATGGGGCGTGATTATTCACAACATACTTGATAAGGTTAGAGCAAACTACAACAAATGCATTTTAATTGTTTATATTGTGCATATTATAGCCCATCAAAACTCAACAGTATGAATCCTGATATTCTAATTGTGTGTACAAGATGCCCTACTTCCTCTAGAACCATACGTCTTAACACACTGCCACAAACATCATGGACAAGGCTTAAAATAATCAGGGCCAAAGGGCCACAATCAGGGACAGATTTTTAAAAATAGGTGATATTCACAAAGGAACATGATAGTGTAACAAGCATATTCTGAAGGAAATCAAGTCTGTAATCCTAATGTTTGACATGCTTTTGTGCTTACAATCCTCACTATTCAGTCACAAAAACAATGATTTTAGGAGGGACAGTGGAAGATTCTGAGACAAAATCTGGGACATCCCTGAAAATCAGGGAAGCTGAGAGGTATGTCTAGAATGCAGATTCACTTACTGCACCAATTGCCTTGCCTTTCTTGTTCTGGTGCAAAATTCTATATATATTATCTTATGTATGTATTTATTTATTACATTTTCAGAAATACTCCTTTGAGCAACAAGTACTCTTTTCCAAAGGTTCCATGTCAGTCTTCTATTACAGGTATTCAGCTGAAGAACTCCAGAAAGCTGATTATTTAGGACTAATTAGAACAACAATAGAATAACTAAACATTAAATTTAATTGATTCTTATTGCTATTATTCTGGCAAAAAATGCATCCTAATGCAATAGAAGAACAGGGAGGACCCGGTGGCATAGAGGGCTAAGGCGCTGGTACCTTACCTCGACCCACACCAGCAATCTGGGTTTGGGACTGAGCCTGGGGAATCAAGGTCAGTACGGGGGGAGAGGAGGACAGAGCTGGATAGAGCTGCTGACAGGCAGGCTCTCCTCTCCGGGGAGGAAGCGCGGTGTCCCTTGGCTGATGAGCAACCCCCAGTGGAGGCTGGAGGAAGCTTGGGCCAGAGGGGGGCCTAGGCAGTAGGTCAGGGGTTGGGGGAAGGAGGCAATGACCGGGGCTGTCTGGCACATGCACGCAGACTCCTGGGGTCGCCAGGAAAAGAAAACCAGAGAAAAATGCCAGTCGTCAGGGTGAAGACCGACCCCCCTCAGGCGCCACTCCCGAGCTGGGCAAGTAAGAGCTGGAGATTCCAGGGGATGTGGTCAGTTGCATGGGGCCAACTGGCAGGGAAGAAAATGTGCCATGATAAAAAAAAAATGCAACAAAAATAGAAGGACAGGGACCCACCGATGATTCCAACCTTGATCAACTTCATGACTGATATTTACAGATTAGAAAAAAAAAATACTGCTTTTCTAGATAAAGTGATACATTTATTTTGAAACTCAGCTTTGTTCCTCATCACATGCATGTGCAAAATGCAATAACAATGTTAGAACTGACTTAACATGTATTGCGTTGTTGGTCCACTTGCTGAACATTGTAAGATAATGCCTTCCCACAAACCGTATGGTCCTGTATAAGGCAAAAAGAACCTTCTTTGGGGATATGTAAAATAACATAACATGCAACATGGAAAAAGCAGCAAGCTGTGGCACTCACTCATGAAAAAAAACAATGACACCAGTCACAAAGTATATGGTGTTGACAAAGCGCAGTGCCCCTGTGCAAACGTTGAGACTTTTCGTGGGTTGGTGAGAGTGATGATGTTGGTGGCAGTTGCTTTTAAATGTTAAAGTATTGAGCACTTAATACTTTGTGACTGGTGTTAATGTTTTTGGCATGAGTGAGTGTCACAGCTTGCTGCTTTTTCTGAATTACTTATTACTGTGAGCACCATGCACTGAGTAGCGGCTCTGTTTCTGCTGTTCTAGAATATGCAACATGTCTTGTGGAACTTGTATTCCAAGTCTCCCCACTAAGTAGCAAAGTCCACAAAGATCAGAAACAAAAATTTCCCATTGTCTTTGTCACTGCATGTCTAAAGTCATTCACCAATTCAGTGTGTTGTGCAAGTAACAAAACAGTAAACAACTATTTACAAAGAGCATAACTATGTGTGTGCCTCATTTCCATCCTAGATGTAGCACATATCACAAGAGTGTCCTAAACCCTGCCCTGGGTGTTGTACACAACCCAAGATTGCCAAGCCTCATTGAAATGATCCCCTTTGGACAATCAGGCAAAATCACTAAGCAAATGCCCCAGCAGGAGGGTGCAAGTAACAGCAGTCTAGGCACAATCTCCTTGTCGGTGTGGGAAATAGCACTGATTAGCAAGGAAGTTATTGAGCAAATTTTGGTTGGGCTGAATTCACAGTTCAATCAATTTGAAGACCAGATTGCAGCTTTAACTGCAAAATTGGGTCATCACTCAAAGCAGATCTCCGAGCTAGAGTAAAGGTTTCCGGAGGTGGAGGATTCTACAAGGTCTGTCCCAGACAAAATGGCGTGATTTGAAAGAGACCTTGAGGAGCTTAAAGGGGCTTTGGACTATCAGGAGAATTACAATCAAAGGAGCCACCTTTGTATACGAGGTCTCCCAGAAGGCAAGAAAGGCAGTAGCATCTTGAATTTTTGCACTGAGACACTCCCGAGGCTCTTAGGGATGGAACCCAAAAATGGGAAGCTGAAAATTGAGTGGGCCCACCAAGCTCTGGCACAGGGCCCGAGTGGGGATCAGCCCCCCCGACAGATCATCTTTCGCCTGCACCATTTTGGAGACCGCCAGGCTGTAATAGTGGCCTATAGGAAGAAGAAAAACATAATCTACGAAGGGGCCAAAATCACTTTACACCAGAACCTTTCTATTTGAATCCAAAAGAAACGGAAGCAGTTTAATGCTCATATAACTATGCTCAGAGAACTTGGATTAGATTTCATCATGACATACCCAGCAGTGGTAAAACTAAAGTTGGAAGGTGCAACTTATTCGTTCTGGAAGCCAGAGAAGCTGAAACTGTTCATAGACTAATGGGACCAGAAAAAGAAGGACAGATGAGAATTGGAGTACTGCTTCTCAACTGCCTTTAATTTAGTGTGGAGCTTTCTCTAATTTGGCCCTGGTTGCCCTGGAGTGGGGGAGCTCTTCAGTGCCCTGCCTTGCCCGTGGTCTATAGATCATCTGCTAGCCACAGTACCCTACAAAAGAAGAATCGTGTTTTAGCTTTTTTGGAGAGCATTGATCTGCATGATTTGAAATCTGAGCTGGACCCTGGCTCTCCTGACAGTGATTTGACCCACTGCCCAATGAACAAGGACTTCTTTGCACTTGCCTCACATGACTGAGCTTGGCTGGGGTGCTTCAGGGTTGTTGAACATGCAGATTTTGCATCCAGGGAATCTTCAGTTAATCCCCAGTGGACTTAGGGTTTGCCTACAAGATAAAGACTACATACCAGAGGGGCCCTGATGTTCATTGAAGAGAGGAATAGATGCTGCTTGCACAAGGAGACGAGGACCCCTGAAGATGACCAGATCCGTGGGGCTTGGGGGTGGGGCTTGCATATGAGTGTAATGGCACTGGCTGCCTCCTTCTGGTCCTGGGCCCTGCCAGGATAACTGAACTTATAGGGATAATTTCTAGAGAAATGGTGAGGTGGGCTGAGCGGGGTGTGTGATTTTGTTTTCCTATTGTCTCCCTTCTTCTCAGCTGGAGAGGGAGACATAGAACTAGAGACATCTTCAGCCCTGTATGATAGTATGGTCATGAGGGGGAGGAGATGTTCATTAATTAGTTCAATGATAAGGATGGGGACATACCTGATAAAGTCTGTGGCTTTGCTAGGCCCATAGGTTAACAAATTCTTGTGGAGGCTGAAGATGATTCTTTTGAGTTCAGGAATTAATGAGAAAATGCCAGTGGGGCTGGGATCCACATCTACTTCAGGAAAGAATTGTGGATTAATAATTGTTAACTGCTTCAGATTGCCTCCGATTAATGAAGGGCTATGGGGGACGGGCAGCGGCTGTGGGCTGGGGACCGTAGGATGCCCCCTGGTGGGGTGTGAGGCCATATAGTGGGTTGGTTTACCACCTCCCATGTAATTGAAGAAGTGCAGAGGGGGGCAATGGGGGTTATTGTTCATTTGGTTTTATATAACTATGTGAGAGTTTCACTATAAAATAGAATAGTTTATTAATAGATCTGCATTATTCGGATAGATTATGCTAATCTGGGTGTAATAAATGTGGAGCAGAGGGAGGGGGCGTATGGGATTTGATTATGGTCTATACCTTTTTTCAGTTATCAACAAATGAATGGGAGAGGAAGAAAAATGTGGATAAATCTGAGACTGTTATTTGGAAGACTATTGTCCGGGATTGGGGATGGGTGGTAAGGAAGGGAAATGTGGGAAAGGGGAATGTTCAGTGTTTATCCGATTAATGTGTTTGTACTAACCATAGAATTTATCTGTTGGCTGGTTAGTTTATTCTGGGTTGTATCTCTTTCTGCTCAAACAAGGAGGCCTAACGTTTATGTGCTCTTCGATGATGTGTATAAATATATATATATATTTTTTTTTCTTACTGTACAGTGGGATAATAAAGGCAATTCAATGCAGTGTTCAAGGATAACACCAGAGGGGATAGAATTATATCATGGAATGTAAAAGGGTTTGCTACTCCTGCAAAGCATTCTAATATTTTGCCGGCGCTCAAAAGGAAAAATATCATGGTAGCATTATACAGGAAATGTATTTGACCCCAAGGGAACACTCCAAGCTGATGGGGGTGGGTTGGTGAGTGTCATGTGTCTTTCAACATATCCCATAAAAGAGGAGTGGCTATATTAATACATAAAAACTTTCCTTTTTCTTTTCATAGGATAGTGAAAGACCCAGTGGAAGGCAGGTTTGTGTTTGTAGTTGGTGAAGTACAAGGCCAGCCAGTCACTTTTCAACATGTCTACTACCCTTCAGTATTTGAACATGTTTTTTACCAGAACTTCTTGGATATTTTGAATAGGGAACAGTTTCCTCATTTAAACATGGTGGGGGGGCTAGGGTGACTTCAACTGTCTGGCAGATCCCAAATTGGACTGCTCAGGGCGAGGCATAGGGTAATAAAAGCAATATCCCAATGGAATCTGGGTTTTGCTGACATCGATTTTGTGGGTACATGGTGGACCACAAATCCCAGGGCCAGAGAAGATATGTTCTTTTCGCACCCACATGCCTCATGGTCTCGATTAGATTATATTTCAGAGGGACTGGCATGGGAGAGTAGTAGATGTAAACCATAGCCAATTGTCATCTCAGACCATGCTATTGTTCAGTTACATATTAGTTTGAGACCACAATGCAGAGGTCACAGATGATAGTGGTTTCCAAATTATCTGTTAACTAGAAAGGAATTCTAGGAGTCTTTGACAGAAGAAGAATGGAAGGGGTATGTAGAAACAAATCAGGGTTCAGTTGATGCTGTAGGCGCATTCTGGGAGGTGGGAAAAGTCTTCATACGTGGAGTCATAACTAGCTATACAACAAGAAGTCAGAAGGCACAGAAGGGAAAAATAATTGCCTCGGAGCATAAATGTAGAGACTTAGAGAAAGAAGTGTTGGCAGGGGTTGGGGAGAGGGTGATGAGAGAGCTTATAGTTGCCCATAAAGCTTTAACCCTTAGCCTCACAGAGGAAGCTAAGTCAAGGCTACTGTTTTCCAGACAAAAGATCTACAGATAGGGAAACAAATGAGGCCCACTCATGGTTCACTTCATGAAAGGGGGGAGAACAACTAAAAAGGTTGTAGGTGTTAAAGACAGGTTTGGCACACTAATGCATGATGATACTGTTTTAAGGATTTTTATGAACAATTGTATCAGCAGAATGTGGGTGATCAGAGAGGTTAATGAAAGGAATTTTGGAGGGTCTGTGCATTCCAAAAGTGGATTAGGCACAGAGAGAGGCACCTGGTGCACCAGTCACACAAGAGGAGGTGCTATAAGCCATAGGGACCTCCAAATTCCTCGTCTGAGAATTTGGACAAAATCCTTAAAGAAATGGAGCTGGCTAGTGACATGGGTAATATCATATGCATGGGCAATTTTAATCTAGGGGACATCTCCTGGAATGACTCCACTGCTACTTCTGGGTGTGGCAAAAAACTTTTATCTACCCGTCAGCAGCATAACTTAAACCAGTGTATTCATCTAATTACCGGGGGGAGGGGGACACTTTGGACCTAGTGTTACATAACAACCACTTAGCCATTAACAATGTCTCCGTTCAGTCTCCTGTTGGAAACAGCAGTCACAATTCAATCCAATTTTCCCTAGTTAAAAACTGTACTTGTGGCACATGCTCTACAAAGATCTTTCTTTATGATAGAGCCGACTTACATAAGATAAACTCTGCTTCAATTGGGACTCTATTTTTTCTAGCAGGTCCATTCAGGATAGTTGGGAGTTCTTAAAAGAAACTATAACCAATCTTAGGGATACCCATATTCCATCTAAATATAAAAATAATATTCAAAAACATAGCCCCAAATGGATGGACAAGTCCTTTTTTTTTAACTGTATTTTTTTCCTCTGGGGCTTAGGCATCTCTCTGGGGAACTCTCTCATCACTGCCTCTACTCCCTAACTGAAGCCTTTCTTACCTGGTCTCCTCTCTGGCTCCCTGGCTAGGTCCAGACCCCTGGATCACCCCCCAGGAAGGGCCTTCCCACCCTTAGAGACCTTTCTGGAGTTATAGGGACTGCCAAGGAATCCAGAGGGCAGCCAGGAGACCAGGCCCGGTGTTTGGGATGTGGGCAGGACACTGGAACCCCCTTTGCCTTCACTAGGCCACCAGGGTTTTTTCCGCTTGCAGTCCCCCCCCCCAGCACGGACGTGCAATGCCTGGCAGTGCACCTAAGTGTAGCCTGGCCACCACTGCTCTGCCCCCGATGTAACTTCTAGCCCACTACCTGTAGGGCCCCTGGTCTCCACCAGGAGCTGCTTATGGAGGGGGCATACCCTGGAACCCACCCTGGGAGGGGAGAGCAGTCCTCTGGATGCTCAATCCCCTCCCTCCCCTGCCGAACCCTGATGACCTGAGTCCATTACTGAACCTGGGTCACCTGTGTGGCATGAGATGTGGTGTCCGGTGCCTCAACCCTTAGTGTCACTGGGCTGGCAGGATGAACAAATCCTTACGTAGACTTTTGAAGCAGAAAATTAAAAAATACTCCACCTACCTTAAAGCACATCAAATAATAATTGTGCCTCTTACATAAAAATTCAAAAACAGTGCAAATAAAACATAAAAAAAGCTAAAACAAAATGGGAACACAATCTCGCAAAAACTGCAAACAAAACAAACAGTAAATTATTTTACTCATATGTAAACTCTTTAAAAAAACTGTTTGCCAGGTAGGTCCCTTATTAATAAACAATCATTAGGTATACAAACCAAAAGAAATGGCTGATATATTTAATTCTAAGTTCTGTGAAATCTTCCACCCACCTCAGACTAATGCTTAGGACACAATCCCAGTCAAGGACAATTAGAGAAAACTATCAGAAGGCTTGCTTCATAACAAATTTCTCTCCCTAAAAGGCAAAATGAGTCCAGTCCCAGACAACATTCCTGGCCATCTTCTGTATCTCCTTACAGATGGACTCACTCACACCCACTTAGGCTTCTTTTTGAAGGTTTGAAGGTTGCCTTTCTACTGATTGTGTCCATGCTGCTTGGAAATATGCATATGTTATACCTATACACAGCAAGCATTTGTCAATGCCGAATGTTGCTTGCTTGTATGTGCTGTTTAGGTATTTGGAAGTGACAGTTTCATGCCTTCCTCCCAAGACATCCACTGTGTCTTTCCGTTCAGTATTCACAGAAGAGTGGGAGGGGCAAGGGCCACAGCAGTACAGCAGTGGCCAAGGGGGTGAAGAGGTGGACAATAGTCCATCTAAAGGCAAAGAGTCCTGCAGGAGCTCACTAAATTGAAGGTAGACAAAGCAATGGAACCAGATGGCATACGCCCAAGGATATTAACAGAACTGCGAAGGGAGATAGCAGTACCTCTGGCAGCCATGTTCGCTGAGTTATTCAACAATGAGGAATTGGAGGAGGGCACATGGGTCCCTCTACACAAGTCCGAGCAGGGAGGAGGCAGGGAACAATGAGCCATTCAGCCTCACCTCAGTAGTGGGGAAGATCATGGAGACATTGCTTAAAGAAAGGATAGTGGGCATCTAGATGCCATCGGAACCCAGGACCATAGACAACATGGATTCACAGTGGGGACATCATGTCAGATAAATCTGGTTGATTTATTTGACTGGGTGACAAAGGAAGTGAATCAGGGTGGGGCAGTGGACAACGCTACCTTGATTTCAGCAAAGCCTTTGGACACCATCCCATATAGGAGGCTGATAAACTAGCTGGGTAGGCTGGACATGGGGGAAAGGGTGGTAAACTGGGTTAGAAACTGGTTAACAGACAGGAGGCAGAGAGTGGTGGTAAATAGTATGCAGTCTACGAGAGGGCGACCAGTGGGTGCAGCAGGGATTGGTCCTGGGCCAGTTCTGTTCAATGTCTTCATTAGTAATATTGCAGAACATCTGAAGGAATTTTCACCAAATTTTCAACATAGCCATTTAAGATCTCTGCTCATGAACAGTGTCACTGTGATTTTCTTAATTTGTCCCATACATTGATTTACGACACCAACTGCGCCATTTTAAGCTACATAGATGGAATCACATTTTGGGTGAGATTTGAAAAATGACAGCTATACTGCTCATAAGAAGGTGTGGCAAAATGGCAATGTTGGAAATCTGGAGTGAAAATATTGAAAATTCACGTAACTTAAGAGTGCAGTATAGGAACTGTACAACGACGTCAGAAACAGTCATTTTTGGAATTTTTCACCAAATTTTCAACATAGCCATTTTAAGACCTTTGCTCATGAACAGTATCACTGTGATTTTTAATTTATCCCGCACATTGATTTCAGACACCAACTGCGCCATTAAGCGCTACATGGCAGAAACATGTTTTGGGTGAGATGTGAAAATGACAGCTGTACTATTCATAAGAATGTGGCAAATGGCAATGTTGGAAATCTGAGTGAAAATATTGAAAATTCACTGAACTTACAAGTGTGCATAGGAACTGTACAACGACGCTCATAAAACAGTCATTTTTGGAATTTTTCCACCAATTAACATAGCCATTTTAACACCTCACCTCATGAACAGTGTCACTGTGATTTTCTTAATTTGTCCTGTACATTGATCTCGCACACCGACTGCGCCATTGTGCGCTACATGGGTGGAAACATGTTTTGGGTGAGATGTGAAAAATGGCAGCTGTACTACTCATAAGAAGGTGTGGTAAAATGGCAATGTTGAAAATCTGGAGTGAAAATATTGAAAATTCGCGACCTTACGAACGTGCGTAGGAACTGCGCAATGCCCGCTCGTAAAACAGTCATTTTGAGGAATTTTTTCACCAAATTTTCAACATAGCCATTTTAAGACCTCTGCTCATGAACAGTGTCACTGTGATTTTCTTAATTTATCCTGCACATTGAATTAACACACCGACTGCGCCATTGTGCGCTACATGATGGAAACACATTTTGGAGTGAGATGTGAAAATGACAACTATACTACTCATAAGAAGGTGTGGCAAAATGGCAATGTTGAAAATCTGGAGTGAAAATATTGAAAATTCGTGAACTTATGAGCCTGCGCGAGGAACCGCGCTAACGACGCCAGAAAACAGTTATTTTGGAATATCAACACGGATCTCTCGAATGATACACCATGCCATGAAGATATTCAAGGGTGATTTCATGCAGTGACTGCGAAATCACCCTTCGGGCCTGAATAACGCCATGACAGTGACATCAATCATGAGAAGGGTCCCAAAACCATGTTGAAAATTTGGCAAAATTCCCAAAAATGCCTGAGATATGCAACAAAGTTGAAACCCCCTATCTAGCCCATTATACAGCTTACCGGCATTTCTCAGTTCGCAGTTGGCTTTGAAGAGTGCAGACGTGTTCCTGGTCCACCAAGATCGCCGGCGCCAAGCCTGGAGGTAAGTATGGGGTGAGGGGCGCGGGGAGGCTGGGTGCGCGGTGGGTGGGTGCGGGTTGTGGGAGGGCCCGGGGAGACTCGTGGACCGTTTTTCTTTACAGGGAAAAAAAAGCAAAAAACGGACGACGTGGGACGTTTGCCACGCTGGGGTGGGCTCCCAGCGGCGGCACATCGGTTGGTGCTCAGCTGACGGAGGATTGGGCACCCCGGCCGCCTGGTGATTGCTTCTGCCACACTGGGGTAGGCCCCAGCTGGCATTTCAGAAGCGGTTTGGGGAGGCGGGGATTGGGCACCCCGCCGGGTTATACAGTGCGTGGCGCATGGGGCGCCGCACGCCTGTGTGTGGGCTTCGTCTGGGGAGCTGCGCGTGAGCAGCCTCATCTTATCGCTGCTCACTCAAGCATAGCTCCACCTTTCAACTGTATGCCACTGCATTTTGAGCCGCGTCATAGACAGCTCCAGAATGCATTGGCTTACAGGGGCCGCGCCTGCCAACACACTGACTGAATTGGAGGAGGGGGTGACACACCTCCGAAATCTCCGATGATGGCACTATGTTTCTTGCACATGCGTGCAAGCAACATAAAAAGGGACCTAAAAATAATTGGGAGAACTACAGGCCTGTCAGCCTAACTTCATCGATCTGCAAATTATTAGAAAGTACAATTAAGGCTTTAATTACCTCTGTTCTTAACAATGAAGATCCTGAACAGCATGAGTTTAAAAAGGGGAGGGGTTGCCTTACCAACCTCATGTATTTTTATGAACAAGTTAGCTTGCAGTTAGATTGTCGGACACCATATAATATCATATACATCGATTTCAGTAAGGCTTTTGATGTAATGCCTCTCTGGGCACTATCAATCAATCAATCAATCCAGGAAAGGAACATCAGTGAGTGAAGAGGTGACTGCTATCTCAGTGGAAGGGAAGTAACTGCAAATCTAGGAGCTTTCATTGTTACTACTTTGCATTGCTATTGCATTGTGGAAAAGAGGAGTAGGAGTTTGAAGAAGGTTGTGTAATAGCTACTTAAAGTCTCTTTTTGAGTGTGGATAGGAAGGATAGGAATATAAAAAGCAGTTGCTCAATCTATCTAAACATGTACAACAAAGGGGGTAAGGGAAATAAAGAAAAGAATGTTTTGCACTGATAGAGGAGGGAGAGGGGAGACTTGGGGAGTGTTTGGTATCCTGCATCTGGAAGGGTGGGGCGGTCACTGGTGGACAACAACAGCAATGGGTAGGGTGGTAGGCAGCAACAACTGTGGTGCACCAATCTTTTTAAAAATTGCCTGGAGTGTGGGAGGATGTTTAGTGTGCAACCACATAGAGAAACTTAGAAGGGAGATCGAGGCTCTGCAGGAGGAACTAAGACAGGCAAGGCAGATTGGGGGTGGGTTTAGCCCAGTACTGGAGGGAGCAAGAAGGGGAGATGAGGGAGGGTGATTTAAGCCAACAGTGGTGAGGAGAGGGTCAGAGGAAGGGAAGCAGAGATGAAGGGGCCCAGGCCAGGAAGAACGATTACTGGGGAAACCAGGTCAGGAGACAAAAGACAAATGGAAGGAGGAGATAGGGACTTGTGAGGGGAGGCGAAGAAGTGGTAAAAGTCATGGAGTGGAAAGGAGAGAACAGGTTATTATGAACAGACAGGTAGTGGGTATTTGTGAAGGGTCTTCAGAAAATAGTTTTGCACTGCTAGAGAGGAAGAAGGTGGAGGAGGGAAATGATGAAATTAGAGGAGTAATTGATAAATGCCTGGACCAAACCAGAGTGGGGGAAGTTCTGCTGGGAGAATTGCAAAAGGGGGAAATAATGTGCAGGAGGAAGAAGAGCAGCCGGAAATGTGGAATCTTAGTGCTGGGGGACTCAATACTAAGAGGAGTCAGGTGAGGTAGCCAGGGGGAGAGGCATAGTCGCATTTGGGTGGAGGCCATGCCAGGAATGACAGAGGAAAGGGTGGGACAATCTGTTCTGAAATATGCTAAAAGGGGTAAGGACAAGCCTCATTTAGTTATACATCTTGGGACGAATGACCTGGCTGACAAGACAGTAGATATAGTCCAGAGGAGGTTTGATGAACTAGGACAATTACATGAGGGGGCAGGAAGATCAATAACTACTGGAGACACTTCCCAGTGCCCAAGGTAAGCATAAAGAAAGCTGAGAATAGAAGATTTAATGGATGACTAAGAACCTGGTGTTGTGCTAAAGGGTATGGGCTGTTGGGGGGTGGGGAGGGACTTGGGAGGACAGTAGTCTCCATGCCAAGGACAGACTATACTTGAGTGAGGAGGGAAAAAAAGTGTTGAAACAGAGGATGGAGCAGTACATAGAGGAAGTTGGGAATTTAAACTAGGAGCGGGGGTTGGCAGTTAGACAAGAGACATGCAGAGACCACAGGTTGAGAAACCACATGAGCTTACCCCCCATTACAGTGACGAAAGACAAATGGCAAGTACTAATGGTGATGCTAGTAAAGGAGGGCAGGATGGGGGGGGGAGGGTGGAAGGTGGTTACCCTTAAAGCTAGGAACCTTGGAAGGAAAACTGCAGAGTTACAGGTGTTCATGGCAGAGGGAGAGGTGGACATTGCAACCATCAAAGAAACATGGGCCACCCAATACAATGACTGGGACCTGTCTGTACCATGGTACAGGTTATTTCGTAGGGACAGGATGATTGGGAAAGGAGGGAGTGTGGCACTATATGTGAAGGAAGGACTGAAGTGTGAAAGGGAGAAAGGGAAGGGGACACATTTTTACAGAGAGGATGGTGGCTGGGTGGAATGCGTTACCTGCAGAAGTGGTATCCAGTAGAACAGTGGACTGCTTCAAAAGGGGATGGGACAGGACAAGGGGGAGGGTCAATGAAGGGGAAGGGTGGAAGAAAAGGGCAGCTGCAGAATAAGGGGTGCTAGCTGCACATTCGAGCAGACTTGATGAACCTCTAGGCCTTTATCTGCGCAAACTTCGTATGTTCATAATCAGTCAAAATCTTTGTTCTGAACATACGAAGACATACGAAATTGCCAGCAGATGAGGCAGAAGTCCGTCTGCTCAGAATGTGCAACTAACTCTACAGCTGCCTTCCCTTGTCTGTCCGCGTTTGAAAGCAGTCACCACCACTTCGGCAGGTAGCATTCAACCCTGTAAAAAGTCTCCTCATCTCCTCCTCAACCTTCCTCGCTCCAGTCTCATATCATGGCCCCTGGTGGCCCTTCCCTCCCTTACTTTGAACAGACCCTCTGTACCCGTCTTGTTTATTCTTTTCATGTATTTAAAGGTTTCAATCATGTCACCCCTGTCTCTCCTCTCCTTCAGTGAGTACATGTTCAACTCCTTCAACTTCCTCTCGTATGATAAGAACCCCAGCCCTTGATCATCTTTGTCGCTCTGCGCTGCACCCCCTCCAGTAACTTAATGTCCCTCTTCAGATACGGACGCCAGTACTGCACGCAGTACTCCAGGTGTGGTCTAACTAATGACCTATACAGTGGCAGAATCACCTCCTCCTCCTCGAGGATATACCTTGCAATACAACCCAGCATTTTGTTGGCCTTGCAGCTGCCTTCCTACATTGTGCCGAGTTGTTCATTGACCCTGTAATGAGCACACCCAGATCCTTCTCCTCCTCTGTCTGGGCTAGCTGCACTCCCCTAGCTAGTAACTCCTCCTTGGGTTCTTCATCCCAAAATGCAGCACCTTGCACTTTTGGCATTAAAGCCCAGTTGCCAGGTGTGTCTGACCAGGTTTCAGGCTTTCGCAGATCATCCTGCAACCCTTGCCATCCCCTAGGTCATCCACCACAGCGCCTACCTTGATATCATCAGCAAACAAACTGATCTTGCTCTTGATGTCCCATGATATGTCTGCAATGAATATCCCAAACAACACTGATCCCAACACTGAGCCCTGTGGAACACCACTCGTCACTGCCCTTGGGTGTGAGAGCTCCCCACCCACCACCACCCTCTGTTGCCTTCCCTGCAGCCAGTTTCCTACCCATCTCACCAGCTTTGCACCTGCCCCTGTGCCTACTAACTTCCTTCCCAGCCTTCCATGTGGCGCTGAGTCGAATGCCTTATACTGAAGTCCAGATACAGGACATCCACTGCATGGCCCCTGTCCAGTTGCCTAGTTACCCAGTCGTAGAACTCGACCAGGTTGGTTTGGCAGGATCTGCCACATATGAAGCCATGCTGTCTGCTGTCCTGTAGTCCTTTGGCCTCTAGGAGGGCCACCAGCCTCTCCTTCAGGATAGTCTCCATTAGCTTACCCACAATGGATGTGAGGCTCACTGGTCTGTAGTTTCCCGGTTCATCCTTGGGGCCATTGAGCAAGCTCATTTTCAAGATGAACCTGGTTTATACAAAGTTATTTACAATTTCAAATGGACAGTAACACTGCATGTAGAAATAGGCATAAACATTTACAAAGTAAAGGGTTAATACATGGTGTACATAGGATAAGACAGAGTAATAAACATTGAATCTGATGATGCAACAAAGAAAAGCAAAACAAATGACAAAACATGTAGGTCGTAGATCCCATATATATGTATATATAGCAGCCAAGTATCATTGTACAGTGTATTTATAGAATATATAAGCAGTTCAGATAATTATCTAACCTGTAATCCTTTCTATCTTTCACAGATAAAACTGTAGGGTGATGGGAAAGGGGGGGGGGGGAGTTCTGGCAGTTGTGGACCAACCTGGTGAAGGAGAGTTGTGGAACATTGGCTGTTAGTACAGAGTGGGAAAAAGAGGTAATAAGGACAAGAGGGTGAAGGTAAGAGCCATGTAAGAAGTAGCGGTATGGTGCGAGGGGAATATTGCAATTCATTCAGGTAATGGGTCATATAGGCTAATTTAGGAGCAGTGTTGGGAGAATCCCATGGAAAAGGGAGACGAGAATGATGGGTGGAAGGCAGAGTATTAGTGCATAGTGTTAGATGTGCTAGGTAAACAAGGTGGTGGCACGGAGTAAGTGTGAGGTCTAGCTAACGCTGCGGGAAGCATTGGCAATGTTCCTTTATGAGACGTGAATAAAGTGACTTAAAAGGAGGTAATGGTCATGGGAAAACTAATTTTCAATATTTTTTGTAGTTTATTCCACAAAGAGGGTAGTGTGAAGCTAATGGCATTCCTTCCAATGCGAGTGTTAACTTTGGGCATTTTCAATGTGATATAAAAGTAGCTTCTTAGTGCATATTTACTTATTATGTTTTGCTGGAGACAGTCTGATACATATGATGGCAATTGGTTATTTAATGCTCTGAAAGTCCATGCAGCAGCATTTCTGTCCCTTCTGAACTGAAGTGAAGTCCATCCCACTGTTGCATATAGGGAGCAATGAAGTGTGGTAGATGGGAGTCCTGTAATAAACCTCAAGGCTCTGTGAAATAATGTATCAAGTTTTGCAAGGTAGGAACTGTCACAGTGTTTATATAGAAAGTCAGCATAGTCAATGACAGAGAGAAAAGTTGCCTGTACCAGCCTTAACTTAGTGCCCATAGTGAGAAGGTGGCTAATTCTAAAGTAAAGACCAAGCCTTTGGCATAGTTTTTTTAGTAGTTCCTCCATTTGTTCTGTAAAAGAAAGCCTGTTGTCAAGCCATACTCCCAGGTACTTTAATTTAGTAATGAATTCTAAATTTTCCCCTAGAATTGTGGATAGCTACAAGAGAGATCCTGGGACAGTAGGGTTTACCGCATGCATGCCAGGAGAGAAGAGCATGGCTTTTGTTTTCTTTGTGTGAAGCAGGAGTTTTTTATGTAGGAGTTGATGTTGGAGTACATTGAACTCAGTTTGAAGGTTGCTACATGCTGTTTCTGGTGCAGTGCTGCTTACACAGAGCACTGTGTCGTCCGCAAATAGATGAACTGCAGCCTTGGAAACATTTTCATCAATGTTGTTAATATAGATAGCAAACAGGATATGGCCAAGAATAGATCCTTGAGGAATGCCTCTTAGCAGTGGCTTAAGGGGGGGTGAGAGTTTGCCTTCGGCCTTGTCTGGTTGAAGGTGTTCAGAGAGACAGTTGGACAACCACTGTAGGGAGAGTGAATCCAGACCTATGTTTTCCAGTGAAGAGAGGAGCAGATCATGTGCAACCATGTCAAATGCCTTACTTAGGTCCAGAAACACAGCACATATGAAATTCCTGTTGTCTAATCCTCTCTGCCAGTCATTTGTGACTTTTACTAGTGCCTTAATGGTACTATGTTTGGCTCTGAATCCAGATTGTACAGGGTTTAGAAGATTCGTAGTATCAGGGTAAGATCTCCGTTGAGTACTAACAATTTTTTCCAGCAGCTTAGAAAGGACTGGAAGAATGGAAATAGGCCTGTAGTGTTAAGGTCATGAGTATCCCCTGATTTAAATAATGGGATGACCTGAGTGGTTTTTCAGATCGTGGGGATTGTTCCTTGGGACAAGGAGAGGTTCAACAAGTGAATTATAGGTACCGCTAGTACATAGCAGGCAATCTTCAGGAAGTACGAGTCAAGGGAGTCTGCACCAGCACTCTTCTTAGTATCCAGTTGGCAAAGCATTTCTTCAACGTGTTTCAGCGTGGCTGGCTGCAGAGAGAATATCGATTTTGTCACTGTGTTGTCAGTATGTAGAGAGCCAAGCTGTGAGCATATTGAATCTGCAGGAGAGTTGTCAAAAGCAAGGCCTGCAGTTGTGAAATGACTGTTGAATGAATCTAGGATTTCCAATCTGTCAGTGATAGTCTTGTTTCCAGAGATGATCTTGCTTGGGAGTGAGTTTCCTAGAGTGTGGCCAGATAGGTCATTGATGGTCTTCAAGAACTTAGCTGGGTTCTTGATAGACGAGTCCAATTCAGTCTAATAGTACTCTGCTTTTTTGTCCCTAATTTTCCTTGTACGTTTGTTCCTTGCCATTCTGAACTGAGCCCAATCTGATTCTGATTTGGTTTTCCGTGCTTTTTTCCAAATCGTATCCCCCTCTAACAGGGCTGTTTTAAGGTCTGAAGTGAACAATTTGCATTGCTTGTTTCTTACATGTACTTTAATTAGAGGAGCGTGTCGATTTAAGGCTGCTATTATTATTTCATTTAGGATTTCACATGCTGAGTGCACTGTTTTAGGCAGAAAGAAATCTTACCATCGTGTAGAGAATTTTAGATCATGTAGGTATGCATGAGGGTCGAAATTTCTCCTTGATCTTCTAATAGGGAACTTTGATGGTGCCAGAGGTTTATTGGTTGATCTTACAGTCATGATGAAGCAGTGATCACTGACATCGTTGAAGAATACACAGGCATGTGAAAAAAGATGTGGTTTGCTCACAAGGATGACATCCAACAGTGAGCTATTGTTTGGTTTCTTTTTATTAGGTCTGGTTGGTTTGCTGATCAGTTGTGTCAGACTGTGTTTATCACAGAACGATTGCAGGGGTGACAAAGTCTTAGAGAGCCAGTCAAAGTTGAGGAACCCTAATATAATCATTTCCACAGACTCTTTTCCCAAGTTGTCACCTAAATGTGTTTGGAGTTGGAGACCCGCAGATGGAGGTCTGTAGCATCCTATCACATGCAGTGATGTGGTGATTGAGACCACCACCTTAAGGACTAGACATTCATATTCACTGACCACAGCTGATGCATCAAGGCAGGTTACTGCGAAGGTGTCTTTGATATAGATGGCTACCCCTCCACCTCTAGTTTTTCTATCTGCTCTAAATAGTAGGTAATTAGGTAGATCCCACATCTGGCACTTGGGTTAATATCCCAGTACTGACACTGTAATGCAGCATGAGAGGGGTGCTGCATTTCTGAGGTGCCGTCTTTTGGATGAGACGTTAAACCGAGGTCCCATCTGCCTGGATTGGTGGTAGTTCAGGTGGATGTTAAAGATCCCATGGCACTTATCGAAAAGAGCAGGGGAATTTCTCCGGTGTCCTGGCCAAATTTCCCTCATTCACTAAAAAAATACCACCAACAGCTTAATCTGGTTCAAGGTCAGCTGGCATGCATCTGTATCCCCCTCCCCGGGTCGTGCCTGAAAATAGGCAGGATTTGTCTAGTGCACTTACCCGGTCAACAAAAGCTAAAAAAAAAAATAAAAAAAAAAGATCAATTTCACTGTCAGTTGTGGCAGGTCTAAGCCAAGTTTCTGATATTACCAGAAAGTCTGGTGATGTATGTTTTACCCACATTTGAATCATAGAGATCTTTTTTAATAAACTGCACACGCTGATGTGAAGTAAGGTCATGCCTTTAAGATTGTCCAAGTCAGATGGAGAATGGATAGCCTCTGTGTGCCCAGGATTGATTTCTACATCGCCAGAGCATGGTAGAATTAGGAGCAGGAGCTTTTTTATTGCAGTGATGGATAACTTATAGATCCTTTTTTTTTTTTGTATCTACGTGGGTTCTCCAAAGGTTTTCCACGGATTCCCACCTTGATGTTTTGCCTTCCTACCATGGCAATAACTAGTAATCTGGCTGCGAGTATCAGTGAGTGTTCTGCACTGTAAGGCAGGGTTTGTGTGACCTCTTTGTACAGCTCTGATCTTGTGCCACCGGATTGTAATGTCCATAAGTAATTCTGTAGCTGGGGTAGGTGATAGGCACATATATAATCTACTGCGCTTGTAATATACCCATAGCAGGACAGTGGTGGTATACAGTCATCCCCTGGGACATTTTTTTTGTTGATTAAATTGCCCGCATAGTTCCAGGGGGACAAGAGAATCAGCCACAGTTTTGTCTCCATGGTAGTTCTTACAGAGAGTGGGACTACTCGAATTGCTGAACTAAGACTGTTTTAACAAGACCATGATTGCTGACAAAGAATGTATGTAATGCCGCTTATTCTTAGCTAGCGTTTATTACAGGAAAAGCCTCTGTATGAATTAATCTTATAGCGATAGCGGCTTAGTGAGTGTTAATAAATGTAATCTAGACTAAGGTGTACAATAGAGGAATGCAGAGTGAATTAGAGAGATACTAAGGAGGGGAAAATGCTTGTAAAGCTAGCTCAGCATAGATGTATCAGGATTGCTGCAGTGAAAATGTATATGACAGCCATGATTACAGCTGTGGCAATAAGTTATTTGATAACCTGGCAGAACACTGGCTTATAGAGAGGCTAGGATAGGAATAGATGTACAGAAGTCAGTTATCATTGGCTGGTATTCAATTTAAGATATAGTAGAATGTTGTATGACCAATGATTGCGTTTTTTTGAAAAGGGAGCATGGAGAAACTCTATTTAATAAGGGAAGGAAGTGGGGGAGGCGTAAAAGTTGCGGTGTTTGCCGTATCTTGCTGGGCTAGTGTCCACTCTAGAGCTCTTGGGTGGTGGCAGAGGAACGCCAACTGCCCGCTGGCCGAGTCTTGCTCCGGCTCTAGGCAGGGAGCCCTGCAGGAGTGTTCCTCGGCTGGGAAAAAGGAGAGAGAAGTCCAAATTATATGCTGCTCAGGACAAAGGGTCTGCAAAGCAGCAGGGAGTCAGAGACAAAAAATTAGCAAGTTTAAAGTTTGCGGATTCGTTTTGGCTCCTAAACGTCTGGCGCTGCCTAAAAATCACAAAAGGGCTGAAATCACTAACAATATCAACAGTTCCCCAGTTAAACAGCTTATTTCAGTCCCCACAGTTTCAGTAATTACACCACTTTTTATACATTTTTACAGGGAAAGGAGGAGAAAACAACCAGAAGTAGCCAAAAAAGTGTCTAGTGTAAAGGTAAGGGCGAAGCGTGGACCAGTCGGCGTAAGGCCCAAGAAGGCTCTCATGTTCCAATTGGTTGCGGTGTTTGCCGTACCTTTCTGGGCCAAGTGTCCACTCTGGAGCTCTCGGGCGGCGGCAGAGGAATGCCGACCATCCGCTGGCCGAGTCTTGCTCCGGCTCTAGGCAGGGAGCCTTGCAGGAGTGGTCCTCCGCTTGCTGGGCCAAGTGTCCACTCTGAAGCTCTCAGGCAGCAGCAGAGGAATGCCAACCACCTGCTGGCTGAGTCTTGCTCTGGCTGTAGGCAGGGAGCCTTGCAGGAGTGGTCCTTGGCTTGCTGGGCCAAGTGTCCGCTCTGGAGCTCTCGGGCGGCGGCAGAGGAATACCGACTGCCCGCTGGCCGAGTCTTGCTCCAGTTGTAGGCAGGGAGCCTTGCAGGAGTGGTCCTCTGCTTGCTGGGCCAAGTGTCTGCTCTGGAGCTCTCGGGCAGCGGCAGAGGAATGCCAACCACCCGCTGGCCGAGTCTTGCTCCGGCTCTAGGCAGGGAGCCTTGCAGGAGTGGTCCCTGCTTGCTGGGCCAAGTGTCTGCTCTGGAGCTCTCGGGCGGCATCAGAGGAACGCTGACCGCCCGCTGGCCGAGTCTTGCTCTGGCTCTAGGCAGGGAGCCTACACAAAACAGGCATTAATAAGAATATAATAAACTGGATTGAGAAGTGGTTGTGTAACAGGGCCCAAAGAGTCCTTATTACAGGGCATCTATCTGAGACTGGAAGGGTAACTAGTGGAGATCTCCGGGGCTCAGTACTGGGTACCTGCCTGTTCCAGGCATTTATTTCAGATCTGACAAAAAATTATATATCTTTTGTAATTAAATATGTTGATGACGTTAAAATCAGTGCGCCATGTATTACTTCTGAACAGATTCTAACCGTCCAAAATGATCCCAACAAAATAACACACTGTGTCACAAAATGGGGTATGAAACTGAATACTACTAAATGTAAAATTATGCACTTGAGTCCATGTAATCTATTAGCAGTATATTTATTTCCAAAGACCTTGGCAACTCCAAAAACATAAATGAGGCAAATAATAAAAACAATTGTGTTATTTGGTCCATCAAAGCAAATATTAGATCTAGGGATCCAAATATCATGATGCCCCTCTTCAAGGCATATGCAAGACCTCATTCAGAATATGTCTCTCAACTCTGGTGCCCCTTTAAAAAAATCTGATATCTCACTACTGGAAAGGATTCAAAGAAAATACACCAAGCATATAACTGGCCTATACAATGAGCCCTATTGAAACAGAATTAAATTGTTAAATCTCATGCACTTAGCGACCCATCACCTTAGGGTTGATCTCCTCTTTAAGTTTGATCTCATCCAAGATCCCTATTTAGCAGAGTTGGCTTTGAATTTAAGAATGATTCACATAACACCAGAGGTCACCCCCTTCAGCTCTCTAGGAAAAAGTTTATACATGTTAGTCGAAAATTATACTTTACACAAAGAATAGTAAACCCATAGAATAAACATCCTACTGAGGTTATAGTGAGTAAAACTAAAGCTGAGTTCAAACATCATCTTGACAACCTTATTCTTACTGGGTTCAACCTTTGTTACTATACGTAATACTACAGGAGTAACTGTGGGCCACAAACCTCCTTGCTCCTTACTGACCTTAGTAGTATGAACCTTAGTAGTATGACCTTGCAAAGGGATAAGGTGACTGGCCCGGATGGCTTTGGGGCTGAAAATTATAAAGAATTAAAGGAAGAGCTCTCTGGACCACCAAGGGATCTCATGGAGGAGGTGAGGGGGAGAGGGGGTTAATTAGGATGTGCTGTGAAGCTAATATATATGTATTGCCAAAGCCGGGTAAGGATGGCACCAGCTGTGTGTCATATGGACTCATCTCCCTTCTAAATTATGACTGTAAAATTATGACCTAAGTCTTTGCTTTATAACTAGAAAAAGTGTTGCCATTTATAGTGCATCCGGATCAAACTGTTTTCATCCAAGGAAGACTATCCTATCGCAATATAAAAAGATTGTTGAATGGGGTCTGTTGGAACTCTTGGCATCCTGGTCAGGCCTGTGTGCTGTCCATGGATGCCAAGAAAGCCTTCAATAGGATAGAATGGGCCTACATGATGACTGTGCTATGTAGATTCGGACTGGGAGATGTGTTTATAGAGCTGGTTGGTGCCTTCTATTGAGTCCCAGCAGCCTGGGTGTTTGTAAATGATGCACTCTCAGAGGAGTTCTGCTTCTGGAGGGGCATGAGGCAAGGGTGCTCTCTCTCCCCTCTCTTGTTCCCACTAGCCATTGAACAGTTGGAGATTAGGGTGCGGAACAGAGCCTTCATCCATGGGATCCCTGGTAGGGATCGATGCCACATGCCATTACATAGTGTGCTGATGATATTTTGGTTTTTGTCAGTAGACCTGAGGAGTAGGTGCTGGCACTATTGTAAATTATAGACTAGTTTGCGTCTTTCTCAGGATATAAACATAATATTCATACATCCAAAATTCTGTTTTTAGACGGGTTGGGGAGGAATATTCAGTGTATCTGGGGCCTGAAGAAGGTATTGAGGTCCTTTACTTATCTGTCAGTCTAGGTGGGGCTAGAGATTGGGGGACTGTACCAACTGAACTATACCCCGATATTTAACTCAGCTGTCAAAGACTTGGCTAGGTGGAGGGCACTCCCTATCCCTTGGCTAAGAATAATTAATTTACTTAAAATGAAAATACTCCAGTGACTGCTTTATGTCCTGAAGATGGTCCCTATAAGGACATCAAGAGACTGGAATGCAGTTTTTCAATGTTTATTTGGCAGGGCAAGAGACCGACGATTGCCTTATCTAGACTTAAGGCTAAGAAGGACAAGAGCGGATTAGATTTCCCTGATATTAAAGGATATTACTTAGCTGTCCAATACTGCTATATACACAATTGGGGAAATAGGAATAAAGTAGCCTTTTGGTTAGACTTAGAGGAGGATGGATGTTCAGGCAGGATTTCAGCTACTTAGCCAAGGGGGAGGAGGTCTCAGGGTTTATCGCCAATTACAGAATCTGAACCCTCTGGTATTTAATGTTTTAGAGGCATGGGAGGGCATTAAGAAAAGGAGAGGTACTGAAGAGGCAAATACCTTACTGCTTCCAGCAGTGGGCAATCCTGTTTTTTTTACCAGGGTTGGAGGATCAATGTTTCCAGACCTGACAGGATAGAGGTGTTAGATGCTTGGGTGACTTATTCTCCTGGGAAGGAATGCACACTTTTGAAGAGGTACGGATGGGGTTGGGGTTCCCTCAGTCCCATTTTTGCAAATTGTTGCAAATAAGAAATTATTAGGGGCCTAGACAGAGAGTTGATTGCTGGTTCGCCACTAAGTAGCCTAGAGCAGGACATTTCTGGTGCTGGAATAAAGGAGAAGCGGCTGATTGGGAGAGCCACCAGACAAGACAGGGATTTCTTTCCTGATGGATCCCACAAAATAAAACAATGGTGAGAACAGGACTTTGGTATCCAAATTTCTATGGATACCTGGGAATTAATTTTAGACTCACATATAGGCCTGCTGATCTGTAATAAATTCAAGGAAATGCAATATAAGTTTATACACCAGTTATATTACCCACCTAGTGTTGTTCATTGATTCTACCCTGGAAGATCTATGAATTGTGGGAGATGTAAGTTGGCCCGAGGAACCTATTTTTGTTACTATTGGGAGTGCCCATGCCTAGCTACATATTGGATTGGAATGGCCAGAGAGATCTCGGTGATGGGAGGTGGAGTTATAGAGGTGTCTCCTTTATCACTTCTCTTTGGTGAGGAGAGGATAGAGGGTGAGGAATGGAATTTTTATCTCAGATGGGTTAGGATCCTTCTAGTGGTTGCACAACAAGGTATCCAGATCAGTTGGGTGGCTGGTACAGTACCTACATTGGATCAATAGAGAAAATGAGTAATTCAGTTGTTGGCGGTGACCGGCTTACCTATGTACTTAAAGGTAGGGAAGAGAGGTTGTTGACACTAGGGTGGATTTCTTGACACTTGCACCTGGGGGAAGCTTTATTATTAAGAACAGATGGAGGAAGTTAGATGAATGGGAGTACACCCATAACCCATCCCATATAATGGGTCTTAATATGATTATAAAATATTATGACAGGGAGTGGACAGTTTCCCTTACATAGCAGCACAAGCCTGATACAAAATAGCACTATCATAACTTGGCCTTAAATATATATTCTTAACTAAGTTATATAAATTTGAAGTACTAAGCAGAATGAATTTCTTTGCTGATACTAACACATATTTTAGTCTTCTTATATATAGATCGACTTGAAGGTTTAGAAATATTAGGTAATGTTACATTTATTGTGAACTTATTTAATATGTCATCTGTTTGTGTCTTTTTTGTGTGTGTATATGTATGTGTATTTACTTGTATGGCTTATCTGAAAATGCTAATAAAATATGATACAAAAAAAAATTATTTCTGTGAGCTGCAGGTAGGCTGTAAGCTGTTCCATGTAATAAAACCAGGATACCCTTGCCCTCCACTCTTCTACCTCTTGCTCCATGGGGCTGAGCCAGTGTGATGTCAATGTTTTGTGAGCTGCTAGCACCATGCATTGAAACACTTCTACCCTTCCTGTGGACCAGATCTCTTCCAACTGTGCCCCAGAAAGAAATATCGAAAGTGTGTGGAACCTCCACCCCCAGATCCTGGAGAGCTCATGCTAGATGCTTATCCAAAATGTGGATAGCTTTGTACACGACCACAAAATATGAAAATGTGTGCCCTGTTCACCGTAGCCCCTCCGCCATCTGTCAGATACTGTGGTACCAAAGTGTTTGGTGATTATGGGAACAAAGAAGAACCTGAGCAAAATCTTCCAGTGGAACTCCCTCTAGTCCTGTGTGGCAAAGACTTTCCCCCCTCCCGTTAACCAACTAGTCCATTGCACATCAGAAATCTCCATCTCCACCTCTGCCTGCAATTTATCTCTGATTTTCAGAAGGGTTCACTCTCTCTCCTGGAATAATATTTTGTACAGTAAAGATATGTACCTTGTTCTGTCTTGGAGTATAGTTGACCAGTACAGAAATTCTTCCCATTTCGTTCTGTCCTTCTGAAGATAGTTAATCTTTTGTTTATCCAATATGTAACTCCTAACTTGTAAGAAGTAATAAAAGTTTAATCTATTCATCAGGTATTTTTCTCTTAGGCTTTGATAAGAAACACAATGGATATATTCTGTAAGTTACTCAAACCTGGTCACGCATTTGTATTCCAGATTTTAAAACCAGAATCAGTACATCCTGCTTCAAATTCCATATCCCCCGTTATTAAGGTGAGTGGACCCAGTTTGTTAGGAGTGTTAGTTAGCCTTCTAATTTTTTGCAGTATAGTGAGAGAGTGTTTAACTCACCTGTTTGTCATCTGCCTCATAAAGTCTGTTGTAATTGTTATATTTTTATATAAAAAATATATAATTATACATTTTTATATAAATCTTAGAAAGCATCTCAGATTCTGTACAGATTAAATGTGGGATGCCACAGGGCTCAGTTTTGGGCCCTCTTCTTTTCTCATTACTTATGAATTCTGCCCCCCTTAATTGTAAAGAATCTGAGATGACCCTATATGCAGATGATGCAGTCATTTTTTAATGCTGCGACACAGTCCGAGGATGCTCTGAGAACTGTGCAAAATTATTTTAATTCTTTTCAGTAATGGCTTCTGTCAAGGCATATGACGTTAATCACTTATAAAAACAAAGGCCATGATCTTTTCTGGGCCACTTAAAAAAACTAGTAGATTTAAAAGGAGACCCTATTGAAGTACTGTAGTTGAAAGTTTTAAATATTTGGGGATTATTTTGGATAATAACCTATCTTTTGAACTTCATGTCAAAAATGCATCAAGAATGCATGGGACAGACATAAGGCAATTCTAGTGGGGGTAGGAGGAAGTAGGCTGTTGGTTAACTAGGATCTGCAGCTTATCCAATAGGTAGGGGAATGGGCAGACTGGATGGGCCAAGTGGTCCTTATCTGCCATCAAAGTCTGTGTTTCTATGTTATCTAATTGGTTAATCAGAGATTAGGGCTTTTGTTTAGAGTACAAACCCATCTTGTCTCTGAGTCTCATAGACTTATTGGCACACCTTTTTTTTATTTAGTATTTTTGATTATGAGTTGAGTGTGTATTCAGCCACTAGCAACAAAATGTCTGATAAGTTAAAAGTTGTATACAACAGTTCTCTAAGATTTATGACTAATTTGCCAGATAGGACCCATCACTGTAAATTGTTAAAGGATGCTGGTTGTTTATCACTTGAAAATAAAGCCAATTTAAAGATGGGTACTGTGTTACATAAAGTAACATTAGGTCAGTTACCTCAGACAGTCCTATCATTGTTTCAGAGAGCTACAGCCCAGAGTAAATATGTGTATAAAATTCCTTTTTTTTTTAAAAAGTGATCGGGCAAAAAGTCGGTGTTATATAGGGCATCTAGATTTTATAACTCTATACCCAATGAAATTGCCAATTGCACAAACATTAGAACATTCAATACTAAACTTAAACACTGGTTGTTATTAAGGAATGAATGTACATGCAGTTAATGTTTGTTGTTTGTTTAATTAGTATAGACATAATTTTTATGCTGTGTTTTTGGGGTCTGTACTGAATTGTATTTATGTTATATGGCTTTTACAAAAAAACTTGTCGCTTGTGAAAACAGGCAAGATTGCTCATCAGCTTACAAGTATAAAAAATAAAAGTAAATAAATACAATTATTTTTATATTTAGAAATGCATGCAAAGGAATAGACAGGAACTCGGAGTTCTCCACACCATGCCATATAGACTGGGCACATTGCTTCACTCAGGTGATCAAGGTGTGGCTTGTGCATACAAATAGTAAAGCTGGAGATCTGGAAGACCCAAACCCTCATCCTCCTCCTTAGGCAGAGATAGGACCCTCTGCTTTACCTGACCTTTTTGCTCATCCAGAGAAATTTCTGGATCTGACTGTTAAGTTTGGTCCAGAAGGAATTAAGAATTGGGACTGGGAGGGCTTGTAAGAGGAACAGTAACCTTGGTAACACCTTCATCTTTAATATCCCCACTTGCCCCAACAGGGAAAAAGGAAGCTGGAACCACCCTCCCAGGTCTGTTGTAAGCTCTGTTAGAATTTTGATGTAATTAAGTGAAAATAGCTCCACCAGCTTTGGTGTAAGCCTGATGCTTAAATAATGGATTTTGTTTTGCTTTGCCCAAGTGTATGGAAAGGTGGCTTTAAAAGTGTGAGAACAAGTTCCGCTGATGAGGATAGTTTCAGGTTTAGCATAATTGACATGGTTCCCTTGAAACCCTGTCTTACTTCCCAAAAATGTCCTGAAGGACTGGGACAGAAGTCTCCGGATTACTGACAAAAAGAAGGGCATCATCCGCATACAAGGACATTTTATGATGTTCTCCTCCTCTTTTTATCCCCTGGACTCCTGTGCTGGATCTTTTCTGACTGCTGAAGGCCTTATACATAATGTGAATAGCAGGGAGAGAGGGGGCAGTGCTGCCTTGTACACCAAGCCAGTGGGAGTCTCTAACAATTCACCTCATTGTCTTTTGCCATCACCTTCAGGTCCCAGTATAGAGCACTGATGCTGGCCTGGAAGCCCAGATCAAAATTTATCCCATGCAGGACCTGCTTTAGATATTCCCACCTTTACCTGACCTTATCAAATGCCTTTTTTTGTCATCTAATGAAATCACTAATTGCAACTCCTTGTCATTCACGTGAGATGAAAAAATGTTTAGGACTCTCCTCATATTGTCTTGCAGGTTTTTCACCTTAATGAAGCCTGTATGGTCCAGGCTTACTAAGCTCTGCACATATCCCTGCAACTGGTTAGTGAGGATTGCTGTGAACATTTTCATATCCACTGGCAGAAAGAGATGAGTCTATATGAGCTACAATATTCTGGGTTCTTTCAGGGTTTCAGCAGGACTGTTATCTGGGCTTATCTCCATGTTTCTGAGGCTGGCTCCCCCTCCAAGACTGAATTAAACACTTTCTGCAGTACCGGTACAAACTGGTTCTTAAATTTTTTTATATAATTCTGAAGGGGACACCATCCACCCCGGGGGCCTTTCCCCCTTTAAGACTTTTAATAGTGTCTGCTATCTCTAAGTGGGTGATTGAGACATCTAAGGCATTTTTGCTTTTGTTGAACAGCTGCTTTAAAGAGCTAGTGTACTGCCTAAAACCAATATTAGTTTTTAAAAGCAGTCAACCACTGCCTTTTATATCTGAAGTACTTTTTATTTTCTCTTTGGTTAATTAGAAGATTCTTTACCTTATGTTAGTAGGGGTGATGTGTGAAACAAGTCTCTGTCTGATAGCTTACATATCTAATTCTGTTCCTTCCACTACATCATCAGCACTGTGATCTCACTGACTGTGGCATCACTGTTGCTTAGGAACAGCCACTCAGTTGCTGCCATATCAGCCACCTGCGATGTCACAGTTAATGAGATCATAATGCTGATGATGTAGTTGGGAGAATAAAGATAGGTATATCAGCTTCCAGGCTGAGAGCTATTCCACACATCCAGTACAAAATTATCACATAGAAAAATTTCTAATGTACGAAAGGAAAATTAAAAATATTTCGGAAATAAAAAAGTTACAACTGACTACTGAAAATTTGCATAGTTTTTCTGTCTGAAAAATTTTGGTTGCACTAGCTCTTTAAATTAGTAGAAGCTAGGAACTGCTGCAGAGCCTCCTGGTCTTACTTCCCCCAAAATTCCACATGCAGTTGAGTGTAGTATGCAGCAAACTCTCTGTAGATATCTGTTGGGTTGCTGTAGGATCGATCCCCCCCACCAACCCTTCTTATTTTACAGTAGGTTCTGCCCTACTGATGGTTTGCTGATGGAGTTGCCATGCCAGTAATTTCCCATTACAGTTCCCCCCTCATAGTGTCTCTGTTTCATATACTTGAGCCCACCCTTTTCTTGACCTCCTGTAATCGTGTCACTTTATCCCTGTAATGAGCCAGCTGGGTCTTAGACCGATGATCTATTGTAATCTTATTCTCTGCTTCAGCATCAAAAGTTTTTTGTTTCAACTCTAATCTTTATCTTGCATGCTCATTTTTACGTATGTGGGCAGAGCCTACAGCTGGTTTGGGATCAATTGTATCTTACAAAAATGGATGATCATGGAACCTTCCATTGGACTTTTGGAAGTATCATTCCAAAAGTCCAATGGAGCTTGAAACACTCTGTCATGATTGGCCTCTATGGAATAACAGCTGCACTATTACGGCTGTTACTTCTGCACTCCGGGGCGAGAAGTGCATATGCTTGACTCATGCACATGCACAGTTCTGCTGGCGCTGCCATATTGTGAATGGCAACAATGCTATTCACTGCAACTACGCATCTGTGAGTGCCGCGCATGCACAGTTATGTCATTGGCACCATCTTTCAGATGGCACTCCTCCTGCACCCTCCCACTGCTCCTGTCCTCCCTCCTCCCTCCCAGCACTGGCAGTAAAGAACATCCTCCCGCACCTTCCCACTGCTGCTGTCCTCTCTGCTCCCTTCTTTCCCCATCCCTTCGCTGACAATTAGGGTGCCCAATGCCTCAGCATTATATACCCCCAACTCATGTGGCACACTGGAAGCCCACCCCAGTATGCCTAAATGTATGTTTTTTTTTATTTTTTTCCCTGCTGACATTGGGGTGCCCAATCCCTATGTAATCCCTGTGTCAGCATCATGTACCCCCCAACTCATGTGGCACACTGGGAGCCCACCTTAGTGTGCCCAAATGTATGCTTTGTTTCCCTGTAAATAAAGAAAACCATCCACCAACATGTTTTCTTTTTTTACCCCTGTAAAGAAGAAAATGGTCCCTCGTCATCGCCCCAGTCCCCCCTTCCCTTTCCCACCTCCACTGAGCACCCACCTGCCCGCACTCCTCCTTGCTCCTATACTACCTCCTGAGGTCAGCGCTGTCTTCTTCTCTGGACCAGGACATGTCTGCACTTTTCAAAGCCGAACCACAAACTGAAGAATCAAAGGTAAGCGTGATATACTGGCAGTCAATGGGATTTTCAACTTATGTTGATAAATCAGCCATTGTTTGGGAATTTTGGCCCCAGATTTTCAACATGGGGTTCTTGGGACCCCACCTCATGAACACTGTCACTGTCCTTTTCCGTTACTCGGTCCCAAAAGATGATTTTGCGGTTGCTGCACGGAATCACCTTTCAGGACCAATTAATGAAATGACAATGCCACTGTTCATGAGGTAGGGTCCCAACAAGCCAATGTTGCAAATTTGGTGAAAAAATTCAAAAAAATGACTGCTTTAGGAGTGTATGTTGTGCAGTTTCTATGCATGCTCCTAACATCGCCAGTTTTTAATATTTTCACTTCAGATTTTCCACATTGCCATATTTGCACACCTCCTTATTAACAGTACAGCTGTCATTTTTCACATCCTGCCCAAAATGTGTTTTGCACCAGTGGCACAGAATGGTGTGGTCACTCTGCAACATCACCTTTCAGGAAAAATGAACAAAATGACACTGACACTCTTCATGAGGTGGGGGTCCCAAAAAGGCCATGTTGAAAATTTGGTGCAACCACACCTCCAAAAAATGGCCAAATTACACCTGGGCGTTCAATATTTTCTATGCACACATGTACCTGTGGTCATTTGGTAGCTCGTCACAGCCATATCGGCTCTGGCTAGAGTTTGTTCTTTTACAGTAGATGTATAGCTAATGAATAGGTCAGTCAAAGTAGCTTTCATCCCATCACACCATATGGAGTACAAGGTGTCCCCCTTCTTATTTATTGCCAAATAGCCTGTGATTTCTGAGCATATCTGCTCTACAGAATCCTTATCTTTGAGGTGGGATATGTTCAGCCTCCAGAGGGGGTTCTTTGCAAATGGTTCAGTAAGCACAGTAAGTCAAGGTTAGCAGAAACATAATCCAAGTCTGTGATTGATTTAATCTGCATATCCTGTAGCATACAGAGCCATTCTTTAGTGTCCAGAAAGTGGTCAGTCCTGCAATATTGAGAATGTTGGTATGAGAAGAATGTGTAGTTCCTGTTCCTCACATGGAGGTGGCGCCATGGGTCTACTAAACTGGCCTCCATGAAAAGTCTCTTCAATCTTTTCCCCTCCCCCAAATTGCTGCATTTAATATGAAATGGAAGTCATTTAATGAATACATCTTCAGGGGTCTGAATATTTAAATGTATTACATGTCTTCTTTTATTTTTGGAAACTCTCAACCCAGAATAATATGTCTCAAGATATTTGACGGTACATCCATCCATATTGGAATATAACCTTATTTTTTTGTCTCTTTATGTACCTCTGTGTCAAAAGTGAGTTGTTTCACCCATGTGGAGCCCCTTTTGCATTTGTTATTGTAATTTTTATGATAAAGTCCAAAAGTTTGTTTTGTATATTTTTGTTTTATATTGGTCTGCATTCTCCTCAAATTGAAAAACAAAACAAAACATAGATTTCTAGCCCAATGGTTATAAAGTTAGATCATTTTAAAGATAATTTCTTTGTAAAGGGCTAATTTTGGGCTGTCCTCTTGGCAGAGCAGCAGTGCTGCAGCTTGTAACACTGTTGATCTGGGTGCAGGGATGAGTCTGGGATGCCAGAGGGCCAGTGGGAAGAGGAGGCTTGACCTTCCCAGTGGATGCTTTCCTCCTCCTGGGGTGGGTGGACAACCATGGTCCACTACAAGAGTGCCTCCAAGTGGCCTTAGGAGTTCTGCTATAATACAGCTTGGCATGGGAAGGGGGATGAGTAGCCAGGCTCTATGCATGCCAATTGCATGTGCCCTAGAGATGTGTTCTGTCACCATCCCAGGGAAAGGAAGCAATAGAGGAAACGTAGTGGGATGAAATGCATCCCCTGCATGCCTAACATCACCAACAGGGCTCACTTCTGCACTGGATTAATCCCTGGAGGATTCTGACCCACTCTGAAGGCCCTGCCATGGGGAGTACTCCATGGGGTTTCTCAGGAAGTTGGTAAGTCCTAGAGAATGAAGGTGTCAGAACTTGGGGGCTGAAGGAGGCATAATGCAGAGTTAGAGTATAAAGAATATACACAATAACAAAAGGGATTACTTTGGAACTGGTAGGACTAGAAATGCCATTTTATTTTTACATTTTTCTGTTTTTACTCTCTCTGCCGCCAGCTGCCCAGTACCTCAGCCCAGTCACGGACCACAGGCTTCCACCTCCACAATGGCCTCGACCCTCCAATACCCCCTGGCTTACTCCCCAGGGTGGGGCTGTGGCACTAGGCTCCCCAGTGCCACCGACAATGGGATAGGTTAGAGGGCCAGCCTGGAGGCTGATTGAAGCTGTTGCGAGCTTCATCCAGGGTGGCCAGCAGCTGTTCTTTTTCCTGGTTTTCTTGGAGGAGTGGGGACATGCTATAATGTCCTACATCCGCTCCACCCCCTGAACGTTCTTGGCGCCAGTCACTTGCACAACACCTGGCCTCCATCAGGGGTCTGTCAAGTGCCAGGCGCACTCCCCACCCTCCCCCCAGAGAAGGAGAGCAGTCCTCGGGATGCTCCATCCTTCTCCCCATGGCCATCCCTCCAGCATCCCGGGTCTGTTCCCAAACCTGGGTCACTGGTGTAGAAATGCCATTTTAATATAACATAGAAGTTTGGAGTTAGGAACTACCTAAAGAGCAACAATCTACAGGATAGTAAACAGCATGGGTATGTGGCAGGGAGGTCCTGACAGATACATACATATATACATATGAAGAAGCCAGCAGATGCAGGCCTAACGGTCTGTCACATCTGCTCAAATGTGCAGCTCTCAGTGTTGAGTACTGTTACTGACCCTCCCAAACCACTCCCCTCCTTTCTTGCTGATTACACTGTCTGAGTTTCCCCCCATCTTCCACACCCTTACCTATTCTGATTCTACGCCTGAGCCTGTCCCACCCTCTCTTAAATCCCCCAACTGATGTTTGAGAAATCAGTTTCTCAGGCAGTGCACCACACTGTCACCACCCTCTCTGAGAAAAAGTGCCTCCTCATCTCTCTTCTAATCCCCCCCTCCAATGTCAGTCTGTGTCCTCTTCTGATCCCTTCCTTCCTTCCTAATATGCCTTTCAAGTACTTAAATGTGTCTGTTATATAACCCTGTCCCTTCTGTCCTCCAGGGAGTACATACTGAGTGCCCTCAACCTATCCTCATAGGGCTTCTTCTTCATCCCACTTAACATCTTGTTTGCCCTCCTGTGACCCACTCCAACAGTCTGATGCCCTTCTTTATGAAAGGGCACCAGAACTGCACATAGTACTCTAAGTGAACCCTCACCAGTGACCTGTACAGTGGCAGGATCACTTCCTCACTCCTTGAGATGATTCCCCTTTCTGTGCACCCCAGCATCCTGTTGACCTTTGCCGCCACTTTCCTACACTGTGCAGAGTGATTCATATGACCTGTGACCAGCACCCCAGATCTTTTTCCTCGATGGATACTGATAACTGCTCTCCCCCCAGTTAGTAACTGTACCCGGGATTCTTGGTTCCGAAGGGCATAATCCTGCACTTCGAGACATTGAAACCCAGCTGCCAAATGTCTGACCACCTCTCCAATGCTTATAAGTTCCTCTGCAGTACCCCCCACCCTTCTCTCCATCCACCACTGCTCCCAGTTTTGTGCCATCAGCAAACAGGCTCATCTGATGCTGAATCCCGACTGTCATATCTGCTACATAGATGTTGAATAGCACCAGTCCCAGCACTGAGCCCTGTGGGACCCCACTGATGACTGCCTGGGATGATGAGAGCTCCACCCGTACCACCATCCTCTGCTGCCTGTTTTCCATCCAGTTCTCAATCCATCTGAACAACTTATCCCCTACCCCCAGGTTCTTCAGCTTACCTATTAGCCTCTCATGAGGCAGTGAGTTGAAGGCCTTGCAAAGTCCAAATATAGGACATCAACTGCCTTGCTGCCATCCAGTGCCCTAGTCACCCAGTCATAGAAGTCCTCCAGGACATGACCGTCCTTGGGCGAACCCATGCTGCTGATCTTCAAGGAGACCATTCTCCTCCAAAAATGCCACTATCCTTTCTTTAGGATGGTATCCATTAATTTCCCCACAATTAATGTGGATTTACTTTACTTCAATTTTAGCAAGGCTTTTGGCTCTGTGCCAAATATAAGATTGCTGGAGGACCTGGCACAGCTAGGGACATAGTTAGATGGGTTGAACTGGGTGAAGATGAGACAGCAGTGGGTATTGGTAAATGGAGTTAACTCAGAAGAGAGGGTGGTCACAAGTGGTGTGCCACAGGGATCTGTCCTGGGTCCTGTCCTCTTCAATATGTTCATCAGCAATACTGGAGAGGGCACGTGGGGCAAGTTGTGTTTCTTCAGAGATGACAGGAAGCTCTTCGGTAGGGTAGATAGCAATGAAGGGATCTGGGAGATGCAGATGGCTCTAGAAAAGTTAGAGAGGTAGTCCAAGGTTTGGCAGCTGAAATTCAATGCCCACAGTTTCAAAGTTGTACACCTAGGGGAAAAAATAGGATATAGTACTAGATGGAAGGGGTTAAAATGAACATTATGGCAGAGGAAAGGGACCTGGGAGTGATCATTAGTGACTTCCTCAAACAATCAAGCCAGTGTAACAAGATCTATAGTAAGGCTACTAGGATGCTGGGGTTTATCGCAAGGGATATTGACAGCAGGGAAAAGGAAGTACTACTATGTCTCTATAGGTCACTGGTGAGGCCACACCTGGAATACTGAGCTCAATTCTGGAGTCCTCACTGAAAGAAGGACAGGGACAGGCTGGAGATAGTGCAATGCAGGGTGACAAAGATGATTCTGGGCCAGCAGATACTGAGCATTCTGACATGCAAGTGAGCAGTAACCTCAGCAGTAGAAATCAGAGTCCCTCTGGGTAATGAGGTTCTTAAATTTTATTTTTGAGCTGTTCAGTAAATATGGTACTGTGTCAGTTAAATAACTTACATTCAAAAGAAAGAAAGCTACAGGATTAGACAAAACTGAAATAAGATGATTTGGTGCTGGGACCGTGTAGACTAGTGGACACCGGTTACACCGCAAACCACTATTGTGCAAAATAATAATGCCTCTTACCTAGACTACTCAGCCAGAAAGCTCCATTTTATTGAGTTTATTGTCTCACGGTGACTAGCTGTTGTTCAGCCTGATTCCCCCAATTCCTGCTTTTCAGATACACCTATTGACAGCCTCTCCCTTTTTAACTGGAGAATCCTGATGAGGAACTTATTATTCCCTGAATGAAGTAACTGAAGCAGTTGAGGCAATTGAAGTAACTGAAGAGCTAGCAGTAGCCCTGCATTTTAAGACTCTATTTTTAAGTTGGCTGCAGTTATAAGTATCTTTTTTGGACACATTTCCACTCATATAGGAGCATTAGCTGTTTTTCTGTTTGCTTGGGTAACCCAGGCACTGTGTAACAGCACTCTATTACCCCTGGCAGCTGGGCTCAAACCAGGTTGAATAATGCTTTACTATACATGCAGTTAGAGACTATTGCTAATAATATGCACATAGACAGTATTAACAACAACAATAATCTGTTTATTAACCAGGGGAAGGAGGAATGGGGAAAGCAAAGATAAATGCATTTTTCTTGATTGATGATATAGTGACACTTCAAACATTAACCCCATGAGTGACCACCTCCACCAGCAGCAACAGGAATAAATCCACCTCCCTACTGGTACCAGTGTCTGTAAAGTCTAACTGGGTATCCAGAAAAGAAAGGTGCAGGCCTGAGATGTGGCTGCTGGTTGGCTGGCATTGGTGCACTTTGAACTGAGGAAGAGGAGGCACCTGTATTTGACTTACACTTGGCTTGGGTAACCCCAGCGAGGGCAGGCCCTGGGCTTACTCATGGTTCTGAAGACACAGCTGTGGACTGCAATTATGGCAGTAAGCAGTCGAGAAGCTGGGGGTCTTGAACGGCTCAGTGGGGTAAGTGGCTGACAGGGTGGTCTTGCTGCTTGTCACATTTGTCTTGACTACTGAGTCTTGCAGCTTATCACCTTTTGACCGCTGGATCAGGCCAGTGCTGAGAACCAGGGCCATACACTCTCCTCTCATGTTCAGGCATTTAATTCCAGTGGTAAACTCTGGATAATGCCTAGATGCAGCATCACCTGGCTGACTCCCCAGACTGTCCCTCGGACAGTGACTCCTGTAGTGTAGTGCAGGAGTCATACAGTCTCTATGGCTTGGTTGGAAACAGACTCGGACACCTCTGCAGGAATATCTGGGCTTTCTCCAGGCTGAAAGGCAAACTGTCTTTTCAACAGTGTCCAAGCTTCTGGGTTGCAGACCTCCCGATAACCTTCTGGCTCCCCCAGGTTGCAGGAGCTCTGCGAGCTTCTTCCGCATTCTGGTTTCAGGCCTCAGGCAAATAATTCAGTCTCTTGACAATTTCCAGTTCAACCCTTCTGACTGGCTCAAGGCTCTCTCAAGATACTGAGGGAGTTATTCCCAAATGATTCTGCACATTTTCCTTCTGGGGTTTCCAGATGATGGGGGATCTAGGCAAATCCCCTAGCAGTAGGCTGTGAAAACCTTGGGCCAACTCCCAAATGTTCTTGGCTCACACTCCACTCCCCTGCTTCACTCAGAAAGCCTCTGGCAGAACTCACTCAAACTTAAAACTGTCCCGGGGGCTGATGAGAGAAAAGCAACTTCTGATTGGCTAAACACAATTGTCCATCTTTGAAATTAATATGTATTAAGTCCTCACAATGCCCGATTGGTTGGCTGTTTGAACACCAAGAGATTGTCCTTATCTCCTACCCAGGAGCCATAGCTGCAGTCCTCCAGGAGTCTTAGAATACTGATTGGTTGTGGCAGGAGTCAAAGGTATCAAAGATGGCTGCTGGAAATATAGTTTATATACAGTCCCAACACTAAAAGTCTTGCGCAGCCACACAGTATTATTTTACATTTATTTGCCTCCATGGTCCATGAGTAACCCCTCTGCTCTATTGTCTGGCAGCAGAGTGGGACATTTAAGGGGCTTCCTTTGCCTGTAGCACTGACTCCCTAGGTGGCAGCCAGAACTTTTAAGTACATGGCAGCAACAATTACATATAAAGTATCAGCTGCCTTTATTCACCACAAGAAAAGTTATTCTTTGCCACCTCTTACCCCTCCCGTGTGTCTCCGGACCCTGATTTGCTGTCCTGGGGTCAGAGCACACAGAAAGGAGCAGATACATGGCTGTAATGGGTGACTTAAAACTATAAAGTACCATAGCACTGTTTCTGTGCATGCAGAACCTGCCAGCTTACACATTCATGATGCGAGCTGCATGGCAGTGCATTCTATGCTATTTCACTGAAATGGGCAATGCAGTTCTTTTAATATGCACTCCTCTCATCCCCCCCACAAAGAGCTAAACCAGGGTTTGGCACGAGGCAGGAGGCAAGAGGCAGGAAGGAAAACTCCAGAGACCCAGAACACGGTGCCAGACAAATGGGAGGAGGGCAGGCGTGCTCTGCTAAGCCCCAACCTTTTGGGGGGTGTTACACTTGTTATTATAATTTTATGAGTGTTTTAGTGTAATATTAGTGTTTATTTTTAACACTGGATGTGTGTTAAGTAGGTGCTTAAGAGTCTGTTACTTTTGGTAATAATAATAATATGGTGGTCATGAGGGGATAGATGAATGAGAAACTACCCTTTACTACAGGCTCTGAGAAGGACATTTTTAACAATGCTAGCCCTTTAGATGGTGTTATAAGGAAAAAGAAAAACTCTAAAAAAATCAGTAAAACAGTCTCAAAAAAAACTTTAAAACCACAAAAAAAAAAAAATAAAACTAATTCATTGTTACAGGATAGTATCTCTTAACCCAAAATTACTGAGCATCTAATGAAGACTGTAAAGTTAACTACTAATAAGCCTCAATTACAGACCTCTTCCTGTCTTTGTTGGAGTAAAATGGACTGTGAGCTTTTAACCTCAGCCCAAAGACTAAGTCCTCTGGTGACTGGCCCCCTAAATCAGAATGGGAATCCAGTATTGGACATGCTCCCAGATTCTTTGCTTAAATCTCCAGATCTGGCTCCGGTGTTGGCAGCACCAGGAATTAGTCAATTTCCACATGGTGACTCTTATGATTCTCCCTAGAAAGCAAGTGTTTTGGCTAATACAGTAGTTTTCTGCAAGCCCCTGGTCATCTATCACCCAGGAAGCTGATATTGGAAAAAGTGTGCCTGTGAGCAAATGTCCCAGTTCTATTATGGCTGAAGGTATTTTGAATCTTCATAATACCATAACAGGGCTGAAAACACTGGACAAGTCTAAACTGATGCAGAATGATATTAATGTTTCTCTACAGCCCCAGTTTGGATTATGTTCTAATAGTAAGAATCAATCTTCCAATGCCACTTCCGAAGCTATTTAGGCTACCTTGTTATCTAATGGTAGAATTGCACCTCTTCCTTATTTCCTCTCTTATTTGAATGAGGATATTTTTAACTTAATGAGTAACCTCTATGATGCAAATCTTATGTTAATGGTGCAACTTGTTATTATATGTAGTGAACTTGAGACAGTTAGGGAGGATGTAGCTATTCATGGTGCTAGAATGGATGATATAATGAGATTATTACATCAGGTATATCCCCCAGGAGAGTCATCCTCAGTGACCCATGTGAAGGATTTGGAACGGGAGCCAGATCCTCACATAAGACTGGATTTTAGTTCTGTTATTTTTCCTGAATTAAGCCCCTCAAAAGCAAAGCCAAAAAAGAAATGAGTAATTAAAAAATTTAAAAGAAGGGGAAAATGAAGGTTTGTGGAGAACCCATTAGTTTCCCTTTAGGTGGGGTGTTGTATGGGAATGGTTCTGGTTCCTCTAATTCTGGTGGTGCTTCAGAAGGCATAATAGCTAGTATCCCATTGGAGTCTGGGCCAGCTAAAGATTCTCTCTTACTTTCAGCTAAAGAAAAGTGATTCCTTGGCTTCAAAGCTCCAGGCCTCCTGTGCTAATATTATTCCAATTAAAGAAGACTGAATCCCTGTTGGAAAAGGCAGGTAGTGTGGGCAAGTAAGGCAATGATTTAGGGAAACTCCCTTTAGTAAACATTGCTCAAAAGTTATGGAGCCTCTAAATGTTAATAAGGTTTTGATACAGGAGTTGGGATCCTCTTGAAGAGATTAGAAGACAGGTAGTAGTTGGGTACTTGCCAAGTGTAACACAGATGCAGGTAGGTGATTGTCTCCCTCCGGTTCCTCCTACTTTGGCCCAGAAACTTGGTATCCTGAGATGATGTGGTCTTAAAAGGAAAAATTCGGAGGAAGGTGAAACCCTGTTAGATTTTGTTGCCTTCTTTCTTTGCTCCAGTATGGAAGTCCAGATTGAAATGGGTTATACAGTTCAAGTTTCTCATTCTTGGGATGAGTTTAGGTTGGACTGTATCCAGATTAATTATGCAAATTATAGGACTGCAAATTATTTGTGGAATAATTGGTATTTACTTGAAAAATATACATATTATTAAGAAACCTTGAAGAGAAACTGATTCTAAACTAACTAAATCTATTTTTTTTTAATTATCTTCAAATTTCACAAGGTTTCAGGGGAATAATAAGAGCTACAAGAAGGGAGGATCATGATGCTGCCCAAGTTGATGTGTTATTTAAATCTAGGTCAATTGTGGAGAGAGTTTTGGAGAAATGCCGTATTTTAGATAGTTTAGGTATTTTTGTAGTAATGAGTTCTCTGTGTGCTTCCCATGCTTTATCTTGGCCTCAGAATAATTCAGGGCCAAATTTAGCTCCCTGTGCAGTACCACTTAACAACAGATTTCAAGTACTGGCAGGTTATTAATGAGTCATGGTTAAACCCTTTATTTCAGTTTCTACAAATGTTTCCTGCAATTGTATGGCTCAGGAAGCTCAGAATCATCTACGCTCCTGGAATTTTGCAGGTCTTGGTTCTAAATGCGCAGATCAGGAATGGCTAGGATTTGTCTCATCTTATGCTATATTATGTTTCCAGAAGACTTGGTACCTTCAAGAACAGGACAGTCATATTAATAATTTTGAACCTTTTCAGAGTCCTGCAAAAAAAACAACAACAAAAAAAAACAACAACCATAAGCTAGGTAGGGCATCAGGAGGTCTTGCGTGTTATATTAATATTGATGAGTGGTTTTCTGCTTAGCTTGTTATGACTATGGATTTTGTATAGCCCTTTATCTTAGAGTATTCAATTTAGATTGTTTGCTTCTGAATCTATATATTCCACCTCCTCTGAGTTTGCTATTGATGATTCATGGGGTGCCCTTGGGAACCTCTTACAGGAACTATATCAGAAATATGTGAATATCCAATTTTGAGATTGGATGATTTTAATGGTAGGATATGTGCATTCAGTGGTCTCCTGGACAATTTAGTGGTAGGGTCAATATGTGATGTACAGGTTTTGCCTGATTGAAAAGCCAGTGATACCAAAAAAAACCATTTAGGTTCAGTTTTATTTATTTATTTATTGAAATGTTTCACCAGCAGGGCACACTGAACAACAAGTTACTCATCTCACGATGTGACCTGTGGGGAGGGGTTATATATGGTTGTGAAGGATGATCAGTTACAATAGTATGTGGGTAGTACAAACAGTACAACATTGTAAGATTGTGCAACAGTTGGAACACAAGGTATTGTACAATAAACAGTAGTGGAACATTGGGTAAATTACAATGCATGTCCAAAATCATACAAAAGAGCATATAAATGTACAAAACAGTAATAATGCAATAGAACCATTTATAGTGCATGAGTGTACCAGAAACAGGATCAAGGTAGTACGCAAGTGCTGTTGGAGTAAAAAGGATGGGGTTAGGCTGTGCACAATGGTGACCCAGAAGGATAAGTGGAGAAGAGATGGGGAGAGGCAAGAACTGAATAAGAGGAGAAGGGGTAGCCATTTCCTGATTTTCCCCTTCAGGATGTTGAGAACCCTGCCGGGGAGGGTCATGGTAGGAAGGCATAAACTGGGGATAGGTATTAAGGTAGGTTAAAGCAGGAACAGCTGAGGGAAAGTTAATTGCATACGGCAGAGTTAAGGGCGTAGTTGGAGGAGGAGGAGTGTCATATTTCAGGGAGGAGGGAATTCCAGATTTTGGGGAAACGATGGGCGAAACCAGTCTGACTAATGAGGGTGGAGTGGCGAAAGACCGTCAAGATGTGGCCGTCATTTGGTCTGAGAGAGTGGGTGGGGGGGAGGTGGAGTGGAGAGAGAGAATGAGAGATAGGAGGGGAGCTCCCTGAACCAGAATTTGGAGGTTAGTTTGGCGTCTGTGAGATAGTGGTAGGAAGGTTGGAGAGTGATAGAGTTCACAGTGGTGGGAGCGGGAAGGGGAGTTGATAGCAAAGTGGCAGAAGGAATTAAAGAGAGTGTCCAACTTGGTCAGGGAAGATTTGGGAGCAGCACCATAGACTATGTCACAGTAATCAAAGATGGGGAGTATAATCTGGGCAATTTCATACCTCATAGTCAGCAGGCTGCAACTACGATTCCTGTACAGAGCATCAAGCTTGGGGTGCAGTTTCTTCAGGATAGCATCGACATGCACAGAGAAGTTGAGATGCTGATCCAGCCAAACTCCCAGATATCTAAATGAGGAGGTGTCTTCCAAATGGTCCCATCAAGGGTGTGGAAGGTGGGTAGGGCCGGGAGCCTAGATAGTATCTGCCTGGTGCCAAAGGTAATTGAGACTGTCTTCTTGGTGTTTAGAAAAAGCTGGTAAGAAGCAAACCAGAGTTGAACTTTTTATTAGGTTTCTGCAGGAATGTAGTTTTTACCCACATAATTGTGGATTATCTAGTGATGAGGAGGGACAGTGGATTTATTTTTCTCCATCGGGTGCATCAGTTATTGATTATGCTAATTGGGATGGTCCCATCAAATGTTGGGCTACTCTAAATGTGGTTACCAGAACTAAAAGTGATAATTTACCATTGGTTATTTGATGGTTATCACGTTTGATTTCTTCTAGATCTTTTGTGCCAGAGACCTATTTGGGGCATATTTCATCTAAAATAGAAATTAGATGTAGAAAAAAAATCAGGTGGACCGATGATATTACATCTGATATTTATTATATATCATGTTTATTTTTAGATTCATGTTTACAATCTAATTATGATTATCCCTAACATCTATGGAAATATGTAAATCCCTGGAACTTCTATTTTCTAAATTACGTGCTATTCGCTATACAGTTTCATAGGTTTCATAGGTTAAATCTGAGCAGAGAAGACAGTAGTTCATTGTGCTCGCAATTACCCTAGTTGTAATAACTCATGATTTGTTTGCTACACAGTGTTTGTCCAGTTCCCTCTTAAACCCAAGCATGTTCTTACTTGCAACTACCTCTTCAGACAAATTGTTCCAGACTGGAATTACTCTAACACTAAACCACTGTTTCCTTTTTATTGTCTTAAAATGTTGACCCTTCAACTGCAACGTGTGTGTCCTGGTGTTATGATGCTGATCCCTAAGTGTAAGTCCCAGTTTCCCCCTTAAATTGGTGTCCTTGATTGATCTATACACCCTACACAGATCTCCTCTCAGATGCCTATACTCCAGTGTGTACATCCCCAGGTCCTCCAATCTGTCCTCGTAGTCTCTGTCCCTAATATCAGCCACCAACCTCGTTGCCTTTCTCTGAACCCTCTCCAGTCTCTTGATATCTGTTTTGAATCCAAGTGACCAAAACTGGGCACAGTACTCCAACTGTGGTCTCACCAGTGAACTGAAAAGAGGCACAATCACCTTTCTCCTCCTACTCCTAATATGATTCTTGATGTTATTAAGTATACCACTCACAGTCCTTATCATTTGCTGCAGTGTTGATGGAACTTGAGATCATTTATCACTTTGATGCCCAGATCTCTTTCTTCGGTGACCTTACCCAACTTATGTCCATTTAGAACATAATCTATTTGTTTGTTATTTTTCCAAAAGTGCATAACTGCACATCTGTTAGTGTTAAAGGATAATTTGTAATCCTTTGCCCAAGTTTCCATCCAAAATAAAGCATCCTGCAGCTTCTGTGCATCCTCGTTATTTTTGATGCCAGCTCCAATCCTGGTGTCATCTGAAAATCTGGTCTCCCAAACTTCCCCTCCACCAGTCAGTGAATGTATATATATGTTAAACAGACGAGGCCCAAGCACTGATCCCTGGGGAACTCCACTATCCACACTTAACCAATCCGAATATGTACCCTTCAAACAGACCCTTTGCTTTCTTTCACTTAACCATGCTTTTACCCAGCTTGTGATGTACCCTGGTATATCGTGTTCTATTAAGGCATTCACTAATTCCCCATGGGGGACCTTGTTGAATGCTTTTGAAAAATCCAAAAACACTACATCCACTGAGGTACCCTCGTCCAATGCCCTGCTCACATGCTCATAAAATTCCAGGGTATTTGTTTGGCATGATAAACCTTTCCTAAAACCATGCTGTCTGTTGTCACAGTCCCCTGCCAGGTTCATGAGCACCACTATTTGGTCCTTAATATTGGTCTCTAACATCTTCCCTAGTACAGCGGTCATGCCCACAGGCTTGTAGTTGCTCAGTTCTTGTGTTGACCCTTTTTTATGGATTGGGACAATGTTTGCCCATGCCAAACCTCCACCACCTCACCTCTGTCCAGTGATGTTTGAAACAGTACTGTTATGTGTTCTGTTAATACTGCTGCCAGCTCCTTAAGGGCTCTAGGATAGATCCCATCTGGACCCTGAGATTTATTGGGGTCCAAATGGATCAATCTGTCCTCAGTATCTCCTCTATTCAAAATAATTCTATAGCCCTCATTTTTTCAGATGGTTCCAAGTAGCTTTAGTTATGTCATTAAATATTGATGCAAAATAATTATTAAAATGCCCTGCCATAGCCTGGTTGTCATCAACAACTGCCCCAGCCTTTATAGGCCCCACAGTAGTTTTGTACCCATTTTTGTTATTAATGTAAGTAAAAAAAGATTTATGATTATCCTTAACTTTTGTGACCAAATTAAACTCATGTTTTCGGATTGCTTGATTAATCGCTTTTTTAGTTTCTTTTAATAGTTTTTTATAAACCAACCAGTTTCTTGCACACCCACTTGTCCTGGCGTTATTATAAGCTCTTTTTTTTTCATTTTAATCATTTTTTTAATTCTAGGGGACAGCCATGAGGAAATTTTGCCTATATTATTATATTTTTTCCTAAGTGGAACATGCTTATTAACCAAGCCTATGATTTTATTTTCCAAGATAACCCAGTTTTCATATAATGTTTTATTTTCAAACTCTTTTTGCCATTTCCAATACATGAGTTCCCTCCTTATCTTACTAAAATTAGCCTTATTATAATTCCGAATCTCGACTGAACCAGATGTCATAGTATTTGTTCCCTTAAGTACAAAACTAATCATACAATGGTCACTTGCGCCAAGTGGAAAGATAGCTCTACAGTGTATAATTGAGTTCCCCAAATTACTTAACACCAGATACAATATATTATCACCCCTTGTACTACTCCCTATATACTGATCCAGACCAGCTAGTAGGAAAGAATCCAGGTATCTTATTTGGCATCCCTGCTTCTTGCTTTGACCAATTGATGCTGGGCAGATTAAAGTCACCTAGAATAATGATACTAGCATTAGAATCTAGGGAATCCAAGAAGCTAAGAACAGCTTCATCGTTCTGTGGGGAAATCGAGGGTGGTCTGTACATGACCCCAAATTCGATTTTTGTGCCATCTAGTGGCAATACCTTAATCCACAGATGTTCTATTCCTGGTATTTGGGGAACTTTGATAGCTTCTGATTTAATTGTATCAGCTACATATATCGCCACCCACCACCCTTTTTACCACTTTTATCCATATGATATAGATCATAACCAGGTATGTGATGGTCCAAGTTATCCTCAGGTGACCACTAAGTCTCAGTTATGGCACATATCTGGATTTTTTCCATTTTAAGCAGACATACTAGTTCATCAATTTTTTTGTAAGGCTCCTGGCATTAAGGGACAGGCATTTCGAGTCCTAAATTACATTATCCTTTTCAAGTTGTTTGGGGATACCTCCTGATGCCTGGGAAACTTGGTGACTACTCCCCATCCCCTTGGTACCTAGTTTAAATAGTTTGCTACCTGAAGTTGTATTTGTTTAGCCGGTAATCAAGTACCATGTCTGTTTAAATGTAGACCATCATTCCCAAACAATCATGGGTCCCTGAAGGTGTCCCAATGGTGGATAAATATAAAACCCTCCCTTTGGCACCACCTCCTCAGCCACCCATTGAGCTGTCTAATAACTCTAAGTTTGGCTAAGTTTGGGAAAGGCAATAATAAATCTGTTAAAGGGTGGTTTGATCAGGCTGGTAGGATTGAAAAAGCAAAGTTCTTAGCACTGGTAAAGGCTACTAAGCTTCTACAGTACCTTCTAGATCTAATTGCAGACCCTTAAATAGAGAAAGAAAACTATACAAATGTGTTTTCAAGAAAAAAGCGTGTATACTGTTGTAAACAATGGAGGTCTATGTTTGATATTATTGATGAAAATGATACAAAAGCCTTTTGGCTTTTGGTTGCTAAAGGAACTTCTAGTTTTGTGGGTACTATAGATACATATATTTCAGCAGATTCCTGGGAAGATTATTTTACTTCATTGTTCTATGGTCCGTTATTACAATGTGAAGCTTATACCGTTATGTACTGTACAATTGATTCTTTTTCTATACATGAAGTGATCTGTGCAGTTTCTTCTTTAAAATATAAAAAAGCCCCATGGCTAGATTTGATTCTGACTGAGGTCTATTTGCAGTACCCTTTAATTTGGGCAGACTTCTTTCTCTTTCTTTTTAATAAATGCTTAAAAGAAGGTTTTTTTTTCTGAGTCTTGATGGGCTGCAGACATTGTTCCAATATTTAAAAAAGGTAATAAGTTAGATCCCAAAATGTATCAGCTAGTCAGTTTGCTGGATATATATGAGAAACTATTTTATAGAATCATTCTTACTCGTTTACATGAGCAACTTACTGCCTTAGTGGACTTTCACCTCTACCGTTTGGTATTAGGGAGAATTATTCCGCTATAGATAATTGTTTTATCTTAAGGCATCTCTGGGAGAAATATTGTCTGGTTCATGGCCAGATTGTTATATGTTACTTTTATTGATTTTTCTTCAGCATTTGATTCAATTACAATGAGTAAATTGTGGCAGCTTTTGATGTATAAAGGCACCGAGTATGCCCTTACATTGGTTACATCAGTTATTTCCAAACTTTATAGTGAAACTTGGGCTAGGGTGAGATTAGGCCCTACGGACAATGGTTTGAACAAATTCCCAGTTAATAAAGTGATTCATCAGGGGTGTTTGTTGGCTGCTACTCACATACATATATATACTGTGTATGTATATATATATATATATATATATATATATATAAAATCTCCTTAAAGCTATTGAGAGTGTTCCATTTGATTCTTCTAAAATTAGATCACTAGTTATACCAGCACTGGCATTTGCTAACAATTTACTTCTATGTCTCTTACACTCTGGTCTTCAAAAGAAGTTAAATTGTTTGACCAGGGAATCACAAAGTTATCACTGACGATTAATAGTGATAAAAGTCAGGTGATGATTTTTGGCAAGGGGAATTCACTCCTATAATGGAAATGGAAACTTTGAGACTCATTCATAGATACAGTGAATAAATATGTTTATTTAGGGTTAACAGTCTTCCCTAGTGGCTCATGGTGTTCTCATATTGCTAGTGTTAGAACCAAACTAAAAAAAAAAACTGCTTTGGGTCTAAAACAAATTCAACTACAAACATGGTGGCAGTAGTATTAGACCTTTGATTCAAGTTATGAATTCAAAGTTAAACTCACATGCCCTTTTTGCTGTAGAAATCTGTGCCACATATATTGTTTCAGACTGGAGAAGATCTCAGTTCAGCTTCTTAAATCCTCTCTGGGACTGAATAAACCTGTCTCTACACCACACATTAGAGATGAACTTGGATTACACAGTTACAAAACTATGGCTGATTCTTTAATTCTGGATTATTGGGTTAAATGTACTGTACAAGAGCACCGCCTGGAGATTTTTTACATGTTGTTCTGCAAGAGAAAGAAAATTGAGGGTTGTTAGGGTGTAGAAGTTCATCTTGATTAACACTTGTACATTCCTTATTGGAAGAATACCAGCTAACTTATTTGCATAATTACTTTCAAAAGGGAATTTTCATTAGTTTGAAATATAAGGAGTATATTAAGAACAAAATCAAAATTCATAACCAAGGTAGGGATCTGGATGCTATTTCAAGGTCCAGGTTCTTATCGTGGTATGCTTCAAATGAGGCTTGGTTTGGCTATAGATTTTATCTGAACCACATCTTGGGCCCTAGAAAAAGAAATGCTGATATCTGTTATAGGTTTGAGACTTTTCCCAATAATGTACCTTTTGCTAGATTTGACCATGTTCCTAATACTTCTGAGACTCCTTGTTTATGTGCTGTAGGAGGTGTTGAGAAATTATACCATGTTCTTTTTTTGCTCATGGTATGATAAGTATTACATGGATTAAAAAAGCGTATTTTCAGATCTAAGTTATACTGAATTGAGATCTTCTCCAAGAAACAGCCTTAAACAAGGCCTGCCGACTCCTGCTTAATGCAGACTGTTTCACATACACTTGCACACTTTACGAGCAGACCAATCAGTTAAACCTAAGTAACAGAGTCAGATTCCAAACCTGCCTCCGAGGGAGGATGGTCTTGCTTGGCCAAACCCCTCCATGTATCTTGGAAATGATTTTGATTGCAAGCTGTATGTACACTACCAGGAGAAAGGAGCTATACCATCTCTGTGTCTCATTTCGCAGGACTATTCTTGGTCAATGCTCCTTTTCCTACAGAGCACCTCTCTGGCTTAATGAGGTTGCCTCAGCTTCTCTGACAACTGCAACCCTTCAGACCTTTAAAACAGAATTAAAGCAGTTTCTTCTAAGCAAGCAAGTATGTATGTGCCATAACTAAACTGTCCCAATGCACCCCTAGCACCTACTATCACTAGTGTCAGCAGTACCAATATGTTCACTAAATTTCCTCCCACTCCTCTGGCTTCCCTCTCCCCATAGGGGGTCTGTAGTTAGTCCCTCCTGTGCCCGCTGCTCTTCCACTCTCCCTTAACTCTGTATTATCTTATCCATACAACCACATTCTCTCGCCCTCTCTCTCTCTCTTCCCCTCCCACCCTCTCCTCATTCTCCTACCAGCACTCACTCTCTTACTCTATTTAAGACTGTCTGTCTCTCTCTCTTTCTCTCTCCCCCTCCCTCACTCTCTCCCTCTATGTCTCACTAGCCCCCTCTCTCTATCCCCATGCTACTTCTCTACCCCTCCTCAACCCTCTTTCTACCCCAAATGTATCCCCTTGTTACCTCTCTACCCCATCCTTAACCCTCTCTCCACCCCAAAATCTGACCACTCCCATTCTCTCTCACTCCCTCTCTTTCATCCACCCTCTCTCTCTCTCTCTCTCCCCCCTCTCAGTGCCGTTGCATGGCACCTGGTATCAACTTGGTACCAGAAAACCACTCCTCACTGCCATTCTATACCCCCCAACCCTTTGCCTCACTGCCTTCTCTTTACTTCTCTCATGCCTATCCACTCCCTTGTTGCATCTCAGACAATGCCCCCATGGGGCTGCACTTTGTAACCCATGCCTCCCCACATCCCTTTAGCAGAGCTCTGCTACATTTTATATTCAGCCTTGTTTAGAGTATAGTGAATAGGATGTAACATTTTGTCTGTTAATTATGTGTATAGAGAATAGGTTGTAACAATCAATCTGTTAATTTATTGAGTCTGTATCATATGTTTATGTTTACATGATGTGGAACCTTTGTAAAAGAGTCCTGTATTTAAAGGTTGTTTCCGGAATTTATGAAATAAAAATTAAAAAAAAATATATCCCAGATGATCCTCTTAGCTTTCTTCTTACAGTGAATGATACAATTTTATTAATAATAAACTTGCACATTATTGTTATATTATTAAAAAGCTTAGAAAGGGTAAACCTTTTTGCTATCAGGGAATAACTTTGACTGACTGAAATATATCTTTGTTGGGATCAGGATTAGGTTTGAGCCCAAAGGGACATCTTTTTATATTTGAGATTTCCAAATTTAATATGGGGGGGGTGTTGTCTTCCCTTTTGGGGGGTTTGGATTATATGCAGTTAGCTGCATCTTCTAATGCTCTGCCCTGTGGGGCTCCAAATGATATATGGTGGGGTCCCATAGGGTCATTTGCATTTTCTGTCCCAACTGTCTCCTCTTTCATTAGGGATTTGTGATTATCAGAGAAACTCTGATTTACATGCCTGTAGCATCGGCATCTGTCCAAGCCCTGTTCCAACACTGACATTATGATTCAAAGTGTTATTATTTTGAATACTGTTTTATCTGTATGTGTACTATTTATTACATGGAAGTTCTTTATATATTGTGTGTATTTTACTTTTTTTTTAATTTGGTTAAATCTATATTTATGTATTTCGTATTAAGCTGAAATGGCATTTTGCCAATCAATAAATCTTTTTGATTGACTGAAATAAAATTCATGAAACACTCTGCCAATATTATTGCACTTGTCCTCACAAAGATGTTTAATTTTAGTTTACAATGAGCTGTGTTCCCTGAGTTTAGGAAAAACTATAAGTCTGTCCCTATATTTAAGGGTGTGAAAAAATAATAATTCAACCTACCAGGCCACTATGTTGCTTTCTGCAGTATTTAAGCTGTTTGAGAAGCTGGTTAACAAATCTTTGAATATCTTGAAAAATATGATCTCCTGTCCTCTTTTCAAGCTGGATTCAGTCTGGGGAGGTTGACGTGCACAGCAGTGGCAGACTTTATGGATTTTGTCATCAAAGGTTGGGGGTGAGTCAGTTGGTGTGATGTTCATCAATCTTTCCATTGTCTTTGATTTGGTGGATTATAATATTCTACTACACCGACTCTCTCAGACTACTATGTCCAACCCAGTACTTGACTGGCTTCAGTCTTATCTTGTAGAAAGAACACAAGTTTAATTGGAAATTTACATTATGAGAAAGAGTAACTTTATGGGAGGGTCCCCCAAGGTTCCATCTTGGGCCCCTCTGTTATTTTTGATTTACCTAAATCCCCTGCTTCCTGCTGCACTTGTTAGTGAATTGTGATATTCAACTCACACAGACAACACCACGCTTACTGGTAGAGCCAGAAATAAAGTGGAACTGTGTCCAAAACTTCAAACCAATTCCAATATTTTACAAAAGTGGTTTAGAGACTTCGAGATGGTGTTGAGTGAGAAAAAAACCCAGAAGAAGTAATAAACAGGACTTTGATACAGTACCAGAGATTTGTTAAATGGTAAATAAATTGGCTATAACCAAAACTTACAGATATTTGGGGGTATATATTGATAATAAACTCTCTTTTCATGAGCACATAAATAAAACCCAAATAAAGTTAACACAAGGTTGAGAGATATGCATAAGAAGGCTTTTATATTTCCAAAAGAATAGAGAAATAGGATATCTATGCAACTCTTATTACCAATATTAGAATATGGAAATGTTGCTTACCAGCATGCTAACTTGATCCATCTTTATAAGTTAGAGAATGTTTTCTAGAAATGCCCGCTTTGTTTCTTGCTGCTGCTTTGACTGCCACAACTGCGATATGTTTATACCAGCTAGAATGGGACTCTAAATTTACAATGAAAAAACAGCTTCCACTGATGGCTTTTAAAGAGTTTAAAGGAGGAAAATTTAATTCTTCCAAGTTTATACAGAATCAGCAACATGGGCATAACTTGAGGACAATAAAGAATAGGGGATTAATGTTACCAATAGTCATAAATTCTTATCGTAAAATGTAACAAAATTTATATCTACCAAAGATCTGGAATGAATTGTCACCAAATATAATGAATCTTGAAAAATTAGCTCTAGACAGACTCTAAATTTAAACTAGTTGAAAGTTGTGTCTGTGTGTAAAATTATGTTTTCCCTGGCCCATGGAGTAAAATCTCAGAATTTGGGTTCCTCTGCAAGTTGATGTTGTACATTGCAATATCAAATATTTTGTATGATTTTATATCTAATTAGTTGCAAAATTGATGCATGTCTGATATTGTTTATCATGCACTAGAGTTTAGTAAAATAAAGAAACAGAATGATGAGGGTGCCTGGGGATCCCCTATGTGAGTAAGGAACACATCCAATGTTCAGTGGAACGTCGATGTGTAAATAATAAATGATGTATACTTGAAAACAAGGAATTAGAAACAACAGATTCATGCAGGGCAACACCACACAGCAGTGTAAAAGAGCCCATTTGAAAACACAAGCCACGATCCACGCACAATCACAAATGTACAGTTGCTTAGCAACAAATATCACTGAAGGCGGGAGTACACAGAGGTGATTAGTCATACTCCACGGGATTCACAAATGGGCTCGAGAGGGTAGGAAGACAGGATCAGACATTTCAACCTGAACAGACACCATTGCTAACGGAAGCAGCAGGCAGTGAGATTTGACAACTTTGGGTAAAGAAAACAATTGATAGGAGTTAAAGATTGTAAATCAGAGAAATATGTTCTACTGAATGAATTATCAGAGCATAATCTATTTATGTTAAAGGTATGGTGACAACCAAATGGAGTAGATCACAAAATATAAAAAAAACTTAATACAGATTGAGAACTGCAGGTACCTGTCTTTGCTGATATGATGTGTCAAGCATGACCAGATGTTAAAATACACACTATTGTTTGGTGAATGGTGTCACTTCTACTATATATTTATTTATTTTAAACAACATTCCTGTAATAAGCTATAGACAAATGCAATATTGTTTGGGTAATTTTTTAAGCTGCACCAACAGAAGGTTGTTTTACAACAAACATTTAAAACTAATGAGAATATTAAAACAGCAAAGCGGTAAATATAAGGATTGTTTCTAAAAGGAATTTGATCATTTTGAATATGAAGTTTAAGTAAAAGAATAACACTAACAATGAATTTACATTAACAGATTAAAATAACCACGTGAATAAGCTTATAAATGGAATGAAACGTAGGGGGAATAAAGCAAATATTTCAAGTGAATCCGGTTTCAAGGATGTAATTTTGAATGGACAGATGGCCCCCAACCTTTTCATTTACAAGCCATGAAGTAACATCTCAGAATTTGAGTTCCTCTGTAAGTTAATGTGGTACACTCCATGCAGTGTAAGAAAGCAGCAGCAAAGGCAAACAAGATGCTGGGATGCATATGTAGGAGGATCAGTAGTAGGAGAGAGGAGGTTATACTGCCCTTGTACAGGTCACTAGTAAGGCCACATCTAGAGTATGGAGTTTAGTACTGGTACCTACACCTCAAAAAGGACATTAACCTGCTGGAGAATGTCCAGAGGAGGGCTACAAAGATGATAGTGGGTAAGCAGGGTAAGATATACAAGGAGAGGTTGAGGGCACTGATCATGTACTCCCTGGAAGATGAGAGAGAGAGAGAGAGAGAGAGGACATGATTGGGACCTTCAAGTACTTAAAAAGCATAAATAAGGTTGATAAGGAGAGTCTTTAAGCTGAGTGGCAACCATAACACGAGGGGGCACAGTCTTAAGCTGGAGGGTGAGAGGTTTAAGAGTGAGGTCAGGAAGCATTTCTTCACAGAGAGACTGGTGGACACTTGGAATGCACTACAAGAAGAGGTTATCTCACTGAAGACAGTGGGCAACTTTAACAGAGGCTGGGATAGGCATGGGGAAAAGTAAGGATCATGGGTAGGGAGGATGGGAGGAGTGAGGAGGGAGGGCAGGGACATTAGCTCAAGCTGTGGACCCTGTAATACGAGCAGACTTGATAGACCAAATGGCCTTATTCTGCTGGCTTCTTTGTATGTTCACATGTGCATTGTAATATCAGATGTTTTGTATGATTTTATATCTAATTAGTTGCAAAATTGATGCATGTCTGGTATTTTATCTAATTTTATGCAGTTATGATTTCTGACATTATGATGTTTGTGATATACAGTATATATATAGAGGATACATGAAGGGCAGGAGTGTGATATAGAAAAATATTTTCACTCCTGGAGAGTGAGCTCTGAATACTCACAAGTGCCAAAGGCACAATTAAAAGTATCCAGAGCTCACTCTGCAGGAGTGAGAACATTTTCCATATCACACGATCTGCACATCATGTGTGCAATTTATACAATAGGGGTTTCCAGAATGTATTTTTTTTTATTTCGGTTTATCTTGTGGAATAAATGAAGAAGACACAGGACAAAAAAAGAAAATTCTGCTAAACAAGCTGAAACACTGTCTTGCCATTTGGGTGAAGCAGGCTGTTTTCCTTGGTAGTTGAGGTATTTGTGGATGTGGAAGGCTTTGCTCTCTTTTGGCTTTTTTTCCAGTATGAAACTCAGGCTGCTGTTTGCTTGCTTTGGGGCTTTTATAGAGTAGACAGATGAGCGTGACAGAGGGAGTTGCAGGTGCAAGTGTGACAGGTGAACTACATTCTTGTCATTAACTTCATGAAAGCATTTCTAGCACTTAGGCAGAATCTGAATGTTGGAGGGTGAGATCAGCACAGTTGAAATCAATGCTGATGAGGTAAGCAGAGTGTGATACATGTCAGTTGGCTGCATTTATCACTCTGGTGATGTACGCAGAGTGTGATAAATGTCAGTTGGCTGCATTTATCCCATTTAAGTGTGATAAATGTCAGTTGGCTGCATTTAGGGGTGAGTAATGTGTGTTTTATTTTATGTGTTATCAGCTCACCCATATTGTGTGTATATATGTGTGTGTGTGTGTGTGTGTGTATATATATATATATATATATATATATATATATATATAAAATATAGTAGCAGGTAGTGACTATAGTTAGGGTTGAGTACCCCATATAAGGTTAAATCTGAAATATGGCAGCTTAATAACTTTGCCACCGTATGATGGATCTGCCTGAAATTTGGAATGCTTGGTCTGGTACTATAGGTCTCTGGATCTGCCAAGTTTCGTAATGGTCAGGTATACAGTTGTGAAGCTACAGAGCACCAAAAAACGCACGAATGACAAATTTTTGTGCATTCTTTGCCCGCACCTACAGGTCACGTGGTTTGTGCGACCTGTCTGATACCTTCAGGGAACATGCAGCCAGGGACTCTGATGTACCTTTTGAAGATTTTGTGAAAATATATTAAATGGTTCAAAAGTTATTCAAAAAATAATTTTCCCATTATAGTCAATGGGAAAAGTTAACAAACTATGCGAAAGTGTCGCAAATGCACTTTTTTACTTTAGTAAATGACCCTTGTAGTGTTGCAAATCAGCCATCTTGTTTTCAGTTGGTGGCAACAGAAATGCTTGGCATCTAAATTTGGGACCCTCTAGGGACACAGTTCTTGTTGTGTTCACCTATTCGAGCCCTGAGGATGCTAGCCTTGTCTTTTTTGGGGGGTTAAACACCTAAGAAACATGTTTTTTAAATTTTTGTAAAAAGGAGTGTCTCAAAGTAGCGTTGCATATGCAACACTTTTGTGATTTTATTTGCGAAAGTGTCGTGATTTGCGACACTATTTTGCGACACTATGCCCAAAATAGTAGGAAATCTTTGCCACCCTGCTGCAAAAGAATGGTTTGGTCTTTTGGGCTGAAATTTGGAGGGAAGAAAGCCAAAATCCTACAGATGTGCCTTTTGGTAGTTTGGTGACAAAACATTAGAGGGCTGCAATGTTACGACACTCCATAATTTTCAATTTTTCCTATAGGCTAACATTACGGCGTCTGCCACGCCTTTCGGGGCCAGTATCTTGAAAACACTTTGAGATATGGACTTTTCATCGGAAGAATTCTTAAGTGCAAAACTAGCCAGGAAACTCGTAAATAATATGAGATTTAAACATTTTTTTCTACGTTGTTTGCGTTTCCATATGTGTTTCCTTTGGCGTCATTGTTGGTGTTACCGTAAGCATTTGCGTTTCCAGTTGCATTACCGTGGCCATTTGTGTTTGTGTACATGCTTGCATTTGCGTTTCCATTTGTGTTACTGATCCTTTTGGCATCATCGTTGGTGTTACTGTAACCGTTTCTGTTTCCAATTGCGTTACCGTTACTGTTTTCATGTTCGTCACCGTTTGCATTTTCGTTTCTGTTGGCCTTAGCGTTTGCATTTTTGGTAGCATTTCCGTTGTCAATTGCATTACTGTTTCCTTCTGCTTTGCTGTTGCCATTACTGTTTGCATTTCTGTTTGTGTTTGTGTTACCGTTTGCATTTTCGTTTCCGTTTGCATTCTGTTGGCGTTAGTGTTTGCATTACTGTTTTCGTTAACATTTGCATTTCTGTTGCCGTTAGCGTTTGCATTACCGTTTGCATTACCATTGCTGATTTCAATAATGTTTGCACTTGTGTTTCTGTTACCCTTTGCATTATCATTTATGTTTGTGTCACCATGTGCGTTACTGCTTGCGTTTGCATTTGCGTTACCTTTAGCGTTACTATTTTATTTTACCTCACTGTTTCCATCACCGTTTGCATTAACATTACCATTTGTGCTTTTGTGTTTGCGTAGTGCAGTGCAAAACATTATGTTTTTGCTATTTTTATGCACTGTCTTCGGTGATGCATAACACAGCCAGTGTGTGGTTGATTGGTCTGAAACTTGGTAGACAGAAAGACCTTTGTTCAAGGAACATGCCAGTTTTTGTTTGGTGAAAAAATGTTGTTTCACTCTAGAGTTATTGCCATTTGACATTGGCCCACTTCACAGTTACTGATTTTTCAGCCACCAGGTCTGCCATTTTAGTGCATTTTTAGCAGCAATTTCCGCCATTTTGTGGTGGAAGACTTCTTAAAGGTACAGAAACATAAACATTGAAAATCTCTTGAATGGTTTGGTCTTTTCACATGAAATTTAGAAGGTGTTGAGTGGATGTCCTGGAGATGTGAATTATACTGTTTATATGTTTGAAAATTAATTCACTGTAGATATACTGCATGACGCAGTTAATGTTTTGCGCATAGCGTTCTGCATGGTGCTACTGCCTTTAAATTTATAGCGTAGGTAGTGGTAGTGGCATGGAGGTGTCTTACAGTGGTTTCATGTGTAAAATGTTAACAGGTGTGTAACTATGCCACTCTGATGAATGAAAATTTGGTTAATTACGCTTCAATACTTCTGAACCATGTGTCTGATTTGCCTGGCATTTGGAAGGTACAAAGATTTATAATTTGTCTTTCATTGTGCCAATTATTGGGCCACTGGCACTTATGGTTGCTGAATTGTGCATCTTACGTTGTTTACTCATGGTGCTGTGCGACCATTGAATGGATGTACACACAATTCTGGACACACGGTGTGCCATGGTACATGTCTTCATTTAACATACGAACATACAAAATTTGCCAGCAGATAAAGGCCTAGAGGTCTATCAAGTCTGCTCGAATGTGCATCTAGCACCCCTTATTCTGCAGCTGCCCCTCACTTCCACCCTTCCCTTTCATTAACCCTCCCCCTTGTCCTGTCCCATCCCCTTTTGAAGCAGTCCACTGTTCTATTGGATACCACTTCTGCAGGTAACGTATTCCACCCAACCACCACCCTCTCTGTAAAAAAGTGTCTCCTCATCTCCCTCCTCAACCTTCCTCCCTCCAGTCTCATATCATGGCCACTGGTTGCCATCCCTTCCCTTACTTTGAACAGCCCCTCTGTACCCATTTTGTTTATTCCTTTCATGTATTTAAAGGTTTCAATCATGTCACCCCTGTCCCTCCTCTCCTCCAGTGAGTACATGTTCAACTCCTTCAACCTCCTCTCGTATGATAAGTCCCCAGCCCCTTGATCATCTTTGTCTCTCGCTGCACCCCTCCTGTAACCTAATGTCCCTCTTCAGATCTGGGCACCAGTACTGCATGCAGTACTCAGGTGTGGTCTAACTAGTGACCTATACAGTGGCAGAATCACCTCCTCCCTCCTCGAGGATATACCCCTTGCAATACAACCCAGTATTTTGTTGGCCTTGCAGCTGCCTTCCTACATTGTGCCGAGTTGTTCATTGACCCTGTAATGAGCACACCCAGATCCTTCTCCTCCTCTGTCTGGGCTAGCTGCACTCCCCAGCTGGTAACTCCTCCTTGGGTTCTTCATCCCAAAATGCAGCACCTGCACTTTTTGGCATTAAAGCCAGTTTCCAGGTGTCTGACCAGGTTTCAAGCTTTGCCAGATCATCCTGCAACCCCTGCCATCCCCTAGGTCATCCACCACCGCTCCTACCTTGATATCATCAGCAAACAGACTGATCTTGCTCTTGATGTCCCATGATATGTCTGCAATGAATATTCCAAACAACACTGGTCCCAACACCGAGCCCTGTGGAACACTGCTCATCACTGCCTTTGGGTGTGAGAGCTCCCCACCAACCACCACCCTCTGTTGCCTTCCCTGAAGCCAGTTTCCTACCCATCTCAACAGCTTTGCATCTGCCCCTGTGCCTACTAACTTCCTTCCAAGCCTTCCATGTGGCACTGAGTCGAATGTCTTACTGAAGTCCAGATACAGGACATCCACTGCATGGCCCCTGTCCAGTTGCCTAGTTACCCAGTCATAGAACTCGACCAGGTTGGTTTGGCAGGATCTGCCATGTATGAAGCCATGCTGTCTGCTGTCCTGTAGTCCTTTGGCCTCTAGAAGGGCCACCAGCCTCTCCTTCAGGATAATCTCCATTAGCTTACCCACAATGGATGTGAGGCTCACTGGTCTGTAGTTTCCCAGTTCATCCTTGGGGCCACTCTTGTGGAGGGGCACCACATGAGCCATCCTCCAGTCCTGAGGTACACACCCCAAATGTAGTGAGGCATTAAATAAGTCTGCCAAAGGTCCTGCAAGGACCTCTGCCAATTCCTTCAGTTCATTTCAGTTGGTCATATAGTTTTTGCGCAGTGAAGTGACAAAAAATCACATGGTGGTGCCCGCGCTCCTACCACCACATTCCATTCACTATTTATAGTGCACATTCTCAAAAAGAAGGGAAATTCATGGCAAAAAACTCTGTTTATTGCATCAGTTAGGGTTGTTCCACTGTGACAAAAGTGAGGAAATTCGGTGTTAGGGTTGCCAACCCTTGCACCCCACGCCCACCCTGTCCCCACCAACAGGCATCGGGGTGTGCGTTGGGGTCATCGGTCCAAACTCTCACCCCAGTCTCTATACTGCCTCAGCCTATTTACACATGGAATGGGGTGAGAGTTAGGGCCGGCGACCCCAACGCACACCTCAATGCCAGTTGGTGGGGACGGAGTTGGCATGGGGTGCAAGGGGTGGCAACCCTAACACTGAATTTCCTCATTTTTGTTGCTGTGGAACAATTCTAACTGATGCAGTAAACTGAGTTTTTTCCCATAAAAAAAAAATATATATATACACACACACACACATACATACATACATACATACTCCCAGCGTCAGATGCATGCCCTCCAGCCCATTAACACCCCTTGCCAACATCGGGGTACCTACTCTGTGAGTCGGTATCCCCCGCTCACCATTATTGTGGCAGACTGGGAGCACACCCCAGTGTGCCAAACTTTTTTTTTATCCTGTAAATGAAGAAAACTGTCGATGTTTTTTTTTAAACCTGAAAAAAAAAGGTCCCTTGTTGTCTTCCTGGGTCCTCCACCCCATCTCCACCCTCCCTCTGTGCACTCCCTCCCCGCACCTCCCCACCCAATACTTACCTCCAGAGGTCCAGTGCTGCAATCATCTGTGGAACAGGAACACATCTGAACTCTTTTAAAGCCAACCGCAAAATGAAGAAAATCACGGTAAGCTTTATAATGGCATCAATGGGGGTTTTCAACTTTGGTTGATATCTCAGTCATTTTTTGGAGTTTTGGCTCCAGATTTTTGTTATGGTATTTATCCTCCTGTGGCCTCCCTAACTGCTCTCCCCTCTTTAGACTCGCATTTCCTGTTGGGGGATCCATCCGCTGTCTGTCTCGACCAGGACTGCTGGCACCCAGTAACCCCTGCGGCTTACCCTCCACAGCGGAGCAGCAGGGAACCCCCTAATTCCCCACCACAATGGATCCAGTTTGGGTGCCAGTGCCTGGCAAACCCTCACGGACAGCCATCAAGCCATGGTGGGAACCACTATTTTCCCAGTTCTGTTTTTCCCCTAAGTTGGAGGGCATGCAATGATGCCAGTGAGCATGAGCGCGCACACGTCCGCACGCGTTCCCGTCAGGCGTCTGCCCCAACTCTGCCCAGTGTATGCCTTGTGTCCTATCTGGCCCCTTCCTCTCCCTCTCCTCCCTGTTAGCCCTCAGCAATCCTTGCTCACTCCTGAACCCGGGTCGCCGATGTGGCGCAAGGTGTGTCGTCCAGCGCCTCAGCCCTCAGCGCCACCAGGCTGGTGGCTCCAGATGTTCAACATGGGGATCTTGGGACCACACCTTGTGAATGCTTGAATTGTCATTTTGTTTTTTGGTTCCGAAAGGTGATTTTGCGGTCGCTGTGTGGAATCACCTTTTGGTACCGATTAACAAAACGACAGTTCCACTGTTCATGAGATGGAGTCCCAAAAAGGCCATGTTGCAAATTTGGTGAAAGAACTCCAGAAAGTGACTGCATTACGAGTGTATGTTGCACAGTTTCTATGTACACTCTTAACTTTGCCAATTTTCAATATTTTCACTCTAAATTTCCAACATTGCCATTTTTTCACACCTCCTTATGAACAGTACAGCTGTCATTTTTTGCATCCTGCCCAAAATATGTTTTTGCACCTGTGGCACAGAATGGCGCAGTCACTGTGCAAAATCAACTTTTGGGACAGAGTAACGAAATCACAGTGCCACTGTTCATGAGGGGATGTCCCAAAAAGGCCATGTTGAAAAACTGGTAAAACAAAATTCCAAAAAATGACTGAATAATGAGAGTGCATTATGCAGTTTCTATGCATGTTCGTAACTTCACCAATTTTTTCATATTTTCACTCAAGGTTTTCAACGTTGCCATTTTTTCACACATCCTCACGAACAATACAGCTGTCTTTTTTCACATCCTACCCAAAATGTGTTTTCACACCTGTTGTGCTGAATGGTGCAGTTGTGTGAAATCACCTTTGGGGATTGAGTAACGAAATGATAGTGCCACTATTCATGAGGTGTGGTCCCAAAAAGCCCATGTTGAAAATTTGTAGTGAAAATACTAACAGACACCGCGGGCATTAGGGTTTTCAACCGTAAAGCCCCACCCTGTAGAGACTGACAGGCGTTGGAAGTGTGACTTGGGGTTGTCGGCTGTAATGCTCATGACACTGCACCCTCACCTATATCCTGCAGCCAGTGACAGTTATCAAGGTGTGCCTTGGGGTTTTCTGCCCTAACATTCACTCCATTCTCCTATACTGCACCCATCTCAGCTTATTTCCTTATGGAATGCAGTGAGCGTAAGGGCCAAAGACCCCAAGGCACACCATGACACCTGTCTGTGTCTGCAGGGTGGGGTGGGGTGAGGTGGAATGGAGTGAGCTTTATGACCAATGACCCAAAGCCACACCCTCAATGCCTGTCACTCTCTGCAAGGTGGGGGTGGGGGCTGGAGTTAGTTCAGTAGTTCACTGCCATTCCTATTATGCAGCTCCCTAACTCTTGCAGTACCAATGCCAATACCAGCAAGCAAACATTTGGCATTGACAAATGCTTGTTTTAAACAGGACAACTTTGTAAAACAGGGCTTGACAGTCGTAAGGATCACTTTCTGTCAAAAAAAATAAAGTGTCTCTCTATCTATTTGTCTGTCTGTCTATCTATCTGTCTGTCATCTATCTTCTTAAGGTGCTGAACATGTACTCACTGGAGACCAGGATTTTTTTTGGTGGGGGATATGAGAGAGACTTTAATTTCCTGATGGAAATAAACAAGGTGAACTGTGGGGAACTATTTAGCAGGAGTAGAGAGTCAAGAACCCAGGGTCACAAGTGGAAACTGTTGGGGGAAGATTTACACAGGATGTGAGGAAGTTCTATTTTGTGGAAGGGGTGGTGGAGCCTTGGAACAGTCTATCAGCAGAGTTGGTGGCTGCCAAGACTGTAAATGGTTTCAGGCATGGCTGGGACAGAGCGAAGGGCTTGGGGGTTGCTCAGGTTGGTTGCACTAGGGAGGGGAGCAGGGGAGTGGAACAGGACAGATAAAGCCCTGTATGGACAATAGGTCCTGGGACAGATAGGGAATGCAAGGCAGACTAGATGGACCTTTGGTCTTTTTCTGTCATTCTTGCCTATGTTTCTGTGTTTCTAAAATATTATAATTATACTGATATAGAGCCCTCTGTATCATGCCTATGTTCCACGGAGACTCAGCAGGTAGCCAGCTTTACGTCCCAAAGTTGCACATCGGGTGTCCAGTTGGATACTAGTGGCATGCATGAAAGAGATGTGTGCCCTTCCATACTGATTCAAGGCCATGAAGTCTGGTAGGGGAAGTGACTGGGGGGGAGCATAGCTACGTGTCATTCATGTCCGCAGTCCCATGGTGCATGGTGCTGGTGGAGGGGGTGCAGGCAACACTTGCAATCTAATTCACTTTGTGATGAATTAAAGTGAATTTTTAAGTGCCAAGAACTGTGGTGGAGTGCTCCTGTTTTTTGTCTTCCTCCTGTCTGGTCTTGGTATGGAGAGTATCCAGACTTGCCAGTTAGCACACCTTTTCCTCTGCTCCGCATTTGCAGGGACGCTGCCATCTCCACTAAGCACCCCCTCCTACTGGTGGATTGCAACCCTGGCAGAGCCAGCGTCTCCCCCTATCCTGAAGCCCCAGTTCTCCTAATATGCGGTGAGGGCTGGGGGCTACCATATGGCTAATTCCCATATTTCACAGGACTCTTAAGGTACCACAGGTCATGGGTACCCACAATTCCCTTGCTCCATGCAGAGCAAGGGATCTAGTCAGCCAGCAGAAAGGTCATCCAATTAGATGCCTGCTGTTGTCTGCTGCTTGACCTGCATCCCCAGCCCCACTGCGCCACTATGCACATGTGGGAAGGGGCCTCAGACAGTCAGACTGGGATGGTGAATGCCACATGGTTCATGACTATATGTGGGTGTGGGCTGATGAGGCTGGGGTATTGTGCCTTTTGCTTGTACCAGAACCCCACCATCATGTATAGGCTCCATGGTTTGCAATTATCAATATTTAAAAATATTGTCTTAAGTTAATCTTACTCACAGATATAAAGTTGCACCTTGATGGATAATATCTTCATACTTCTATCGATAGGAGAAAGAATATGCAGTACTAAACTGAGTTCATATAAGAAACACAGAAAACATAGAATCTGTTGACAGAAAAGGCCCATTGGTCCATTGTGTCTGCCCACTCCTACCTAACTCATGCTGAATGAGGGAGCCCTACATGGTTCTCATTCTATCCATCCCTCTTCCTTTCTGGTGTGTTCTCTACCAAGTCCTTGTATGTATCGCACCCTCTTCAGAGTCTTCCACTGATTAGCACAGACCATCTCCTCAGACAGCCTATTCTACCCTTCCACCACTTTCTCCATGAAAGACTTCATGGTATCGCTCTTAAATTTGCGTCCAATCAGCTTCTTGGAGTTGCCCCTGGTGCCTGTGTTCTCACTTAGTCTAAATAATTCTCTGTCAACCACTATATTTAACCCATGGGGGTGTTTGTATGTTTCTGTCATAGCCACTTATTCTCTTCTTGCTTCAAGTATGTACAGGTACAGATCTGCTAACCTCTCCTCATATGTCCTTTTCTGCTTTCACTGGATCATCTTGGTTACCTTTCTTGGCACTGCCTCCACTTTGTTCCTGTCCTTATTAGATAGATAAATAGCTAGATATATAGATAGATAGATCGATAGATAGATAGATAGATAGATAGATAGATAGATAGATAGATAGCTAGATAGATAGATAGATAGATAGATAGATAGATAGATAGACAGATTGATTTTTATTTGTTTGGTGCCCAATCCTGGAGGCACTGGGTGCCGTACAATCAAAATTTGCAAAAGGGCAGAACATTCAAAATGTGTAAACAATCACTAAAAAATAAAGTAGAATAATTAAAAATTCAGTATAGGTTAAAAAACATCTACAGGAAACGCCAAGCTGAAAAGGTGAGTTTTCAAGCCCTTCCAAAATGCCTCCATTGTAGGGGCCTTCCTCAAAGATCTTGACAGCATGTTCCAGAGGACTGGGCTGACCACCTCGAAAGAACTGTCACCCGAGGTTTTCTGTCTTGTCCTCGGAACTGCCAGGAGGCCCACTTGGAGGAATGAAGGGAGCATGCCAGGATGGCAGGAGTAAGGAGGTCTGACAGGTAGCCGGGGCCTGATCCATATAGGGCCTTATAGGTGAGCAAGCCCACCTTGGAGAGAATCCTCCACCTGACCAACAGCCAGTACAGACCCTGCAGGACTGAGGTCACATGACAGGATTCTGCAGGACTGAGGTCACATGACAGGACCTTGACAGTCATGTCAGCAGCCTGACCACTGTGTTCTGCACTAGCTGAAGCTGGTGGAGGTTCCCTCCAGTGACCCCAAGGTAAAGGGCATTACAGTAGTCGAGTCTGGATGTTACAAAGGCATGCACCAGTGATGGCAGGTCTTCAGGTAGAATTAGGGGTTTCATCTGGGCGATGTTTCTCAGATGGTAAAAAACACTTTTGACAGCAGCCGACACCTGAGCTTCAAATGTCAGTTTGTTGTCGAGAACAAGACCCAGATTTCTCACCCTAGAGGATGCCATCAATATGTTTGACCTCAGGACAAAACCTGTCATCACCTTGGAAGCATCACCATCCCACCCATGACCCAGCTCAATCACCAGCACCTCCGTCTTGTCTGGGTTAAGTCTCAGCCAGTTAGAATTCATCCAGTCCTGGACCTCGGCAAGACATTTATTCAGCACTTCAATGGCAACATTTGCCCCTGGTACAAAAGACATGTACAGCTGAGTATTATCTGCATAGCAGTGAAAACCCATACTATACTGTCTAATGAGCCTCCCTAGTGGTGGCATATAACCGCGAACAGCATCAGTGACAAGATTGAGCCTTGAGGAACTCCACAGGTCTGGGGCATCAGGGAGGAGGAGACATTCCCCATCATTACCCTCTTCCTCCTGCCTGAGAGAAAGGACTCAAACCAGTTATGACAGTACTGGTGAGTCCACAATACTCTGTAAGGTGATCCAGCAACACGATGTGGTCCACGGTATCAAATGCTGATGACAGATCAAGAAGAATGAGAATTGACCGCTCCCCTCGATCGCGTGCCCTGAGGAGGTCATTGTGTACCCGGACTAGTGCTATCTCTGTGCTGTGCCTCATCCTAAACCTGGACTGGAATGGTTTATAGATGTCAAAGGCCTCAAGGTGTTCCTCGAGCTGCAGAGCCACTATTTCTCAGCAACCTTCCCTAAAAATAGAAGGCTGGAGATGTATCTATAATTTGCCAGGATGTTAGGGTCAAGAGGTGTTTTTTTCAGAAGGAGCTTCACCAACACCTCCTTCAAGGCATCAGGGAAACTCCCCTCTGAAAGTGAACACCTGACAATCCCAGCAAACACTGGACCAATTAGCTCAACACATGCCAACTAGGAGATGCATCGGGCCAGGTTCCAGTTCACAACAAGTGAGCCACAGCTTCAGAATCACCTTGGAGACCTTGGCCATCTCCACTGGCTGAAACTCTGCTCAGACAATAGGAGTGCTCCTGTTCCACCCAGGCCCTACTCTGTGGGACTGATCTAGACCCACTGGTGAGATCCTGCCTCGAATAGAGGATACCCTGTCAGAGAAAAACAGAGCAAACTCTTCACAAGGTGCTACTGAAAATTCTCTATTCAGCTGTAGATAGACTAGATGAAAAAGCCTGTCCACAGTCCAAAAGAGCTGAGCTGGTCTATTATTCCCCACAGCAATCTCCCTGGACGGGGAACTCTGCCTTCTTGCACTTGATTGCCTTTGATAATCAGCATAGTGATTCCTCAAACCAGTCTATCCTCCACTAACCGAGTCTTATGTTATCAATGCTCCAACCTCTGACCCATGGTATTTGTCACCTTGGAAGCCCCATCATACCGTGGGGGTCTATGGCAAGAAGGCATGGGTTGTATTCGGACTGTTGTGATAGCATTGAGTGCCCCGGTGACAGCTCTGTTATAGGCTGCCACCACTTCACCTAAGCCAGTTGCACAAGCAGCACTTGTACCAGACAAATCAACTACTGCCATCAGTCCCACTGGGGGCAATCCCCTCAAAGGGTGATAGCTGATCATCTTAACAGGGGAAGCATCGGGGGGGCCCAAACGAGAATTTCACTGTACAGTGATCAGACCAAGTGACCCGATCAATTCTAGGTCAGTGACCTCAAGGCCCAGTGAGAATACCAAGTCCAAGGTGTGGCCCTGATGATAGGTCGCAAAGGCAACTGCCTGTGTAAAGCCCAGCAATGTCATCAGCTGGAGGAGGTCAGAACCAAATTGCGAGGATTCATACTTGATCCAGGCATTGGAGTCCCCCAGAATAAGCCATCTGGAGGATTCCAACACCCTGTCATCAATGAAGTCCGCAACCTCCTGTAGAAATTCTCCACTTGACCCTGGAGGGCGGTAAACCAGGAGAACTCTGCAACATGCACCTGGACCCCACACACTGCCACACATTCAAATGATAAGGTACAACCCACTGGGTATACAGAGAAATTCAGGCTGGATCTAAAACAGATGGTCATGCCCTCACCCCTGTGATCCCTCCTCAGGCAGTGTACCACAGAGTACTTGGCAGGGACTGATGCCTCCAAAATTGGATCTGCATCCTCCCCCAACCAGGTCTCTGTGATGCACGCCAGGTCGACTGAAGAAATCAAGTCTGACATAACTGTGGTCTTGCTTCTCATCAACCTAGTGTTGCATAACATTGCCCGGAGGGGATCAGTGAAGGCTGTAGACCCTCTAGCTGCCTGCCTATGTGGTCCGGTGGGAACCCTAGGAATGGAAGCCAAACATGTTGGGCCTCTCTCAAGGCTAAGTTTTCTCCTAGGGTACCTCCTGCTCCTTACCACCCCAATCCCTCTCACCTCCATTAGGTCCCCGGTACCCTGCCACAGACCCCCATGCCTGCTGCAAATACCCAGACTGCAGACTTCAAAGTGCACACAGTACTCCAGGTGAGGCTGAACCAGTGACCTCTTTAATGGCAGAAACATTACCTTTTCTTGCTGCAGTTCCCTCCCGTATGAATCCCAGCATCATTTATGCTGTGCCCACTATCATGTTACATTGTGACGATGCCTTCAGGCTGTCTGATATTATTACTTCAAAGTATTTTTCCTCCATAGTGCTTGCCACTACCGTCTCCACATCCTGTATTCAGCAGTATGATTAGTTGTCCCTATGTGCATCACCTTGTATTTTTTGGTGTTAATTTTGCCAGCCATTCCTTTGTTGATCACCTTACCAATCTATTCAGGTCCTTCTTTATGAGTTTGATCCCCTCCTAACAATCCACCTGTCCACATATCTTAGGATTATCTGGGAAAAGACATATCCTGCCCTGGATCCCTGCCCCATGTCACAGATAAAGATGTTGAAAAAGACTGTTCCCAATACCAGTACCGATCCCTGTGGCACCATGCTGGTGACCCACTGACCCCTGAGTATTCCTCACTTATTACCACTTTCTGGGTCCTGTTTCTTAAACAATGTCCCACACACCTAGTAATTTTGGCCCTTACTCTGAGTTTCTTCATCTTCTTAATCAACATCCATGTGGGATGGGATGGAATGCTTTACTGAAGTCAAGTACAGCATTTCCACCTGTCCCTTGTCCACTGCCTTTGTCACCCATTTGATGAAATTGATTAGGTTTGTCTGACATGACTCCCCCCATGAAGTCATGTTGTGTTATGTCCTGCAGTTCATTAGCCTCCAGAAAAGTTACTATCTTTCATGTATTATGGTGTCTAACAGCTTACCCACGATAGCCATTAGGCTTAGAGGTATGTAGTTCCCTGGACTATCCCTGCTTCCACTTTTGAGTAGAGGAACTACATTCAACATCCTTCATTCACTGGGTACTATCCCAATCTCCAGTGAGCTATTAAATAGCTCAGCTAGCAGTTCAGCTAGGACCTGCCCCTTCTCGTAAGTACATGTGTATATAGCCTGTCGGAGGCCATGGACTTATCCACTGTAAGTGTGCTTAAGCCCTCTAGTACCCATTTCACTGGAATAAGATAATAAAAATGTAGAAACAGAAACATAGAATGTATCATGTCATGGTGCAAGCCTAATTTGAAAAGCTCCGAGACATACCCTCCTCAGTCTACAGAAATCCCCACTGGAAACCCATCTATTTGCCATCCTATTGATAGAAAAACACAAGGACAATGGCAGCAAAACCACCAAGGGCAAAAGGTCCCACAAATTCAAGCTAGTCAAACAAAATAAAGCATCTAATACTTGACAAGGATATGGAAGGCTTCATGGCGCAGATGCCACGTAGTTGAGCCAATTTCCGAATCCTCTGCAGAGCCAGAACTGGAAGAGGAAACCTTCTCATCATGATCAGTACGAGCAATACAGAAGATTCTAACCATGGTTAATAAAATAGAATCCTCTATACCAGACCTAAAAAGAGACATCAAGCAAATTGGTGGACTGAGCAACTGTGTTTTTTCTAGGAATAAAAAAATCTAAAGTTTTAAGTACCGATTTATTCACTGGAAACTTTTCCAGATAATGGAAGTTAAGACTGTGCCTTTCTTTATAATACATAGACATAGTGTTGGGAAGATGGGTCACTGGGTACCTGGTTCAGAAAGCTGGAGCTGGGGGCATTTGAGTGTATAGGTATGAAAAGATGGGCTGCAGGTTGATACCATGGATACGGGGAAAGTTAATGGCATTGTAGGAACATGCATCATGGGGGGATACGATTTTATTATAATCATTAAGAGGGACACTACCCATAGCTGAGGGCTGAATGTGGGGGGCAGGTACTCCAGGTACCAACCTCATATTGTAGATGTAAACTGAATGGAGAGCAGGGGTGGGTGGTCAGTTGTTTTTTTTAAGGTCCCAGACAGCGAATAGCGATGTGTAAAATGTGGGAGGATCTTGGGGGTAATTGAGAGATGAAAGCAGTAAGGGGGAACAGGGAATTGATTTATTATTAAGATGCTTCCAGAGGGGAAAGGTTAATATGAAGCTGAAATGAAGGACAGGGTTGAGAGTCACGACCTCCACATAGCAAATGGGGAGGGGCTAGGTAGTCTTGCACATACCTCCTGGCTGCTCGATGTTAAGAGCAGCGTTAGGTTACACAAGTGGAGCCTACATGACTGAGATGGGAGGCAATGGGATTGCTCTTTCTACCAGCAGTTGCGATGGGTCTTGGGTGGGTGGAGAACTATCTAGGGACCTCAGTTCAAATTAGAAAGTGGGGCAGAAATGCAAAAGTTGGACCATTATCTTGAGATGACAATATAGGAGGAAGGAGGGCCAGCTGCCATTATGGGGAAGAGGTCTTGGGGGGGAAAAAAGCTTGTTTATACCTAAAAGCCATTACAGGCAGCAACCTAGCGGTGATGTTTTTACAGTGTTGAATGGTTATCTGTGGAGCTGATTAGCAGCATCCAACAGGATCACATTTCCCAGATTCCACCTGGGGATAGTTGAAATCAAACTATCACTGAGCTGAACCAGCAAAGTGACTTAACCTACGAAGTACTGAAATTTATACTAGGTTGTTGTTCAAAAACTACAAAATGTATTTCAAGTTACATTTTTGGTGTTGTTTGATTTTTAGGTTAATAGAGTTGTTTAGAGAGACCTGTTTAGTGTTTCAACTCATTGCTCCATGTGAGAAGGAAGGCATATGTAAAACTTTGGGGGAATGGGATGGGAGGAGGATGACAAAACCGGTATAGAAGAACTTCAGGTACAAACATGGAATGTTTAAATATAATTTCTTATAATGTCAACTGGGTGCATTCTCCTATTAAAAGGACATGCCTGTTGAGAGAGCTGAAGAAACTGAAGTTCAACATAGCATTTCTTCAAGAAATGCATCTGCCTATAGCAGAACATTTGAAGTTAAGAAGAGGGTGGGTGGGGAGAGTGGAGGCTGTGTCATCCAATAATCATAAGCAAGCTGGCATAGCCATTCTACTAAAAAGAGGCTGCCCTTTACAAGTTCAATCAGTGGAAGCAGGACTTGAAGGCAGCTACATTAGAGCTACATTAGAGTGTCTGGTGAGATACAGAGAGAGGGGGTTCACTTAAAGAGCTAGTGTACTGCTTGGGATTAATAGTAATTTTCAGATGCAGTCAGCTATCACTTCTTATATCTCAAGTATTTTTTCTTTTCTGTTTGCTAATTAGTAGATTTTCCACCTGGTAATACTTGGGTAATGTGTGGAGCAGCACTTTGTCTGGAAGGGAAAAAAAAGTCAATTCTGTTCCTCCCACTACATCATCACAAATGAGACCAAACACCTTGAGGCACCACAATCCTTGCAGCCTGAGCAGTGACTCTCACAAGCTGCCAATCAAAATGCAGGAAATTGTGACATCACTAGTAACCAGGGAGAGCCAGTCCCTGCTGCTTCATGTGAAAGTGAAACCTGGCAGCGAGAAACGGTTTCTTATTGGTTACTAGTAATTTCATAGTCAGTGTGGTCTCAGTGTTGATGCAGTGGGAGGAACAGAACTTTTTATTCCAGGGGGTTCATGGTTCTTAAAGTAAAAAAATAGTTGCGTGTCATCAAATAAAATTTTCTGCCATATAACTGTAAAGGGTGACCTCTGGTGATATATGTGTCATTTTTAAATTCAAAACCCAATACAGTTAACAAATATGGATCCTGAATAATGTCAAACATAAAAAGGAGATCGCCCCTAAGGTGCTGAGTGGTTAATGACATGAGATTCAAAGTTTTTAATTCTTGATTCATATGAATCATTATGTAGACCTGTGGTATGTTTGGTGTATTTCCTTTGTACCTTTTCTAATAGACTGATGTCTGATTTCTTAAATGGGCAACATAATTGTGAGGCATACTCTAGGTGAGGACAAACATATACTCTGTATAGAAGCATCATCACTTTACTATCCCTTGATTTTATGTTTCTTCTAATTGACCAAGTAACTCTGTTAAGCCTTGAGTATAACCTCATTTATCTGAGTAGATGGAAGGAAGTCCTCAGATATATTGCTCTCCAGATCTTTTTCGTTGGTGGTAGTTATTCATATTTTGCCATCTAATTTGTATGTGAAAATCAGGTTATTTGGTCCCATATGCCTAACCTTACATTTATCAGAGTTGAGTTTCATTTCCCACTTAGTGAACCACGGTGAGATTATATCTAGATCTTTCTGAATAGTAGCAGTCTGATCAGAACTTGCACAGGGCCCTCTGATTTTAATATCATTGGCATATTTTATAGCTGAAGAGATACAGTTGTTTGTTAAGTCAACTATAAAAGCTTGAAATAGACAAGGGCCAAGCACTGAGCCCTGCGGAACCCTGCTGGTGACCTTACCGATGTCTGAAAGCTGACTGGTAATCAGAACACATTGTGTCCTGTTTGTTAACCAATTAGCAATCCAATTAACTATATTCTTATTAATATGTGTATTAGTTAAAGGGTCTGCACCAGAAGACATATGAAGAAAGACTAAAGGAGCATAAGATGTATAGCCTTGAGGAAAGGAGGGAGAGGGGGGACATGACAGAAACTCTCAAATACCTCAAGGGAATCAACAAAGTCCAAGAGGGTAGCATCTTTTAGAAAAAGAGATTTGCAAGAACTAGGGGACACAATTTGAAGATAGAAGGGGGACAGCTCAGTGGTAATGTGAGGAAGTATTTATTCACAGAGAGGGTTGTAGATGCATGGGACAGCCTTCCTGAGGAGGCTGTAGAGCCAAAAACAGTGGGGGAATTCAAGAATGCATTGTATCAGACATAAGGCAATTCTAGACGGGGGTAGGAGGATATAGGCTGTTGGTTAACTAGAATCTGCAGCTTATCCATTAGGTAAGGAAATGGGCAGACTAGGTGGGCCAAGCAGTCCTTATCTGCCATAGATTCTATGTTTCTATGTTAAAGACCAATGTGGCATTGCATCAAATGCCTTACTAAAGTCGATAAAGATGACATCGTAAGACATCTTACGCTCAAGCTGACAGCTATTACCATTCCTGATTCCTGGAAGCACTGCACATAGGTGACTTATCACTGCATATCTTCTATCCACCCCTCCATTCCCTCCTTGTGTCTATTCCAGGGCTCCCTCCTCTTACCCTCCTTTTGACCCTAGCGTACTTCTGCCAGCCCCTCATTCCACCTTACCCTGTCTATCTAGGCTCCATCCCTAACACTTCTTCCTGATAGCACCCCCTCCTCCTTCACTACTATTTACTTTTGCTTCTTATGTACATAATGTGCTTCTCTACTCTCTGCTATCTACAGTCTTATTAACTCCTTGTATCACCTAACATTGCCCACTGCCTGCTCAGGAAAATGTCAATGTCAATGCCAATGTCAAAGCCAATGAAAATCATTCTTATTTATTGTTACTCTGTTTGTGCTAGCTAATGATCACTGTACTTGTATATATCTCTCTTTCTCAAAATGTCTTTTTAACTGTTATTCTATGTACTTGTATTACATGTATTTTATTACTGACCATCCCAGGTCCACCTTGTAAATGAACTTGTCTCAATGGTGTCTCGCCTGGTAAAATAAAGATGACTGATTGATTGATTATCATAAAAACACAATAGGTTGGTTAAACAACCTCGATCTTTTTTAAACCCATGTTGATCTCTGTCAAGGTTATCCAGAACTGGGGAAATAAAGTCATTTATAACACTTTCTAGCACTTTACAGAGGGGAGACGTTAGGCTACCGGGCCTATAGTTTTCCCAGTTATTCCTCCGACCCTTTTTGGGTACGGGGATGATATAAGCTGTTTTCCATACCTCGGGGATGAAATTTAAAGATAAACACTTTTCAAAAAATAACTTTAGTGGATGTGCCAGACAGTCTGTGAGCAAGGATAAAAGATGGCCAGCAATATAATCTGGGGAGGTACTGGTTTTACCCTTAAGGGAGGTTAATTTATCAAATACACACTGAACAGATATGGTACTAGGCTCATCCTTAGGAATAATATATGTACCCTTATTCTGAGATGACTGAAACATTTCACAGAATTTAGTATTAAAGACATTAGCCATGTCGTTAGGTTCATATAGTATGGTGTTATTATACAGCAGTGGCCCAACTTGGCAAATAGTTTTTTTAAGTGAATTAATGTAAGAGTAAAAAGACTTGCTGTTCTTATTAGCTTCAGACGCTAATTTATATTCCCATTTTGTCTTGGCTCTACAAATACTTTTTTTGTACTTTTTAAGTAGGAAGTCCAGTTATTTTTCGTACATGATTTGAGATAAGTCGAATATTTTTTATTTTTTTGTTTAATGAGCTTCCGCAAGGATTTATCCATCCATTTTGGACAGTGTTTATTGTTATTATTTTTGATTTTGTAACGGATACAGGTATCTCTTAGTTTGGGTAATGTATTATAGTGTATATCCCAGCTATCCTTTATAGGTAGGGTTAAGAAAATGTGATCCCAATCAAGGTTATTCAACACTGATTTCATACTAGGTATATCAGCTTGATCATACATATAAATGTTTGTTTCTCATCCTGTGAGTGAAATAATATTTTCCATGGTAAATTTTATTGCATTATGGTCGCTATTACCAATCAGTGAGTGTATCCATATGTTTTTTATGACCATATTTGCATGATGTATGACTAGGTCCAGAATTCTAACTCCCCTCAGAGGTTGATTGATACTTTAGGTAAGTTTACACTGTTGGCATACGTTAATTAATGTTTTACCTAATCTCAATGATGCTGTCTGTTCTTTCCAGGAAATCTCACCAAGATTAAAGTAACCTATTAGTATGATATCCCCTAACTCACAAGCAAGTTCAATTTCTTGTGTAATTTCATCTAAGGTCTCTGATGTTGTATTGGGTGGGTGATAACAATTCCCAGTGATGACATAATTTACCTTGTTCAGGACTAGTTTAATCCAACTAGTTTCAGAGGAACAATATGGGGCTTTTATTTTATCTGAGATATCTAAAGTTTGCAGAGTACCTTTAATAAAAATAGCTACACTGCCACCTCTCCTGTCAACTCTATTTAATGTATAGGAAGTGTACCCAGGAAGGTTGTTGTTCCAACAGGATTTCTCATCACCCCAGGTTTCTGTTACTGCTAAGACGTCAGTGTTATCTGAGACTAGTCTTAGTTCTAGTTCATCTATTTTATTATGTAGACTCCTAGCGTTAAAGTATAGGAAGTGCAGACTATTACCCATACATTTATTATGACCATTGTTTCCTATGTTCAGAGTGGAAGGGTTTACCTGCCTCTCCCCCAAATCAATTAGTTTAAATGCTGATTTATGCAATTCAGGATATGTTTATCCAATGAAGTGTTTTCCTGGCGGCTCAAATGGAGTCTGTCACCGCAGAAGAGTTCAAACCTGTTCAAGAACTCTTCCCAGTGCATAATACATACATGATTTTGTCTTAGGCACCACTTCCTAAGCCACTCTTTGAAATTTTGTATTTTTTGATTGATCTCATACGGTGCTCATTGGATAGGTAAGATTTCTGAAAAAACAATTTCACTTCCTAGTTCTACCAGTCTATTTGACAGTGCAACTAAATCTTTTTTATTCTCAAGCAGATCATCATGCATAATGTTGTTCGTGCCAACATGAAGAATTACTAGGGGATTAGACCCACAATTGCTGAGAATGTTATTCACCATTGCTGTTATATCTGCTATTTTAGCTCCACGAACGCTAGGGCAGGTACGATTCATTTTATCTTTGTCGCATATGTTTCTATCAAGATGTTTGATTATTGAATCCCCCAGTACATATATCTGTCTACAGCTAACCAGGGCCAGTGAGGGACATGAGGTAGTATCCATAGGTAAGGAAGGAGTATTATCAGTTATACGCAACGGGATTAAGGCAGAACTGGTAATGGGTATATTTGAGCTAGAGGGTAATACCTGGGACTCCATAGCTGCAGACACAGTTGGTGATGGCAAAGGGCTGGAGGTATTAGAGCCTAACTGGTTAACCATATCAGCATTGCTCGGGGCATCAGAGACTATATTTCCATATTCATTTGTGTTACCTGGAGGTTGATTGCCTGAGTTGTTACACCTGATTTTATTTTGTGGTAACAAAAGAGGGGTGAATCTGTTGTGAGTATCTAAAGAGAATACTGTGGCTTTGCACCCCTTTTTGAAGGTTCTCTTACTCTGGACTCTGTACCACTTATCATCTGAAGTATTGTTAGTTTTGTCATCTCTAGGACGTCTTTTATTACTGGGATTAGAGGATGATGCACTAATACTAGTGTGACCACACTCTGTCACAGCCAAGTTTCTATCGGGGGGGTATCATTTTCTAAAGCAGCTTGTTGTGGTATGGAATTTACAGCATCAGCTAGATTAATAACAGGAGGTATACTACACTCAGGAGTAGGTCCCAGAGCTGTAAACCTAGAGTCATTTCCATCTGACTCTATTCTAAAGACAGTAGTCTGGAACTGAAGAGGGAAATTTCTTGATGTAATGAGGCATTGTCTAGACATTTAGTACAAACATAGCTTTGTTGTACTGTTAGACCCAGCATAATAGCATACATATGGCATTCTATACATTTTATCTCAACCTCTCTGTCTAGGGTCATATTTGTTTCAGCCATGGTCAGTCAACTAGTAAACATACAAACCAGAACATAAATACATAAATACAAAAATGAGATCCTGTTACAACAATACTGGGGCAGACAAAGAAGATCTGCATAATCCGGTGACAACAGGGATAGTCTCTTTACTACAAACAGTTATGCACTCCTGATATTTCATAGACAAAAGTGTGATGCCTGCTTACCATTAAGTTCACCTTGAGAGGTCAACATACCATGTTAACCATGCAGAACACGTGGAGACGTGCATGTCTCTGCACTCAGCCACACACACGCTTGCCCCGCTCGCTAATGCGAGCCTTTTCACTCACCAGAACTGGAAGGTAGCGATACTTCCACTTCTGGCTTCGGCACTAAATATAAACTTACAGAGGAACTGGCCCAGGTTAGAGAAGAACTGCAAAACATAGAAAATCAAAAAGCAGAAGGGAAGCTATGCTTTGCAAGCCAGAAATATCATGAGACGGCGGCAGGCAACAAGTCTATTGGAATTTCATCTAAGAAAGGCTCAAGCAGACAGAGTAGTTCCCCAGCTAGTAAATAAACATAATTTAAATCAGCCTTGGACCAGACCATGAGATATAGCTTCCCAGTTTCAACAATGTTACCAAAAACTATATACAGAAAACAAAAGGGAGGGAAAATATAGTGCAACATACTAAATCCTTTCTGAATGCTCTACATCTACCCAAACTATCACCCCAAGCAGAAATAGAGTTAAATGCTCCAATCACAGAACAGAACACAGAACAAGAAATTAGGAAGGTGATACAGTCACTACTCTCAGGAAAAACACCAGTCCCTGATGGATTTAGTGCAGAATTCTATAAATAGTTCATAGACACTCTCACACCTATACTGGCTCAGGTTTTTAACGAATGTTAGGAGTAGGGGAGGCCTCCACCTACGTGGAGAGTTGCTTTACTTGCAGTCATTCCCAAGCTGGGAAAACCATGGAGTGTGTGTGAGGCATATCGACCAATATCATCATTAAATCAAGATCTTAAAATACTCAGAAAGACACTATTGCTCAGGTTACAGAAACATATAGAGTACACTTGATTCATATAGATCAGACAGGTTTTATACCTCATAGGCAACTTACAGACAACATAAGGAAAATGCTGAATATTTTAGCATATAAATCCCCTACCTCTACATCACAACTGGCCATTTTTCTGGACGCCGAAAAGGCAGTTAACCACTTTAATTGGGATTATCTGAGGACGGTCATGGAACATGTGCACATCAGGAGTCAGTTCCTAAAATATGTCTTTTTGTGTTATGACCAACCTAAAGCAAAAATAAGAATGAACAGTACTCTATTAGAATCTATTAACATAGACAGGGGCAACAGACAGGGGTGCTCTTTGTCACTCCTGTAATTTGCTATTAGTTTTGAATCTTTGGCTGCAGCGTTTAGAGAAGCCAAAGATATACAGGGAATAGGAGTTGGGCCTACTAAATGTAAAATGTCATTATATGCAGATGACACCTTGGTGTATACTGAGAACCCAAAATGTTCTCTCCCACCCTTTATGCAGCTGTTGGACACCTAAAGCTTTTGGGATTTAAGATAAGCATGGAAAAATCAGAAGTTTTGCTGGTGAGTGGATCACTCTCCTCCGAACAAAAAGCCAAAATTCCTTTTAGATGGGCAAAGGATAAAATCAGATATTTGTATTTCCAACCACCTTTCAAAATTATACCTATATAATTATGGTACATTATTCCAGCAGATCTATGCTGATCTCAATAGATGGCAGAGGTTTCCGCTTTCCTTCTCTAGCTGACTGGAAACAGTCAAAATGTATATACTACCTCAGTGTCTGTGTCTTTTTTCCACTCTTCCAGTTTCCATCCCATTGGCAGAGTAGAAACGTTTAAATAAAAAGCTTTCCCAGTTTATTTGGGCAGGTAAAAGACCCAGGATTAAGTGGGTGGTATTAGCAGAAAGCAAAAAAGGGGGTGGTTGGGGACTGCCAAATCTCCAAAATTATTATTTAGCAGTGCAAATTGTGTCATTAGTTAAAATAATGAGCCCTGCACATTCTGGAGGTGGTATGCTCTGGAAAAGGCCGCTCACCCTCAAATACCCCTTAAATTTCTTCCCTGGATAATACCCCCAAGGGAATTAAAGCATGTTAAAAATCATTGGACATGCCACACCTTGACTATGCGGCTACAGATACAGCAGAAATGGGAGTTATCTTCATACGTACAGTATGGCACTACATTCCACACCAGTACCTCCCAGACTTCCCAACTGAGGGGAGGGATGCCTGCTTTGAGAGATGGTCACGGGCTGGAATAAGAGATTTATATCAGTTTTTGCAAGGAGAGGCAATCAAGGATTTTATAACCCTGCAAAATAAATATGGGTTTCCCAAACATGACTTTTATAGGTACTTGCAATGCTGTTACTATATTCAAAGGGGACCGGGGTCATGGCTCTGAAGTCCTCTCCCACCCAAGGAATTTTAATAATATATCCAAAAGGCCTTCTGTCAGATCATATATCACAAATTTGTAACTTAATGCAGGAAGGAATGGGCACCTTGGTGATTCAGAGAATCCAGGACAGAAGGGAGGAGGAGTATGGGTGGGGTCTTACGGAAAGGAATGGAAAAAGGTGTGACAAGGTATACACAAGACAACAGTTTCAGCATTCTGGACAGAGTTTAGATGGAAGTGTGTGGGTACTATTTTCATAAGCCCCACAGTCTCCAAACATTATGCCATGCATTCATCTGATTAATGCAGGAGAGGATGCGATTCCAGTGGCATGCACTACCATGTATTCTGGAGCTACCCCAGGATTCAAGCCTTTTAGGGGCAAGTGAGGAATGTTACCAAAACTATGCTGAATTTAACACAGACTCTGACATTTGATAAGTTGGTGCTGGGCCTCCCCCAGAGGAGATTTGCACAGCTGCAGCCAAATATTTATTTTCCATTTTAACAGTGGTGGCATTAAAAGTAGTTACACAAAACTGGCTCACCACAAATTCTTTAACCCTGAGTCAATGGGTAATTAATTTTAAATCAATTAAAAATATGGAGGCAGTCACTGGTAAATTAAGATTACAAGTGGAGAAACATAACTCTGGGCTCAGCAAGAGGAAGGAGCTGCTGTTAGAACTTTATTACTCTACTGGACTGAAGAGCTAGCTAGGTGAAGAAAGAAACTGTGAATTAGCGGAAGTGGCTTAGACAGAAGGAAGCTAGGTGTTTGCATTTAAAAACTGACCAAATAGTTTTTGGCAGAGAACAGCAAGAGGAAGGAGCTGCTGTTAGAACTTTATTACTCTACTAGACTAAATAACTAGAACTCTACTACTGGGAACTTCAATTTAGGGTAAAAACAAACAGAAAACCAAAAAAAAAGAGTCAGTGTGTTTGTCTGAGTTGGGTGAAGGAACTGTTATCTGTACAATTAGCTAGGTAAAGAAAAAAGCTGTGAATTAGGGGGAGTGGCTTGGGCAGAAGGAAGCTAGGTGTTTGCATTTAAAAACTGATCTAGATAGTTTTTGGCAGAGAACAGCAAGATGAAGGAGCTACTGTTAGAACTTTACTACTCTAGTGGACTAAAAAACTAGAACTCTACTACTGGGAACTTCAGTTTAGGGTAAAAACAAACAGAAAAACAAAAATAGAGTCAGTGTGTTTGTCTGAGTTGTGTGAAGGAACTGTTATCTGTACAGATAGCTAGGTAAAGAAAGAAACTGTGAATTAAGGGAGTGGCTTGGGCAGAAGGAAGCTAGGTGTTTGCATTTAAAAACTGACCTAGATAGTTTTTGGTAGAGAACAGCAAGAGGAAGGAGCTGCTGTTAGAACTTTACTGGGTCTATATTGCCCTCCATCCCTCCCCTCCACCCCCCACCCATAGCTGGTTCTACTTTTATAAGCACAGGATTTGACTGATAACAGGAACTTCCTGTTTGGGAGCAGGAAGGGAGTGATCACAGAGGTACAAAAGGCTCACCATCCTTGAAGGAAAAGAGTAGCTCTCCACCCTCCAGCTGCAGGAGGTCTGACTCTGAACAAGTAAGACGGAGACCCCTGAGGAATATAGGAACTTCCTATCCCAGAACAGGAAGATTAAGAGCTTTAAGGACATCGAGGCAATAGGAAAGTAGGGAGAAAACCATATATATATATATATAGATATACAGAGAGAGGAAAGAGTAAGTATACAAAACAACAGTTAAGGGGTCACAAATAAGACAAGACGGGAGTGGTGCAGTGCAGTGGCTGTGGAGCAGCAATCTTTTGGGAGATATTCTGGAGGATGCAGTGTTGTCCCATCTGCAGGCACCTCTCTGGGCTGAGGGAGGAGTTGCTCATCTCCAGGCTGGGTTGGCCAGAATTTGGGGGACCTCCTTTGCCATCCAGGGACCACAAGGGCCACCGCCGCTGCCTCAGAGGTTGCCAAGAAAGAGGAGTGGTTGGACCACAGTGGGCTCAGGGAGGGTGCAGGTGGTGGAACAGAGGTGCATCCTTCCAGCTGTACCTCTCCACAATTCATGTAGTGTTCTGGCAGAGTGTGGTTCCTGTAACGAGGCACCTGTAGTGGAGACCAAGGAGGATGCTGGGAACCTCCACAAAGGAGACCCACAGGAAGGTGGAATGGGACCCTACAGGGGACGGAAACAACTCCTGGTGGGGGACTCCATTGTTAGGAGGGTAGAACTGGGGGAGGGAGGGTAGACGGAGGTAAGGTGCCTGCCTGGCACCATGGCTTGGAGGGACAGGGACCAAATCCTCAGGATTGTGGGAGCAGCTGCACAGGGGAGGGAGCTGGATGTCATTGTCCACCTAGGGACAAATGACCTGGCTGGAAAAGGGATCAGAGCAGTGCAGTAGGAGTTTGTGGAGTTGGGGAGGAGCCTTAGACAAGTAGCACGCATGGTAACTTTCTCGGAGGTGCTGCCTGTCTATGGCAAGGGGGAGGCTAGGGTGCTCTGCACCATGGTATTCAATCAGTGGTTGAAAAACTGGTGCAGAGCTCATTGTTTTGGCTTCATTGGGGACTGGGGTCCCACTGAAGGGATGCAGGCCTATACTGGCATGATGGTCTGCATCTGTCCAGGAAAGGAACCAGGATCCTATGTGATAGGTTTAAATGCTTCATTGGTAAGCATTTAAACTAGCTGGGGGGAGGCACTGAAAAGGAGAAGGGAAATCCTAGCCCTCCCCCAAAAAAATCAGGGTTGTTAGTGAGGTAAACACCAAGATAGAGAAGTTGATAGGGAGAAGGTCAGGGGTAAATGGAGAAAGAGACAAGGACAGTAAGGACAGAGATGGGGCAAATCGGGGGAAGGTCATCAAAAAATGGAGAGTAATGAGTACCAATGCCCATAGTCTAGGTAACAAGCTCCCTGAGCTGGTGGCCTTGATGGCAGAAGGATGCCTGGATATCATGGCAGTAACAGAAACATGGTACACAGAGAACCATGACTGGGATGTCAACATACCAGGGTACACAACCTACAGGAGAGACAGGGAGGGCGGGGGGTAGCTCTCTATGTAAGGGAAAGGATAAAAGCAACTGAACAAAAGAGTAAACAGGGAGGAGAGGAGGTACTGTGGGTCACCTTAGAGACTGGAAATGGCACCACAATCTGCCACAGGGGTTGTATATAGACCCCCATGTCAGGGGGAGGGAATGGACAAGGATATGATAGAAGGCATACTTAGGATGGCAGAGAAAGGGGAGATATTGCTGATGGGGGACCTGAATATGCCAGATGTTAACTGGAGCACCTTTGCTGCAGCCACATCCAAGAGCAGGGTCATTCTCGATGCCCTACAGGGGGCATGTCTCAGACAGCTAGTGTTGGAATCCACTCGGGAGGGAGCAATCTTAGACCTGGCACTCACAAATGGGGACAGAGAAAGGATCTCAGATCTAGAAGTGGGTAGCCATCTGGAAGCAAGTGACCACCAAACAGTGTGGTTCACAATAAACTCAGCTGTAGAGTCAAGCCATACAAAAGTGAAGGCACTGGACTTCAGGAGGGCTGATTTTGTCAAAATGGGAGAGTGCCTCAGAAAAGCACTAGCAAACAGGCATGAAGGAGGGGTGGAGCAACAATGGGGAAACATCAAAACTGCCATCACAGAGGCAACAAGCCTTTGTGTGAAGCAAATAAATCAAAATGAAAGAAAAAACACTCTGGTTCTCAAAAGAGGTGGTGGGAAAGGTAAGGGAGAAAAAGATAGCATTCAGGAAGTATAAGAAAACACAGAAGGAGCAGGACAGAGAACTGTACCAGTTAAAGCAAAGGAAGCAGGGAAGGCAGTCAGAATAGCAAAGGCCCAAACTGAGGAAAAGATAGCCAACTTGGTTAAGAAGGGAGATAAAACCTTTTACATGTACATTAGGGAGTGAATAAAGACAAAGTGAGGGATACTGAGGCTAAATGAAGAGGAGGGTGGGTGGACAGAGAGGGACAGTGAAAAAGCAGGGATACTGAATGAATACTTCTGCTCAGTATTCACAAAAGAAGTGGAGGGGGAGGTACCTAATCCAGTCAATAGAAGCACTCTGGATGGGGGGGGGGGGTTGATATCAGTCCTTTCATAGAAGAAAGGGTTCTGAAAGAACTCCTAAAACTGAAGGTGGACAAAGCAATGGGGTCTGATGGAATTCACCCCAGAGTTCTAAAACAACTAAGGTGAGAACTAGTAACACCACTGACTACCGTTTTTAACAAATCATGGGAAGATGGTGTGGTACCCGAGGACCGAAGGAGGGAAGATGTGATTCCCCTTCACAAAAGTGGGAGCAAGACAGAGGCAGGAAACTACAGAGCTGTCAGTTTGACCTCAGTGGTAGGGAAAATGATGGAATCACTTCTGAATGAAAGAATTGTTGAGTACCTAGAGGCCAGCGGGGCACAGGACCCAAATCAGCATGGATTCACAGCAGGAAGGTCAAGTCAGATGAATCTAATTGATTTCTTTGACTGGGTGACCAAAGTAGTAGACCAGGTAGGGGCTGTGGACATGGTCTACCTGGACTTTAGCTAGGCATTTGAGACAGTGCCACACAAAAGAATAATATTCAAATTAGCCAGCCTGGGAGTGGGTCCCAGGGTAAAACATTGGCTGGACAACAGGATGTAGAGGGTAACAGTAAACGGAGTCCACAGTGAAGAAAGGGGGTTACTAGTGGGGTACTGCAGGGTTCAGTACTGGGTCCGGTCCTTTTTAATGTCTTTATAAGTGACATTGCAGAGGGCCTGGAAGGAAAAGTATGTCTCTTGGCAGACAACACAAAGATCTGCCACAGGGTTGATACACAAGGTGGGGTGGAAAGGATGAGAAGGGACTTTGCAAGGTTGGAGGAATGGTCAAATGTATGGCAGCTTAGATTCAACACAAAGAAGTGCAAAATAATGCACCTAGGAAACAAAAACCCAGGGAAAGAGTACACAGTGGGGGGTGAGATGCTGACAACAACAAAAATGGAAAGGGACCTGGGGTAGTTATATTAGATGACCTAAAGGTGGGCAAGCAATGGAGAAGGTAGTAAGGAGGGCTGGGGAATACTGGGATGCATAGGGAGAGGCACCACCAGTAGAAAACAGGAAGTTATTATCCCTCTGTACTGATAGTTGGTGAGACCCCATCTGAAATACTGTGTGCAGTTCTGGAGACCCCATCTCCTCAAAGATATAGACAGGGTGGAGGCTGTCCAGAGGAGGGCAACCAAAATGGTGCAGGATCTGCACCAGAAGATATACAAAGAGAGACTAAAGGAGTTTAACATGTATACCCTCGAGGAAAGGAGGAAGGGGGGATATGATATAAACTTTCAAGTACCTCAAGGGAATCAACATAGTCCAAGAGGGTCGCATCCAGTCTTTCAGAAAAAGAGATGTGCCATAACAAGGGGGCACAATTTGAAGATAGAGGGGGGATGGCTCAGAGGTAATGTGAGGAAATATTTTTTCATGGAGAGGGTTGTGGATGCATGGAACAACCTTCTTGAGGAGGTCGTGGAGTCAAAAACAGTGGGGGAATTCAAGAATGCATGGGACAGATATAAGGCAATTCTAGTGGGGGGAAGGAGGAAGTAGGCTGTTGGTTAACTAGGATCTGCAGCTTATCCATTAGGTAGGGAAATGGGCAGGCAAGGTGGGGCAAGCGGTCCTTATCTGCCATCATATTCTGTGTTTCTGTGTTTCTTCCTTACTATACTTATAGAGAAGAAACAGAAGGCCGTACAGTGCCTGAGCAACTCTTTACTTGAAATGGGGAATGCACCTTCTACCTCCGGTCAGTAATGTTTAGATTTCTGTTTGTAGCCCTTCCCCTAAGAAGATACAAACAAGGCTATTAAGAAATATGGGAATGCAAGCACAGAATACACATGAAGCAATGAATTTTTATAGTTTATTGTTTAGTTTCCTTTGATAAAGGAAAGTAGTTTTTTATTCTGGTTTAACATTATATACCAGTTTTGTATTGTGTTTGTAAAGCTGAGTGTTTTTTTTTATATTTAGAGAGTGGATTACTGAAGGACTACTACAGGAAATGTATTGGTTTCTAGAGGATGGAGACATGGACTGCACTTGTTATTGATGCAATTCTATACATTAACTTCTTCATTAAATTTTAATGATGGATAAACTTCAAGGAAGGTTACATCGGGATCTGGAGTACATTCCTGAAAGAAGAAAAATATAATTAGTGAGGCTGATAAATCTGTATTAGATATCTTAAACAAACTATTATTGATGATGAATGGCAAAAACTTACTAATGTCCCGCTGTAGTAAATATGGAAATGCCTTGTGCTAGCTGGTCTCAATAAACAAACAAGTTAAAAAAAAAAAGAAACATAGAATGTATCAACAGGCCGGCCCGGTGGCGCTGAGGGTTGAGGTGTTGGACGCCACACTTGCTTCATGCCGGCGACCTGGGTTCGAGAACGAGCCTGGGTCGCCGGGGGTCGGCAGGGGAGAGGAAGGATTGAGCGTCCAGAGGACAGCTCTCTTTCCTCGGGGGGAGGGATCCAGGGACTATGCCCGACACTGCAGTGACCTCCGGTGGAGATTGGAGGTACTGCAGTGCTTCAGGGCTTGGATAGTGGATTGCGGAGCCACTACAGGACGTTCCCTGGTGTCATTGCACGTCGCGGCTTTGCCCGGGGGGGTGGGGGAGAGGAAGGGACGAGGAAAAATACAAGAAATACCCTCCATCTCCTGTTAGGTGATAGAAGGTATGGGGGGGTTGGTCCACCATGCCCAGAGTCGGGCCCTAACCTCACTGTCTGTGTGCTCCCATCTGCCATGCTCCGCTGGACTTGATTATAGATAGAGCGCCAGGAGGAGCTTAGCTGGTGGTCCTGCCTCGGGGAACTCAGAGCCAGGGGGCCAGGCAGTAGCAGCGGTGGATGGCTGCGGTGAGAGGGGCTTCAGACGGGCAGGACAAGGACTCAAGATCCTGTGTGACCACTCCTGAAAGAGTTCGGGGGTGGAGAAAGAAAATTGTAAAAAAAAAAAAAAAAAAAAGAATGTATCAACAGAAAAGGATTGGTGGGTCCATCTAGTCTGGCCTATTTTCCCTGCCTAACAATACACCCTGGACTCTATTTGGTCACAAGTATCCCTCCCTCACCTCCATTTATTACACCTGTGGGCCTATCCCACACATGCTTGGAACTTCCCACAGTCTTTATCCCCACCATCTTCTCTGGCAGGGTGTTCTAGGAATCCACCACCCTTTCTGTAAAGAATTATTTTCTCACATCCCTATTAAACTCTCCCCCCCCACAAGTTTCATAGCATGCCCCTGTGTTCTGGTGCTCCTTCTCCTATTAAAGAGACTCACCTCCAGCACCTTGTTCATCCCATGAGATATTTATAGGTCTTAATCTTATCCCCTCTCACTCTGATCTCCTCTAGGGAGGACATGTTGAGCTCCCGCAGCCTCTCTTTATATGGTTTCTTTTGCAACCCCCCCACACCATGTTAGTAAACCTTCTGTGGCCCACTTCTCCCCTGTTGACATCCTTGCAGAGATACAACATCCTGAACTTGACGTAGTACTCCAGGTAGGGCCTCACAAGTGAGCGATACAGGGCCAACACCACCTCCCTTCTCCTGCTAGACATCCCCCTCCCTATACACCCCAGCACTGAGCTTGCCTTGTCAGCTGCCTTGTCGCACTGCCCTGCCAACTTGAGATTATCAGATATGATCACCCCTAGGTCCCTCTGTTGCGTAGCAACTGCAAGCAAGGGTGTAGGCAGGCATACTCCAAGCACTCCATGGTGTACAATTTTATTTAAGGGGGGTAGCAAGTAGGCTCTGCACTGCTTCCTTTTTCCATGAAAACTAACAAAGAAAATACTGAACCTTTCTGTAATTTTATTCATAGGATTCGAAACTAGAAGGACTGGTAACTAATACTCTCTTTGTATCCCAAGGACAATACAACTTTACTGGCTCTGGGTTGGTAGGTGGGTGTCTTAGGGAACAATGCATGGCATTTGTATTTACCCATGCATGGCAACAACCATTGTCATGAGATACAAAAGTTGTATTTATTGTACCAAATCAGGCAACAGACATGGCTCTGGTGTACATTGTATATTGTCTGGCTACATCGGGGGGGGGGTGCAGCTCACACTAACAAGGTAGGGGGGGTAGCAGTGAGTCCACTTGGTGTACAGATCTGAAATCCCTGGCTACTCCCCTGACTGCAAGTACCTCCTCTCATCTTATTACAGCCCTCAGGTTTCCCTGCCCTAGGTGTATGACTTTGCACTTTTTGACACTGAAACCCAGCTGCCACTTCCTAGACCACTCCTCTAGATTCCCCAGATCCCTTCACATTTTATCAACCCCCTCCTGGGTGTTCACCCTGTTGCAGATTTTTGTGTCATCCAAAAAGTGACACATTGCCAGCCTGGTGGCGCTGAGGGTTGAGGTGCTGGATGCCACACCTTGCGTCATGCCGGCGACCCAGGTTCAGGAATGAACCTGGGCCACTAGGGGTCGGCAGGGGACAGAGAGGATTGAGTGTCTGGAGGACTGCTCTCCTCTCTCGGGGGGGGATCCAGGCTATGCCCAGCACCGCAGTGGCCCCCGGTGGCTACCAGAGGCACTGCAATAAGCAGGGCTCACTAGAGGGATGCGGAACTGCGGTGGGCGTGCCTGGTGCCATTGCATGTCCAAGTTCTGCCGGGGAGGGTGGAGAGGGTGGAGGGGAGACTGCAGCCAAGAAAAATCCCTGCTGCTGGAGATAGGTGATGGCACCACCCCCGCAGCCACACTCCACTGGCTGGACTCATCCAGCTCCTGGGCCGAGCCCAGCCCGGCCCGAATTTCTAGATAGACAGCCCTGGGAAGATAGGGCAGCCCCACCTCAGGAAGGCTCAGAGCTGAGGGGATAGCCAGGCTGGTGCCAGGAAGCTGGAGAGTTTCAGGCCCAGAGGTAGAGCTGGGATGAATGGATGCCCAAGAGAGTTCTCTGGGGCCCAGCAGAACTAGAAAAAAAGAGTTAAAAAAAACAAAAACAAAAACAAAAAAACAAAAAAAAAGAGACACACATTGCCCTTCAGTTCCGCAGATGTGTCACTTATGAAGACATTGAAGAGGACAGGGCCCAATACTGATCTCTGTGGTAGTCCACTAGTCACTCTCCCGTTCTACGAGTGACTGCCATTTACCACCACCCTCTGCTTCCTATCTTTCTACCAGTCTGTTACCCAGAACACTACCTTCTGCCTCACCCCCAGGCTTATAGGTTTATCAGCCTCCTGTGTGGTACAATGTCAAAAGTCTTACTGAAGTCCAGATAGACTATATCCACTGTCCTTCCCTGATCCACCTCTTTAGTCACCCAGTCAAAGAAATCTATGAAATTCAATTCGCATGACCTTCCCCTTGTAAAGCTATGCTGCCATTGCTCCTGCAACCCATGTGTAGTAGAAGTATTAGTAGTAAACATTTGTATTCATTAAATGAATCGGTTGCTCAGCTGAGTCAAGCTCATTTTCAGTGAGGTCCTAGATGTCACAATGATTACTTCAGTTGTTACTACATCAAAACACAGTCATACAGTTACAATAACATATTTTAAATGTACATGCAATATACACAAAAATACACAGTTACACATTAGTACAATTTCTATACAATCCCAGGTCCTATTTAATTCTCCCATTCCTAAACCAAGTTTTTATTTGTGCTATATGTTTCTTCCCATCTTTATTTTCAATTGAGACAGGTAGTGTATTCCATAAATATGGCCCCCTTATAAAAAAGTGAAAGCTTCCTAATTCTGTATTACACCTAGGAATTTGATATTCTACTCCTTCTGCAGACCTCAGCCCTGCTTTAATCTCTCTAGTATGTAATGTATTAATAATGTAGTCTGGGGCTTCATTTCTAAAGCACTTATCCATATACATTATCACATGGAGGCTTCTTCTGTCACTGAGGGAATACCAGTTTATTGCCTGGTATAGTTCATTTATGTGGGTTCTTATGGGTGCCATAGTAATATGACGGGCGAGTTTATTATAGATAGTATCTAGTCTACTTAGTATGGAAACAATGGCACCCACAAACATTAGATCTCCATAATCTAGTAAGGGAACTATAGTAGTGTTAATCACATGTTTTCAAATTGACTCTGTTGTATGGTGTTTTATTCGGTACAGGGCTCCCAAGCATCTACTTACTTTTTTCACAACCTGATCTACATGAACATCCCATCTGAGGGAAATCTCCAGATACGTACCCAAATAATGAAAGCTGAAAACCTGTTCAAGCGCTGAGTCATTTAGTGTCTTAATCTAGAGAGTTCCCTTACCTATACCCCTACCTTTTTTTCCTGTGAAATACCATAACTTGAGATTTTTTTGAATTCAGGACGAGTTCCGATTGTAACAAACAATTCCATAATTCATCAAAAGCTTCCTGAAATGTTTTTGGAATTTGAATATCAGATGTACCACTTACAGAAATGACAGTATCATCTGCGTACAGATGACAGTTAACATCTGTGTTGGTAAATTCAAGCGAGTTCATATAGAGGTTGTATAACACTGGACCCAAGGTAGACACTTGGGGGACCCTTGACACAATTTGACTTAGACTTGATTCCCATCCTTTTATGGACGCTAATTGTGATCTACCTTTTAAATATGATTTAAACCAATCCACAACCCTGTCAGATAATCCATTATTCTGGAGCCTGGACAGGAGGATGTCATGGGCCAGAATATCAAAGGCCTTAGATAGGTCAATAAAAATAGCTCCAACTAGCTGGCCTGGTGGCGCTGAGGGTTGAGGCACTGGATGCCACACCTTGCACCATGCTGGCGACCTGGGTTTGGGAGCAGACTCGGGTCTCTGGTGGGTTGGCTGGGGGGAAGATAGGCTTGACTGTCCCACGACAGCTCTCCTTCTCTGGGGAGGGGGAGGCCTATGCCCGCACACTTGCCTGAGTCCGAGCGGAGGCTCAGCGTACTGCAAGCCCCAATTGAAGGGGATGAGTGGCCACTATGCAGTGTGGCCATCGGCGCCTTGCGCCATGATGTCAGGGGAGGGGTTGCACACTGTAGGGGATGGGAGGAAAGAGAGAAACTGCCTGCTGATGCTGGGAAGATGGGCTTCCAGGAGCATGCCTCAATCGACCACCTCCAGACTGACGCAATGAAGGATTATGGGGTGTCGTCCCCCCACTTTGTCCCTGCTCGGGAGGTAAGCTGCAGCTTCATGGGGCCAGCAGGTAGGTATGAGTGGAGTGGGAGGCAGGAGGATAATTCCTTGTGGAGCACTGAAGGGCCGGAGTCAACAGGGCGAGGGGTGGATAAAGAGTAAATTAAAAAAAAAAAAATAGCTCCAACTGACATCCCCCTGTCCAGGCTCTCACACAGATGTCCTGTAACCTGTAATAAAACAGACTTGGTTCCCTGGTGTGGTCTAAATTCTGATTGATGTTTATCAATTATCTTCTGTTTATCCAGGAAGTTTTGTAATTGTTTAACCACTACACCTTTAAATACCTTAGCAACTATAGGCAATATATATCATTATAGGCAATAATGATATAGCCCTAAAATATCACCGTCCTGCCAGACACCTTGAGTGACCACTCTCCCATTAACTGCTCCTGGTCTAACAAGTGCCCTAAGGACATGCCACAAAACAGAAAAAAACGCTCTCTGAGGAAAGGGCAACTTGGCCTCTTCAAGAGCTACCTGAGAGATGCAGACTGATCTCCTCTTGTCACTTGTCCTGACCCTAACCAGGCTCTGAAATACTTTATTACCATCTTCAATAATGCCTGTGACTTATTCGCACCATTCAGAACATTTAAAACAAAAGGGGTATCCAATCCTTGGCTTAACTGCCCCCTCTTAGAACTAATGAAGAATAGGGGCAACCTCTGGCATGTAGCGAGAGCTACTGGAAGACAGGCAGCTTGTACGGCCTACAAGACTGCAAGAAATAAATGCACCCACTTGATAAGGAAGGCTAAGGCCTCCTATTACAGAAAGGAACTTCAAAAGTGCTGGAGGAATGGGAGAGCGTTCTGGGAGAATGTAAAGACAGTGACTGGAAAAGAATCCAAAGCTCCACCAGATCTAATTGTCACCCCTGTGAGCCCTCTCCAGCAACCCAAAGAGTTAGCTAATGCCTTTAATCTGGCCTTTATAGACCTCAGCTCTGTCCTCCCTCCAGAGTTCCTTGTTACTGACCCTAACAGCCAGCCCCCAAACCCTGCTACCACAGCAAACACCACTCAACCCTCATTCTACTTCACAATGATCACAAAGGCAGACACTATTAAATATGTGAAGAAGATCCTTGGCAAAACTAGAATGGGTAGTGATATGCTCGACATGAAGCTTCTCGCCATCACCCTAGAAGAGCTTGCCGACCCACTAACACAACTATTTAACATATCCCTTAAGTTGAACATATTCCCTGACAAGTGGAAAACTGCCCTTGTCACCCCAGTCTTTGAAAGTGGAGACAGGACCAGCATAAGCAACTACCGTCCCATATCTATTTTAAAACCCCTCTCAAAGCCCTAGAGAGAATTGTGTCAGATATCTCACGGATTACAATAAATATAACCTACTCTGCCCTCAGCAGCATGGGTTCCGTAATTCGCACAGCACTATTACTTCACACCTATATGACTCCCTGGATGGTGAAAAAACGATTGGGTCAATCTTTATTGACCTAACCAAAGCATTTGACACCGTCAGTCATTACATCCTGTTCAACAGCCTCACAGCCCTTGGCCTCTCCACCAGTACATTGTCCTGGTTCTCAAGCTACCTCTTGCACAGGTCTCAGTGTGTTAGGATAAAAGGTGCATCCTCTGAACCCCAGAATGTTGCTTTGGGTGTCCCACAAGGATAAACTTTAGGGCCCTTACTATTCAGCCTGTTTATCAATTCCCTGCCAAGTGCATGCTCTGCTAAGATGCTGGTTTACACAGACAATGCAATGATCTCTGTACCAGAAACACACCTCCACAAAATAACAGCTACCCTTCAAAGTAACTTTACCAAACTGGAGTCATGGCTTGCTCACAACAAACTCCTCTTGAACTACAGAAAAACAAATGCACTTTACCCTACAAAGCTCAAAAAAGCAGGGTGGCCCACTTACCATACTAAGTAAGAAAAGTGACATAATCAAACAGGTTACTACCTTTAAATACCAGGGATTATTCCTAGACAACACCCTTCCTTTCAACATCCATACTGACCATGTCGTGAAAACAGCCAACATCAGACTCGGATTCCTTTACCAACACAAAAATGCTATGATCACTGAAGCTCTCAGCCTTGTCACCATAAGCCTTGTCATCAAAAGCTCAATACTATCCATGGTTGACTATGGACTGACTATCTACAGTGTGGCCACTGAAACTGCTCTCAAAAAGGTTAAACTCCTGCTCAACAAACCTGCTGACTTGTTCTAGGAGCTAATCGGTATCCTCACTCTTGCAGTCTCAACTCTGCAACTGGCTGGCTCCCCTTACCTCTAAGTCCCAGTATCAGGCATGTATTATAGGAAAAAAAGTCCACCTAGGACTGGTTCCAGAATCAGCTTCGAAGCTTTTCCAACGTAACCCCAACACTAGATGGGCACCATCTTTTCTATTTTCCATTCAAGGGGAAATTCTGCTTGTAACAATGACATGTTAAACAACTGTGACAGGGGATATGTTAAGGTACCGCATATTTGAGTAATATATTGGTTATTTCATCTAACCCCCCAGATTTATGTATATATAAATTACTATGAACTCCCTGTATTTCTCTGGGTTCAATTGGTTTAAAAGTAAAGCTGTCTTTTGATAACATATTTGTTTTTAAGGTAGCAATCAAATTATTCTGTACAACAACTAATGTTTTTGCACCCATGGATATGAAATACCCATTAAATTCATCTGCTACCTCAGAACCCGTGGGTAACTTTGCTCCCCGTATTTCAAAGGTTTCTGGAAATCAGTTGTCTGTACCCCCTGTAATCTTTTCATAACCATCCAAAATTCTCTTGTAATAGCTGTCAACTTGGAAATTAATTTTTTTTTGTAGTATTTTGTTTAGATCGCCTCAGTTCTGATGTGTATTGGTTGCGTAATTGTCTATATCTAAGCCAATTTTCATTATATTGGGTAACTTTGGCTAACTGCTAGGCCCTGTTGCACTGTTTTTCTAATTTATACAAATTTGAGTTGTGCCATGGGGCATACTTATTTTTTACTCTCCTTGTTCTTAATGGATTATGCTTATTGCATAGTCCCATGAATTCATCATGGAAAATTTTCCAGGCCTCATCCACAGTGGGGATAATTTCTCACTCACCCTGTTTGTGACTTATTCAACAGGTCCTTCCTCTCAAGTACAGTTATTGACAAGTGGAAGGTAGCAGTTGTCTTGACTGTACATAAGGGGAGCCTAACTCAGTGTCTGAAAATTTCAGACCCATATCCATCCTTTGCCCGTTGGCTAAAATTCAGCAACGCATAGAATACAATCACCTTCAGAATTATCTTGAACACCACAACTTGCTATCCCCCTTCTAACATGGGTTCTGAAAGAACCATAGCACCCTCACTGCCTTGTTAAAAGTAACCTCTGACATATTCCAGGCCAAGGACCATGGTTCTGCCACTGGCACCATATTCATTGACCTTACAAAAGAATTTGACCTGGTGAACCACAGTCTCCTGCTCCAGCAACTTCATATGCTTGGCCTTGACACTGGTGCCCTAAACTGGGTCCAAAGCTACCCATCCTGCCAGTCTCAAAGGGTCAAGTGGGTCAGTTCTCTCTCTAGCATCAGACCCATAATGCACTGTGTACCCCAGGGCTCCATTTTAGACCCTATGTTATTCTCCTTATTTATTAATGATCTACCCAGTAACTGTGGAGGGGCCTCTGTGCATCTCTATGCATGCTATTATCTACCGCTCCTCTCCAGATGTTGACTGGATAAACAGAAAACTAGCAACAGACTTTGTTACTCTTGAAGGTTGGTTCAGACAGAATCAACTTCTCCTTAATATGAAAAAAAAGAAAAGCATGTTATTTTCCCACTCATCCTCCTCATCACGTACCATTTCCCCTCTCTGTATCACCTCTCTTAGTGGTGATTCCCTTGATCCCATCACTACCTTCAAATATCTGGGCATCACTTTAGATACCTCTGTCTCCCTCAATGCCGATGTCTCAATCATAACTAAATCACTAAACCAAAAACTAGGTCTCCTTTATCACATCCACCCCTTCCTCACCTTTGCCTCATGCCATAAGATTGCTTCCTTGTCCCTTTTTCCACTGCTAACCTATGGTGCTCCCTTACTGCTCTCCACTAATGCTGCTGCCCTGTCTCTCCTAACTCAGGCCTACCACAGGTGGGAAGGTTCATCTTGGGGACCAATGCCCATCACCACCACTGTGACATCCTTGCATCATTGAACTGGTTGCCCTATGAATCTAAACTGAGGTATACCACCCTTTGTTTCACTCATAAGCTGGTGCATAAATTTACCCCTCCTTGCCTAACTGAGATCATTAGTCTAAGACAAGCTCCTCGTGCACTAAGGTCTGCCTTCCTCCCCCTTCTCATTAGACCCAATGTGCGACTAGCCACTGCCCGTAAGTCCTTCTCATTTGCAGCAGTGTCTGTCTGGAACTCCCTTCTTCCCTCCATCTTATCATGCTCCAGTCTTCCTCAGTTCTGAACCAGTCTGCTTTCCTCGCTCTCTCTCTCTCTCTCTCTCTCTGCCTCTGCAGTATGCTCCTGCCTTCTTTGATGATGATCTTCTCTTAAACTACTCTATATCCTTCTCCTCATCCGACCTGACCCATTGTCCGGGCCCCTCTCCTTACCTCCCATCTCATGGTATTCTTGCCATCTCTTCGCCCCCTCCTGTACCAATACTACTTATCTGCCTTCAGGTTTCAGTGCTTTAGGTCATCCTGAAACTGACCTGCAATATGTAATTACCAAAGTGTAAATATCTCTTTTGTTAGCTTTTATTGACTGTTACTTTTCTATTTCTGTATGTTTTATTATTTTTTTATTCCCTACCTGTTGTATGTTAATTTTGTTATTATTTTAACAGAATTCCCTTGTTGTTTTTGCACTGTACTATATTGTTTGTTGCTGCACTCCCAGGTCAGCCCTGAAAAAGGGACTGTAATTGTCTCAGTGGTCTTACCCGGTTACCAAAACTCAATAAATAAATAAATAATTCCATCCTATCCCATTTGTGATTTTCTAAGTCCAGCATGAACTCTACATAATCAAATGTCTTATAGGTTCCAAACCTAACAGTTGTCCCAGGGATTCTATTATTTTTCTGTCTCATCTAACAATATATCCTTTGATGATCAGATAATGAGTTGGGGAGGACCCCGCAGGCAGCAAATTGTTCCGGGTGGGAGACAAAAATTAAGTCTAATATTGTTGAGGAATCTGGATGTTTAGTGTTTAATCTTGTAATATCCTGGATTAGTTGGGTTAGGCCAAGGGTAATAGCCATATCCTTTATTATGTGATCATGACCAACCATTTTCCAGTCAATATTGAAATCTCTAGTTAAAAGTAACTCATGACTTTGCACATATGTGTCTCCAGGTATTCCATCGGTCTCTTCTTCAGCAGGGACTCCATGAACTTCCCTCACCACTGATGTGAGACTGTCTGATCTATAATTACTGGCCTCCTCCCTGTTGTCGCTCTTGTGCAGGGGATCCACAATGAACCCTTCTCCTCCTCCCATTTTATCTGATGACACAGTCAGGCATTGACCCCTTGTCCCCAGTGCGAACACCGAAAAGAATGTTTGGCTTTCCCTTATTTTCTCTACCCACTCCTTTCCTTACTTTTGTCTGACTATCCCTTCCCTCATTTTCCTCTTCTCCCTAATGTAATGAAAGAAGGTATTATCTCCCTTCTTTGTGTCCTCCACAATTCTCATTTCCATGTCACCCTTAGCCCTCCTTATTGTCATGTTGGCTGCCTTCATTCTACTGTGAAACTCCATTCTATCCTCCACTACTGGGCTTGTTCTGTAGTTTTTAAATGCCCTTTTCTAAGCCCTCATGGCCTTTCCTAGTTCCCTCTTGAACCATAATGTTTTTTAACCCTCTTCTTCTTGCCAATTACCCTTACACAGTGATCTGTGACTTCTGTGATCCCATTTTTACCAATACCTATATTGCTTCCCCCTCTATCTCTCTTACCCAATCTAGTTTGTCCTGAAGTGGCATCATCATTCTTCCAAACTAATTGCTCATAAAGTTCACAAATGTTGCCTGGGACTGATTTTTCTCTGCCTCCAGACTGGGACTGAACCAAGCTGTCTGATGTTGTGGGCTCCCAGTGGGTCCAGCACCCTCACCTCCCCCACACTGTCTGTATTGGTAAGCACTAAATCTAGGATGGCTGACTCTATAATAGACACCTCCTCCAGTATGTACTAGGAGTACATCTGAAAGCCACCTACCAGCTGTTGGTTTATTGCACTTACTGAAATCCTTCAGTACATATTTGGCATGTTGAAGTCCCCCAGTAGCAACACCTCCCCAAGCCCTGCTGCCTTTTTGATATCCTCCCATAATTCCCTATTCACTTCTTCCTTTTGATATGGTGGTATATAAACCACCCATATTCTGATATTTCTTCCCCTTACCGTAACTACTTGCCCCCATATTGTTTCTGTGTACTTGCTCTGGCTCATATTTTCTCTCTCTCTCTCTCTCTCTTCTCTCTCTCTCTCTCAAGCTGTAATGCTTTTTCTTACATATAATACCACCTCTCTCCATCTCTTTTCCTTCGTATCCTTCCTGAACACAGTATAGCATGGCCTGGATATGTTCCAGTCAAGGTACTGGGTCATCCACATATTGGTGACTGAAACACAGAAACATAGACAAGACAGCAAAAAAAGATCAAAGGTTCATGTAGCCTTCCCAAAGTACTCTTATCTGCCCCAGGACCTCTTGTAGATATGGGGTTTTATACCTCCTGGTCCCCCCCTCCCCTCCCTACTGCTACCGACCTGAGCAATCACTAGACCCCTCACTCTGTCCCAGGCATGCTTGAAACTATTTACAGTCCAGGCACCCACCACCTCTGCTGGCAGACTGTTTCATGGCTCCACCACTCTTTACATAAAATAGAACTTCCTCGTGTCCCCCTTAAACCTTCTCCCCAACCAGTTTCCACTTGTGACCCCAAGTTCTTGACTGTGTACTCCTGCTAAGTAGTTCCACACAGTACACTTTGTTCATTCCCTTCAGGAACTTGAAGGTCTCTATCACATCCCCCCTCACCTGGTCTCCAGTAAATACATGTTCAGTGCCTTGAGACAGTTTTCATAAGATCCACCCTGTTGGCTCTGAATCATCTTAGTCACCCTGTGTTGCACTGTCTCCAGACTATCCCTGTTCTTCCTTATGTGAGGATTCCGGAACTGAGCATAGTATTCCAGGTGCAGCCTCACCAGTGACCTACATAGAGATAACAGTACCTCCTTTTTCTCTGCTGTCAATCCACTTTCAGTACGCTTCAGCATCCTATTAGCCTTATCATAGGCCTTATTTCACAGGCTTGATTGTTTGAGGGAGTCACTAATGATCACTCCCAGGTCCCTTTCCTCTGCTGTAGTGCTCAGTTTGACCACTCCCATCTAGTACTCTGTCCTGTTTTTTTGTTGTTGTTAATTTGCATTTATTAAATTTTCAGAACATACCAAACAAAAATTACAACATATGCTGCAATATCCATTACATTATTGTCAGTATGTAATATTAAGCACATCACCTTAGTAAGGAAGTAAAAATTAAGCTCACATGTCATGTTCTGTCATCTGGGCATGGGTCTTAGCTGACTGGTTTAAGGCACAACATCATTGCAAATCTTAATTACATAAGCCACCCATCATCTTCACAGGATATCAGATTTTTTAAGTTTTTGTAACACTCTTGTGGTTAGCTTTTACATTTCATATACTATACATTCAGTCATTAATTTGTGCCATAAATCTCTAAGGTGAGGAGTTTGTCCATTAGCCAGTTTTTTGTAATAGTTTTCCTGGATGCTAACAGACAAATTGTTAAAATGTTTCTGGTAGTAGGGGACCTAAAGCCTTCAGGCATATCTAGGAATAAAAACATCTGTGGGGTTAATACCAGTGATGGGCCAAAAAGCCCTGCCAGTTACTTTTGCAGTGACTCTTAAAAAGGTTGAATCTTGGAACGAAGTCAGAAAACATGTGCATGATTCACTTTTTCCGCTCCACACCCTTTCCAACAATGAGAGGAAAATTGAGACCCATACTTGCCCTGCTGGGATGGGGTACAACAGTATTTTGTGATATCTTTCCATGTGAATTCCTTCCATTGGAATGAATTAAATGGTTTATAGAAACATAAAAACATAGACTTTGATGGCAGATAACAACCGCTTGGCCCACCCAGTCTGCCCATTTCCCTACCTATTGGATAAGCTGCAGATCTTAGTTAAACAATAGCTTACTTCCACCTACCCCCCTACTAGAATTGCCTTATGTCTGTCCCATGCATTCTTAAATTCCCCCACTATTTTTGACCCCATGACCTCCTCAGGAAGGCTGTTCCATACATCCACCACCCTCTCCATGAAAAGATTCTTCCTCACATTGCCCCTTGGTTGTCCCTCCTCTGTCTTCAAGTTATGGGCATTGGTTAAGGATCGTTCCTATTGTTGAGGGTTATCTCTATTCCTAAGTCCTGCTGCCATCTTACTTGAAGGTAATTGGTGGAGGTTTTCTCCAGGTCATTTCCTCACTTAATTCCATTGATTTTCACAGGGCATTATAAGTAGGGGAGAGCCAATGAAGTGTGGTTTGGATTTGAGCAGCCCGGTGGTACCATTCCAGATGTCTTAATGCTAAACATCCTTTTGTGTCTTTGGGAGCTGGAGTGTGGCATACCTGATATGGGTGCGGGCTTTGCCCCAAAGGAACTGTGATATCAGTCTATCCCAATACCTAAATTGTTGTGGTGAGGGAGTTATTGGGAGGGTTTAGGCTAGGTATAAAATTCCAGGCAATATATTAATGCAGACACAGTCCAAATTTTGGATGAGGGGGGAGGCTCATAGCTTGCCATTGGTTCTGGTCCTCCTTATTGGCTTGAGTTAGAGGTGTATAATTTAGCACTGTTAATTATTCTAGGTGTACTGGGAAATAGATTCCAAGACATTTTAAAATTTATTTATTTATTTATTTATTTATTTAAGTGTTTAACTAGGGAGGCATGCTGAGCAGACTACTGCTCGATTCCAGATGCGCCCTGGGGGAGGGGAGAAGTAGGAAAGCATACAAAATAAACAGTAAGGTCCATTACATGATATGCTTCATAGAATAGGAGAGCTTACAACATATACAGTATTGTCAATTTATGTGATGAGCACTGAGTAAACATAAGTAAGGTAGAGTACGATCACAACAGGCAGGTACATAGCCATGGCTCCATGAGGTAATACATACAAGGTGGCAAGCTTTTATGATAAGAGGAAGACAAGTCATATGACAGGAGACTTTATTGTGAGGATTACATCGTCAGGTAGGTAGATGGAGCAGTGACCTTTGGGAAGGGTGAGGAATCCCGGTCAGTGAGCTCCCAGGGGTGCAAGTGCAGGTTGGGTGGAAGTTTGTTTTGAGAAGAGAGTTGAGGTGCCTTCCAGTTGTGGCATGCCAGATGTCCGATGTGAGAGAGTTCCAGAGGCTGGGCATGTGGAATCTGAAAGCTGACTGGCCTGCGGAAGTTGACATGCATGGGATGGTCAGTAGATGAGAGTCTTTATTCCTCTGTGCATAGCCCTGGGGGGTGAGGGCTGAGAGGACCCTGGTGAGATACAAGGGGAAGGACTGTGGCCAGAATTTGGCCATGAGACTTTCGCAATGGGATAGACGCTGGCCCTGCAAGGAGGGAAGGTCTAGATTCCGGTAAAGGACACAGTGATGTATATTAGGAGAACAGTCAAGAGCAAAGTGACAGAAGGAGTGGAAGAGGGGGTCCAGCCTGGCCAGGGTGGACTTTGGAGTGCTGCCGTAGACTATGTCCCCATAGCCAAAGGTGGGGAGGATCATCCTCTGTACAATGGGCAGTCTGGTTGGCAATGGGATGCAGCCATGATTTCGGTACAGTGCACCGAGCATGGGGTGGAGTTTTTTGTGGATAGTATCGATGTGTGCAGAGAAGTCAAGGTGCTGGTCAAGCCAGACCCCGAGGTACCTGATAGTGGAGCAACTATCAATCACAGACCCATAAAGGTGCGGGGGGGGGGGTTGCCTTGCAAGTCTCTGCCTTGTGCCGAAGTTCATGGAGATGGTTTTCTTGGCATTGAGAAAAAGCTGGTTTGAGCGAAACCAGCGCTGAACCTCATTAAAGTCCTGCTGGAGTCTGGTTGCTACTTCAGCAGTCGAGGCACCGGATGTGTACAAAACGGTATCATCTGCATACAAGTGAATGGACGTGCTGGAGCAAGCAGCAGGCAGGTTGTTGAGGAAGATGGAGAACAAGAGAGGGCCCAGGACTGAGCCTTGCGGAACCCCAGAAGTGATAGGAAGGGAAGCAGAGGTGACATTGCCAATTCTGACCGCTTGGAGCAGTCTAGCAGGTATGACTGGAACCACTGGGTGACCATGTCTGAGAGCCCTGCGTGAGAGAGTTTCAATAGCAAAAGTATATGGGAGACAGTATCGAATGCTTTAGCCAGATCAACAAAAGTAGCTGAGGTGATTAGGCCCTTGTCCATACCAGTGAGTATGGAGTCGGTAAGTCTTAGGAGGGAGGTGGTGGTGGTGGAGTGGGTCTTCCTGTAGCCAGACTGGTAGGGTGTGAAATATGAAGAGGAATCAAGATAGGAGGTGAGTTGATAGAGAACTAGTTTTTCCTGGATTTTGGCCAGGATAGGAAGCAGGGTAATTGGGCGGTAGTTCCTGGGTAACGAGGGGTCACTGCCGTTTGGCAGCGGGATGACTGTAGCGTGTTTCCACTCAGTGGGGACAGCGGTAAGTGAGAAAGAGAGGTTGTAGAGAGTTGCTTTGAGGGGCGGCGATGGCTGGGGCTGACAGATAGAGTAGTTTGGAGTCAAGGCCAGTAGGACATTTGCCCTTGTCTGGGTTAAGGGTAAGTAGGGTTTTGTGAACTTCGGCAGCGGTAGTCCGACGGAATGCCAAAAGGGTGGCTTGCTGGGGGAGCTTTAAGGGGGTGGGAAGGCAGAGAAGTTGGGGATGCTTTAGGGTTGGGGGCACCCAAGAGAGATGAGGTACAGTCCGTAAAGAAGGCATCGAAATGAGAGGCCACATCTGGGGGTCAGTAATCATGTGGCTGCCGGTGTTGAGGGATGGGGAAGGGGGTTGTGAGTGGGGAGTAAAGAGGGATTTAACCACCTTCTAAAATTTGGAAGGTTGGCTCAGGTTTGCTTTGAAGGTGTCACTGAAATACTTTGCCTTGGCCCTTCGGAGCTGCCTAGTGCAGGCATTGTGAAGGGAACGATATTTATGTTTGGCCGTTGGAGAGCCGGAGACCTTGAAGGACTTTCAGGCTGTGTCCCTGTCTTTGAGGAGTGTCATGATGTCTGTGGAAATCCATGGCAGGTGGGTACCCCTCACACAAGCCCTTTTAACAGGGGTGTGTGAGTTTCAGACATCTAAAAACCTTGATTTGAAGTACTCCCAGTCTGAGTCAATAGATGTGGTGCTTTGGATGAAAGACCAGTCCAGATTAGATAAGTCACTCAGGAGGGATGCTAGGTACAGGGATTTGTAGGATCTTGTGAGTATGGTCCCGGGTGGGATAGCTTTGGGGCAATGGATTTTTCTAATGGAGTAAATCATGTTATGATCACTTAAGGAGTCAGGTAGTAGGCCAGAGATGAGTATATGACGTGGGTGCGATGTAAGGGCCCAGTCCAGAAGAGAGTGCTTAGAGAATTTGTGGTTGAGGCATGTGGGCAGTGTGATTAATTGGGCTAGGTTTAGCGTGGCCACCTGGAGCCGCAAACTGGAGCTGCTACTGAAGAACCAGTTATGGTTGAAATTCCCGAGGATGTGCAACTCGCCCCCCATGGTCAGTGATGTGATGCTGTTCAGGTATTCTATAATAGAGTGAGGATGTGTCAGGAGGACAATAGGATCCGGCCACGAAAATGGGGCAGGTGTGGGCTAGGGAAAGTTTGATTAGGGTGGCGTCAATGGATTGTGAGGGTTTAGGCAGCGGGATCAGTGTGAATTGCAGAGAAGAGTTTATAAACATGGCAACACCTCCCCTTCTTTTGAGGCCATGCCGGTCCTGACGAATAAGGGTGTAGCCCAGGATAATGAACTCTGCATCATGATTGTGTGGTTTCAGCCACATTTCAGTAATGGTCAGTATGTCTGGTTTTAGGGAGAGGGCAATTGGTTGCAGCAGGATGATTTTATTTAGAATGCTGCAAATATTTAGGTGCATGAGTTTGAGGCCATGGGGCAGTGAGAGGGAGGGGGTTGAAGTTGGGTGGGGGAGGTTGGGGTGAGGGCCTGGGTTGCATTCAACATCACCAGCAAGCAGGAGCAGAATGGTTAATAGGACAATGCTGTTAGAAAATGTCCGTAGGGGTTTCCGACGCAAGTACAGAGCTTGTCCTGGAGTTGCTGAGAAGGCTAGTGCCTGAACCTTTAGGGCAATTAAGCCAGCGTGAAAGGAGGGTGGGAGGACACTAGGGCTAGCAAATAAATTTAACTGCAGTGCAGTAGGGGGTGGCTGAATGTTAGAGGTATGGGAGGGTGGAGATGTAGGGGCTAGGATGTGAAATATTTGTAGGATTGGCAACATCACAGGAAACAATGCAGGGGGGATGAGAGTAGGGGGGCAGAAATAAAATTGCCAACCCTGCCATCCAGGTCTTGATCATGATATCCAAAGGGGGAGGGCTCAGAAGGAGGAGTACTGCCTCTGGTGGTGGGCTATGATAACTGGCTAATGGAAAACAGGGCTGATTGGTTAAAATGTGCACATGACCACCGTCACCACCACTATAAGTATGATAGTCGACCAAGGGTGGTTGTGGGAGAGGTGGGGAGCTGGATCGAAGCATCGGCAGGGCCAAAATGCTCCAGTTTAAAAAATTTTCCGTTGCGCCCACTGATGTACCTGACAATTTGCTTCGGTGACTGCTGCAGCTTGGTGGAGGGCCATGGCAGAGCTGGCCCTCACGACCATACGAAGGGGAGCTGTGTTAGAAGGAGACAGAGGAATGTTAAATAAGGTTCATGGAGGAAGGGGCTGAGCAGAGAATGGGGCAGGGGGCTATGGAAGCAGAAGGGGGAGCTTGGCATATATGTAGGAGAGTGAGAAAAGGAGCAGGGTAATCCCAGAGAAGCAGAAAACAAAAACTTACAATACGAGCAGGGTTTGCAATCACAATAGCTGTACAAACGGGGTCTTGGTTAACCAGTAGTACAGTACTGAGGAGGTTAAAAGCACGTTGCAGGTCGCAAATTGAATTAGGGAAGAGGGCTACAGCTGCAGCATATGTGGTAAAAATTAGCTCAAGTAAAGTAAAACAATCAGCTGTTGCTACCAATTTCTAGGCAGGCTGCAGTGCAGTGGTCATGTGTCATCTAAACCAAAAAAGCTGCCGTGCCTGAGGTGCTAGGACAGTAGTGTATTTGTAATACCTCGGGCTTGGAAGTATTAAGTTTATATCCTGTGCATTCGCTAATTGTCTATAGTAATGACCATAATGGTGGGAGCGAGGTGTCTGGAGAGGTGAGGTAAATTAATACATTGTCCACATACAGAAAACATTTCTGTGATCTGCTACTGAGTGTTAGTCCTGTAATAGTCAGACGTTGTCTTAAAGTTTGCACTAAAGGTTCAAGATATAAAGCAAAAAGTAAAGGGGATAGGGACACCCATGCTGAATGTCCCCATATAATGCAAAGAGGATGGAAATTTGTCCATTAACTTTCGTGTATGTCTGTGGAGACTGTATAGTGTCTAGAGTATTTTAATAAAAAGCAGGGGAAACACCATTTGTTGAAGTGTAGTGAATAAAAAAATCCCATGCCACCTGGTCAAATGCCTTCTCAGTGTCTAGGCTAAGTAACAGGAATGGTTCTCTTAACCAGTTAGCATGATGTAGGATATGTACAATACATTCAGTGTTGTCATGGGTCTGGTAGGCTTTTGCAAATCCAGTTTGCTCTTTTTTTAATAAGGGATGGAAGAAGGGGAGATCTGAAAGTTTAGTTAGGATTGAGGCAAAAGGTTTTACAGTCAGTATTCAGTGCCAAGATAAGTTGGTAAGATGTGCACTGGGAGCTATTTTTATTGAGTTTCAATATGGCCAAAATGGTTGCCAGGTTCCAAGATGGGGGTTGATTTACCTTTCATCACCCAATTGCATGCCTTGCTAAAAGGCATCATCAGGATGCCTTGAAAGATTTTATAAAACTCTCTCGTATACCTATCTAGGCCAGGAATTTTATTATTTTTTAGTCCTTTGATGGCCCTCATGAGCTCCTCTGTTGAGAAGGCTGCAGTAATTCCAGGTGTGTTTATGTAGGCGTGGGGTGATGAACTATTGCTAGAAAGGAATTAATCTGCAAATCTAGGGGTTGTTCAACTGTGTATAAGGATGCATAATGTGTTCTGAAAGCTTACTAGGATTTTCTCCTGGTCTGTATGCAGTAATGTGGTCAGTGGATCCCTAATACTGGTATTGGTTAGTTCTGTCACACATGTGCGTGGCCTAGACGCCAACACTTTTGTTGCCCTTGCACTTCCTTCAAAATATTTCTGTCTGAGAAAATGGAGTACCATTTCAGTTTTGGTGTTAATGATTGTTTGAATTTCCTATTTTTATTTTATTCATGCTCAGGAGGGCCGACTGGTCTCCTTTCATACACTGCCGTTGGATTTCTCAACTGCTGCTGAAGCTGTGCTAATCTGTCGGTGTCAGTGGCTCAGTAGGTAACACACTCACCTCTGAGGCTAGGAAATCAGAGGGCTGTGGGGTCTATCCCCACACCAGGCACTTGGGTGAAATCCCAATACTGACACTGTAGTGCAGCATGAGGGGGTGCTGCACTTCTGAGGTGCTGTCATTTGGATGAGGCGTTAAACTGAGGTCCCATCTGCCTTTTCTGGTGGTAGTTCAGGTGGATGTTAAAGATCCCATGGCACTTCTCAAAAAGAGTAGGAGAAATTTTATTGAAACAAAAATAAATATTTACAATATGTACTGTCATGCCCAAATACAGATATTCATTTTTGGTAACATACAGTTTATATCACAAAATAAGATTTATGTTCTCTCCTTTTGTTTCTCAAGTTATAGGTACATCATTATCTGTTACCCAGGGTAGACTTTTCCATAATTCCAACACCTCACACCTCAAAAGACTGTTTTTTTTTTCTTTATGATAAAGCATTTTCATGTCCTGTGTCACCCTGTTCAATATTTCTATATGGCGTTCATCTTTTTGCTGTAAAGTAAAAAGGCAAGGCAAGGCACATTTTATTTTTCAGGCGCCCAATCCCAGAGGCTCTGGGAGCTGTACAATAAAAACATACTAACAATACAAATAAATTAATATAAATAAAGCAATACAAATGACAACATAAATGGTGCCTAGGGAGGACTAATATACAACATCTGTTGGTCCAACTATTCCATTTAAAAATTGTCACAATAACCTTTAGAGTATTTATATTCTATTTTCTTCACACATTCGAAAAAGAACCATACATAAGATTTTCATATGGCATTGTGCTAAATACAGGTTCCCCCCATTGTTGTGCCACATAATTCTAAAAACCCGAAATAAAGGAACATTGAAAAAACAGGTGTGCTATAGTTTCTTCTTTTTGGATACATTGTAGCCTACTGCACAATCTCTTATGTTGCTGTTTATGTTTATGATTTGCTTTAACATTTATTTTTTCATGACATGACAACCAGTGTACGTCCCACATGCCTGCTGGTATTCTATTATTATTTAACAGTTTTTTTAGTGCTTGTAAATGCTGTGATGGACATTTCTCAAATACTGTTTCTACTGTACATGTTGAGCTAATTAGCTATAAATACAACTGTTTCCTTTGCATAGTTATTACAATTTGTGTAGTGATTTTCCATTGTTTTAACCTGAGAAACATTTCCCTCAAGTATTCAGGGACTAACGCTGTTTTCCTTACAACTTTTAATTTATTCAGTTCTCATTGTTGAAACCATTTTTTATAGTTCTCATGTAGCCATAATTCCCATCCTATATTTTGATTAATTATTAAGGGTTTTATGATTTTTAAGATAAATAAACTATTAAAAATAGTATGGGATTTGTCATATTCATCCCTCCTTGTTTTATGGGCAAGTATGTAATATTTATTTTTATTGGGTTAAGCCGACTGCCCCATAGTGCTTGGAAGAAAATATTCAAAACAGTAGTTTCATATTTTCTTGGAGGAGGGAATATGTAACTTATTTATAAAAAGACTGGAATCAGAAAGGTTTTTATTAAATAAATACATTTCTTTTTGCTCAATTTCCATCTGTTCCATTGTGCTACTTTCTGTTTTCCAATATTGATTTTAGTTTCCCAGTTTAGTTCATCTAATTCTCCAGGCCCAAACTGGACTCCCAAAATGTTGAGAGGGTCAAGCTGTATTTTAATTCCTTCTATTTCATTTTCATATCTCAATGTATAATTTAACCTTTGACCTATGGATTTCATTAAATTTAAGGAGGCTCCTGACATCTCCCCAAAAGAATCAAATATTTTAATTACTTCTTTGATTGAAGTTTCGTCTTGAACTATCAAAGTCATATCATCCATGCACACTAATATTTTATATGGAAAATACTGATCTGTTATCTGTAGGGGTAATATCTGTGAAGAAGTGTTAATTTTGTGTAGTAGTGGGTCAATAAAAAAGCATGTAAAATGGGACTAAGAGGTCATCCCTGTCTCACACCTCTTTGAAGCCTAATCATAGGTCCTCTCCATCCATATATTAGTAGTACCACTGTCACTGTATTATATATATATTTTTTATCCACTTTACTACTATATTTGGGACTCTATAGTGAGCTAAAACCTCCCATGAAAATTCATTACACACTAGATCAAAGGTTTTCCTGTGGTCCAAGGAGACTAAAAAGCAATCTAGTGTACCATTTTTCCCTCTTTTCACTAATTCTCATAGTAGAATTAAACTGTCGGATATTTGTCTGCCAGGTGTAGAGCATGATTGAGCTGGTGAAACCATTTTTTCTGCTAGAAGCAATAGTCTTTTTGCTATGATCTTGGTTAGTATTTTAAAATTGGTATTTAAAAGACTAATTGGTCTCCAGTTTTGTAGGTAGGTCTTGTCGCCTTTTTTATATAAATAAATTAGAATGCCTTTATTCATATTTAGTGGCATATGGTTATTAGACAGTATACTATTGTACACTTCGCTTAGTTCACATAGTAATTCAGTACATATGCTTTTATATATTTCATTGGGAAACCCATCTGGGCCTGGAGTTTTCCCATTGGCTAAAGAGGAAATAGCCTCTTGTACCTCTGACTGTTTTTATTTATTTTGAAATCTTAGATAGCACCAGTGAGCAGATGCTCGTTAATTCGTTTCATGTCAGTTAACAAGTACAGAGTGATACATAAACATTCAAATACAGAGTGGTTCAGTAGCAAATATACAAACACATATTACAGTACAACAATACAGATGAAGTTCATGGTTACACTATACCGAGGCATTGTACAATGTATGCCCGCGTGAAGGAGAGACAAAAATCAGCACAGTAGACAGAGGGAGGAGGAGAAGGGCAGAGAAGATGGAAAGGTAATAGCAAGAGGAAGGGGTGGGTGGGGGTAGGAGGTGGAGGGGTAGGGGTAGGGAAGAAAGGTGGGGGGTGTGGCAGCACCACAGGAGAGGATGGTGGGTCAGTGAAGTGCAAGGTCGGGGCTACCCAGTGAAACAGTGACAAGGTTAACAAGTGCAAGAGGGTAAGTGCAGACTGCTGCAATGGGATTACTGACTTGAGGTGGGATTTAGTAGGGGCAGGCACAGGTACCCATGGTGAGAAGGTGTTGGTGCAGTTTGTGTTTAAAAGAGCCAATCATTGCTGCATCACAGATGTCCCAAGGTAGTGCATTTGTCCAGAGGGGGGCCTGGTATGACAAACCCCACTGAGCCAAGGTAATGCGGCACCTTGGCACGTGAAATACCTGAGAGGTGGCACTTCTGGTTTGCTTTGTGCTCCAGGAAGGCGTCAGTAGGTTCTGTACTCCTGGTGGTAGAAGGTTTAAGGAGGCTTTTTTGTCAAGGAGGCAGATTTGGTACCTGATTTTTCTACTGAGCTGTAGCCAGCCAGCCATGGTATAGAGATCACAGATGTGCGTGAGTCTAGCAGCACCTGTGAGGAGACGGCAAGCTTTATTCATTGTGGTTGAGATGTGGTGGATGGCTGTGTCTGTTGCAGATCCAGATCACCAGCCCATAATTGATGAGTGAAACGATTCAGCTATTGATGGCAGTGCTCAGGGCTTCGTGTGTGAGACATTGCCTGTGCTGATACAGGATCCCTATTCTGGTATTGATGGCCCTTGCAGTAATATCGATGTGCTCAGCATATGATAGGGTGGAATCAATAGTGATGCCTAGGTATTTGAAGTGCTGAACAAGTGCGAGAGTGGCACCCCCAATGTTCATAATTGCAAGTGGGATGGCTCTGTATTTGCTTTGTGGGGTGGAGAACATCATGGTCTTGGTCTTTTTATAATTCAAGACCAGTCTATGGTCCTTAAACCACTGCTCTATGGATGCAAAGTCACTTTGTAGATCCGCCTCCAGATGTTCAGGGTGTTGACTGCTGGTGAATAAAACCTCATTATCTGCGTGAAGGAGCATTTGACATGAGCTAGAGGTCAGGAGGTTATTTAAGAATAAGCTGAACAGCAGTGGTCCTAATATGGGTCCTTGTAGTACACCAGATCTAACAGGTCTGCTGTCAGAGATCACATCCCCAATCCTAACCTGCTGATAGCGGTTGCTCAGGTAGCTAGTGAACCAGCCCAAAGTTTCAGAAGAGAACCCAATGTCAGCCAGTTGTTTGAGGAGGAGCCCATGATGCACTGTATCAAATGCCTTAGATAGGTCAATGAATGTGGCTCCTACCAGGAGGGCTTGGTCTAATGCATGGTGGATGTATCCCATAAATTCTAGCAAGGCCATGATGGTGCTGTGACCACCCCTGAACCTATGTTGTTCAGGACACAGTAGCTGATGATGGTTGAGGTACTCCATAACTTGATCGACCACGATCTGCTCTAGGGTCTTGGAGAGTGTGTGTGTGTGTGGGGGGGGGGTATTGAGATTGGTCTATAGTTATTGTGCAGAGTCCACTTACCACTTTTGTGCACCGCGGTAACTGTCGCAGATTTTCAGCATTGAGGGAATTGTGAGTGACAGAATGAGTGGTTTATAATTTGCATCAGTGGGCTATGAACTTCCTCAAGTGCCAGGCTAACAAATTTTAAGTGAAATAGTGGTTGGTCATGAGGAGACAATTGTTTCCCTTGTGGGTCATTTGTGGTGAGGAGATTGACGAAGTTAGCAGGGAGCACGCTGCTTAGGTCCATGAAGGAATGATTTGAGAGTTGGCAATGAGAAGACGGTTTAAGAACAGCATCCCATCAATTGTGAGCATAGCTGGAGCATTTCTGGGGCCTTTCCCAGTGATATCATTGAGGTTGTCCCAGAAGTATTTGCTGCTATTCCACAAACTGGTGAGGGCTTCTTTGTAGTAGGTACTTTTTGCACGACAGATGGCTTTTGTGCAGTCATTTCATGCTTATTTGTACTGTTGGATGTTTGCTGCTGAACCATGTGCTTGTGCCACTTGCCAGAGACAATCTCTTGAGGAGAGTTTCTCTAGCAGATCCGCAGTAATCGAGGGGTTGTTGTGTCCTTTGATCGATCTTGTTTTTATCGGAGCATGATTGTCATAGAAATAATGTAATTTGGTTATGAAGAGGTGAAGGGCTACATCCATGTCCTTGGCTTCATACAGATCAGACCAGTCTTGGTACTTGAGATCTGTTTTGAGTTGTTGTAGATGGCCTTTTAGGAGGACACGGCTTGATATATTTCTGGCAGGAGGTTTGCTGTAGTTGTTATTCCAGGTGCATGTGACAGGGGAGTGATCACTCAGAGAGTCTGGGACTACAACAATATTGTTGATATATGCAGGGTGGTTAGTGAGTATCCAAGCCAGCAGGGTGCTGGTGCCGTTTTTTTAATTGACTCCTGTTGTAGATTCTATCATTTGGGAGAAGTGGATGGCAGACAAGGTGTCCTTAATACTGGCAGATGTTGGGGAGAGCCAGTTGATGCTGAAGTCATCTAGAAGTATAATTTCTGTATTGAAGCTGAGGGTACTGATATAGTCCATAAGGTTGCTGGTGCCAGCTGTGGTCTGTTTAGGTGGGATGTATACTAAGAGCAGGGTGAGCACTCTATTGTGTGCACCTAGGATCAGTTTGACAGCCAGTGCTTTTAGGTTGTCACACATGCTGGAGGGGGGCAGGCCATGCCCAGGCAGATAGTCCTTGGTGTATATGACACAGTCACTGCCTCTTTTTGAGAGGGGGTCCTACCTAAACAGGGTATAGCCAGGTAGTGTGATGGCAGTATCTGGTATCTCAGGGGAAAGCCAGGATTCCACTACAGACAGCACATCTGGGTTATGTCGAGATACCCACACCTTCAGGTTGTCCATCTTGGGAAGAATGCTACAGATGTTTATTAAGGCCAACCTAAGCCCAGCTGATTTTTTTGACTGTGCACTTGAGCCATGGGGAGGACCTGGGTGCGGATGTATATTGCTTGATAGTAGCACTAGGAGAAGAAGCAGACCAGTGAGATGGTCCAGAAGAAGTTTGCTAGTTTGGGACCATGATCTCTTGCTTGGTGGCATACCTCTCAACTGTCCCTGATTTTCAGGGACGTCCCTGATTTTGCCTCAGAATTTTACTCTGTCCCTCCTAAAAACTGAGTTTCCATGACCAAACAGAGGGGGTTGTAAGCACAAAATAATGTCAAACATTAAAGTTACAAACTTGTTCTTCCTTAAAAAATGCAGTTTTCACTAGGCCTCTTATTCTACTTGCTTCCTGAGTGGATACCACCGATTTTGAAGATGTGTCCCTGATTTTGGTCCTTTGTCCCTGATTTTTTTTAAGCCATGTCCCTGATTTATGAGGCAGGAGGTTGAGAGGTATGTTTGGTGGTTTTGATAATGTGGATTCAAAGTGAGTAACATATCCATGGAGGAAAGGAACTATAGGAGGGTCAGTAACTTGGTGTGATCGCTTCCAGTGCATGAAGGGTTTTTGCTGTCTATAGTTGATCTCTATGTGATAGGGTGAGGTCATGGATCCATAGGCATTTAGCACTACTCTCGGGTGGTAGAAATGACCATTTTGGTTGAATACAGTACATGGGTATCCCAGGAGGCAAATATGGTAGAGTAGGATTACGCCCTGTACGATCCTGATGGCTGGAGGCAGCATTGTTGGGTACTTTGTTTGACAAGGTAATGCAATTGGTAGGGGTAAGTTAGCAGTTACTGCTTGGATTAATAGGGTTATTTTCAGAGATTATGGGTCTAGGCTGCCGATACAAGTAGGGGCAGGATATTTTTGAATGGATTCAGTCATTGGAACAGTAGTTGAGGTAGTTATGCGCCCCTTGTGGCTGGTAGTAAAGTATAATTAGCAAGTGGAAAAAAAAACTACTCTTAGTCACATGATCCCCATAAACTACAAGAGACAGACAAGCCAAGGGTTAAAGATATAGCCCTCTAGTGGCTATAAGTTATAAGCTGCAAATAGAAAAGTCAATACTTAAAAAAAAATTACAATACAAGAGCAAATAAAATGTTATAAAGTAAGGGGTTAGAAGAAAGAGAAGGTAGCAGAACAATTCAAATTCAAGCCCAGAAAAAGTGTCCAAAAGGCAGGGAGCAATAGTCCAAAGTGGACTAGGATGCAGCCAATGAGAGGCAGTGAAGATGGGAAGCTGTCTAGTTGGTGGCTGTGGCAGGCCTGGAGGAGGAGCGGAGCTGAAACAGCTCAGGGAGCTATACCTTATGGATTCTGTGCCAGCCAGGAGTAGAGGGGGACAGTGGCTGATGCTACGCCATGCCCTGGACTGGAGATCAGCTTCGGTGCTCCAGCCTGGTCTGAGGCATGCCACCTAGGATCGAGGGAGAGGAAAGACAAGGAGGGCTAGAATAAAGGTCAAACTGGAGGGAGGAGAAACAGTCAGAGAGGGGGAGACAGGAAAACAGCAGACAGTCTGGGCAGGGAATTTAGTGCTAAAGATGGGAAGGCCCTGGAAGCAGGCCGGGGAGGCAAAATAGAAAAGCAGGAGAGAAGCTGAGATGAAAATTAACTGAAAAAGAAAACAGTCCCAGAGAAGCTGTAATCACTAACAGTCACAATAGGGTATTACAAATTATTTAGGCACTTTTGTAAGTACAATTGTTTAGGCACATTTTAAAAACAGTTTCAAATTCCAATACAAGAGCAAGCAAAATGTTATAAAGTAAGGGGTGAGAAGAAAGAACAGGCAACAGAGCCATTCAAATTCAAGCCCAGAAAAAGTGTCCAAAAGGCAGGGAGCACTAGCCCACAGTGGACTAAGGAGCCAGCCAATGAGAGGCAGCGAAGACTGGAAGCCGTCCAGTCGGTGACTGCGGCAGGCCTGGAGGAGGAGCGGAGCTGAAACAGCTTGGGGAGCCCAGGGACTGTTGGATGGGTTGGGAGATTTTATCTAATATTTCATTACTTACTTCAGGCACTGAGGATAAATCTAAAAAAGCATTTAAATTAATATCTTTAGTTGACAAAGGAGTATACATATTGCCTGTATATCCTGTAACAATGCGTAAGATGTCAATTTTTGTTGTAAATATTTCGTTATTCTCATCTCTAACGCTCATCATATCTTTCTTCAATATTTTTGTGCAGCAGTAATCAAAAGGGGATACTACATCTGATGAGCCCTGGGTTCTAAACTGTCGCTGGTGATATAAAGTTTTAGATTTGAGAACATGAAAGTCCATCAGTTCTTTCTTAATTTTACTAATTTGTGCAGATAAATCCTGCCCTGTTTCATGGGAAATGCACAGTAACTGTTGAAACAAATTTTCTATTTCTGAGATATGCCAAATAGTTTCCATTACTGTGTGATCTACTCAGATGTTTTAATAATTTTTGTAATTCATATTTAGTGTCTTCCCACCATATTATTGGATCATCAAATAGGATATATACCTATTTTCTGGCCTGTATCAATTATTGTATTTCATGTGTAATAAAACTGTTGCGAAGTAATGAGACATTCAGTTTCCAAACTCCAGGACCTCTATTAAAAGGGTACACCTTCCCTACCTGAATTGATAATAAAACATAGTCCGAGAATTCAGCAGGTTGTACTTCAGCTGATTGTGTTGGAACTCCCATGGATGTAAAAATATAATCAATTCTAGTGTAACCCCTAGGTGGCGCTATCGCAAGGGCTACTACCCTTGCCTGCCTGGCTAGTAGCAGGTTAAGGGGCCTGGGTACTGAAATGTGTGCCTCCACCCGGAGGTCAGGGTTGTTAGTAGTCAAGCTAACTGGGCACAGCCCTCCGGGACACTGTAACCCCCCCTTTCCCTTCTAGTGGCCTGAACAATATACAATAATCACTTTCACAATGACCCTTATTCACCATGCAATTACCCACACTGTTTGCACTTATCACCAGGGCTGGTTCCTCTAACTCGACCCTGGGGACCCACTGTAAAACAAGGTTATGCACAGCAAATAGCAACAGTACAGTACTCTTGGCACAGACTGGAACCACAGTCAGGTTAAATGCAGAAAGAGTTAGATCTGATTTATTCATGGGACTTGAACAAGGGAGGGGTGTAATCAGGTTGATTGGCTTAAAGGTTAAATCAATGAGACAGTTATGCATGCACTTCAGAGTCCCTACACAGTCACACACTCTGGGTACCCAGGTAGGAAAAAGGTGGGCTAGCCAGGACTGTTGCCTGGGGTAGGCAGGCATCTCAGCTGGTTGGGGCCCTGTGATGGAAGAAAGCAACATGCACAACACGCACTATTTGTAATCCGGAGCCAGAGGGCTCAGTTCATGAAGGAGAAGACAACAAAGCAATCAGATGACAACACTTTAGAGTTAGCTGTTGTTACAGGGAGCTACCCTGATGTTTATTCACGATACCCAATACAGGACACAGGCAGGATAAAATCAAGACTGCAGGTTGTTGAGCTGGAGTGCCAGGAGAAGCAGGGCCCACACGAATCACCAAGGCATCATTCCTGTTCAAGGCATTGAGCAGGGGGCTGATCCCCAGGCAGGTCTCTCGTTGATGGCTTTCTCTGTGTAGCAGGTAGTCTGGCTGGGCCAGTGTGGCAAGACCCAGGCCAAATGGAGATGCAAACGGATTTAGTACGTTGGAGCTGGATGCAGCCTCCAGCAAGCAAAACACAGTTCAGCACACAGTGGGGAACCAAATCACGACCCACTAACAGCACAAAGCACATTCACATGTAAGAAATTCTACTGTGCCAGGCAGATTGCTATCCGGTCGTAATTACAGAGTCTCTGCACAAACCGGGAGTTCAAAGGTGGCTGGAGATCCTGACAGGCCGATTGCATTCAGCAAATCTTCGGTCTTCTTCAAGTTAAAGCCTGGTCACAGTTCTGTGTCTTAAATCATCCTCACAATTTGGATTCAGTCCGAATAAACTTCAGTTTCCCTCTCAGGGACAGCAGGCAGGCAGACAGGCAGGCCAAAACTCAACCCTTTCACAGTTCTCCCACGCAAATCTATGCAGGATTACTGCTCGACTATCTCGAGCTGTTACTTCTTTCAGTTCCCTACTCAAACTGAAAGTAGCTGCAAGCAGCCTGAGACTTTCCCCAGAATCCAAAAGGTTCGGTTTGCTGATTTCTCTGTCAGTCACAACAAGGGCTCCCCCTCCAGGTTCATTTAGGCACAAAAAAAACAAAACTACAATTCCTACAGAATTTTGCTCCCACAAGACCCTTGGGAACAGGCTCCATTTTAAAGTCCCGAAAGGTACTGATTGGTCCATTTTGGCCGTCTCAGACCTAGATGGTGGAAATAAACAGAACTGTCCATGCTGCAAAGAAGGCAGGTTAGACAAATTACAATATCTTTACTATTCTAATAAATAACCAGCAAACAAGCACATCTTCTGACAAAGCTCCCTCTGTGCTAATAGCAATGGCACAAATGGAGTGATTATCTGGCAGCCCAGGCGGGACTCGAGTATGGAAACACTCAGCCCCCTCCCAGATTAATTATAACTGCAATCTAGGCAGCTCTTAAAGAGACAGTACACGAAGGCTATACAGGTACTCTCTGGCAGTAACGTTTAAACTTCTAAAACGCAGGACACCAGCCTGGCAGTGAGCATTTAGGCAAGCTCAAGGAAGATTTTTGGGAACCCCCATTTGTAGCGGGGTTATACTAATGGCCAAATGGCCTTTATGAAAAGTGGGTGTATTCTGACTTGTATGCAAAAAAATATGCATCCCTGAGCCTTACTTTACTGATAATTTGCTTTAAGGTATTTGTATCACAGTAAAGTTTGGTCATTTTTACAGTAATACTTATATCTTTTAGGGATAGGTTACAGTTAAACTCTTCTGTAAAAATCACATTCTGTGAGGTATTCAAGTATGGCTGGATTTGCTTAAAAATCTCAATCCTAGCCGCCTTGGTCTGTGGTGCATACAAATTAGTTAATCTAAACACTGTCTGATTAATACAGACATCCAGTATCAGCACTCCACAGGTACAAGATCAAAACTTTATAACTGAAACTGGCATCCTAAATAATATCCCTACCCCTGAGTAGGGCTCCTTCCCTAGAGACCAAAAGGAAGCCCAAGAAACAATGTCTTTTTAGCCAGTTGTATCTGCTGCAAAGTGTGTAAGTGTACATCTTGCAAAAAAATAATACCCAACTGTAAATAAGTCAAAAAGGAAAATACAGCTTTTCGTTTTGCTGGACGCTTTATACTGTTAACATTAACAGTATAGAAATTGTAAACCCCATCCATTTTTATTTATAGAAGCTCTCATTTATACTTTCCTTTCCTTGTATTGTATTCCTTGTGTTTAGTTTTCATTTAGGCCTTCCTTTTTTGTGGCCCAGACTGTCTCGCTTGTAACTCTGTGTCAGTGGTTACTTCTGGCAAGGAGGAGACCACTGAGGAGGTATTAGATTCCTCATCCGAGTTCCCTGATTGGGATTGTAGGATGTCATATTTATTAGACAGAGTTATAGTATCTTGGTTTGGTGTTGTGTTCGAGGGCCCCCCTTCTCATCTTATGTCTTGTGGGCATGCGCTCTATTGTAGTCCCTAGATTGGGAGGGGAGCATGTTGCTTATCAGCATAGGAGTTACATCGGCTGATGCTCACTGGTGTGTTGTGTCTGTATCATAGGTGACAGAACGGGGGGGCCACTAGGGCCATGGCCCTACCACTTTCATAAATGGCCCTATCACTTTTTGCTATCATGGTAATATATTTAATAGGGGAAAATGTACCTCTTACATCCTTGGCCCTACCACTGTTCAAAGCGTTCCGGCACCACTGGTCTGTATTGGGAGCAGTGTCAGCTGTAGATTGGATGGTCTCAGAAGATAATACCTGGGCTTGATTTGTGCTGCTATTCTGAGGGATTTCTGTGGGAAGGTGTTGTGGGGGGGAGGGGATCTAGGTCTGGCCTTTTCTACAGGTGCCTTCTGTCTCTGAGCACTCAGTTTGAATTTCTGTGCCAATGTAATGAGCAGCCTTTGTTCTTCCCCAACTGCCTGGTCAAGGGTATTATGGGCTGCCCATTGGCAGTTCTGAAATGTGTGTCTTAACTCCACACATGGATTACATTTGAATTCATTAATACAGTGGGCACCAGTGTGATCCAGCTCTCCACATACTGTACATTTTGCTTTATCACAGATACTGCTCAGATGGGCAATGGACCCACACTAATAACAAGATTTTGGCTGTCCAGGGTAGAATAACATGCCTCTATCCCAACCAATAAAAAAAAAGAGTTAGGCAAGTGTACGACCCTTGTGTCAGTTGTTTTTAACATTACTTTCACTTTCCAGCCCCCTGTCCATATATTTTCTGAGTCTAGTATGGCTTCAGGATTCTCGATCACAGTGCACCTTTGTTTGAGCCAGTACACCAAATCATGCATGCTGACTCCTTCATTTCTAAAAAGTAGTGTTATGTTTTTCTGTGCTGGCTTTGTCAAAGGTATTGCAATGAAAAGAGATCATAAGGGTGTTTTCTTGAGAGAGTTATACTTTATCCAGAATCTTTCAAGCCCATTCAGGGATTTAAAGCTTATATCAAAAATTGTCTCCCCTGAGATATGGATAAGTACAAATATTTCATTTGTGAAAAATTTCATGGAGTCTTTAAGTAGTGTTCGAGCTATAAAAACTCTTTATCAGGTGGTTCTGGCTTGTCCCCAGTGTAAGACAATCGAACTGTGTTATGTCTGTTTGCTGGTACAATTGGAGTTTTAAATAAAGAGGCAAACGGTCTTGAATTTGTTTTGTTTCTAATATTTAAAGGTTCCTGTGGAATGTTCATTTCAGTATTAGGCGCCCCATAGGCCGTGTCTCATTTGCAAGAGTTACAGGCCTTTCATTATCATTACTTAGTTGCAACCGTGGATTTTGCGTGAGGGCTAATTAGAAACATAGAAACATAGACTGACAGCAGACAAGGACCACTTGGCCCACCTAGTCTGCCCATTTTTCCTACCTACAGGATAAGCTGCAGATCCTAGTTAACCAACAGCCTATTTCTTCCTACCCTCCACAAGAATTGCCTTATGTCTGTCCCATGCATTCTTGAATTCTCCCACAGTTTTAGATTTTGATATTCAGCCCTGTAGAACTATTAGAGACAATGTTTATAGTACCTTGTTCCATTTCAGTGGGCTTGTGAATGGGAGAAGTGCCCGACTTCCACTGTCCCGTTTTTGGGCCCTGCTCCCATCCAGCTGCTCGCAGCACAGTAGACACTAACCATTCCTGCTCTGTATTCGAATTTTCTGCTTCAGGTCATCTTAAGCCAGGTCCTTAGTGACCTGTTGGCGCCATTCTCGACATTTCCCCTGAAACATTTTCAAGTCCTGTAGCTTCTTTTGCTATCTCAGGTTGCGGTATTGTCTTTCCATGCAGCATGTTCAATTCAGCCTGTTCAACCTCTGCTACCCAGCTAGTCGGCAGCTCCTTTGATGCTGTCACATCAGCAGCACTCAGCTGAGCGTGTCTAACAGGGTGTTTCTGGCTGTCAGCTCTAAGATCTCTGAGCTGTTTCTGGAGCTTCATTCTTTTCAATAAGTACTGTCTTTCTTCAGCTTCGAACATTTTTTCAAGGTTTTTTGATTCTGGCAAAAAATTTCTGACTCACCACTCACTTCGGACTGCGAGCAGTCCATTTCAGTGTCATCTGGTGATATGTCGGCTGCCTGTTCCTTCAAATGCTCTGGTCCATACGGTATGTTTTCCATATTTCCTTTAGGCTGAGTAAAGCTTTCTGTAGAAATATTTTCCTTTGGTTTGTCCAGCTGGGTCTCAATGTTTTGCGAGGTAGGAGAGGAGACCAGCTCCCTTACCTCCATCTCCTCCGTCAGCCCTCCAGGTTCCTGGGTGGCCATCTTGGCAGTATGCCAAGAGGACAGCTCCCCCTGCCAAACAGTAGGGGAATTTCCCCGATACTCTGGCCAAATTTCCCCCCATTCACATAAAAGAAATACCACCAACAGCTTAATCGGGTTCAAGATCAGTTGCCATTCATCTGTATCCCCCTAGCCCGGGTCATGTCTGAAAATTGGCAGAATTTGTCTAGTGCACTTTTCTGGTCTACAAAAACTAAAAACTAAAAAACTAAAAATAAAGAAATATAATCTCTCTTCTCGTTGTTTTTTATTCTAGATATGTAACTACCAACTCTCTTCTTAGCACAACTTTAATGGTATCCCATGATGTGACAGATGAAGTATCTGACTGAGAGTTATCTTCTGTTATTTGTTTTATTTTGTGTTCGATAAAAGTTTGGGCTTCCTCTGAGTTTCAGATTGAGTTATTATATCTCTAGAGCATATTAGGTTTCTTTATTCCCCACTGCAGAGTGAGAAGCACTGTGGCATGATCAGAGAGGCAGATAGACAGTATATCACACCTCGCCAAGGCATACAACTGTTCCTTGGAGATAGGGACATAGTACCAGTTTGTGCGTATATCTAATAGGGGGCTGAATAGTGTGTATAAGCCCTAGTGGCTGGGTATAGGGAACACCATGCATCAAGCCATTTATGGGTTTTAGGGAGTGTTCTGCTTAATTTTGCAGCTCCTGAAATTGTAGGGGTGTATGTGCTGGTGGTGTCCATATGGTCATATACTATATTATGATCCCCTCCCATTACAAGCAACCCTGTTGGAACTGTAAAATTTGTCCTAATAGCAGGTTGACAGTGGGCATGTCTGTTCCACATGGGAAATATTAAACTCGCCAAAGTGGCTTCTTTCCCCAGGTAGTGTTCTGTGGCTATTGCGAGTCTACCCTGAAGATTAGAGTAGCAGTTTTCCAGTCTAAATGGGGTCAATTAAGGTACCAGGATTGCCACCCCTCTATGTTTGCCCTTACCATAGCTAGAGCATGCCATTGTGGCATAGTCAGAGTTTTGTAATTTACTATGTTCATCTTTAGAGACATGTATTTCTTGCAGTAAAATGAAGGATGGGTAGGACTTCTTAACTGTAGTGAGCACCTTATGCATCTTAATGGGTTATTCAGCCCATTCACATTCTGAGAATATATTTTGGCAGGTATCATGGTAGCCATTTATATGTAGTGACGTAAGGTAACTTTCTATGGGTGCAGACCCTCCTCCTCCCCTTCGGCAGGTCAGGACCTAAATAAGGCTAGTTGGCGGCCCTGGTGTTCCCCCTCTGGTGAGGGAGATACTGCATTCCTCTCACTAAATGTCAAAAGCTTGGCTCCCATGCACCTTCACATTTCCCTCCTGACACTCTAGTCTATTGTGTTATAGCTATGCAGCAGCAGCTTTGTAGCACATCAACAGTAGATAACACTTAACAGTAACACTAGACACAGAAAAAAGGAAGTACAAAGAACCCTTCACCACTGAACATTGAGGAACTTTATGGAGATTCAGTGGGGAGATAGGGAGAGGAATCTCTCGGTTGTCCTTATTGTAACATGGGAGTAGGTGGGAAGTGGGTAATGCCACTTTGGGGGAACAAGGATGTAGGTAAAAGCCTACCTCTTATTAAGGGGATAAGTGACTTCTAATGTAGGGGGGCCTAGGCTAAGGTTCCCCATAGTTTTGTGTGGTCTAGATGGAGACTAGTGGGACCACAGCAATCAGGAGAAAACAGTGAATCACAGTGAGGATTCCGGACTCCTATGGGTGGAGCAAATCCACTCACACAAATAAGAGGTGGGTAGGAAGCATGGTAGAGAGTGCTGAGGGTTGTCAGCCTTGCCCAAAATAGCAGAAAGTTCTCCAAGAAGGATATGACGTGCAATGCAGCTCAGACATATTGGATACATCTCCCATTTAATTACCTTAGTACAAGTCTAGATCTGGGGAGAGAGAGAAAGAGTATGTTTAGGTCCATTTATTATTCTGTAAATAGGCCATAAATTGAACTTACAGTCTGCCCTCCTGGTTGAGCGACAGACATGGTAGCATATTTAATAGCTCTATCAAGAGCTATTATGCTGTTTTGGATTGAATTTCAACTGCCGAACCTTAGATCACCTCGGCAGCCTTTGTAGATCCTTCTGCATCTCTCTGATTGCGTCATTGCTATCTACCCCACCGCAGAGCTTTGTGTCATCTGCTAAGAGACACAACTTTCCCCAGATACCCTCTCCAATTATACTGATGAACATATGGACAGGGACCAGGATGGAACATTGTGGTACCCCACTCGTGGCCTCCCTTTCTTCTAATTTGACCCCATTCACCACCACCCTCTGCCGTCTCTCCTTCAACCAGTTTCCTACCCCTCTAACTATGTCCATAGCCACACCAAGGTCCTCCATATTCTTCAACAATCTCCTGTGTGGTACTGGGTCAAAAAACTTGTTAAAATCGCAGTAGGGTAAATACACAGTGTGGTCCTTATCTACTACCTTTGTTACCCAGTCAAAGAATACAGTCAGGTTAGTCTGGCAAACACTCCCTGCCAAACTCATGATGTTTATTATCTTGTAGACTGTTGCTGTCTAGGTAGTCCACAAGGTCCTCTTTGATCAGTGACTCCATCAGTTTACCCACTACAGAGGTAAGGCTGACAACTCTGTAATTCCCTTGTTGCCCCTCCCCGAATAGTAGGACTATGTCAGTTACTGTTTAGTGTTTTGGAACTAGCCCTGCCTGAATTCAACTATTGAATAGCTCTACTAGGAGTTCAGCCAGCAGGTTTAGGATTGGCACCAGGTCTAGGCTTGCCTCAGACACCACTACCTCCAGATCACTGATCTTATTTCCCATGTTTATGGCTTTTATACTTATAGTAAAGCCCTCCAGATCATCTCCTTCCCCCCCTGTACTGGGCCCAACTCATTCTCTTTTCCCATGACCTCCTAGGGGAATGCAAAGTTAGATCAGGTGAGACATAGGCAGACATGGGAGAATTTTGTTGAGAGCTGCCACCGAGCTGCTCTACATGGCTGAAGGGATCCCTATGGTGAGGGCCCTAACATCAAAGCAAGAAAGATAACATAAACAACACCAAGACATGCCACTAAATCGATCTACATGACTAAAAGTAACCCAACTTCGTGAGAGTTCCACCTCAATATGCAGAAACCATAAATATCGCACCTGTTGGTGCCACTGAATTGATCTGCATGGCTAGAGTGGCCCCCAGTAGAACATGCTCTACCTTTAGGGTGTGGGCAACAGTAAGCAGATGAGCATGTCAGAAATAGGAATGATGCAAAGGTTTTTAACCAGGAGTTGAGAACAGCTGCTTCAGGTTCAGATGTCCAGATAGGGGAAGGAAGGAAACATATTCAATTCAGTGCTATAGAGTAACTGGTAATTGCTATTTTCCTTTTAAACTTAGATTGTGGCCTTTTAGTGACACTATACTTTCTTTGTTGTCTTTACTTAGAATTGTTTTTGGGCTGCTGAAAATTTAAAACGTAGTGGTGGTGTATTTCTGTGCTGTCTTTAATTGCTGCAAATTTTATCTTGGCTTGTCCGACTGCCCTGTAGTTTGGGTGAGGGGTGTTAATTGTCTGGCCTCTGACCTCAGCTACGTGATAACTGGAGGTGGGGCTTAGTCAGAGTTGAGGTAGCAAGTGAGTTTTATTTTCTCAGAAGAAGCCAGAAGGGAAGGAAGGAAACATATCCAATTCAGTGCTTTAGAGTAACTGGTAATTGCTATTTTCCTTTTAAACTTAGATTGTGGGCTTTTAGTGACACTGTACTTTCTTTGTTGTCTTTACTTAGAATTGTTTTTGGGCTGTTGAAAATTTAAAACATAGTGGTGGTGTATTTCTGTGCTGTCTTTAATTGCTGCAAATTTTCACCCCCCTTCCTCCCCTTCCCCAAACTCTTAATTATATGCCCTGTTAAATCTGATTGACAGGAGCTAAACACAGGGTATAGTAAAGGGTGTGAAGAAGGAGGGGCATAAGAGGGAAGAAGCCCACCCTCAGCAAGACAAGTGTTTTGACTCATTTATTTATTTATTGGTTTCTTTTCTTTTTTTAAAAAAGAAAATTATCTGAGGATCAGTGGCAGGATTTTTAGGACAGTAAATTAATAAAAAGGGAACTAGGAGAGCTTCAGTAGCAGACAAGTAGTGGAATAGCAATATAACTGCTGTATAATGTGGGGAGTGGTGCAATGCAGTGGCTGTGGGGCAGCCATATTCAGGCAGACCTTCTGGACACTGAGGTGCTGCCCTATCTGCATGCAGCTCTCTGGACTGCGGGATGAGGTAGCCAGACTCAGAGCAGAAGTAAACTGGGTCAGGAGTACCATCACCCCTATCCAGAGACCACCCAGTCCAATGCAACTGCCTCAAAGGATGCCGAGAATGAGGAGCACTTAGATGACAGTGGGCTCAGGGAGGGTTAGAGCGGTCAGGCAGAGGCACATCCCAGATCCTATTCCACTCAAGAACTCATATGCCACACTGGCAAACGGGGACAACCAAATAGAGGTACCCAGAGAAGTGGAAGGAAAGGATGTGGAGGTGAGCCAAGGAGGTGACCTCAGCGGGGAAAGCAGTGGACCCCAGAGGAGGAGGAAGTGAATCCTGGTGGGGGACTCCATCATAAGAGGGATCCAGCTAGGAACACAGGAGGGGGAGGACAGGGAGGTGAGGTGCCTACCAGGTGCCATGGCATGGAGGGATGGAAGGAAGATCCTGGGGATCACTGGGAAGGCAAGATGGGAGGGTGAGCTGGATGTCATTATCCACTTAGGTACTAATGACCTGGCAAATGGGGAGCAAAAGGAAGTTCAGGAAGAGTTTAGGAAATTGGGGAGGGGTCTCAAGCAAGTAGCTACTTCTGTCACTTTCTCAGAAATACTACCTGCGAGAGGCAAGGGAGAGCATAGGGAGTGCATGCACCAGGAACTTTAACTCATGGTTGAAGAACTGGTGCTGTGAGGAAGGTGTTTGATTCATTGGTGACTGGGGACCCACCTGGAGGGATGGAGGTTTGTTCAAGCCTGACGGCCTGCATCCATCCTGAGAGGAATCCAAGACTAATGATAAGTTTAAATGCTACATTGACAAGCATTTAAACAAGCAAAGGGGATGGCAGGCCAGCAAGGAGGGTACCTACTTGCTCACCCCCCACAGCTAGCAGTGGAACCAGTGAACCAGAGAAGTGGCTATGCATACAAAGCAGTGCAAAAGATGGAGATTAGCACCCAAGAGGTGGATAGGCAGAAAAGGGGCAAAATTCAGCAGAAGGGCAGACAGCAAGGAGAACCAGGGATAAAGGACAACCAAGGAAGGGGCTGAGAGAACAGCGAAACAGTCTAGGGAGGTCAAATCATGGAAAGCCATGTGCAAATGCCAGGAGCCTTAGCAACAAGATGGAAGATCTGAGGCTGTCATGGTGCAGTCAGACCTGGACATTGTGGCCATCACTGAAACCTGTGTAATGATAACCACGACTGGGAGATGGCCATACCTGGCTACAACATATTCAGAAGAGACAGAGCAGGCAGGAAGGGAGGAGGAGGGCACTGTATGTGAAAAATGACATAAGGGCCACAGAGATCCAGGAGGAACAAATGGGGAGAGATACTGTGGGTTAAGCTGGAAAGGAAAATGGGGACAGCCATCCAGACAGGTGTGGTCTATAGACCACCAGCCCAGGAGGAAGAAACAGATAGAGTTGATGCTAGCCATCCAAAGGATGGCAGACAAGGGTGAGGTAGTACTGGTTGGAGACTTCAATATTCCAGACGTGGACTGAAGAATCCCAGCAGCATCATCAACTAGGAGCAGATTTATCCTGGACTCCCTTCAGGGTGCCCTCCTCAAGCAACTGGTCATGGAACCAACTCGGCAGAAGGCAATACTGGACCTTGTGCTCACAAACAGGGACAGTGTGATGGAGGTAACAGTGGGGGAGCACCTGGGGAACAGTGACCACCAGTCATTGTGGTTTCAAATCACAGAAAGAGCAGAACCAAACCACACAAAAGCACGTATCCTGGATTTTAGGGGGGCAGACTTTGGGAAAATGGGGAGATACTTGAAAGAGGCATTAAGGGGAATGGGACAGGAATCAGGGGTTGAGGAACAGTGGGCAGTATTTAAAATGGGATTACAAGAACAACATAATTATGCATTAAGCAGGTTAGCAAGAGGAAAAGGAAGAGGAGACCATTATGGTTTTCCAAAGAGGTAGCAAAGAAAGTGAAAGCCAAAAGATTGCATTCAGGCAATACAAAAGACACAGGCAGAAGGGATAGGAAGAAGTACCAGGAGAAGCTAAAGGAGGCAGGAGGTCAGTAAGGGAAGCCAAAGCTCAGACAGAAGAACACATTGCAAAATCAGTGGGTAGAGGGACAAAACCTTTACAGGTACATAAGGAAAAAATAAAGGCAAAGGGAGGGATAGTGAGACTGAAGGGGGAGGATGGGGTCAAGGTGGAGGATGACAACAGTAAAGCTGACATATTGAACAGGTATTTCTGCTCAGTCTTTTACTGAGGAAGAGGAGGGTAATGGGTCTGAAGGAGTACAAGGGGTGAGAATGGTGCAGAAATGGACACAAGTCGCTTTACACAGAAAGGGTCCTGAAGGAACTGGAAGAATAAGAGTTGATAAAGCAATGGGGCCAGATGGGGTGCACCCCAGGTCCTCAAAGAACTAAAAGAGGTGGTGGCTGAACCCTCTGGCCATCCTGTTTAGCCGATCACATGGAAACTGGAGGTACCCAAAGACTGGAGGACAGCAGATGTAGTCCCCTTATACAAAAGTGGGAACAAAGAGGAAGCAGGGAACCACAGACCAGTCAGCCCCACCTCGGTAGTGGGGAAGACTGTTGAAGCATCTACTGAAGGAGAGATTGGTGGAACATCTGGTTGTCAATGGACTACAGGACCCAAGGCAGCATGGTTTCACCAGAGGGAAGGTCAGCGTCAGACTAACCTCATTGAATTTTGACCTCGTGACTAGGAGGTGATCAGGGAGGCAGTGGACATGGCCTATCTGGACTTCAGCAAGGCCTTGACACTGTGCCACATAGAAGACTATTACACAAACTGGGGAATATGGTGTGGGCAGGACGGTAGTGGTGGGTAGGTAACTGGCTGGGTGGCAGGACACAGAGGGTGGTGGTAAATGGCTGTCACTCCACAGAGGGAAAAGTGACCAGTGGGGTACCACAGGGATCAGTGCTGGGACTGGTCCTATTCAACATCTTCATCACTGACATAGTGCAGGACCTAGAAAGCAGAATTTCACTGTTCGCTGATGACACAAAGCTCTGTAACAGAGTAGACACACCAGAGGGTGTAGACAGAATAAGAAGGGACATGCAGAAACTTGAAGAATGGTCAGGGGTTTGGCAGTTGAAATTCAATGCAAGAAGTGCAAGATAATGCATATGGGGTGACAAAACCCCTGGCACAATATATCAGTTGGGGGGTGAGGATATAGCATGCACCAAGCAGGAAAGGGTCTTGGGGTTATCATCTCTGATGACCCCAAGGTAGGGAAACAGTGACAAGGCAGCAGGTAAAGAATAGGATGCTGGGATGGTTAGAGGCATCACCAGCAGGAAAAGGGAGGTCACAATTCCACTATACAAGACACTAGTGAGGCCCCACCTGGAGTACAGTGCACAGTTCTGGAGACCATACCACGTAAGGACCATAGACAGGATAGAGAAGGTTCAGAGGAGGGCAAACAAAGATGGTGCATGGATTGCATCACAAGTCCTATGAAGACAGGTTGAAGGAACTGAACATGTACTCCCTGGAGGAGAGGAGGGAGAGAGGGATATGATAGAGACATACAAGTATCTTACAGGGAGGAACAGGGTGCAGGAATACACTATTTTAAGCAAAAAGATGTTCCAGGACTAGAGGGCATGGGATGAAGTTGGAGGGAGGACTCATCTCAGAGGAAACATGAGGAAGAATCTTCACAGAACGGGTGGTGGACAAGTGGAACACCCTGCCAGAGGAAGTGGTGGGGGCTGAAACAATCACGGGATTTAAGAATGCATGGGATAGACATAAAGGAATTCTGGAGGTCAGGGGTAAGGGGCAACAGACTTCTAGGAAAACATAAACTGAACTTACAAGCTCAAATGGGCAGACTGGGTGGGTCATAGGCCCTTATCTGCCGACACTGTCTATGTATCTATGTATCTCTTCTGAGGCCAGGCTGAAGTACTGTTAGAACTAAGCCTTGAAGGGTTAGGCTCAAGCCAAGCCCTTTAGGGTAAGGCTCAAGACAAGCCCTTGAGGAGCAGGGTCAAGCCAAGCCTTTGAGGGGTGAGACCCACTTAAATGTTCATTGAGGACCAAACTGAATAAATGAGCACTTGCAGGGAAGGCTTTTGGACTGAGGGCAGTGACCGCATCAGCGGTCGGTGCAGGGGATGTGACTGAAACCCAAAAGGACGTGAAGGGAGATGACCACATCGGCAGTCGGCACCGGGGAGGTAGCCACAGCAGTTAGGAAGCCACATTGGTGGCAAGGAGGGACAAAGGCAGGGTTGGTGCTCCCGCCTGAGCTGTAGAGTGCAGAGGCAGTGTTGGGGCTCCCGCTGGAGCCGTAGGGGGCCGCATGGGCAGCTAGGGAAGACAGCGGCAGTGTTTTGGGGCTCCCTGCTGGAGCTGCCAATCAGGAGTGGCCTCACTAAAGGGCGCTAACGTTTAAATCATGGCTGAGCTATTTAAGGGCAGGCCCAGCTGCAGTTGTTGCTTTTGGACTGTTTTGTTCTCCCGCCCACTGTTCGTACCCCCTCCTTATTAAATAGGGCTTGTACCACTCCCAGTAGTGGTTTTCACAAATCAGGAGTGGGCAGGAGGGGGGCACAGAATAGGAGGTGGACGCCAGAGGAGCTGTGCATCCGGGGCATCTTATGCTGGGGGAAGAAAACTTACTTTAGCTGGAGGAACGCTGTTGCTGGAAACAAGGTACTGTGACCTTGAGGAAAGGAGGGAGAGGGGGGCATGATAGAAACTTTTAAGTATCTCAGTGGAATCAGTAAAGTCCAAGAGGGCAGCATCTTTCAGAAAAAGAGATGTGCAAGAACAAGGGGATACAATTTGAAGATAGAGGGGGGACGGCTCAGGGGCAATGTGAGGAAGTATTTTTTTCACAGAGATGGTAGGTGACGCATGGAACAGCCTTCCTGAAGAGGTTGTGGGGTCTAAAACTGTGGGATAATTCAAGAATGCATGGGACAGACATAAGGCAATTCTTGTGGGGGGTAGGAAGAAATAGGCTGTTGGTTAACTAGGATCTGCAGCTTATCCTGTAGGTAGGGAAATGGGCAGACTAGGTGGGCCAAGAGGTCCTTATCTGCTGTCAAAGTCTATGTTTCTATGACCATGGGTATAGTGCATAAATACTGCTACTACTCATGCAATGGGGAGATGGGTAAATCACTGAACACAAATCCTTCTGCTAAGGTACTGCTTTTGTAGGGGAAAAATGACTGAAGCAAATGCTAATGCTACAGTTGTTGCAAATGGAAATGCAAATTCTGATTTTGTAGGGAATACGCACTGAGACAAATGTTAATGTCGGGTGAATCTAGGGGGTAAATCTCAGGAGTTCTGCGGGTGTACGGGGAAACCACTGATTATACTATTTCTGCAGCTGTTGATATACTGCCAGCTAGGATATACCTCTGTGTGATTCTATAGGTTGTAGGGTGAAATCACAAAATGGGTGGTACAGCACTATAATCTACAGCTCAAGTACTGTGTGTTTGGGGTACTGTTATCTGGGAGTCTCTGTGTCTACAAGCTTAAGCCCAAGCACTGGGGTTGCAGGGTGCTACTTATAAGGTAGTGGTGTCCAGTACATAGAACTCGGAGTTGCTTCAGGGCCTGATATCCAAAGACAAAGGAATTTCTGGGTCTGGAATCAAAAGCCATAGATGCTGGATACTGATTTTCTTGAACAGGGGGAATTTTTTACCCTAGGATCTAAAATCTAACTGATTTTCTTGAAACAGGGAAATTTCACCCTACAGTCTGAAAGCTAAAGTTTGTGATAGACCATGGGGAAAATGGAGGGGTGAACAAGTTCAGGGGGCAAATGGAGCAGGGCAAGGGTGGGTCCAGGGCATGGTCCCTAGGCCACAAGGACCTGGGGCATCTTTGGAAGAGTGGTGGGGTGCACTGGGTGCAGGTCGGCCATGGTACTGGATATAGTTTGGAAAATGGGGTGTTGCATGGTATGTAGGCAGCTTGCACAGCTGAGGGAGGAGGTGAGGTGACTGAGATGGGTGCTAAGCTGGGAAAGGGAGAGGAGCACAAGGGAGTACAGGAGGGGTTCCACTGAGGGAGAACTAGTGATTAGAGGGGGAACTGTAGGGGGACAAGGAGCAAACACTGCAACAGGCAGGAGAAGATGGGATGGAGACTGGGGGAAGCAAAGGGTTATGGAAGCATGGAAGGAGGAGTAGGGGATGGCTCCAAGGGGGTCACAGAAATCCCAGATAGAGGAGGCAAGGGACACAGGGGAACCAGGGGGAATGGCAGGAAATAAAGTATAAGGGTCCAAAGCCTGCATGGAGGGCAAGGACGGAGGGAGAAGGGGGCGGATCCCAAAGCTGAGGGACACAGGCAGCGAGCTTCTAGCAGAAAAACAGATATGCTCCACTAGAGGCACTAAAAAGGGGAGACTGTCAGGAAAATGGAGTTGAGGAGTACCCAGGGGAAGTAGGAGAAGCAAGCGTGAAGGAAGGGTTCAGGATAATTGGAAAAGGTGGGCACCTTTTTTGGGAAGGGACAAACAGGGTAGCAAACATAGGGACAAGAGCGCAGGGGTGGACTCACCACAGAAAGGGCAAACCCTAAAGGAGGGGGTGACAGCATGCTCAGGTTCAGAGGAGCCAAGGCTAGATGAGGCTGAGAAGGAGGAAATTTCTCTGGGAAAATCAGTCAGGGCACGTGCAGGGGCAGATCAACGGGGAAGGAAAAAGCTTGCCGATGGTGGGGCAGAGTTGGGCGGCCTTAGAAAAAGCACCTGTGGGGGGCCCAAAGCTGGGGAAGTGCAGGGTGAAGACGGTACTATGGGAGATGAAATGGGCAAAGGGGATATTGAAAATAGGGTAGAAAATGGGATGCAAGGGGTTAAGGGAAGGATAGAAGGGATATATAACTAGAAGGTGATGGAGAGCAGGGTCCTACTGGTTGAGGACTCTATAATAAAAGGAATTAGATGGGAGGGCAGGGAGGACAAAGGCAGCGCAGTGTGGGTTGAGTGCCTGCCAGGCATGATGGCGGCGAAGGTCATTCACCATATCCCCTCAAGGGGGAAACCGCAGGATGGGAAAACACACCTGCTGTTCCACCTGGGAACAAATGATCTGGTGGGAAATAGCCTGCTGGAAGTGCAGGCAAGATTCCGAGCACTCGCTAGATACTGCAACAGTCTGAGGTTCAGATCAGTGGCATTTTCTGAGGTGTTGCCAGTACCAAAGGCAAGCACTGATAGGAAGACGAGGATTAAGGAGTTCAATGAGTGGCTGGCAGGGTGGTGTGAGCAAATGGGGTATGGGTTAGTAGGGAACTGGGGATCCACGTGGGGGGATGAGAGCCTATTTGTACTGGACAGACTGCACCTGATTAGGAAGGGGACAGCAGTACTAAAAAGCAAATTAGGAAAATTCATAGCAGAAACCTACAATTTAAACTACATTGGGGGGAGTGGGGAAAAATCAGCTCCACAGGGAAGGAGAATGGGGGGCTACTAGTCCCCCCCCAGGATAGTGCTAAAATGACAGTGACAGTTCAAGGGGAGAAAAGAGGGGGAACCTGGTGGAAGGGCTGAACAGCCAATGCCAAGAGTTTAGGAAATAAGATGGTGGACTTGGAGGCCATCATGGGGGATGTATGGCTAGGTATAGTATCAATCAATAAGTGAGACCTGGTGGACAGAGCATCTCACCAGGGAAATGACCATTCCAGGTTTCAGACTGCTCAGAAGGGACAGGGAGGGCAAGAAGGAGGGGGGGGTTGCCTTATACGTCAGGGAAGGCATAAGTGTAACCGAAGGTTAAGAGGAAGATGGGAGACTGAACTGCTGTGGGTAACGCTAGGCAGGAGGATGGGAGAATCCTTGCAGTTGGGCATGCTATACAGGCCACCTATGCAAGGAGAGGAGGGCGATCGACAGCTAACTCAGGCAATCACAAGGCTGGCCCAAAAAGGAGAACTATTATTGGTAGGGGACCTGAACCTCCCAGATGTACACTGGGAAATTTCGGAAACATAGACACATAGATGTAGACAGCAGATAAGGGCCTACGGTCCACCTAGTCTGCCCACGTGTGCACGTACTTAGCTTCTTCAAGCTTCTCTAGAACTAGGTTGTCCCCTTCCTCTGTCTACCAGGATCCCTTGATGCCTATCCCATGCATTCTTAAATTCTATAATTGTTTCAGCCCCCCCCCACCTCCTCCAGCAGGGCATTCCATTTTTCCACCTCCCTCTCCATGAAGAAATTCATCCTCATGTCCCCTCTGAACCTCCTTCCCTCCAGTTTCATCCCATGTACTCTAGTCCTGGAACATCTTTTTCTATGAAAGATTGTGTTTTCCTGCACCTTGTTCATCCTGTGATGTATTTATGTCTCAATCATATATCCTCCCTCTCTCTCTCCTCTCCTCCAGGGAGTACATATTCATGTCCTTCTGCCTGTCCTCATAGGCTTTGTGATGTAATCCTTGCACCATCTTGGTTGCCCTCCTCTGAACTGCCTCCACACTGTCTATGTTCTTATATAGGTAAGGCCTCCAAAACTGGACACTGTGCTCGACATGTGGCCACACTAGTGTCTTGTATAGTGGAATTATGACCTCCCTTTTCCTGCTGGTAATACCCCTTTGTAACCCCTAGGTGGCACTATCCCAAGGGCTACTACCCCTGCATGCTTGGCTAGTAGCAGGTTAAGGGGCCTGAGTTCTGAACCGGGTGCCTCCACCCGGAGGTCAGGTTGCAGTGGTCCAGCTAATTCCGGGCAATAGCCTCCGGGACACTGTAACCCCTCTTCCCCTCTAGTGGCCTGAAGACTGTACAATAATCACTTTCAATACCCCTGGTACACTACACAAGTACTCACACTGTTTGCACTTACCACCAGGGCTGGTTCCTCTGGCTCGACCCTGGGGACCCCCTGTAAAACAAGGTTATGCACAGCAAATAGCAGCAGTACAGTACTTTGAGCATAAACTGGAACCACAGTCAGATTACATGTAGATAAAGTTAAATCTGATTTATTCAGGTGACTTGAACAAGGAAGGGGCAAAATCAGGTTAATTAGCTTAAAGGTTATTTCATCCGGCAGTTATACATGCGCTTTGAGTCCCCCCACACAGTCTCACCTCTGGGTACCCAGGTGGAGAAGAGATGGGCTAGCCAGGACTGTTGCCCGAGGTTGCAGCTAGCTGGGGCCCTGTGATGGAAAACACAACATGCACAGTACACAATATTTGTAATCCAGAGCCAGAGGGCTCAGTTTGTAAAAGAAACAAAACAACAAGACAATCAAATGACACACTCAGATTAAGCTGTTGTTGCAGGGAGCTATCCTGGTATTTACTCACGATACCCAAGACTGGCCACAGGCTGGACGAAAATTGAGACTGCAGTTGGTTGATCTGGAATGCCAGGAGAAGCAGGGCCCACACGAGTCGCAGTGGCATCGTTCCTGTTCAAGCGTGGAGCAGGGGGCTGATCCCCAGGCAGGTCTCTCGTCAATGGCTTATCTCTGCAGTGGGTAGTCTGGCTGGGCCGGTCTGGCAAGGCCCAGACCGCATGGAGACAAATTCGGATGCAGTCCGTTTTGGGCTGGATACAGCTTCCTGCAAGCAGAACACAGTTCACACAGTGGGGAACTAACTCACAACCCATTAGCAGTTCATAGCACATTTACATGTATGAGAATTCTACTGTACCAGGCAAAGTGCTCCACGGTCACAATCGTAAAATCTCTGCACACACCGGGAGCTTAGGGGTAGCTGAAACTCCTGACAGGCCGATTGCATTCAGCAAAATCTTCGGTCTTCTTCAGGTTGAGCCTTGCCCACTTCAGTAGCTTACTTTAGTCACACAAACTTGGATTTAGTCCAAAATAATTCTCTTCTCTCCCTCTCAGGAGCAGCTGGCAGACATGCAAGCCACAAACTCAGCCCTTTCACAGTTTTCCCATGTGAATCTACTCAGGATTGCTGCCCAAAATACACTTGAGCTCTTCTCATTTCACTTTCCAGCTCAGAACTAACTGAAAACTGCAAGCAGCCTGGGACTTCCCCAAGATCCAAAAGGTTTGGTTGGGTGATTTGGCTGTCAGTCAAAGCAAGAGCTTCCCCTTCAGTTGCCAAAAAGGCGCAAAAAGCTCAAAACTACAATTCCTACAGATTTTGACTTCAGACAGCTCCTGTAGTCCGGCTACATTTTAGGTCCCACCAGAACTGATTGGTCCAATTTGCAATCGAGGACCAAGATAGTGGAGACAAACAAAACAGTCCTTGCTACAAAGAAAGCAGGTTAGACAAACTACATTATCATTATCACTCTAAATGATTTTCAGCAAATAGTTACATCTTTCAACAGAGCTCCCTCTCAGATTACTTAGGCTACTATCAGGCAGCTCTTAAAGAGACAGTACACAGAGGCTATACAGGCTCTGGTAATCACATTTAAACTGCTAAAACGCTGGACACCAGCCCAGCAGTGAGCATTTAGGCAAGCTCAAGGAAGACTTTTTGGGAACCCCCATTTGTAGCGGGGGTTACACCTGCCTATGGAACCAAGCATCCTGTTTGCTTTTCCTGCTGCCTTGTCACACTGACTCCCTACCTCGAGGTCATCAGAGATGATAATCCCTAGATCCCTTTCCTGCTTCCATATCCCCCCCCCAGCTGATATGTTGTTCCTGGGTTTTTGTGTCCCATGTGCACGATTTTGCATTGCTTTGTGTTAAATCTTAACTGCCACTCCATTGACCAGTCCTCAAGCTTCTGCAGATCTTTCTTATTTCTATTCACACCCTCCGGCATGTGTGCCCTCCTGCAGAGGTTTGTGTCATCAGCGAACTGGCAAATTCTCCCTCTTAGGTCTTCTGCAATGTCACTGATAATGATATTGAAGAGGACTGGACCTAGCAATGATCCCTGTGGCACCACACTGGTCACCCTTCTGTCTGTGGAGTGACAGCCATTTACCACCACCTTCTATGTCCTGCCATCCAGCCAGTTCCCCACCCACTGCACTGTCATCCTTCCCACTCCCATCCTCCCCAGCTTGTCTAACAACCTTCTATGCAGCACAGTGTCAAAGGCCTTGCTGAAATCCAGGAAGGCCACATCCACTGCTCCCCCCGATCCACCTCTTTTGTCACCCAGTCGAAAAATTCAGTGAGGTTAGTATGGCATAATCTCCCCCCAGTAAAACATGTTGCCTTGGGTCCTGTAGACTGTTTGCAACCAGGTGTTCCACTATTCTTTCCTGCAGTAGTGTTTCCTTGATCTTTCCCACTATTGAGGTCAGGCTAACTGATCTGTAGTTTCCCACTTCCTCAACCTCTCTGTTCTTGCTTTTGTATAGGGGGACTACATCAGCTGTCCTCCAGTCTTTGGGTACCTCTCCTGTTTCCTGTGTCCGGCTAAACAGGGTTGCCAGAGGTTCAGCCACCACCTCTCTTAGCTCCCACAGCACTCTGGGGTGTATCTCATCTGGCCCTATAGCCTTATCAACTCTTATTTGTTGAAGTTCCTTTAGAACCTTTTCCCATGAAAAAGGACTTGTATTAATTTCCGTGCCCTTCCTATCCATTCTACTCCCTTCTGTCCCATTACCCACCCCCTCCTCTGTAAAGACTGAGCAGAAATATTTGTTCAGTATGTCTGCTTTGCTGTTATCATCCTCTACTCTACCTCATCCTCCCCTTTCAGCCTCACTATCCCTCCCTTAGCCTTCCTTTTTTCACTTACGTACCTGTAAAAGGTTTTGTCCCTCTAACCACTGATTTCACAATGTGCTCCTCTGTTTGTGCTTTGGCTTCCCTAACTGCTCTCCCTGCCTCCCTTTATTTCTTCTGGTACCTATCCCTGTCCCTTCTGCCTGTGTCTTTTTGTATTGCTTGAATGAGATTTTCTTTTGGCTTTCACTTTCTTTGCTACCTCCTTGGAATATAATACTGGTCTCCTCTTCCTTTTCCCCTTACCAACCTGCTTTACACATGATTTTGTGGCCTTTGTTATCCCTGTTTTGAATACTGCCCACTGTTCCTCCACCCCTAATTTGCTTCCTATCCAGGTTAGTGCCTCCTTTAAGCACTTCCCCATTTTCCCAAAATCTGCCCTCCTAAGGTAAAGGATTCACATTTCTGTGTGGCTGGGTTCTGTTCCTTCAGTTATAGAAACAGAGAAATGCAGCATCGACAAGGAGCAGGAAGATATTAGCCGTGTTTCAGGGGGTATTCCTTTAACAGATAGTCAGGGAGCTGACAATGGGGCAACAACTTGCTGGATGTGGTCCTGACAAAGGGGGAGAGTATGGAGGAGGTGCAGGTGGGAGAAGCCTTGGACTCCAGTGACCACAGCTCGGTAAGGTTTAGGGTCAGGGCAGGGAGGGAGACAGGTAAAATGGGTACGACAGTCATGGACTTCAGATGCATGGACTTTGACAAGGTGAGAAAGCTAGTAAGGGAGAAAGTGGAAAGTACAGTGAATATAGGAGCATGGAGGAATTATGAGAAACTATCAATGGAGGAATACTGAAAGCCATGGAAATGTGCATAAAAAAGGTCAGGAAGAGCAAAAGGGGGAGGAGACCATTCTGGTTCACAAAGGAGTGTAGTGGGGGCAGACAGGGAAAGGAGGAGGGCTTTCAGAAAATTTAAGAGGACACTCAGAGAGGTAGCTAGGGAGGAGTATAGGGAGAAGAGGAGTCTGGCAAGGAAGAAGATCAGAAGGGCAAAAGCAGCCACTGAGGAGAAAATAGCCAACAAGGCCAAGAGGGAGAAAACCTTTTTTCAGATATGTGAGGGAGAGGAGAAGGGCAAGGCAGAGGATTGCTAGACTGAGGGTTGGGAGAGAGGGATAAACTTGGAAATGGACTACGAAAAAGCAGAGGTATTGAATGAGCACTTTAGCGTGGTATTCACAGAGCAGGAGGATGGTAGGGGTCCTGAGCAAAAGCCAAAGGGGAAGGAGGGCAAATGGGTGAATCAGAGCCTGTTCACTGTCGATAGGGTCAGGGCAGAGCTAGACAGATTAAGGGTGGACAAGGCAATGGAGCCAGGTGGACAACACCCCAGAGTGATCAGGGAATTGAAGAAGGAGCTGGCTGCACCCTTGACAAGACTCTTCAACTGTCCCTGGATATGAAGAGAGTGCTGGAGGACTGGAACAGGGCAGATGTGGTGCCCTTGCACAAGGGAGATAGCAAGGAGGTGAAGGAGAACTACCAACCTGTCAGCCTCACATCAGTGGTGGGGAAGGTAATGGAGGCATTAATCAAGGAGAGGGTTGTGGATTGCCTGGAGGAGTGCGGTTTGCAGGACAGCAGACAGCATGGCTTCATGAAGGGGAAGTCATGCCAGATAAACTTAACTGAGTTCTTTGATTGGATGACTCAGGTAATCAACCAGGAAGGGGCAGTGGACGTGGCCTATTTGAACTTCAGTAAGGCTTGCGATACCATCCCCCATAGGAGGTTGGTGAGCAAGATGGAAAGCATGGGGTTGGGAGGGAAAATAACAAGATGGGTGGAGGCCTGGCTAGCAGGATGAACTCAGAGGGTGGTGCTAAATGAGGTGTACTCCGGGATGGCAAGGGTGAAGAGTGGCATGCCACAGGGGTCAGCTTTGGGTCCACTCTCTTCAACAGCACATCAGTTATAATAATGGAGGGTTTATGGGAGGGTGTGCCTAGCCTGGCCAAGGATATACCAAAATCTGCAATAGGGTGGATACCCCAGAGGGGGTGGAGAACATGAAGAAGGACCTAAAGACACTCGAGGAGTGGTCCGGGAAGTGGCAACTGAAATTTAATTCCAAGAAGTACACTGTGATGCACTTGGGGAGTAGAAACACACAAGCAGGGTACACCCTAGGAGGGGAGGAAATTGAAAAATCAAAGCAGGAGAGGGATCTGGGGATCATAGTCTCCTCAAACCTTATGGTAGGATTCCAATGTAGCAGGGTGGTGAGAAAGGCCAATGGAATGTTGGCGTGCATAGGCAGGGACATTACTAGCAGAAAGAGGGAGGTACTAATGCCCTTCTACAAAGCCATGGTGAGGTCACAATTAGAGTACGGGGTTCAGTTCTGGAGACTACACCTCCTCAAGGATATAGATACATTGGAGAGGGTTCAGAGAAGGGCAATAAAGATGGTGCAGGGTATGCAGGGGAAGACATATGAGAAGAGGTGTAAGGAACTGGATCTGTACACGCTAGAGACAAGGAGGGAAAGGGGAAACATGATTGAAACCTTTACATATGTAAAGGGGCTCAATAAAGTATTTAATTATTTATTTAGTTTTTATTGACCGGGTAAGTGCACTAGACAAATTCTGCCTATTTTCAGCCATGACCCGGGGGGAGGGGGATACAGGTGAATGCCAACTGTCTTTGAACCAGATTAAGCTGTTGGTGGTATTTTCAGTGAATGGGGGGAAATTTGGCCAGGGCACCAGAGAAATTCCCCTACTCTTTTCGAGAAGTGCCATGGCATCTTTAACATCCACCTGAACTACCACCAGAACAGGCAGATGGGACCTCAGTTTAATGTCTCATCTGAAAGATGGCACCTCAGTAGTGCAGCATCCCCCTCATGCTGCACTGCAGTGTCAGTACTGGGATATTTAACCCAAGTGTCTGGTGTGGGGCTAGAGCCCACAACCTTCTGATCTCCCAGCCTCAGAGGCGAGTGTGCTACCTGCTGAGCCACTGACACTGACACTGACACAAGTAGGAGAAGGGGGTTTACTAAAGAGGAAGGAGGGAGCCAGAACTAGAGGGCACAGCCTTAAATTACAAGAAAAAAGATACAGGGGCAATGTGATACAGCATTTCTTCACAGAGAAGGAGGTAGAGCCCTGGAACAGACTGCCAGATGAATTGGTGAGGGCTACATCAGTGGAAGAATTCAAAAGGGCATGGGACAGGCATATGAGGCTGGGTATCGGTGGGAGGGTGGGGACAGGGAGGGAGAGGTGTAAAGGGGGGAAAATGGGGCAGACTAGATGGGCTGCTATGGTCCTTTTCTGCTGTCAAACTTCTATGATTCTATGTACTGTAGTTGGAACACATACTTGACTGATGCAAGGGTTTATGCATAATATTAATTGGGAGTGCACCCTATAGCAATAGAGGCAGCTTAGGAAGAATAGATACAAGATGGAAGAACGGGGATGAAGATAATGATACAGGTACTGGCAGGTACATAACTGAGTTATGAGCCCTGAGGAGAGGTCTGCATGACTGCCTGGCAGTTAGATAATGTGGTACGTGGAGTAGCAGAGCAAGGAACACAAAAAAAGCACAAGAAGTGAAGCATGGTCACAGCTATAACAGGGATGCAGGAAGAGCAGGCAGGAGCAAGGACAGCAGGTAAGGCCCCGCAGAGTGGAAGCAGCAGGAGCCAAGGCCATGGCAGTAAAGAGCAGAATTCAAGGTCTGCAGCAAAGCTGGGCAGAAGGGAGCTGCAGAAGAGTGCAGTCACAATAGGCCAGGAGCCAAAAATCCAGCAAAGTAGCAGGTGGCACCAGAGAAATAGAGGAAAAGAGAAATAAGAAGGGAGGACATAGATTGAAAGCAGATTTGAACTGGAGGCCAGAGGGATGCAGAGAGGGTCATAGTATATGGCGGCATGACAGAGAATGAACCACAGTGAGCAGCGGTGGGCAGGATCAGGATGAGCACCATACAGAGGGGCCAATCTGGAGGATCCAAAGAGGAGTGAAGCAAGATAGAAAGGGTGCAAGGACACTTTGAGCTGCAGTTGTGCAGTAATGGCTGGTAAGGAGGATGGGCAGGGTGGACGAGAGAGAGCTGGTGGGCATGCAGCCGTAGCTAAGAAAATGATCATCTAATGGACTCTTGGGCGTGCACAGTTATATGCAGCTTAGTGAGGAGGCATGGCAATTCACACCTGTTACTCCACAAAACCATAGACTAAAGCCTTTTCTGATGTTTGATTACAGCAGAGACTAGGGACCAACCTGGGAGGACGTGGGCCTCTATCATTCTAGGAAGTGGACTGCAGTCCTTGATGGCAGGTTTAAATGCTACTTATATGAGCATTTCTATTATCTGGGAGGTTGGTAAAACTAAGGGAGGCAACAACTGCCCCCCAGATGGTAACGTGTTAGTGTGAGAGGGTCCAAAGAGAGAAAACTCCCCTAGGGCAGAGGCACAGAAAGGCAGAGATAGGGACAGATTTTTTTTTTTTTACTACTTATAAGGGGCTAGCAGGGAATTGTTTTGGGGCTGTTGAAACCTATTTTGGTGTGCTTTAAGTGGGGCTGTTATTTCTTTGAATTAGAAACCTATTTCTTCTGATTTCAAACCTATTTTGGTGTGCTTTTAGTGGGACTTCTTTGAATTGGAAACCTATTTCTTCTAGTTTCAAACCTATTTTGGTGTGCTTTTGGTGGGGCTGTTGTTTCTTTGAATTGGAGACCTGTTCCCTCTGGTTTCAAACCTACTTTGGTGTGCTTTTAGTGAGGCTGTTATTAATTTGTTGTCTTTACTTGCTGCACATTTTAATTTAATTTAGTGCAGTTTTAGGGAAGGGTACTAATTGTCTGACTTAGGGCCTCAGCTACCTGATAATTGGAGGCAGAGCTGAGTCAGATTTGTTTTAGCAAACTGCTTTTTGACTTCTCAGAAGATGCTAGAAAGGAAAGGAATCCGATTCATTTCAGTCAGTAACTGCTCATTGCTGCTTTTATGCCTTCTTTTACTGATTATTGTTGATTTCACTTGGTAGCAGGTTGATTTTTTTACTACTTATAAGGGGCTAGCAGGGAATTATTTGGGGCTGTTGAAAATCTGAAACCTATTTTGGTGTACTTTAACTGGGGCTATTTCTTTGAATTAGAAACCTATTTCTTTTTATTTCAAACCTATTTTGGTATGCTTTTAGTGGGGCTGTTATTTCTTTGCTGCCTTTCCTTGCGCAAATTTGTCCAACCTCCCACCTCCCATCCCCTCCTCACTCTTAATTAAATGCCCTGTTAAATCTGATTGACAGGAACCAAGCACAGGGAATAGCAGGAGCTGTGGAGGTAGGAGGGGCGTAAGGGGAGTAAGGCGCTGTACAAGTGTTTTGACTAATTTTGTTGTTTTCCTTCTTTCTCCAAACTGCCCTAAGGGAAGCAGGTAAGGCAGTAAGGCAGGCAAAGTCCCAAACTGAGGAAACACTAGCACGAACAGTAAAAGAAGGTGACAAGACTTTCTATAGATACATTAGTGAAAGGAGAAAGTCCAGAGGGGGTATTGCTAAGCTTAATGGAGAAAAGGGAGCATGTGAGGAGGAGGACCCTGTAAAGGCATCTATCCTAAATAGATACTTTTGCTCAGTATTTACTGAAGAGAAGGTAGGGCAGGGCCCACAGCTCAGCATCATGGACACAGGGGGGAGGGAGGTGAGCACTACTCCCTTTACAAAAGAAAGGGTTCTACAAGAGCTTGCTAAGCTCAGGTGGATAAGGCAATGGGACCTGATGTCATACATCCCAGGGTACTTAAGGAGCTAAAGGAGAAACTAACCGAGCCATTAGCAGAATTGTTTAGTGAGTCTCTGAGCACAGGAGAGGTCCCAGAAGACTGGAGAAGGGTTTCGTGATCCCGCCCACAAGAGTGGTAGCAGGAGGAGGCGGGGAACTACAGACCAGTCAGTCTCTTCCTCAGTAGTGGGCAAGATTATGGAGGCACTCCTTAGAGAAAGGATAGTGCAACACCTAGAATCCATAGGGGCACAGGATCCAAGACAGCATGGGTTTACAAAGGAAGGTCCTGTCAAACTAATCTCATAGATTTCTTTGACTGGGTAACCAGAGTGGTGGACCAAGGGGGAGCAGTTGATGTCGCCACCTTGACTTCAGCAAAGCTTTGACACTGTTTCACATAGAAGATTGATAAATAAGCTGGGTAGGCTCGTGTGGCTGAAGTTGGTCAACTGGGTGGCAAACTGTTGGACGGGCAGAAAACAGAGAGTGGTGGTAAATGGTATACAGTCAGAAGAGATGCAAGTCACAAGTGGGGTACCTCAGGGATCAGTCCTGGGCCAGTCCTTCCTCTTCAACATCTTCATTAGTGACCTTTGCAGATGGACTAGAGGGTGCTTGTCTGTTTGCAGATGACACCAAGATCTGCAACAGAGAAATGATCCAGATGGGGTGGAAGAATGAGAAGAGATCTGGATAAACTAGCAGAATGGTCAGAAGAGTGGCAACTGATTTAATGCAAAGAAGTGCAAAATCATGCACATAGGGAAGAGAAACCCTGAAGCCACCTATAGGCTGGGAGGGAGTTGCAGCAGTCACAAAGGAAGAAAGAGACTTGGGCATCATCATCACTGATGACCTAAAATCATCCAAGCAGACCTCTAAAAGCAGTAGGTAAGGCTAGGGGTGTTAGGGTGTATTAGTAGGGTATCACAAGTCGTAAGAGGGAGTGTATAATCCTCTGTACAAGACACTGGTTAGGCCCCATCTGGAGTACTGCGCAGTATTGGAGGCCACACCTTCACAAGGACATTAACCAAATTGAGGCAGTCCAGAGAAGGGCAACCAAAATGGTGCAGGGACTGCATCAGAAGACATATGAGGACAGATTAACGGAGCTCAATATGTATACCCTTGAGCAAAGGAGGGAGAGAGGTGATATGATCGAGGCATTCAAACACCTTAAGGGCATAAACAAGGTGAAAGAGTCTAACATGTTTAAATATAAGAAAAATAGCAGACAAGAGGACACAGCATGAGATTAGAGGGAGGCCGATTAAGGGGGAATGTGAGGAAATTCTTTTTCACAGAAAGGGTGGTGGATGCATGGAATGGCTTACCACAAGAAGTGGTGGCTATGAATACAGTGCAGGGCTTCAAACAGGCATGGGATAGGCATAAGGGAGCAATACAAATGACTATGAATAGATAGGCCACTGACAGAGCAAAGGCCGATGGCACATTTATAAGGTAGAAAAAGAAATGGGCAGACTGGATGAGCCTTGCGGTCCTTATCTGCCGTCAACTTCTATGTTTCTATGTTTCTATGTTTTAAAATTATCTGTGTGATCGGTGGCAAGATTTTCGGACAGGGGATTAATAAAGTTGTTTCTGTCTTTTCCTGCTCTTTGAAATTATCTGATGGATCAATGACAAGATTTTGACAAGAAGCTGTTTCTGGGTGTATTTCATTCATATTCATTCACCATTGTCAATTATACAACAAACTGAGCTGGCTTTCCCCAGCCAATCACTTGAAATACGGGTTGGGCTGCTTCGTAGAAAAGGTGCTCAGAACTGGCACCCCACCGGGGCTTGCGCAGCTTCTTCTGCCTGCTGTATCCTCCTCCTACTCCCTCAGGTCTCAGGGTCTGGCGGTGCTCAAAGTTCCATATACTCAAACCCTAATGGGGGTAGGAACTTTGCTACATGTGCTCCGAGGCTATGGAACTCCCGTCCTGACCATGTACGTTCCTCCCCCTCCCAACTGTGTCTCTGGAATTCCCTGTGGAAGCACTTGAAACTGTCCTCGGTGTGTGGATGTGCCAAGCCACCCTGACCAGGTCTCCAAATTGGTCCCTTTCTGATCCACTGCCTACTGTCCTTTAATCTCTGTGTAGCATGTGATTGATTGCCATCTGCTTATATATTAAGTGGCCCTGGTAAATAGGGTCACTTATGCAATGTTATTACCATTGAATGTGTTAGTCTATTTATTCTGTATGTATATGTATATTTAACTATTACTGCTCACTGTATACTATCTATGTTTATCTTGCTCTCTTGTAACTCTGTACATTGCCCCTCTTGTTGTTATGTACCTTGTTTGAACATGTATTTTCATTGTGCTCTCCCAGGTCATACCTGAAAATAGGCATACAGCTTGTCTAGTGTACCTACCTGGTCAACAAAAGCTAAATAAAGAAATAAATATCACAGGAATTTGAGCACACTTACTCAAAGCAACTAGAGTCCATAATTATAGTAGCAGCGTAATTAAAGCAATTTTGTAAAAGGAGGAGAGAAAAGGAAAACAAAACTACAGCGTACAAAAAGGGAAAAAAGTGGCAAAGGATGGGTGCATAAAAGAATAAAACACAGAAGACACAGAAAGGGTAAGGAAAGGATAGGCAAAGAAAGATAATGGGTGTCATGCAATGTAGTGGGTGTGGGGCAGCAGTGTTCAGAAAGACCTTCTGGACACTGTGGTGCTGCCCTATCTGCAGGTACCTCTCTGTGTTGAGGGCAGAGGTTGCAGGACTCTGAGCAGAGTTGGCAAGGATCCAGGCGGCCTTCCCCCCAACACACAGGGACCGCCATGTCTACCACTACTCCCTCAGAGGATGCCAAGGAGGGACAGATGGACTACGGTGGGCTCAGAAAGGGTGAGGGAGGTGGGATGAAGTCACCCACCCCAGCCAGTGACACTTCATAACTTATATGCCATCTCGGCAAAGCAGGAAGATCACACAGCATCTCCAGAAGTGGACACCAAAGGGGATGAGGGGGTCATCCAGGACAGAGCCCCATAGGCAAATGGAAGGAAAACACACAGGAGGAGGAGGCAAATCCTATTTGGGGACTCCATTGTTAGGGGGATAGATCTGGGGATAGGCAACAGTTGGGAAAGGGAGGTAGTGTGCCTACCTGGAGGCACAGTTCAAAGGGAGGGAGGGCAAGCAGATTCTAAGGATCGCTAAAGCGGTGACAAAAAAGGGGGAGCTGGATGTCATTATCCACATGGGGAAAAATTACCTGGCAGGAGAGGGGGTAGACATAGGTAAAGTATAGGAGGAATTCAGGGATCTGGGGAGGAGTCTTGGGCAAATAGTATACTCTGTAACCTTCTTGGAGATTCTACCTGTCCATGGAAAGGGAGAGGGCCGAGAGATCCACACCATGGAATTCAACACATGGCTGAAGAAATGGTGCAGAGAAGTGGGGTTTGGCTTCATTGGGGACTGGGACCTCACCTGAAGGGATGAATAACTATATTCACTGGACGGTCTACATCTATTCAGGGAGAGAGTAAAGGTATCCTCACTGAAAAGTTTAAATGCTTCCTCAGCAGGCAATTAAACTAGCCAAGGGGGGAGGCAAATGCAGTCAGGGGGATTACTGTAGCCCCCCCCATGACATATCTGGAAATAGGGAGACCCCAGTTAGTAGACAGACACAAAAAAATTGGTCACAATAGGAAGGAAAACAGAAAATATACAGTAACTCAAACACATCACAAGGCACAGATCAGAAAATGGGAAAAGGGTGAGGGGGGTGCACAAGATGGAAGGTAATGTGCACAAATGCCTGCAGTCTGGGAAACAAAATCCCAGATCTAATGTCATTGATGGCAGACACAAACCTGGACATTGTAGCTATTACAGAAACATGGTGCACAGGGAACCATGACTTGGATACAGCCATACTAGAATACACACTTTTTAGGAAGGATAGGGAAGGGGGGGTGGGGTGGCTATGTGTGTGAAGGAGGGGAATAAAACAGTGGAGGCTCAAGTGTTACAGGAATGAATGGAGACACTGTGGGTCACCCTAGAGGTGGGTAATAAGACTGCCATTCACACTGGAGTGGTTTACAGGCCTCCTGCGAGTGGGAGGAAACAGATGAAGTTCTGGTGGAGACCATCCACAAAACGGCAACCAAAGGGGAATGACTGCTAATGGGAGACTTCAACCTGCCAGATGCAGATTGGAGCACTCAGACTGCAGGTACAACAAGGAGCAGGGACTTTATGACCACCCTGATAGGGGCAAACTTAAGGCAGCTACTGTAGTAGTAGAACTCACCCGGAAGGGGGCTATACCGGACTTGGTGCTGACCAACAGGGACAGGATCACAGATGTTGAGGTGGGCAATCCCCTGGGTTCCAGTGATCACAGGACAGTATGGTTTACTGTAACCACAGTGGTAGAGGAAAGTCGTACAAAGGATTAGGTTTCTGGATTTCAGGTGGGCCAACTTTAAGGAAATGGGGGGACAGCTTAAAAGAGCCCTAGCAGCAGAAGGTACGGGGGAGATGTGGAGGAACAGTGGTCTAGATTTAAAAGAATCATTACAGAAGTAATAAGACACTGTTAGAATGCATAGTAAGAGTAAAAGAAAGAAACTTAAAAGGATGAGAACAGGGAGATGTATCTGGAGAAACAGAAAGAATCTGGGAAAACAGTCAGAAGGGCTAAGGCACAGACAGAGGAAGGTATAGCACAAGCTGTTAAGAAAGGAAACAAGACCTTCTTCAGATACTGTACATTAGCGAGAGGAAAAAAGACCAGAAATGGTATTACTAGACTGAAGAAGGAAGGAGGAGGGTGGGTGGAAGATAACCTAGAAAAGGCTGAGATACTGAACAAATGCTTTTGCTCAGCGTTCACCAGGAAAGGGAAGGGTGAGGGACCAGAATTCATTAGGAGGGGTAGTCAGGGGTGAGAGGTTGACACCAGCCCATTCACTGTGGAAAGCGTCCTAGAGAAACACGGGGAAAACAAAAACAGACAAAGCAATGGGGCCAGATGGGATTCTCTGCAGAGTATTAAAGGAACACAGGGATGTACTGTCAGGTCCACTGACTGACCTTTTCAACTCATCTCTTGAGACAGGGACGGTACCTGAAGACTGGAGGAGGGTAGAGGTGGTCCGTCTCCACAAGAGTGGCAGTAGGCAGGAGACAGGAAATTACAGACCTGTAAGCCTGACGTCAGTAGTGGGGAAGCTAATGGAGTCCCTACCTAAGGAGAGGATTGTGAAGTTTCTGGAGACTAGTAGGGCACAGAATCCAAGGCAGCATGGGTTCTCAGTGGGAAGGTTCTGTCAGACAAATCTAATTGATTATTTGACTGGGTGACCAGGGTGGTAGATCAGGGAGGGACGGTAGATGTGACCTACCTAGATTTCAGCAAGGCTTTTGACACTGTCCCACATAGGAGATTGCTAAATAAATTGAGAAACCTGGGAGTGGGCCCTATGGTAGTAAAATGTGTTGAGAACTGGCTAAGGGACAGGATTCAGAGGGTGGTAGTAAATGGCATGAAATCATAAGAGAGGGAGGTGACCAATGGGCTGCCACAGGGATTGGTGCTGGGACCAGTCCTGTTCAACGTCTTCATTAGCAACATTGCAGAGCATTTGGAGGGAAAGATACGCCTGTTCACGGATGACACCAAGATCTGCAACAGAGTTGACACACTGGAAGGGGCAAAAATAATAAGAAATGATCTAAGCTTAGTGGAAGAATGGTCAGGTGTATGGCAGTTAAGTTTCATTGCTAAAAAGTGCAAAATACTGCACCTGGATCACAGGAATCCAAGAGAGGAGTACAGGATAGGGGTGAGGTTCTGGCCACCACAAAGCAAGAGAGGATGACCTAAAGGTTACCAAGCAGTGTGAAAAAGTGGTGGGGAAGGCAAACAGAATGCTGGGGTGCATAAGTAGGGGCATAACCAGCAGAAAGAAAGAGGTGGTGATGCCACTGTACAGATTACTGGTAAGGCCCCATCTGGAGTACTGTATCAAGTTCTGGAGACTGCATCTCAGGAAGGACATTGACAGGATGGAGGCAGCCCAGAGAAGGGTGACGAAAATGGTACATGGGTTGCACCAGAAGCTGCATGAAGAAAGACTCAGGGATCTTAATATCTATTCATTGGAGGGGAGGAGAGAGAGAGGGGGATATGATATAGATATTCAAGTACCTTAGGGGTATAAAAAGGGTATAAGAGGGAAGCATATTTCAGAGGAAGCATTGCACAAGGACAAGGAGACATGATATGAGGCTGCAGGGAAGAAGGCTCAGGGGGAATGTCAGGAAGTACTTTTTCACAGAAAGGGTGGTGGATCCATGGAACAGCCTTCCAGCAGAGGGGGTGGGGGCTAAAACAATATGAGGGTTCAAGAGCGTATGGAATAGACATAAGGGTACCCTGGAGATGGGCAGAGAAGGCATACCACAGATCAAATATGATCTGGGCTGTCAACACTGAGTAGGGAAATGGACAGATTAGGTGGGCCGTATGGTCCTTATCTACCATCAGATTCTATGTTTCTATATCTCAGGTAAGGGAAGACAGAAGACTGATGGAGTCAAAGGAATGGTTCAAGTACAAAGGGAAAAGCCAAGCCAAAATGGAAATCAGGAAACAATGCAAGCAGGAATGAGAGGGAGAAGCAGGGTAATAAATGGAAGGAAGGTGTGGAGAGCCATAGGTGCTAATGAAAGGAGTGTTGAAAACAAAATTCCAGATCTGAAAGCCTCATGGCAGAGGCTAACCTGGATTTAGTGGCAATAATGGAGTAATGGTGTGTTGAGCACTACAACTGTGATATGTCTAAACTGAGTTACTATCTTTTCAGGAGAGACTGGGCGGGGAAGAGGGAAGGAGGGGTTGTATTACATGTGAAGGAGAGAATCAAGGCAATGAAGGTGCAGGGGCACCAAGAGGAAAAGGAGAGCTAAGAGTGCTGTGAGTCACCCTGGAGTCAGGCTCTGTGACCACTGTCAGTAGGGGGGCAGTATACAGAGCTCCATCACAGGGTGAGGAGATGGGAAGTCACCTGAGGAAGACATCATTAGAATGGCAAGCAACGGGGCGCTGCTGCTAGATGGCGATTTCAGTCTGCCAGATGTGGAGTGGAGTCTTCTGATTGTGGTTTAGGCATTGAGCAGGGCCATCCTTGATGCCCTACCATGGGATTTTCTCAGGCAGCTAGTCCAAGAACCTACTGGGGGGGGGGGGGGCGCAGTGATGGATCTGGTGCTGACAAACAGGGACAGCATTGAAGATGTCACAGTGGGCAGTCCACTGGGTACCAGTGAGCACCATACAGTGTGGTTCAACATAAACACAGGAGCTCAGTCAAACCATACAAGGATGAAAGTCCTGGACTTTAGAACAGTGGATTTTAAAGAAATGGGAGGCTGACTCAGAAACTGCCTGGGGATTGCCAAGGAGGGGTAGAAGTACAATGGGGAAAAATAAGAGAGGGCATAACTAAAGCAACTAACCTGTGTGTGAAGGACGTGAATAAAAGCAAAAGGAAAAAGAGACTATTATAGTTCTTCAAAAAAGTGGCAAGGGCCATAAAAGGAAAAAGGATTGCATTTAAGACGACAGCGGAGCCAGCCATAATGCAACACAGTCAGTTGCAGTAAATGATGTGCCACAAAATACTGCATGAAAAAAGGGCTTAACCGCCATTGAATTACATTTTTCACTGTCTGCAGTATAGTGCAGCATTTTGTAATATACTGCAGCATTACTGTGTGGCCTCCTGGCTGGTGCTACTGAATAAGGGAAGGGACAAGAACAGGGAGGTTTTATTTAATTATGTTTTTGGTAACTAGGTAAGTGCACTGATCCAAGGACCATTTTCAGTCATGACATGGGCCACAAAGTGACAGACAACAAGTGACAGCAATTAAAGTACATGGATAGCAGTAACAACAGAAAATGCAATACATACGCAGGTAAACAATACAATACAAGTATATTTACACAAAGTACGTAGTCCAGTGTGGGAATACACAACTCATCATGGGGTATATTTACAGTAAGTATATAGTTCAGTGTGGGAAATACACAAATTCAGCATGAGGTCAGAGCCCATTGCATTCATTCATTCAGTGTTGGATACACACTTCTACATGAGGTCATAGTACCTTATAAGTAGTTCAGTCAGTACAATCAGACAAAATCAGGATAGCAGAAGATGGCAGCTGTAGGACTTTTCAAGCAGTGGGTTATGTACACAGAGACTGCAAAGAAAGAGATGAGGCAAGCCAACATAACAAGGAGACAAATGGTAGCGATATTCACACGGAGGCAGTTGGTGCAGTGGACAGTTGCAATAGCGACAATTCCAGGTAGCCATGTTACATAGTCACTGAGGGATTTGACACAGGAATGGAGAGCATTCAGGGTTTGGAGACAAGGTAGGTGGTGGTTTACGGACACAATTATTGTCTAGGAAACAGCTACAAGTAGACTCAGTCAGAAGCTAGGCTTTTAGGTTAGTTTTGAAGGGCAAGTGGGAAGGGAATTGCCGAACGGATGCTGGGAGCTGGTTCCAAAAGGAGGGGGCAGTGACAGAGAAAGCTTTGCTGCCTATTTGGTAGAGATGCGAGGGGCTTTGAGTGGAGTTATGGAGGAAACCATGAGGCTCCTAGAAGCCGCCCTCTCAGTAAGTAGTGAAACATAGGGGGACAGCTGGTAGTTCCTAAGCGATTTGTCTAGTAAACATCCCATGGCGTAGTCAAAACGATCCTTGAGTGGGAGCCACCCTAGTGACTGGTAGAGAGTGCAGTGATGGGTAGTGTAGGGAGCTTGGAGAGCGAAATGACATATGGAATTATATGTAATGTTTAGACAAGAGCGAAGTGAGGAGGACACGAAGGAGTAGATGGGAGCAGTAATCTAGAAGGGGCACTAAGTTAACTTGCGCAATTGCTAGGTGAGCTTTGGGGGAGATAAATTGCTTAAGGTTGTAGGCAGCACCTAGCTTTTGGTGAACTTTCCTGACAGTGAGATTTATATGATCACTGAAGGTAAGGGAGGGGTCTAGGGTCACACCTAGGTACTTAAAAGATGTGACAATTTCAAGGGTGGGGCCGGCTGGTGTGAGTACAGCAAGGGAGGAATTAGCTTTGGTAACCTTTGCAAGAAAAGTCTTTGAACCGAAGAGCATGGCTTTCGTTTTTTTCTCAGTTATGAAGAGTTTGTTAGAAAGGAACCAGTTTTGAGCTGCACCATAGTTTAGAGTGAGGGTGGAGGAGATGGATTCCACGGATCTATCGCTGTGGAGAAGGACTAGATCGTCAGTGTAGAGAAGTGCCTTACAGTTAAGATTATCAGCAGGGAGCACATTGATGAACATAGAAAAGAGTAGGGGACCCAGAATGGAGCCCTGTGGAACATTAGTGCATATAGCAGGGTAGCAGAAAGATCTTTACGTATAAGCACAGTCTGGGACCTATTGGAGAGGTAACTGTGGAACCAATCAACAGTAGCAGGGGAGCATCCAAAGTTCAGTAGGGTGGTGTGAGCGATCCACAAGGTTGAAGTTCTTCCACAAGTCCACAAAGACCACACCCATTGCCTTGCCCATGTTCATGTTTCTGAGGATGTGGTCGGTGAACAGGGCCAGAGCAGAGGAGGTACTATGGTGTTTGCGGAAGCCATGTTGAAGGGGACACATGAGATTGTATTTATCAAGATGTTCCGACAACTGATAATACACTACTTTTTCCAATAGCTTACTTTGATGCGGGAGGAGGGAAATTAGTCTGTAGTTCTCTGGGGCAAGGGGATCACTGGTATACCTAGCAAATTAGTAGGAAGCAGGCAAGGAAGTGAGGGGAGCAAAGGTGCAGACAGAGAAAAAGGATTGCCAAAGAGGTTGCTAAAGGGGATAAAACTCTTCAAGTACATAAGTTAAAAGAGGAAAGCAAGGGTAGGGATGTTAAGCATTAGAAAGATGGAATGCGAAGAGTGTACAGAAGGGGATCATGAAAAATCTAACATTCTAAACAGGTACTTCTCTGTCTTCACAGTGGAGGTAGGAAGGGACAGACTATCAGGGAGAAGCAGGAATGGGGGAGGTTGACATAAATCCAGTTTTAAAGGAAAGAGTTCTGAAAGGACTTGCAGTACTGAAGATGGACAAGCCTATGGTACTGTACATGATTCACCGGTACTAAAACAACTTAGGAAGGTGCTATCTGCCCCACTGACAGCATTGTTCAACAGCTCACTGTAAAAAGAAGTATTTCCAGGGGACTGGAGAAGGGCTAATGTGGTCCCTCTACATAAGAGCAGCAGCATGGCAGAGGCAAGCAACTATAGGTCAGTTAGTCTCACTTTAGTGGTGAGTGGTGAGGAAATTAATGAAAACTCTACTGAAAGAAAGACTGGTAGAATATCCTGATTCAAATGATCTGCAAGACCACAAACAACATAGATTCACAGGGGGAAGGTCGTGCAAACCAATCTAATAGAATTCTTTGACTGGGTGACCAAGGAAGTTGATCAGGGAGGGCAGTGGATATGGCCTATTTGGACTTTAGCAAGGCCTTTAACACGGTGCCACACAGGAGGCTGGTTAGGAAGATGACAGGCCTAGGAGTGGTTTCCAAAGTGTTAAACTGGTTTAGAGACTGGTTAATGGATAGGAGGCAGAGGGTGGTGGTTAATTGTACTCATTCTAAGAAAGGGAGAGTGACCAGTGGGGTACTACAGGGCTAGGTACTGAAACCAGTCCTCCTCAAGATCTTCATTGGGGATATCACAGAAGTACTGGAAGGAAAGCTATGCCTTTTCACAGATGACACCAAAATCTGCAACAGAGTGGACACTCAGGAAGGGGAAGAAAAAATGTGTAGGGCTCTTAGGAAACTCAAAGAATGGTCCATAACATGGCAGTTGGGGGGTTCCATGTGATAACGGAGATTGCAGAAAGGTGATCGCCATTTGGCCAAGTGTACATCGCTGAAAATCAATTTCAGCGTTGTACACTCACGGCGAACATCAAGAGGGTGCCTGAGACTTAGGTTTCCATTTTTTATGAGGGGGGCTGTGCCCCCCGCATCCCCTAATAAAGGATTCTCAACTCCAAGGAGGTGCATGCCGGGGGGGGGCGTGCAAAAGTAAAAAAAAAAAAAAACCCTAGCGCAAAAACTGTGATTGCACCCTGAACCGAAACTGGCACCCTCTCAACCCCAGCCTGCCACCAACCCACCACGCCACACGGCCAGCTCAGCAGCCCACTGCCGCACTACACCTTACAAACCCTCCCTCCCTTTCTGCCCATTGCACGGCGTGGTTCCTCCCCACCCACCATTGCGCGCATGTAAACATAGCAACATCGTGTTGCTATATTCACTGAACCCCCTGCTCAGTCGCCTTCCCTGCCAGGTAGCCCTGTGCACAGGTGCCGTGATTAAGTTGCCTTTTTGAAAGTGCTCAATCGCGGTCGTCGTCATCACAGGCTACCATTGGAGGTCAATGCCAAAAAATGCAAAATCATGCACTCAGGGCATAAGAACTCTGGTGCTGAGTATAGTATGGGGTGATGTACTGACAGTCACTACACAGGAAAAGGGACCTCAGGCTTATCATATCTGAGGACCTCAAGGTGGGCGGGTAATGTGATAAGACAGTGGGTAGGACTAGTGGGATGCTGGGATGCATAGGGAGAGGTATCTTCAGCAGGAGAAGGGAGGTGGTGATACTGTTATATCAGTCGTTGGTGTAACCACACCTGGAGTGCTGTGGAGATAGTCCAGAGCAGAGCAACTAAAATGGTGCAGGGTTTGTATGAGAAGCCCTACAAGGAGAAACTGAAGGATCTCAACCTGTAGATCCTGGATTAGAGGAGAAAGAGAGAAGTGACAGGTGAAGAGTTTCTTTCAAATGAGAACAAGCTCCAAGACCAGATAGCATGCAATGAAACTGGAGGGAGAAATTCAAAGAGTGATGCAAGGAAATATTTCCTCACTGAAAGGGTGGTAGTTGTCTGGCTAGACTACTAGAAGAAGGGGTGGAGGCTGAAAATATGGGGGGCTTCAAGCATACATGGAATATATGTAACCCCTAGGTGGCACTATCCCAAGGGCTACTACCCCTGTCTGCTTGGCTAGTAGCAGGTTAAGGAGCCTGGGTACTGAAATGGTGCCTCCACCCAGAGGTCAGGGTTCTTAGTGGTCAAGCTAACCTGGGCACAGCCCTCCGGGACACTGTAACCCCCCTCTTTCCCTTCTAGTGGCCTGAACAATATACAATAATCACTTTCACTATCACCCTTATTCACCATGCAATTACCCACACTGTTTGCACTTACCACCAGGGCTGGTTCCTCTAGCTTTACCCTGGGGACCCCCTGTAAAACAAGGTTATGCACAGCAAATAGTAACAGTACAGTACTCTTGACATAAACTGGAACCACAGTCAGGTTAAATGCAAAAAGAGTTAGATCTGATTTATTCGGGGGACTTAAACAAGGAAGGGGCGTAATCAGGTTGATTGGCTTAAAGGATAAATCAATCAGACAGTTATGTATGCACTTCAGAGTCCCTACGCAGTCACACAGTCAGGGTTCCCAGGTAGGAAAAAGGTGGGCTAGCCAGGACCGTTGCCCAGGGTAGGCAGGTATCTCAGCTGGTTGGGGTCCTGTGAAGGAAGAAAGCAACATGCACAACACGCACTATTTGTAATCCGGAGCCAGAGGGCTCAGTTCATGAAGGAAAAGACAACAACACAATCAGATGACAACATTTTGGATTTAGCTGTTGTTGTAGGGAGCTACCCTGATGTTTACTCATGATATCCAATACAGGACACAGGCAGGACGAAATCGAGACTGCATGTTCTTGATCTGGAGTGCCAGAAGAAAAAGGGCCCACATGAATCACTGAGGTGTCGTTCCTGTTCAAGGCATTGAGCAGGGGGCTGATCCCCAGGCAGGTCTCTTGTCGATGGCTTTCTCTGTGTAGTGGGTAGTCTGCCTGCGCCAGTGTGGCAAGGCCCAGGCCAAATGGAGATGCAAACAGATTTAGTCTGTTGGAGCTGGATGCAGCCTCCAGCAAGCAGAACACAGTTCAGCACACAGTGGGGAACCAAATCACAACCCACTAACAGCACACAGCACATTTACGTGTAAGAAATTCTACTGTACCAGACAGATTGCTATCCAGTCATAATTACAGAGTCTCTGCACAAACTGGGAGTTCAAAGGTGGCTGGAAATCCTGACAGGCCAATCACATTCAGCAAATCTTCGGCCTTCTTCAGGTTAAAGCCTGGTCACACTCCTGTGGCTTAAATTGTCCTCACAATTCGGATTCAGTCCGAATAAACTTCAATTTCCCTCTCAGGGACAGCAGGCAGACAGGCAGGCCAAAACTCAGCCCTTCCACAGTTCTCCCATGCAAATCTGTGCAGGATTACTGCTTGACTATCTCGAGCTGTTACTCCTTCACTTCCCAAATCAGATCTGAACTGAAACTGCAAGCAGTCTGGGACTTTCCCTAGGATCCAAAAGGTTCAGTTGGCTGATTCCTCTGTCAGTCACAACAAGGGCTCCCCCTCGAGGTTCATTTAGGTGCCAAAAACCCCAAACTACAATTCCTACTGAATTTTGCTCACACAAAGCCCCTGGGGACAGACTTTATTTTAGAGTCCCCAAAGGTACTGATTGGTCCATTTCAGCAGTCTACGACCAAGATGGTGGAGACAAACAGAAATGTTCATGCTGCAAAGAAGGCAGGCTAGATAAACTGCAATATTATTACTAATCTAATAAATGATCAGCAAACAAGTACATCTTCTAGCAGAGCTCCCTCCCAGATTAATTATGACTGCAATCCAGGCAACTCTTAAAGAGACAGTACACAGAGGCTATACAGGCACTCTCTGGCAACACATTTAAACTGCTAAAAGGTAGGACACCAGCCTGGCAATGAGCATTTAGGCAAGCTCAAGGAAGGCTTTTTGGGAACCCCCATTTGTAGGGGGGTTACATATACATTAGGGTATTTTAGATAGGAGGCAGCAGTGTCACTGGAGACCAGATTGGGTCTTCGGAATCAGAATAAGAACAAAGATCTGGGTAGACTGGATAGGTCAAGCAGTGCTTTTCTGCTGTCATTTCTATGTTCATGTTTCTATGTTCATAGTGGGAGAGAAAAAGCAACTTGATAATAGAGCAGAAAATGCATCTTAACCCCCCCACTGCCCCCCCACACCAACCCTTATTCTACCTCAAACTTGTAACTAGGAAGGAGGATATAGCACATTTGCTCAAAATAAAGCCTGTCAAGTCTGAGGGGCATGATGGGCTTGAGCCCAGGCTCCTCCAACTGGCAGCCCCAGTACTTGCAACTCCCATGGCCAATTTGTATAATATGTCACTATTATGGGAAATCACCTGCGTTATCCCTGTACATAAAGGAGGCACCAAGGACACTATAGAAAACTACCTCCCAATCTCAATACTTAGTGCCTTGGTCAAAGTACAAAAGCGACTTATCTACAACCAACTGACTACTCACCTTGAGGCTTACAACCTAATGACTGAGGCCTAGCATGGATTCCGAAAACACCATGGGACCGACTCGGCACTGCTGCGCCTCACCTCAGAAATATTCAAAGCCACTGATAAGGGAAAAGCTACAGGAGCCATCTTCATGGATCTCACCAAGGCTTTCGACTTGGTGAATCATGAGATATTACTCTCCAAACTTGAGAATCTGGGACTAGAGCATCAAACTACTACCTAGTGCAGAAACGATCTAGTAGGTCACAGTCAAACTGTTAAATGGAACACTGGCCTATCCTCATGCCAGACAATCACCAATGGAGTCCCGCAGGGGTCAATTCTCAGTCCACTACTCTTCTTCCTCTTTATCAGTGATCTGCCCTTAAATTGCAGAGAAGTAAAAACAATCCTGTATGCCGATGATGCTGTATTGTACAGGGACAGTAATGTCATTACAGACATTGAACAAGGGCTCACCAAGGACTTTGCCACACTTGGTATCTGGCTCTCAGCTAATCACCTAGTGCTCAACATCAAGAAAACAAAGACATACTCTATGGACCTAAAAGGCTAGGTGCTGACAGAACCGAGCTCCTAAGGATTGCTGATACCAGTGGGACCATATTGGAAGTTGTAGAAAGCTTAAAGTACCTTGGAATGTACCTTGACCAAGAGTTCACATTAAAACAGCATATTGTACATGCCACTAAAATTATATATCAGAAATTAGGTCTGTTGTACAGACCTGCCACAAGGCGGCTCATTCCATCCTGCTCCCGATGCTCCTCTACGGAACTTCAGTGTTGTCACCCCTGAAGGAAATGGAGCTTAGCAAGCTCTGTACCCTCTACCACAAGGTCAGCAGATTTGCAGCTCAGGCTGACAGTAAGGAGCATCATTGCAAAGCACTTTCATCGCTAAACTGTCCCCATCTAGACAACAGACTTAAACATCCCTCATTCTGCCTCATGTTCAAGATCCTGAATAACTGCCTACCTCACCTCCAGAACCTAGTGGTGCATAGGCAGCACTTAAGAACTCGCCATGCAACATTGCACTCTACTCTGGAAGTACCAAGGGTTCTCTCGACAGCTGGATAAAGGTTGTTTGCATATAGAATAACACTGTGCTGGAACAAACTCCGCTGCCTTGCAGAGCAGCCCCTCGCTTCCTGTATTCATGCATTCGCTAAGAACACACCTCTTCACTAACAGTAACTGCACCTGTGCATACTAGAAATGCATCTATGCCTGAACTTTCATGACTACAGCTCCCCTGAATCAGTATCCTCCCATTTTCTGGCTGACTCCCCTAATCTATGGTACTCCTACAATGAATACTTATTATACCTGACCATGTGTAATTTGTACTTCTTAGGATGGTAGTCGATGTCGTTTTTGAATATTGTTGATTTACTGTTGTTCTGTGTTAACTAATTGTTCTGTGCTGCATTGAGTGACTATGTCCTGTAATGCCTCCATGAGTTAGTTTTGCCTGTGTACAGACCTTTACATCTTACATGCGTCTGTTGATTATTGAATTCTGTACTGTGTATGACAATTGTGAAATGATCCCTTACATAATCTGTCCCCGATCGCCTCGAAAAAGGGCCTTTGGTCTCAGTGGGCTGCACTCCAGTCAACAAAATTCAATAAATAAAATTATAAAAGGGTCTGAGAAATTGAGCTTTGATTGGCTGCAAACATTCTAACAGCCTTATGTTAATCTTTTATTAACTACATGTAGAGCTTAAACATATGCTGAACAAAGGTTTAACACTGTTTTAAAACATGTTTTATTATAATAGCAATAAGGCACTCCCAGGGATTATGTTAATGGTCAGTTAATCACCCTCTAGGGGCATGTGGCACTCGGCTGTACCTCGTGCCACAGTACACCCCTAGAAGGTGATTAACAGACCATTAACATAACCCTTGGTCATGTCTTATTGCTTAAAAAATAAAGTGTGAATCAAGGTGCCTGCAGTTAAACATTTACTGTACATCTTTAAAGTCTACACTTTGCTTCATTGCCCCTGCAAATACATCTGAACTCACAGAAATATTGACTATTTCATAATCTTCCTCACAGCTGCCTCAGTTCAAGTCTGACACTCCACAAATTGGCTGCCATTGTTTCACTGGTTCAGTGCGCAACTTAGAATGCAGGAATAATGCTTGTGCACCATGGAGTAGTACCTGTGCTATTTCACTGAATGAGGATGCTGAACACAGTCAGTAACTGAGTACTTTGGTTAGTTAAGCAATAACGACCACGAAGCCGTTAATTTCTGAAGGATTAATGACCATTTGGGGGGATGGGTGGCCTGAGGTGTGGCCGAGGACCATCGCCCTACAGACGGTCGTTAATCCAAGGAAATTACCAGCTTCAAGCTTTTCAAGGTTTTTAAGTGTAATCGGAATAACAAGTTGCAATTTTTTTTGTTTTATTTAGGTTTCAGCAGTGTAGTATGAGTCGTGCATGCCACACAGCGTCAGTTTGCAGCTGGATTGGTAATTTCTAAGAAGTTAATGCCCGACCCAGTAGCCAATCAGGAGCCTCACTAGGCTTTTGAATAATTAATTAGACTTATAATAGGATGTAAAACACAGGATATGTATATGGCCTTTCATGCTCTCTGTTCCGGTGGAACTGCCACCCTTTTTGGGGTACTGATGGCACAGGACCCTCTTGACTAGGGTCCTGCCACTAGAGGTGCCATGGGATCATGGCCCCTTGGCTAAAGGTATCATAGGGAAGACAGCCAGATGGAGAGAGGTGGGCCACTGGAGAAGAAGAGGTGGATGGTGGGAGCACAGAAATGAACATCCAAAGGATGTTTGGGGCATGCATGCTATATATTGTGCTTAATGGGGAGCATGGCAAGTGTCCACACAGCCCCACCAAACCCCTGGCTCAGCCTCAGAAATCACTGGCTCAGCAGACAAGTAACTATGTAGAAATAACTCTTCTGCAATGTGGTATAGTGCTCATGCTGCTGGATTGAATGAGGTTGCTGAGTACAGTTGGTAGCGAGTACTGGTTAGTAGTAGGTATAACATTGCAGATGTGAGGCCCTTCATGCCATCTATTACAGAGGAAATACTACTCTTTCTGGGGTACTGAAGGCATGGAACCCTCTTAAGGAGGATCCCATCCTTAGAGGTGTCAAAGAAATGAGTTCCATTAGCTAAGGGTACCTTAGGGAAGATGCTCAGAGATGAAGGCATTGCTAAACTGTTGGGACATCATAATACACTTCAGAGTGATGGAAGGCCACTGTGCTGAACTGAGTAAAAGAAAAGACACCATCTGAGTCTCAGCCCATATGGTGGACAGGAAATAACTAACACAAATTATACAATAGTAGGAAAAATTCTTGTGATCTGATTGGTCAGTGGCCACCTCAAACAGTGATATTATCCCAGCAGAACATCAAGGTCCTGCAGCCACATGACATTTTTACATTTAGTTGAGAATTAGCACTCATTACACTGCAATACCTAAAACAACAGTTAATCCCTAAAAAAATAACTCTCCCTGCTACTATGTCACACAACCACCCCCAAAAAGCACAAACTGTCATTTTCTCTTTGTTTCTCTTATTGGAAGACTTATGAATGGTATACAGTAACAAACAAATAAACAAAAAAAAAAAGAGAGAGCGACCAAAGCAGTGGGCACTTCATGAAACCAACATGGGTCGGCAGTATAGCCTAGAGGTTAGAGTAATGAGCTGTGAATGAGCTTGGTATATCCGGCAGACCAGACCTTGGTTTGAATCTCACAATCTCCACTTGCATATTGTGTGACTCTGAGCAAGTCACTTAACTGCCCAGTGCTCACAGGTCACCCCTGAAAACAGGCAATTGTGCCTAGTGGGCCTTACCCGGTTACTAAAGACTAAAATAAAATAAAAAAAATAAACATGGGAGTTGTCCATTTCCAGCACCATTCACTCTATTCAGTCTTACCTGTGGTTGCTGTTTACTTAAAAGGAAACCAACAGCTGTTTTAACTTTTGAAAAGAACAAACTTTCTAAGTATTAATTAGGCAAAACCAACCTCTAAACTTAAAACTTCCTCTGATGCCGAGTATCTTATAATCCTCTGCGACTCTACTTTCAAACTCTGCAGCTGAAACTGCAGCTTCAAATCTCAGCTACTATCTGATGGAAGGCACGTTTCTCTAAGTACAAATGATTATTTTAGTGTACAGTGCCAGGGGAAACACTGAAAAAGGCAAACAAGCGGGACAGCAGGGACCAAGAAGCAGACCTGTGAAACGGGGGTGGGGGGACTGAAAGACACTCACATGAGGACCCACAGAGGCACACAACTTGATGAGCCCCATCTAGTGGATGAACAGTAAAATAAACTCTTTTATAACAACATAAGCATCCACAAAGAAAAAAAAACTGAAAACACTATTCTGTTTTTTTTTTTTTTTATTCTGTATGTAGAAGAGCTATTGTATAATAGCAACAATGCACTTCTGGGCTGTGTACCATCTGGGATAACATCACTTCTCGGGTGTTGGACGCACTCGGCTTGTGGCCTTGTGCCCAGCCACCTGAGGCATGACGTTATCCCAGAATGACACACACCCCTGTCATGCATTATTACTTAAATAACTACCCACTTTTATGACCTTCAGGACAGAGGAGAAGAAAATCCCCCAGTGGAAGAAACCTTTGGAGAGCCAACACTTTTGATCACCATCCCACTAGGCTATACATAACTAATGTAACCCCAGGCATTAAGTGGAACCTCTGATAACCACTGCATATTATACTAAGGAATAAATGAATTTCTCCTTCTGTTTCACGAGACTTCCAAACCATGAAGGTGCTGTGGGCTTGCACATGAATGAAACAGAAAAAAAAACAAGGAAAATGAGAAGAGTAAACAGATACTTCAGCTCTGGTAGCTGTGAAACCTTTCTCTGAACAAAGCTAATGGAAATAAGAAGTAAATGCCAAGGACTTGATGGGCTTGGTTTGTTGCAGTACGTTTCCATAGATTGTGACTCATACTGAGTCCTTGAGTGGTTGCCATTTGGGCATATGCCGGTTGTTGTTGAGGTGTGTGCCTGATTGTTATTGGGGTGTGTGCACAACTGTCGTTGTGGCATGTGACCATATGTTGCGGGGGCATGTGCATAAAAGAGAAGGCATTTGCCAGAGTAGTAGGTTAATCAAGAATTGAAGGTATGATATGCTAAGTTAGGTAGTAGGATGCAGGCGGAGCCCTGAGGAGAAGATCAGAGAACTGCCTGAGTAGGCTGGTGGGAATTAAGCAGTGGATCAAAGGCTCAGAGAATGCTGGTATAGTAGGTATGGAGCAAAGGCTCAAGAAATGCCAGGGGTGAAACATGACCACAGCAACTCAGGAATAGCATAGTAGGGTGAAGGCCCACACCATGATAACCCCCACAGAGCAGAGGCAGGGCAAGAGAGTCAGGAGGGGAGGGCAGAGACAGGACCCCCCCCAGGAAATCCAGGGAGTGCACAACACCAAAGCAAGGCAGGAGGAGCAACAGAAGAAGTTGCAAAACAAGCACGGAAAAAGTCCACTGATCCACATGAAACTGGGGTAGGCAGACATGGAGAGAGTGTGCCAAACATTGAGGCAATGGGTGAGACAAAGAAGCTGGATGCAAATGAGGCACACGGCCAGGAGTAAGGTCCTGACAGCCAGGAAACATGGCTAATGAAGGGAAGAAGCCAAAGTCAGGACATGATGTTAGGAAACACAGAAGCTGTAAAGGCAGAACAACGGGATCAAAGAGAGAGACAGACACTGAGAGCTGCAGCTGTGTGGCAATGCCAGGTAGGAGAGGGAGGGGAAGGCATGCAGGGGAACAGGCAGCCCTATGGCTGCAGCAAAGAAATGAGCATCCAAGCTGTCCTGCCGGCGCAGTGACAAGGCGTCCACATTCGGCGCCAACATCCTGGGTTCGGGGATGGAAGCGGGAGTTGGAGGGCCAGCCGGGGGCAGAAGGATTGAGTGTCCCTGGGACTGCTCTCCTTCTCAGGGAGAGGGGGGTTGAGTGTATGGTGAACCTCTGGTGGAGGCTGAGGGAACTGCCGTGGCTGGCACCATACAATGGGGGGGCAGGCGGGTGGACGCTGGTTGTCACTGCATGTCCCTGCCCCTGGGATCCCAGCAGAAAAAGAAAATGCCAGCCCCCAATCATGACGCTGGCTCTGCTGCCTACCTATGTCCACCGAGGGGTGGAGTCCTGCTCCCATGGCCCTGACCTGGGGGGCAAGCTGGCTCTCGCCTACACCAGTGTCCATTGGGAGGGGTTGCCCACCTGGCAGCCCAGTCCCAGGGGGATAAGCCTGGGGCATGCGGGAGCGGTGAGCAGAACTGGGCTGAGCCTTGGGGGTGGCTGGTTAAAAAAAAAAAAAAGAAATGAATATCCAAAAGATGCTTGGGACATGCTTACTATATATTGTGCATGGCTGGGGCATGGCAAATGTCACCCATAGCCCCACTGAGCCCCAGACTGAGCCTGACAAAAATGAAGGTACTGTTCTTCAATTAAAGTTTACACTAGTAAGGATACCACTGTAACCCCCTAGGTGGCGCTATCCCAAGGGCCACTACCCCTGCCTGCTTGACTACTGACAGGTTGAGGGGCCTAGGTTCTATGGCGGGTGCCTCCACCCAGAGGTCAGGGTTTGTAGTGGTTAGACTAGCTTGATCACAGCCCTCTGGAACACTGTGACTCCCTTTGGTTCCCTCTAGTGGCTCACACAGTACACAGGAGTTGCAGCCCCAATATCCCATGTATACACACTGTTCACTCATTAAGTACCATTTACCATTGAGACTGATTCTTCAGCATGTCTCTGAGAACCCCCTGTAAAATAAGGTTAAACAGCATACACAAACCAATACAGTGCTTGGCATGAAGGTACTGACACTTCAGGCAGTTTAAAGTTTAACAACATCAAATCTGATTTATTTAGGGGACATTAACATGGGAGGGGGAAATCAGGTTAATTGGTGGTATTAAATGACAGTACTTTGCACACATACAGGGTCTGAAAAGTGACACTCTGGGTACCCAGGTTTGGGGGGGGGGGGCTAGCCAGGTCTGTTGCCTGGGGTTGGCTGGCAGGTGCAGATGGATAGGGCCCTGTAGAAGAAAATATATGCACAACACCCAATTGTAATCCGGTGCCGGATGGCTCAGTCCAAGAAGCAGTGAAACAACAAGAATTAGATGACACACTTGTGATTGAAAACAGGCTGCAGGGGAATACCCTGATTTGTACTCACAATACCCAAGCTGAGGACCGGATGGAGGATGTTCTTCTGGATTGCCAAAACAACAGGGCATGGAGACAAGGTCCTTGTGACTGGACCCTACTGCAGTTGATAGCAAACGGATTTAGTCCGAGACAAGCTGGGGTTTGCTTCCAGCTTCAACACAAAGCACACAGCACAGGGAATTAGAAATAGCGATTCCCCACAAGCACTATGCACATTCATGTGTAAAAGGAAAGTACTATACCAGGCAGGCTGCTCCTCGATCCCGATCGCACTTACTGCAAAATACCCAGGAGCACACACAGCAGCTTCAGTTCCTGACAGATCGAGCGCGATTCAACAATTTCTGCAGTCTTCTACAGGGTGAGCCTAGTTCCCACTCTTCAGACTTCCTTCTTTCTCTTCACAAATCGGATTCAGTCTGAAATGTCACTTACAAAGGCTGCAGGCTGAACCTCAGGGCCTCACACGTGCTTCCTGCGCGAAACTATACACTGCAGAAGCACAGAGCTCCTTCTCTCTTCACAGTCACAACTGATCTGATCTTTCCAGTCACAGAGCATTGCATTTCCTTTAGCTCCACGCCATTCTGTTGGCTGGTTTGGCTGTCACTCACAATAAGACTCCCTCTGTTGGTGAAAAATGGCACCAAGGTCAAAACTACATTTCCCAGAGTCACTGCTCCTACAGTCCCCTTGTGGCTGGCTCAAAATTGAGAGTCCAAGTTCCAGTTCGTCCATAGGCTCCATTTTAAGGCCTCCCTATCATCCTGATTGGTCCAAGTCAGCAATTCAGGACCAAAATGAAAGAGCTACACTGAAACAGTTTGTGCTGAAATAAAGACAGGTTAGACAAACTATGTTTTCTCAGTCACTCAAAATGATATTATGGCAAACAGTTATATCTTTCAACAAAGCTCCCTCTGCACATGTATCAGCGGACGAAACGGAGTGAATTGGCAGCAGCTCGGGTGGGATTCGAGCATTAAATACACAGTCTCCCCATACAAACTAATTAAGTCAGCAAGCAGACAGCTCTTAGAGAGACAGTACGTTGAGACTCACATAGCATTCACTTGGAGCCACATTTAAACAGCTCAGACACCGAACACCGCCCACACTTGGAGCATTCAGGCAAGCTCCTGGAAGACTTTTGGGAATCCCCATTTGCAGGGGGGTTACACCACACTAACATTTTTCCACCTAACCTGACAACTGACATAAGCAAGAAGAGGAAAGTAAGGGGAGGGATAGTCAGGATAAGAAGCATGGCAGAGAGAGACTGCGCAGAAGAGGATCAAGAAAAGGCAGACATCCTCAACAGAGACTTCTGCTCAAGTCTTTACAGTGGGGTGGGGTGGGGTGGGAACGGACCACCAGGGAGCATCAGGAACAATGAGGCAGAGGTGGGCACAAGTCCATTTTCAGAGGAAAGAGTCCTGAAGGGACTTGCAGCTCTGAAAGTGGGCAAGGCTATGGGACTGGATGGGATACATCCAAGGATACTAAAGGAACTCGTGGGGGGGGTGCTTGATGCATCACTTTTTGTTAGCGGCATGTGTAGAGTCCATAAACAAGGGTGGCCAATAACATAATGGCTAGAGTCTTCAGTGGCTGGGGGTGTGTGGGAACATGTTTTAAAAAAGACGTTGTAAATGGTGCATTTTCATACATTTTGAAGCTCCAATAATGCAGTCATCCTCTCCTTTCAAAAAGCTTATTTTTAATTGTTTACTTTCAGTATGCTCCTTCACTTCAATTCTCTTTTGATTTTCTGCTTTTTTTTTTTTAAGAGAAACCATCCATCCTGCTCACACTAAAAAACTGCAACACAGAGCAAGAGCATCAGTCTGCCCAGCTTTGCCAGCAAACTAGACTCTGCAGCTTGCCAAGTGCTACAAGAAAAGATACTAATTGGGCTGTGATGCTGCCGTTTAAAAATCTGATCCAGGATTGGCTCTGCATTTGTGCCACTGCTGCCCGGTTGCCATCCAAGCCTGCCTTGTCTGATCACATGAATATGATCTTGTGCAAAATCATTTTTTATTTAAGTCATAATGACTGAGAAGCCAGTCATTTCCAAGGGATTAATGACCAGTTGGGGGAATGGGTGGCCCAAGGCACACCCAAAGACCACCTCCCTCCAGTTGGTGATTAATACAAGGAAATGACTGGCTTCAAGATTGCTATTGTGTTTTGTAAATCTAATGGCAGTAACCATTTTCATTTTTCTGTTCTCTGTTTTTCCGCCTCGCATAGACAGTCCCTCTTTCTGGTGGCAGTCCCAAGCCCCGTCACCTACCTCACCCAGATCTTACCTCCTTACCTCTTGAAATGCCATGGGTGGGTGGGTGCCGTGCCTGTGATAGGTGGTGTGGAACTGTCAGGGGTGCCTCCGGGATTGGCCATCTGAGACTTTTCCCTGTTTACAGCTTTTCCCCCAGACAGGCATACATGTAGTGACATGCACGCAGTGCATGAAGATGCACTGATGCTTCTGTGACTGTAAGAGGCCAACCGGTCTGGCGACTGCTGTCCCACCACCCAGCTTCCACTAGCAGGCAGTAAAGCAGTGGTACATGCTGTCCCCCTCCCTGAAGGAGGAGAGCCATCCGAAGATGCTCAATCCTCCTTCCCCATGCCAGCCTCTGAGCGACCCCAGTTTGTTCTCGAACCAAGGTCATTGATCATTTTTTCAGCTTGCAAGGCAAATAAGATCTCATTGTGCCATTCTTTATAACTAGGAGTATCTGTATCTAGCCAGTGCCTTAAATTAATTTTTTTTTGTCACAGCCCGCAATCAGAGTCATATGATATTTCTGGGTCGCTATTAGTCTATTCTTATAGTCCCCAGTGACACAGATTTTTGGAGTAAAAGCATGCTCCAGCCCTGATAAAGGGGCGAGTTTATTCTGGATTGTCTGTCAGAAGGGGAGAACTGTTTTGCATTCCCATATTATATGATATAGCATTCCCACTTGTTTCTGGCACCTAGAGCATATGTTTGAGTTAAGCTTCCCCATTTTACATAGTTTCTGGGCAGCGTAGTACACGTTACTTAATAATTTTACCTGCATTAGGCGATACCTATTGAACTTTATATACTGTAGGTCTTTCCATATTCTTTCCCATTCAAAGGGTTGCACACAGTTAGAGTATTTGTTATTCCAAAAAGGGGCCAATCCATCAGTCTTGTCTAATGTCAAATCATATATCTGCTCATAAAGATTCAAAATAGGGTCCAGTAACTGCACCCATGACACCAGTGTAGCCAATGTAGCCCCATGGTCTCTGTGCCAAGACTACAACCTGAGTGTAGTCAATGCATGTTTGAGTTGTAAGAATTTAAAACAAGCTCTATTCTGGGCACCAAATCAGTGGTTTTATTTTTTTTTATTAATGTTTTTTGGTGCCCCCTTCCTCTCCACTCCTTGACTGGACATACCAGCAACTTGGACGGAGCTACCCCCATCCTGCTGCAGTTTGTCCCCTCTGGCAGGAAAGGGGGGAGGCTCAATCCTCCCCACCACTCAACTTTGGTGTCGGGCCACTCCCAGTCTGAGCACTGGTGCTGGGTGAGGAAGCAGGGCCATTTTTCTTTTTTAGTTACTCCCTTCCCCTCCCCAAGGACGTTGGCATGCAATGGGGTCCATGGAGACGGCGCACGATGATACGTGATGTCGCTCTGGACCCCTGCCAACTTCTGCCCCTCCCACATGGAGTTCCCAGCTGCACCTCCACCCGTGTGCACCCAGGTGGCAGTATTGCAGCGGGAGTGGCAGCCCTCCCTCCCTGGAGGAGGAGAGCATCCTTCAGACACTCGATCCTCCTCCCTCCCTCCCTCACAGCCAACCCTCCGACCCTCCAGCATCCAGGGCTCACTTCCAAACCCTAATCACCGTGTTTAAAGGTACATTTGCAGTCATAGATACTTTCAGATATTTTTAGATATACAGGCAGGCAGAGTATTTCTCTAGAAATATCACAGAAATTTCAGGAAATATCTGACTGTGTCTTTGGCTGCAACTGTTTCAAACAAGATCATTTTCCCATCCTAAGTTAGCTGATCCACTGTGTGGACATTGTCCAAAGCTAGGAAATTGGTAGACATCATTTTACCCTGAATCTTAAAGTTAGATTATTAAACATCAGTTCAGTGGTGTCATACACCAGGTCTAATTTAAACATTTTGCTTAAGTGGGCATGTGGTCTTATGGAAGCCGCTATGGGCATACCCTTCACGTCACCCAGACTTCTAGGTGGTGTACGCACCAAAGTTTTAATACAGTGCAGTCTCTATCTAATGAACCCTCATGATATAGACATTCCTGTCTAATGGACTGGTAGTGTGACTCCCAAGTGACTACACTCTGAACATTTTAATCCCTGTTTTGAAAATTCCCTATTATCCAAATGAATTTTATGTCTCCCAAGCAGTCTGGATAACTGAGATTGTACTGTATCTATCCAGTGAACTTCATAAATGGATTTTTTTATCTCTAGCCACTGGGCTGAGTATGACAGGGATTCTGTCATATAGAATCACTGCTTCAGAGGAGGTATTTGCTACTACGTATAGCTAGATAGTACAGCCGGAGATTAAGTAATCAGAGGGCCCCTGCCTGTTTAGGCCCTCCGAGTTGTGTTCCTGGCCAAAAATAAACCAAGAAATCACACACTGTATTCCCAGGAACCACTTTTTGGGTTACATTGATTCAACATACCCAGCAGGTACAGGAGATGAGGTAAAAAGTTCATCTTGCTAATATTTATACACCCCAATAGGGTTATAGGCACAGCTGTCCACCTCACGATATCTTGTTTAAGTTGGTCCACCAAACAGTCTAGGTTTTGTTTTTTAAGTTGATTTGGAGACCTATGTAAAGTAAGCCTGAGGTATACTTGGTTGTCTGACTTCCACGTCAGCCCCAAATCTGTGATGTCCTGTTTATATCCTCTATTATTTAAGGGCATAACCTCAGTTTTGCAACTGTTTAGCTTATAGTTGGATGTGTGACCAAATTGTCTGATCAAAGCTAGGGCTTCCAGAAGGGAGGATTCTAATTCCTCACATGCAGACGTATATCGTCAGCATAAACCAACACTTTATATTCCTGTTTGCCTATAAGGATCCCTTGGATGTTATTGTTTTGTTTAATGCTGAGGACCAATGCTTCCAGGAGTAAACTGAACAATAGTAGTGACAAAGAGCAACCCTGTCTGGTCCCCATTCACAACATGACATAATCTGAACATACCCATCGGAAAAATGTTTTAATGTGGGGCCCTGTGTAAAGCATCCTTATCCATTGAACAAACTCCTTTGGAATTTTGTATGCTTTCAAGACCTGATGCAGGTATTTCAGGCCACTCTGTCAAATGCTTTTTCTGCACCCAGAAGGCCAGGACTTCAGGCTTGTGACCATCCCTGGATAGAGAGAAATAAAATGAGCAATCTTATGCAGGTGGTCGGAGGATAACCTCCCAGACATAAAGCCCACTTGTTCACCACATATCAGATGGTCCCATATTTTATTCATTCTAGTAGCTAAAATTTTGGCCAAGATTTCCATGTCCAAATTAACTGCAGTCCCTTACTGTAGTGGGATCTTTACCAGGCTTTGGTAGGATGGTAGTCAGTGCTTCGGTGAGTGAGTGGTCTGATATCACTTGATCGTAGCAGTACTGGTATGTCTTCAACAGAAGTGGGGGGGGGGCTAGGTCATCAATTAGTACTTTATAAAAGTTAGGTGAAAACCCATCTGGTTCTGGGGCCTTATCTGGGGTAAGGACTCTAATCGCTGCTTTGATTTCCTCTACAGTAATAGCCCATTTTAAAAAGTCAATATGAGAGTCCATCATATGAGGAATAGGCATGGTCGCCACATAATTGGCTATGTCTTCCTCTGAGGAATTGTTGTCTGTGCTATATAGCTGCTGGTAAAATCAATGAAATTGTTCCACAATCTCTCTTGGTTTTGTGAGTAGCCAGTCTGTGTGATCTATGACCCCAGTTATGATTCTAGACATTTCTTGCCTTTGTAATCTTAAGGCCAACAACTTGCCAGGTTTTTTCCCTTGATAGAAGAATTTTATGTTGAACCTACTAACAGCATGCTCAGCACGTGCTCTGTTTAGTTCCCCATATTGTGCTCTTAATCCATTTTACCCAAGCATGTTTCTTCTGGGTTATGTGGACACAGTGTTCTTTCTATGCTCCTTATCTCTGTAAGGTTTGTTTCTTTCTGTTCTCTTTTTTTCTTTCAGGCAGAAGCCAATCTAATAATCTCTCTCCTAATACTTGTCTTAAAAGCCACCCACAGGATATCCTTACCCTGCACTGAACCAATACTATTTTGTATAAATTATTTTATAAATGCCTGTAGTTCATTGACTATCTCATGATCCTTAAGGAGCTGGTTAGTAATCCTCCACACTTTATCTGAATCAGTGGGATTAGTAAAACTATGTTGTAGTGTTATTGGGCTGTGATCAGATATAACCCTAGTGGCGTGTTCATAAGCATGCCAGTCATATAAAATTCAGCACTTAGAAGGAAATAATACAGCTGAGAAAAAGATCAGTGTGGAGATGAGAAAAATGTATATTCTCTGTCATGCTGGTGTAATCAAAAGGCTTGCCTGTAATTATGTGGGGGAAGAGCTCCTCCCCCACAGCCTATTTAAATTGATTATCTGACTTCTGCCTCTGCTTAGAGCGAGTCGCACTCGCTTGTCATTGGCATGGTTGGTTCCCCCCTCCTCATCTGCCTCCTGCTCCCTGTCTTGTACTCCTCACTCCCTTCCCCTTCCCATTTCTGCTCCTCCCGCCCTGCTTCCTCCTCTGTCTGCTTTCTGTTGGTTCGAGGGGGGGGGGCCTTCTGCCTGAGTTCTACCGCCGCTGCTCCCGCCTTACTGACTGTTGGTTTTCCGCACCTGGCATCCTTGTTCTCTGGCGCTCCTTCTCCTGCTGCACGCTTCCACTCGCATACTATGAACCAGCATAGCATGGACCGGGCGCTCGTACCTCGCTGCTGTTTGCTGCCCGACTCCTCTACTTCTCCATGTAACAAAATTCTGCTTCTGTTTTGTATTGCTTTAGTGTTTGCCGATGCACTACTGGACTCTCCTGCCTACTCTCCTTGATTGCTTCCCTACACAGCTGCGACTGCCCTCCGCTATTGTCTGCTTTTTCCCTGGGCCTACCTCCATTGCTCCAGCACTTCTCCATGTTCTGTCCTGCTTGGTACCTCCTACAGCCATTCCTTCTTGCCTGCACGTCCGTACTTCTTCCGACGTTGAGCCACCGGAGATCGGATCAGGAGCCTTATAGCGATAAGCGTTAGCTACAGACAACACAGCCTCAGATATTTACTGTTTTCCTTGCACTTACCATTGCATCCTTCAAGTAAAATGGCTATCCATTGGAATTTCTCTTGGTTCTGGGATACTGAGTGGCTGCTTATGCTCTGTTGTTGCACTTCCAATACTGGCACGATTACCATGCATCTTATTGTGCTGCCCTTACCTGTTTCTTGGATATCCTTACTACAACCACTGAATGGATTGAGGAACCTGGCTGTGATAGTTGTAACCCCCAGCACCACGGGACATTCCTCTCCTCTTTACCCTTATATTCTCTCAAATCTACTGCAGCAGTAATTTCTCCACTGTCCTTTGTCTTATTTCACATTTCTACCATGAAGGGGTGGCCTCCCATCATGGTATCTCTTCTTTTCTACCCCTCTAATGTTCTCTGTTGTCCCTGTGGTGCCTGTGTTTTGAAATGTAAGGTTACCATTGTAAACAGGAGTGGTGATAAAATAAGAAGCAGCCCCAGTTAGGTTCCAAAACAAGCAAGCATCTCAGCATATAGTTATGCTGTAGTTAAACAATAAAATGAGGTACCTTACAAGAAATAAATATAAGGTTAAATAGTTATTTTCCTTGAGTATTTATGTAAGAAATGAAGCCCTTACCTGGTCCACTTGCTGTCTCACTTGCTGCAGGTACTGCACTCTAAGGAGCCAGTGGCATCTCCTAACATGTATTTATAGTGTACAGGTGTGGGAAGTCAGCTCCAGAAGGGAGGGGTTAAACCCTTGATTTTTAATTAAGCTTTGTTTCTGTCTTGTGAAACTAATTAAGAAGTGGTTCATTCTGGGTATAATCAAGCCCAATCAATGTATTTTATTATGGTCAGGCTGATCCCTACTTAATGTATTAGGGTAGAAATTAAATGTATTAGAATAGGGGGTGGATCAGCTGATCAATGATGTCAGAGTGTTCACCTATATAAGGTGGAGGTTTGTGCAAGAGAGCAGATAGTATAGGAGCACAGAGGATGGTAGATGTGCTGGGGCTTAAGCTCATCTACTCTGTGGCAGTATGCAAGCTGTTAAAGTACTGATAGTCTCAAGTTGAGAGAAAGACAATTTTTTCATGTTGTTGGCTTTATTTTCTTTATAGTTAATTTCTGAAAAGTTTATTTTGAGCTTTTTTTTTGTAAATAAATTTCACACAAAGTCTTGTGTGTTCTAAAGAACGTCTGTGTCTGGCTTATCACTTCCCACGCCAGTTCACAAAGTGGCGTCAGAAGTGGGATCAACTGGTTGTCCAAGCTATACTGGGGGAAACCAGCTTAGTACCAGACCTGGTACTGTGATAAGTAAGGACAATGGCAACTGGCACAGATGATACCAAAACGATGGGAGCTGTGACTCGGTCACAGACAGAGAGAACCGGTGCACCCCTACATCCTGGTTTGGAGACTGCAGTGTGGCAGAAATTGCCTAAAGAGCAGACTGACAGTGAGGGAGATGAGGAAGAATGCCAGGAGCAGCGATCAGAGGCTGGTCAAAGACCTCCTGAGGGACTGTCGGACCTTCTCCATTGGCTGGCCATGCGCCAATTAGAAATTGAACACCAGAGGGACATTGATGCCCAAGAGAGAGAGAGAGAGAGAGAGAGAGAACACCAAAGACAAGACATGAGGTGTGCCGAGACATTGCAATTAATTCAGTCCATGGGTGCTGGACAAGGAACTGGGGGAAGTAATAACACCAGTACCAATGTTAATAACCCAAAGGACATTAAGCTAACCAGAATGACTATAAATGAAGATATAGAATCCTATTTAACAACTTTTGAGAGGGTTGCTAAAGCATGTGACTGGCCTAAAACACAATGGGTAGTCAGGTTAGCCCCCAATCTCTCTGGAGAATCCCAGGTAGCTTACAGCAATATGGATACCCGTCTTGCAGAGGACTATGATCTTGTAAAACAGGAAATCTTGAAGTGTTATGATATCAACGCAGAGATATATAGACAACGCTTTTGTGCTTTAAGGCATTCTCCCCATGATCCCCCTCGAGAAACCTATACACCACTAAGAGAACTGTGTGTTAAATGGATCCAACCAGAAGGAAAGTCACTTACAGATATTATTGAATTCTTTGTGCTAGAACAGTTTTTACAGATCCTTCCTACCGAGGTACAGATTTGGATAAAAGAGCACAATCCAGAATCTGCTGAGATAGCTGTGACTTTGGTAGAAGATTTCCTGACAGCTCATCAACCTTACAGGAAAGGAGGTCAGAGACAGGCCGAACCACCTATAAAGTTCCAGACTAGTATTGTAAGAAATACCCAGACTGTATATTCAAAGAAAGAGGAATGGGATAGAAGGGGGAGGAATAGCCAAGGCATGAGAACTTTTCCATCTGACATAATATGTCATAACTGCAAAGGACTGGGACGTATTTCTCATTTTTGTCCTTCTAAGAAACCTGATATAGTACACTTAGCACTGTTACATTCTGGATATATGTTTACAGATGTTACTGTTAATGGGAAGAAGGTGGTGGGGTTCTTGGATTCAGGTAGTAAAAACACCCTGGTTAGAAAGGACTTAGTCATGTCCATCCATAAGGGGCCCCCCATACATGTTATTTGTGTGCATGGTGACTCTCATCAATACCCCACAACACGATTATCGACGGGTATAAAGGGGGTAATATCAGAGGTAACTGCTGGCATAGTACCTTCCCTCCCTGTTCCAGTAGTCATTGGACGTGACTTTCCTGGGTTTGCCTCATTACTGTTTGAACAAGAGGCAGTGTCAGCAGTAACTACAAGGGCCCAAAGTAAAAAGGAAGCTGTTTTGGGGGAAGTATTTCCATTTGAAGGGGAGGTAATGGAACCCCCAGGGAAGGATAGAAAAACCCGCAGGACAAAGAAAAAACTGAAACAAAAATGGCAACAAGAAAATCAAGGGTTGAAGGTGGAACAAAATAATGTATATGTTAAGGCAGACATGAGTGACCAGCAGAAGAAAGATGTTACCTTACAGCCCTTTTTACAGGTGGGAAAAAGGGAGAAATTAGGTGACCCTGAATTCCAAATAAAACAAGATCTACTGTACAGAATGTGTACCAACCCTAATACCCAGGAAATGGTGGAGCAGCTATTGGTACCCCAATGTTATAGGCAGGATATTTTGGCATTGGGTCATGACATCCCTTAGGCAGGACATACAGGAAGAATTTTGCAAAGGTTCTTCTGGCCTGGGATACATGGGGATATAGCCCGATATTGTCAGGAATGCCCAGAATGCCAATTTACTGCGCAAACCACCAGAAAAGAAGTAGTACCTCTTATTCTTCTCCCTTTAGTAACCATTCCTTTTGAGAGAATTGGCATGGACATCGTGGGACCCCTTGACAAAAGTAAGAAAGGCAACCGATTTATCTTGGTGGTTTGTGATTATGCCACCAAGTATCCAGAGGTCATGCCCATGTGCACAGTTACCACCAGAAGAATAGCGGAGGAGTTAGTAAAATTGTTCAGCAGAGTTGTGATCCCTAAAGAAATTTTTACTGACAGAGGGACCAACTGTAATGCAGAATTGTTAAAAGAACTATACCGCCTTCTGGGAATTGTAGCCATAAGAACGTCTCCCTACCATCCTCAGACGGACGGCTTAGTTGAGCGGTTTAATCAAACCCTGAAGCGAATGTTAAAGAAATTCGTACAGGAGGAGGGACACAATTGGGATCAATATCTTCCCTTCCTTTTATTTGCTTACCGTGAGGTACCACAGGCCTCAACAGGGTTTTCACCTTTTGATTTGCTGTTCGGGAGGACCCCTCGAGGACCCTTAGATGTGGTTAAGGAGTATTGGGAGGATAATAAGGAACTAAAGTCCCCGGGAATAGCACAGTATATGAGACAAAGACTGGTATCATATACTACCAAAGCACATGAAACAGGGTGTCAGGCACAGGCAAACCAGAAACAATACTATGACCAGGACACTGGCAAGGAAAAATCTTTCTCTCCTGGAGAACAGGTACTGTTACTTCTACCTACCTGCACACATAAGCTATTGATGAAGTGGCAGGGGGCCCTACAAGATATTAAGACAGACAGGTCCCATCACATATGAAATTGAGACCCCTGATAGGAAAATGAAAAAGAAAATATACCATGACAATCTTTTAAAACGATGGCATGAGAGAGCTACTTCAGCGGTGGGACTGATGGTAATCCCTGAACCGAAAGAAACAGAGATGGAGTTAGCCTATGGAAGACTGGAGGGAGAAACAGGAGTGGAAACTGTCACCATAAACCCAGACCTCACTGTATCCAAACTCCAGTCATTAAGAAACATAGAAACATAGACTTTGACGGCAGATAAGGACCGCTTGGCCCACCTAGTCTGCCCATTTTCCTACCTAGAGGATAAGCTGCAGACCCTATTTAACCAACAACCTATTTCTTCCTACCCCCCACAAAAATTGCCTTATGTCTCTCCCATGCATTCTTGAATTCTCCCACAGTTTTAGACCCCACAACCACCTCAGGAAGGCTGTTCTATGCATCCACCACCCTCTCTGTGAAAAAATACTTCCTCACATGCCCCTGAGCCGTCCCCCTCTATCTTCAAATTGTGTCCCCTTGTTCTTGCACATCTCTTTTTCTGAAAGATGCTACCCTCTTGGACTTTGTTGTTTCCACTGAGGTACTTAAACGTTTCTATCATGTCCCCCCTCTCCTCCTTTCCTCAAGGGTATACATATTAAGCTCCTTTAGTCTCTCCTCGTATGGCTTCTCTTGCAGACCCTGCACCATTTTAGTTGCCCTCCTCTGAACTGCCTCCATCCTGTCTATGTCCTTGTGGAGATGGGGTCTCCAGAACTGGACGCAGTACTCCAGATGGGGTCTCACCAACTGTCTGTACAGGGGATAATAACTTCCTGTTTTCTGCTGGTGATACCTCTCCTATACATCACGGTATCCCCCAGCCCTCCCTATTGCTCTTCACATTGCTTGCCAACCTTAAGGTCATCTGTTATGATTACCCCAGGTCCCTTTCCATTTTTGTCATTGTTACTACCTCCCCCATTGTGTATTTTTCCCTGGGTTTTGTTTCTCAGGTGCATTACTTTGCACTTCTTTGCATTGAATCCAAGCTGCCATACTTGACCATTCCTCCAACCTTGCCAAGTCCTTCTCATCCTTTCCACGCCTCCTGTGTATCAACCCTGCTGCAGATTTTTGTGTCATCTGCAAAGAGGTATACTTTTTCCTTCCAGTCCCTCTGCAATGTCACTTATAAAGACATTAAAAAGGACAGGACCCAGTACTGAACTCCTGGGTACCCCACTAGTAACCCTTCTTTTCAGAGTGGACTCCATTTACAATTACCTTCTGTGTTCTGTTGTTCAACCAATGTTTTACCTAGGCTACCACCCTGGGACCCACTCCCAGGTTGGTTAATTTGACTACTAATCTTTTGTGTGGGACTGTGTCAAATGCCTTGCTAAAGTCTAGGTAGGCCATGTCCACAGCCTCTCCCTGTTCCACTACTTTGGTCACCCAGTCAAAGAAATCAATTAGATTCATCTGACATGACCTTCCCGCTGTGAACCCATGCTGCCTTGGGTCCTGTGCCCCACTGGTGTCTAGGTACTCAACAATTCTTTCCTTCAGAAGTGATTCCATCACTTTCCCTACCACAGAGGTCAAACTGACAGGTTTGTAGTTTCCTGCTTCTGTCTTGGTCCCACTTTTGTGAAGGGGAATTACATCTGCCTTCTTCCAGTCCTCGGGTACCACACCATCCTCCCATGATTTGTTAAAAAGGGTAGTCAGTGGTGTCACTAGTTCTCTGCTTAATTCTTTTAGAATTCTGGGGTGAATTCATCTGGCCCCATTGCTTTGTCCACCTTCAGTTTTAAGAGTTCTTTATAACCCTTTCTTCTGTGAAAGGACTGGGATCAACCCCTCACCAGAGTGCTTCTGTTAATTGGATTTGGCACCTCCCCACTTCCCTTTGTGAATACTGAACAGAAGTATTCATTCAGTATCTCTTTTTCACTGTCACTCTCTGCCCACCCACCAGCCTTTCTATTCAGCCTCACTATCCCTCCCTTTGTCTTTCTACGCTCCCTGATATACCTATAAAAGGTTTTATCCCCTTCTTAACTGAGTTAGCTATCTTTTCCTCAGTTTGTGCCTTTTGCTATTCTGACTACCTCCCTGCTTCCTTCTGCCTTAATTGGTACAGTTCTCTGTCCTGCTCCTTCTGTGTTTTCTTATACTTCCTAAATGCTATCTTTTTCTCCTAACCTTCACCGCCACCTCTTTGAGAGCCATAGTGGTTTTCTTTCATTTTGATTTGTTTATTTGCTTCACACAAGGCTTGTTGCCTCTGTGATGGCAGTTTGATATTTCCCATTGTTGCTCCACCCCTCCTTCTAGCCTGTTTGCTGGTGCTTTTCTAAGGCACTCTCCCATCTTGCCAAAGTCAGCCCTCCTGAAGTCCAGAACCATCACTTTTGTACGGCTTGACTCTGTAGCTGAGTTTATCGTGAACCACACTGTTTGGTGGTCACTTGTTCCCAAATGGCTACCCACTTCTAGATCTGAGATCCTCTCACTGTCCCCATTTGAGAGTACGAGGTCTAAGATTGTTCCCTCATGAGTAGGTTCCAAAACTAGCTGTCTGAGGCATGCCACCTGAAGGGCATCAAGAATGGCCCTGCTTTTGGATGTGGCTGCCTCAAAGGTGCTCCAGTTAACATCTGGCATATTAAGGTCCCCCATCAACAGTATCTCCCTTTCTCTGCCATCCTAAGTCGCCTTCTATCATATCTTTGTCCATTCCCTCCCCTGACATGGGGGTCTATATACAACCCCACGTGGATTGTGGTGCCATTTCCAGTCTCTAAGGTGACCCACAGTGCCTCCTCTCCTCCCTGTTTACTCTTTGTTCGGTTGCTTTATCCCTTCCTTACATAGAGAGCTACTCCCCCCTCTTCTGCCCTCCCTGTCTCTCCTGTAGGTTGTGTACCCTGGTATGTTAACATCCCAGACATGGTTCTTTGTGTACCATGTTTCTGTGACTGCTACAATATCCAGGCATCCCTCTTCCATCAAGGCCACCAGTTCAGGGAGCTTGTTGCCCAGACTACGGGCATTGGTACTCATTACTCTCCATTGCTTGATGGCCTTACCTCTTTTTGCCCCATACCTGTCCTTACTGCATTTGTCACTTTCTCCATTTACCCCTGCGCTTCTCCCTATTGACATCTCTATTTTGGTGTCTACCTCACTTAGTACCCTGATATTTTTGGGGGGGGCTAGGACTTCCCTGCTCCTTTCCAGTGCCTCCCCCCTTGGCTAGTTTAAGTGCTTGTCAATGAAGTATTTAAACCTATCACCTAGGATCCTGGTTCCCCTCCTGGACAGATGCAGACCATCATGCCAGTATAGGTCTGCATCCCTCCAGGTGGACCCCAAGTCCCCAATGAAGCCAAATCCCTCAGCTCTGCACCAGTTTTTCAACCACTGATTGAATCCCATGGTGGGGAGGACCCTGGTCTCACCCATGCCATAGACAGGCAGCACCTCTGAGAAGGTTACCGTGTGTGCTATTTGTCTAAGGCTGCTCCCCATCTCTACAAACGCTTCTTGCACTGCTCTGATCCCTTTCTTAGCCAGGTCATTTGTCCCTAGGTGGACAATTACATCCAGCTCCCTCCCCAGTGCAGCTGCTCCTGCGATCCTGAGGATTTGCTCCCTGTCCCTCAAAGCCATGGCACCAGGCAGGCACCTTACCTCCCTCTCCCCTTCCTCCCCCAGATCTACCTTCCTAACAATGGAGTCCCCTACCAGGAGTTGCTCTTCCCCTGGGGTCCCATGCCACCCTCCTGTGGGTCTCTTTGTGAGGTTCCCAGCATCCTCCTGGTCTCCACTGTGGGTGCCTCCATAGAGGAACCACACTTTTCCAGAATGGCATAGAAATTGTGGAGAGGTACAGCTGGAGGGATGCACCTCTGTTCCACCACCCTCAGCCTCCCCGAGCCCACTGTGGTCCAACCACTCCTCTTTCTTGGCAACCTCTGAGGCAATGGCAGTGACCCTGGTGGTCCCTGGGTGAGAGAGGAGGTCCCACAAATCCTAGTCAACTCAGCCTGGAGATGAGCAACCTCCTCCCTCAGCTCAGAGAGGTGCCTGCAGATGGGACAACACTGCATCCTCCAGAACATCTCCCAGAAGACTGCTGCTCCACAGCCACTGCACTGCACAACTGCCAACATGTCCTTTTTCTGGCCCCCTAACTGTTATTTGGAATACTTACTCTTTCCTCTGTTTGTTTAATTCTTTTATTTTTCTCCTTCTCTTCTCTCCCTACTTACTTACTGTCTCTGCACCCTTTTAGCTCCTGATCTTCCTGGTCTGAGACAAGAAGTTCCTATATTTCTCAGTAGTCTCCTTACTTGCTCAGAGTTAGACCTCCAGCAGCTGGGGGGACGGAGAGCTACTCTTGCCCTTCTAGGATGGTGAGTCTTTTGTGGCTTTGTGATCTCTCACTTCTTGCTCCCAAACAGGAAGTTCCTGTTGTCAGTTAAATCCTGTGCCTATAAAAGTAGAACTGGTTTAGGGTGGGGGGTGGAGGGGAGGGAAGGAGGGCAATATAGCCTCAGTAGAGAAGTTTTAGTTATACCAGTAGCTCCTTCCTCCTGGTTCTATGTCTGCTTTGTGGCAGAAGCTATCTAGGGCAGTGTTTATATCTGGTCTTAACCTGGCTCCTTCTAGCTAAGCCACTCCCCCTACTTTGCAAATCTTTCTACACCTAGTTAATTTCACAGATAACAATTCCCTTCTGACACCTGTGACAAGCACCTAGATAAGTACACAGATAACAGTTAACAATTTACTTCAACTGCCTCTTGACAAACACACTAACTCCTTTTTTTTTACCCTAAATTGAAGGTCCCAGTACAAGAGATCTAGTTCTTAGCCCCAGTAGAGAAGTTTTAGTTATACCAGTAGCTCCTTCCTCCTGGTTTTTGTCTGCTTTGTGGCAGAAGCTATCTAGGGATTTCTATTAAATGATTTTAAAAGTACATTCACCAGTACTCCGGGTGAGGCCATAGGTGTAGAGCACCACATCTGTACTGATGCCACTTCCATTAGAAAAAAAGCCCTATAGACTCCCAGAAAGACTGAGGGAGGAGGTAAAAATGGAGATTCAGAAACTGCGAACCCTAAACATCATAGAACCTTCAAAAAGCCCATGGGGTTCTCCCATGGTAATAGTCCCAAAAAAGAAAAGTGGAATCAGACTCTGCCTGGATTTTAGAAGCTTAAACCAGGTTGCTCAATTTGATGCATACCCAATGCCACGTGTAGATGATATAATACATAGGATTGGTAATGCTGCTTATATCTCTACGCTGGTTCTCACTAAAGGGTATTGGCAGATTCCCTTAGAAGAATCTGCTAAGGAGAAAACTGCATTTAGTACTCCAGTGGGTCTTTTTCAGTTCGAACTATGCCGCTTTGGGCTCCATGGGGCCCCTGCCACAAGCCACTACATGGACCAGGTGCTGGCACCCCATAATACTTTTAGTGGCATACCCAAGGATCCATGTGGTAGTTTTTAGTTCATCCTGGGAAACCCACTTACAACACTTATGGGTAGTTCTCTCCTCCTTCAAGCAGGCAGGGCTAACCATTAACCCCACGAAGTGTACCATTGCGATGAAGGAAACCAGGTATCTCGGCTTTATATTAGACAATGGTCTCATAAAGCCAGAAATATCTAAAGTAGAAGCACTTGCCCAATGTCCTGTACCCAGTACTAAGAAACATGTTCGGTCTTTCTTAGGTCTTGCTGGGTACGACAGGAGTTTTATTCCCAATTTTGCTATAATTGCAGTGCCATTGACAAACTTAACCAATAAGAAATTTGGGAATCAAATCAAATGGTCCCAGGAATGTGAGGAAGCATTCAATAAAATCAAAGCAGCACTCTGCTCATCCCTGGTCCTGACAAGCCCAGACTTTGAACACCCATTTGAAGTACATACTGACGACTCTGGGAAAGGTATTGGGGCTGTGCTGAGTCAAACTATTGATGGGAAGGAGCACCCTGTACTCTATATTTCCAGAAAGTTGCATGATAGAGAGCAAAAGTATGCAACAATAGAGCAGGAATGTTTGGCAGCCAAGTGGGCAATTGAATCCCTGAAATTCTACCTATGGGGTGCTCCCTTCACATTAATAACTGACCATAATCCACTTTGCTTCATATCCCAGATGAAAGAAAAAAATAACCGGACAATGAGATGGTATCTCGCCCTACAGCCATACAGTTTCACAGTAAAACATCGAGCAGGAATAGCTCATGTAAATGTGGATTTTTTGTCCAGACATGGGGCTGGAGTGGATACTCAGCATCTCTTCAACAAGGTAATGAGTTGCATATTGTCTAAATTGTGACCCATAGGAATGTGGTAAAGGTTAATACATTACAGTTATGACACCCCAGGGCTATTTAGAAACATGTGACTGTTTTGATGGTAATGCGTCACATATTGATGTTAATATCTTAATTTTTGTTAAGGGTGCCCTGGGGTGGAGTTTCCAAATGAGGGAGGGTGGAAACTCCATCCTACCCATCTGAATTGGGTAGGTTGTCTTGAAAACCCCTAGTATTTCCTGCAGGGGAAAAAGGGGTTTTCTCTTAACATTGGGGGTGTGTGATAGTTGTAACCCCCCCCAGCACCATGGGACATTCCTCTCCTCTTTACCCTTATATTCTCTCAAATCTACTGCAGTAGTAATTTCTCCACTGTCCTTTGTCTTATTTCACATTTCTACCATAAAGAGGTGGCCTCCCATCATGGTATATCTTCTTTTCTACCCCTCTAATGTTCTCTGTTGTCCCTGTGGTGCCTGTGTTTTGAAATGTAAGGTTACCATTGTAAACAGGAGTGGTGATAAAATAAGAAGCAGCCCCAGTTAGGTTCCAAAACAAGCAAGCATTTCGGCATATAGTTATGCTGTAGTTAAATAATAAAATGAGGTACCTTACAAGAAATAAATATAAGGTTAAATAGTTATTTTCCTTGGGTATTTATGTAAGAAATGAAGCCCTTACCTGGTCTACTTGTCGTCTCACTTGCTGCAGGTACTGCACTCTAAGGAGCCAGTGGCATTTCCTAACATGTATTTATAGGGTACAGGTGTGGGAAGTCAGCTTCAGAAGGGAGGGGTTAAACCCTTGATTTTTAATTAAGCATTGTTTCTGTCTTGTGAAACTAATTAAGAGGTGGTTCATTCTGGGTATAATCAAGCCCAGTCAATGTATTTTATTATGGTCAGGCTGATCCCCCTACTTAATGTATTAGGGTAGAAATTAAATGTATTAGAATAGGGGGTGGATCAGCTGATCACTTGATAGCCTGGCCTCAAGCCTTCTCTCATTTGTACTTTACAAGCCCTATTAGAAATTTGGAAATCGTACTACTTCTACTTCGTTCTGCCTCATAGACATCAAGCTTGGATGCAATTATCTAGTTTCCTGTATTGATTTCGTCACTCATCAATTTCACCTAAAAACATCATTCAAATACTTGGATTATGCCCTCTATCAACTGAAGTATGGAAGACGGTTCTTCAATATATACTCTCCATCATTCAGAATTATACATACGAACATACGAAATTTGCCAGCAGATAAAGGCCTAGAGGTCTATCAAGTCTGCTCGAATGTGCAGCTAGCACCCCTGACAGACATGGATTCTCGGAATTGAACTTTGTTGGAAAGATATCATTCACTGGACATTTACAATTCAACTTTCTTAAGCTCCATTCATCTGGACTGAATTCTACTAATTTGAATTTAGTTTTAGTTGATTAACTTAGTTTAATTAGGATCTCTCTCCTTTAGTGTGCACAGAAGGATGGGCAGGTCAGTAGCCATGGGTCCTCAGAGGTTTCTCCCCAAGGGGGTTTTTCCTCTCCTGAGTGCTACTGGTCACACTCTCCAGAGCTGGAGGAGGTGATCATCTATTTTTATCATTAAAGTGTTATGCACTTCTTCAGCATTCAGTTACTGAACAATCGTTGATAATTATTCTTTTTGGGGCTCCATAATTCTAATCCAAGCTTCCTTCCTTCATACAGGTGGGATACAGAGAAAGGCCAAAACCATCAAATATTATCAAATGACTCAATGCAAACATCCAAGTACCTAAGCACAAAGCATTCGATGCTGGCCTCTACAATTCCAGGTAGTTACGCTGGTGCAGACAAACTCTGAATAGGCTGCAGAGACCTCCCAGATTCAATCTACATTAGCTCAGCTTCTAGATATCACCAAAGCTTTCGGTGATTGGTAAGAGGATGCGGAGAACAGATAGAGACACCAGAACATACGGATTTATGGAATTCCTGAGAATAGCGAGGGGTGAAACATGAGGGAATATATATATAGAAAAAAAGCTGATAGAAGTGCTGGATTTGGAACAAGAATTCCCCTTAGGGATAGAGCGGGCCCATTGTGCACTCGGTCCCAAGCCATCGGGGCCTTAGGCACGTCCCCGCTCCATAATAATTCATTTCCAGAGTTACCATACAAAAGAAATATTACTCCAGAAGGCGTGGTCAATGGGGAAAGTATTGTATGGCAAACAAAGACTCTTCTTTAATAACGACTATGCGAGAGCTACAATACAAACAAGATGAGAATATGTACCCCTATTTCCAATCCTCAGGCATCTTAAGTTAAAATTCCGCACACCCCACCCCCTCAAGACTGATGATACAATATCCTAATGGCCAAGCCACCTATGATTCAGTGGCGACAGCGATGGAAGATCTGAGACAGAGAGGCTTTGAATTACTGTCTAGGCTCCGAGGCAGGCCGAACAATACTGAACTGGGACTGACTAAGGAAAAGCGCCCAGGGAGGGACTCTGAACAAGCAGTTCTCGATGAAATCAAGAAACTCCTGGGTCAATTTTGACTGTTTGCTTCGGGTGAGTAGGTCTACAGTTTTGAGTGCTGTTCCCTGGGGAGGAGGGAAAACAGCATGAGAGGGGATGGGTCTCCGGCTCGCATAACACTGTAGCTTTGGGGGGGGGCTTTGGACTGGGTTCTAGGGTCTATATCCTGCAGGGAAGTTCATGGATGGCTTTAACTACTAAGCAGACCCTGGTTGAGCCGGGATGATTGGAATGGGGCCTCTAACATGCTGCAGCCGCCGACTGGTGTCATAATGGACTTCTGGGTCAGGTCAGCCACGGGAGTAGTGCTTGTGTGACTTTGAAACAGGCACCAGGAATGGACTAGTGTGAGAGGAGGAGGGCTGGGAAGATGGCCTTCGCTCCCTACCTAAGAAATAGGCCAATCCCAGGAGTCTGAGAGAGAGCAGGCACATTCGTGGCAACTGATAGACCAGGTCGCTATGTTCACTAGCTTTTAATCTGGCGCTTTTGGCTGGCAGTGGTGCTGAGGTCAGAATAAGAAAAGATTACTTTGGGCCTGGATGTGGACTCCCAGGAGGGGCCCTGGACTGGACCTGGATCACCCTACCCGGGTTGTGTGGGTGGGAAGGTGGACATGCTACCCTCAGAGAACAGGCTGGAAAGGCACACATACCCACCCCAGTGTTTTGGGTGGGCAGTGGGCACATGCTATACCCACTGGGAGGTATGCACTCCCTGTGACCGAGAACCTGGAGAATCTTCATTAGAAGAAGCATACGTGACTCAAACCAGATTGAAAGAAAATGTTCTGGCTTTGAACTTGAAACAAAGTTAATTGCTAAGACTCGATGAACATAAACAGAAAAGGTTTCCGGTTTCTAGTTGAACATCTGCAATAATAATGACTGAATGTTTAAACCACCCGCAGTTCCTTTGAAATACAATTTGTGTGTGTGTGTGTGGGGGGTGCGCACAGTACAGAGATATGAAAGAACCAGGGATATGCACCTGTACCAGCTACCTCAGTTTGGAGATATTTTGTATTTTTACTTTTTAAGTTTTCTTTTTAGTGGGTCAGACCACCAGATGGAAATCTGGGGTAGGGTTCGATTTCAGTTCCATTATGGGGGATATATGCAACCCCCAGGGCAGGCCTATAGAATTAGACAAGAAGCCCACATTCGACGGAATATTCCTTCTAACTCAGCGGTAATTCTGACCTTGGAAGTCATCGTTTCTATAGTTGTGGGAGAGGGGTGGGGGGCAATGTTTAGGGGGGAATTAATAAAGAGAGCTACTGGGACGGTGTGAAGAATAAAAAGATAGACAAGACACAAAAACAAGGAAATATGGAGAAAGGCAAATTAGGGACAGTAAGGGAGATAGCAAAGAATAAGAAATATATTTTAGCAAAGGTTAAAAAAGGGGAGAGAAGAAATATTATCTGTGTTTTTGTAAATGTCCACGAATAAGAAGCTCTTCAGAGTGGTATCCCAGAATGTGAACAGCTTGAGCAGTCCCATAAAAAGGACAAAAATAATTTCCCATCTTAAAAAAAAATGCACCCTCAGTTAATTCTCCTTCAGGAGACACACTTATCCAATGCCGAGCATCAGAAGCTTCTCAAGTATGGGAAGTCTAATATAGTAACCAGTGCACATGCTAAGAAGAAGAAGAAGAATCAGCATTTATATAGCACTTTTCATACACAGTATCCCAAAGCACTTTACAAGCAATGCTAGACTGGTAGTGAAGTGGCTGAATGTGTGGTGGCAGCCATATCGCACATCATCACCCACACACAGCCTGGATAATTGCATGAACCAGTTTATGGGAAGGGGAATGTTGGTCAGTACACTAGGAATGTTTCCTGATCTTTGCAAAGAGTGTCCTGGATTATTTTACTTCCACCTGGACACCCACCAGGACAACACCAGGATGGGCAGAAGGGACCTCGGTTTAACGTCTCATCCGAAGGACGACACACCCCAGAACAGCACTCCCCCAATACTACACTCGGATGCCAGCGATTTTTAGGTGCAAGTCCAATCCCAGTGTGGGATGAGAACCCATGACCTTCTGGTCAAGAGGCAGATGTGCTACCAACTGAGCCATGCTGACACCTAAGGGTAGAAGGAGGGGTTCAGCAATCCTCATTCCAAGGTCCTCAGCATTTCAACTGCAGGAATCATCCCAAGACGATGAAGGCAGGTTGGCCCTGATCAGGGGAATGTGGGAAGGTCAAATGTACACAGTTGGGAGTGTGTATGTTTCTCTGGGATCGGAGAGTACAATATATCAGACCCTCCTTGATAAAATAATTGTGTTTAAACAAGGGGAGCTGGTACTGAGGGGGGGGGATTTAAATCTCCTCATGAATCCCTGAAGGGATAGTTCTAACCCTAACCCATCCAGGGCTATGAGGGGGCAAAAACATGGCGGGAGACTAATAAAAGATTTAGCTTTAATAGACACTTGGTGACACTGCTACCAAACATCTTGTAGCTACATGCACTACTTGGGGGTCCATAATACGTATTCATGTATCGACTACTTCCTGGTAGCGGTGGAACCCTTAGACACAATATATAATGTAGCCATATCACCAATCCACTCGTCGGACCATGCCATAATTATCTTGGAATTAGAATCAGGACAGAAAGTTACATTGAGACAGTGGTGGTTTAATAATATGCTCATTAAGGATAAGCAGTTTAGAGAAAAAGTCCAGCAATGGACTCCCCGAGTCCTACAAGAGAACACTACTGCAGGAGTGCCTGAAGGGACACTCTGGGACACCTTAAAGTCAGTTTTACGAGGGGAGATTATTGCACGTGCAACCCATCAAAAGAAACAGAGAACTAGGAAATAGCAAGAGTTAGAAAAAGAATTAGAGAGATTACAACAACTACACACAGGAGGAAGTAGTACTATGAATACACAAATAAACAAAGTAAAGACCCAGTTGGAAGAAATATTGAACCAAAAGACAGAACAAGCCCTGATGTATGTGAAACAAAGATACTACGAGGGAGGTAGTAAGGCAGCTAAAGTTCTAGCATATAGATTAAGAAAATTACAGGCATCATCAACAATACCTAAAATTAGACACCCTACACAACCCAAAATACTGAGTAAAACTAAAGGATATACTGGAGGGATTTAGGGAATTTTATCTAACACTATATAATCAACCCCAGGAACCGGATGAGGAGAGATACTGGGATTTTTTTACAAACATACAGTTGCCTCAAATCACTGAGGAACAACGAAGTTGGCTAACTAGACCAATTACCTCCCAAGTAGACTTTTATGCTGTAACCTAAATTTGTTTCTGTCTGTCCTCAATGTGATGAGGTACCTTTGGAAATGAGCCTCTGGCTCAATGATTGTAAACCGATGTACAAATACAAATAAATAAATAGATAAGAACTAGACCTAACCCTTCGCAATTCTAAACCAAACAAAAGCCCTGGCCCAGATGGATATACCGCAGAATTTTATAAAACATTCTGGAAACCATTGCTCCAATAATTAACTAAATTATTTAATGCAATACGGGAGGACACCTCTCCTGTCTGAATAGCTGGCAATATGCTAATATATCCACAGTACTCAAACCGGATAAGGATCCACTAAATTGCGAATCCTATTGCCCTATATCTGTCCTTAACCAGGATTATAAATATTTTACAGCAATCCTGGCTGAACGATTAGAGAAAATACTGCCACATATTATTAATAAAAATTAAGCAGGCTTTATAATAAAACGCCAAAGCTGACAATATTAAACGGACGGTGTTCCTTACGAAAGTAGTGCAATCGGAGCAAATCCCATCTATCCTTCTAAGCATGGATGCCCAGAAGGCGTTTGATAGGGTCTTGTGGAGATTCCTGAGATACTCCATGGAGAAATTCAACTTCCCTACCCTGTTTTTAAATATTATTCAGCGCCTATACACATCCCCACAGGCCATGATAAAAGTGAACGGTTCACATTTGATCTGTTTTCCCCTAAACAGAGGTACCAGACAGGACTGCCTCTGTCCCCCTCCCTTCTTGCACTATATGCAGAACCTTTGGCCCAGACCAGTCGAATAAACTCAGAAAGTACAGGAGTACGTTTTCTAGACACAGTGCACAGAATGGCTTTTTTCGCCAATGACCTATCAATTTATTTAACAAACCCAGAAACTTCCTTGCCAAATTTGTTTCCTTTGTTGAAGGATCTCGAATCTCTCTCAGGCTATAAATTAAACACAAGCAAAATGGAAGCTTTGACCTTCAACTACCAACCTAGTGCAGAGATCCAGACCCAATTTCCTTTGCGATGGAAAAGTAATAAGTTTAGATATTTAGGGATAAATCTTAGAAATGAAACCCAAAGTATATACGAAGCTAACTATACCCCGCTAGTTCATTCCATCAGAGAGGACTTTCAGAGATGGAACCCTTTACCCCTTTCCCTGAATCAAAAAATTGATGTTATAAGAATGAACATTCTTCCAAGGTTCCTATATCTTTTCCAGACTCTCCCTGTCTTTCCAACAAAGAAGGACTTTAAAAAATGGAACTGTATGATTTCTACCTTTATTTGGCAGGGGAAAAAGCCAAAGATAAAATATAAGACCTCACAATTACCAAAGAGCAAGGGGGGACTAGCCCTACCAAATCTAGAAAAATATGCACAGGCGGCGGTAGAATCCCATATACTACACTGGTTAGATGGAGGGGCAGACCCACATTGGAAGGAGATAGAACAGGGGGAATCAGACAGCAGGGAAGGAGAAATTTCTGTTTGGACCGCCTTTACCAAAATCAATATTAGACAGAGAGATCAGATTTCCACAAACTAGACAAATCTTGCTTATCTGGAGAACAGTAATTAAAAACATTAAAGACCCTAAAGTAAATCTTTTACAAAAAATCACTGAAGACTCCAGTTTTGACCCAGCCAGGTTAGACCACACCTTTAAAAGGTGGCAATGCTTTGGACTTAGCAGATTTTACCACCTATACGAACAAGGAACCTTTAGCCAATTCCAGATGTTGGAAAGCAAATACCACTTGAGGAAACAAGATTTTTATAGATTTCTCCAGATAAGAAATTATTGTAGAAAATTGCTAGGCCTTACTTGGGACCGGGGGGACAATATCCACTGACGGGAATTATAATTAAGACAATAGAGACAGCTACCTCTGAACATATACTTTCCAGAACCTACCAGGCCCTAAATAATGACCAAAAAGATGACACACTACGCTCACAGAAGAGATGGGAGGAAGAGTTGGGCACTAACATAGAAGAAGAGAGGTGGGAGCTGATATACTCAATCATCCATAGGACCGCTAGGTCCTTAATATGGAGAGAATTTGGTTGGAAGTGTATACTAAGATTTTTTAAAACACCCCAGGTAGTGGGAAAGCTGGGGACATTCTGGGGAGAGGTGGGGGGAGCTCTAATGGAGCTGTTTCCAGAAATCGAGACTTTGACTCCTGAGTGCTCACTTATTTTTGATTTCCCTACTGGGATTAAGAGAGGCAACCCCAGGTTTTTGCTGGCTATTTTGCTACTTGCAGCACACAAAGCTGTGATGAGGAGATGGCTTCAAAGAGACCCACCAACTATTTGAGAGTGGGAAGACATTACTTATCAAATATATAGAATGGAGCTGCTGATGGCTCATATCAATTTAAGGGTTCAGAGATGCATATGTTTCTGGAACAAATGGTGGTTATGGGCGTCCTGACATAGACCAGACTTGATTCCATAGGGGAGAAATCATAATGTACAAAGGCCTGGGATTGCCACTAGGAAGAGTGTTAAGATCTATATATTATAAACAAACAAGTTACAGAATTTGTAACCCCTGGCTATTCTCTAATAGTGAGTTATGTCTTGCATGTCTGTCATCTACTGTAGTGTACTGTAGCAGTCTATCCTGTAGGTAGGGAAATGGGCAGACTAGGTGGGCCAAGCGGTCCTTATCTGCCGTCAAAGTGTATGTTTCTATGTGTGACTACTCCTATGCTGTCATCAAAATTCCCTCTGTAAAACTGTTAATCAAAAACATAAAAAAAAAAAAGATGTAAAATTTGACACCTTTTTTTATTTATTATACTTTATTCCCCTGCCGCCAGCCACCCGGTACCTCTGCCCAGTCATGGACCTCCGGCTTCCACTTCCAGATTGGCCGTGACCCTCCAATACCCCCTGGCTTACTCCCCAGGGCGGGGTTGCAGCATCATACCCTCACAGTACTGCAGATGATGGGATAGGTCGGAGGGCTGGCCAGGAAGCTAATTGAAGCCGAGGTTGGCTTCATCTAGGGCAGCTGGCAGCAGCGATTTTCCCCAATGTGCAAGGGTGGCGATGTGCAATGACATCCAGTGTCCACCCCGCCCCCCCAAGCTACTAGGCAACAGCGCAATTGGTACACCCAGCATCTGCTAGGTGTCCGTACTGCGCTGATCGCTCTACCCCCCCCAGAGAAGGAGAGCAGTCATCGGATGCTCAATCCTTCTCCCCCAGATGGCCCTCCGATGACCCAGGTCCGTTCCCGAACCCAGGTCACTGTGGTTGCAGGTAGGAGCCCTGCCCCTGCGCCAGCAGGCCGGCTGGGTAAAATTTGACACCTTTTTTCTTTTGTTCAGGTGCCCTTAATGTTTCATGACACATATTTGTAGGTCTTACTCATATCAAATGAACCTTATGCAACACCAGAGGAAAGGTACCCCTGCATTGATGGCATGTACCCTAACCTCATGTCGCCACCAGACAATATTGTATTCCCCACCACCCAGGCACACACATCACATAAGACCTCTCCCCTCATCACTGAACCCCACATAAAAGAACAGCATGAAAAACACACAAATGGACATAGAGAATCTAATTAGGCAATTCCTATGGATGCCTAGACTGGTCCCTGTGGAAAGAGGGTATTGCAGGTGACTCCTCTTCTGCAAGTTCTTCGGTCAGTGAAGTCACTCAACCAACCCCAATTCCCTGAACATCCACTAATGACCTGCAACACAGTGGCTAAATGAAACTTGATGAAACCTTCCCAAATTTGAACAGACTTAAATAGATAATACAGAATCTTCTTTGGTTTGGAAGTTTGTGGCAGAGCTGTATCCCACCCCAGGTTAAACTCCATTATTATAAATACCTTGGTCAATGTTGCCCCAAGAGGGGGTTTGCAGTCTTCTCACCCGGTGCCTTAGTCAATCAAATATTAATTTTGTTAGTATTATGTACTGTAACTGTAATGCATCCCCTTAGCCCAGACCTGGCTACCTGCACAGTAAATGACCCAACTGCTCACTGAGTTCAGACATCCAAGTTGGTGTATTGTCCATTTTCCTCTCTCAATGTAGGAAGCAAATTAAACCACTTGGGGGGGGGGGGTTCCATGCACCATGTGTTGCTGCTATGTGCGGAGTATGGAGGTGACAAACACTTGATCCAAAGCATTGCTACACGTATGGAGGTGCTGAGGCTGTAGGCCCCAGTACAGAGCCCACCCCCAGCTGCTTCCAACAGTGCATCACTAGACTATAGAGGGAATGCTCATTCTCCATCCCTCCATCATTCACCATTCATATCCCCTCTGTTTACTTTACCAAGTTTTCATGCCACAGCTGGGACAAGGGCCATAATGCCTCATAGAGTATTCACTATGTACATCTGTTGTCCAGTAACATTATAACCTGACCGGTAGCCTGCAGGCCAGGAAAGAAATCCATCAGAGCCCAACGCATCCAATTTGAGTACATTGTTATCAGTAAGTCATCAAATTAATAAAATTACATAAGCAATAATAGCGACACAGTGGGCGATATTGGGATATACTGGACTGCCCAGGGGCGTAATGAGGCTTGATGCCACAAAAGGAGGGCCTTATAGCTCTTGGAAGGTCTAATATAGCCCAATATCACCCACCCTGTAGGGTATTATTGCACTTAGAAAATGGGCTACATGTGGCATTTTTATGTAAGAAAAAAATTACCAACAAAATACAAAAACAAAATTGTAGAAATGATTGTAAAGGTTGTTTTTTTGGTGAAATAATCCCTCCACTGGTATATTTGCCACTGTTGTTTTTCACAGTTGCTTGTCCACCCCCCACACACACATGCCATCTTTTTCAATTGGTTGTCTGTAGAGAGTCTGTGTCACCTGCCCCAGGTACACTTTTTTGTGCATTTTTTTTCTCTACTGATGGAGCTCCATTCCCCGCCCTCATGAGTGCTTTCATTTCTATTTGATAAGCATACCTGTGAACAAATGAGATGGAATGTATGGGATCAGGAAAAGCATCTGCATGTGGTCAGGCAACACAACCGGAGAAGTAGGATAGTTTTTTTTTTCTGTAACCCTCCTCTGGGGAGTGTACATTTTGTGCACGAGTAGGCAGTATTAGTTGGGCTAATTTGGCCCAGTGCAAAAATGGCTAATTCCTCAGCCACACAGTAGGACCTGCTGTGGGTTAGAAGGTCACTGGGGGTGCGTGGGAGTATTTAACTCTGAGTTTTGGCAGGAGAGGGCATCATCCCTGGGGAATAGAGAGAGACAGAAAGATGTGAGGAGAGTGAAAGTTCCGGGCAGGGGTGATTGCCTGCTCCCACCCATGGCAGGCCATGTGATCAACACGAAGAGAGGTGGGAACACCACAGGAGCTCAGAGATGGAGGAGGAGGACGGGCACAAGATAGTGCCAGCTGTGGCGGTACACACCAGAGAGAAAGGAGCTGAGAGAGATCTGCCAGCAAGCAAGGAAGCAGTGAAGGCCTCTTTGAAAAGCCCTGCAATCCTGTAGAGAATGGAGCAGTGTTAGAGCCCCTCAATTCCAAGGGATATGTCGCCCAATGTTTTTGGGGACAGTCACCACTGGAGCCAGAGGAGTTTCACCCAGGACATTTAGAGGGAGAAAATAGCCCCAAACTGTAAGGTCTGCCAGTTCCCAAGGAGTACCTGCATGAGAGTCATTGAGAGCACAAGTTAAAGGGCAGAGCAGAAGTGCCAGTGTTGTTCTGGGGATGCCTGAATCGTGTCCCATAGTGTAGGCTGCCAGAGAGGGGAGAGAGAGAGATATGTGGATTGGTGATCTGCATTGCCTATAGACTGTGAGACCATAGCGGTCTAGAACTCAGCTGCCTAAAGACTGTGAGAGCATAGCGGTTCAGGGAAAGCTGCCAGAACTGCAAGACCATATTGGTCTGAAATATGCTGCTGAACCGCCTCGTATTGTCTTTAGCTCCATGGAGTACTGTTTTTTATGGTTCAAAATTAAATGGATCCCACTGTTTGTTCAACCTTGTGTGGACTGCAGTTATTTAAATGTAATGCCAGTGCATGTCAACCTGCTTTCTTGCATCCCAGCACCAGAATGATGCCAGCACCCCACTGAACACAATGAACTGCACTGAAAGTAAACCATTTCATTAAGATTTATGCTGTGGTGCCCCTCCCCCCTTCACAGACTGCATTCCACCTTATACCTCTAGACACCAAGGAGGTGGGACAACAACATGGGGGCTTGTCCAGGATATATATCAGCTAACAGGCCGGTGTCAAAAGGAAGCTTTTAATTAGTTTATCCATTGGGTCAGGGATAGGGCAGATCCTTCTTTTCTCTCTGTTCAAATCCTATGTTCCATGATGCTTTGCTGTGCAGCCTGTTTTCCTAAGCAGAAGTCTAAAACATATATTTATATCAAAATTATATGTACTTAACTAGTAGATGGTTATCCTGTTATATTCCTCCCTCCTTGACTGAAGTTGGGGGAATCTATTCCTAGGCATGGGATACGTTCCCCCAAATTCAGTTCACTGCTCTGTCGGGATAATCCATCTGCCCGTGAGTGACAGTCATGTCGTAACCCTGCAAGGCAAGGCTCTATCTTAAAAGCCTACCATTTGTTTTACCCATCTGTGCCAGCCAAACCAGGGGGTTATGATCTGTTTGTACCTCAAAGTGCTGCCCGTATAGGCATGGCACCATTGCAAGGCATTCTTTCTCCACTGTAGAATAAGCCTGCTCCCTGGGAAATAATTTCTTACTGAGGTACACTATTGGGTGATCTTTCCCTTGGTTATAAATTTGGCTAAGTACTGCGCCAATACCCACATCTGAGGCATCTGTCTGGACTACAAATGGTTTACTGTAGTCTGGACTGGCTAATACAGGAGTACCACATAGTGCCTCCTTTAGCTGTGTAAAGGCTTGTTCACAAGCTGGTTCCTATTTTACTTTTTTAGGCATTCTTTTCTTTAGCAGGTCAGATAGGGGAACTGCCAGGGCCCTGTAGTTTGATACAAATTTTCTGTAGTACCCTGCGGTCCCTAGAAAACTCTGAACCTGCTTCTGTGTTTCAGGTCTGGGCCATGCCTCGATTGTCTCAATCTTTGCTTGATTAGGATGGAGCTGTCCCCACCCTACTACATATCCTAGGTATGCCACCTCAACCATGGCCACCTGGCACTTTTCAGCTTTTACAGTGAGCCCGGCCCTCCGTATCCTGCTCAACACTTCCCTGAGGTGGGACAGGTGTTCCTTCCAGCTGACACTGAAGATGGCAATATCATCCAGGTACACCACAGTGTACTCTTAAGTACCACGTAACATCTGGTTCGTCAACCTTTGGAAGGTGGCAGGGGCATTCTCCATTCTGAAAGACATTACCTTAAACTCAATAACCCTATTGGAGTGATGAAGGCCGACCCCTCCCTAGCTCTGACAGTTAACTCCACCTGCCAATACCCTTTTGTCAGGTCAATAGTGGTAAGGTATGTCGCCCCTCCCAACTTGTCCAGTAGTTCATCCGTCCATGGCATTGGGTGGGCGTCTGACTTCATGACTGCGTTGAGTCCACAGTAGTCCACACAAAAATGAGTAGAGCCATATGGCTTGGGAACGAGGACTATGGGTGAGGCTAAGGAGCTGTGGGATTTCTGGATTACCCCTAAATCCAGCATTTCCTCCACCTCCCTCCTAATGTCCTTTTGGACAGCCTCTGACATCTGATATGCTGTCCGCCTTATGGGCACTTGCATCCCCGTATTTACATCATGTGATGCTAAGTGGGGTTAGTCCAGGCTTGGCATTAAACAATGGGGCAAAGTCTGCTAAAACCTCCCTTACTTCCTGGATCTGGTCTGGGGTTATCTCGGACAACATTTTGATTGCCTCCACAGAGGACTCCTGCTTGCTTTCTTCCAGCAAGTCCAGAAGGGGGTTGTCCTTGTCTGTCCCCTCCCCTCCCCAGGACTATACACTGTAAAGACCATGTCAGCCCTATTTGCATATGGCTTCATCATGTTGACATGGTACATCTTTTGGGTATGTCTCCTGTCAGGCAGTTCTACAATGTAATTTACATCATTCACCTGTCTGACTGCTTTGTACAGTCCTGCCCACTCGGCCTGCAGCTTATCTTTCCTGACTGGGATTAGGACCATGACCTTCTGACCCCCAGTATATGAGTGAGCTCTGGCTCTGCAGTTGTACCATACCTTTTGCTTCTGCTGGGCAGCTGCCAGGTTGCTGTGGGCTGTTCCTATGAGATCCATCAGCTTTTCCCTAAACTTAAGGACATATTCCACTATGGGAGTTCCCTGGCTGACATGCTTGCCTTCCCAGTCCTCCCAGATCAAGTCTAGGGAACCATGCATCCTGCGTCCATATAAGAGCTTGAAGGGGGAGAACCCTGTCAACTCTTTGGGCACCTCCCTGTATGCCAACAACAGGTGGGGAAGATATTTCTTCCAGTCCCTCCCATGCTGTTCAGCAAACACTTGGAGCATTGATTTAAGGGTACCATTAAACCTTTCCACAAGCCCATTGTCTTGCAGGTGATAAGGTGTCATGCATCTCTGCACCACCCCACACTTCTCCCACAAACACTTCATCAGGTCCGACATGAAGGAGCCCCCCTCGATCGGTGATAACCTCCTGTGGGAACCCAACACAGGAGAAAATCCCTAGCAAGGCATCTGCCACTTTGTCTGTCCTCAGTGAGGATAGGGCGACTGCCTCTGGGTACCAGGTGGCATACTCCACCACTGTTAGGATAAACCTCTTCCCAGAGGAGCTGGGAGCGGTGGGTATTCAAAGGCCCCACAATATCCATTCCTACCCTCTGGAATGGCTCCTCCACTATGGGCAAGGGAATTAGGGTGGATTGGGTTTTACTACCCGCCTTCCCTATTTCTTAGCACCAGTGACAAGACCTGCAATATTCCTTCACCTGCTGGGTGAAGTTGGGCCAATAGAAATTTTGGGCCAATCGCTGCATAGTGCTCATGATTCCCAGATGTCCAGATATGGGTATATCATGAGCAATCTTGAGCAACCGCTCACTGTACTCCTGGGGAAGGACAAGCTGCCTGCCCATCACTCCTCCCTCTGGCCTTATGTCCTGCATATAAAGCAGTTCATTCTCCCAATACACTCTGTGTTTCCTGTTACCTTCCTGTGTCCCATCAGATTCTGCTCAAGCCCTCAGCCTCTCTAAACTAGGGTCATTTTTCTGAGGAGCTGCAAAATCCTTACACATTCCCAAGGCATGGGACAGGTCCCCTTCAGTTCCTAAACTAGAGTCCCTAGCTCTCTGACGGTTGGCTATTTTTCCCTCCTCAGAGTAACCTTCTGTAGCTGTTCTGTTAACTGCTACCTCAGGAATTTCTACCCCACTTTCACTATTCTCCATATCAGGAGACACAGGCTGGGGAACCAGCCTCCCAGTGTTTTCCACAGGGGCTTCTATGGGGTCCAAGGAACTACAATCTGCCTTTGCCGCCTGACTGCGGGTAACTGCACACATCACTTCCTTTTGGAGATTGTTCCCTATAATCACATCCAGGGCCAGATTTTCTGCCACTGCGACTTTTTGCACAGTCTCTCCTGTCTCACCCCCGTCCAGGAGAACACTATCAAGTGGCAGAGTTTTCTCCTCCCCAGTGAATCCCTGTACTGTAACAAACTGATTGGGTATAAGCTGTTCAGGCTCAACCAAATCCCCTTTTACCAAAGTAAGGGACACCCCTGTGTCCCTTAACCCATGGGTTTGCACCCCATTCACAGTAACTGAGTGTATGTGTTCCCTCATGTTTACTGGCATGCTTTCTGGGATACACAAAAAATCCACCTCTTTCCCAGCACCACTTTGTGCACTCTCTGCCTTTTTAGGACACTGTCTTGCAATATGCTCAGGTTGTTTGCAAAACCAACAATCATTTCTTTTATCAGATAAGTCCTTTCTTTGTAATCTGGGACTGCCCACTTTTTGGGGCAGCAGTGAGGGTTTTAGCTGCCCTGAAGGTGTGCTTTTCCCTTTTTGTGCTGCCACGCCCACTCCACTCCCTTTTAGAGCAGACCTGCTCCTGACATAGCTGTCCAAGAGCTTGGCAGCCTCCTGCACTGTTTTTGGATCTCGGTCCTCCAGCCAGGTTTTCAGCTCTGCTGGGCAAGCCCAAAAGAACTGCTCCCAAAGTACAATATTCTCAATTTTCTCTATACAGATTCTGCTTTTATCCTCTCCCACCAACGTTTCAAAAACTGACGTTGCTTTGAAACATAGAAACATAGAATTTGATGGCAGATAAGGACTGCTTGGCCCACCTAGTCTGCCCATTTCCCTACTGAACGGATAAGCTGCAGATCCTAGTTAACCAACAGCCTACTTCCTCCTACCCCCCACTAGAATTGCCTTATGTCTGTCCCATGTATTCTTGAAATCCCCCACTGTTTGTGACTCTACGACCTCCTCAGGAAGGCTGCTCCATACATCTATGACTCTCTCTGTGAAGAAATACTTCCTCACATTACCTCTGAGCCGTCCCCCCATTATCTTCAAATTGTGCCTCCTTGTTCTTGCACATCTCTTTTTCTGAAAGATGCTATCCTCTTGGACTTTGTTGATTCCCTTGAGGTATTTGAACATTTCTATCATGGCCCCCCCCTCTCCCTCCTTTCCTCGAGGCTATACATCTTAAGCTCCTGTAGTCTTCCTTCGTATGTCTTCGGGTGCAGACCTTGCAACATTTTGGTTGCTCTCCTCTGGACAGCCTCCACCCTATCTATGTCTTTGCAGAGATGGGGTCTCCAGAACTGTACACAGTTGTAGCTAGCTCCTCGTAGCTCATGTCAGGGCTTCTTCTGAGCTAACGGAACTTAACTCTGTACGCTTCAGCTGTCAAATCATACTTTTTTAACAATGCAGCTCTACGTTTGCCATAATCATTACTGTCCTGATTGTCCATTTGACCTAATGCATCACAAGCTTTACCGGTAAGCAGTGGGAATAGCTGGAAGCTCCAGGACGCTCTGGGAATTTTTGCATGAATGCATACCTTTTCAAATGAATTTAAAAATGCATCCATATCTTCCCTCCCTTTAAATTCAGCTATCAATTTAGAATTTAATTTGTAACACAGTCCTGGATTCTCAGGTTCACTCATGTCACTTATCTGCTCTGGTACCGGTCTTTGGAGTTGTAGCTTCTCCAGTTCAAATTTCCTCTGATGCTTTTTCTCTCTCTCTCTCTCTCTCTGTCTCTGTCTCTCTCTCTCTCTCTCCATTCACTCAGCCTCTTGCTGCTTTTGCTTCTCCTCTCTCTCTCTCCATCTCCTTCGCCAGCTTCCTCTGTTCAAACTCCCTCTGTTGCTGGGCTTCAAACCTTTTCTGTTCAAATTCCGGCTCCATTCTCCTTAACTCTGTCTGCAGCCTGATCCCTTCTGGCTCCAGCATGGTGGTGACCTTCCCCTTATGCTGTGGTTCTCGGTTCCCATTGGTCCCACTGTCCTCCTCCCTGGGGCTTGTCACTGCGGTGGATCCTTGCCCCTCCATGCCCAAGGTCTGGTCCCTTTCAGTCACCAACTGTGACTCGAGGTCTTGGGCAATTGCTTTTACATTGGCTGCCACAGGAGCCTCCACAAGGTGCTGTTTGCCTTGCCCCTTGTAACGGACTCCTCTCTCCAGGTACAACTGCCTCAGGTATTCTGCAGTGTACTCGCTGTAGTTGGAAGCCATCTTCTTCCCTAATCTATGGCTACACTAGCTTGCACCCACAAATAAAAATTAAAACAGGTAGGGAACTTTGACTGTAACCAAAATTATATAGTTCCTTTTTTTTAAATCACTTCCTTGTTTTGTGTGTGAACTGTTACAGTTTATCAGCCCGACACACTGGACTGTTAATGCTCATGTCACCAAATATTTTCACAGTATGCAAACAAATCTTTTAAATTGCAGCACTGCAAACCAAATCTTTTAGATCACACTGCTGCCAACCAGATCTGTCACAAACACACTCAGGGAGTCAAACCCTCTGCTCCCACAGTGCCCAACCTCGAAGTGCAATATGTGAACAGGAGACAAACAGGGAGACCCTCCTGTCTGTTTTGGGTTTGAGCAACTACTAGTCTTGAGTCCTGGGGTCAAATATGAACCCTTTTGTGCTAGCATGCCCATGTAACAGGTCCAAATATCATACCCTCTTTGGGGAAAGCAGTGCAATACATAACCCAGTGGGCAAACAACCTGTTTCACAGTCCCCCTTCTGACTCAATTGAGGTCTAGGTATTGTCTTACCTGGCTGCACATGGTGACACACTATAAGCACTTTAACAGTTCTGTCAGAATTATCAACACTGTCCCAGCAATCACACTCAAAATGAGAAAAAGTCTCAAGCAGGATTTCAAGGAAAGCAGAGTTTATTAAAATTAAAAACAGTAAATAAAATACAAAACACAGAACATATAACATTAATGGTACAGTAAAAAAAATTGGAAATCACAAAACAAAATGCCATTTTACTGCGTAACTAATCCTACCCCAGTTTCAGTTGGTAAATAGTGGTGCTGAAATTACCTAGTTTTGGTAGAAGTGCTTCTTAAGAGTCCAGAACACAAGTGTTTTTGAAAGTCCAAACACAAGTATACCGTGTTCCCTCAGCAACTTGACAAAAGGGGGAGAGGGTCCCACCCAGCTTGTGAGGTCACAGCTCTGTGGTGATGCTGACTGTGAGGTCACTTTCATTCCTGCGCACTGAATTAGTTACATGCCACTGCACACTGCTAAACATTCCAATTAAAAAATATAGATATTCTTCCTAACTAGTGAGCAGCATGTTTTATGACAGGTCAGAATTACCCCTTTGATCTTCAGAAGAACATCCTGAAAGACACTTCTCTTAGTTATGTAGGTTTTCATAGGTCTCTGTCGGAATTTTCTTTCCTCCTGATGGGTTGTAAAATGCAATATTTTATAACAGGTTTCCTAGGTTTAAAGGAGTGGCTGGTTTTACAACCTGTTATATCAGCTAACACAGGCTTTGACAGGCTGGTGTCAAAAGGAAGCTTTTAATTAGTTTATCTACTAGGTCAGGGATAGGGCAAACCCTTTTTTTCTCTTTGTTCAAATTCTATGTTCCATGATGCTTTGCTGCTTGGCCTGTTTTCCTAAGCAGAAGTCTAAAACATATATTTATATTAAAATTATACATACATAACTAGTAGATGGTTATCCCATTACAGTGCCTACCACCCTACTCCCCTCCTCTAAAAAAAGACCTTCTTGCAATATTGGAGAATACCTAGAATGGACTGGGCTACAGTTTACAGTATGATCGTGTTTACTTGCCTCACTGCTGTCCATGGCCTGCTTTATATTGGCTGTGTTTCTGTCTCATGGAAGTGCATTTTCATGTTGATTGGTTAGCTTTTATTGACCAGGCAAATACACCAGATGACATTGTGCCTGTTTTCTGGTATATTCCGGGAGGCTACATAAGGAGCAAATATCAGGTGTATCATGAACTGTAACATGCCATGTTTACTCTTTCTTGACTTTGCAATGAAAATTAACAGACTATTTGTAAAACAAGATGTTATGGAGGGTTTGGAGTACTCACAGAGAGAAATGGAACAAACATGCCTGCAAGTAACTGTAAAAAGCCATTGAACTGATTTCTGTGGGGCGGGACACAAATGGCCCTGTTGGATCACACTTTGTCCATTCACACTTTTTCCATTTGGAAACATGAACATTTCTCAAACTCCAGTGTTTTAAAAACATATTTCAAGTTTTGCAGCCATGTCTTGTCCATGTATAGTATGCATTTGTGACATCCTATAGTAAAGGGCTACTGCAGCCGTGCGAGTGGTAGGCACTGCGAGGTGGGGGGTTGTCAGCAGTTGCAGGGGAAACTGTACTTTATTTGTACCACCAGGGAGCAAATTGTTGGAGTTGAGTTGTCAGGGGAGTGAAATGTTGCTTGAGCCAGTTGGGAGTGTGATTACGTGGTGCGAAATGCTGGGAGCGAATTGTCATGCTCCCTGTTTCCCCACACCCTCCTCCTCAACATGCTTGCTGCAGATGGTCTCTCTGAATCTACCACTAGCTGATTCAGTTCCTAGCTTGTGGGTAGGACTCAATCAGTCAGAATAGATGACTCTCTCTCTCTCTCCTCCCATCAACACCAGAGTCCCTCAAGGGTCAGTCCTTGGCCTGATTCTCTTCTTGATAGTCTTAAATGACCTTCATGCTGCTTGCTCCTCTGTGTCTGTTCACATGTATGCAGATGATACTGTTCTGTATGCCTCTGGTGCCTCCCCCTCTGATGTGGCGACCAGCCTACAGCTGGATTTCAGTAAAGCCAGCTCTGGTTTTGCTCAAATCAATTGTCCCTCAATGACAAGAAGATGGTCTCTGTGACCTTTGGCACCTGGCAAAGGTTTGCTAGGCTGACTGCCACCCACACTCGAGTGCTGGCCATGACAACATGGAGCCTAAGCTTCTACATCTTGGTGCCCCATATATTGCCCATCCAGTGGTCCATATCTTCAACATGTCTCTCATCTCTGGCATCATCCCCGACTCCTGGAAGGTGGCAAGGGTTGTACCTGTTTTCAAGCATGGTAACCCTAAGATCCTTGACAACTACTGACCCATAGCTATCCTATCAGCTATCAGTAAACTCCTGGAGAAAGTAGTTGCAGGGCAACTAATGGAGTATATCCAGGCCCATGAGCTCTTGTCACTCACGCAGCATGGCTTCCAAAAAGGACATAGCCCTTGTTATCATCTCATCTGGGATCAGGGCAGCAATGGACCAGGATAAACTCTCTGTTGCCATCTTCATTGACCTATCCAAGGCCTTCGGCCTAGTTGATCATGTGCTTCTTAGCTGCCAACTATGGTCACTTGGCCTGCCTGTCCCTGTCCTTAGATGGTTCACCAACTACCTTCAAGGAAGACAGCAGCTAACTAAATTCAACAAGGCCCTCTCATCAGCCACCCCGGTGACTACTGGTGTCCCACAGGGGTCAGTCCCTGGACCCCTCCTTTTCTCCCTTTTTGTCAACAACCTGCCCTCAGTCTCTTCTCACTGCAGCCCTATACTATATGTGGATAATCTTGTTATCCTTACCCACTCCAGTGACATTGAGAGCATCGACCACCAACTAAGTGCTGACTTTAGCAATATTCAATCCTGGATCTCTGCAAACAAGCTTGTCCTTAACCATAATAAAACCCAGGCCATGCTTTTTTGATCCCTGGCTAAGATCAAAGCCTCCCCTGCTCCACTATGTGTCACCGGAACTGATGGAATTCCTATACTGGTTACTTACTCTATCAAATACCTGGGGGTGACTCTTGATCCCCAGCTTGACCTCTCCCATCATATCCAAAATGTGTGCCGTACAGTTGAATGCAAACTGGGCCTGACCTATAGAGCTAAAAACAACCTTACGGCCGCAGCTCACTTTTTACTGGCCAAAGGTGTGCTTCTACCTACTCTCTGTTATGGGCACATCGAGTTTGTATTTATTCCTAAAGTGCACCTCAATAGGTGGGATGTAACCTACAATAACATCTATCACTTCACACTAACTGCCCCTTGCCTGTCCCACCACTCTGTCCTGTACAACAAACTTAACTGGCTCTCCCCACAAAACCATAGGAGCTTTGTCCTGGGCTGCTTCACCGACAGGGTGCTTAGAGTGGACATGCCCCTGGACTGTCTCGGGCTTCTCAAACCAGCCTCCTCCTCATACTCCCTTAGGTCCCTGGGCTCAGTGGTTTTCAAGGTCCCTGCCACTGGCATGCAAATAGGGGACAGGGGTTTTGCCACATGCACACCTAGAACCTGGAATACCTTTCCTACCCATGTCCACTCCTCCACTTCCCACACCTGTTTCCAGAGTTCCCTCTGGGATTACTTGAAGCGCTCTTTGGCTTGTGGCGGTCCACAACTGCTGTAATTAATTGTACTGACCTAGCTATGTACTATGTACTATGTACTATGTACTATGTATGTTTTGTTTGCACTCTTCTCACTTGTACAGAGCCTATTTCTGAAGCATTGATGTTAGCCATATGTATTGTCTGTATACTTTTCAATGCACTCTGTATATAATTCCTTAATTGCTTCATTGATTGTATCTGGTGCCATGAGTTTCTGTGCATCAACCTGTCATTCATTGTACTCTTCCGGGTAGCACCTGAAAATGGCATTTTTTTTTGTTTAGTGTGCTTACCTGGTCAACAAAAACTGATTAAATAAATATTTCCACACACTTTGAGGGGTCCATATTAAAGGATGTCACCTCCTTCAAATACCTTGGGCTCTGGCTCAACCGGCACCTTGACTTTTCTGGATAAGTCGATGCCATCCACAAAAAAAACTGTATCCAAAACTAGGTGCTCTGTACAGACACTGTGGCTGCATTTCTCTGCCAGCCCACCATAAAACTGTCCAGAAAATGATCCTTCCAATTTTTGACTATGGTGATATAGTGTACAGCGCAACTCCTAAGTCCACCCTAACCAGACTGGACAGCATTTTCAACTCCTTTTGTCAGTTTGCTCTTGACTGTCTACTCAGTGCTTTATCCAGCATAGCCATGCTGCAGCTGGGTGAGGAGGGAGTGTGCATACTTCCCTGTTGGGTTTTTGGTGGGTAGCTGGTGTTAAATACTCACCGAGGGTGGTGAGTGTTTAAAGCAGGGGAGGAATGTAACCCCCCTCTGGGAAGTGTACATTTTGTGCACTAGTAGGTAGTACTGGTTGGGTTAAATCAGCCTGGAACGAAATAGTTCATCCCTCTGCCACATGGCAGGATCTGCTGCGGGTCAGAAGGTCACCTGGGTGTACAAGGGTATTGAACTGTGAGTTTTGGTGGGAGACAGAGTCATCCCTAGTGAATAGAGAGAGAGAGAGAGAGAGAGAGAGATGCAGGGATGGGAGTTAAAGGGCAGAGTGTGAGTCATTGCCTGCTAAGGTCCATGGCCATCCATGCGATGAACACAGAGAGAGGCAGGAACACCACAGGAGCTCAGGGATGGACGGGGATGACAAGAACTGATCCAGGATCAGATGTAGATTGGGGAAGGGACAAGAACTGATCCAGGATTAGATGTAGACTGGGGAAGGGATGAGAACTGATCCAGGATCAGATGTAGACTGGGGACAAACAAGAACTGATCCAGGATCAGATGTAGACTGGGGGATGGACAAGAACTGATCCAGGATTAGATGAGACTGGGGGATGGACAAGAACTGATCCAAGATCAGATGTAGACTGGGGACAGATAGGAACTGATCCAGGATCAGATGTAGACTGGGAAGGACAAGAACTGATCTAGGATCGGATGTAGATTGGGGAAGGAACAAAAACTAATTCAGGATCAGATGTAGACACAGAACAACAAGAACTGATCTAGAAACAGAAGAAGATTGGGAAAAGGAAAATAAATTATACAGGATCAGATTCAGACTGGAGAAGGACAAGAAGTGATCCAGGATCAGAGGTACAGTAAATTGGGTAAGGGGCACACACTGATCCAGCATCAGATGTAGACTGTGGAGGGACAAGAAATTATCCAAGATTAGATGTTGGCTAGGGAGAGAAAAGAACTGATCCAGGATCAGATGTAGACTAGGGAGGGACAAGAACTGATCTAGGATCAGATGTTGACTGGGGAGTGACAAGAAGTATTTCTGGATCATATGTAGATTGGGGAAAGGACAAGAAACAATCTGGGATCAAATTTAGACTGGGGAATGACAAGAGCTGATCCAGGATCAGATGTAGATTAGGCAAGAGACACAAACTGATCCAGGATCAGATGTAGACATGGGAGGGACAAGAACTAATCCATGATGTGATATAGACTGGGGAATGACAAGAACTGATCCAGGATCAGATGTAGATTGGGCAAGGGACAATAACTGATACAAGATCAGATTTAGATTGGGGAAGGGACAAGAACTGATCCAGGATCAAATGTAGAGAGGGGAAGGACAAGAACTGACCCAGGATCAGATGTAGATTGGGGAGGGACAAGACCTGATCCAAGATCTGATATAGACTTTTGTATTTTGTAGTTACAACTACTTTCTTTTTGTTCCTTTTTGATCCAGAATCAGATGTAGACTAGGGAAGGACAAGAACTGACCCAGGATCAGATATCAACTAGGGATCAAGAAGAACTGATCCAGGATCTTTGTTTTAATACTTCTGATGCCTTAGCGAAAAGATATGAGGTGTTACTAGAGAGAAGAGGGTGGGAGGCATGGAGCTATTAAAGGGCAGGGAGGGATACAACGCCATAGAATGGAAAAACAGGGAAGGTGAAGAGAGTAACAGAGGAAGGGACTGAAACAAAAATGCTGGGGCATAAAAGAAATGTAAGTAATGTATAAAGTTATAGAGATGTATAATACCTCACAGAGAAATGTATGCAATATGTATAACCTGCAGACTGTTAGAATACGGTATTTACGAAGTCTCCATTGTTCCTCCTCGATCTAGAGACACCAGAAACCACCATGAGAAGATTATAAGAGGGCCAAGAAGACTCTTCCAGCATTGTGAAGCCCTGAAGAATGGTGGTGAGAAGACTCACTAGAGGGTGCACTGGAAGTTCCCACAGGAGTGTTGAAGCCTTGAGAACACTGAAGTGAAGAGGTAACAAGGTAAAGAAGTGGGGAGGGTGGAGTAGAAGTATATATAGAGATATAATTTAACAGGGGCAGGCGGTGTCAGGAGATTAGAAGAACAGTGGGGAAGACGGTGGGGGGGGTTACAAATATCTGAAATTTAAAGAAGAAAAAAAAAAGGAAATAAGAAACCAGAAAGGTAACTCCACATAAGAAAAGTAAAGGAAATCATTGTGGGAAATCAACAAGGGGGAAAGGGTATGAGTAATGTCAACTCAGAAAGGGGACAAGAAGAGAAGAAAGAGAGAATGAGATGGTAAGATATCCTCAGTATGAACTATGAGAACAGATAACAGAGTAGAAATCAGTCTGTGGCTAAGTGCAAAGGCAAAACAGGTTACAGAGATCCTTAGGGAGGGGGAGGATGGGACATATGGATCTTGGGCTGATGTTTGGGCTGTGCTACTTGGCTAACATGATGATGAGTCACATGCTTCTAAAGGACAATGAAATACAAGTCCTGAAGCATTGGACTAGGGTAGTGTCCCCTGGGAGTAGGGGGAGTGAGAACACTGCCACTCTGGAAATAGAGGAACGGGAGGTGGAGGCCTAGATCCAGAGCAAGAGGGATATGACTATCCCTCCCTACCTTGGAGGTAACAAAAGTTTTTGCACACAGTTTAGTATGAAGAGGAGCCCAGTTGGCAAAGTCTTAAAGAGTTATAAATTAAAATTGTTTAAGAATACAGATCATATAAGGATACTCAAGAGGTCCCAGAAGTTGGAAGGAGGAGATTTAGATAGGCCGCTTTGCTTGGATGGGTGGCCGAAGAATGAAGGGGGGAAGGGATGATGGCGGCCCAGTCAACCAAGGTGATTACCTTTAACATGAATTGGCTATCCAACCCAATTAAAAGAAAAAAGATTATGATGTATGTCAGACAAGCAAAACTTGACATAGTGTTTTTGTAAGGAACACATATGACAGAGGGAGAACATCATAAATTAAAGTAATACGGATATATGGAAGTATATGCTTCCTCTTGTAAGACAGGATGAAGGAGAGGAACAGTAACTCTCATTCCAAATTCCACCCCTTCAAATGTCTAGAACAGGAGGTGGATAAAGGAGGAAGATATGTTGTTTTGAAAGGTAGGCTTACTGGGCATATGGTGACCCTACTGTCTTTATAAGCTCCCCAGGGTCTACATTCAACTTTTACAGGGCTCTATTGATGAAGGTAATTCACAAAGCAGAGGGCACCTAGATTTGTGAAAGGGGGGATTGGAACCTAACATTAGAGCCTACTCTAGATAGTGCTTCCAGGATCCCAAGATTGGGATATAAGATGGCAAAACAAGGTAAGGCACTAATGAGTAAATTAGGGCTAGTAGACACCTGGAAATACTTGGAAGGACAAACTAGGGGTATACTTTTTACTCTTCAGCTCATCAGATGTACTCGAGGTTGGATTTATTTCTATTTTCCAGGAATGAAGTGTCCAAGCTAGTTAAAAGTGGGATTGGAACCATAGGATTGTCAGACCATGCTCCCCTATATATGGAGGTTCAATTACAGGCCATAGCTAAATCTTTCTTTTGGAGGCTAAATCTGTCTTTATTGAAAGATAAAGAGGTAATAGAGCAGATATCAACCCTGATACAGCAGATTGTACAAGACCATAGAGACACAGAGGTAGGAGTGGGCATTCTTTGAGAGGCCTTTCGGCACCATGCAATTCTGCTTAAAGTTGGACCAGCATAACATTCTGTGGTGATTTGCATATGTAGCTCATGATGCTTTGCATTGTGGGGGCATGTGTGATTTTGTATTTTCTTGAAACTTGGCTTCCCAGCCAAATGCCCTTTGGGGTAACCCTTTCCTCGGTGTTTGCGCACAGAGGTTCTTTGTCTTTTAAATAGTTTTTTATTTTAATGGGTTCACCACTATATATCCAAGGCACACTGCCTGTAGGGTAGCTGGTCCATTCCACTGGGGTGTCAAACAGACGAGGCATACTGATGAGTCCTGGTAGGACGAAACACGTGTCTATGTCTTCTGTTAGCACCCTTTGCAAACTGTGTGAGAGGCCTTTCGGCACCATGCAATTCTGCTTAAAGTTGGACCAGCATAACATTCTGTGGTGATTTGCATATGTAGCTCATGATGCTTTGCATTGTGGGGGCATGTGTGATTTTGTATTTTCTTGAAACTTGGCTTCCCAGCCAAATGCCCTTTGGGGTAACCCTTTCCTCAGTGTTTGCACAGAGGTTCTTTGTCTTTTAAATAGTTTTTTATTTTAATGGGTTCACCACTATATATCCAAGGCACACTGCCTGTAGGGTAGCTGGTCCATTCCACTGGGGTGTCAAACAGACGAGGCATACTGATGAGTCCTGGTAGGACGAAACACGTGTCTATGTCTTCTGTTAGCACCCTTTGCAAACTGTGTGAGAGGCCTTTCGGCACCATGCAATTCTGCTTAAAGTTGGACCAGCATAACATTCTGTGGTGATTTGCATATGTAGCTCATGATGCTTTGCATTGTGGGGGCATGTGTGATTTTGTATTTTCTTGAAACTTGGCTTCCCAGCCAAATGCCCTTTGGGGTAACCCTTTCCTCGGTGTTTGCGCACAGAGGTTCTTTGTCTTATTCTTTGGGATACCACCAAACCTATAATAAGGGGGAAATTAATTGCGATAGCAGTGGCAAGGCATATGCTAAGGCAAGAAAAACAATCAGATATTGAAGCACAGATAAAGACATTAGAAACTCTACAACAAAACAAGCTAGGCAGAAACAGAGGGAAAGAGCTAATAAAACTGAAAAAGGAATTAAATCTTGTGCTAGAACATAAGGTTGAAAGAAATATAAGTTTTTTAAAACAAAAATACTACAGCCTGGAAAGGACCCCAGTAATTGTGCATCATATAGACTGATATAAATCTTAAATGTGGATTATAAAGTGTAGCGAAAAAAACAGAGCCACGACCAGGTAAACAGGTTGCTCAGTGACGAACACTTAAAAATTGGAAGAACAGTCGGCACACCTTACCACACAAAATGATTCCACACTCGCTATGGCCAGTTCCAAAGTTTTTTGCACACCACAAGGAGCTCTGCATATTCAGGCAAGGACATAGAAATCCACAGTACAACTTCTAACATTTTACCAAATCATTGGCTTTGATGAAGATCGTCAAAGCAAATGATTTGGTGAAACATTAGAAGCTGTACTGTAGATTTCTATGTCCTGGCCATAGCTAGTATGACGTTATTTTGTGTGGTAAGGTGTGCCATGACTGTTCTTCCAGTTTCAAGTGGATTATAAAATCTTAACCTCCATTTTAGCAAAAAGATTGGAAAGCATAATACCACTGCTAGTAAACATATATCAAACTGGATTTGTTTCGGGCCGCCAAGCCGCAGATAATGTCAGACATACAATGCATGTAATTGGTCATTTAACAACCAACAAAACAACAGCAGTCAAAATGAGTTTATATGCCAAAAAGGCATTTGATAAGGTATATTGGTCATATTTATATGTGGTTCTTTACATGTTTGGCTTATGTGAGGGATTTATGGATATAATACAAAGAATTTATGATGGCCCTCAGGCCTTCATAAGGGCAAATGGACACCTCTCTCATAAAATCCCCTGGGCAGGGGGACTAGGCAGAGCTGCCCCCTTCCTCTCTTCTCTTTGCTCTATATATAGAGTAACTAGTACAGTGGATAAGACAAGAGGCAGAAATAACAGGGGTCAGGATAGGAAATCAGGAACAAAAAATAGCCCTTTAGGCGGATGATGTCCTCTTGTTCTTAACGTCATCAGAAAAATCAGAACCCACATTAATGAAAACGATTGAAGAATTCACTCAAATAGTAGTATACACTCCTAATCACACCAAGACGGGGATCCTAACATTTAATTTTATCCCTACACAAAGCTTCAAAAAACAATACCCTATGAAGTAGACCCTTACATCTTTGAAATACTTGGGAATTACTCTACGTAATACTAATAAATTTATATTACAAAATAATTATACCCCACTAATAAAACAAATCACAGAGGACATTAGGAGATGGAATCTCCCCTCCCCTCCATAACATGCGAGAATACAAGCCACAAAAATGAATCTCTTACCAAGGTTTTTGTATGTCTTCCAGTGTGCCCCAGTCACCCTCTCCAAATAATGGCTAAAGAGAATACAAAATATGATGCCGAAATTTATATGGACCAATAAGAGACTGAGAATAAGAGGACGTGTGTTACAAACACAGACAAAGTGGGGATGCTGGGCAGTACCAGACATGGGGGAATACTGGATAGCAACACAGATAAGGTGGGCCCTATGGGGGGAAACACCCTCCAAACAATGCACTGGAATTCTATGGAAAAATCTTTGTTGCCACATAGACCACTGGACTCTATAGTGTTTCAGCCTAAACTCTCACATTTGGTGCAGGAGAAGTTGTACGAGGCAATGAGGGTCATGATACAAGCATTGCAGAGATTTCAAGTACAGCCCAAGATTAGAGGAGAAAAATGGAAATATACCTGGCTGACCTGGAACCCAGACTTTCAGCTGGGGACTTGGGACCCATGGTATGGAAGACAGGCAAGGAGAGGAGAGGATTATAGAATACAAAGCAGATAATGGGGGGTGATAATGTGCTTACATTTGAGGAAAGTAAACAGATGTACAATTGGACATAGTTAGACTGATTACGAACATATAAAATTGCCAGCAGAAACAGGCCTCCCTGTCTATTGAGTCTGCTCAAGTGTGTAGCTAGCACCTTATCTCGCAGCTAACATTCCCAATCCCATCTTCCCAGTATCCCTTCCCCTTCCCCTGTCCCAACCCCTCTTGAAACTGCCCACTGTCTTACAGGACACTATGTCGTCTGGTAAGGTGTTCCATTTGTCCACCACTCTTTCAGTGAAAAAATGTCTCCTCATCTCTTTCCTGAATCTTCCCCCCACATCAGATTCAGATATCTACAAATACAGAACTATGCATCCGCACAAAGAAGGCAAAATCGAGGTACCCAGGTTGGGGGGGTGGTGGTTAGTATTACTATAGAACATTTACTAAATATAAGAACGCCCAAAGGAGCCATCTCCTTAATATATCAGTTCTTAACCTCTAATAAAGAAACAGAACTAGCGACCATTGAACAGTATGGTTCACAATAAACACAGTAATAGAGTCAAGCCATACAAAGACAAAAGTACTGGACTTTAGGAGGGCTGACTTTGCCATAATGGGTGAGTGCCTAAGGAATGCACTAGCAAATGGGCAGGAAGGAGGGGTGGAAGAACAATGGGGAATAATAAAAACTGCCATCACAGAGGTAACAAGCCTTTGTGTGAAGCAAATAAACAAAACAAGACGATGTAAGAAACCACTATGGTTCTCAAAGGAAGTGCAGTGAAGGTTCAAGAGAAAAAGAAAGCATTCAGGAAGTACAAGGAATCGCAGAAGGAGCAGGACAGAGAACTGTATCAGTTAAAGCAAAGGAGGCTGGGAAGGCAGTCAGAACAGCAAAGGCCCAAACCGAGGAAAAGATAGCCAACTCAGTTAAGAAGGGGATAAAACCTTTTATAGGTACATCAGGAGCGAAGGAAGGCGAAGGGAGGGATAGTGAGGAGGCTTAATAAAGGGAGGGAGGGTGGGCAGAGGGTGACTGTGAAAGGCAGAGGTACTAAACAAATATTTTTGCTCAGTATTTAGATAGGAGAGGGGAGATACATAAAACAAACAGTAGTAACACTCTGGATACAGAAGTTGATACCAGCCCATTTACAGAAGAAAGGGTTCTGAAAGAGCTCTTAAAACTGAAGGTGGACAAAGCAATGGGGCCTGATGGGATTCATCCCAGAATTCTAAAAGAACTAAGGGTAGAACTAGTGACACCACTGACTACCCTTTTTAACAAATCATGGGAGGATGGGGTGGTACCCGAGGACTGGAGGAGGGCAGATGTGATTCCCTTCACAAAAGTGGGAGCAAGGCAGAAGCAGTAAACTATAGACCTGTTAGTTTAACCTCAGTGATAGAGAAAATGATGGAATCACTTCTAAAGGAAAGAATTGTCGAGTATCTAGAGGCCAGAGGGGCACAGGACCCTAGGCAGCATGGATTCACAGTGGGAAGGTCATGCCAGACGAATCTGATAGATTTCTTTGACTGGGTGACCAAAGTAGTAGATCAGGGAGGGGCTGTGGACATGGCCTACCTAGACTTTAGCAAGGCATTTGACACAGTCCCACACAAAAGATTAATATACAAGTTAGCCAGCCTGGGAGTGGGTCCCAAGATGACAGCCTGGGTAAAGAATTGGCTGGAGAATAGGACACAGAGAGTTATAGTAAATGGAGTCCACCCAGAAGAAAGGAGGGTTACTAGTGGGCACCGCAGGGTTCAGTATTAGATCAGTCCCCCTTCAATGTCTCTCAAGCATATTGCAGAAGGACTGGAAGGAAAAGTATGTCTCTTTGCAGATGACACTAAGATCTGCAACAGAGTTGATGCACAGGGTGGGGTGGAAAGGATGAGAAGGGACTTGGCAAGGTTAGAGGAATGGTCAAATGTATGGCAGCTTAGATTCAATGCTAAGAAGTGCAAAGTAATGCACCTGGGAAACAAAACCCAGGGAAGAGTACACAATGGGGGTGAGATACTAACAACAACAAAAATGGAAAGGACCTGGGGGTAGTCATATCAGATGACCTAAAGGTGGGCAAGCAATGTGAGAGGGCAGCAAGGAGGGCTGGGGGGATACTGGGATGCATAGGGAGAGGCATCACCAGTAGAAAACAGGAAGTTATTATCCCTCTGTACAGACAGCTGGTGAGACCCCATGTGGAGTACTGTGTGCAGTTCTGGAGACCCAATCTCCGCAAAGACATAGACAGTATGGAAGCTGTCCAGAGGAGGGCAACTAAAATGGTGCAGGGTCTGCACCGGAAGTCGTTTGAAGAGAGACTTAAGGAGCTTAATATGTATAGCCTCGAGGAAAGGAGGGAGAGGGGGGACATGATAGAAACTTTCAAGTACCTCAAGGGAATCAACAAAGTCCAAGAGGGTAGCATCTTTCAAAAAAAGAGGTGTGCAAGAACAAGAGGGCACAATTTGAAGATAGAGGGGGAGCGGCTCTGAGGTAATTTAAGGAAGTATTTTTTCACAGAGAGGGTTGTGGATGCATGGAACGGCCTTCCGGAGGAGGTTGTGGAGTCAAAATCAGTGGGGGAATTCAAGCATGCATGGGATAGTCATAAGGCAATTCTGGGGGGTGGGGGTAGGAAGAAGTAGGCTGCTGGTTAACTAGGATCTGCAGCTTATCCAGTAGGTAGGGAAATGGGCAGACTGGGTGGGCCAAGCGGTCCTTATCTGCCGTCAAATTCTATGTTTCTATGTTTCTATCTGTGTAGCAGCCCTGGGAAAAGCAATCACCAGGAAGTGGTTGAGCCAGGACTCCCCAACGTGCCAGGAATGGGAAAACACAGTAAAGGAGATTCAAGAAATGGAGAGATTAATATACTCTATGGGAGACAGAACCGAGAAATTACTGGAGAGGTGGACTAAATGGATCATGTTGATAGAATAACAGAAATAAGCGGACTGAGTAAACCCACATCTAAAGAAGCAATAGAAAAGATTTAAGATACAAAAGGGGATAGCTTCATCTGGAAGGAAGAACAGGTAAAATAGATTAGACATACAATCAGTGAAGGCAGAATAAAAGGTTAAAATCTCCTCCGCCACCTGAAGGGACTGTCAGGACAGATAACAGGATAAAACTGTTGCGGAAAATTCCCTGATCAAGAACTTAAAAGAACCAGTAAAAATGCTCTGTATAGTTGTTTATAAAGTTTATAAGATTTAAGTCGACATGATTAACCTATTGTAAAACAAAGTGTAACTCCCCCGCTACTTCACACAGTTAGCTACCCCTTGGTACCCTTGACTGGGCACAAACTACTTCAGAATATGGTACCATCCCTAGCTTTGGGAATGTATACCAGGCTCATTACATCTAGAGGTCAAAAAAAGGGGTGGGGGTGTACAAAAGCAATAACTTATGATGAATAACCCAGGTCATGAGGAGAGAACTTTTTGCTAGGGCTATGCCAGATCTATACTTCTGGAGGGGGTACCCAGTAACTCCACATACAGGAAGCAGTAACATCAATGTCTAAACCAGGATGGGGTTCTAGAGTGTGACTTTATTCCACAAGATGTTCTCTAAAGCAAGGGTGGACCCCCAAGGTTTACATATTGTGGCACAAGGCATTTGCAGAACAACAGAATGGCTGTATCTGACAGAAACTCTACGTATTCCCATATTTTATAGGTCATTGGATTCTCTTCAGTGACAATGGCCTCAAGTGAACACACATTTCTTCTAGTGGCACTGGACACAACTGAGCACACACATTTCCCATGTGGCATAGGACTTTAGAACTTCTACAAGTGGCAACTGGACACAACTGAACCATTTCCTCTAGTGGCATTGGCCACAACTGAGCACACACATTTCCCACATGGCATAGGGCTTTAGAACTTCTGCAAGTGGCAACTGGCCACAACTGAACCATTTCATTTAGTGGCACTGGCCACAACTGAGCACACGGGGGCTCATTACTAGCACAACCCACTCCAGGGGGTAAACTTCTCTTCAGACATTGGTCACCATGTCCTGAATAACCAGGCGCCCTTACGGAACCTGTAGTGCTGAACTGGTTACTCCAGATTGGAGGCTGCCCACCCTTCACTTCCACATCCATACCCAGCCATCCTTTCAGAGTTACACCTTAAAACATTTTGAAACACTTAGGTAAATGTATCTTTGAATGAACTTTCACATCCAGCATTAGGAAACACTACTCTGGGAGTGTAAGAAATTAAAGTCCTGAACAATGTGTATTAGTCTACCTCTGGACCCCATAATTGTCAGCCAACTTTAAACTGAGAAGAGTCTCAAACTTAGAACAGAACTGGTGTACCTTTCCCTTTTAGTCAGAGAAACACCAAATCACAGGTACTTTCTTGAGGAAGCACAAAGTCAAATCTACACACAGTTAGAACAGTACAGGCAGCTTCAAATTGTCCTGGATCAAATAGGGGATTGTCCCTAGGATACATTCTCTAGCAGTCCTTTCCATCCCTCCGGGGATGAAAATCGGGAGATACTGCTGTAGACAATAGTTTCCACCACTTCTTTTGGCAGGCCGGTGAGTTTCAGGACTAGGGTGAGAAACAGGCTCTCCTCTCAGAACACACTGTGGCTCTCACTCCTCACACTTCAACTACTCACTACCAACTCTTCTGACAGACTACTCAAAGATTCTAAGACTCCCCACTCACAGCCAGCTGCTGCGGCTTATGCTGCTGTGAGAGTTCTACATAACCTCATCTCTCTCATCTCAGCTGAGACCAAGTAAACTAGAGAGTGAGTAGGTGAAAAACCCATTTAACTAGTTATTCACTAGCTGCCTTCCCAACCTAGCACTGACACTGATGAGATTATGGTAACCCCAGGGGACTGGGTGGTTACAAAAGCATAACAATGAAATGTAACAGTGCATGGTGAACAAAGTGTAACATCTGCTGCTTAAAGACATTGTAATACAACATGCACAATAAAGAAAATATAAAATAAAACTGATCCAGGATCAGATGTAGACTGGGGAGTAACACAGGCTGATTCAGGATCAGATGTAGACCGGGGAAGGACAAGAACTAATCCAGGCTCAGATGTACACTGGGGAATGACAAGAACTGATGCAGGATCAGATGTAGACTGGGGAAAGACAATAACTGATCCAGGATCAGATGTTGACTGAGGAAGGACAAGAACCCAATCCAGGATCAGATGCAGATTGGGTAAGGGACATGAACTGATCCAGGATCAGATGCAGGTGGGGAAATGTACATAAACTGATCCAGGATCAGAAGTAGACTGAGGATGGACAAGAATTGATTCAATTCAGGATCAGATATAGACTGGGGAATGATAAGAACTGATCCAGGATCAGGTGTAGAGTGAGGAGAGACAAGAACTTATTCAAGATCAGATATAGATTAGGGAGGGGCACAAACTGATCCAAGATCAGATGTGGGGTAGCACGTGAGATGGGCCCCTGAATCACAGCACTATCCGAAACGGTGACACGATATGGGCGAAAGCCAGAAAGGCGAGGGAGCAGGGAGGGGACCGGATGTGGTGGGGTGGGCGACCCTAGCAACAGGATATTGCTACGGTACATGCACGCTGGGGAGCGAGACGGCGAGCGTGGCCTGGGAGGGGTGGAGGGAATGTAGGGGTGGCACTATGTCAGCTGCCAAGCTGTGCTGTGGCGTTGAGGGTTGGCCTCCGCTTGGTGCTGGGGTTCGGGTTTGGGTCTGGATTTGGGTGCTACTGTGCTTTTCTTAAACTGGCCAAAATCTTATTTTTTTTACTACAGCACCCCGACATGCACCCCCTGGAGCGAGAATCATAAGTAGGGGGGTGGGTAAGTAAGCCTCCCGTGTGGGGAGCCTCTCACAGAAAGCAAGTAATTTTAATCCCCAGCCATTTTTCCATGTGCCGAGGTTGTCAAGGTGGCAAAATTGTTTCACCCCTGACATCGCCTCTGCCGGGGTTGCCGTTCCACGGTCGCCCACATCACATAAAACCTAGACTGGTGAAGGACAAGAACTGATCCAGGATCAGATGCAGACTGGTGAGGGACAACATCTAATCCAGGATCAGATGTAGACTGGTGAGGGACAAGAACTGATCCAGGATCAGATGTAGACTGGTGAGGGACAAGAACTGATCTAGGATCAGATGTAGACTGGCGAAGGACACAATTTAATCCAGGATCAGAAGCAGACTAGGGAAAGGACAAGAACTGATCCAGGAACAGATCTAGACTGGGGAATGACAAGAACTGGTCCAGGATATGATGTCGACTGGGGAGTGACAAGAACTGATCCAGGAGCAGATGTAGTCTGGGGAAGAACAAGAAATGATCAAGAATCAGATGCAGTCTAGAGAAGGACAAGAAATGATGTAGGATAAGAGTATGGGACTTTCTGTAAACGAGACTTCAAACAACATGAAGTCTTGCTGTATTCTGACATATGCAGTTAGGTCCTGCCTTTCAACTGCCCCGGAGAACAAAGAGTTAAACTTTCCATGGCCAGCATGGAATGTTCACCACGAGCTCGGTTGAAGCTCCTGTCTGCTGTTGTTTAAACTGCAACCGTCAGATTCTTTACTTCACCTCACTGAACAGTCGCTCCGGAGATTTCCTCCTTATGCTCGGTTCAAAAAGTCGGTTGAAGTGTCGGTTTTCGGTCAGTTTCTACCGAATTGCTGTTATCACTTAGTCGGTTCAAGTCTCTGTCTGTGGTACCGTGAGTACTAGATAGGTTTTTTGTTTTGTTTCTGTGTGGAACTTGTAAATTGCGGATCGGTTCGGCTGAACCGATCAGTTTGAGGTAAAAAAGCTTGTGCTTACTTTAGAGTATGGTAACCGGTCTGTATCTGTTCTAAAAAAAACAGATTTAATTACGTTTTTTTCCAAGACCCATGACACAGTCAGGAACCGATAGGGGAGTCTTGCCTGGCAGATTGCCAAAAAGGGTAAGTTTTGGTAGGATTGGCCATGTCTGAGAAACCCAAGAAAAAAAACGGGCCCACTGGGTTTCAACACTGCTGTGTGTGTGGGGAAGTCTTTGCCAAGGCTGATCCCCACACCACCTGTGTTTATTGTCTGGGGTTTGACCACCTCGATTCAGACTGCCAAATTTGCAAGAATTTTCCAAAATCTACCCTGGAAAAGAGATTAGGTAGACTGAGGGAAAGGGAGGCCGAAAAGTCCGCTGACCCGGATGGCCAGACCGGTTCGGTTTCGACCAGACCAGAAGGAGTGCCCTCTGACCGGGGCAATACTTCTTCGGGCAAAAGGAGAGATGATTCTGAGGAGTCGGTTCCAGTGAAAAGAAAGAGAAAAGATAAATCGTCCATTTCGGACCCAGAAATTCATACTCCAACCGCCGATGAGATAGCCAAGGCGATAAGGATTGTGCAATCGCTTAGTTGGTTTCGACCGAACCGGCACCATCTGGCAGGGGCTCGGTTCAGTCGGTTCCCCCGGTTCCGGATTATACTTTGGAAGAATTTTATGAACCGGAGGAGGAGGAGGAGGAGGGAGAGTATGAGAATGATTATGGTGATTATGAAAGTCTGGATGTCCCCAGACAGACCTTCAGGTGCTTCTCCTCCTAGGCTTTCTGAGTCCCCTTCACACTATATGTTTTACTAAAAAGTGGCTGAGACCCTCCAGCTTCCTGTGGAGGAAGCAGTAGAGGATCAGGAAGAGCCTGATTATGTTGAGATGATGGACATCCCAGAGTCCAGGAGACTGTCTATTCCCCTCCACAAATCCTTTGGGAAACAGACACATAAAATTCTTAAGTCTTCTAATTCTATACCTCCTGTGGACAGACGAATGGACAAGAGGTACACTCTTTCAGGCTCAGACACGGAGTATCTTTTTCAGCAATGCGGCCATGTTGGGGTTGTACAGGCTGCTGCCTGTGATAAGGCAAATATTCCCTTGGCATCACACCCCCCAGACAAGGACTCCAGGAAGATTGATGCCATGGCAAAGAAACAATACATGGCAGCATCTTTGGGACTCAGGCAGGCTAACTATATGGCCTATACAGCCAGATATCAGAAGTCCAGGTGGGACACTGTGCTGGCTCTGGCTAAACAGGCCCCTGACCAGCTTGCCAAAGAGCTGGAGCAGGTGACTGCAGATGGGACTGAGGCATCGAAAGTACAGTTTCATGCTGCTGTGGACTCCAATGATGTTTCATCAAGAGTCATGGCTACATCTGTGGCTCTTCAGAGGATGGCTCGGCTCAGATGTACTAGCCTTTCACAGGATACCAAGGCTAAGGCCATGGATTTTCCTGTAATTGGTAATTCTCTGTTTGGGCAGCAGACAAAGAACTACATGAAAAAGATGGATGAGTACAGGACCACTTACAGGAGTGCTCAGGCCAAAGAAAGGCAAGCAACTCCTCAAAGGCAGGAGTCCAGGGGCAGGGGCAGGCCTTTCCAAAGGCCTTTTTACCAAGCTCAGGCCTCCTCTTCTTACTTTTCACAGAGGGGGTTCTTTAGAGGGAGAGGCAGAAGGGGGATGAGCAGGCCTGCATTCACCCCTCAGCCTAAAGCCCCTGCCAAGCAGACACCCTGATGGGTCTGCCCGGGCCGATTCTCCCATACCAGTAGGGGGCAGGCTGGCTTACTTTGTCCAGGACTGGAAGTCTCTTACATCAGACAGGTGGGTTCTGGAAGTAGTAAGCCAGGGACTGGTTCTCAGCTTCAAAAATTTTCCCAAGATGAGAACCAGATCCTTTCCACCTGCAAATCTCTCAGAGACCCTTGCCCTAGAGGCAGAAGTTTCTTCTCTCCTAGCTCTCAGAGCTATAGAGAGAGAGTTCCCACCCTACACAAGGGCAAAGGATTGTACTCCAGGTACTTCCTAACCCCCAAAAAGACAGGAGAATGGTGGCCCATCCCGGACCTAAGATATCTGAACAAACACCTTCTGAAGCCTACATTCAAAATGGTAACTCTGGGAATTATCCTTCACTGTCTAAGGCCAGGGGACTGGCTAGCCTCCCTGGACCTCAAAGATGCCTACTTTCACAGTCCCATCAGGTGCTCCCACAGAAAGTACCTCAGGTTCGAGTTGCCCTCAAGCCACTATCAGTTCAGAGCAATGCCCTTTGGCCAAACATCAACCCCAAGGGTTTTCACAAAGTGCCTGGCAGTGGTAGTTGCTTTGCTAAGAAGAAAAAAATATCTCCATCTTCCCATACTTGGACGACTGGCTCATAGTAGGTCAGTCTCCAGACCAAGTCAAGTCATATCTGCAAGTGACCCAGCAAGTGCTCACTTCCTTAGGATTCCTTCTCAACCTTCCGAAGTCAGTTCTCGAACCAGTACAGCTCCTCACCTTCATAGGTGCAGAACTGGATACAGTAAAGGCAAGAGCCTTCCTTCCCCTGGAAATGGCAAGGACCCTTATGGAACTGGCCTCTTCTTTCACCCTTCAGGTGTCTCGACCAGCAAGGCATTTCCTTTAGCTTCTGGGCCACATGGCAGCTTCCACAGCAGTGGTCCAAGGGGCAAGATTCCAGATGAGGGACATTCAGTTCCACTTAAGAGCTTTCTGGTCCCAAAGAAAGGATTCCCTTACCAAACTAATCCCAGTGACTCGAACCCTGAGCCAAGCCTTGCAATGGTGGCAGGATCAGAACAATTTGAGACAAGGGGTTCCATTTGTCACTCAGTCTCATTCAATGATACTCACCACAGATGCTTCGCTGCTGGGCTGGGGAGCCCATTTGGGGGATCTTATCACCCAAGGACTGTGGTCACCTCAGGAATGTCTGCTTCACATCAATCTCTTGGAACTCAGAGCAGTGTTTCTGGGACTACAAACTTTTTCCAAATCTGTGCAGAACAAGGTGGTTCAGGACAGAACAGACAACACCACCACCATGTGGTACATCAACAAACAAGGAGGCACTCGGTCTACGGCCTTGTGCACAGAAGCAATGAAGTTGTGGTCCCTGGTCTATTCCCTGCAAACCTCTTTGATAGCAGTTCGCCTCCCAGGGAAGGACAATGTCCTAGCAGATGCTTTGAGCAGAACATCCCAGGGCCATCACGAATGGGCCCTAGATCCTCTAGTTTTGAAAGTGATTTCCTCGAGATGGGGCACACCAGAGATAGATCTTTTTGCAGCCCCAGACAACCACCAACTTCCTCTCTTTTGTTGCAGACCCCCTGTCTTGGGCTCAGTCCCCCTGGATGCTCTGATTCTGAACTGGGAAGGGAAATTTCTGTATGCTTTTCCCCCCTTCCCTCTCCTGTTCAAAGTGTTAGTCAAGATAAGGTCACAACCATGCAAAGTGATTCTGATTGCTCCAGACTGGGCCAGGTAGCCATGGTATCCCTTGTTGCTGTTCTTAGCAGTCCACCTTCCCCTGTCTGTTCCCAGGAATTACAACCTGTTGACATCCTCTCAGGGGAGGATTTGGTACCCGAATCTTCAGTCTCTCAATCTCAAGGCATGGCTCTTGAAGAGTTAGAGTTTGCAGATCTGCATCCTTCCCAAGGGGTTTTGGATATCCTTAAGGATTCTCGAAAGCCTTCCACCAGGAAGACTTACAACTCCAAATGGAAAAGATTCAGCATTTGGTGTTCTAAGAAGAATATTTCTCTAGACTTTGCTGAATTGCTCACGGTTCTGGACTATATGGTCCATCTTAATGCCTAGGCCTCAGACCAGCTACCCTTAAAGTACACTTGGCAGCTGTTTCTGCTTTCTTGTCAGTAGGCAAGCCTTCCTCTCTATCATCCCATCCTGTATTTTGTAGTTTTTCAAGGGATTGCTTCACATCAATCCCTCTTTAGATCCTACTCCTGCTTGGGACCTTAATGTTTGCATTGCTCAGCTTATGCAACCTCCTTTGAGCTCTGTCTCAGCAGAGCTTAAGTACTGACTTGGAAAACTGTGTTTTTGGTAGCTATTACTTCTGCCAGGCGATTAGTGAATTGCAAGCCCTGTCAGTGGAATCTGATTTCATCTCTTTCCATAGAGATAAAGTGGTCCTTAGAACTAACAGAAAGTTCTTACCTAAAGTGGTTTCCGATTTCCACCTCAACCAGTCTATATCTCACCCTGTTTTCTTCACTGACCATTCCTCCTCTGGAGAGAGGAGGCTACACAGCTTGGATGTTAAAATAGCCCTTAGCTACTACATAGAGTGTACCAAGGGTCACAGGTTTTAATCCCTCCAGTTGTTCCTTACGTATGGAGAAGTTGGTAAAGGCAAACCTGCCACTTAGAGATCTATTGCCAGGTGGATTGTTTCTTGTATACAATTCTGCTATGAAAAACTGGGTAGAACTCCACCCTCAGGCCTGAGGGCTCATTCCACTAGAGGTACAGCTGCTTCCCTGGCTGCTGCCAGGGATATTCCTCTCTTAGAAATTTGTCAAGCAGCCACCTGGAAAACAGTCCATACTTTCACCAAGCATTACTCTCTGGATAGCCAGGCTAGGAGTGATGCTCGGTCTGGCACAGCAGTACTTCAGAGCCTGTTTCCAAGGTAGGTTCTGTCCCTCCTCCATGGAGGTACTGCTTTGTGGTGTTCATATAAACAGAATACAGCAAGACTTCATGTTGTTTGAAGAAAAATTACTCACCTTAGTAATGTTGTTTCTTCTAATGGAATCTTGCTGTATTCTGACTTCCTGCCTCCTGCCCTCAGAACCTAGATTTTGGGATGTAGGTGGGAGGAGTAGTGTTGACAACTTAGGGTGTCATTTTTTCACCCCCTTTTGGTTTGGGTGAGAGGTTGTGTTTTGGATGTGTTTTGTTTTTGGGTTTCCTGACTTGAGTCTTCCTTTTGAAACCAAAAACTTTTTATATAGCTGTATTTACCAGTTGGCTAGTAAGAATTTTACAGTTTCCACACAGAACATCTAGTGAGTCTTTGCTCGTAAAGATCTGACGGTTGCAGTTTAAACAACAGCAGACAGGGGCTTCAACTGAGCTCGTGGTGAACATACCATGCTGGCCATGGAAAGTTTTAACTCTTTGTTCTCCGGGGCAGTTGAAAGGCAGGACCTAACTGCATATGTCAGAATACAGCAAGGCTCCATTAGAAGAAACAACATTACTAAGGTGAGTAATTTTTTCTTGTTTCTCATGGAACCTATCCTGTAATTTATCTAGCTTTTAAATTAAAAAGCAAATACCAATGGAAAGGAGCTGATTTAGTATCAGATATAGACTGTGGAGGGAAAGCAGGATCAGGTATGCAGTGCTGGGTAACAGGAATCAATACTGGTTAAGTTATGGAGTGAGAAGGCACAAGAACTGTTGAGGATCATGTACAGAATAAAGAAAGAACTATTTAACTGATCTTTAGTTAAATAATATACCTTCCGTGTGGTTTTATTTGAAAACAAATTGTGGTGTGATCAAGCTATTTCAACAAATTTAGTAAAGTGTGATTTGACATTCCTATTGCCTGGGTGGCTATGTGTGCCATAAGAAGGTCACAGCCAGTAATGTACCTACCCCTGTTGGCTCAGGACTTGCAGTTAGCACTGCTTTTTCTCCCAGCTTTTGTCTTGAAGCTAGCACTGTCCCCTGCACCCACCCACTCAAGGCCCACAGTCTGTATTCTGCCCTCAGGTTAAGGCTTGCAATCATCCAGCTTGGGGCTAACAGGCAGCCCTGTTTCTCCCAGCTTAGGGCTCACAGCCAGTACTGTCCCCTCAGGGTTTGCAGCCGGAACTACCCCCTCCCAGCTCAGGCCTTTACTGCATCCTCTCAAAAAACCTAGGGTTAGCAGCAGCACTGTCACTTCCTTTATTTCTGGTTCCCTACAGCTCACACTGCCTACAGCAGGACTCACAGCCAACATAGCCCTCCCCTTAGCTCAGGACTTACAGCTAGCACTGCCTCCCCAGCTTAGGACTTAAAGTCCGCACCCCCAACTCAAGGCTGACAGTCAGCACTGCCTCTCCCACTCAGGGTTCACAGCGAGCAGCTCACGGCCAGCACTGCTCCCAAAACTCAAGACTCACAGCAGCATTGCTCTGTAGCACAGGGCTCATAGCTAACACTATCTATATAGCTGAGGGCTTCCAAAGTCAGCACTGCCCCCCCCCCCCACTCAGCATTCACAGCAGCGCTGCTCAGTAGTGCAGAGCTCATAGTTAGCATTATCTTTACAGCTCAGGGCTCTCACCGCTAGCATTGCCCCTAGCTCAAGGCTCACATCCAGTACAATCCCTCCTTCTCCGGCAAGCTATGGTAAGAGCCGATACGGCTGTTCAGAGATATGGGAGCATGGCAAGAGTGAGTAAAAGAATACTCATAGCTATTGCCACACTGGAGTTCACCATTCATTAGATGGTGGCGCTGACAGAACTAATTGTTTAAAGGAAAGCTCCACAGGACGTAACTCTGGCTCTTTTAAGATAACTGTTGTTTCTAAAAAGTGCTGCAAAGTGCCTGTACTGTACTAATACTGTACAGGCACACCATTTGCACAGATCTCTAGCAGCTTCTTTATATGCTGCAGTGGATTGCCCATTGCAGGAGGGGAAGTACTTATAATGTGCCATTGTCCCTGTCTCCCTATATGTTGAATAGGGAGAACTATAAATCTTTCTGCAGTTTTGCAATTAAACTTATTTTCCTACTTCTGAGTATGGGTGAGTCTTTTTAAGGACTTGAAAAGACTTGTCCATGCTCAAAAGTAGTAAAATAGTTTTTTCCTACCAAAGTGAAGCAGCATTTACATTTCTCCCTATTCAACATATAGGGAGACAGGATGTCGTCACATCATCAGTACTTCCCCTTATGCACGGGTAATGCACTGCAGCATATAAGCAAGCCTCTAGAGGTCTGTGCAAATGGCATGCCTGTAAACTATTAGTACAGGCACGTTGAATAACTTTTTTTAAAAGTAGAATGATTTGCAAACAGCTACTGTTAACGATTGCACATAACTGTATTTCTACTTTTAAAAGACCTGAAGAGCTACTGTATGTTTTGTGGAGCCTTCCTTTAACTTTATTAGCAGGTGGGGTTTTGAGATTGGCAAGTTTGTGCTTTGCTCTTTTGTTCCTGCGAGTCTAAACTGACAGCAGCTCAAAATAAGGAAGTCATACACAGCATATTTGGTTGATGTCCTTGTAGGGTGGGAGAAGGCATTAAATCTTCATAAGAAAATAAGTTTTAGGTACAATCATAGGAAATAGCATGCAAGGTCCTCCAACATTTAAAAATCCAGGGATATAAATGAAAACGGACCACCAGAACCAGAATGGACCAGATCAGTAAAAGCCGGACTGGCCAATCCTGCTGGACCAACCAGACCAGGCACAAGTTGAGCAAATTTTACTATTCCGGTCAGTTTATTTGGATGTTCCAGTCCTGCTCTTACCGATGTAGTCTAGTCAGGTTCTGACAGTCTGGTTTCAACCAAAGACTGGCTGAAAATCAGACCACCAGAACTGGGCCGGACTAGAGTGGTAAAAGTTGAACCAGTCAGCATGGTGGGATTTGTTCAAATTGTGCCCAACGTGGCTGGACTTGTCAGTCCAGCTGTTACCAGTCTGGTGCAATCTGGTTCCTATGGTCCGTTTTTCACCAAGTCCCAAAATCTAGCCCCTCTTTACCTCCAAACCACTAGTGAAGATGTTACAGGAGAGAAGGGAAGCATTCCATCCTGTTCACTTACCCCCCAGTAAATATGTATCTATTTTTCTGTGTTTTGGCTCCCTTAACTTTAAACCCAGCTTTTCATGCTGCTTCCCACCCACCACTGCAGCATATGTCCTCCAATAAGTAAGATCATTGACTGTGATCAGCCAGAGGCTTCGGACACAGATAACACTATTTGCTTGCATGGATGAAAGAGGAGCAGCTCCTCGATCTTCTCTACATTTATTGAAAATGCAACTTGTTCAAGTAACTGTATCAGCACCAGCACCAGGAGTCACTGAGCTGTAATCAGTGATCCCACTGCTTTGACTGGGAGCACAAAACCGTACAATAAGGCACATCCTGTCATGCATTGTTGTTTAAAGATCATGTGCAAATGGTTCAGTTTCATTATTGTGTATTCAGTGCCTCGCTGAACAGTAGAGAAAATTGTCCTGCAAAGTTTCCTTGTTCTCTTTTGTGATTTTCCACAGTTTTATGGTGTTTTTTTTAATAGAAGAAAATGAGTCTCCCTCACGAAACTTTCAGCGCAGCTTTCTGAGTGCTGTTGGGGGGCATGAGTGAATGAGTGCGAGCAGCAGAGGTACCTTTGTTGGTGTGCTATGAGCGTGACAGCTGTTGTCTAAGGGTTACCGCCATCAAAGTGCTCTCACTCCTCTCATTTATGCTCTTTTAGGTTGTGACAGGTGTTCTTTTACTGATATTTTTTTCTATAAAGTGTAGGTAGGACAAGTTTGTAAACTGAATGAGTTTCCTGTGTCTTATCATTTTTGAAGTGTGTTGTCTTGACCCGATGTTGTCAGTGACAGGTAGTTTATATCTCTGACAGAGAAAAAAAAAAAAAAGTGATAAAATAGTAAAGTTCATTTCTGTAGACTTTTTAATCTATGAAACGTTTTGGAATACTTTCATAAAAAGTATGGTCGATGCATTTTATTGATTTGAACGGAATGCTGAATGTTAGTGGATGCAGTACTGTAATGTAGGTATCAGGTCGTGATCGCAAACTGTGAATCTTCATTCTCACTGCATATCGTTGTTATTTCATGGAAAGCTGTTTGGCACTGCAATTCACATATCTCATCAGTTAATTTTGATTTATTCAAATTGAAGTAACAAACGAAACCACATAAAGAAGTGTGCTGCGAAGTGGGTGTGTTTATGCGGCCGGCAGAGGGAAAGCGCTGCATAAACACAACCACTGAAAAGTATGACGCAGCTCTGTGGAAGTACACTGTCTAGTGGTCCAATCATGTGCGTCCACAGTGCTATTAAGATATAATGATTGACCAAATAACGTCTGTGGAGCTGTGCCCACACAGCCGTAAAAAGGACTCAGATTAGTACTGTCCAAGAGTTCAAGGCTCATAGTAAACACTGTCCCTACAGCTCAAGGCTTGCAGCTAGCTAGCACCATCCCCCTGGTTCAGGCTTGCAGCTAGCACTGTATTCTCACTCAGGACTGACAGCTAGCATTCATTGCCCCTGCTAAGTCCTATGGCCATGAGGGTGGAAGAATGCACTACTATGTGGGAGGGATCTGGCTTTTGCATCAGTGTGCTGTCAGCACTGCCCCCCACAACCACACTTGGAGTTTTCAGTCAACCATGCCTTTCAGCTAGAAGTGCTCAACAACCCTGCTCCTCTCGTCAGCTCTGATGTCACAGCCAGCAAACCTCAATGAGCGGACTTTTTTTTAACTCAACAGTGTAGCAGTATTACCACCTTCCCCCCCCCATAGTCAACTAACCTTTCTCTTTTATGGGCTACATTATTTTTTATTATTTGCATTATACTGTATATTCTGAACATAGGTGCTGGCCAGTCCTGATGGCTTAATTAGGTCACTCCTGCCCCCCATGTTTCCCATCATGATCTAATCTGACCCTGTCATTGCACCTGCTTTCCCAGACCACCAACCACTGGCAAAGCCCCAGTGCTTTCCTCCTCCAGCAGCAACGGCTTTGAGAAAAATGTGTTTACTATAAATAAATGCCTTGCCAAGATCAATGACTGGATTGCCTCCAACTGGTTGCGACTGAATCCCGATAAGACGGAGGTACTGGTTGTGGAGTCGAACAGAGGGCATGATAGGATGGCCTCTGGCACACAGACAGGTTTGTTTCTGGGGTCTGTGTCATTGAAGGCCTCCTCTAGGGTGCGCGAACTTGATGTGACCTTTGACAGTGGACTGACATTTGAGGCTCAGGTGTCATCTGTTATCTGGACCAGCTTTTACCACCTGAGGAATATCGCCAGGATCAAGCCCCTAGTTCCACCCCGGACCTCCCCACCTAGGTACACACCTTTGTGACGTCAAGGCTTGACTAATATAATGCACTCTACCTTGGGGTCTCGGGAGGTACCCTCCACAGACTGCAGCCAGTGCAGAACGTGGCTGCCAGGTTATTGACGGGACAGTCTAAATACTGTCACGTCGTCCCGTTACTGCGTGAACTGCACTGGCTGCCGGTCAGCTGGAGGGTCCTCTTTAAGGTGGATTTGCTCACTTTTAATATCCTACAAGGGCTGGGCCCTGGATACTTGTCTGAGCTTCTGACCCCTGCTACCTCGGTCCACTCCCTCTTCTCCTCTGATAGGGGCCTCTTTGCGATTATCAGGACGAGGTTCAAAACTGCTAGCGACAGGGCATTTAGTGTCGCCTGCCTCGTCCTGTAGAATTCACTTCCGCCATCTGTATGAGAGGCCCCTTTGGTTGAAGTATTTAAAGCCCAGCCAAAGACCCATTTGTTTACCCAGGCTTTCCCAGACACTCTGTATTAGGTCTTTTCTTGGGTTGGCCCCTCCTAGCTACAGTCCTACTTTAGGCTTTATTTATTTTCTTATACTGCTTACTTAAATAATTACTGTAATTTTACTGTTTTATTTTTAGTATTTTTGACTTGTATGGCACCCAGAGCCTCCAGGATTGGGTACCAGAAAAATAAAATTTGGCTTGCCTTGCCTATGTGCCAACATCAAGGGAGACGTGCATGTATGGACTGGACCAGTGTCATGGGGTGATAGGGCAGTCATCATTAATGGCTTGTTTTCTACCTACATTTTCTACATTGGCAGCATTACACATCCTGCATACTTTTTTTTTTTTTTGTAAAACTTTATTTACCATTTTCCAGAGTACATGTCCATTGGTCAACAGAAGTGTAATACTCTAGTTCCATTTATCAAATTAATCACATCAATCCAACCTTAAAGAAGTTAGATTATCATTCTTGTACATTCAAAAGTCCCCAGTCTTCTAAGAATAAGAAGTAACAGGTTTGTATACCTTATATATCATACACATATCTCCATACACTGTACGTATTTCCAGAGACTAGGATGTACATGTAAATAAGATCCTCCAGAAAGGTTAGGAATGTATTTAAGGCCCCCATGTGGTCCTATCTACCCAAGTAATCAAAATCCATTTCACAGCTTTTGTCCTAGATTTGTCTCTTCCTTCCCAGGTACTTAAAACATAGGGAACCAGTTTTGGGTCATGGCTTGTTCTAACTGACCCCACATTTTTTGTTACTTATCCATCAGATTTCTTACATTATATTGGATTCTTTCCATTTTCATACATTCTAAGAGGGAATTCAACCAAAATGCTAACGTGGGGACCTCATTAGACATCCAGTACAGTAAAATACATTTAATTGCTACTACCACTCCTAGTCTGCGGAGATCCTCATATGGCCTAGTCTGACTTCCATGGCCCACATAAAGTCCCAGGAGACTCTCCACCGGATCCAACCCCACTTGGTATCCCAGCACATTTGCCAAGATTTCCACAACCCCACCCCAGAAAGTCTGAATCCTCGGACAACTCCTTATCATATGGAAAAAAGATCCTGAGTGGACACAACATGTGGGACAAAGGTCCGTTGTCTGGGGATCTAGTCTATTTGCCAGTTCTGGGGTAAAATATGCTCTAGCAAAAATATTATACTGAATCATCCGGAGCTTATTATTGACTGAACATTTTAATACATTTTTTATAATCTGCAACCAGTCCCCCCCGTCAGTCCATCTGGTAAAAAATCTTGCTCCTATTTTGCCTTTATTGGTCCCATGGGATCCTGACAGGCCCCTATAAGTATTCTATAACAGCTTCGTATAGAAACATAGAAACATAGAATTTGATGGCAGATGAGGACCGCTTGGCCCACCCAGTCTGCCCATTTCCCTACCTACTGGATAAGCTGCAGATCCTAGTTAACCAGCAGCCTACTTCTTCCTACCCCCACCCCCCAGAATTGCCTTATGACTATCCCATGCATGCTTGAATTCCACCACTGATTTTGACTCCACAACCTCCTCCGGAAGGCCGTTCCATGCATCCACAACCCTCTCTGTGAAAAAATACTTCCTTAAATTACCTCTGAGCTGCTCCCTCTATCTTCAAATTGTGCCTCTTGTTCTTGCACACCTCTTTTTGAAAGATGCTACCTCTTGGACTTTGTTGATTCCTTGAGGTACTTGAAAGTTTCTATCATGTCCCCCTCCTCCTCCTTTCCTCGAGGCTATACATATTAAGCTCCTTAAGTCTCTCTTCATACAACTTCCGGTGCAGACCATGCACCATTTTAGTTGCCCTCCTCTGGACAGCTTCCATCCTGTCTATGTCTTTGCGGAGATTGGGTCTCCAGAACTGCACACAGTACTCCAGATGGGGTCTCACCAGCTGTCTGTACAGAGGGATAATATACAGAGGGTATAGCTTTAAAATTCTCTTCCTCTTTCCGCCCTACAAATAATTCCTCTAATGGAGACCGCATCAGCTTCTGACCCCCTAGCCCGCTAGAGCAAATTTTCCCCCAAAGCCTAACCCACAAGAAGTAGTGGGAAGCATTCAGGTTAAAGTTTCTAACCAGAAAGTTAAAATGGACTGCTTGTTCACCTTGCCACAATTGACCCACTTTATGAAAACCCTTTGTTTTCCATATTTTAAGAATGTTAAGATCCCGTCTATTCTTAACAGGGTCATCTAGCAGTAAGGCAGAGAGTTCTAGGTCTGGCGAAAGAGATCTAGTATGCTGGAGCATATTATGGGCTTCTTTCCAGGCCGTAAGGGTTGAGTCTGAACAGGGGTTTGGTAATTTGACATGTTCACCAGTGTACAGAAATGTAATCATATTATAATAATAAAGAGAGCCTCTCCCTCCGTCTTCAAACTCCACCCACCCTGGGTGTGCTGGTTTCTCCCTTATCAGGTCTAGAATATGGGCCAGTTGCATAGCGACATAATAGTGCATGACACTCAGGAGGCCTAACCCCCTTATCAATTGGAAGCCATAATATTTCTTTTTTAATTCTAGCTCATTTCCCTTGCCAAAGAAGTTGTGTGATGGCGCCCTCTACTGATTTAATGTATTTCTTAGGTATACACAATGGAAGTGTCTAAAAAATATATAGGAATTGTGGCAGAACACTCATTTTAACAAGATTCACTCGCCTCAGTAGGGTAAGAGGTACAGCCCTCCAGTTAATGCATTGTTCTTTTATTTTTTGAGTCACCGGAAGGAGATTAGCTTTAGCCATATGGGACATTTTTGTCATCAGTTTTATACCCAGGTACTTAAGTGAGGTAGAAGGAGGGATCCTTGCATCTCCCAGGGAGAGGATGGTTCCAGATTTCCCCATGGACATCCACTCACATTTGGACAAATTTATCTTATGTCCTGATAATGGACCATTGGTTTGAAAAAATGTATACAGAATGGGCATTGCCTTGTCTGGATTTTTAAGAAAAAGCAGAATACCATCCGCAAATAACAAAATCACATTTTTGTTTCCTTTCCAAATAAGACCCTCGATTTGTTCCTCACTTCTAATTGTCTCAGCTAATGCTTCAATTGTAAGAACATACATCAGGGGAGAAAGAGGACACCCTTGTCTAGTTCCTCGGGACAGGGCAAATGGAGTCGATGTTGTTATTTGTTAAGATTTGAGGTTTAGAGCTCCTATATAATGCCTGGATCCATCCCATAATCCCTTCCCCAAACCTGAACTTGCGCAGAACTGCCATCATAAAAGGCCATTCTACACGATCAAAGGCCTTTTCTCCATCAAGTGCCAAAAGGCCTTCTCCTTTCCTTCCCCTCCATCTATGCATTATGTTTAGGGTTCTTATTAAGTTATGTCTGGCTTGCCTACCATTTACAAATCCCCTCTGGTCCATATGAATCAATTTAGGTAGATATTTTTCCAATCTGGAAGCAATAAGCTTTGCTATCACCTTATAATCCGAATTAAGTAAATATATTGGGCGGTAAGAGCCATATTTATTGGGATCTTTCCCTGGTTTAGGCAGCACCATGATTGTAGCTAGTGTTAGGGAAGGGTGGAGCTCCCCCATTTCCAGAGCATTCTCTATCATCTGAAACATCAGAGGGCCAATTAGGTCCCACATCAGTTTATAAAATTCTACTGGAATTCCATCAGGCCCAGGTGCCCTACCTCCATTTGCTTTCCAAACTGCCCGTTTTACCTCCTCCAAAGAAAATGGAGAGTCTATGGTTGCCGATTTCTGAGACCCCAGAGATGGCATCTGAATACCATTTAGAAAAGAGGAAACATCACCCCCTACTGGAAATTCCGAGGTATAAAGGGAGGAATAAAATGATTTAAAGGTAGCATTCATTTCTTGTTGGTCATAAGTAATATTCTCGCCGTATTTTCATAGAGAGAATTGTTCTATCTGCTCTTTTCCCTTAATTAGACTGGCAAGTCACTTTCCTCCTTATCACCTTCAAAGTAGTTCTGTGATTTTGTTATTATTAAATTCCGTTCTGTTTTTAAAGAGGTCCATTGTGATAGCCACCTCTTAAGGTGTCTCAACTCTCTTGAGGTGCCTAATGAATGATTTTTCATATTTGCCCTCTCCATCCTCCTTATCTCACTCTCCAGTTCCTTCTCCTCCTTGATCGAATTCTTACTCCTGAATGTCGCATATGAAACAGTCTCCCCTCTTATAAAGGCCTTAAAACAGTCCCATACATTATTATAATCTGTGTTTTCTGGGAGGTTAAACTCCCAAAATTCCTCTATTTTACTCATAATCTGTTTAATATATGAGGGATCCTTCAGCAATGTCAGGTTCATGCGCCACTGAGTTTCTGCTTTTTGGCCTTGTGGTATTAAAATAGTTATTTGCAATGGGGCATGATCCGAGACCACCAGGGGGCCATATGATGCCTCACTAATATCTCCCAATAGGTCTGGAGGAAGGAACATATAGTCCAATCTGGTGTATAGCCCATGGGCATGGGAGTAGAATGAATATTCCTGCTCCCTTAGATGCATATGTCGCCAAGCTTCCTGTAGTGTTCTACCCTGTGTTAGGGCTCTAAGGGCTGCTGAGTTCTTAGGAGGGGGGTCCTGTCCTTCCCCTAGAATGGTCCCATTCCTGGTCCAAGTAAGTATTAAAGTCCCTGCCTAAAATTATCTTATTAGGGAAAGGTCCTAGGGTAACTCCTAATCTTGTAAAAAAATTTGGGGAGTCAACATTTGGCCCATAAATGGAACCCAAAGTAAGCCTCATAGACTCCAGTTCCACCTCAGCCAACACATATCTGCCCTGGATATCAGAGAGAGAGTAGAGAGCACTTTATGGGGGATCCCAGGCCGGATCCACATGGCCACCTGCCTAGCTTTTGACGTAATAGGGGACACCAGCAGAGAACCCCCCCCAAGAGGCTGCTAGTTTTGAAGCTTCCACTTTATCCATATGAATTTCCTGTAAAAAAATAATATCCCCCTTCATCTTTTTAATAGTCGTCCATATTTTTTTTTGCTTAACCACAGTTTTAAGGCCATTAACATTCCATGATAAAAATTTAACTAATCCATAAAGTATCCTTGATGTTCTTATACATATCCTCAGGCATAATGGTATATGTGACTCTGAATGAAAAACAACAGAAAACTCGAATAGTCCTCAAGATATCACCCCTCAACATCTCAGCTGTAACATTATAACCATGTTAAAAGTCTCTCCAACGGAGAAGACATGACTTTAGAACAGTTACCAACCCACACTTTAACCGTCCCTCTAATTCTATATTCCATTACTGTACAACCTCTAACTTTGTGTGTAGAGCTTTCAATCCATCAAAACCATTATTTACCTGGTATTTGGTATTTCCAAGGCTCACTAATCTGGAGCCCTCTATACCTCTTTCCCTTCCATCCCATAAGCCCTCCCCCCGACCGACGGGAGAAAATATCCCCATCCTTGGGAGACAAAAGGAAGCTCAAAGCAGAGGGGGTGCTTGGAGATGACCCTCAACCTCCCAAAGCTGAAAGAACACCCTATGGCCAGGACGAATAGGGCTGTCACCTTCCCCTCCATATCCACTACCACCCTTCTAGTCCCTCTCCGCGCCATTCCCCCCAATCTGAGTTTTCCAGGGGGGTGAAACGACCCATTTACAATATTTCACACAGTCTAAAACCAACATTGCTCCAACAACCACATTTATATTTTAAAGAGAGGTAAATCAGTATTGTCCAACATTACCCTCCCCCCCCCGATCCCTCATACAACCCTCTTCGCCTGCCTTCCGGAGACGGTTCTCATCAACAGTAGCATCTTTTTGTCCACTCATACCCCTTCCCCCATCCCCCAGTGTATTAGATATTTAAACACCAACTCTCTCTTCCCAATTATGAGGGTATTTAGAGAAAGAAAAAAATAATAATTTGTTGGTTCTCTGACCATTTCTTTTTATTTTAAAGCCCCCTCAATTTAATTTACATAAGCAAAGCAAAGATTGCACCTACTACCTCCTGTACCCGATCTGGTTAAGGGGTCCACAATATTCCACACATCTAGACCAGTAATACTATATTTATCTTTTATCCCTTCATTCACACACATACTAGGGCTAATCCTCGAAAATAACTCCATAATACATGTACCAGTGTTTCAAAGGTCACACAGTAACTTAGGTCCAGTATGAGTCATGGTCCATGTATATTCCACAAGACTTTCACCCCTTATCAATTGGGCCTAATAAAATACAAACAAACTTCCCTGTGTCCAAAAGGCCACATGAACCGTCTGATTTGCCGCTTGATCTCCTCAGCATTACGCTGATCAAAATAGGCTCCGCAATGCAGTACAGTTCAACTCTGTGTCCCTGCCTTTATAGGTCCCTTCTCAGAGTTACGGGGCAAAGGGAGAAAACAACGCATTGAACAGTCAGTTGCTAGGAATCCACCAGCTCTGCATTAATCGCAGCTGTAGGTACCATTTTACTCACTTTCTTGATCTTGTATTGGCAGTAAATTTCTTTAGGGCTCTCTGCGCCTTCTCTCTTCCTCCAAATCCTTCACGAACTGCAGGGCCGCCTCCACCGAGGTGAATGAACGCGGTGATTTTCCTTGAGGCCTTACAACAAGGCGGGCAGGGTAAATCAGGGAAAACTGACAATTTATGGCATGCAATCTGCTCTTCGCCTCTGCAAACGCCCGTCTCTGTTGCTGCAATTGAAAGGAGTAATCGGGGAAAATACTCACTCGGCTCTGCTGCACCATTAAGGGTCCGTGGGCTCTTGATTTTTCTAGCACTCTCTGTCAGGCCAAGTACCTGAGAAATTTTACTATCATGTGGCGTGGTCTCTGATCCGGAGCGGGTTTGGCCCCAGGCAATTGATGAGCTCGTTGGATCTCCAGTTTTATCTCAGGTGGGAGATTCAGCTCTTGTTTCAACCACTTTTGGATATAACTTGCACAATCTCGATCTTCCACAGATTCAGGCAGGCCCACTATTCTTATAGTACAGCGCCTTTCCCTGTTTTCATGATAGTTGATGTTTTGTTTCAACTTTTCAATATCTTTCAGTGCTTTTGTAAATCAATATGCATTACATTACTAGCATCTTGCTGAGAACTCACTCGAGCCTCTATTTCCTCAATTCTCAGCTTGTGAGCATCCACAGTCTCAGATAAAACATTGACATTTTGTTGAAGATGCTGTAATTGGGAAGTTATATTCTCAAATCCTGTTTCCATGCGAGTCCCTAAATACATAGATACATAGATACATAGACAGTATCGGCAGATAAGGGCCTATGGCCCACCCAGTCTGCCCATTTGAGCTTGTAAGTTCAGTTTATGTTTTCCTAGAAGTCTGTTGCCCCTTACCCCTGACCTCCAGAATTCCTTTATGTCTATCCCATCCATTCTTAAATCCTGTGATTGTTTCAGCCCCCACCACTTCCTCTAGGCGGAGTGTTCCACTTGTCCACCACCCGCTCTGTGAAGAAATTCTTCCTCACGCTTCCTCTGAATCGTCCTCCTCCAACTTCATCCCATGCCCTCTAGTCCTGGAACGCTTTTTCGCTTAAAAATAGTGTATTCCTGCACCCTGTTCCTCCCTGTAAGATACTTGTATGTCTCTATCATATCCTCTCCTCTCTCCTCTCCTCCAGGGAGTACATGTTCAGTTCCTTCAACCTGTCCTCATAGGACTTGTGATACAATCCATGCACCATCTTTGTTGCCCTCCTCTGAACCTTCTCTACCCTGTCTATGTCCTTACGTAGGTAAGGTCTCCAGAACTGTACACTGTACTCCAGATGGGTCCTCACTAGTGTCTTGTATAGTGGAATTATGATCCCTTTTCCTGCTGGTGATGCCCCTGCCTATGCATCCCAGCATCCTATTTGCTTTACCTGCTGCCTTGTCACACTGTTTCCTCTACCTTGAGGTCATCAGAGATGATAACCCCAAGATCCCCTTTCCTGCTTGGTGCATGCTATATCTCACCCCCAACTGATATATTGTGCCAGGGTTTTTGTGCCCCATATGCATTATCTTGCACTTTTGCATTGAATTTCAACTGCCAAACCCTGGACCATTCTTCAAGTTTCTGCAGATCCTTCTCATTCTGTCTACACCTCTGGTGTGTCTACTCTGTTACAGAGCTTTGTGTCATCAGCGAACAGTGAAATTCTGCCTTCTAGGTCCCAAGAATGTCACTGATGAAGATGTTGAATAGGATCGGTCCCAGCACTGATCCCTGTGGTACCCCACTGGTCACTCTTCCTCTGTGGAGTGACAGCCATTTACCACCACCCTCTGTGTCCCACCACCTAGCCAGTTACCTACTCACCACACTACTGTCCTGCCCACACCCATATTCCCAGTTTGTGTAATGTCATCTATGTGGCACAGTGTGAAAGGCCTTGCTGAAGTACAGATAGGCCATGTCCACTGCCCTCCCCTGATCAACCTCCCCAGTCACCCAGTCAAAATACCAACGAGGTTGGTCTGACATGATCTCCCCAGAAACCATGCTGCCTTGGTCCTGTAGTCCCATTGACAACCAGATGTTCCACCAATGTCTCCTTCAGTAGTGCTTCCATGATCTTCCCCACTACCAAGGTGAGACTGACTGGTCTGTAGTTCCTGTTTCCTCTTGTTCCCACTTTTGTATAAGGGGACTACATCTGCTGTCCTCCAGTCTTTGGGTACCTCCCCTGTTTCCAGTGATCGGCTAAACAGGATAGCCAGAGGTTCAGCCACCACCTCTCTTAGTTCTTTAAGGACCCTGGGGTGCACCCCAGCTGGCCCCATTGCTTTATCAACTCTTATTACTTCCAGTTCCTCCAGGACCCTTTCTCGTAAAGGGACTTGTGTCCATTTCTGCACCATTCTCACCCCTTGTACTCCCTTCAGACCCATTGCCCTCCTCTTCCTCAGTAAAGACTGAGCAGAAATACCTGTTCAATATGTCAGCTTTACTGTTGTCATCCTCCACGCGCCCCCATCCTCCCCCTTCAGTCTCACTATCCCTCCCTTTGCCTTTCTTTTTTCACTTATGTACCTGTAAAAGGTTTTGTCCCCTCTACCCACTGATTTTTGCAATGTGTTCTTCTGTCTGAGCTTTGGCTTCCCTTACTGACCCTCCTGCCTCCCTTTGCTTCTCCTGGTACTTCTCCTATCCCCTTCTGCCTGTGTCTTTTGTATTGCCTGAATGCAATCTTTTGGCTTTCACTTTCTTTGCTACCCTTTGGAAAACCATAATGGTCTCCTCTTCCTTTCCTCTTGCTAACCTGCTTAATGCATAATTCTGTTGCTCTTGTAATCCCCATTTTAAATACTGCCCACTGTTCCTCAACCCCTGATTCCTGCCCCATTTCTTAATGTCTCTTTCAAGTATCTCCCATTTTCCCAAAGTCTTCCCCCCTAAAATTCAGGATACGTGTTTTTGTGTGGTTTGGTTCTGCTCTTTCTGTGATTTCAAACCACAATGACTGGTGGTCACTGTTCCCCAGGTGCTCCCCCACTGTTACCCCCATCACACTGTCCCTGTTTGTGAGCACAAGGTCCAGTATTGCCTTCTGTCGAGTTGGTTCCTTGACCAGTTGCTTGAGGAAGGCACCTGGAAGGGAATCCAGGATAAATCTGCTCCTAGTTGATGCTGTTGCTGGGATGCTCCAGTCCACGTCTGGAATATTGAAGTCTCCAACCAGTACTACCTCACCCTTGTCTGCCATCTTTTGGATGGCTAGCATCAACTCTATCTGTTTCTTCCTCCTGGGCTGGTGGTCTATAGACCACACCTGTACGGATGGCTGGCCCATTTTCCTTTCCAGCTAACCCACAGTATCTCCCCATTTTGTTCCTCCTGGATCTATGTGGCCCTTTGTCATTTTTCACATACAATGCCACTCCTCCTCCTCCTTTCCTGCCTGCCCTGTCTCTTCTGAATATGTTGTAGCCAGGTATGGCTATCTCCCAGTCGTGTTAATCATTACACCAGGTTTCAGTGATGGCCACAATGTCCAGGTCTGACTGCACCATGACAGCCTTCAGATCTTCCATCTTGTTGCTAAGGCTCTGGCATTTGCACACATGGCTTTCCATGATTTGACTTCCTAGACTGTTTTGCTGTTCTACTCCAGCCCCTTCCTTGGTTGTCCTTTATCCCTGGTTCTCCATGCTGTCTGCCCTTTTGCTGAATTTTGCCCCTTTTCTGCCTATCCACCTCTTGGGCGCTAATCTCCATCTTTTGCACACTGCTTTGTAGAGATAGCCACTCCGCTGGTTCACTGGTTCCACTGCTAGCTGTGGGGGGTGAGCAAGTAGGTACCCTCCTTGCTGGCCTGCCACCCCTCTTTGCTAGTTTAAATGCTTGTCAATGTAGCATTTAAATTTATCATTGAGTGCTTGGATTCCCCTCCAGGATGGATGCAGGCCATTAGGCTTGAACAAACCTCCATCCCTCCAGGTGGGTCCCCAGTCACCAATGAATCCAAACCCTTCCTCACAGCACCAGTTCTTCAACCATGAGTTAAAGTTCCTGGTGCATGCACCCCTATGATCTCCCTTGCCTCTCACAGGTAGTACTTCTGAGAAAGTGACAGAAGTAGCTACTTGCTTGAGACCCTTCCCCAATTTCCTAAACTCTTCCTGAACTTCTTTGGCTCCCCATTTGCCAGGTCATTAGTACCTAGGTGGATAATGACATCCAGCTCACCCTCCCATCTTGCCTTCCCAGTGATCCCCAGGATCTTCCTTCCATCCCTCCATGCCGTGGCACCTGGTAGGCACCTCACCTCCCTGTCCTCCCCCTCCTGTGTTCCTAGCTGGATCCCTCTTATGATGGAGTCCCCCACTAGGATTTGCTTCCTCCTCCTCTGGGGTCCACTGCTTTCCCAGCTGAGGTCACCTCCTTGGCTAACCTCCACATTCTTTCCTTCCACTTCTCTGGGTACCTCTATTTGGTTGTCCCCGTTTGCCAGTGTGGCTATGAGTTCTTAGTGGAATAGGATCTGGAAGTGCCTCTGCCTGACCGCTCTAACCCACCTGAGCCCACTGTTATCCAAGTGCTCCTCGTTCCGGCATCCTTTGAGGCAGCTTGCATTGGACTGGTGGTCTCTGGATAGGTGATGGTACTCCTGACCCAGTTTACTTCCGCTCTGAGTCTGGCTACCTCATCCTGCAGTCCAAGAGATGCATGCATGTGGACAGCACCTCAGGCGTCAGAAGATCTGCCTGAATATGGCTGCCCCACAGCCACTGCATTGCACCACTCCCCACATTATACTGCAATTATACTGCTATTCCACTACTTGTCTGCTACTGAAGCTCTCCTAGTTCCCTTTTTATTAATTTACTGTCCTAAAAATCATGCCACTGATCCTCAGATACTTTTCTTTTCAAAAAAAAGAAAATAAACCAATTAATAAATAAATGAGTCAAAACACTTGTCGTGCTGAGGGTGGGCTTCTTCCCCCTTATGCCCCTCCTACTCCACACCCCTTACTATACCCTGTGTTTAGCTCCTGTCAATCAGATTTAACAGGGCATATAATTAAGAGTTGGGAGAAGGGGAGGTAGTGCAGCAATTAAAGACAGCAAAGAAATACACCACCACTACGTTTTAAATTTTCAACAGCCCAAAAACAATTTTTAAGTAAAGACAACAAGGAAAGTACAGTGTCACTAAAAGCCCACAATCTAAGTTTAAAAGAAAAATCATGTTTTAAGTCTTGCATCAGGCTCTTGATTGATCTGTAGTGCTCTGCCATCATTTGTTCTGGGTGCAGTTCCTGCTGATTTAGCGTGTTTCCAGCAGAGGTCCCAGGTGAGTCTTGTGGATCAGTTAGTCCTGTAGAACACGATAGGCCCTTCTTGGTTAGCTGAAATTTAGATCTGTTAAATGAAATCCTTGTTTGTTTTTTGGGAAATTTTGACATTATTAGGCATTTGTCTTTCCTTTAGCTACTATTATTTAGTCAAAGAACCAGAAATTACTGCAGGATGGAAGAGATATCCGATGGATTGAACCAGAGCTCAAGATTAAGCCTCCATTCTGCTCTGTAGCTTGGCCACACCCCCCACATTCTGCGTACTTAATGGAACTTTTTTCCACCATTGATTCTTTAGTTACAGTACCACTTTGATGTAGCTCACCATATGCATGTCTGATCTCTCACCTGTTAATGACATGAGGCCTGTTTCCTGGTAGTCACCTGTATTGTGTTAAATTGCTTCCTTTGCATCCTGCCCTTTTGTTAAGCAATCTGGGACCCACAAACTAGATACATAGATACATGGATACTGTCGACAGATAAGGGTCTGTGGCCCATTCAGTCTGCCTATTTGAGCTCGTAAGATCACTTTAAGTTTGTCTAGAAGTTTGTTGCCCTTTACCATGACCTCCAGGATTCCCTTATGTCTATCCCATGCATTCTTAAGTCCCATGATTGTTTCAGCCCCCACCACTTCCTCAGGCAGGGTATTTCACTGGTCCATTACCCTTTCTGTAAATAAATTCTTCCTCACATTTCCTCTGAATCACTCTCCCTCCAACTTCATCCCATGCCTTCTAGTACTAGAACATCTTTTTCTCTGAAAAAAAATAGTGTTATCCTGCACCCTGTTCCTCCCCATAAGGTACTTGTATGTCTCTATCATATCCCCTCTCTCCATTCTGTCCTCCAGGGAGTACATATTCAAGTCCTTCATCCAGTCATAGGACTTGTGATGCAATCCCTGTACTATCTTTGTTGCCTTCCTCAGAACCTTCTCTACCGTGTCTATGTCCTTTCGTAGGTAAGGTCTCCAGAACTAGATACTGTACTCAAGGTGGGGCCTCACTAGTGTCTTGTATAGTGGAATTATGACCTCCCTTTTCCTGCTGGTGATGCCCCTGCCTATACATCACAGCATTCTATTTGCTTTTCCTGCCATCTTATCACACTGTTTCCCTACCTTGAGATCATCAGAGATGATAACCCCAAGGTCCCTTTCCTGCTTGGTGCATGCTATATCCTCACCCCCCAACTGATATGTTGTTCCAGGGTTTTTGTGCCCCACATGCATTATTTTTCACTTTTTTATGTTAAATTTCAACTGCCAAACCCTTGACCATTCTTCAAGCTTCTGCAGGTCCCTCCACATTCTATCTGCACACTCTGGCGTGTCCAATCAGTTACAGAGCTTTGTGTCATCAGTGAACAGGGAAATTCTGCCTTCTAGGTCCTGCACAATGTCACTGATGAAGATGTTGAATAGGACCAGTCCCAGCACTGATCCCTGCCTCACCCCACTGGTCACTCTTCCCTCTGTGGAGTGACAGCCATTTGCCACCACCCTCTGTGTCCTGCCACCTAGTCAATTACCCACCCACCGCACTACTGTCCTGCCTACTCCCATATTCCCCAGTTTATTAACAGCCTTCTATGTGGCACAGTGTCAAAGGCCTTGCTGAAGTCCAGATAGGCCATGTCCACTGCCCTCCCCTGATCCACCTCCCTTGTCACCCAGTCAAAAAATTCAATGAGGTTGGTCTGGCATGACCTCCCCCCAGTGAAACCATGCTGTCTTGGGTCCTGTAGTCCGTTAGAAAACAGATGTTCCACCAATTTCTCCTGATATGCAAACTGTTGTATATATTCTGAAGTGCTGGTTTGTTTTCTCTGCAGCTGATGAGGGGACCTGAGAGGTCTTGAAAGCTGTCAGTTTGTCTAATAAAAGGTATCACTACAACAAAAGTATGCTGCATTTTCTCCCTTTCACCTCCCTTGACATACTTGCATTTATTCTCTATAGATCTGGTTTCTTCACCTGTGACATCAAATCCCTCCCATGACCTGCAGGAGGCACAAGTTCAGTTCCAATCTGTAGCCATACAATGGTCCATGTCTTCCTTGACCTGAGGCTGGCAGGTGGAACCAAACTTGAGTTACCCACAAACAAGTGCAATCTTCTCTGTCAGTACCACCACTGGGCTATCTACTGATCTTAATTCGAGAGGGCTCTTGCAGTAGGTAATAACCTTGTGGACTGCACCCCCCTGGTGTCAGGACCACACGGAAACTTTAGCTAGCAGTGTCTGATGGGTGACCGCCCACCAACGTCAGGTGACCGACATCAGTGTGACACTGTAGAGTGGGCAGTCCCTACGCCTGCCTTCCAGTTCATTCCTGCCATCGACCTGAGCATGTTGGACCTCACAGAAATCGTCGCTGCAGTTCGACTGCGTTTTCTTCGGATGAGTAGCCATTTTTTTCTTTCTTTAATGCTTTACCTGTATTTTGTGCATGTCTTCGCCGTCTTCTGCTGAGTCGCATAAAAATAAGTGCAGTTCATGTGGCGCGCAGCTACCGCACAAAGATTTTCACTCCCTTTGCCTCTTCTGCTTAGGCCCGGAGCACAAGGTCGAGGATTGTGAGGCCTGTTCCAGCTTCAACCAGGTCACATGGAAACATCACCAGCAGGCCCCCGAGGCCCATTTACTAAAGCAACAAATGGCCACGATGGAAAAAGAGTTTCAGAAACTCAGAAGTGCTTCCTCCTCTCCCACAAACTCACATAAGCACAAGAAAAAGAGGGATAAAGAGAAGCACCAGGACCTGGACAGGTCTCCTTCTCACCCACCGCCACCTTTGGGCCCCTTGGGTGATCAGTGGCCCTCTTTCTCCGGGAAATCTGCTGCTGCCTCCAAGCCTGCCCCGCATTCCCAGGAGCAGCCCTTGGATCCCCGCTGCCACTAGTTACAGTGACAGAGGGTGCTTCGGCAGAGTCTGAGGCTTCTTCCGCTGTTAGGTCTCTTTCTACTGGAGGGTCTAAGCAGCCTTGTGGGGCTGATAAGCCACTCGCTGGGTCCTTTGATGAGTGCCCAGCACAGGCTGTGAGGACGGGCTCTGGAGTTTCTGGCACTCGCCCAGCCATGATCGATAAGTTAGTTGTCAGTCCACCCCATGTCCGCCCGACCGATCATCTCATATCGGGGTCCGTCGAGGGCCCCAACAATGCCTAGTTGTTGGATGTTTCACAGCTGTCTCTGGTTGGGTCTCCCCACTGGGTCATCCCCTTCTCTCCTCTGGAAGACCCTTCTCCACTCTCCCCAGATCATCGGAGTGCAGAGGACGGGGGTCGTCCATCAGATGACACCTTCCCTAGTTCACCTCTGGACCCGACGTCGGATCTCCCAGGTAACCCTCTGGGTCCACCCCTACTGGTTCCTCTGTCAGGGACACCAGCACAGACACTGGGCTTATCCCCCACCAGTTTGGCATCTGACCCGATTTTAATAGGTCCCTCGGGGCCAGGTTTCAGGCCTCCTCAGGGACCTCCTTTGGGTCCTACAACACCACCATTTGAGGCTGCTGCTTAGCCTGGTGCCCTCCATCGGGTTACCCTCTGTCAGGTCACCCAACGCCTCATTATCCTCCAGCCTACCTTCCTCTGGGCTACCTGCCATCAGGCTGCCAGGAGCCGGGGTATTCACCCACTTACTCTTTACCGGGTTACCCAGTGCATACATACCACACACTGGGCTACCCGATGACGTGGTTCTCTCCAGGATATCCTCTGTCCTACCAGCCCCCTCCACCCCTCCACCTACTCCTCAGCCTCAGGCAGACCTCTGGGCTATCCTTTAGTCCTAGTGGTCGGAGACCAAGGCTCAGCTCATTTCAGAGCTGGATAGCTGCCGCCGCTGAGGAATGTTCCCCGGGTCTCATCGGACCAGGCGCCTAAATCCACTCCTACACTGGACACTCGTCAACCAACGTCGGGCCTGATGAAGGAACCTTCAGCTGGGCTGTTGACTGAAAAATCCCATCCTGGCTCTCAGGAAGCTTCTCGTCCTGACTTTCGATCTTTGGAGACTTTGGATCCAGGCTCGGATTCTGAATCCTCTTCTTCCATGGTGTCGGAGTTTGAAACCCCTCCCACAGAGGAACCTTGGCCTAAGGAGTCCCCTAAATCCCCACCTGAGGACCCTTGTTTTATAGACCTCCTCAAAAGGAATGCAGAGGTCTAGGAATGGAAATCTGATGCTCAGGATCCTAAGCTCCAGAGACTGGCTGAGCAGTTGGACATCCAGGAGGCAGTACCCATCCTTACACCCCCGTGGTTAGAGCTGCATGAAGACTTGGTCTCTACCATCTAGATGGTGCCTTCTTCAATACCAGCAGTAGCCAGAAAGGCTGACCGAACATACAGAACACCACAGGGTAAAGACCACCTTCGTGTTCACCCTAAGGTGGACTCTGTAGTCATTATGGCAGCTCATGACAGATCTACTAAGCCGAGACACATGAGCACCTCTCCTCCCAGTAAGGAGTCAAGGCAGCTGGATCAGTTTGGGAGGAAATTCTATTCTTTCTCCACTCTGGTCATGCGTGCCTTAAACTATGTGACACACATGCTGGTTTACTAGAAGTCTCTTTTCAGTCTACTGGAACCGATCATTAAAGCTATGCCAGACTCAGATTCCAAAACTATCTTGGCTGACACCATCAGGTCCACCATGGTCACCTGCCGGCATTCACTGAAGGCCACGTATGATGCTGTGGACTCCTTGGCCAGGGGCACCACCATGGCGGTTAGCCTTAGGAGGTTTTCATGGCTAAGGGTGTCTGGTTTGGCGCCTGATGTTCAGGCGGCCATCCAGCATACTCCCTTTAGGGGATCTGTCCTCTTTGGAGGCAATGCTTAAAACATTATCATCAGCCTTCAGGACAAGGGCAAGGCCTTAAGGTCAGTCCGTACCATGTAGCACCCTAGATTTATGGCCAAGCAGCCATTTCACTGCCAGGCTAAGCAGCAGATGAAACAGCAGCAGACAGCCAGACATCAGCCAAAATGTTGGGCTCCATCAGCAACTGCCGCCCCTCCTGCCAAAGTTCAAAGGGCCTCCAGCACGGCTCTCCCCAACCCTCCCTCCATCTCTTGACTCATGGTCCATACCCCCTACTAGTCTTCTCTTGGAGGAGCCAGTGGGCAGAAGGTTTGCCTGTCACTGGCCGGGGTGGGAGGCAGTTACCACAGAGGGGTGGGTCCTTCAGCTGGTGAGCAAAGGCCACACATTAGAGCTTCTGGAGACACCTCCAAACAGGCTCCAAGGGGTGTCCCACTGCCCAAAGGCACACATTTCCCTCATAGGGGAGGAAATTGTGGCTCTTCTGTGAAAACAAGCCATACAGCCCGTGCCTGCAAACCAGGTAGGGAAGGGATATTATTCTCATTTCTTACTGGCTCCAAAGAAAACAGGAGATCTGCATCTGATTCTGGACCTCAGCACTTCAAACCAGTACATTTGGTACAAGCAATTTCCAATGCTGACTCTCCCAGGTCTGCTGCCCCTCCTACACAAGGGACAGTGGCTCTACGTTCTGGACATGCAGGATGCCTACCTGCATATCCCAGTGTTTCCGGCCCACTGCTACCTCAGGTTCTCCTTCCAGGGGGAGCATTACCAGTTCAGGGCCTTCCCCTTTGGACTGTCCTTGGCACCTCGGGTTTTCACCAAGTGCCTGGCAGTGGAGGTTGCGGCCCTGAGATGCCAAGGTCACTATGTGTTCCCTTACCTCAGTGACTGGCTTCTGTCAGCCCCATTGAGGGAACAACTGTAACTCTTCCTTTCAGATACCCTGGCCCTCTTTGCGCAAGTGAAGATTACAGTCAGCTACCCCAAGTCCCACCTTGCCCCTTCCCAGCATTTCCATTTCATTGGGGCAGTGCTGTATATGGCCCAGGGTGTGGCTTTCCTCTCTCAGGATAGGGTGGAAACCTTACAGAGGCAGGCTTGTCTAATAGACTCCAGCAGGTGAGTTTTGGCCAGGTGGGTTCTCTGCTTCCTTGGCCTTATGACAGCAGCCATCCCCACTGTTCCTCTAGCCAGAGTCCACATGTGTATCTCGCAGTGGATGTTCAGAGCACAGTAGGACCAGAGGTCGGATGGCCTAGACCACAAGGTTATAGTCTCCAATTCAATGCAGCAGGATCTCCTATGGTGGCAGAATCTCAGCAACCTTTACAGAGGAGTCCCTTTCCAACCCTCTCCCCATCCAGTCTCTGACTACAGATGCATCACAGATGGGCTGGGGAGCTCATCTGGAGACCCACAGGACTCAGGGGTTATGGTCCCAGTCGGAGCTCTCCTTGCGCATAAACATGTTGGAGATGAGGGCAGCGCAGTATGCCCTCCAAGCCTTTCAGCACTTGCTTTGCCAGGGCCCACTATTAGTCCAGTCGGACAATATGTGTGTAGTCTGGTACCTCAACAAACATTGGGGCACTCGCACATATCTCCTCTGCAGGGAGGCAATACGGGTGTGGAATTGGGCAGTTCTGCATTGAATACACCTCTCAGCGGTTCACGTTCTGAGTGTGCAAAACATCTTAGTGGACAGTCTCAGCCACACCAGAGTAAGAGCCCATGAGTGGGAACTCAAGCAAGTGGTAGTCAATCACATTTTCAACCTATGGGGATGTCCAGATCTGGATCTGTTCACCTTCCCATACGGTGCAAAACTACCCAGATTTTGCTTGCTTGTTCCCTGGCATGGTGTTTTCTGGTTAGATGCACTGTTGGACAGGGAGATTTTTGTATGCCTTCCCTCTCTTTCCAGTTCTGCAGAGAGTACTGCTCAAGCTCCAGGTGGAAGGGGCTCACATGATTCTGATTGCCCCATATTGGCCCCATTAGGTATAGTTTCAGCTCCTTCAGGAGCTTGCAATGGAGCCTCTAGTTCCCCTGTCTCTCTGCCATGATCTCCTGACTCAGGAGAGGTGCATGCTGATCCCTCCAGGGCTGAAGTCCCTTCACCTTCATGTGTGGCACCTTATGACATAGCTGCTTCATGCTTTGGAGTTTCCTCCAGAATAGCTCAGGTCCTTGTACAGGCCAGAAAGCCTTCTATGAGGACTACATATGCCATGAAGTGGAAGTGTTTCTCCATTTGGGCTACCTCAAAGGGTTGGAACCCTTTTTAACACCACGTTCCTCAGGTCATGGAGTATCTACTACACCTCTATGACCTGGGTCTGAGTTACTCTTCGCTGAAGGTTCACCTGCCTGTTGAGGGCAAAGCTGTGGCTCAACTGGAGGTTTCCAAAACCTTCTTAAAAGGGATCCTTCACCTGAAACCCCCGGTGTGCAGCCCTGCACCATGGTGAGATCTGAATTTTATTTTGGAAAAACTGACCTTGCCTCCCTTTGAACTGGCTGGTAGTTGTGATATATGCTATTTATCATGGAAAGCGCTCTTTTTAGTTGATGTTACTTCTGCCCAATGGATTTCTGAGCATCAGGCTCTGATGTGTAAGAAGCCTTATTTAATTTTTTACAGAGACCGGCTGGCTCTGCATACCAATTCTCAGTTTTTACCGAAGGTGGTTTCTGAGTTCACGTTGAACTGGTCTATTCAACTTTCAGTATACTACTCTGAGCATTCCAATCAGGGGGAGGCTATTCTGCATACCTTAGATATTCACAGAATTTTGCATTATTATACTAACCAAACCAAATCTGTCTGGAAAACGAACCAGCTTTTTGGTTTTCTTGCGCCCAAGAGAGGGTGCAGCAGTTTTCATACAGTGTCTATCCAAATGATTGGCAAACTATATTGTCTTCTGTTACCAGAAGTATGGTAAAACTCTCCTTGGGGAGGTTAAGGGCATTCTACCAGAGGCATGGCTGCTTCTACTGCTTGTTTCAGGAATGTTTCTGCTGCTGACATACATGCCATGGCTACTTGGAGCTCTGTCCACATTTTCACCAAGCATTACCATCTGGACATTGCCTCTAGGTGCAGGGCTGGCTTTGGACTAGCTCTCCTCCAAGGTCTTCTGTCCTAAACTTTCTGCCTTTCTGCAGACCTTTCCTGTCTCCTGTGTTTCAGTTCCTTCTGATTCACAGTGCTTGAGACTCAGTCCTCAAAGGTTATTACCTACTGCAAGAGCCCTCTCGAAAGTAAGATAGTACAGTTACGTAAGAACTTATCGTAACAGTAGATCTTCGAGAGAGGCTGTTGCAGTAGGTAACCTTTTTCCCTCCCTCCTTCCCCCATATTCTGCTGCTGTTTTCTATCACTTTGTGTTGGCTCCAGGCATTTCTTTTCTGTTCTCCTGTTGCTTCCTTGGGAGGTCTCTGGCAGGAGAAATGGAAGGCGGCTGTGGGGGACTGCCCACTATGTAGTGTCATGCTGATGTCGGTCATATGACATCGGTGGGCGGTCCCCCTTCAGACACTGCTAGCTAAAGTTTCTGTGCGGTCCTGACTTCAGGGGGCACAGTCCCCAAGGTTATTACCTACTGCAAAAGCCTCTCTCGAAGATCTACTGTTACGGTAAGTTCCTACGTAACTGTACTTTCTTTTACTAAGTGACATTTGGAAGCTCACCCACTACATGAGCACCATTTTGGACCCCTAGTCCCATACTACAGAATGATATACTGACACAGCTGACTACTTCATTAAATAAATATTGAGTAATATCATTTTGGGAAGAGGTTTATCTGCAGGCATGAACTTCTCCGTTTGGAAAGAACACTGAAATAAGAAAAGATAGACTGTAAAGAGGCTGTTAACCCCATTTCTACAGCTGCATAGGGTTAAAAGTAGTAGCCCTTCCACCCAATTCCCTCTCCCCTCCTTAGACTATATCACTATGGTCCCTTCATTGGCATCGTTAGCACTTACCACTGTTCCCCTATGTCTCCTGAGTTGTTAACATGTTGGTCTACCCTACACAGGCATTTCTCTTTCTTTTTGCAAGGGTTTATCTACATGTCATTGCCTACCCACTTGAAATTCTGAACTATTCATAGCCTGCATAGTTAAGTCTACCTATAATACTAATTATTATTTGTCTCTTTTTGTACCGAATGTTTTCACTGCTTTCTTGTATCTCCTTTACTTGTATGTTGTTTTATTGTACATTGTATTTCCATCTTTCCATACCCCCCTCACCCCCGTCACACCTGGAAACAAGCCCTGGCTCAGTGTGTCTTTCCTGGTTACCAACTTTTAAATAAGTAAATAAATAAACAGATAAATGACTAAATAAATAAATTGGGCAGGAGCCCACAGGAACTCAGTTCCATTGCCTCTTACAAAATTGTATGGAAGTGAGAGTTCCTGCACCTCTCATCATTCTCCACTGAATACAATATGACAGTTTCTGCACCTAGGCACTGTAAAAGGTATTAAGATAAGAGGCATATTTTGCACACTGCAACAATGAAGATGCAATCAGTGAAAGCAAAATGCTAATGAACAAAATATTCACATTACTCCGTTTGTGTTGCATTACTTTTTGTTTGCTGCAGTAGCTGCTCAAAGCAAGCGGGCTTCTCTTCAAATTGCATTTGGGGCGGGGCTAATGACGTTGTCTGGCTACAGCTTGAAAGTGATAAAGTGGGTGGGCATAGGATGCCACTGCAAGGGGTAGCTCTAATGATGTCATGGGTGGAGACTGCTGAGTTTGCAATAGTTTTGGTAATGTGATCCAGGCTCAGAAGTTGCAGGCACAGTCTAGCCATAGTGTGAAATCCAAGTGCTAGGAAGAGGTTTGATTTTTATTTGGAACACCTCTAGTTACCCAAGTGTGGGACACAGTTCTCAAAATGTGGGGAACACAGACAAAACTTGGAACTTATCATCATATTGTGGACAAAGAAGCCCAGAATACTGTTCTAATTCATGTGGTCAGTTTCATGAAGTGTGCTGTTGACTGAGCAACAAATGCTTATGTGAATTTCTTCTTTAAAATCTCAGTATATGGTGTGGGACAACACCTTTTCCATGAGAGACAGAGGAAATCTCAGTGCTACAACGAGGGATATCCCTCCTAATGAGGGAGACATGAGAGAAATGAATTGATTTGGGATACTTTTCTTCTGAAAATGAGAATCCTAACAGAAATGAACACACTATCAGCTGTAAGCTTCCACATCTAATGAAAATGCTACGTGTACCTTAGCCTTAACTTTCAAAACATAATAAAGAAAATCTGGGTGACTAGCACATAGATAAAACTAGTATTTTTTAATATTTATTATAAGATGCTGTACCTTGTATATTCTCAAAATGACTGTAACAAAATGTTCTCTGTCTTTTGCCTGCTACACTCTGCTGGGGACCCATATGAAAATCAGATACTGCAGTTTATGATGGAATAGCCTTGTTTGACTCACTTAAAGTAAAATGAATAAATACATTGTAAATGATGAGTAGATAATTAATAGATTTAATGAAAGGGAAGGGACATGCCTATTCACTTTTATACAGGTTATCTCACGGATTGTAGCACACAAGGATGATCAGGATAAAAAAATGTGGTTAGGAAGTGAAAATATCAGACAGTAAGAAGTTAAACCAGAAATGAATGTGCCTCGATGAGCAGTAAGCAATAAAACAGAGAACTCTGCAACCTTTCTCCTACTGGACAAGGTGCATGCACCATTTGTGTTAGTACACTTGGCCCATCAAGTAATTACATATTTGTCAGAAGTGTTTAAATGGAAAGTGTTTGAAGTTAGTTCTTTATCCAGCACTCTGAGCAGTGTCAGAATTCATCTGGCACTCTGGGCTGGCTGAACTGCTTTTCTAACCTGGGCAGAGCCAAGAAGTGAGGCGTGGCATCAATAAACAATCTGAATGAGGTGGGGTGAACTGGGCTAGTTGACTGGTGAGAGCTGAGAAATGATAAAACACATCACCCCCAGGTACTCATTTCATAGGTTCAGAACTGGGCAACCATGCAGAAATCACCTCTAGATCAAGCCAATTTTCTCTCCAAACTTTTCTTCTGGTAAGATTGTTTTTTTTTTTATTTGTTTTGCTGTTGTGTCAGGAAAGTTGAGTGTATTTTAGTTAACTTCTGTTTTCCCTGACAGCTCACTGCAGAGAGATTAAGTTTGCTGTAGTTCCACTGTTCATTTTAATGAGGCAGGCAATGTCTTTTCTGTGGTGTTCTTGACTAGCTTAGAAGAGAAATATTGAACTGCTTTGATTTGTTGTTAATGATAGTGTTCGGGGGCATGGTGTAATTCCAGGACAGTTCTACTAAACTGAGAATGCTATACAGGTCCCTGCAGAGGCTGGCATAACTAATGTGATGAATCCTGGAAGGAAATCACCTGCTTCCAAGTTAAAACTAATGGAGGAATTCTCCAGCATACTATGACAATGTGTACATTTTAGGATATAAGCAGTTTGCAAGACAAATTTAAACAAGAAGTATCAAAATGTCACTTTTTCTCAATGCTAGCAGAAGTTGATAAACATGTTGAAAAAAGTGTGGTAGTAAATAAAAGTACAGCTTTAACCATCTATGAAAATAAGATTCTGGATCTCAAGGCAGTGGCAAAGTTACTTTGATATACTTATAGATTTCAGACTATGTCCATGTTGTTTTTGAGGCTAGCTGGTCACAGAGTATTTTCTTAAATTCCCTTAAAAAACATGAATTTCCCTTTGCCTTTAATCTTATAGGGAATTAAGTTCCTGAATATGTGAGTGACTGTTAAAATATGTGATTGCTAAAGACACTGACCACAGAGAAAATGTGCTTTGACACAATCCGGGTATTATGGATGGCTTTTCTTATCCAGATGGTAATTAAGTATGTTCCTTAAAGAAATTATAAAGAATAAGTAAGAATTGTAAGAAGTAGGTAGCTGGAATAGACATGGGTATAGAAATATGTTTACAATAAAGATTGAAAGGTTGTGGGTTCTAGCCCCACACCAGGCACTTGGAGTAAATCCCGATACTGACACTGTAGTGCAGCATGAGGGGGATGCTGCACTCCTGAGGTGCTGTCTTACAGATGAGACATTAAACCAAGGTCCCGTCTGCATGTTCTGGTGGTTGTTCAGATGGCCGTTAAAGATCCTGTGACACCTGCCAAAAAGAGTAGGGGCATTTTTTATTGCAAAATTCAATACACAAACATAATGGTTTAAGTTAACTAAAAAAAAACAACAAGTAAAACACAGTCAAAATGTTTAGGATAACACTCCTAAAATCTGCAAAAAAAAAAAAGTAAAAGAAACTTGAAATTAAAATTAATACTTAACACATCTTCATGCCTCACATTACAACAGCATCCCCATCAACATAACTGTTCCCTTTTATACAAGCAAAAATCTTCTTTAATTGACTCTCTCATTAAGTAAGTCCCCTATGTTCCCACACCTTAAATTCATTATACCACCCTTAATAAACTCGTTACAACCTCCTGTCAATTGCACCAACTCTACTCTATTAGTATCCTCTATTTCATTTAATCTATGACTGCCCTCAATCCTTTCCATAACTTCAGTACTTTATTCTTAGAGAATTTCACAACATTTTCTCATATGCTGCTTTATAGGCCTGTTCACATAATTTTCCTAGAGCTAGATACATCATTCTTTGTTGCTGTAATACATAGCTAATTCTGGCTTGCCATAAGTAAAATTTAATACAAGATAACAAAATTCCTAAAGTACTCTGATCATAACATGCTTATCTTCCAGTATATTCCCCTAATGGCAATTGCTGATATGTTAATCCCCAGTGTCCTGGCCACATTTTCCCTATTCACTAAAATATCACCAACAGCTTAATCTGGTTCAATTTCAGTTGGTTACTATCTGTATCCCCCCCCCCGGGTCACCCCTGAAAAAGGGACTTCTAGTCTCAGTGGACCTACCTGGTCAACAGAATTCAATCAATAAATAAACTAATGAACTGGGTGGGGGCAGAGAATACTTCTATAGCTGAAATGAGTATGTAAGAAATATAAATGCATTGCATTAGATATTCTGATTAAATATAAACAGTATGTGTTGTACTGAGTAGCTAAACAAGTGTATTACTCTGGCATTAATATGAATGGCATGATTGACAAGGAGCATAATTTGCCCAGTTCCCGCCTGGTAAAGAAAATAAAAATAACAAAATAAAGTGATTTAAAACCTTCTGTGTGCATAGATACTGTATCTGATGTGACAAGTCAATGAAGATCATTAGTGATAAAAAAAAAGGTGCATGCTAGCATTGGAAGCAAAAGGCAATGTAACCAGCTGTGAGGAGTGTTGGGACTGATGCATGCAGGTGACTGCGCTGTTCACTTTTCTTCCACTAAGTGAGGCTGATAACCAAGCTCTCACATCACTGAATGTAAAGCACAGCAAATCTTCCGCAGTCTGGGCTCTGCATATTGTCACTGTCCAGTGGATGGGAACATGAACCAGTGAAGAGCAGCAACAGTATAGTCTCTTTGAACATAACTACTAAACTTTTCAGCAAGTCCTTAGTTGTAACATGTAACTCGAGTAAGACAGTCAAGATAATCAGTAATAGCAGGTGCCAAAGATCAAAGAGTACAGTATATGGAACCAATATGAGTGATGGCAATTGCTGATATAAAAAACTTCACATGGAACTTGGACTAATAGGTGTATACACTCAGTACAAACATGCTTTTTCAGCTATAGTGGGGGACATCAGAGAATCCATAGTGAAATGGAAAAACATCTCACAAAGTTTTCTGGGAATATTTGTCAGAAGTCAATTAGAGAATATAAGTTTATAGTTAAGATCAAAGTTTTACAGGTATCATAAGTCCATTTCAAGGGTTGTAAATCACATTCACTAGCACTATTCTTACCTGATTAGCACTCTGTTATGTATCAAAGGTTTTATACACATCAGAGTAATTCATTAGGGCAAATTTCATGACATTACAGTATTTATGATAACAGTATCGTACATAATAAGAGTATCATACTAAATGTAAAATCAGGCAGGAGTACTTGTATTGGTAGTACAGCCATAGTAGTTCATGTTTATTGTAAACATCTGACAGTTCTGCAGGAAAAAAGGTCTGTTTTTTTGTTTGGAAAACAAGGAGTACTACAGTAGGAGCTGCATCTTCAAAGAACTTAGATATCTGGAAAGTGTAAAATGTCTTGCAGATTTGTTTTTGTGTCTTTGGGAAATAATGAATGCACATTTACAGCTTGCAGCTTTTAACTAATTTCTGCTCTGTTTTTGTTCAATAAAGAGTTCCTCTAGAATCAGAATAAATTTTTTGGCAAACCAGTCACCCACAGTGAGATTGATGTTTGTACATATTTAGAACCTTTGAGCAGGATAAACCCTACTGTATATAATAATATAATAATACATATACATAAGTTTGCTAAATATTTACTATAAAAAGCAATACTTTTGTCAGCAAATAAGTTTGCCTCTGGCAATCAGCTGTTGGGTTCAGGGGTGTGTGTGTGTGTGTGTGTGTGTGTGTGTGTGTTTTGTGTCAGGGTTTCGAGTACGTGGTTAGTTAGGATTCCAAATGGTAAATGTGGCAGCAAAGTCAAATAGTGAAACTCTGAACTGTGAAACAAGAGCTTCTCAAATAGAAATCCCACCAGAACCACTCTGAAACGTTGATCAAGTCATTTGACCTCCTAGTGCTTCGGTCCACTTAGCTGGGAAATTGTGTTGAAGCAGGACTTCCAACAAGAACAAGATGTTGCATCTCAGCAGGGTGAGCCTTGGTAAAATAAATTGTCAAAAAAAAAAAAAAAAAAAGAAACAAATGTGTTTTTGATGTTTTAGATAGTTATGTATTCAATCATGAAAAAAACACAATTCCCTATAAACACTGAAGGGACAAAACTACTGATGCATTTTTGCATTTTATTTGTAATATGAAAAGTGGAAATCAAGCTATACACACACAGTACGTATATATATTTATATAATGGGAGTGAGAGGTATTCCAGTGGAATAAATGGAGATATTCTCACTGCAGTGAGATAAATGCTGCTGACACGGGTGAAGTGAGAATAAATCCATTTATTACACCCGCACAAACCTGCGCAAACAGTGCAAACCCGCACAAATTGTAACTGTTGCAACAATAGGGCCCCCATTGTATAAATCGCACACATGATAGGCAGATTGTTGGATATGGAAAATATTCTCACTCCTGCAGGGTGAGCCGTGCATTTCACTCTGCAAGGCATGAGAATATTTTTCCATATCCCACTCCTGCCCATCATGTATCCCCTATATATATACACAGTATATATATATATATATATATACAAACACTGAGGCAAGGGTTACCCTAAAGGGCATTTGGCTGGAAGCCAAGTTTCAAGAAAATACAAAATCACACATGCCCTCACAATGCAAAGCATCATGGGCTGCATATGCAAATCACCACAGAATGTTATGCTGGTCCAACTTTAAGCAAAATTGCATGGTGCCGAAGGGCCTCTCACACAGTTTGCAAAGGGTGCTAACAGAAGACATAGACACGTGTTTCGTCCTACCAGGACTCATCAATATGCCTCGTCTATATAATCTCCCTTTACAAAGAAAATAATCGTATACTATAACCACAGGGCAATGAAGTTCCATGCCCATACCTGAAACCCAACTAGTTACTGGCCACTCTGCTTTCTTCAAGTGTACTATTTTCTTTTGTTGCTAGAACTGAGCACGCTTCCCAGGGCTGTTGCTGGGTGGAAAATGTATGTTATACCGAGGTGCATGTTATAAGGAGGACAAATGTCATAAAATCTTGTTAGCCAAAAGAATGAGCCTTTTTGTCTAAAATAACTTGAGGCTTTTACTAGCATCTGATTATAATTGTATAGTAAATCCCTAAAGATATTCCAAAAGGCCAACAAATGTTCCTAATACAGTACTCATTTATTTAGAATGTGTTTCTAGGACAGGTACACTAAGCTGAAGCTAGTTTCCATGTGTGACACACAAGATAATTAAGCACAGAGAGTTTAAGTGACTTGCTCAGGGTCACACAGTGTGCAAGTGGTAGCTGTCGGATTAAAACCCTCTTCTGGAGGGTCTTCAGATTCACAGCTTAGTGCTTTAACCTCTAGAATAGAATGCATCCTCTTTACAGTTACAGCAGTCTTCCTGAACTGCCACTGATAGTGCTTCAACATGTAAATTTGCAGCCTTAGTGCTTTAAACAGCTAACAGTAACAAAGTACCGTTCAAAAGGACTACTATTTTGCCCTCTCTTCCTGCTGAACCATAGTGACTATACCCAAATTTAAGTACTGACACATCAAAGGTTTACTGCCAGAATGTTACTTCTACTCATACTGTGTAACCCTCAATACCATTCTCCCTCAGTCAGGAATCTGCCTAGTCCTGCTTTGAAAGCCTGAACAGTGCTAGATTCTACTACCTCACCAGGAAGGTTATCCCACAAGCTGATCACCTTCTGTCTTAAGTAACTGCATCCTACAGAAGCAGGATATAAATAGTATTCATTGTTAGAGGTAGCCAGTCATCAAGTCTCAGGAAACATTTCCAAAAAACATATCTAAACACAATTCAGCCTGTATTTTATATACCTTCGATAGATATCTGTTCCCTGTGATTTATTACTGAGGAAATTTGAACAAAAATGGACTACTCATCCCTTCGAGTTTAGCAGCCTCAGCAGTTCATTCCCCACTCCCACTGTGGTGACTCAGGATATGTTACCGTGGGAACAATTGTCAGGTCACATGCAGATGGTTATGATTGTAGCCCCCTCCCTGGTGTGGGTGTACACTACATGGAAATCAGTGGGGAGGGGCGTGTACAAACAGCCTACACATCCCTGACCTCCAGGCTTAGTGGTGACCTCCTGACATGCCAGCTGCTGCCACCAAGACTCTGGACTGTGGAGCAAGGAAGTAAGATTCAAACAATTCAAGTAACACGTTACAGTAATGGAGGATCCACAAAGGGATTGGCTCATACTATGGGTCTTAATATGGATGCCAGAGCAATAGTAGTAGGCTGTGGTGCCCATAGATTCTGCTTCCAGCTTCTCATCAATTATAGAACCGCAATGTGTTGCTGAGTATTTACAGTACTTGTCTAAATTTTATCTGAACTACTTTGTTTTGCTTGTTACTATATGTTCTCGAAGATAATTCCACACTCCCATTATTCTCTGATTGAAGAGGCATTTCCTCCTTTCCATTCTCAAGGTCTAAAGTTGTAACTGTCTGCAACTTGTATCCTCTGATTTGTAACTTCTGTATTCAGTTCCTTTATTTCATCATGAAACAGAATCAGAATTCACTTGTAACAGTTTACACCTGCAGAAGGAACCAGTTCATACAGTAATTAGTTTGGTATTGGCACTGCTGTAAATCAGTTTATTTCAAGGGGGGTTTCTTTTTAGTCTGTACAAAACCCCAGTCCTAGTTTCTTTTCTTGTATTTTTGGTACTTGAGTTGTAAGGACAGCCCCAGGGGTACACTTTCACACCTCTCATACTTTTCCTTAGATACGTGCTCCCTTGTTTCCCAACAGGGGAACCTTTACTTGCAAAGTTCATTGGTCTTGAAGGAGAACTGGGATGCAGGCACCTGACAGGGGCCACCTGGAGCTTTGGGTTCATATGAGCTGCCCTGAAAATGCTTGGGATTCATCCCCATGGACCCAACACACAGTGCCTGCACCTGGTCTGTCAAGTGTGTGTGTACTTTTACTTATACAGGTATTGGGGCAAACTAAAGGGTCTCAAATCCACTTCCAACTTCACTTAGCTGGGGCAGCATGGACCCTTAGATTGGCTAAGTGACTCCAGCCCAGTCCCTGTCAAAGCTCTTAACCCTCCTGCAAGGGTAAGAGGGGCACCACTGGTATCTGAGTGCTAATGCATTATAAATAGATGTAGTTCACCTCAGAATGGAATTTCAGATTTCAGTTACAGTTCGATTCTCTCCAACATGAAGACATGGCCAATTCTCTTGGACTCTCTTGGAGGTTGCCTATGTGGCACACAATGGGACAGGCTGTTGCCACAAACTGCCAAATTTTTACTTCATAGCTCACCAGAGCAAAGAGCCTCTCAGAGAAGATAGGCTGATGGTGCTACCGAAGCTGCCCTCCCTTCAACTGACAGCTGCCAGCAGCACCTTGGCTACTGATAGATTGCTCCTTCCCTTTGAAACACTGTGGCATGCCTGCTGACCCAGGCTTCCAAGGGACTCCAGGAAGGATTAACCATGTTATCTCTAGCAGACTTACAAAGAAGCCATAGCTCACTGGGGTTACATGATATCAGGTGAGGAATAAGCAATGGGAGCAGCAGAACTCTAAGAACAGAGATCCTGCTTTCATGCAAATGAACTTGTTATCAAAGAAAAGGGGAGAGGGGAGAAATAAAGAACCTATGTGAAATATAAGCTGACTTATGTCTACTTATTATGTTTTACAAATGTTCTCCTGGAGGCATCAGTTGCCCTTTAAGAGTAAGGAGAGTCTGCCCAGACGTGTAGCTGACATTCTGTATCTAATACACTGTTCACCTCATTAGCTTCATGGCTCAACTGACTGTGACATCACAAGTTCACCATCAGATAGGAGGATGAGTGGCCCTTCTTGGTCAGCTGTGATATTACTGTAAGTGAGATCACAATGCTGACAAGGTGATATGATAAACAAATCTACGTGTGTTAGCTACCAGCTAAAGTGCTGTTCTCCACATCAGGGAGGCAGTACAGCGCAGTGGTTTAAGGCTCTGAGCTGCAAATCTGGAGACCTGGGTTTGAATCCCACAGCCCCCACTTGCATACAGTGAGACCCTGAGTAAGACACTTAACTTCCCTGTGCTCCCAGGTTGCACCTGTAAACAAGCTTTCAGCTTAGTGTGGCTCACTTAGTTAAAAAATTGGAAAAAAAAAAAATTACGCTTTCTAGTGTCAGGCAGAAAATATTCATATTGAGGAACAAGAAAAAAGGAAAAAAAAAAGAATTACACGAGAAATAAAAAAAACAACAACAATGTGATTACAGCTTATTTTTAAAATGTAGTAATATTTTTGGTTTGCATTCAAGTGTATACTTGTTCCGAGAACTTGATGACTAGTCTATAAAACTTTAACTGGACTATTCGACACTGTCAAAAATAAGAAACAGGGGACCAAATATACTGCTTCATGAAAAAAAGGGTTGCATGGGATACTTGGTAAAAAAAGAACCCAAACTTGATAGTTGTTTGCTGTTTGGGCAGTTATGTACTACAAAGGTAACTTGAGGATATTTGTGGAGTGTAAAATAAAATCACTTTGAGTAATTTGTAATACCGTTAACAGATATTAATAACCACATTCCAAAAGAAAGACAGCATAGTGAAAAGAAATCTTACACTAATTAGTGCAGCAGTTTGAATATAAGGAGCACTGCATTACTGCCCTTCTTATCTAAATTTACTAGAACTGTTAATTGCATAATTAGAATCTGCTATAACTACTGCTAACTGTGCACATGCTCTTTATCCCTACTTATGGGATCATACACGGCCTCACTGGGACGTCTTTGGAAATGTGGTGTCTGTACAGTGCTTTGCATTCCACTTGGGTAAATACCATAAATAAGATAACAACTTGTTTAAGTAGACCATAGAATTTATACTATCCTCTTTCCCCCTCTCTGGAGGTGATCTTTCCATCACAGGGCTGAGACCCATTTATCAATTGGTGCGGGGAAGCTTGGACTCTGGTAGCCTGTGCTGGACTTGTCAGGTGGATAAACTGAGGACTTCGGTCTCCACCAGCTGTCGTTAGAATGATTGCAACTTACTTTATCCTGCTCCAGGACCTTTTTATGAAAGGGATTTCTCTGAGTGCATGCTGGCTGTCCTTGTAAAACTTTGAATAAACTAACTTAAAGAACTAGGATGCAGCTTAAAATTAATGTTAACTTTTTTAATTTGTTAGCTGGGTAAGGCCCACTAGGCACAGGTGCTTGTTTTCAGGTGCAACCCAGGAGCACTGGGGAGGTTAAGTGACCTGCTCAGAGTCACACAGTTTGCAAGTGGAGGTTGTAGGAGTTGTAGGACTCAAACCCCCTGCCTCCCCCACAAGCTCAAGAGGCAAACAAAGAATGGAAGGTGGGAGAGAATACACGACAAGGGGCAAACAACAATGAAGGTCAGGGGATACACGGCAAGAATAAAACTTAAAAAACATAGTGGACAGGAAAAGGGAGGGCAAAAGGAATAGAGGGTGGCAGCATAGCCTGGAAAGCAATGTGTGCAAATGCAAGAAGTCTGAACAACAAGGTGGCAGACCTGGAGTCCACCATGGCAGAAGCTGACCTGGATCTGGTCGCCATCATGGAGACCTAGTGCAATGCAAACCAGGACTGGGAAGTAGCCATTCCAGGATATACACTGTTCAGATGGGACAGAGTAGGTAGAAAGAGGGAGGAGTAACTCTATATGTCAGGGATAACATAAAAGCCATGGAAATACAGGGGGAGCAGGGAGGTGAGGAGATACTGTGGGTCACTCTGTAAAGAAGGAATGGTTCACTATTAGAACAGGAGTGATCTACAGACCTCCAGCACAAGGGGAAGAGGTTGATAAGGAAATGGTGGAAGCAGTCTGGAAGATGGCTCACAAGTGGGAGGTACTGATAGTGGGAGACTTCAATCTACCGGACATGGACTGGAGTCTCCCCGCTGTAGCTACAACCAGGAGTAGGTACATCCTGAACTTCATGCTAGGAGAGCTCCTCAGGCAATTAATGTTGGAACCCATTCATGAGGGAGCACTTCTGGACTTAGTAGTGTCAAACAGGGGCAGTGTGACTGACGTCAGAGTGGGGGACTGCCTGGGAAACAGTGACCACCCTATAATGTGGTTGAAGGTAAGAGCTGGGTTAGAACTGAATCACACAAGGGTGAGGGTCCTGGTCTTCAGGAGAGCAGATTTTAAGACAATGGAAGAATGCCTGAAGGAAGCCCTGGCGGGGATAGGAAAACCGGGGGGAGTCGAGAAAAGGTGGGCAAAAATAAAAGTGGGAATTTGGCAAGCTACAAATCTCTTTGTAAGGCAGGTGAGCAAGGGCTAGAGAAAAAGGAGACCAGTATGGTTCTCTAAGGAAGTAGCAGAAAAGGTAAGAGCAAACAAACAGGCATTTAGAATGTACAAAAAAAAAAACACAGAAGGAGGGGGATAGGGAGGCTTACCAAAAGAAATATAGGGAGGCAGGGAAGGCAGTTAGAAGCACAAAGGCACAGACAGAGGAAAGGATTGCCCAGTCAGTGACAAAGGGAGATAAAACATTTTTTAGATACATAACTGAAACAAGAAGGACACGGGGTGGATAGTAAGACTGAAAGGGGAAGGAGGGTGCAGTGTGGAAGAGGTCCACCACAAAGTGGATTTATTAAACAACTATTTCTGTTCAGTATTTATTGGGGGGGGGGAGGAAATGGGCCAAGAGTAAAGCACAACTGTATAAAGGATGGGAAGTGGACACAAAACCATTTACAGAAGAAACAGTGCTTAGGGAACTATCATAGATAAAAGCAGACAAAGCAATGGGGCCAGATGGGGTGAACCCCAGGATAATGAGGGAACTGAAAGAAAGCCTAGTTGCACCTCTGATAGCCCTTTACAACATGTCATTAAAAACAGAGGGGTTACCAGGGGACTGGAGGAGGGCAGATGTAGCCCCACTCCACAAAAGTGGAAATAGGGAGGAGGTAATGGAAACACTATTAAGGAAAGAATTGGGGAATAGCTAGTTACCAATAACCTACAAGATCAGAGGCAGCATGGGTTCATGGGGGGAGGTCCTGCCAGACAAACCTAATCGAGTTCTTTGATTGGGTGACCAGGAAAGTGGATCAAGGGGAGAGGTGGACATGGTCTACCTGGATTTCAGCAATGCCTTTGACACTGTTCCACAAAGAAGGCTGTTAAACAAGCTGGGAAGCCTAGCAGTAGGTCCTAAGGTAATAAAATGGATGGAAAAATTGTCTGGGCAATAGAAGTCAGAGGGTGGTGGTAAACGGCAGTCACTCCGGAGTAGGCAAAGTGACCAGTAGAGTACCACAGGAATCAGTACTAGGGCCAGTCCTCTTCAATGTCTTCATCAGTGACATTGCAGAAGGGATAGAAGGGAAAGTATGCCTTTTTGGAAGATGACACAAAACTCTGCAACAGAGTATACACATTGGGAGGAGTGGAAAAAATGAGGAGTGATCTAGAAAAGTTGGAAGAATGATCAAGGTCTTGGCAGCTGGGTTTTAATGCAAAAAAGTGAAAAATAATGCACATGGGGCGTAAGAACCAGGGGGCAACATATCAACTGGGAGGAGAGGTATTAACAGTTACAAAGCAGGAAAAGGATCTGAGAGTGGTCATTTCTGTTGACCTGAAGGTAGAGAAGCAGTGTGACAAAGCAGTGGGGTAGGCTGGAAGGATGCTAGGTTGCATTGGAAGGGGAATCACCAGCAGAAGGAGGGAGGTAATAACACCCCTATACAGATCACTGGTTAGGCTGCACCTCGAGTACTGTGTATAGTTCTGGAGGCCCCACCTCTGTAAAGACATGGAGAGGGTGGAGGCAGTACAAAGGAGGGCAACCAAAATGGTGCATGGCCTGCAACAAAAGCCTTATGGGGGAAGGCTCAAGGAACTTAACATGTTCTCCCTTGAAGAAAGGAGGGAAAGGGGATATAATAGAGGCATTCAAATGCCTCACAGGCAAAAACAAGGTACAGTACAGTACAGTACAGGAGGGAAGCATTTTCCACAGAAAAAGATTCTCAAGGACAAGTGGTCATGCTATGAAGTTAGAAAGTGGGGAGGCTCAGAGGAAATATGAGGAAGTACTTCTTCATAGAGGGAGTGGTGGACGCATGGAAGAGGTGGTGGGGAGGAAATGGCGACAGGGTTCTAGAATGCATGGGATAGACACAGAGGGATCTTAGCAGTGGGGGGGGAGGGGGAGACCGGAGTCTGAGTAGGGTCTGCGGCGACACTATAGGCAGGGAAGATAGGGTAGACTAGGTAGGCCATCAGGTCCTTATTTGCCGACTGTTTCTATGTTTCTGTGTAAACCCAGGTCTGTCTGGTGGATGTACCAAGCTCATTCACAGCATGTTACTCTAACCTCTAAGTTATACTGCCTTTTTAAAGTAGTCAGCTGTTCCTTTTTATATATGCAGTACTTTTTCTTTCTCCTTCTGCTAAGTTGAAGACTTTCTACCTCAAAAAATAAACCCTTTCCAGAATTCTTAGAGTACATGATTAATTTAATAAAATTTTAATTATTGTGGCTAGGAAAAGGAGCCCTGGGGAATATTGACTCCCCCATTTCCTCCCAAGCAACCTTGTCATCTATCGATCTCTATGCAACAAATGCACCAGAGCAACTCACCTAGCTAAAGCGGAATACTTCAGCTCCTCCCTTCTTTCCAACTTAAACTGTCCATCAAAATTCTGGAAGGTAATTCACTCCATCTTCTCCCCTCCAACTGCCCACCCTCCCCCTCTCCTCCTCATAAACAACTCACTCCTCTCTGATCCACAGGATGTTGCCGCTGAATTCAACACATATTTCTCCTCCTGTGCCTTGGCCCTTCCCTGCCTACCTCGGTGCCACTCTGTCCTCCCCCCATATGCTCTAATTCAAAGTGGGCCCCCCACCTTCACCTTCACCTTCACCTTCAAAGAAATCTTGCCAGTTGACATCCTCGAAGCCCTTCAGGCCCTCGACACAACAAAAGGTAATTCCCCCAATGGCCTCGACTGCAGCCTCCTCCACCTCTCCACCCCAGCCATAGCAACCGCCCTCGCCACCCTCTTAAACCGCTCCTTTTCCCCTTTGCCATTGTCCCCCAGGTCTGGAAGCAGGCCATTGTCATCCCCCTCCCTAAAGGAGGTGTCACTACCTCCCCCTCCAATTATCGCCCTACCTCCCTCCTCCCTGCTCTTGCAAAGCTACAAGAACACCTAGTGCTCAACCAACTCACCTCCTTCCTCTCTGACACCAACTTCTTCACCCATTCCAGTCCGGTTTCAGGAAGGGCCATTCCACATCCTCCTCCCTGGTTAGGTTCACAGACTCCATCCTCTCAGGTATGGACAAAGGGTTAATCACTTCGGCCATTTTCATAGACCTTGCCAAAGCTTTCAATATGGTCTCCCACCCCCTGTTACTTCAATGTCTCTTGGAAGCAGGCCTAGCTGGCTCAGCTACCAGTTGGTTCAGGGCCTACCTCTCTGACAGAACTCAATCAGTTAGAATCTCCGATGTCACCTCCTCACCCCTCCCTATAGCCACCGGAGTTCCCCAGGGGTCAGTACTTGGCCCTATCCTGTTCTCCATCTTTCTCAATAACCTCCCTCTAGTGTGTTCATCCACTTTTATTCAAATGTACGCAGACAATACTGTCCTTTTTGCCTCTGGCTCCTCCCCAGAACAGGTAACAGCCAACTTCCAGGCTGACTTCAACAAGGTACAGTTACGGTTTAGCTCTCACCAGCTCTCTCTCAATGCGAAAAAAACTACCACCATGACCTTTGGCACTCAGCAATGTCTAACCAGGCTTCCTTCCCTTCCTATCTTCCACACCCTAGATGGGATAATACTGGAGGATGTCACTTCCTTCCACTACCTCGGGGTTTGGCTCGACCATCACCTGTCCTCCTCCGAGCACATTGATGCCGTCATAAAAAAACTGCGCCTCAAGCTTGGAGCCCTTTGCAGGAACCGCAACTGCCTCCCTCTCATGGCCAGGTGTGAGCTAGTGCATAAGATGATCCTCCCCTCATTTGACTACTTCGACATAGTCTACAGTGCCACTCCCAAATCTACCTTATCCAGACTGGACACACTTTTCCATGCCTTCTGTCGCTTCACCCTCGATGCCACCCCCTGCACCCATCACTGCAACCTCTACCATGTCCTCGCATTCTCTTCCCTCGAAAACTGTCGCCTACAGCACTGCACTAAATTTGTAGCCAAATTCTGGCATGATGCCCTGCCCTCATACCTATCTACCTTACTTACCCCAGCTCCTTCCCCTTCTCTTTCCCTCAGATCACTTGACAACCGGAAGCTACAAATCCCTAGATGTAAAACCACTATTGGGTAATCTGCCTTCTCCTACCACTTCTCCAAAACTGTGGAATGAACTCCCTCCCCAAATTCGCCACTCCTCCTCTACACACTCCCTGTCTTCAGCACTAGCAAACTACCTCTCGGTAAATTGCTCCTGCACCTAAGCCCCAAAGGTGTCCCCTTATACCTCCTCTCCTCCTGATTGCCTGACCAGTGGCACTTAGCTTAAGCTATGGAAGCTGGCTTATCTATACCAACTTCAGCACTTCTTGGTACATGGTCTTGCCCTGTCCTAAATCCTACTTGATGCTGCCCGATCATCACACGTTCTCCACTGCCAGTGTCATGCCTCAGCTGTCCAATTCTATCCCACGAGTTAGAATTTATCCAGCACATTTTGCTGGTTAAGTCTGTACTATAATCTATGCCTTCCAAGTGTTTTTGTTGTACTGTACTGGATATCTTGTCCCTATTCCATCACACAATTGTATACCCATAACCCTTCCTCTGCATCCTGCAACTGTATAGCTGAAACTCATTCTCTGTAAACTGTTCAACAGAATCTCAGTCTACTGTATTGCTGTAATTGTGTTCAACTATGTTTTACTGTTTTCCCTTGTGTATGTAACTCTTGATAACCTGCCAGTTATCTCCCACTGTACCTCCACCCCCAGGTCGCAACGGGAGACAGGCATCTATTTGCTCAGTGTGCCATCCTGGTGAAATAATTTCAATAAATAAATAAATTTCACCATTTTCATCATGAGAGAACCTATCTGGGGACCAAAGTTAGCAACAATTTAAAGGAGATACACAAACTTTACTTTTCTCCTCTGGTGGCTAAAAGACTATTGGGCATGGAAAGGTTGGAAGGCCTCCTTAGTTCCTGGATAGACTGGATTAACTTTGCCAGAGTGAATATTTTACCATGTCTTTTATGCTATCTACAAAGATTGCTGAGGGGATTAACAAGCAATGACAAAAAGCAATTAGGCTCAGGACTTACTACATTTTTATGGGGGGAGAGAAGAGGTCCAAGGCCAGTTTCAAATGACTGAGAGCAGCCCAGAATTGGGAGTGTGGTGGGGTGTGTAGGATTCTCAGATCTTAAAACCTTTTACTGGGCCTGTTAGACCAGGTATATTGTAAACTGAATTAAGGGACAGAGGCCACCTGCTTAGATATGGAATGGGCTGGTGCTTTATTGGCTACTGCAGTGTACATCGCCCCTGGTAGGGCCTATAAATAGTTGGCTATGTCACGCCACAATCCGCTTACTCCAGCAACTTTGGAAGTGCAGGTCAAGATTAGAAAGAGGTGGGGTAAAAGAATGAATGCCTTCTCATTTCTGACCTCAGTTGCTGAGATACCTGTTCTCTAGCAATGATCTGTGGTCCCATACTGATATAAGTTCAGCAGTGAACCTCCCTCAAAACTATTTTTACAAATTCATATATGCCAGAAATTACAGTAATTGTATACCAGGCCTGGGAGATTGGTGGAGGCCTAGTTCCTAGTGGGCTGGAAGGGTTTCTGCTCAGGAAGAGGTTATATCCTAAAGGCATCTGATCACATATATATAAAGCCCTTGCTGAATAAGGCCCAGACCCTTCTCAGAAATGTACACACAGCTGGGAAGGAGAACTTGGGATGGTCATAGATGAGGCCATATGAAAAGAACTACTCTATGTGCAGGACACATTGACCTCTTTTTATGTATTAGATTTAAGGAGACGCAATAGCAAATGCTTAGAGATTTCAAAGATCCTCTGACTTGTGGCAGATGTCTCTTGGAAGATGACATATAATTGCGCTACTTTTGGTCCTGTCCAAAATTCCTTCTCTTCTGGGAATGCATTGGACAATTATACTTGATATTACTGGGAAGGTGACACTGATGCCTACGACAGTTCTGCTGGGGGGAAAGGGAAGAGGATGGCTTTTGTATTCTCTACTAATGAGGATCCCTCAAATTCTGCTATTAGTGGTAATTGTAAGTTTAATTAAATATTCATGAGCCTACTAATGTCTTAGAAATGACCAATCCAGCTGCCAACTGATGCTGTGTGCCACACGTCTTCAACGTAAGATGCACTCATGCTGCAGTGCACGTGCCACACTGCTCAATACATCAAAAGTAAGTAGAAAACTGTAAAAATGAAAGTTGCTATTGTGATTAGATTTCTAATGGTGCAGGGTCTGCAAGAGAAGCCATACGAGGAGAGACTAAAGGAGCTTAATATGTATACCCTTGAGGAAAGGAGGGAGGGGGGGACATGATGGAAACTTTTAAGTACCTCAGTGGAATCAACGAAGTCCAAGAGGGTAGCATCTGTCAGTGTCAGTGTCAACAGCTCAGTAGGTAGCACACTCGCCTCTGCGGCCGGGAGATCAGAGGGCTGTAGGTTCAGTTCCCACATCTGGCACTTGGGTTAATATCCCAGTACTGACACTGCAGTGCAGCATGAGGGGGGTGCTGCACTTCTGAGGTGCCATCTTTTGGATGAGATGTTAAACCAAGGTCCCATCTGCCTGGATTGGTGGTAGTTCAGGTGGGTGTTAAAGATCCCATGGCACTTATTGAAAAGAGTAGGGGAATTTTTTTTATTGAAATCAAAACAATCATCACAAATTATGTACAAATTAATATTACAACATACATAACCATAAAAAGGAAAGAAACAAACACATAAATAAGTATTAATTCATGCAATAATCCTGAGCATAAAGAACTCGCCCCTTCTCCTTCCCCTCTTTTTTCTTCTTTTTGTCCCCTTTTCCTTCCTTCCCTCTTTCTTCTTCTTTTTTCCTCCCCTTTTCCTTCCCCTTCTCCTTCTTTCCCTTTTTCCTATTTCCCCCTTTTTTCCTTTCTTTCCCCTTTTTCTCCCTCCCTTCTTTTTCTACTACACTGTATCCCAAAAAACCCAATCCTACTTACCCACATAATCCAAAAAACCCCACACAATAATCCTAATAACCACATTACTAATCAATTATTAAAAAACAAAATTACACCAGAAACTGTCCTGTTGTGAAGAAGACAAATATGTACATTCCAAATGTTTAAAATTCTGCAATTCAGTTACAATCATGTGTACCAAATTGATAACAGGAATATCTTGTTGTTGCAGAACTAAATGGCATCTACTAAGCCAAAGCCAGTACAAAAAAGTGAACATGAATAATTTGAACTGTACTGGTACAGATCTCTACTGGAAAAACAGGATAAATACCATAATATAACAAATCCAGTGGAGGAGGAAGCGTCAACCAATTCATATGGAGTGACCATCTATTTTTCAATGCATCCCAGAAAAGAACCGCATATGGACAATTGAAATATAAATGATTCATAGTTTCCAATTTCCCAGTGCAACTTAATCTGGGGCAAAAACGTTCAGTCAATGCCTTATGTTTCTGGTTATTCTTAACGTTCACCCTATCATGAAGGGCCAACCAGGCAGTATCCCACATATTAACTGGGATTCTATGATTCGTAATATAACCAGAAATCTGCTGTTGGTGGGAGACAGAAAATTCTGTCCAAAGGGTGTCAGTAAAAAAGGAATCCATAATAGAAAAATAAAGTGCTTTCCAGGATAGTTGTAAAATGCCAAGATATTTTACATTTCATAATTTAATTTTATTGAAAACCAAACCCCACATATCTGATAATCTCGGTTTACGCTTATTCTTATGTAAAAAAGAACCCAGACACTATTCTTCCAACACATGTGCAATTTTACAAGATCCAATTTGAATCCACCACTTAGAGTCACCTCTGATTAATGGAATCAAATTAACAGAAAAAAAATATTGTAAAATAAAACACAACAGGATTATTCATGTTCAAGCCACCATCCTTAATTGATCTATACAAGGTATTCCTCTTAATGGGATTCAATCTACTCCCCCAAATACTAGTAAAAAAAATCCACAACACTGAAGCCTCCAACTGTTTTTGTAAGGGGAAAACCGCACTTAAATACAGAAATAATGGAATCAAAAACGTTTTTGTGTAATACACCCTCTTTTTTTGTCGTTTTCCATCGATTCCACATGTCCACTCTTTTTTTGCTACCTCTATGGCCCGTCCCCAATTCAAGAGGGACAGATCTCCCGTACCCCAATAAATCCCCAAAATTTTACAAGGCTGTTGGGCCACCGGAAAACCACCAAAAACCAACGGAGTCATTATACCCTCATGTAACATTAAAATATTTGTTTTGGACAAATTTAAAGAAGCCCCTGTAATTTTCCCCAATTCCTGAATAAGGTTCCTTGCCAATACAAAGGCATATTCATCTGACAAAAACAGGCAGATATCATCAGCATATGCCAATACTTTATACGTAGCAACTGGAAAAATAGCCAAACCATGAATCAAAGGGGATCTATTCAGGACCCTCAAAAGAGGGTCCAAAACAAACACATATAGTAAAGGGCTTAAAGGGCAACCCTGTCGTAAGCCAGTATAAATAAAGTGAGGGCACCTAACCAACCGTTCTCATACGGACGGACATATGCTAAAAGCGTAACAAAGCTGCAACCACCCTACAAAAACCGTAGGTAATCCAAAAGCCAATAAAATGTCCCATAAAAAGGAATGCAATACTGTATCAAATGCCTTGGCCTGCTCTAGGCTAACTAAATATCCCGGCAACTCAGCAGCAAGCTGTGAAGAAAAAATAATTTCTCTTATAAACAATAAAGCATCTGAAATGTTCCTGCCTGGGACAGCACAAAATTGCATGGGGCTAATCAATGAGGGCATAAGATCTGCCAATCTATTCCCTAGAATCTTCTCAAAAATCTTAAAATCTACATTTAACAAAGTCAACGGACGCCAATTCCCCAAATTCGTAGTATCACCAGATTTGTATAAGAAAATTAATAATCCTTCATACATATGTGTAGGTAAAGCATTATCCTCCAAAAAAAAATTATACAGACGTAAAAAATAAACCGGAATCACAGACCATATTATTTTATACACTTCGCACGACAAACCATCCGAACCTGGAGCTATATTATCATGTAATGAGTGAGTAACCCTGTCCATTTCTTGTGAAGAGAAAGGAACAAGCAATAATGAATTCTGAAAATCAGTAGATTGAGGGAGTGCTGCCATTTGTAAATATTCGGCAGATGAAAAAGCAGAACTCGATAAAGTCCCAAAGGTATTACTAACATGGTCCTCAACAACCCCCATAATACCCGCATTATCCCAATGTTCAATACCTGCAGAGTCTACTAGACTCGAAAAAACCCAGCTCTCAGTCCTAGATTTACATGCTAAAAATGGGTTAACTTGTGCAGACTTCCCCTGAGTACCAAACAGCTGTTCCTTTCGTAAAGACTGCATTCTAGAATATTGGAAATCCATTTGTCGTCGAACATTATCAATACAATCCTTCAAACCAATAACCCCCAAGCTTTGTTGTGAAATCAAACTACCCAATTCAGCACGAAATTTTAAATATGTATCCCGTCTTGTTTGAGCTCTGTATGAACCCGTTACCTTAAAAAAATCAGTGATACATGATTTTAAATCAAACCACCAATGACCCAGATTATCATAGAAGTCCAAAGTGGATGATTTGTCACGTAAGATCTCATGTAAATCATGTAAAATGAGCATATCAGACAACAAAGCCACATTTAGCTGCCAAACCCCTCTCCCGGCTATCCTTTGTGGAGGGTAGTCAAACCGAAAGCCCAACAGCCAATGATCCGAAAGCTCAATAAGGATGAGTGTAGGAGAAGCTACACAAAATTTCTGGTTGACAAAAAAAAAATCAATACACGAAGAAAGGGAACCCTTATAAAAGGTAGGCTTCTTAAGCAAGGGGGTGCCTAAAAAAAACATTTTTTAAAGTTGCCTGAAAAATAACCTGGGTTAAAAAGGTTTTATCACAATATTGTTTCATGCCAACTTTTTGCGGTTTAAAATTAATATTAAAATCCCCCCCAAAGATCAAATGATGTTTGGTATACAAATAAGGTTGCACTTTTTTTAATAAATCAATCCGAATGGCTTTAATCTGGGAATTATAAATATTAATCAAACGCAAAAAATTACCATGAAACTTAACATCTAGCAAAAACACCCTATCCAGCTCTATTTCTACCATCCTAATAACAGAGACGTCATGGGTTCGAAACCAAAAACCCACCCCACTACAAGGTTCAATACCTGAAGACCAAATCGAAAAACCCCAACCCCAATCTAAAGTGGCCTGTTCAATTTCCACCGTATCCTGTAAACGGATATCTTGCAAAAATAAAATATCATAACACAAGGAATGTAAAATACTAAACATAGTAAACCGTCGTTTCCTATTTTTTATGCTGTTAACATTTAGGCTAGCCACAGAAAAATTAACCATTTATGTTTTTTTTTTCGTTTTTCCACTAGACCTTGTGACACGTTTCGCTGGAAAAGGGACACCGCCCCTTCCAACCACTGATAAATCCAAAATACCCTCAATCTCAGGGTCCGGAATAGAAATGGACTCTACCCCTACAGAATCAATAAGATGGGATTGATCCATTTGGTCACTCCAAGAAGGCAGGGAAGAAAACCTGTTCGACAGCGTGACTGAGACTGGGGGAATCAAGGAATCCTTAACTCTCCGGGACCCAGAACGCTGCACTAACACAAATTGATCATTGGCATCAATAGAATCAGAAGAAACAAAATCAGCCACAACCATTCCCAATGCCTGAGAATCTACTGGTAAACTCTCTGTAGGTTCACAAATCACAGGAGACTGAACCTGGGAAGTGGAACTGAGAGGGGTAACAAGGGGGACAGGGACCCTACCTGGTAGGGTGAGATCAAGCACTGGGGTAACAGATTCTAAAATCCCAACATCTTTTCGAACAGTAGTTTGAAAAGGAAGAGAAGTCTTAACCAAACCCCTCGCAGTCCCCCTTCCTCTTCGACCCTCAACCAAAGGAATACCTAAAGGCAGGTCTGAAGAAAAATGCTTAGCTTTATGTAAAAAATAAGCATGGTCAGATGCAGCATCCAAATCAGTTATATTCCATGGACAATCCTCAAAACCATGCTCTGATTCCCCACATAAATTACATACAGGAGGGGCCTCACACTCATTTGCCTCATGCCCAAGAACCCCACAAGAAAAACACTTTACAGCATTGCAAGCAGTGTTTAAATGATTCAAAGAACCGCATCTGTAGCAGCTCTTTGGTTGGCCTGCATAAAAAATTATCCCCCTACCCCTTCTTAAAAAAAAGAGTTAGGTAGATGTTGTATCCCAGTGTCATTTTGGGATAGTTGAACCCTAAAAGTCCAACCGCCTGTCCAGAACTCGTTATCATCAATTACAGGTCTAGGGTGTTCCATTAATTTACAACGTTGCTCCAACCAATAAATTATGTTTGCCACATTTACACCCTCATTATGGAATAGAACAGTCACTATTTTGATAGTAGGTTTGGTGACTGGGATCGCTAAAATTTCTCTCCAGACCTCTAAGTCTTTCACTTCATAATAACGTTTCCAGAAAGTATCTAAGAGATGCATGGAACAAAAGTTTATATCAAATTGATGATTCCCAGGAGAATGGATAAAGGCATAAACATCAGAAGGCACAAACCCTAAACTGTCGAGTAGGAGATTTTTCCCCACCCATAGTCTGTTTGGGACAGTAGGAGATTGCCCCCCTGTAACAAAGTCGTACCAAAAATCTCCGTTTTGCCTCACGAGTGGGCCGACGAAATAGACCCGCATAAGATTTTGTTCTCTGAACATCTGGTTGTGCAGAAGTAACATCAACAACCGGGAGAGGGAACACCATGTTTATCCAAAGAGGCAACAGCACTCAAATAGAAGGTTCAACACTTACAGTATCTAGCGGTTTGTCACCCGAAGCAGAGTGATCGAACACAGCATCTGACGCAGTTCTGTCCATGGGAGCCTCACCTTCAACTGACAGTTGCGTACTGCTGTCAAACTGGGACTCTGAAATGACCGACTGGGAAGTAGGAATCACTAAGGCGGGCACATCCCGTAATACCGGACATGAAACATCAGAAGTTGAAAAATTTGGGTCAGGAATCCACATACCCTCACGCCATAACCAACCTGCTTTCATAAGTACTTCATTAGTAAAGCGAAGTTCTGTACCATCAGTGAGTGAGGGGAGTGCACCATCCACCAACACTTCGTTACACACAATTGGAATTGAAGGTCGCAACAGGTCACTAGGAGTTGTAACAAGTGGCAATCTTTTATTACCAGACAAAATAGGGCTTGCAAGTGAACGTTTGCATTTTTTTTCTTCCTCCAAATGCTCTTGGCATAAACCATAATCCTTTTCCGCTACCTGAATTAAAGCCAGTAACTGCTGTTTTTTCAATTCCATCTCTTCATATAAAACAAGTTCATTCACAGTACTGGAAAGCGATAACTCCGTTGATAAATCATCCAGCAAAAGAGAACCCTCACAGGGCTCAAATTGCTCCGACTCCTTCTCACTAGCTATACAAGCATACGAAGGTTGCAGAGCTCCAGAGCTAGGACCGTCCTCCTCCACTACCACAGTCTGACTAAGAGCTTCCATCTCTGCGGACCGAGGGACAGCGCCACCCGCCCACAGAATAGGGGAATTTCCCTGGTGTCCAGGCCAAATTTCCCTCATTCACTAAAAATACCACCAACAGCTTAATCTGGTTCAAGGTCAGTTGGCATTCATCTGTATCCCCTTCCCCGGGTCGTGCCTGAAAATAGGCAGGATTTGTCTAGTGCACTTACCCGGTCAAGAAAAACTAAATAAATAAATAAGAAAATCTTTCAGAAAAAGAGATGTGCAAGAACAAGGGGACAAAATTTGAAGATAGAGGGGGCAGTTCAGGGGCAATGTGAGGAAGTATTTTTTCGTAGAGAGGGTGGTGGACGCATGGAGCAACCTTCCTGAGGAGGCTGTGGGGTCTAAAATTGTGGGACACTTCAAGAATGCATGGGACAGGCATAAGGCAATTTTTGTTGGGGGTAGGAAGAAATAGGCTGTTGGTTAACTAGGATCTGCAGCTTATCCTGTAGGTATGGAAATGGGCAGACTAGGTGGGCCAAGCAGTCTTTATCTGCCATCAAAGTCTATGTTTCTATGTAACAGCCTCAAAGCCAGTCAGGGAGGGAATCAGTGCAACAGAGATCCAGGGGAAGCACAGTAAAGCAGAGACCCTATGGGTCACCCTGGGAGTAGGGGAAAAGGCCCTCCCTCTAGGTGGGAGTTATCCACAGATCCCCAACCCAGGAAAGTGAAACTGACAAAGAGCTCCTGGAAGCCATCTCAGTGATGGTGGACAGGGGTGAGTTGCTGCTTGACGGGCACTTCAATCTGCCATATGTGGATTGGACCTCATACACAGCAGCCACAGAGTGAAGCAGATAATTCCTGTTCGTGCTGCAGGGGGCAGGTTTAAATCAGCTGGTAGACTCACCCACCAGAGACAAAGCAACCCTGGACCGGGTGCTCATGAACAGCAGCAGGATTTCAGTCATTCATGTGGGTATCAATCTGGGGACCAACGACCACAGGTCAGTCTGATTATCAGTAAATAAAGAGGAAGGTAAAAGTCACACAAAAAATAAGATACTTGATTTCTGGAAAGCAAACATTCCTGAAATGAAATCCAGGATCATAGAAACGTATAATAGAAACATAGAAACATAGAAGTTAACGGCAGATAAGGACCGCAAGGCCCATCCAGTCTGCCCATTTCTTTTTTCTACCTTATAAATGTGCCATCGGCTTTTGCTCTGTCAGTGGCCTATCTATTCATACTCATTTGTATTGCTCCTGTAACCCCTAGGGGGCACTACCCTTAGGGCTACTACCCCTGTCTGCCCCCCTGAGGCAGGGTAAGGGGCCCAGATCCGTGGACGGGTGCCTCTACCCAGAGGTCTGGCTTAATACTGTCGAGATTGCCTCGGTCACAGCCCTCTGGGTTACTGCAACTCCCGCTTCGTCCCACTAGTGACTCACACTGGGTGGCAGCAATTCTGTTCACCAGTACACTTACCCCATGGAAAATATTACCCAGCTCCCTTCGGGGACCCCCCTGCAAAGTAAGGCACAGTTATGTTGCAATCACCAAACAGCAGTTCACCATTAACGTACACAATAGCCAGGACGTAGCTGTGAAAAAACAATCTGATTTATTCAAGAGGGAATATAACAAGGGCAGGGGTAAATCAAGTTGATTAGCTTATACTATATTTATCTACCTAGGGCTCTGTGCACAGGCCTATCCCTATCAATTACTGTCCCTGGGTACCCAAGCCCTAGTGGCTAGTCCAAACCGTGGCAGCTGATAGGGGCCCTTTCACACAGAGGAAAGAAAAAGTTAGTTAAACAATCAGCAGTACAGTAATTCCCTTTGGTTCCAAGGTGGCAAATCAACAGGGAAACTACCCTGAATTAGTACTCACGACCTCCAGACAAGATAGGGTCCTTAAACGTTAACAGGGCTACTCTTAAGCTCCACGAGTCTCTTCACACATTTATATGGCAAACTGCACCAGGCAAAGTCCTTTAATGGCAGCAGGATTCAACTTGAGCTCCACACACATTTATATGGTAACGGCAACAGGCAAAAGTCCTTTAATTGCAGCAGGATTTACTTGAGCTACACAAGCCTCCACACATTTATATGGTAAACAGCAACAGGCAAAAGTCCTTTAATTGCAGCAGGATTTACTTGAGCTACACAAGCCTCCACACATTTATATGGTAAACAGCAACAGGCAAAAGTCCTTTCAATTGCAGCAGGATTTACTTGAGCTACACAAGCCTCCACACATTTATATGGTTATCTCAATCAAGACAGAATCCCTCTCTGGCAGCAGGATTAACTTGAACTCACACACATTTATATGATAACAGCAATAGCAGAAGGGTACCACACCTGGCAGCTGCTCCCAGCCTCTTCAGCTTTCATAGTCACTCCAGCTCTGCAAAGGCAGCTTTTTACCTCTCCCACGGACCGAGCGCGATTCAGCAATTTTCTCCAGTCCTCCTACAGGTCGAGTCTGGCGGGTAGCTGTACAGGACACAGCCTCCTCTGACCGCCCATCAACGGATTTAGTCCGACTCACTTGAAAGGGCAAACGGTCGCCTTAGGCCTTTCACGCGCTTCCCGCGCGAACACTCCCCAAGTGCAGAAGCACAGACCTCCTCTCCTCACCTCAGCCACAACGCATCTAACCTCCAACAGCAAGGGGCTGTTCCTTCAGTTCGGGCGCTACCCACTTTTATTGGCTGGCTGCACATGCCAGTCATTTCCTCTGCCTCTCAGTGGTGCGAAAAAGCGCCATAGCCCATAATGCCTTTCCCAAATACAAGCAGTTCCTCTATTGGTCAGTCAACTCTGTGGGATTCCAAGGTACTGATTGGTCCAATTTCACAGTTCGGGACCAAGATGGAGGAAACAGTCGAAACAGTCCTGGCTGCAAAGGAAGGCAGGTTAGCACAGCTACATTATCATTATTTTTACATGTCATTTCATGCAATCATTCACATCCCCTTATCAGGGCTCCCTCTGCACTACTAGCGATGGCAGAAGGGGGCACTTACTCTACGGCCCGGGCAGGAGCCAAGCATGACAACGCTCAATCCCCCCCTTTAACCCATTCCGACTGCAACAGGCAGCCCTTAAAGGGACACACATGGAGGCCTTATAAAGCACTCCATGGACCCCCATTCCGGTGACTTTATGCCGATTACCAACCAGGCAGGGAGCACACACGAGCTCCGGGGAACTTTTAGGAACCCCCATTTGTAGGGGGGTTACACCCTCCCTGGCCTGGAAAAGCTTGGTGTCCGCGCCAAGTAATCACCCTTAAGGCAAAGTAGGTAACATTCCGAGCAACTTCGTATTACATTTTATCTTACCTACATAAACATTAGATATACAATGCACTATAGTGTATACACATCACACATATAGAATCTTACGCTTGTTTAACTCAGGTCATAGTGTCCTACCCGTGACAGGGGCACCACACTCAAAAGGCTTTACTAATAATCTGGAGTTATCCCCCAAGGCTAACTTAGGCAAAGAACTGGGGGACACATACACCCCTTTGTGGACCACATTTAAGGGCAGGTCCACTGGCTGACCTAAAGATTCATAGCTTTTTTTTTTATTTAGTTGTTTAACCAGGTATAGCACACTAAGCTGAAAGCTTTTTTACAGGAGTGACCTGGGAGCACAAGAAGGTTAAGTGACTTGCTCAGGGTCACACAGTATGCAAGTGGAAGCTGTGGGATTCAAACCCAGGTCTGGTCTGCTGGATGTCACCAGATTTGCAGCTCAGAGCCTTAGACCACTGTGCTATACTGCCTCCTAACCTCCTAGCTTAACTTTATTACGGGCTGAATTTGTCGGCCGGATCGTCTAGGGGTCTTAGGGGATTCTGAACCAGGCCCTGACTCCACTCCCATGTCAGAGACATTAGCAACAGGGATCCCCTCAAGCGGATCAGGCTTGATACTCATAATACTATCAGGGGCTTGACCTTCTATCCCTGAACCCACCCCACTGGGCTCATCTGGGGGCGGTGTAGGTACTAGAGGGGAACCATCAGGGCATTCAAAATAGTCTTCTGATTCGGGCAAATCACTGGCTTGTTCCCCCATCTCACTCTCTTCTTCTGAAAAGTCAGATAATTCAGCCAGGCCAGACAGTTCAGCCAAGCCTAAGGACTCAGCCCCTTGAGTTCGTCTGCTACCCCATTCATCTTCTAGAGGCATTTCCTCCGGGGATAAAGTAAAGGGCTCCACTAACACAGATGGGCCAGCTTCAGTTCCTGAGTTAACAAGGGGATTGCCCCGAAACAATTGACTTAGTTCATAAGAGGGATAGTATTCAATATCATCTTCGCTGTCTTCTGACACTGAGTGTTGATCATCTCCTTCTGCAGGGGGGTTTGGACAAGGCTCTCTTGGTGGACTTGTTGAAGGCTCCACGGGCTTGATTCCTTTCTTAGCAACAGATCTAATCACGGGCCTGGAAGGAGGGGTAGAGGAAGGTTCAACTTCAATCAAGATCTGCCCAATTGGCAGCAGATCATTTCAGTGTATGGTTTTCACATCTTTCGAATTGTTTTCAGGCCGCACTTTATACACAGGTAGGTCTGCCAGCTATCCCACAACAACATGAGGGAGGTGATGCCATCGGTTGGCAATTTTATGTTTGCCATGCAGTCCCAGATTTCTCAACAACACTCTATCCCCTTTTCTCAACTCTACTGTTTTCACTTTTTTGTCATATCTCTCCTTGTTAGCCAGATTTCGTTTAGCAGCCATGGTCTGGGCCAGTTGGTAGGCATGATTTAATTGTGCCTTTAATTTCTATACATACTGTAGATGGTTCTCTGCTCGCACCCCATCAGGGGAAACCCCAAAACACACATCTACTGGCAATCTAGCCTCTCTTCCAAACATTAGACGATAGGGGGAGAACCCTGTGGCATCACTTTTCGTACAATTGTAGGCGTGAACTAGAGTGCTAATCTGTTGGCTCCATCTCGATTTATCTTTGGATTGTAAGGTGCCCAGCATGTCGAGCAATGTACGATTAAACCTTTCAGGCTGAGGGTCTCCCTGCAGGTGGTGGGGGTGGTTCGTGATTTGTGTACCCCTACAAAGATAGCATCTCTTTAATCAAGCGACTTTCAAAGTCCCTTCCCTGATCGGAATGAATCTGCTGCGGAGCCCCATAGTGGATGAAAAAATTCTCAGCAAGTATCTTAGCCACTGTAGTTGCTTTCTGATCCTTGGTCGGGAAAGCCTGTGCATACCGGGTAAAATGATCAGTGACCACCAATATGTTGCTAACACTTCTCAGATCAGGCTCTAAACTCAGGAAATCAATACAGACCAGTTCCATAGTAGCACTAGTAGTAATGTTGACCAAGGGAGCAGCTTTCTGAGGTAACGCTTTCCTTTGCAAACAACGACCACAGGTCTTGACATACTGTTCCACATCCGCACTCATCTTTGGCCAATAGAATTGCGCCCGTACCAAATCAAGTGTTCGGTCTATGGCCAGGTGCCCCATCTAATTATGCAATGACCTTAGAACTGGTTCTCTGAAAACTGAGGGCAGCACCAGTTGCTGTCGTTGCACTTGGCCCTCCTTACTCAGTCTCTCTATATAGTAGTTGGTTGATCAGCTTTAATTTGGGCCCTTCTTTGTACAACAAGGTAGTCCGCAAGTCAGTGGAATGTAGTTTGGATACATCCCTTCCAGCCCTCAAAACCTCTATGGCCGTTCTTATCATAGGGTCACAGGATTGAGCCTGTTGGAGATCATCATTGTTGAGTTGCGGCAGAGAGCTGGTGTCCAATGCAGAGAAATGGCAGTGGGCGGCAGGTATACAGTTTTCCACCGGCCCCAAACAATCTACCACACAGTCCACTGTGTCAGGAGACACCTGTTCTTCTTTATCAAATTTCTGGCACAGGGCTCTTATGTCAGGTTCAGACAACTGGACCCATTCATTCTGGGACACTGACCTCCGAGAGAGAACATCCGCATCTATATGGTTTAGGCCCGCCCTGTATTCTACAGCGTAATCGTAGGTGGCCGAGGCAGAGAGCCACCTATGCCCAGTAGCATCCAATGTGGCGGAGGTTTGCACATAGGTCAGAGGATTGTTATCAGTCTTTACTAATATCTTGGCACCATACAAATAGTCATGGAACTGATCAACAATGGCCCACTTCAAAGCCAAAAACTCTAATTTGTGCACTGGGTAATTCTTCTCTGACGGCGTCAGACTTCTGCTGGCAAACGCTACAGGTCTCAGACCATTCAAGTGCTCCTGATATAAATACAGCCCCCAATCCTTGCAGACTGGCATCAGTATGAAGAGTGTAAGGCTTGGCTGGGTCAGCATAGGCCAACATGGGTGCGTGGGTGAGTTGATATATGATGTCATGGAAAGCTTCCTCACACTCAGCAGTCCATCGATCCCCGAACATATTGTTTGGCCGAAAATACTTCTTTTCTATGTCAGTGTGCACACCCTTCTTATATTTTTTGTGAGTAGGCGGATACCCCTGGGTGAGATTAAGGAGGGAGAGCGAATCACTCGTGAATAGTCTCTGACAAACCACCTATAGTAGCCACTAAACCCCAGGAATTGTTGCAGCTCTTTCAAATTTCTAGGTTGAGGCCAAGTGGTCAATGCCTCCACCTTGCTAGGGTCAATCTCTATGCCTTCAGTGGACACTATGTGGCCCACATATTTCACTGAAGTCTGGAAGAATTGACACTTGTCGATAGACAACTTGAGGCCGAAATCCTCCAATCGATCCAGGACTTTGAATAATCGTTGCTCATGTTCTTCTAAGGATCGGCCAAACACTATGATGTCGTCTAAATAGACCAAACACTCGAGTAGGTTCATGTTCCCCACAGCTCTTTCCATCAAGCGTTGAAAAGTGGCTGGGGCACCCGAAATTCCTTGAGGCATCCAAATAAATTCATAAAAGCCTAAGGGGCAAATGAAAGCAGTCTTCTCCCTATCGTCTGGGGCCATCGGGATCTTGTAGTATCCACTCCGAAGATCCAATACAGAGAACCACTTACTACCATTCAGACAATCCTAGGTGTCTTGTATGCATGGCATGGTATATTGATCCGGAATGGTCCGCCTATTCAAAGTACGATAGTTTACACACATCCGAACTGCCCCATTCTTTTTCCTTACTACTACAATGGGGGAGGCATAGGGGCTTCTAGACTCTTGAATTACACCAGCAGCCAACATTTCTTGCAAATGCCACCGTACATCATCTATGTCAGTGGGAGCCAGACATTGGGATCTCTCTCGGAAGGGTCTTTCGTCGTGCAGTCGAATGTGATGCTCAGCCCCTTGTACACATCCTACATCCCACTCTTTCAGGGAGAAAACCTGGTTCCTCTTGGCAAGCCTCTCACTGACCCTGCGCTTCCACTCAGTCGGCAGCGGAGAGTCACCAAAGTCAAACAGATCAGGAGCAACTCTATCACCTGTCCGGGAACTCTTTTTATTTGGTAGGACAGCAGTATCCGCACAATGGATGCTAGCCAGGGTACACCCTCTTTTTATTCGAATCTCTTTATCAGACACATTGTGCACTTGAACCATCACCCTTTTAACATAGGCATGGGCCCTGGCCGGCAGAATGCTGGGTTTGAGCAACAACCCCTCAGGTAGTTCTCCCTCCATAGGCGCATCCAACATCAACAACTTATTCTTGACATCTGTCTTTAATTGTACCTCTCCATGCAGAACACACTGTGCATTCGGGGCAAGCACTACAGGGGCCGGATCCTTCTTCCATACCACTCCCACTGGGCCTTCAGGTTCCTCCGGCCTACCCTTCTTCTGAGTGGCCCTGACCGTTTGAATTACAGCAGGTACACCCAAAACTCGCCCAGTCTGAAATGCTCGTTTCTCTGAACACAACTGGGCCAATCATCCAAACATGTGCACATTTGTTCCAATCAACAGGGGCACCCCATCATACAGTCCACTGGGTGGGCAGACCAAGACCAAGGTTTCCACTTGTTCATCTGTTCCATTCACAGTTGCAGGGAAAGATAACCATACACGGATGTACCCCAAATATGGATAAGCCTTGTCGCTCAACCCCCATACATGTAGACCAGTTAGAGGCTGCAGGGGCACTTCAGATAAGTGTGCTTGGTACCAGTCCTGAAACATGATGGTCACCTGGGAGCCACTGTCCAATACAGCTCTAGTGGGAATTCCATTCACCTGCACCCAGGTCTCCATAGATGGCCCGACCACATCAGACCAGTTGGGGGTAGCAACATTGTTAGTCCGGCAGGCATGGGCCTGAGTCACACAACTTTTCTTGGGGGCCCGAGACTGGGTTTGGCAGTATCGAGCGATCAGTCTGCTGTTAACTTTCCTTAAATTCTCCGGCCTCTGGCAGTCAGGCTGGAAATGCCCATCTTCCCCACAGTGATAAAAAACTTAGGGTCCCGGGGATCACTACTCTGAGGGGGGCCCTGAGGGAAGGGAGAAAGCTCTCTAGGGCTAGGGTTCAGGGCTCTACCTGACTCAGGGGCCCCGGGCCAAGTGGGGTACACAATAGACTGCTTTAAGTCCCTCACCAATTCCTGTAAATTCCTGATCTCAGCCCTCAACTCACCCTCCATGTAGGGGTCAGAGGAAACAACCCGCATCCCTACAGTACCTGTGAAATCTAGGGACCCCTCGGGCCCTCCAGGTGAGCCAGGCTCCTCAGGGGTATTAGACTCAGGGGTCCCACTAGGGTTCACTGCCCCCACACAGGGTTCCCACCCCTCTTCATCAGTCTCCACTTCTCGAATTTCCCTCAATTGACAATATTCAGGCGGGGTGGCCCGCCGATCATGCAACTTAAGTTTCAATAGAGTTACACTAGAGAATCTGGCAGACTTTAAAATATGTTCTAGCCCAACCTGATTCAGGGCTGCAGCAGTGATTCCCCCTTTTCTATAAGCCTTCTGCAATGCCCGCTCCACTCTAGTAACAAAAACGGACAGTTTTTCATTTCTCCACTGCTTAGCAGACCTGAATTTCCATAATAAATCTTCACCAGTCTCTGTACTCCCAAAAACCCCTTCTAAAGCAGAGAGATACTCTGCAGCAGTGGCTTCTGGATGAGTGGCCCAGAAGAATCTAATGGCTTCTAAGGCAGGACCCCACAAACTCTCCATCAGCCTCTTCCTTTTCTCCCCCTCGGAGCATTGCCACTCCTGGACTAAAGGGGTGGCGTAGTCCATGCACGCCTCCAGGTCATCCTCCCCGGAAAGCACTGGTACCATGCCAGAGAAAAGCTTTAACTTACGATAGGAATCAAGCTGTATGGCTGGGACTGCCAAGGGCAAAGAAGCCAGCACGGAGCTTTTGGGCGGGCCAAGAGAGGCGCCCGGAGAACCCCGAGGGGTAGTATCACTGGACAGATCCAAGACTTGTAGCAACTCCTGGGTAGTCCTCCCTTCCACAGCTAACAATTTAAGCAGCTTATCTTTAAAACTGTTCATTTGAGGAGACCCCCCCAGGAGTGACTGACCCACTTCAGATATGGATTAGCCTCCACCCCTGGGATGCACCCTCCAGGAAAAGTACAGGAGGTACCTTCTCAGGGTCGATGACCACACTGCCTAGGAGTAGTACCTGCAATGTCTGGTCAAGCAAATCAGCCATACGCCCTTTCACTTCAACCTTACCCAAACACTTTACTCGTTCTGCAACAGAGACAATATCAGCAGCTGAGGTACCCAAGGGCACATCTAACAATAATACAATCTTCTGGGAATCTAGCTTTTCTGCTTCACCCCAACCCATCAGTTTATGTACCATGGTTTTGATGGGTCCCAGCTTAATCTTTTCCAATATATCCCCTTCCATTTTTTCCATCTTTGGGGTATCTCCTCACTGAGCCACTAGGGGACTCTGATCCCAGTGGTGCCTCCAATTTGTAACCCCTAGGAGGTGCTACCCTTAGGGCTACTACCCCTGTCTGCCCCCCGAGGCAGGGTAAGGAGCCCAGATCCATGGACGGGTGCCTCCACCCAGAGGCCGGGGTTAATACTGTTGAGATTGCCTCGGTCACAGCCCTCTGGGTTACTGCAACCCCCCTTCATCCCACTAGTGACTCACACTGGGTGGCAGCAATTCTGTTCACCAGTACACTTACCCCATGGAAAATATTATCCAGCTCCCTTTGGGGACCCCCTGCAAAGTAAGGCACAGTTATGTTGCAATCACCAAACAGCAGTTCACCATTAATGTACACAATAGCCAGGACGTAGCTGTGAAAAAAACAATCTGATTTATTCAAGAGGGAATATAACAAGGGCAGGGGTAAATCAAGTTGATTAGCTTATACTATATTTATCTACCTAGGGCTCTGTGCACAGGCCTATCCCTATCAATTACTGTCCCTGGGTACCCAAGCCCTAGTGGCTAGTCCAAACTGAGGCAGCTGGTAGGGGCCCTTTCACACAGAGGAAAGAAAAAGTTAGTTAAACAGTCAGCAGTTCAGTAATTCCCTTTGGTTCCAAGGTGGCAAATCAACAGGGAAACTACCCTGAATTAGTACTTACGACCTCCAGACAAGATAGGGTCCTTAAACATTAACAGGGCTACACTTAAGCTCCACGAGTCTCCTCACACATTTATATGGCAAACTGCACCAGGCAAAGTCCTTTATTGGCAGCAGGATTCAACTTGAGCTCCACACACATTTATATGGTAACGACAACAGGCAAAAGTCCTTTAATTGCAGCAGGATTTACTTGAGCTACACAAACCTCCACACATTTATATGGTAAACAGCAACAGGCAAAAGTCCTTTAAATTGCAGCAGGATTTACTTGAGCTACACAAGCCTCCACACATTTATATGGTAAACAACAACAGGCAAAAGTCCTTTAATTGCAGCAGGATTTACTTGAGCTACACAAGCCTCCACACATTTATATGGTAAATAGCAACAGGCAAAAGTCCTTTAAATTGCAGCAGGATTTACTTGAGCTACACAAGCCTCCACACATTTATATGGTTATCTCAATCAAGACAGAATCCCTCTCTGGCAGCAGGATTAACTTGAACTCACACACATTTATATGATAACAGCAATAGCAGAGGGGTACCACACCTGGCAGCTGCTCCCAGCCTCTTCAGCTTTCACAGTCACTCCAGCTCTGCAAAGGCAGCTTTTTACCTCTCCCACGGACCGAGTGTGATTCAGCAATTTTCTCCAGTCCTCCTACAGGTCGAGCCTGGTGGGTAGCTGCACAGGACACAGCCTCCTCTGACCGCCTGCCGATGGATTTAGTCCGACTCACTTGAAAGGGCAAACGGCTGCCTTAGGCCTTTCACGCGCTTCCCGCGCGAACACTCCCCAAGTGCAGAAGCACAGAGCTCCTCTCCTCACCTCAGCCACAACGCATCTAACCTCCAACAGCAAGGGGCTGTTCCTTCAGTTCGGGCGCTACCCACTTTCATTGGCTGGCTGCACATGCCAGTCATTTCCTCTGCCTCTCAGTGGTGCGAAAAAGCGCCATAGCCCATAATGCCTTTCCCAAATACAAGCAGTCCCTCTATTGGTCAGTCAGCTCTGTGGGATTCCAAGGTACTGATTGGTCCAATTTCACAGTTCGGGACCAAGATGGAGGAAACAGTCGAAACAGTCCTGGCTGCAAAGGAAGGCAGGTTAGCACAGCTACATTATCATTATTTTTACATGTCATTTCATGCAATCATTCACATCCCCTTATCAGGGCTCCCCCTGCACTACTAGCGATGGCAGAGGGCCTTACTCTACTGACCGAGTGGGAGCCAAGCATGACAACGCTCAACCCCTCCCTATTTTAACCCATTCCGACTGCAACAGGCAGCCTTAAAGGACACACACGGAGGCCTTATAAGCACTCCACGGACCCCATTCAGCTTTATGCCAGTACAACCAGGCGGGGAGCACACACGAGCTCGGGAACTTTTTAGAACCCCATTTGAAGGGGGTTACACTCTAATGCCTATCCCATGCCTGTTTGAAGCCCTGCACTGTATTCATAGCCACCACTTCATGAGGTAGGCCATTCCATGCATCCACCACCCTTTCTGTGAAAAATAATTTCCTCACATTCCCCCTTAATCGGCCCCCCTCTAATCTAATGCTGTGTCCTCTTGTCCTGCTATTTTTCTTATATTTAAACATGTTAGACTCTTTCACCTTGTTAAAAAAGACCATACTTGACACTGGTAACAAGGGGGATGCAGAACACTGCTGGGAGAACTTAAAGTATACAAGGGAAAACTTAAAAAATACCTTAAATACAGTCACTGAGCAATGTGCAAGACAAATCAGCAAAGCCAAAAGAAGGAAGAACCCTCTCTGGTTTTCCAAAGAGGTATCAACCAAAATCAACTTAAAAAAGAGGGCTTTTAAGCAGTACAAGGAAACAAAAGGAGAAATGGACAGGGAGGAATATAGGAACAAACTCAAGGAAGCAGGAAAAGCAATTTGGATAGCCAAAGCCCAAACAGAGGAAAGGACAGCAGAGGGGATTAGGAAGGGAGATAAAACTTTCTATAGATACTTAAGAGAAAAAAGGAAGTGTAAAGGGGGAATAGTCTGACTAGCAACAAGGGAGGGCCAGCTGTTAGAGAAAGATGAAGACAAAGCAGAGTTGTTAAACAAATTCTTCTGTTCAGTTTTCACAATAGAAGATGTTGGCAAAGGACCTATATTAAGTAAGACGGAGCAGGATAGTAGAGGGGCAGACACAAGTTCCTTCACGAAAGAGAGGGTATTAGAAGAGCAAAGCAAACTGAAGGTGTTCATGAGTAGTGATGATGATAGAAGCACCCATGTTCTGAGCCAAAAAAAAAAAATTAAAGAAAAAAAAAAGCAAACTTAAGGTGGATAAAGCCATGGGGCCAGATGGTATCCATCGCAGAATACTAAAAGTGCTTTGCGAAGAAATAGCTGCACCACTAGCTGAACTGTTCAATCAGTCTCTGGAAAGCGTCAGAGTACCTCAAGACTAGAAAAGAGCAACAATTGTACCGTTGCACAAAAGTGGAAGCAAGGAAGAGGCAGGAAACTACTGCCTAGTCAGCCTGACCTCTATAGTGGGAACAATTATGGAGACATTAGTAAGGAAGAGAATAGCTGACTACCTAAAGGAAACAGGAAAACTCGACTCCAAACAGCATGGCTTCACAGTAGGGCACTTGTGCCAAACAAACATGATTGATTTCTTTGATTGGGTTACCAGAACAGTGGACCAGGATGGGGCAGTGGACGTGGTGTACCTAGACTTCAGCAAGGCCTTTGACACTGTTCCCCATAGAAGACTTGCTAACAATCTAGAACACACAGGAGTCGGGCAGAAAAAAGTGAACTGGATTAGAAACTGGCTGCAGAATAGGACTAAGAGAGTTCTGGTCAATGGGGCATTATCAAGGGAGGGATGTGTGACCAGTGGCATTTCACAAGAATCGATGCTGGGTCCAGTCCTCCTCAACATATTCATCAGTGACATCACTTATGAACTGGAGCGGAAGGTTTGCCTGTTCGCAGACAACACAAAGCTCTGCAACAGGGTGGATATACCAGAGGGGGCATTAGGTATAGAAGCTGACCTAAGGAGACTGGAAGAATGGTCCAGAAATTGGCAGTTAAAATTTAACACCAAGAAGTGTAAGGCAATGCACCTGGGGAAGCAGAACCCAGTAAAAAAGTATGTACTAGAATGACATCAATTAGAAGAGAAAAGGATGGAACGGGATCTGGGCGTGATCAATACCAAATGACTTAATGGTAGGAAAACAATGTGAAAAAGTAGCTCAGAAGGCTAGTGATATCCTTTTTTTTTATTTATATAAGTTTTTCTATTCTCTGAGCTCTATCAGAGGCTTAGGCCCTCCAAAGGAGGGACTCTCTCTCAGGCCCTGCCACACCACACTTAGCTGACCCTGGAGATTCCCCCACAGCTTACCCCCCCATGATGGGGCCAGGAAGGTGGCACCCCCTTCCTGGGGACCCAATCCAGAAGCCGGGGTCGGCCCTCAGTGTGGCAGACCAACATGGAGCCCTGCCAGGCTCCTTTTCCTCCTGTTTCTTCCTGTCCCCCCTCCCTACTGATGTAACCATGTCGGAGTGTGCCTCTTAACCCATAGTACCCTCCAGTCACCACCAGAGGGCAATCAACGAGTGGGACTATGTGGAATCCTCCCCACAAGAGAGGAGAGCAGTCCTGTGGATGCTCGATTCTCCCCCCCAGTTGACCCCCAGCGGCCCGGGCCCGCTCCGGAACCTGGGTCGCAGGCGTGGCACAAGGTGTGGCATCCAGTGCATTAACCCTCAGTGCCACTGGGCCAGCTTGGCAAGTGATATCCTTGGGTGCAGAGGAAAGGGTATTGTGAGCAGAAAGCAGGAAGTTATCATGCCCCTTTACAGAGCCTTGTGGAGGCCACACCTGTAGTACTTTGTCCAGTTCTAGAGACCTCACCTAAAAACATCGGACATCTGGAGACGGTGCAGAGAAGGGCCATAAAGATGGTGCAGGGGCTGCATCATGAGCCATACGAGACAAGACTCAAAGAGTGGAATTTATTCTCTCTGGAACTGAGAAGAAACAGGGGGGACATGATAGAAATATTTAAGTACATCAAGGGAATTAATACAACTCAGAAGGAAAACCTTTTCCAGGAAAACAGAGTGGCACATAGAAGAGGGCACAACTTGCATCTGGTGGGAGACCACTTTAAAAGCAGCTCTAGAAAGTACTTTTTCACTGAGAAAAGGATAGACCCAAGGAACAGCCTGCTACCAGAAGTGGTGGCATCAAAGACAGTAAGCAAATTCAAACTCGCTTGGCACAGGCAATGTGGACAACTCAGGAAAAAAATATAGTTGGGGGGATAGCCACCTTGGACAGACTGGAAGAACCACACTATCCCCATCTGCGGACACTTTTCTTATGTTCTTTCTTATGTTCTTATTTCCTTGGATTAACGCCCGTCTGGAGGAAGGTGGAGCTGGGCTGCACCTCAGGCCACCCGTCCCCCCCAAAAACTAGTAATTAATTCCTCAGAAATGACCGACTTCTTGGCTGTCCACTGGCCCAGTTCTGGGGAACCAAATTCAGGAGCAGACTTGTGATTTTTGGGTGACTGTGGCTGGGGGCAAGGTGCTGCTGATTGTAATGCTTCCTAGTAAGGAGAAGTAAGAGCACACATCAGTCACTTAAAGGTGCTCCAGCAAGCACAAACACAGGAACAAAACAAAGTAGACGGGGAAGACTCATGTGACTGGGTTGATACATAGGGGTGTTAGCACTGGCCTCAGCCATGCCCTTTTTGCAATAATTTAAGTAATACAACTTTGTTTCTCAGCATTTCTTGGTGTGTGCCCAGCTCTACTTTGTTTTGTTCCTGTGAGTGCAATGCTTCCCAGCCTGGGGAGGGGAGGAGAGGGTTGCCTTCTCGCCACTACAGTAACTCCTCTGGAGGGCAAGGGATCTTGCTTCCTGCAGTAGTATGCTATGGCATTTCTGAAAACCATCTATGTATATTAGGGGTGCTGGCCCCCTCTAGTGGGTGGAGGGTGAACTGCAGAAGAAAACGGGTAAAAGCCTGGTGGTGCCAAAGATGATAATCAGTGGTACCTTTAGCTTTGCACTGCGGATCCTCCCTACCAGTGTGAGTTGTGGGGCTAGTGGAGGACAGGGCTGAGGTTTTCACCATGGGGGGGTACATCCTCAGGCCTGAGGACTGGGAAGATAACACTGGTGAAGAAAAACACGTGATAAAAAAACATAATACGTGGGTGAGTCATATGAACCCTGATAGGGTGAAATGGCATCACTACTGCTAGGCATACTATGTATTACCCATTGAGAGGCTCACTTTGCAACTTTCAGAATGAAGGGATATATTTGAGCACTCCTGGTGACAAGTTTCTGGCTTCCACTGAAAGCAAAAATAGCCATTATGGGGTAAAAGGGGTGATGGCTGTGGTGGCAGATAGCGACCACATGGGGCAGCAGTTTCATACTTAGGGGGGAGAGTGGAGAGCAGGAGAAAAGCGGAAGGAAGTGTGGGGAACACTGAAGTATCTGTACTGCCCATTACCAAGTTAGATGTTCGTTTATACAAGTTACTAGTAGCCATGTAAGGTTTGGGTCACGTGAGGCTTCATACTACCAGTAAGCTAAAATGTGAACAGTAGGACACTATAGGGGAACTCACGTTTCTGTGTACAGGGCAACCTGCAACATGCTACAGCATGTATTTGTTAGGAAAAGTTCACTTGGCAGGAACACGGCTGTTACAGGACTCAATGCAATTTGTATGTTCTGAGGTCTCTGTTTCAATGTGCTGTTGAAAAATCAGTAAAAACATAAAAAAAAGATTTTCTAACTGACAGTACTAGGTATGATGTGAGGAGCTGTCCTCTACCTGGAGACTGACATAGTTGTGACCTCATGGATTATAACACCACAACTGATGAAGAGTCCCATACCTTCCGCCACATTGGTCACCAGTAATGTCACAGTAAATGAAGGGTACAGTGCTGATGATGTATAAATGGTAATATAGCTAGATATGTCAGCTTCCAGGGAAAGTGCTCTTCTATGTATTGCTCTGAATACTATTAGCAAAAAGGAACAAACAAAAATACCTCAGAAATAAAATTAATAGCTGGTTACTTTAAAAAATGCTTACCATCTTCGGTCTGCTGTTTTTTCCGTAGCTCATTAAAGCAATTGTTCGTTATTCAGAATTGTTTTTGTAAATAGGACATTCAGACGTAGTTTGGTGTGATGGGTGCCAATTACATAAAATACCTTCTGCACCCATATACTCCAGTTCAGCCTCATCACCACACAAGGAAGAATCTTTTGGTGATTCTTTCTGCACACTCATTTGAAATCTTCAGAGGTCATAACATATGACTTTTTCTGTGGTTGCCCCACGCATGTGGATCTCTTTACAAAGTCAGCTATGCCAGAGCACCTTTGTGGAGATTTTTGAAAGGGCTGTTAAAACTCGTCTTTTCTCGCTGGCATTTGGGAGCTCATTTTAGTATGTTAGTTGTTGCAGGGACTCTATTGTGCTTGATACTGTGATCTAATAAATGATTTAACATTGTTTAATGTTTTAATTGAATTGTATGTGCAGTGCTGTGAGCCTTTGAGTTGAGGCACTATATAAAATAAAGTTTACTTACTCACAAAAGACCCCATCTACCCAGGTGGCCAGCCATGGCTCATTGTCCCAGATGCCCATCTACACCAGATGACATCTTTAACCCCCACTTGCTGTACACCCCTCATGCAGAGTTATGTGTGATGGCAGGGTCTGACAGGGGGGAAAACACTGGTCGAGACCATGGGCGTCCAACTGCATGTCCATGCTGGTTTGCAAGCAGATCGCTGCCTGCACAGGGTTTAGGAGAAAGATGGGCTATGGCAGTTCCACCCTGGAAAGTTGGAATTATTCCGACATTTGCCAGCCAGTACTATCCCCAACTCACAGTCAAGGCTGTCAGGACTAGGGGCTGGCATGGGGGGGGGGTCAGCCCAGGACACAAAGTAGTGGCAGGGCGGGGGGGGGGAATAGGCACCAATGCAACCCCTAGAGCTGTGTAGGGTCTCCCCCTTCTACTGCTCCCCATACCATGTAACTTGGCTTGAGAATGTAGTGCAAGCCTGCATCAACTTTCTGTCTCACCCCACCCCACCTGTGCGGCCACACACTTGGACTGAGTGCAGTGGGGACACACATTCATTTTTGAGGATGCCACGGACCTCCCAGCTGGTGTGCATAGTGTGCACTCCTCAACTTTTCCTGGCCCTCTGCTCATGCAGAAGGGCCAGAAGCATACTGTGGATCGATCACTTACTTATTTACTCTATTTCATTAGTTGTTGTACTTTTTCCCCTCATTCTTTATCATAGAGAACATCTTCAGGAAGCCAGGATGGGCTTCAGATAACTCCATTTTGGGAGTATTTGACTTCCAAAAATAAGACAAAAACTTCCAAAATAAAGGAGGAAGAAGTCATTGACTTCCAAATGTAAAAAAAACAACATGGATGACTTCCAAAACTGAATGCACAGAGGCCAAGAAATGATGGAGTTTTCCAAAAGAAATTACGAACATACAAACGTACGAAATTGTCGGGAAAAGAAGGCCCAGAGGTCTATCAAGTCTGCCCGATTGTGCAGCTTGTAGTTTCATAACACTATATAAATTGTATTTTACCACTAATTTTTATATTATCATCCATAAATTAATCCTTTCTAGAATACTGGCTTACAATTTGTGGGATCTGGGAAGTATTTTGACTTCCAAAGAAATGGAATCCTGCCAGCATCTTTATGTCTTGATTTCAGCTTTTTCTCTGCTGACGTCCGAATTCTCTGGGAGGTCATAATCAGTTCCACAACAACAGACTGTGACGCCAAAACACAGCAGTATATCTTCACAGGAGGGAAAACCAGGAGAAAGAGAAAAGTCTGAAACACAGCGGTCCTAATTTTATGCAAATGTATTCTGTCATAAAACATAAGGAAAGATAAAATCAGAAACCACATGAAATCTAAGGTGAAGTGTGTCTGAGTGTTATATTTTAAAACATTTGTTTGGAAACATAGAATCTGATGGCAGAAAAGGACCACTTGGCCCACCTAGTCTGCCCATTTCCCTACCTAACGGATAGGCTGCAGATCCTAGTTAACCAACAGCCTACTTCCTCCTACCCCCAACTAGAATTGCCTTATGTCTGTCCCATGCACTCTTGAATTCCCCACTGTTTTTGACTCTACAACCTTCTCAGGAAGGCTGTTCCATGCATCTACAAACCTTTCTGTGAAGAAATACTTCCTCACATTACCTCTGAGCCGTCCCCCCTCTAACTTCAAATCAGGCCCCCTTGTTCTTGCACATCTCTTTTTCTGAAAGATGCTACCCTCTTGGACTTCACTGATTCCCTTGAGGTATTTAAAAGTTTCTATCATGTCCCCCCTCTCCCTCCTTTCCCTGAGGCTATACAACTTAAGCTCCTTTAGTATTTCTTCATATGTCTTCTGGTGCAGACCCAGCACCATTTTAGTTGCCCTCCTCTGGACAACCTCCACCCTATCTATGTCTTTGAGGAGATGGGGGTCTCCAGAACTGTACACAATACTCCAGATGTGGTCTTACCAACTGTCTGTACAAAGGGACAACATCTTCCTGTTTTCTTCTGGTGATGCGTCTCCCTGTGCATCCCAGTATCCCCCCAGCCCTCCTTACTGCCTTCTCACATTGCTTGCCCACCATTAGGTCATCTGATATGACTACCTCCAGGTCCCTTTCCGTTTTTGTTGTTGTCAGTATCTCACCCCGCCCCATTGTGTACTCTTGCCCTGGTTTTGTTTCCCAGGTGCATTACTTTGCACTTCTTTGCATTGAATCTAAGCTGCTATACATTTGACCATTCCTCCAACCTTGCCAAGTCCCTTTTCATCATTTCCGCCCCACCTTACGTATCAGCCCTGTTGCAGATCTCTGTGTCGTCTACAAAGAGATGTACTTTTCCTTCCAGTCCCTCTGCAATGTCACTTATAAAGACATTAAAATGGACCGGACCCAGTACTGAACCCTGCGGGACTTCGCTAGTAACCCCCCTTTCTTCACTGTGGACTCCATTTACTATTACCCTCTGTGCCCTGTTGTCCAACCAATGTTTTACCCAGGCTACCACCCTGGGACCCACTTCCAGGCTGGCTAATTTGTTTATTAATCTTTTGTGCAGGACACTGAAATTGACACTTTACTAGCAAATTAACATGTACTGTATATCTGCATGGATCCCATGCCAGTAGAGGACATTACGCTGTAACAGCTGAGTACTGATCTGTAAATAAGTGACAGTACTATGTATGGTGCTAGGCACTTAGGTCATTGCATATTAATACTTAACGAATAGTAAGGAGACTCTTCTCTCTGCACTGTCACTATTCAAAGGTTATTGCATAAGTGCTCAGATCTGAACACAATGAACAATGTATTACCACAATTCTTCTCACCCTCAATTTGCTAAGTGTGCACTCTGCTTATCTTGTGGAAGGAGAGAAGAAAGTTGCCAGGGGGGGGTGGATGTGTAAGGGCTGGGCATCCCTCTGCGTTTAGGTGTTTGTTTATTTAAGTCTCGGATTACATATACCATTGAGCTAAGAGCTCTTTTACAAAGGTTCCATGTCAGTAGAAAGGACAATAGATTAAACAGGACAGCTAAGTATGGTACAATAAAGTGTAAATAGGACGCACAAAAATCATAATGGACACACAATTATAATGGACAGTCAACGTAAAACAACAGAGACACATTATGCTAATCAGTTTCAGGCACAGGAAACTGCATACAGTACATTGATATCAGCCAGCAGGTTTTGTCAAGACAAACAAGACACAAGGTGTAGGAAGGGATGTGGGAGGGTGGGATGGGAAGAGTAAGAGAGGGGTGGGAGTGGAGGACATGAGGAAAAGGTGGGGCAATGGGAGGGGAGGAAGGGTGAAGGGGTAGGGGATGCATGGGAGAGGGGGAGGAGGCAAGAGTGCTGAGTTACTATGAGGTTGAGTGCTAAGGTTGAGGTTTGGGAAAACATGGTTAAGGGAGGTGTATATGGTGACAGCTCTCATCCAGAGGAGCACCCGTCTTACCCCATGAAACACCTGCCACCGAGGGTCAGGTCAAATGAGGAACCAGGGGCCACCACTGCATGCTTTGGGGTACTACAAATGAGAGATTACTCACAAACCAGTGTCCACACTGGGAGCTGCGATCAAGCAGAATGCATTCTACAGTATTTACTGTTAGCTAGCACACAGCTCATAAGGGTAATATTTATTTATTTGTTTTTGGTAACCGGATGGGTGCACTAGGCATAGAAATGCCAATTTTCAGGCACGACCAGGGAGAATACAAGTTGAAATACATAAGCACACCATGTGACGCAGCACAGGAAAGAGGTAACATAGTGGGAAGGGGTCAAATACAATCAACATAGGGACTGGGAGAAATACAGTTTAGAACAAAGTCAGGATACAGGCAATACCGTATAAGACAAGGTCAAAGAAAGTATAGACATGTGCAAAACAAATGAATACAGAGTACAAAAAATGGATAAATGGACATGCTATATACAGTATACAATAAGTGCCTTTAGAGGTAAATTAAGCTTTAAGACAGCAGAGACAGAGAGGAGTGGGAGGAGGAGTGATAGAAGTAGAGGAGAAAGAGGAGATAGGTGATAGAGAACATATAAGGGGAGGGTCATTAGAGAGAGGTGAGGAAGAGGCAAGGGGGGGAAGTAAATGTTGAGTGGTAAGGAGGGATGGGGAACAAATGATCTTAGGTGGGTAGAAGCAAGTGCAGGGGTTTGAAGCATGTAGATGGTCACAGTGAAGTTTCTTGAAACCAGCATGGGCGGGAGCTTGGAGGACGGTTTGAGGTATGGAGTTCCAGTACTTAGGAGCTGTGTGAGAGAAAACTCGTGCACCCATAGAGGTTTTACATCTAGGGACATAGAATGGGGCTAGATCTGTAGATCAGAGCCCATAAGAGGGGGATTGGGAGTGAAGCAGGGAGGCAAGGGATTGTGGGAGACTGGATCTGGCTATCCAGTCAATTAGAGAACCATAGGACTGAGAGCGACCAGTTTAAGTCAGCATAGAGCTGGCAATGGTGTTTATACAGAGGTAAAGCAGAGGCATAGTGACAGATGTTATTATAGGTGGTGTCCCATGTGGCACCTAGGTAGGTGACTGAGCCATAGGCCAGGGCCAGGTGCAAAAGGCCTTGTGCACATGGCAAGTCTGGTGGATAGGGTAAGGGCATAGCTAGTGCAGTAGGCCCCTCCAATTTTAGCATTGACAGATTTACAGGTGGTGGTAATATGCAGATCAAAATCCAGGGATTCGTCCAGAAGAATGCCCAGGTATTTGAAGGAGCTGGTGCTGACCAGTGGGGGGAAGGCATCTACACACAAGATTATGAGGGAGTTACGATTTCCTGTAAGTCTGGCAGAAGAGCTAAAGAGCATAGAGTGTGTTTTGCTGACACTGAGAACCAGGTTGTTCTCTGTCAGCCACGATTGTATACTTAGGAAGTCAGAGCCAAGAGAGTGGTTCATATCTGAGATATTTTTGACACTGTTGTAGATGATGAGGTCATCCACATAGAGAAGAGATGAGCAGGTTGGTGCGAGCAGCAGAAGGTCGCTAATGAAGATAGAGAAAAGCAGAGGGCCCAGTACAGAGCCCTGGGGAACACCAACTTGGATGGAGGAGAGATCCGACATGGATGAATTGAAAACTATGGCTTGTTTTCTGTTGGACAGGTAGCTATTAAACCATGCCACCACATTGGCAGAGAAACCAAGGGAATTAAGTTTTGTGAGGAGAAGGATGTGGTTGATCAGGTCAAAAGCCTTGGTCAGGTCGATGAAAACTGGACCTGTCAAAAGGCCAGTATCCATGGCAGCACAGACGTTGTTTGTGAGTGTTAGGAGGGCAGTGGAGGTGCTATGACCTTTGCAGAAGCCATGCTGGTCACCATAGAGGAGGTTATACGTCTGAAGATATGCTATGGTTTGGGTAGCCACTAATTTTTCGAGGATTTTACTGAACACAGAGAGAATAGCTGTGAGTCGATAATTTACAACATCTTTAGGATCACCTTTGTTAAGAATGGCTGTAATAGCCGGCCCGGTGCTGCTGAGGGTTGAGGCACTGGACGCCACACCTCATGCTGTGCCAATGACCCAAGTTCAGGAGTGAGCTTGGGAGTCGGGGGTTGGCGGGGGAGGGAGACAGACTGAGCTCCCACTGGGCAGCTCTCATCTCTGGGCAGGAGGATTAGGGATGCCCGGTGCTCTAGTGACCCCCAGTGGAGACCAGAGCACCATCGAGCTGCTGGGCTGCATGTAAGCTCGTGGCTGATGCAGGCAGGGTTGCCATGCACTGTGGCTTCAGGCGTGCACCGCGCAGGGGGGAGGGGTGATCTCAGGTTTACCACAAGAAATACCCTTCCAGCCCTGGATAGGCGATGGCCTTGCCAGTGCCACTGCCACACGCCCAACGCTGGTTCCCTGCCACTGCCCCACACCGTCTCCCTAGGTTGTCCTCCCCTGACCCAGGGAACCATAATGAACTTGAAGATGGCAGGGAACACAGCGGGTGGTAGAGCAAGCTGGTGAGTGCAGTGGCCTGAGAGAGTTCCAGGCTGGAGGGCTACAAACAGAATTGAAAAAAAAAAAAAAGAATGGGTGTTATTCTAGCTATTTTCCAGATACTAGGAACTGTGCTATGGCACAGTGACAAGTTAAATACTTTGGTTAAGGGGGAGGCAATGAGAGGGGCAGCAGCTTTCAGGAGCCTGGGTTCCAACCCATCAGATCCAGCGCTGGTGCTGTCCTGGATGGCAAGTAGTAACTTTAGAACTTCTGTTCTTGTAATAGTCTGAAAACTAAATGGTGGTTGGGTGGGCAGGGATTCAGTATCTATGGGATGGGGGGGAGCATAGTGTGACCGAAGGGGAAGGAGTCCACGTAACTTGATAAGCCACAGAAGTGAAGGCTGAAGGAATTGGCGATGGCCACTGGGTTATTACAATGAATGCCATTCAGCAGCATGCCATTGGAAGTGGCCGTGTGATCAGTTCCCAAGATTGTTTTTATGATTGACCAGAATTTCTTTGAGTCCCCAGCGGCTTTCATTAATAACTCTTTGCAAAAAGAGCTTTTAGCTAGTCGTATATTCCTTTTGCAGGTGTTTCTCAGTGACCTGTAGGCATCACGATCAGCAGTGTTCCCATTACAGCCATGTAACAGAGGGTACAGCATACCCTCCTCAAAAATGTTCAGGGGTACAAAATGAGTTTTGAGGGTACACCATACCGCTTGTAAAAAAAAAAAAAAATTACTGGTGGTACATATTATTTTTAAGGGGTATGCCGCAATCACTCAACATAAGCAGAACACCTGTTTTTGATCCACATACTCATTCACCCACTGCCTGAACTTGAAATAACAAAAAGAATAATCTATGGAAATGTTTACTCTGAATTCTTAGTGCAACAACAGTAACTGTAACTGCAGATTTTTTTGCAGCACTAGGCAAGATCTGTGCAGCACTTTGGAGGATAGTTAGGTTTTTAGTTGCTCTGTGTGTGTTTTTTGGGAGGGGCACAGTCTGCCTAGTACAGCAGGGTATCATTATTGCTGCACTCACCTTGCCCTAATGCCACTGGGGTGCCCTCTGCCATCATTAGGACATTGTTCCAAAGCTATTCCAGGTTCAAGCTAGCTAAATCATCTGCCCCCCCCCTACACAATAATGCAGTTGCAGTAGTAACATACCTCCCCCTTTTCCAATCATATGTTGAAAGATGACATCTGTCTCTCCACACCACACTGCCAAACTGCTCCTTTGCAGCCAGCATCCCCTCCCCAGTGGCTGCCATAGTCTTCCTCACCACACCACCACAAATCCTCTGCCACTCGTTTGCTCTGGATGGCCACTTAAGTTCCCTTCCTCCCAGTCACATCAAGACACACCAAACCACATAAGCGTTAAAGGGACACTCTCATCTCCCCAAAAAGAAATAGAGCCAAATGAAACTGCACTGAAACTTGATTTAATTTAAGTAACTTGCATGTCTGACTCTGGAATACCTTCAACTCCGGCCCCCACTGGCCATTATCAGCAGCTACTCACTGGGACAACGCGTAGGTGATGACAGAGGGGTTAACCAGGCTGTAGAGTAAGCACAGTTACTCATGAACACACTACATAGATCAAGCGCCAATATTTCATAATAATAATAAAAAAAAAATTTCACAATAAGAAGGTGATCCGGTGACACTCACTGTCGGTGCTATACGGGATGGTCAGGACTAGGCTGGCTGGCAGGAACATGCTGTTTGGACGGAAAGAAACTTATTCAGGCAAAACCCTTTACTCGATGACTGATCCAAAACAAACATACATGATGATTTTAAAACAGATGAAGCACCAGGTCTGTATTGAGTTTATCCCTGTTGCATCACTCGGCAGTCGGGACTCTGATTTACTCTTCTTTAAAGATCTGCAGCTCACAGTTTTCCCCTTCATTTGTTGCACATGTGAAGCCAGCGATTACACTCATTCGTGCATGTCACCCATGTTGAACTGGTAGACGGGGATAGTGTGAATTCCATGTGTGATGAACCAATCGTAAGACAGCTCTAAATGGGGATGGGTGAGGGGAGGGCACCCTTTCTAATAGAACAGGCAGCACATAAAGAAGCTCATGCTGAATTCACAAAACTCACACCGTATGCGGCTCCTTTACATACAGTGTACCCCCTGCACACATAGATGTACATGAATTTTGTATTTTATATGTGATTCATGTACATGTATGTGTGAATGGGAACACTGGTGATCAGACTGAAGCCCTGAGGCTTTGAAATGTCACCAGCTTTTGTTCGTAGTCCATATTTAAGAGAGAAGGTCCTTAGTTAACCACTTTGTTTGAGTTCCGCGTATACGGCATGTGACACGGGGAGCGTGGATATCCTGGAGAAGTCCAGATTGGGCTAAGAAGTAGTCAAGGGCTGACTGAGCATTAGAGGTAGATAAAATGGGTGACCAGTCAATTATAGAGAGATCATGCATAAACTGTGCCTGATTAAAGTTATCTGGGTTTCGGAAGGTGATAAGTTTCGGGGGAGGAGATGGTTGACTGATGGAGCACCAGATGCGGAAGATTGGGGAGTGATCACTTATTGCTTCTGCAAAGATACCTGAAGAAGCTATACTGTCAGGACGGTTAGTGAGGACCCAGTCAATTAGTGAGCTGGACCGGGGTTGGGGGGATCCATGACCCTAGTTGGGTCTGTGATTAACTGGTGAGGTTATGGCCCTGTACCACGGTGTGGAAGGGATGGTTTGTTTTACCAGTCCAGTTCAAGTTGAAGTCCCCCAGTATAAGCACCTCATTACGTCCAACCGTTGTGTTCACCCGCGAGAGGAGTTCCTCAAGACCAGTGATGCCACCGCCAGGAGGGTAATAGGCACACACTGTTTGCAGGTTCTTTGAGCAAAGTTGTAGGGTTGCATGAATCAATTCACAGTAAGAGAGGGGGGATGAGTAATTCTGTGATAGTGCTAGATAAGATTTATAGAAGATAGCAACACCACCACCATGCTTAGATAGGGGTCTGTCTTGCCTTATTAGCCTATAATTAGGTAATGAGCATAAGGGATCAGCGGTGGACGGTTTCAACCAGGTTTCAGACAGACAGAGAATGTCAGCGCTATATAGAGCAACCCATCCCTCAAGTTCAATTAGATTGTGAGGCAGGCTTCCGATGTTTAGGTAAGCGACGCGGAGGCCCTTGGTGTCATTCCAGGTTGCATGAGAGTTTGTTAAATTTCCTATGAGTTCTGGATTTAATTCAATATCCCCTGCTAGCATTAGTGCTAGTAGGAGCAGATACCACAGTTTATGATGGACGAAGGAGGCAGGCAGAGTGGGGTTGCAGGACAGGGATTTATGTAGAGTGAAGGCTACATGGTAGATGACCCTGTTGGGGACAAAGAGTGGTGTGATTGCTAAGGGCAGGTAAGATTGTGTAGCCATACTAGAGTGTAAAAAATCCTTAGGATATGGGTGGTGAGGATTCTGAAAAGGTGGGCAGCATAACAAAAAGAGCCCAGTGAGAGGAGCAACAATGAAGCATAGAAGGAGTACTACGTGTGGATTAATGGCTAGGGGGTTATTAAGTGTGGAGGTCATTAGTATAAGGTTTATAGCAAGGTATGGGCTGATACTTAAGTGGACTGTTTATGGTTGGTCAAGAGGACTAGACAGGAACTCTGTAATACGGTATTTTGGCAGCTTATGGGGAGGAGGCAGCAGGTTAGCAGGTTAGGGGCAAGTGTACAGACTCCCTCTGGTCAAGACGGAATATAGGCTGCAAATGAGAAAGTGAGGAAATAGAAAAAACGGCCACACCCACTGGGCGTGACCAGAGCTAGCCTACAGTATATAACAAATGTCGGCTAAGGGTGGGAGTGTTGGGGGGCTGGTGGGGAGCAGCCGCAAAGTGGCTACAGGAAAGAGTGCTAAGGGCACAATCTAATCACAGCAAGCAGGATGACCTTTACAAGTGAGGAGCTGTGTTTTTGGCTGCAGTTTCCTCACTTGAACCCCTGGTGGCAAGGTAATTCCTGAACTGCTTTTGGATTATTTTTACAAGTTCATGGTACCTTGCCTCTGCGTCTGCTACAGAGTTAATTGGCAGGGTTACAGCCGTGCAGCTCTCAGGCTGCAAATTACTATAAATCTTTCCCAGGTGGGCAAGCCAAAAGGTCCAATGGCAGTTTGGACACTGCACTGATTTAAACATTGAAGAAATAGCAGAATAGAATCTCAGGTCTGTGCAGCTAAATTTGAGGGACTAGTACACAGCCAGTTGTTAGGATTACTGAAATACTGACTCTGGCATGTATCTAGAATCAGCAAAATACATTATCCTTACTCTCACCTTGTTCAGTTCCTTTCTTCCACTGTTACAGTACCATTAATCACATTCATCATACAGGCGTATCCTTTGCCCACGATATTACATTGTGCACTTCATTTCCATGATTCAATTTCCTTTGTGCTAAAGGGCTCTGCTGCTAACATCTCAATTACCATAAACCTATCGCCCATTTCTGAGGTCCCTGGAGCATTTGTGCTCCCAAGACCAATGGCACAGTGGCACCCTCCCAGGCAGGGCAAGCACTATTCTAGGGCCAAATGTGCCTGTGCTTGTCTCATGTGCCAGCAAGTGGCGTTCACGTTAATGTTTAGTACATCAGTATTATGATTGACTCCTAAAAAGTGACTAGTTGGTCTGGCCACATGTACATCCCTCCAGCAATTGCACTGATAGCCCATGTGATCCAAAGACATGGACTCCCAACCCTGGCTCTGTCTTGGGGACTTATTGTCCCCAACTCTTATCAGACTTCCTTCACATGATGACCATTCTTTCGAGGTACCTTCCCAGTGTGTTACGTAACTAATGCCTAGGCCTTTCATCTCCTACAGAGCAATTTAAACAAAGGGTAACTTACGTGTCTGCTCTCTCCCTTGCCTACAGATGAATGGAATGGATCTGTAAGGATCCCGATGACGTCCCTTGAGGGGTGGCCCTCCGCAATGCCTTGGTGCCATTGGGTTGAGATTGTCCATCTTTTTTGAGGCTGGATGATGGTTGTAGTCTGCCTCATCCCACTGTATCTCTGAGGGTAGTGTTCTCTTATCAGAGGATCCTAACTGGGTCCTGAGACTCCAGAGACCTTGCCAGAGTGGACCAGTGCCACCCAGACCCAGGGACCTGCCATCATCCCTGAGGCTGCAGACCTCCTGGCATCAGTTGCAGCCATGGTGGCTGGACTCCCCTGTCTCACTGGTTCTGGAGAACTCTATCCCCTTTCTCCCTGGACCCACAGCTTCCATTGCCCTCTTATGGTGTAAAGGAGGAAGGGCAGAGTCATGAATATTGATGTTTGAGTTTCATGCTGCTGGCTGAGTCAAGAAACTCAGAGCACAAATTCCAGACACCCTCTCTCCAAGGTGAGGCCTTCTAGAGAACATCTCTCAGGGTCAGGCTAACCCTTCAAGTGCTCTCTTGTAACTGACCTTGAGCTGGGTGAAGAGCTAGGCTGCTTACACATGACTGTCTGCAAGAAGGTATACATTTTATGTCAGTGGCTCAGTAGGTAGCACACTTGACTCCGGGGATAGACTATTGGAAAGCTGTGGTTTCCAGTCCCATATCAAAAAGTTGGGCTAATACCCAGTACTGATAATGTAGTGCTGTACTGCTGAGATTCCATCCTTCAGAGGAGGTCAGAAGCAAATGGGATAAGTCCTGAATAAGGTGAGTGACGGAGATGGGGTTCGCCGACAGAAGGAAGCCAGTTGGGAAGCACAGCAGGATAAACACAGGGTAAAAAAAAAAAGAAATGTAAGCACATTCTGTACATTGGGCATCATTTTGCTACCATGCCACTTCATTACCCTTGTGTCACACCTCTGCAGACCCCCCCCCAAAAAAAATGAGCAAATTAGGCATGAATAGCAGTGAAAAAGGCTGTTAAACTTACAGCCCAAGGCTGCATTTGGAAATGAGTTGCAGCACTTCTCGGTTGGCTGTCCTAGTAAAACATTTACTACAGAACTGAGACCAGCATAACTCATGTCACATTTACCACCAAATAGCTATCAAATTAATAGCAAATCTAGCCCAGGCCTTTGCTGACCAAAAGCCATTATCATTTCAGAACTGTTTGGTGGCTAAATGGAAATGAGTTGTGCTGCTCTCAGTCTCAGTTCAGTTCTGTTCCCAGTGGACAGTGACCACATCAAAAACCACCATCTAAATGGCCTGTCATCACAGCGGTAGTGCTACAGCTCATGACACTAGAAATGCAGGTTTAGAAGCGAGCTTCAGTCATCAAGGGCCAGCCAAGGGGAGGAAAGTCGAGTGTCTGAGTGGATGCTTCTTCCCCCGATGTGGGAGTGTACTTGCTTCTCTGCTACTACACCGCTCCCTGGGTGACCACAGGGTGAGGTGCAGTGGGAACTGCAGGGAAGCAAGGATGTCTCTGACATCATGAAGCATGCACATGTGCATGTCTGACATAATATCCCATGTTATGTCCTCAGGGGGATCACAATGCAAGGTGTGGCCATACAGCATGAAAGCCATGCCACACCCACAGACCCCGCACTCAATGACATGGGCAGTCCTAAATGACTGGATAATTGATTCCAAGGGTCCTATCCCCAGTCTGAGGGCCCCACCATAGGGACAATGTGGGGAATGGTAAGTTGTGGGAGAGGGTGAGGTGATAAGGTTGGGCTAGAGGCTAGAGGGGGTCAAGGGCCAAATGGATGCAGGAGCACAAACAGAACAATAAAAAAAAAACACCATCTCAGTTGCCACAAATTTGCACCCTTGCAGTCTCAAAAAAAAACCAAGGACTGAAGGGGCATAGAGTCTGAACTGTCCTCCCTGTGCCAAGAGGTAGACTTTCCATGACAAAGTTGTGGGAGAGTGTGGGGAAGCTTGAACTGCAGTTGCCTCTTCGGGATCAGTCATGTGGATAAACAGAGGACTTCAGTCTTTGGTGCTATTAATCTGGTACCTGTCATGATTACTAAAATATATGATAGAAAAAATGTGACTTAAATAAAATGAAAAAACAAAAAATGTCTTACTCATTGGGTAACAGGGTTGCAGTATCATTATACATAGGCAATTTATCATAGCCCCCATTAGCCTTAACCCTCCACAGTCTCCCCCCATCTTGTCTGGTTTGTTGTCCCATTGTGAACTGCTATGCATTACATCCTTCATCTACTCTGTAATTATTATGTTGAATTGTTTTAATGTTTCTCCCTTGTATGTACTCTGTAACATTGCTTGTGGTTCCTTAACTGGACGCTTGTGAAAATGGGCAAATTTGCTCACATGCCTTTTCCAGTATAATAATTAAACTGAAACAGTATCTCATTTACTGGACTTTTATCTAATTGGAGAGCTGAACAGGAATATCAAGTTATCTACGGTACTCAAGCTGACACAGTAAACCAATGGTTCTGATGGGACACTCTTTATCCAGGTTCACCATTCTGTGCTGAATGCTGTGACACACACTGCCTTCCTTTGTTGCTGACTGTATGTTTCCTCACATTACAGATGCCTGCACTTGGTGGATTAACAACTTTAGAAACAGAAACATGTTTTTGAACTGCTTATTAGAATTATTGGCATCTCCAAGAGGGCATGGGGAGGTAACCCTCCTTCAAAAATATATTGTCATTAAACTAGCCTGTACCAGCTCCTGTTCTGGATGCAGAATAGCTCTTTTTTTTATCTAAAAAAGGTCCCACTCCCCATATTTGAGATCTAGAGCCCCTCTAAAAAAATATGCTTCATTTCCACAAGTGTCTACCTTTTTTTTTTAGTCAACATAAGTAAACCTGGGTGAAAACCTGGCAAGCCCCGACGGAATATTAGGGACAGTTTAAATTTCTCTCTGATGGACAGAACAAATCTTGTTCAGGTTGATACTTGAGTGCTCAGCATCTATTAGAGATCTATTAATATCATCAATGCTAGTTGATAACTAGTATCTGTGCCACCACCAACACCACCCTCTACTGGGAAGGGCATAGGCAAACAGCCTCCATTAAGACGGAACTAAAGCCAGTCTCCTCAGAAGCTGGCAGGTAAGGGTTGCTGTGCAGCCTCTCCCTTCCCCCATACACACTGCAGAGTCAACACATCTTTTCTGGAGCACTTCCTCTCTTTGCCCTGGGAAATGGGAGCTCTCAGGGTCACTGCTGGATGTCGGTCTCTCATGCTGCTGTGCAATCTGCTGCTGCCAATCCGATGCTTTACTCCTTTGGACTAGATTATCTATGTCAAGCAAATAGTTTGACTAACTGGCAAGAACAATGTTTTATATCATGGATGAGGAGGAGTGGTATTTTGTAGCAGGAAGAAAGAGAAAAAAGAGGGAGCATTACAGATCATCCACTAATCACATTAAGGTATAGATTAGATATCTTTAACAAGCATCGAAAAAGCCAGCACAAAGACTCGCACATACTTTTAAGTCACTTCTAAGTAATTAACTGGGAAGTAAAAAATCTCTGTTTGATTACAGTTATACATATATATAAATGTGTACACTTAAAATACTGCATTATTTAACAAGATCAGCTGGCAATGTTAATACCATAAAGCATTAAGCCAGTAAAGGATTAGAAATATCATATAGTGATTTCTGTAAGAATATTGCAATCTATATGGCCATTTGAATCTTTCCAGAAAGAGACATATACAGCAATAACAATGAGGAAAATGGTAAATCTATATTCATATACTCTGATTTCTCTTCAGAACGTATATGATGCTTTTTGGCTAACTGGTTTCAAAATGTCAGTAATTTAAAAGTAAATGTTGTTTTTGTTCAAAAGGCACTGTTTGCATCTTAGCATTTAACAATTCTTGTCACTAACAAGTACTTTATTCACCTATATCATTTTAAATTCATTATCAATGTGGAGAATGAATTCACTTGTTTATGATTGGTTCCACAGTATTTTTAAGTGTGACTCCTACCTCTTACCAAAAAAGCCTAGAAAGGCGATACCGGTCGGGAATTTACGTTGCTGCTTTCCACCAAATCTTGGACTAAAACTGCAATTTAAAAGTAAGTGCGAGTCTTTGTGCTGGCTTTTTCTATGCTTGTTGACATTACTGTTTTTAGCCATGCACAAGACGTAGGAGTTGAGTAGTTTTTGAAGTGGTTGTTTTTAGATTAGATATCTTTGCAGATAAAGATACTGAATCAAGAAATCCTTCCTCCAAGGAGAACAATGTAGCCATATATGAAAAAGTTAAACATACACAGAATCAGAGCTGTGCCAAATCAAATCAGGCAGAATTTATAGGGGACTGTCTCTATTTTTTTCAGTTGAACTTTTCACCTTCCTGTTCCCTCACCGATTGACCTGTATTGTGCTGGCAGCCCCAGCCCCATCACCCCAACTTCTCCCAGGTCTTAACTCACCATGTGTGTTCCTCCCAGGCTTATCTCCCAGTTGGGTCCGTGTGTTTCACCACCAAGGCATGGATCCAGTCAGTAGAAGTGCCTGAGTCATTGGTTGTAGGACCTGTGGGTGGACAGAGTCATCCTGTCACGTAAAAGGGCATGGACGTGCAGCATGAAGATAGTGTACATACTTGTACAACTCTGCCCAGCACTCCAAGAGGGGTCTGCATGCTGCACCACTTAGCCTCCACTAGGTGGAAGCCAAGCAGTGGCATGTGCTGTCACCCCCTCCCTGAAGGAGGAGAGCTGTCTCTGGACACTCATTCCTCCTTCCCCCGCTGGCCCTTGAGTGACCCTGGTCTATCCCTGATCCTTGGTCACTGGTATGGCATGTGGTATGGCCAACAGTGCCTCACCCCACCATGTCACTGGGCTGGTGATGACTGTCTCTATTATAGTCTTTACTGACTTGGTGGTTTATATGGAAGTTTGGGAAAATACAATGGTTTGCACTCTACTAGGAGCTGGAGTCTAAGAAGAGTCATAGAAGGCAAACTGCCCTGCTATGGTCTTAGCACAGGGTAGGGAATGGAGCTGCCTTTACTCCTCTTAGGTAGTTCCTTTGTACAGTTATAGGCAATTTAGATTGGAACCTGCTTTATTGTGTGGGATTGTTGGCCAGGACACCAGACCCATCTCTAGCTTTTTAGGGAAAAATTACATGGGATGCTTAACTTCCACCTACATAGTCAACAGAAATGGGATGAAGAGACATCAGTTAAACATCTCCACTGAAGGACACTCCCCGATACTGTTCAGTAGTGTATGTTTGGGGATGCACTCAGGTACCCAGTGTGGTTTATAACCCCCAGCACCTCCTGACCCAGAAGAAAGAGTTCTAAGGCTGAGCCATGCTGCAATAAAAACAGTTTGTATGATTGATAATGTAGTTCATATCCTTTCATTCTAATGACTGTCAGTATGAGTAACATTTTTATTGAGTTGCTGAAAGCTGTTAAGTCATATGCACATGCCCTTTTTAATATCTTATCTAACATGTAATTTATTAGGACTATATTTCTTTTATCAGGTTTTGATGTGATACTAATAATATAGGCAGATGAATTATTGTATTAAGTAGATAATTTTCCATTTTTATCTGATGTAATGTTATGGTATATTGTATATAGTGTTATGTGTACATCTGTTTTACGTTATGAACTACAGTCTGTCCAGTTCTCTGAATGAGTTGCAATTTTTGTGCAATAAATTAAACTTAATTAATCTAAACTAAGCTGAACTAAACTAAACTATGCCAAGCTAAGCTATACTAAACTAAACTGAGCTAAACCAAACCAAATTAAACTCAACTAAACTAAACTAAACTAAACAGACCGACAATAATTGTAAACAAAGTTTGTTCAGCAACTTAGTAGTAGAACATTTTATTTTTATACAGGTAAAACATTGGTCACAAGAACTCCAATGGAGCAGTAGTGCCCTATTTACAAGGTGGCCCTGTTCACACATGCAGTTTCACATAAGCACAACAATTATATATAATTTGCATACAATACAAACAAGTAACACATAAAACTAGAGCAAATACAGTCAGGTCATTTACTGATGTAGATCTGATAACTATTTATTCTTATGCAATTACAGTGTACTTTCAATGCTTTTCAAGTGAAGCACATATAGAATAGTGGATGGGCAACTATGCACAACCAGTATGTTGTGCCACCGAGGGGTTCTGATTCCCTGTGACCTTGAGAGTGACACTCGAGAGGTCACCGGGAATCAGAACCCTAAGAAGGCACAACACACTTGTTGGGCATAGAGTTGCCCATCCACTATTTTTTATAATGTATGATGCCCAAACAGATGCAGTTTTAAAAATTTTTTCTTTTTTAAAATACAAAAAAAAAAAAAAACATTTGTGACTACTGTTGTATTGTGGGAGTTAGGGCTGGTTGCTAGGTTGTGATGTATGGTTGCTAGGGAGCAAATGTCTGTACATTTGTAGCACAGCCTTATATTGACTGTAAATCAGGTGTGGGAGGGATTTTCAAAAAAAAAAGAAAATGATGGCTGTATCTCTTGCTTAGCGAGAGGACATGGGCTCATAGGAAGATCTTTGTTCCGTAAGCAAATGTAAATATCTGGTTGAACCTGCTTTTTATTTTATTTTTCAAATGCACATATCTGGTTGATCCTGCATTTTTTAAGTTATCTTGTTGATCCTGGTTGAGTTGCGGGTTCAGGTGATCTCGTCACCACAGCTAGTGTTTAGCTGGTTGATCATGCTATTTCTGTGGCTTGTGCATTTTGCATGGAACTTCTAGAAGTTTTCAAAATGACGTTGTACCTTAGTAGGGTACAGTCACGTTCCATGACCTTTTGAACTGCTGCACAACAACATTTTGAAGCATCTGATTTCCCTGCACAACAAGCCCTCACCATACTCTATAAATAAATCCCCGTGATCAGTTTCATGCACTGGTCAGGCTACAGGCTACAAGAACACTGCCTTCACTGTTTAAAGCTTGTTTGATGCTTCCTTTGTGCATGTCTGAAAGGTTTCTGTTATTGAAATGGATTTAATCCGAAAACAGAAACATGACAACAGGCGCATTGCACAAGTGAAAACAGTTTCACACAAAGAGAACAATAGGGTAGCTTGGTTGTACTCTGAGAAGACCAGTTCTCTTTATTGTTACAATAAAAAAATGCTTTCTCCTCACATGGGAATAGAAAGGCTTGGCCCATGGTTTGGTGAGGCAGTGGGCAACCTTGCCATGCTTCCACAAAGTGGTGCTTGAACCGTGGACACCTGGTTTTGTTGCTGCTGGTTAGGCTGCTCTGCCTCCTGTGCTGCCCTCACTTATTGGCTCCTCATTCACTACATTTGCGTGCAGTTTTGGTTATAGAGAAACTGAAAATGTTTTATCCCGATAAAGAAAACTCCATGTAATTAGCACAGTTTCCCAGTAACATCTTACTGGTGAAGGAATACCTGAAAACACAGCTTTTTTTTTTCATATGCTTTATTTGCCACTTTGCCACCAGTCCCTCATCCCTGTCATGGACCCTTCTGCTCATAATCCCATTGGCTGTGGCTCCCTGATACCGTCGGCTTACCCCCTAGGACAGGGTTGTGGCACCAGCCCATAATGCCACAATCAATGGGATAGATCAGGGAGCCAGCCTGGGAGCTAATTGAAGCCAAGGATAGGCTTCATCAAGGCAACCGGCAGCGATTTTTCCTGATGTATGGGGGTGGGGACGTGCAATAATGGTCAGCGTCTGCCCCGCCCCCTGACCATATTGGCGTCGGCGTATTCAGTACACCTAGCCTCCGCTACATGTCCGTATAATGCCGAACACTCTATCACCCTCCCCCCTGGAGAAGGACAGCAATCATCGGATGCTCAGTCCTTCTCCCCCCCGGCTGGCCCTCTGATGTCTCAGGTCCGTTCCTGAACCCGGGTTGCTGGCATCGCAGGTCGGCACCCTGTCCCTGTGCCAGTGTGCCAGCCTGAATACACAGCTTTTACTGGATAGCTGAATGCATGTAAATGTAGTAATTGTGTTGATGCCTTGCTCCTGTTATGCCTAATGCTTGGACTTCCTGCTAACCTTCATCTCCTTGGTTCCTGACAGGTTGTATTCTGCTTTTCTGGCTGTGTCTTTCCTCTGCTGTCTCCTCTATGTGCCTCTGGGGGTCATGCTGCCTCGGGGAGATTGTGTTTGGCTGCATGCCCTGTCATCTGTTTGCTTGCTGTCTCTGGTCCCCTCTGCCCTTGTTGGTGTTGTTCCTACTCCATGGCCCTTCCTAGCTGGGGATTTTCCTTTGCTCCCCTCTTTCTGTGCCACCTGTTGCTACCTTCCTTGGGCTCCACTGCTCTGCCTGCCCCCCCCCCCGCTTGCTTCCCCATCTACTGTTTTGTCCTGCCTTGTCCTGCTGCCCTCAACTCCCTGTTCCTTGGTGCTCTTGGCCAGGGATTTCCTTCCCTTAGTCCTGCCCAGCTCTGGTCTCGACCTCAGCTGGTGTGCCATCTGTTTCCCAACACTCTTATGGCTTTCCTCAGTCTCCTACCACTGGCATTTCCTGTGCCTTCTTCTCCACCTGCTACCCTACCATATAACTACTTGGGCAGTCATCCTCTTTACCATTTCCTTCCTACCCAGGGTTTAACCCCTCATGATCCTACTGTACCTCTCTGGTCTTGCCCTTATTCTTTTTTCCACATCAGCTCAGATCCCATCCAGTGCTTGCTCCTTAAGGGCTCTTTCATGGGCCTTGCTTGGCATTCAGTCCAAGAGGTCAAGATGCTTGCTCTGCTTTCCTGAAGTCTGCATCTCAGGGGTGGGGCCCTTGCTGAGTGGGGGTTCTTTTGGCCATTCAGATTGACTTGGTAGTACCTCTTGGCATCCCTGTTGCCTTTCCCTGACTGTAGGTTAGGACTTTCACCATGGCGGCCCCTATAACCATGAAGATTGACTCGATAGCACTTTGAGGTGTAGTATTTATGACTTCTGCTTCTTGAGGGTGGACCACATTGCCTCCTGGGGTTCCTTTGGTCATGCAGATTGACTTGGTGGCACCCCTCGAAATAGTCCTCTCTATGTCTGCCTATGGTCTGCCTGGTCTTGCTCCATATCCCATTCCTTTAGTCACCCTATTATCATCATCAGTTATAGGTTGGGCCTAATCAGGAACCCAAGGTCGTAGGTTGTTTCTGACACAGTGGGCTCTTGTAAGGCAAGCTTTTACATTGCTAGTTTTGGTGGTGTCAACTGCATCTTATTATTGTTTTTCAGTCCATTGTTGTTCTTCACCAGAGGCGGACCTGGGTGTGGCCTCATTCTTTCCTATCCAAGGCTACATAGGAGGTCCTGCTGGAGGTGGTACTTCACTGGTAGTGTCTTTAGACCCAGTGGGCAAGTGCGTGGACTGCCATGACTCCACTGGATCTGGTTCTTTTTATTTCTTTGGTTTCTGTTATATGACATTAGGTGCTTGTTCTTGCTGCTTGTAGGAAGGCATTTCAACATAGCAAAAGTCTGTAGGGTTTAATAAAGCTTTCTTGTATCCTGGCTGCTAAGGCATAGCAGGTGCAACTGGGGATACACTTTTTTTTGGTTCTTTAGCTGTTGTGTTTTTTTTATTTTTTTATTTCTGTCTCTGGCTGACATGCCATTGGAGGTCTTAAAGCAGCTGTGGTGCCACCCATGCAATTACTTGTTCCCCTGAGGAATATGGTGTCCATTCTTCTGATTCCTTTCCTGATGAGTCAGGGCACACTCACGAGTCCACTGAAAATTGAAAAGAACTAATAATTGCATGTGAAGTGGAAGGCTTGGGTTCTGCAGGATTCAAAAGCCAATTTGAGCAATCCTCACAGTCAGATGTTTCGGTTTCAGTGTGGGTTAATCCAGTCTACATTGGCTGCATAGCTTGGGGCAGTGAAACACTTTCCCCTTTCTAAACTGGTGCCATAATTACCCCTGCGGTGGGCCAGAGGGAGCCTGCTCCCTACACAGGACGTTGCTGCATGCAGCCGAGGCTAACAGAGGTTAGCTCATGCCTGGGCAGGAGGGAAGAGCCAGAGAGGAGATGGGTAAAATTACCATGGCTATGTATATGATGGCCTGTGCTCTGTAGGACTCCCCTGGGTCCTAGTGCCACCTGGTACTGGGTCCTAGTCCACATAGTGGACTGCCTCAGCAGAGAGGATGGCCCCTCCCACGGGAGATGCTGGGCAGAGCTGGGAGTCCTGAAGAGGACACGTGGCTAACAGGCCTGACCAGCTACAGTATATGCATGTGAACAGGTTATATTTCTGGGAGGTGACCAGGGGCTGTGAGAATAAAATCCATAAAAAAAAAACTAAAAAAAAAAACGTGATACCCTTGCCCAATTGTATTGTCTGGGCCTCTACCCTACTTCCTCATTGGTACCAGTATATTGCTATGTCACTAAGGAGCTTCTAGTGCTTTACTGGTACCCAGCCTATGGAACATTGTAGGCCCATTGTGGTTGCACTTGGTAGACTGATATTGGTGCATATGTATTTAACAACAAACTATTTGTGGCAAACCCCCAAAATTGTAATCTTGGCCTGATGACCTAATCCAACAAATTTAGAATTACTTTTGCCATGGTTAACTATGTACAGTAGTAATTATGTCATGGACCATCATCTGTTACTTGTGTTTACTCTTGGTAACAAAGCAGCAGCCACCTCCTCTTCTCCGTTGTCTTGGCTGGATGTACCGGCTCCTTTTCTCTTTAGATTAGATCATACCTCCATTGCTTTAGCTCACCTTAGGGATGATTAAAGGTCTGGCAGTTAAAATTCAATGCTAAGAAGTGCAAGGTAATGCACCTAGGTAAAAAGAATCCCAAGACAGAGTACTGGATGGAAGGAGAGAAACTTAGCACTACAGATGAGGAATGGGATCTGGGCGTTATCATTAGCAAGTCATTTAAGCAATCGAGTCAGTGTAACAAGGCCTAGAGCAAGGCTAACAGGATGCTGGGTTGTATCGGGAGGGGTGCTGATAGCAGAAGAAAAGAGGTAATACTCACCCTCTACAAATCCCTGGTGAGGCCTCACTTAGAGTACTGTGCCTAGTTCTGGAGTCCTCACCTCAGAAAGGATAAGGATAGGTTGGAGACAGTGCAGCGCAGAGTGGCAAAAATGATTCAGGGCCAGCAAGGCAGATCCTATGAGGAGCACTTCAAAGCACTATATATGTACTCACTGTAGCCGAGAAGGGGAGTGGAGATATGATAGAGATCTTCAAGTTCCTTAAAGGAATTAACAAAGTGAACTGTGGGAAACTATTTTGCCTGAATACCAATTCGTGGACACGTTGACATGAATGGCAATTAACAGGAGGTAGATTCAGGAGGGATGTGAGGAAGTACTACTTTACAGAAAGGGTGGTTGAACCTTGGAACAGTCTGTCAGCTGAGGTGGTGGGTGTGAAAACAGTCAGGGGATTCAAGCAGGGCTAGGACATAATGAAGGGAATAGTGGTTACCAGGGGTGACAGGACCAGGGAGGAGACTAGAGGGATGACGGGGAGGGTTAGTACCCTGGAGGAACAATAGGTTCCAGGGATTATAGGGAATTTGAGCTGACTGGATGGACCTCTGGTCTTTTTCTGCTGTCATTGTCTATGTTTCTAAGTGGCTGTACGATGCTGGTTCAACAACCCTTTTGTTGACCGGCATCTCGCAGACAGGAATCATGTCAGTCATGATTGGTTACTACCTGACGTGGTACTCATGTACCTATATTATGACTACTGTGATCCACCTATTACCAAGCACGTACCACCAGTGAATGCCTGTAACACTGGTAGCTTTTTTAATCTAAGCGTTATGTACCGTGCACCCCACTGGTATAACTCCCTCCCTGCCAGTGTCTCAAACTCACTAACCTTAGCTTGCTTTAAGCCCAGGCTCAGAAACTTCCTGCTTAGCTCTCGCAAATGCAACTGCTGCTAGCCTAGTGTAAAAAAAAAAAATATATATATATATATATATATACTCTGTTTGACAATGCTCACTGAGCGGCTCCTAATTCCTCCTCCCCTATCTCCCTCCCTTCTACCCCCACCAGCTCTCCCCCGACCATAAGTTTTGCACCTTTTGTTATCTTTTGCTTCGTTGGAGATTGTATTCTATTGTAACAAAATTGTAATTGAACTGTAACTTTTTTGTTTGTAAGTACTGTGTCCCTTATACTACTGTTCTGATGTCCTCTTTGTGACGAGGTACCTTTGTAAATGAGCCTCTGGCTCAAAGGTTTCTAAACTGATGTTTAACTAAATAAATAAATAAATACTGTACTGTTTTGTTTGCTGCAATGTATTTCTCTTGATGAGGTGCCTTTGTAAATGAGTCTATGACTCAAAGGTCTGTAAACCGATGATCTAATAAATAAATAAATAAATAAAAACAACTGCAAGTTGCAGTCGTCATGATTCCTGTTTGTCTCCTTGTCCTTTATTTAAGCCCCCTGAACCCCCCATGTGGGGGACTCTGCCCTCCTGACTTTAGGATTCTTAACTCCAGTTGGAGTTACTTGAGGGCAGGGGTGCAGGACTGGGAGACATTGTGCCCCTGTCTTGGGCACACCAACACAGCGACCTGTCGGCAAAGTGTCAATTTTGCCAACAGGATTGTAGTTCGCTGTGTTGGTGTCACCCTAAGGGGTACATACCTTTCTAAGTTTCTATTACCCTCAGCACCTCTGCCAGTAAGCTGGGCTCTGTGACGGAGATCTTGCTTTCTCACTCTGTGTGGTTAGGTGGATGTAATGCTTATGTTCTGCTGCATGCCATCACTAGGCTGAGATGACTGGAGCAGTGGCTACCAGGCCTCATTGACATTAGCTGCTGTGCAGACTGCTCTGACGTGAGTGGCATAAAGCCTTTCTGCTCCTCACTCCTTTCTCCAGGTTACGACTTCCAGATGGCTCCCTCACACCTTGATAGCTATTTTAGCTTATGGTTAAGGGTCAGTTGAACAAATTGTAGTGGTCCTGCATGAAGCAACTCCTCCTTAGGGGTTAAAAAAGCCCACTTCTCCTTCCACAGATGTCTGTGCAGTACTGGTTTGCACTCACAAAAGGTAGGTCTGCCTCATCAGACAGGAACACACTCACTAAATTGGTCAAATTCTTCATAGCAAATCCTGAGCAGAGAGCCTCCCCATTGGCAAAGATTAGGTGTCATGGCAAAGATTGGGTGTCAGTTAAATGAAGGGCCTACTCATCAGCTCATTGATAGCTAATTGGGTCCTTCTAACTTGGGCAAATTAATGAAGTCTTCCGGTAGTCCATAACCCCCTGGTGGCTCTGGTGTACATTCTGCAGTCAGATTAGTTGCTTCCTGTCTTCTGACCCAAGTTGGCAGGCTGGAAAGGGCAGAGGTACAAAGGATGGCAGAGGTCATTAGTCTGAAATACACAGTCTCCAACAGTCCTTCTTTAAGAGGCATGGTCCCCTCGAAAGTTACTCTATGTCTCATCAAATGCCCTGAATAGGCAAGCTCTAGTGTTCAGTCGGTCATGACTGCAATTTGAGGAATTCTTCCCTTGTTATAAGCATTGGCCATGGTTTTCGATGGAGCAGGGGAAAACATTTTATGTTCTTACGTGAACAATCAGTCCAGGCACAGAAGGTGTCAAAGAAGTAGCACTCCTCTTCACTCACTCCACAATCCCCAAGGATGTAATACATGGTCCACAGAGGTTGTGGGGAGCAGTAAAATGTTCACACACAGAAGGGCTTCAGGCTCTACAATACAGGGAAGTCATGCTAATGGGGGAAGGGTTACACCTTCATGTAGGGTGGAGGGGCTGTACTCCATGCCATGTCCGAAGCACAGTATCTTGGCCTTTGGCTCATACAAGTCATATTCAACATGGGGGGGGGAGGCACCTGACATTAATCCTGTCTGCCTCTCTGCTGTGGGACCTCACAGCATTTTAGACCCCCTCCATGCCCTCTCCCCCCATACACACATGACCAGTCCTCCCAGTAAGCCATGCAGGGCTAGACATGGATCTTTTTTTTTTCCTTAAAGAATAAGTACTGTAGTGCATTAAAAGGAGCTACAACAAGCGAAGACATAATCACCCTACTCACACAGAACAGAGAATCCATGTCACAGCTGATCTGGCCTTCCAATAGTAAGCCTAGTGTCTGACCCGACTCATGCCCTCTACTGGACTGCCCCCTGTTCCCCTCCAGGGGCTCTAGGTGGCCAGCCAGGTTATGTTGATGCAGTCCGCAAACTGGTGTCCAATAGTAAGCATAATGTCCGTCTCAGCTCCGCCCCTCTACCGGACAGCTGCCTGTCACCTCCAGGAGCCCCAGGTGGCCAGCCAGATTATGTGGATGCAGCCCACAAACTGGTGTCATGTATCCGAATTGAGGGTGGGCAGAACTGTGTAGGCTGGTAACACACAAACTGCATGTGTCAGCCCTTTTCTAGATCCTGTCCTAAACTGATTACACTCAAGTAAAAGAAAAAAAAAGTTTTTCCCCTGATGTGACTTAATAGATGGAAAAACAGTGCAATCATTTTGCCCTGGCAAGACTTCCTCAGGGTATAAACATATAAATGTGTGTATCTTGAGGAAGTTCCATGGGTATGAAACATTGATACAGTATCTTTTATACAGTAGTTATGCAATAACAAAAAATGTGGGCAGTGTATCAATGTGTGGGATGCAAATATTTATGCAGTTGCATCAGTAAATAAAACTTTTTTGTATGCATGTAGTCTGAGTACGGAAAGGAAGGATTTTGGTTTTAGGTAGTGATGTTTATACACATTATTTTCCCAAAGCACTTCATGATTTATAGTTGACAACAGTTGTTAGGTGCATACAAAGAAGCAGAATGAGTTACCAGGTTAGAAGAATGGTTATACCCCTCATAGTTTCTTTCTTAGCACAAGACTAATTATTAACTACGAACCACATTTTAATTTGGTTGTATTTCATCCATTGTGTAACAGTGTAAAATACTGTTTTTATATTGTATCTATAACTAAAAAAAACAGGTTTTAATAAACTTTAGATTAGATGGCCCTCAGCTGGATGGAGTTACCTCCTTCAAAAACCTCCTGGATCATCATTTTGACTTCTCCTGTTCTGTGGGTGCCATCCACAAGAAGCTCAACCCTAACCTTTGGGCACAATACAAGAATAAAGCCAGCATTCCACTCCCTGCGTATTGTGAGATTATTGTAAAAATAATCTCGCACTATACGGGAACAAAGCTTGTATCCCACTGCCTGTCCATCATTTGATCATTGTAAAAATGATCCTGCACTGTACAGGAACAAAACCTGTATTCTACTTCCTGCACATCCTGAGATTGCTGTGCATATTATCCTACTGGTTTTTGACTTGGGGATGTTGTGGATCATCCTAGTGCTGCTCTGAAATCCACCATTGTTAGGCTGGACCATATCTTCAACTCCCGCTGTTACTTTGCCTTTAACTGTCCTCCCACACTCACCACTGCTTCCTCTACACCCTCATCTCCTTCCTCTCTCTTGAGTGCAGATGCCTCTATTACTGCACCTCTTTTATCTTTAAATTTTGATTTGAAACCCTTCCCTTGTACCTCAGCCTCCCTACTGTCCTGTCTCCAGGGGCCACAATAAAGTAACAAAAGCTTTAGAGAGAGAGTGAAGTGGACACTAGTCCTTTTTCATAGGTGAGAGTCCTGAAGGGACTTGCTAATCTGAAGGTGGACAAAGCAATTAGGCCAGACGGGGTGCATCCAAGGGTATTGAGAGAGCATAGTGAAATATTAGATGCACCACTGAGAGTTCTGTTTAACAGCTCACTGGAAACAGGAGTGGCTCTGGAGAAGGGGAGGAAGGCGGTTGTAGTCCCACTACACACAAGTGGTAACAGGGAAGAAACTAGCAATTATAGGCCAGTCAGCCTGATATCAGTGGTGGGAAAGTTAATGAAATCATTGCTGAAAGAAAAGAATTGTGGAATATCTTGAATCCAGTGGGTTACAAGACCCAATGCAGCATGGTTTCACAAGGGGTAGGTCATGTCAAACGAATGTGATAGATTTCTTTGACTGGGTGACCAAGGAAATAGATCAAGTTGGAGAGGTGGATGTGGCCTACCTAGACTTTAATAAGGCATTCAACACCGTTTCACATAGGAGACTAGTAAGTAAGCTGGGTAGCTTAGGAGTGGGTCCAAAGGTGGTAAACTGGATGAGTCATTTGTTAGGGATAGGTGACAGAGGGTGGTGGTAAAAAGAGTTTACTCCAAGGAAGGGAAGGGAAGGGAAGGTGACTAGTGGGGTGCCTCAGGGATCAGTGCTGGGGCCAGTCTTAACGTCTTTATAAGTGATATTGCAGAGGACCTAGAAGGGAAAGTCTGGCTCTTTGAGGTTGACACCAAAATCTGCAATAGGATTGACACTTCAGAGGGGGTGGAAAGGATGAGCAGACACCTGTGAAAACTAGAGGAGTGGTCAAGGATATGGCAGCTGGGTTTCAGTGTGAAAAAGTGCAAAATAATGCACTCAAGGCACAGAAACTCAGGAGCGGAGTACAAAATGGTGGAGTGGTACTGATGACCACCAAGAAGGGAACAGACCTGGCGGTAATCATATTGGATGACCTAAAGGTGGACAGGCAGTGCAGCAAGGCAGTAGGGAGGGCTAGTGGGATGCTGGGGTGCATAGAGAGGGGTAACACCAGCATAAAGAGGGATGTGGTGTTGCCTCTGTATAGATAGCTGGTAAGACCCCACCTAGAGTACTGTGTCCAGTTCTGGAGACCGCAACTCCTGAAGGACATAGACAGAGTGGAGGTGGTCCATATGCGGGTAACTAAAATGGTGCATGGTCTGCATCAAAAGCCCTATGAGGAGAGACGAAAGGACCTCAATATGTACATCCTAAAACAGAGGTGGGATGATATGATAGAGACCTTTAAATACCTCACGGGGGTAAATAAGGTACATGAGAGGAATATTTTTCACAAGAAAGGTGCTCAAGAGCAAGGAGACATGCTATAAAGCTGGAAGGGGGGTATATTCAGGAGAGATGTGAGGAAGCACTTCTTCATAGAAAGAGTGATGGATTACTGGAACAGCCTTCCAGTAGAGGTGGTGGGGGCAAAAACAGTGATAGGATTCAAGAATGCATGGAATAGGGATAAGGGAATTGTAGTGGAAAGGGAGGAGGGAGGGAGGGAGGGAGAGAAAGAGCTGTAGGTTGGGCACAGTCTGTGGCAATAGTGTAGGTTGGGAGACTAGATGGGCCAAGTGGTCCTTATCTGCTGACAAATTCTGTTTCTATGTTTCCTCCCCTCCTCTTATAACCTCTGCAACTCCGACTTACACTCCTTCTCTCTACACAGGTGAAAACTAACGCTATTCAACCTATGTTCTCTTTCAGATTCTCTGAGTACCGGTTCCAGTCTAACCTCCCATTTCCTATCCACACTTCTCCTTTATCCTCCTCCTCCATCTTGAAGGTTCTACTAGGAGGATTGAACCTTGGTACTTTGTTCCTTTATAAATTTGAAATTTAGATTTATTGTTCTGTGTTATATTTGTTGGACCCAAGGAGTGAGAGTCCCTGGGTCAATTAATGGACAAATTTTGGTCCTAGGAAGTGGGAGCTCCATGGACAAAAATCGTTACTTATGATTGCTGCATTTTGATATTTAATAAGCCTAATAGCTCTATATTATAGATAGACGGCTTTGTAGTTCATGTAATAGTATTTGGTAGCTAAAGTTTAAATATTCTGTAATGTGCAGGGGTTGTTTGGGGGGTCTGGGGGGGCCAGAGTAGTGTATGAGTCATCCCTCCTGCGAGATCTGTGGCCTTTTACCTGCCGCCCCGTTTCAGATACTACAGTAAGATGTTGCTGGGAGGTTGGGATTTGGAGAGGCCAGGGGATGTCCCTTCGCACAGTGGAGGGTGGTAAGATCGAAATTTTTGGGTCCAGGAGGCGCCCTGGATGACGTGCACAAGAGAGAGGCCAAACATGGTTGGTGCCTGTCCCCAGAGTTTCCACCAGACTGAGTGGTCAGCAACCCAAGGGGCTACCTTTCCCACAAATCCCCTGAGGGCAGTGCTATGCAATGCCAGGTTGATTAGGAACAAGACCACAATTATTGTGGATCTAGTTTCCTCTGTCGATCTGGCTTGCATTACAGAGACCTGGGTTGGGGATGATTCAGGTCCAGTTTTTGAGGCTGCCTTTCCCTCCAGTATACTGTAGTGCACTGCCCCAGAGAGGAGCATAGGGATGGTGGTGTAGCCATCTGTTTTAAATCTGACTTGGGCTTCACCGTGCACCCAGCTCCAGATTCTTTTGAATGTGTGGACATTCGTGGGGGTTCAGGTGCAGGTTGTAGGATTTTCCTCATTTAACGCCCTCCTGGGACGGCAGGGAACTTCCTGCAGGAGACTGCCGAATTTGTCACCGGGGAAACATTGGAGGCCCCCAGATGTATTATTCTGGGGGATTTCAGTGTTTGGGCTGATGACAAATTGTCCCAGCTTGGTTACAACCTCCTCCAAATGATGTCTTCTTTAGGCCTGTCACAAGATGTTTCTGCTGTGACCCATCAGGGTGGCCACATGTTGGATCTGATGTTCTCACTGGGGCTTGGGATAGATAATCTCGGGTTTGATCGGGTGGTTTGGTCCGATCACTGCACAGTGCAGTTCATGTTCAGGGCTCTGACTAGATGCCTTCCCCACAAAGAGATGATGAGCTGCCGCCCTTTACGGGGATTCACCTCAGAGGGTTTTCTGGCGGCAGCCAATCTATCTGATGTGGGAAATGTATGCATCGGAGACGTTGGTTTTATAGTGGACTCTTATAATAGAGTCCTATCCAATGCCATTGACTCCCTCACATCTGTCCGTGTACGACTGAAATCTTCATACCTGAGGTCCCCTTGGTTTGACGGGGACCTCAGGGAGATCACGGTAGTAAGTGTGGCAAACACCAACATAGAGGTGTCGATAAGGAGAAGGGCAGGGGTAAATGGAGAAAGTGACAAAGGCAAGAAGGACAGGGATGGGGCAAAAAGGAGTAAGGACATCAGGAAGTGGAGGGTAATGAGTACCAATGCCCATAGTCTGGGCAACAAGCTCCCTGAGCTGGTGGCCTTGATGGAAGAGGGATGCCTGGATATCGTAGCAGTCACAGAAACATGGTACACAGAGAACCATGACTGGGATGTTAACATACCAGGGTACATAACCTACAGGAGAGACAGGCAGGGGAGAAGAGGGGAGGAGTAGCTCTCTATGTAAAGGAAGGGATAAAAGCAACTGAACAAAAGAGTAAACAGGGAGGAGAGGAGGCACTGTGGGTCACCTTGGAGACTGGAAAGGGCACCACAATCCGCACAGGGGTTGTGTACAGACCCCCATGTCAGGGGGGAGGGAATGGACAAGGATATGATAGAAGGCATTCTTAGAATGGCAGAGAAAGGGGAGATACTGTTGATGGGAGACCTGAATATGCCAGATGTTAACTGGAGCACATTTGCTGCAGCCACATCCAAGAGCAGGGCCATTCCTGATGCCCTACAGGTGGCAGGCCTCAGACAGCTAGTTTCGGAACCCACTCGTGAGGGAGCAATCTTAGACCTCTTACTCTCAAACGGGGGCAGTGAGAGGATCTCAGATCTAGAAGTGGGTTGCCATCTGGGAACAAGTGACCATCAAACTGTGTGGTTCACGTTAAACTCAGCTACAGAGTCAAGCCATACAAAAGTGAGGGTACTGGACTTTAGGAGGGCTGATTTTGGCAAGATGGGAGAGTGCCTCAGAAAAGCACTAGCAAACAGGCTAGAAGGAGGGGTGGAGCAACAATGGGGAATCATCAAAACTGCCATCACAGAGGCAACAAGCCTTTGTGTGAAGCAAATAAACAAATCAAATGAAAGAAAAAAAAGCCACTATGGTTCTCTAAAGAGGTGGCTGTGAAAGTCAGGAAAAGAGATAGCATTCGGAAGTATAAGGAAACACAGAAGGAGTAGGACAGAGAACTGTACCAGTTAAGGCAGAAAGAAGCAGGAGAGAAGTCAGAATAGCAAAGGCCCAAACTGAGGAAAAGATAGCCAACTCAGTTAAGAGGGATAAAACCTTTTATAGGCACATCAGCGAGCGAGAAAGACAAAGGGAGGAAGTCAGAATAGCAAAGGCCCAAACTGAGGAAAAGATAGCCAACTCAGTTAAGAAGGGGATAAAACCTTTTATAGGCACATCAGCGGCGTAGAAAGACAAAGGAGGGATAGTGAGGCTGAATAGAATAATGGGCAATGGGTGGGCAGGGGACAGTGAAAAAGCAGGGATACTGAATGAATATTTCTGCTCAGTATTCACAAGAGGAGGAAGTATAATCCAATTAACAGAAGCACTCTTGATAGGGGTCGATCCCAGTCCTTTCACAGAAGAAAGGGTTCTGCAAGAACTCCTAAAACTGAAGGTGGACAAAGCAATGGGTCCTGATGGAATTCACCCCAGAATTCTAAAAGATTAAGGGAGGAACTAGTGAAACCACTGGCTACTCTTTAATAAATCATGGGAGGATGGTGTGGTACCCGAGGACTGGAGGAAGGCGGATGTGATTCCCTTCACAAAAGTGGGACCAAGACAGAGTCAGAAAACTACAGACCTGTCAGTCTGACCTCTGTGGTAGGGAAAGTGATGGAGTCACTTCTGAAGGAAAGAATAGTTAGTACCTAGAGGCCAGTGGGGCACAGACCCAAGGAAGCATGGGTTCGCAGGGAAGGTCATGTCAGACAATCTAATAGATTTCTTTGACTGGGTGACCAAAGTAGTAGACCAGGGAGGGGCTGTGGACATGGCCTACCTAGACTTTAGCAAAGCATTTGACACAGTCCCACACAAAAGATTAATAGTCAAATTAAACAGCCTGGGAGTGGGTCCCAGGGTCGTAGCCTGGGTAAAACATTGGCTGCACAACAGGGCACAGAAGGTAATTGTAAATGGAGTCCACTCTGAAGAAAGAGGGGTTACTAGTGGGGTACCACAGGGTTCAGTATTGGGTCCAGTCCTTTTTAATGTCTTCATCAGTGACATTGCAGAGGGACTAGAAGGAAAAGTATGCCTTTTTGCAGATGACACAAAGATCTGCAACAGGGTTGATACACAAGGAGGCGTGGAAAGGATGAGAAGGGACTTGGCAAGGTTGGAGGAATGGTCAGAAGTATGGCAGCTGGATTCAGTGCAAAGGTGCAAATGATGCACCTGGAAACAAGAATCCAGGGAAGAATACACAATGGGGGGAAGGTAGTAACAACAACAAAAAGGAAAGGGACATGGGGTAATCATATCAGATGACCTTAAGGTTAGCAAGCAATGTGAGAAGGCAGTAGGGAGGCGGGGTATGCTGGGATGCATAGGGAGGCATCAGCAGCAGAAAACAGGAAGTTGTTATCCCTCTGTACAGACAGTTGGTGAGACCCCATCTGAGTACTACATCGAGTTCTGGACCCCATCTCCGCAAGGACATAGACAGGATAGAGGCAGTCCAGAGGAGGGCAACTAAAATGGTGCAGGGTCTGCAGGTGAAGCCGTATGAAGAGACTAAAGGAGCTTAATATGTATACCCTTGAGGAAAGAGGGAGGGGGGGCATGATAGAAACTTTAAGTACCTCAGTGGAATCAACAAAGTCAAGAGGGTAGCATCTTTCAGAAAAAGAGCGTTAGCAAGAACAAGGGGACACAATTTAAAAGATAGAAGAGGCGGTTCAGGGACAATGTGAGGAAGTATTATTTCACAAAGAGGTGGTGGATGCATGGAACAGCCTTCCTGAGGAGGTTGTGGGGTCTAAAACTGTGGGAGAATTCAAGAATGCATGGGACAGACATAAGGCAATTCTTGTGGGGGGTAGGAAGAAATAGGCTGTTGGTTAACTAGGATCTGCGGCCTATCCTGTAGGTAGGGAAATGGGCAGACTAGATGGGCCAAGTGGTCCTTATCTGCCGTCAAAGTCTATGTTTCTATGTTTCTATGTTAAGAGAAAGGGTTGGAGATTAGAGCGCTGCTGGAGGAAGTCCGGCCTGGATGCGGACAAACTGGCCCTGCGTGTGCATTATAATGCATACCAGGGGGCACTCAACCATAAGAAGGCAGTGCTCCTGTCCAGGGAGATTGCTGCCGGGAAGAGCTGACCAACTATACTTTTTCAGACTGTAGACAGGCTACTCCATCCTGCCTGTCTGTCCCATGCATTCTTGAATTCTCCCGCAGTTTTAGACCCCACAACTTCCTCAGGAAGGCTGTTCCATGCATCCACTACCCTCTCTGTGAAATAATACTTCCTCACATTGCCCCTGAACAGCCCACCTTCTATCTTTAAATTGTGTCCCCTTGTTCTTCAAAGAGACTTGCAAGAATAAGGGGACACAATTTAAAGATAGAAGGAGGGCGGTTCAGGGGCAATGTGAGGAAGATTATTTCACAGGAGGGTAGTGGATGCATGGAACAGCCTTCCTGAGGAAGTTGTGGGGTCTAAAACTGTGGGAGAATTCAAGAATGCATGGGACAGACATAAGGCAATTCTTGTGGGGGGCAGGAAGATAAAGGCTGTTGGTTAACTAGGATCTGCGGCCTATCCTGTAGGTAGGGAAATGGGCAGACTAGATGGGCCTAGCGGTCCTTATCTGCCGTCAAAGTCTATGTTTCTATGTTTGTTTCTTTGTTTATGTGTTTTTCGCCTCAGAAAGTCTACTGAGTTGAGAATAGCTTGTTTCTAGATGTGTCCTGCACAACAGAATATACATGCCAATACAGCAAAACAGGTATAGGTGTAAAGGCAGTAGAGTGCAGGGCAGTGCAAATACAGTAAAGCAAACATGCAAATATGGGCTGTGCAATTTGCACTGAGAAAATAAAAACAAAGATTAAAGTTCCATATTGGTCTCAGCAGAAGTAAAGCAGTCAGCTACATTCAATAGTCCGGCATGAGTGTTCAGCAGCAGACGTGTGTGGTGTGGCCATGGAGTACAGTAAGTTAGGTAAGGTAAGGTAACATTTTATTTAAAGATGCCCGTTCCCAGAGGCTCTGGGCACCATACAATAAGTTAACAAATGTCAAAACACATCCACAGAATAATATAAAAAACAATTATATACATAATTATATAAAAACTTTAAATTGCAGCACATTGTCAACTATCCTTGCTATACCGAAATCAGAATTCATCAATCAGTAACTTAATCTAAAAATGCCTGGGTGAATAAGAGGGCCTTAAGGCAGACCTTGAATACCTCCAAAGTGGGGGCCCCTTAACCCCAGAAGGGAGCGAGTTCCACAGGACCGAGGCAGCGACACTAAATGCCCTATCGCCAGCCGATTTCAACCTTGACCTGGGAACCTCTAGGAGGCCTCCATAGGAGGAACAGAGGGGGCAAGCTGAGACAGCAGGAACCAGAAGGTCTAACAGGTAACCAGGGGCCTGATCATGTAGGGCCTTATAGGTGAGAAGTCCCACCTTAAAGAGGATCCTCCACCTGACTGGCAGCCAGTGCAGCTCACACAACACCAGTGTAATATGGCAGAACTTTGGCTGCCCAGTAAGTAACCGGCAGCTGCGTTCTGCTCTAGCTGCAGTCTGCGGAAAGATCCTCCCATGACCCTGAGACAGAGCGCATTACATTAGTCAAGCCTCAAAGTAACCAAGGCATGCATCAAAATGGGGAGGTCCAGAGGTGGAACAAGGGGATTTATCCTTGTGATATTTCTAAGATGGAAAAAACAGAAGTGGACAACTGAGGAAATCTACGCCTCCATTGTCAAACTCCTATCAAACATAACGCCAAGATTTCGCACCCTTGAGGAGGCCTTCAATGAGACAGAGCCAAGAACTAGTCCAGTCTCTGAGTCAGAGGCCAGCCTATCATGCACTCTGTTCAACTCCATCACCAATACCTCCGTCTTATCGGGTTTCAGTCACAACCAGCTAGATGCCATCCAGTCATTGATCTCGGCAAGGCAGCTGTTTAGCACATCCACCATGTTGGGTGTTATTGGGGTAAAGGATAAGTATAGCTGGGTATCATCAGCATAGCAAGGAAAACCCAAGCCAAACTTCCTAATGATGTCCCCCCCCAGGGCAGCATATACACTGCAAACAACATAGGGGCCAAAACCAAACCCTGAGATACTCCGCAAGGAAGGAGGCTAGCGGAGGAGGAGGAGGAGGAGGAGGAGAAATTCCCCATCACAACCCATTGCCTCCTATTGGATAAGAAGGACTTGAACCAGCAGATGACAGTGCCAGTGAGTCCGCAGAGTTCTCTGAGATGATCAAGCAACACCCCATGGTCCACAGTATCAAAAGCTGAAGAGAGGTCAAGGAGAACAAGAATTGTCTTTTCTCCTTGATCTCTAGCCCTAAGGAGGTCATTCTGCACCCGAACAAGCACAGTTTCTGTGCTATGCCTTGCCTGAAACCCTGACTGGAACTGTTCATACAATTCATGGGTCACGAGGTGCTCCTCCAACTGAAGCGCCACTACCTTCTCCACAACCTTCGCTAAAAAAGGAAGATTGGAGATAGGTTGGTAATTTATCCTGACCTCTGGGTCCAAAGATGGTTTCTTTAGGAGTGATCTCACCAATGCCTCCTTCAAGGCATCAGGAAAGACCCCCTCAGGATAAGGAGCACCGGACAATCAGAGCAAACACCGGGCCAACGGTGTCGATGCATCTCATCAAGAAACACGTCGGCACTGGATCCAGTTCACAAAAAGTGTGCTTCAGCTTGGTCGCCACCTCAATAACCTCACTAACATCCACTGATTTAAACTCCCCCCAACCAGGCAGTGACAAGACAGAAACAAGACAAGGCAGAAACAAGTTTCAAGTTTCAGTTTCAAGTTTTATTTATATTTATACAGGACTGGACGCTAGACAAAGCACATTTTCAGAGCTGTCCTGTGTGAGAAAGTTACAGTGCATAATGATTGTGTGTAATTCCTTCTTAATTGTGCTTCCTATCTCATGTGCTGTGTCACATGTATACCTATGTATTTTCAAACTGTTTTTTCCCAGGTCGTGCCTGAAAATAGGCATTCTTATGCCTAGTGCACCCACCCGGTTACCAAAAGCAAATAAATAAATAATAAATACATAACTAACTGATCAGAAGAGTGTGATATGAGGGTGTGACATTCTGAATCCTGAGTTCTACACTTTGATTGGCTATAAAAACACTAACACTGTGACCATGAAGACATAATCAGGGCCACTAGTTCTCTGCAGCACTTCCGTTGTGATTTCAGCGGCAGAGCTCCTAGCCTTTTGTGGGAGAGTTTTCTCATTTCTGCATCTTGAATTATTTCATTTCTTTTTTTAATTATAATTTTATTATTTTATCAGCATGTAACACATTTTATGACACAGCAATAACAAAACTCAAATAACTCACAATAGCACGTCCATATATACCAAAGAAAAACATGACAAGGTCAGTTTCTTGTGTTTATTGCCTCACCTACAGTTGGGTGTTGTACTTATTCTATACTATCACCAGGTCCAAATCTAAGTGAAGTGCTCGGTATATATCCTTTCTGCTGAAGATGCTGTAATATTTTTGTCCCATCCTGGTTCTGTTTCTGTGGTAGAAAGTAGTCTTGTCATTGATTAAATATAATGTGATGTACAGTAATCAATTTTTTTTGCAGTAAGTACTCTTTCTCTCCCCTGGCCCCAAGCAGCCCTCTGGACACCCACCACCCCAGCTCCATCTCCCTCAGTTTTCCTCCAGGTCCTATCTTCATGCAGTGGCAGCATGGCCTGGGTGCTCATCGAGGTGCAGAGCTACCGGGTGGCTGGGGTCAGCAGCTGCTCAGGGATCCATTTTCCCATTTTCTTATCCCTGTAAGAAATGTGCATGCATTGCCTGCCTAGACATCTCCATGCATGCATCTGTACGAGGAACATCGGCAGGCACCACTCCCCCCACCCCATTCATCAGTCCCTGGCTGCCTCACCCTTAGTTGACGCTAGGGGGACAGGCCAACGCCAGGGACTGAAACTCTCTCTCTCTCTCCCCAGGAGAGAAGAGCAGCCTCTGGAGGCTATATCCTCTTCCACCCTGGCTGACCTGCAACAACCAGAGTCCACATCCAAACCTGGGTCGCCAGTGTGGTGTGAGGTGTGGCATCCAGTGCCTCAACCCTCAGGGCCATGGGTTGGCTGATCTGATATCATTGATGACATCACATGCTGAGCACCAAGGAGGGGCTTCAGGATAAACAAGGAAGGGAAGGGAGACAGGCACTGTGGAAAAACTGTACATTTTAATGAAAAATCACCAAGAACAATGAATTATATGGCACTACATATATTCTTTGACAGGATGAAAGTTCTACAGAAAAATCTGTGGCCGTGGAATTGCAGAATTTCAGGGGCTTTGCCAGTAATGCATGGTGAACATAACAGCACTATGCCCTGAATCTCACATCTTTGTTATCTTAACAAATAAACCACTGTACTTGTATTGTTTTCAGATCAGTGTTAAAGGGACTTTAAGTACCTTGTCTGCCCAGGTCACTTTGATCTGGCTCCTGTTACAATGATGAAGACAATCATGACTCATTTAACACCTGCCATGGAAGTTTAACTTGTGAGCTAAACATAAACCTTTCCATTTTCTAGCCTGATTTCCTCTGCATGGGAAATTCCACCATTGCATAGCACTGGCTCAGGAAACCAATGGGTTAACAGTCCTCTGCCCTCAAAATTGTAGTTCAGTAACAAAAACTCAAACTCTTTTAAATGTGCACTGTGACATTCTGAAAAGGGAAACTAGAAAAAAAACAACTTTTATGTTTCTTGTACTACAATAATTAAAATGTGCAGTGCCTTTAATAGTGTTCAGTAGAAATGTTGCAGTTTCCTTCACCTGGGAACATGTGGCAAAGTCCTGAACTTTGCCCTTCATGAAGACCTCGCAAAGTAAGCACACATTGCCAAATTCTGAGCTTCTTACCCTTCACAAAACTATGTGAAGTTTCTTCCCTGGCAAAGTTAGTGCTACTTGGCACAGGGTGAATAGCTGGGCAGGTCACATGGTGTGCAAAAAGGCAGATCATGTGGTTACATTGCTTCAGGAAGTACAGGGATGTAACCACATGATCTCCTCTCACAGTGAGTAGTCCTAGGCTACAAGGGAAGGAGTAAGATTTTTCCCCCTTTTATAATGTGATCCATAATCTCCCTGCCAGATCAGCAGGTGCACCCAGAGATTCTATATTTGGTCATGAAAATGTCCAGGTAAGACTAAAACATCTCTGCATGACCTAACCTGAACCACAGTCAGGTAAGCTATTCCACAGCTTGGCTACTCACTGAGATAGAATAAGTATTGCTTCCTGAGGTCCCTCAGTTAAATACCACAGAATGGCAGTGGCTGGAAAAGTAACTGACTAAGAAATAACAAATGTAAATACCACTGTAGTAATTTGTTTATTATTTATTTATGTATGTGTCATTTTTGACCAGAAAAAGCACACTGAGCTGTTGACTGCTCATTTGCAGGTGCGCCCTTAATGGTGGGTAACAGACCTATTTCATTAACAGGGGCATGTTGGCCAGGACATGGGAACATTTCTTACTGTTATGATAAGTACCATGGGATCTTTAACTTTCACCTGGCTGCCACCAGAGACAGGCAGAAGGGATCTCAGTTTTAACTTTTATGCTGCCAAATTAGAATACATAGTAATTCTGGACTGATATATCGTCTGTGGCACAGCAAGGGTTAATGCATCATTCAATAACAGTGCAAAATTCCCTTAGTGTTGCACTCCAGTGACAGTATTGGATATTAGCTCAAGTTCCTGGAGGAGGACTAGAACTCATGACCTTCTGATCTTCTGGCCCCAGAGATGAGTGCGCAACCTACTAAGCAACTGACACTGCTAATTACAAAATTAAATACAACACATTATGCATCGGATCTATTTGTGATAAAAAAGTAGTGTGGTCCTGCAACAAAGAGAATTATACAGTGACAGTCATGAGGCTAACGGTGTTGGCTGAGTGGGAGTTGGGTATAGTAGAGTTGGACCAGTAGGCAACCAACTGTTTCTAACAGCTTAGATTACCAGGGAGGATGGAAGTGCACTTCCTATCCTGTCAGCAGAGGGTAGGGGCAGGGGTACCTCTGTAGCCACCTTGAGCTGATTGCTGCTCTAAAGAGATATGTTGCCAATTTAGAATGGCCATGCCATGTGGAATGGGAGGATTGTTGGTAGCTGGGGACTCTGAGGAGAGACCAGGCGAGTGTTGAGGTTTGCTGTCCTGCCAGGGTTGTGTGGTATACATCATCTTGCCCTATGGAGGGCAGTTAGGGCAACAAGTGCAGGAACTGTGGGGTGGTTAGCACTTTCAAGCCTTACACTGCCAGACTTGAGTGGCAGTTGGAGGCACCATAAGGTTGCAGGAAGGAGAGAAGGCAGCTAAGGAAGACGGAGAAGGGACTTGGGCACTAGACCTGGGGAAGTGGTTTGCAGGGACAGTTAAGTTAGTTAGGGTGGCAGGAACTATGATATCTAGTGTAGGGGATGGAGATGGAATGAAATAGAGATGGGATGTTGCAGGTATGGTCATAAGGAGTACCAGCTCCAGTGGACACCAGCAATGCGTATCAGCAGCTAGCTAGTGACTGGATCTGGTTGGTGTGGATCAGGCACCTGGACCCCTGACTTACCAAGGAGAAGCAAGGTCCTGATGAAGTACTGTACATGCCTTGAAGCACTGGGGTACATAATGTTGGTGGTCTGCTGTGTACAACACAGATTGTAACAATTTGTTATTTTCTAATGTGTGATGCACCTTGCACTTTAGCAACTGAATAAACCTGGATGGTGGGAGTGCTTGTGGTCTCTGGGTTTTCTTTTGGACTTTATTTTACCAAGCCCCTGGTCTGAGCTGAGAGTGTTGCTGATTCTGTGCTGTTCTGGAGCAAGAAAAAGGCTGCGTAAAAAGGTAGGAAGGTAGTAGTCATTGATGTCTCCATAGTTAGGGCTGTGGATTAGGTGGTGGGCATTGTAGGATCATGAAAGCAGTTCAGGTGAGATTGTTTGCTGCCTAGGGTGCAGGTCAAATAAGTGATATCCAGGAAAAAGCAACACAGGAGGAGGAGGAGGAGACCATCATTATCCAAGTTGACAGAAAGACATAAGGAGCAATAGTCTAGAGGGCATGACAAGGTCACTTATAGTTGTTCCTGAAATGAAAATTACCCAGGTGATCTTTTCTGAGATCCTCCTGGTCCTGGGGGCTAGCGAAGAGTGTCAGTGGACCATTAGGAAGGCTACTGCTTGGAAAAATGTCTGGTGCAAGAGAGAAAGCTTTCTTTTTGTGGCCAACTGGAGGGCCTTTTGAGGCAAGGGATGCCTGGATGTTCAAGAATGGCTGAACCTACGTCAAGAGGGAGTGGGGGTGCTGGCAAGGAGAATGGACAGGGCAATCTGAAAATATTTAAACTAGAAGATGGATCGAGGGAAGAAAGCTGGTGCAGGGACCACAAAGGGCAGGAGGCAGATGCAGGGAATTACTTAGGGAAAGACAGCAGAGACGGAGAGGAGAACCCTGGCATGGGGGGAGGGGGAGTGTAGAGGGGCAACTATCATCACTTAGATACAAGCCAAAATGAGAAGCATATGCAAATGAAGGAGTTCAAAGGTCTGTTGCACTTGCAAGGTCAGAACTAAGTGGCACTCACAGAGACCTGAAGTGGGGGGGAAATGGCTCAGACAGAAGGATAACTGGATACAGATAATTCAAAAGGGATAGACTGGACAAGAAATGGGGTGGGTGTCTCTCTCTTTATGTAACTGGGTCACCATGCAGAAGTTTGGACGTTACAGGTACTACCCCTTCCTTTTGCCTGTGGGGTCTACAAACAAGTTTGAGGGGCCAAGGTTCTTCAGACTCTTCAGATTGGGGGGGGGGGGTGATATTTAATTACAAGAAACAGTAGAAAATAACACAGTTCCTCCACCTAGAGATTGGTACGTGGGCAAGGTCAAGTGACCTGGAGGGGGCGTTACACTATTTATTTATTAATGGATGATATAATTTAGGGGCAAGGGTATCTTATGATATGTTAGCAGTGAAAATATCTATGCCCTTCCTAAAATGAACTCTCTGAAAAAGTGAGCACAAACAATGGGAAAAGAATGTGTGTATAGCTTTGGTGTCTTATTTATTGCTTCCTATACTGTCATGAATTGGATCAATTGTCTGCATTTGTTTGTTATTGTTTTTATTGTATATTGCTCATGTTTGAAAAAGGTTGTTTGTATAGTGGCTATTGTGGTATGGGCTGGCAGCATAGCCTAGAGGTCAGAGTAATGAGCTTGGTAATCCAGTAGACCTGGGGTTGATTCCCACAACCTCCACTTGCATACTGTGATTCTCAACAAGTTGCTCCCAGGTCACCCCTGAAAACAGGCACTTGTGCGTAGTAGGCCTTTCCTGGTTACCAAACAATAAAAAAAAATATATAAAATGAAATCAGTTTAAAAACAGTGTGTAGTACCCCCAACTGGAATGCAGTACCATTCCACTTCTCCACAGGTTAAGGGCACCACCCTAAGACCAATCAAATGTAGTATTTTAATTTAGTGAGAACATAATTTCTTATGCTACAAATAATATGCTCACTAATAATATGTTCACACACAGAATTATGGAAAATAACAACAGGACTTTATTATCTGCAGCTAGATACAGTAAATGTAAAAGGTGGTTAAGCAATAAGCAGTAATCTCAATAATTAGCAGTTCAGGCTCTTCTGATGGGAAATAGGTCCTCCCCTGCACCACATACAGTATCCCTCTGCTAACTGTACTGTTAGACCCATAACCCACAGCAATGACAGTTTTATAGTATCACTATCTGCCACTAAGCATTCTAGAAAACTAGAAACATAGATTTTGTCGGCAGAAAAGACCCACTTGACCCACCCTGTCTGCCCATATATTCCCTGCCTGATCTGGCTCTGCAGACCTGAACTGGTCATGGGTGACCTTCCCTCCTCCCTGCCTATTTTCTAATATACCCTTATGTCTATCCCATGCATACTTGAAGTTTCCCACTGCTTCAGCCACCACCAGTTCTGCTGGCAGTCTGTTACAGGCATCTACCAGCCTTTCAATGAAGAAATATCTCCTCACATCTCTCTTGACGTTCCCCCAGCTTCCTCAAATGCCCTCTGGTCCTGGCACTTTCTTTCTTCCTTTCTTTCTTTCTTTCTTTCTTTCTTTCTTTCTTTCTTTCTTTCTTTCTTTCTTTCTCACTTAAGAGACTACCCTCCTGCACCCTGTTCACTGCTGTGAGATACTTGTAGGTGTCTATCATGTAATCTCTCTCTTGTTCTCCCTCTCTCTCCCCTCTTCCAGGGTATACATGTTAAGGTCCCTCAGTCTCTCTTTGTATGCAGTCCCTGCACCATTTTAGTAGCCCTCCTCTGGATTGCCTGCACTCTGTCTATGTCAGTTCTGAGGTGCAGCTTCTAAAACTGGATAGAATACTTTGGGTGGGGTCTCACCAGTGAGCCATTCAGTGGCAACACCACCTCCTTCCTCCTGCTGAAGATACCCCTCTTTATGCATCCTAGCATCCCACTAGTCCTACCCACTACCTTGTCACACTGCTCTGCAACATCAATGAGGCTCTCAGATATGATAACCTCAAGGTCATTTTCCTATTTAGAGACTGCCAGTAACCCTCCCCATCTTATCCTCAGCTCCTGGGTTCCTGTGCCCTAGGTGTATGGTTTTGCACTTTTTGCATTGAACCCCAACTGCCATGCCATGCATATGACCAGTCTTCAAGCTTCCCAAGATTCCTGCACATTCTGTCTCCCCTCCTGAGTGTTCAGTCTATTGCAGATTTTAGTATCATCTGCAGAAAGGCATACAGTACCTTCACTTCCAGTTCTTCTGAAATATCACTTATGAAGTCATTGAAGAAGATTATCCTAGGACTGAGGCTTGTGGCAACCTGCTGGTCACTCTCCCGTCATTAGAGTGAATGCCATTTACCACCAAACTCTGTCCGCTGTCTGTTAACCAGCTTCTAACCCAATTCAACACTTTGGATCACACTCCTAGGCTGCTCAGTTTCTTTATCAGCCTCCTATGCAGCACAATGTGAAAAGCCTTGTCCAGATAGGCTACGTCCACGGTCTTCCTCTAATTTATTTCTCTGGTCACCCAGTCAAAGAAATCAAATTAGTTTGGTATTACCCCCCCCCGCCATGAATTCATGCTGTCTGTGATATTGCAGCCCACTGAATTCAAGACATTTCGCTAGTCTTTCTATTAACAGGGTTTCCATTAGTTTCCCCACCACTGAAATAAGACTGACTGGCCCAAAGTTGCCTGCCTCTTCCCTGCTGCTGCTTATGTGTAGAGGGACCACATCAGCTCTTCTCCAGTACTCCGTAACCATGCCATACTAAAATGGAAACATCAATACCATTTATGAGAGACACTCTCCTGAATTCTTTTAGTACCCTTGATGTATCCCATCTGGTTCCATAGCCTTTTCTATCATCAGAGCTACCAGTCCCTTCTGGACTCTGGACTGTTTTATGAAGTCAGACAGTATCCAGCTCTGCCTTCATCTTGGCCAGCTCAAAAAGAAGGGAAATTCATAGCAAAAAAGTCCATGAGTTAGTCCCAATGACCCCAAGGCAGAACAACACTTGGTGTGTGGACGGTGGGGAGGTGGGGGTGGTATGATAGGGTTGATAACCCTAACACCGAATTTTCAAACTTTGCTGATATAATATCAACCCAAACTGATGCATTTATGGATTTTTTTGCAATGAATCTATCTATCTATCTATCTATCTATCTATCTATCTATCTATCTATCTATCTATCTATCTATCTGTCTATCTATCTATCTTTAAAGGAAAACTGTCCTTATAGTTAGCACTCCCATCCTTGAAATCTCTACCCCCCGATTAAACTTTTGCCACAGCAACAACATTTTTTTTTTGCAGTTTACGTACATTATTTCAACTTTGTAAAATTCGTGATCGCCAAACATGGAGGACGCTGCATGGTTCCATTTCAGTACCGGTGCGGCACTGCACTGCTTACCCCAATAGAAAATCCACTGGGGTGAGCGGTGTGGCACCGCACCGGTACTAAAATGAAACCACACAGTGTTTGCCACGTTTGGCAACGCGAGTACCTGAGATGCGATAAACTGCAGGCTGTTGTTGCTAATGATTAAAAATTGAGGTGAAATCGAGGGTGAGATTGTTACAACAGGACAGTTTTCTTTAAAAGAAAAGAAAAAACATTTCTAATGCACTAGTTAGAATTCAAGTTAATGCTATAAAAGCAGGGCAATGTGCCATTGGGGTGGGACACTCAAAATTTGACCACGTTTTTGCGAGGATGAATTTCGGCGTTTTTCACCTTTGGTGCTGCAAATAAAATAAAAGTAACAGCAAAACTATTGAAATTCTGAAGAAAACACCGAACATGGATGAGGCACCAGACACAATGAGACAATCAGCATTTTCATGTCTTGAGCCGCGGCTGCGTCAGTCAGATGTCGACAATTACAGGGCTCTAATATTGGAAGGTCAGACTATCATAAATACTCATTTCAAAGTAGTTTTTCAGCAACTAGAAAAATTTAAGTTCAAAGAAATCAATGTGTATTACAACAAGTGTTACCTGAGTAATTATAAAAGTAAAGGCAGGGTGCCACGGGGCTTGCGTTTTGAAAAAGTGCCAAATGGGGGCTTTTTAAGTGATATATATAAAACAAGTTGGGAATCAGCCCTTACTTTGTGTTCCAGCACTTTAGTGGCTATTTTAGTGGATAAGGACACTGAATTACATGAAACAGTGTCAGCAGAGATTGACAGTATAACAGCAGAAACTATTAAACATAAAGACCATCATTTGTTCTACAATTTTGAAATAAATCTTAAAAAAAATTGCTTGAACATGAGAAGGAAGTTATTAGCAGAAAAGAGGTGAAGACAGCAAGGGACACACGTGATTATGAACTAAATAAAATTTTCTCACAGTAAAGACCTGAAAAAATCCACAGAAGCAATTCTAGGGGATGCTCTCAATCACATGGAAGATCAAAAAATAAGAAACATAATAATACAAACAATAACAGCAGGAAAAGATCGAATAATTCCTCTGGTGCTTCTGGTGGTATTTTAAATCAAGAGTTAAATACTTCACAAGATATGCCTTCTAACAATTCAGCTAATCAACAACCAAAGCAAGTTACCTTTGATTCCAGCACCAACCAAAGCACAAAAAAGGAGGAAGACTAGATGTGGCAGAAGGGGGAGGGGCACAAGACAGAGTGTCAGTGAATCTGAGAAGCAAGATTTCAAAATAATAAATCTTTCTGCTGTATGTTTGACCCCAGCACAGATCAGTGTTCTCCGAAGGGGGTTGTCTTTTGTCCCACAGCCCAAAGTCAATGAATTTAAAATGTATATGGACATTAAGGAATTGATTAGAAAGCTATGCCTTAAAATTTTTTTTGTACAACGGAAAAAACTAGAGAGCAATTTATAGAAAATGCAAACTTAGTTTCCAGTCATGATAACACTATTGACATTTTGGGACAATTATGGACTGAAACGTCATTGAATGATAACCTCTTGACAACTATAGGAGTACCATCTGAATTAAATGTGGCACATAAAACACAGTTCAAACCTAAGTCGACTTTCAACTCTTCGACTTCTATTTCTTCAGCTATCAGCACATATGAAGCATTAGTTATGAGAGACTTTGAAAGTTTGTTTTCTTCCAAATGGCCTTCTTTGCATAATAATTTGACACAAGAAGAAAAACAGCCTTACAAGAACTTAAGGATTGTAAAGATATTGAAATCAAGAAGCTGACAAGGGGGGAAAGATTGTTATTATGGACAATTTGATGTATGAAGTTGAAATTTATAGAAAATTAGATAATGTTACCACCTACAGACAATTAAGAGAAAATACGACTTTGGCAATTAAAACTAAATTAGGTCATTTTCTAAGTGACTCTCTATACAATGGTTACATTACTGAAAAAGAAAAAGAATACATGCCTGCTGACCTTCCTGTAATACCAACAATTTATGTGTTGCCAAAGATTCATAAGGACCAGACCAGGCCCCCTGGGCACCCAATAATTTTGGGAATGGGTTCTTTAACAGAAAAAGTTTCCATCTTTTATGATTTCTATTTAAAACAGCTAGTGGTGTTGCAGAGATCCTATATTAGGGGTTCTATGGATATCCTTTCTTAAACAGGGGGCCTGGTCTGGTCCTCTGAATACATTTGGCTCACTATAGATGTGACCTGTCTATACACATCAATCCAGCATCATTTAGGAATTCAAGTCTTAGATTACCATTTACACTCTAATAAAGCAGCATCTGACTTTCCCTCTGATTTTCTGATTGAAGCAGCGCATTTTATTTTACATAATAACTATTTTATTTTTGACAAAAAGTTCTATTTACAAACTACTGGTACAGCGATGGGGACCACTATGGCCCCATCCTATGCAAATCTTTTTATGGCATGGTGGGAGGAAACTGTAATTTTCAATCAATCTAGGAATTCTTATAATGATCACATTGTTTTCTGGGGCAGATTCATTGATGACCATTTGGTTGTGTGGAAGGGAGATTTTGCATCAGCTTCATTGTTTGTTGAATTTTTAAATACAGATGATGTTGGTCTTCAGTTCACATTTCAAGCACATAGTTCCACTATTTCTTTTTTAGATCTACACTTGCAAGGAACAGACGGCATTACAGTTTCAAGTTGTACGTACAGAAAGCCAACTGCAGGCAATATGTTACTGCATGCTAATAGTGCACATCAGCACACGTTAAAAGGAGAATTCCGCATGGACAGTTTATTCGTCTTAGATGAAATTGTAGCAATTTAGATGGGTTTGAAGGCGAAAGTGTGGAGATGAAATGTAGATTTCTTGCAAGCGATTACTCAGAAACACAAGTTGAGCAAGCCTATTTAAAAGCTAGATCTACAGTACATGTAGGGACACTCTTCTTAAATCTAGGAACAGAGAACATTTAGCATCAAATGACCAGCCTATTATTTTTGTCACACAATATAATAGGGTTACTAATAAAATCACTGAGAATATTAAAAAACATTGGAATGTGCTGGAGGCAGACAAATACCTTAGAGGAATTGTAGGACAAATCTCCTACAAAAGAGGTCACAATTTATCAGACCTTCTCACACATAGTATGTATGTAAAAAACAGTGAAGGGATTAGAACATGGCTGCCTCAGAAACCAGTAGGATGTTATAAGTGTGGACACTGTAGCATTTGTAAATTTAGTTAACAAAGTACGACGTTTTAGCATCCAAATTTAAATAACAAAAGTATAACTATCAAACACTTCATAAACTGTTCTACAACACATATTGCTTATATTGTTCAATGTACATGTCCATCTATATATGTTGGACGAACAAAAATAACTTTAAGAGAAAGAATGCAGGAACATGTACGAGCAATTCATAAGGAAGAGGCTATTGCGCCAATTGGGATTCATTTTGAGAAATTTCATCATAAAGATTCTAAGTACTTTAAATTCATGGGGGTAGACCATATTCCTGAGACTAGCAGAAGAAGTGACAGAGTGAATAAACTATCACAATGTGAATAGAGGTGGATTTATACTATAAGGGCCTTATACCCCTATGAGCTAGATGATAATTTAGATATTACAGTATTTTTGTAAAATCCTCTTTTCCTCCCCTTCCCCTTCTCCCTTCCCCTCCCTTTCCCCCCCTCCACCCCATAGAAACATAGAATTTGATGGCAGATAAGGACCGCTTGGCCCACCTAGTCTTCCCATTTTCCTACCTGATGGATAAGCTGCAGATTCTAGTTAATCAACAGCTTACTTCCTCCTACCCCCCACTAGAATTACCTTATGCTTGTCTAATGCATTCTTGAATTCTCCCACTGTTCCTGACTCCACTCCCCCTTCTCCTTTTTTCCTTTTTTGCACCTTCTCCTCCTCCTCCTCACCCTTTTCCTTTTTCATTTTTTTTCACCCCCTCTTTATATGTCATGGGCCAGACTCCAGTCCTTATAAAATAAGAGGTAAAATGGGTTCCTCTCACCTAAAATTAAAAGTACAATAGCAGTAATAGTTAAAAACTATTAAGTTTTAGATTTATTTGAGGAGCTATTTTTAGCCATCATATTTGTACTACTTTATATACATATACATGTTCATGATTGTTGTAATGCACATATAATGGTCTGAACTTTACTTCAGTAGTGGGACTAGAACCTGATTTTTGTGATATTTTTATATCAGCTCTGAAGCAAGTGGATTTTATGTCTGACCTGTTAATTGTATAATAAGAGGGAGATTTGTATTTAACAACTTTGAAAATGTCTGTTTCCACTCTATTTCATATCAATAGCACGCTTTGACTATTTGAACTAATTGTGTATTTTTATCATTAGAGCCTTGTAAAAGTTTAGTACCTGCACTGTTTTTGTGCATGAGTTCTACTGTTTATGTATATACAGTATGTATAGTGTGATTTTGTTATTTTTGATACACAGGTGTTTTTTATAAATAATTTGCAATGTCACTTTAATTTTTATGAATGAAAAAAGCACAGGTTACACTCAGGCCACAACCCCTGGAGAAAGGGTCGCGAATCAGACCTGAAGCACCGGGGGAGTAACCGCGGGCTATTTTGCATTTATGCAGTTCATTTTGCTGACTTATTTATTGCTTTCACCAGTTGCTACCTTATTTTGTGCTTTCCTTCCTCTTCTGATGGGAAATGTGTCCTCCCCTGCACCACATACAGAATCCCTCTGCTAACTGTACTGTTAGCCCCATAACCCACAGCAATGGCAGTTTTACAGTATCACTATCTGCCACTAAGCATTCTAGAAGAATAGAAACATAGATTTTGTCGGCAGAAAAGAACCACTTGGCTCACCCTGACTGCTCAGATATTCCCTGCCTAATCTGACTCTGCAGACCTGAACTGGTCATGATCGACCTTCCCTCCTCCCTTCCTATTTTCTAATATACCCTTATGTCTATCCCATGCATGCTTGAAGTTTCCCACTGCTTCAGCCACCACCACTTCTGCTGGCAGTTTGTTACAGGCAACTACCAGCCTTTCAATGAAGAAATATCTCCTCACATCTCTCTTGACCTTCCCCCAGCTTCATCAAATGCCCTCTGGTCCTCGTCCTTTCTTTCTTTCTTTCTTTCTTTCTTTCTTTCTTTCTTTCTTTCTTTCTTTCTCACTTAAGAGACTACCCTCCTGCACCCTGTTCACCCCTGTGAGCTACTTGTAGGCGTCTATCATGTAACCTCTCTCTCGTTCTCCCTCTCTTCCGTCTTCCAGGGTGTACATGTTAAGGTCCCTCAGTCTCTCTTTGTATGCAATCCCTACACCATTTTAGTAGCCCTCCTCTGGATTACCTGCACTCTGTCTATGTCAGTTCTGAGGTGCAGCTTCTAAAACTGGATAGAATACTTTGGGTGGGATCTTACCAGCGAGCCATTCAGTGGCAACACCACCTCCCTCCTCCTGCTGAAGATATCCCTCTTTATGCATACTAGCATCCCACTGGCCCTACCCACTGCCTTGTCACACTGCTCTGCAATGTTGAGGTTCTCAGATACGATAACCTCAAGGTCATTTTCCTATTTAGAGACTGCCAGTAACCCTCCCCCCCCATCCTATCCTCAACTCCTGGGTTCCTGTGCCCTAGGTGCATGGTTTTGCACTTTTTGCATTGAACCCCAACTGCCATGCCATGCATATGACCACACTTCGAGCTTCCCAAGATCCCTGCACATTCTTTCTCCCCTCCTGAGTGTTCAGTCTTTTGCAGATTTTAGTATCATCTGCAGAAAGGCATACAGTACCTTCACTTCCAGTTCTTCTGAAATATCACTTATGAAGACATTGAAGAAGATCATCCTAGGACTGAGGCCTGTGGCAACCTGCTGGTCACTCTCCCATCATTAGAGTGAATGCCATTTACCACCAAACTCTGTCCGCTGTCTGTTAACCAGCTTCTAACCCAATTCAATGCTTTGGATCACACCCCTAGGCTGCTCAGTTTCTTTATCAGCCTCCTATGCAGCACAATGTGAAAAGCCGTGTCCAGATAGGCTACGTCCACGGTCTTCCTCTAATTTATTTCTCTGGTCACCCAGTCAAAGAAATCAAATTTGTTTGGTATTACCCCCCCCATGAATCCATGCTGCCTGTGATATTGCAGCCCATTAGATTCAAGACACTTCACTAGTCTTTCTATTAGCAGGGTTTCCATTAGTTTCCCCACCACTGAAATAAGACTGACTGGCCTATAGTTGCCTGCCTCTTCCCTGCTACTGCTCATATGTAGAGGGACCACGTCAGCTCTTCTCCAGTACTCCATAACCGTGCCATGCCAAAATGGAAACATCAACACCATGCGTGAGAGACACCCTCTTGAGTTCTTTTAGTACCCTTCAAGTATCCCGTCTGGTTCCATAGCCTTTTCTACCTTCAGAGCTACAAGTCCCTTTTGGACTCTGGACTCCTTTATGAAGTCAGACAGTATCCAGCTCTGCCTTCATCTTGGCCAGCTCAAAAGAAGGGAAATTTGTTGCAAAAAAACTCCATGAGTTAGTTCAGATGATCCCAAGGCAGACCCTGACGTTTGTTGGTATGTGGAGGGTGGAGAGGTGGGGGTGGGATGGTAGGGTAGATAACCCTTACACCAAATTTTCAAACTTTTGCTGATGTAATATCAATTCAAACTGATGCATTTATGGAGTTTTTTTTGCAATGCCTCTATATACATATCTATCTATCTATCTATCTATCTATCTATGAAAGAAAACAAAAAAAAATGTTTCTAATGCACCATTTAGGATTCAAGTTAATGCTATAAAAGTAGAGCAATGTGCCATTAGGGTTTCCAGCCCTGATTCCCCACCCTCACCCCCATCCCCAAGCAGCAAAAGGATAAAAACATAAGGGTTTTGGGTCTCTGGAGTCTTGGTGAATCAGTGGTGGGGTCTTCCTTGGTGTTATCAACCATAATACTCCCCCTCTCTCCCCCAGCCCATAGCCTCCTGTTTGAAACAGAAGATACAGCTCCAAGCCAGTGCCTCATAATGGTGTACTCTTGAGAGGTACAGAAGTATGACACACCACATGTTGCATCAAGGACTGTTGTAGCTTTCTTCATGCAGGGCCCTGCAGACTCTGTGTAAAGAAAGGAAATCACGTCTGATGTTGTTTGTTCAGGCATTGTGGTGGGCAGTAGGACAGACAACCCCAAGGAAGACCCCGTCACTGATTCGCCAAGACTACAAAAAACCCAAACCCTATTTTTTCCCTTTTGCTGCTTGGACAGTGGAGGTGGGGGGTTATGGTTGGAAACCCTAATGACACATTTTCCTACTTTTGTGTCATTAACAAACCCTAACTGGTGCATTAATGATTTTTTTTTTTTTGCAAAGAATTGCATTTCTTTTTGAGATAGTGGAATTGTATCCTCATTCATGCAGGTCCTTTCGGGACCTGCGTGCACACATGCAGATGTGCAGGGCCCTTTGGGTCCTGCACCTAGAGAAGACTCCATTTACCTACAGAAGTGCAGGGCCCTTATGGACCCTGCAGTTCCATGCAGCTACGGATGTCAAGAATTCATGGGCTGCTCGGAGGATTGTGCAAGTGCAGGGCCCTCTGGTCCCTGCGCTTCCATGTGGCCAGAGGTACAGATACATAGGGTAAAGAGTCAATAGGCCCTCTGTCACCCACAGGGGCAGAGGTACAGGGAAGTATGCCAAGAGAAGAGCTGTCTTCACTATATGGTAACTGGGCCCATGTGGGCAACCCTGCAGCTTTCATTCCAAGGCTTAGGGGTGTCATATAACAGCGCCATCCCAGTGCCTCACCCCATGTAGCTGGGTCACTGAGCTCACCCCAAATTCAGGTCACCGGCATGGGATCAAAGCATATCCACTGTGATGAAGCCTGGTACTACACACAGAGTTTTTTTAATTATAATAGTTTTTTTTATTTTGACCACAAATTTTCATGATAGTCATTGTATGACTCCCTTTGTAAACATGATATGTGGCATTTATAATATATTGTCTGAAATGTAATTTTGTGCCACAATTGCAAAACCACATCTTGCTCAGGATTTAAAAAATTACACCTGTCACTTTTATGAGGTGGTGTAGGAAAATGGCTATGTTGAAAGTTTGGAGTTAAAATATTGAAAATTAGTGAAGCTGTGAGTAAACATTGAAATACTGTAATGTTCACACATAACTTGTTCATTTTACCATATTTGTACATCACATTTTCAGCATAGCCTTATATAACCCCACCTCATGATCCTTTTAGGTGAATTTTCAAATCCCTGCCAAAACGTCATTCCGCGCCACAAGTCTGAAAACACATTTTGGCCAGAATTAAAAAAAAAAAAAAGACAGATGTCACATTCATGAGGTGGTGTGAAAAAATGGCTTTGTTGAAAATTTGGGGTAACAATATTTAAAATTACCAAAGTTATGCATCATTGTGAAAACATTTCAATGTACACGCATAACATTGTCATTTTTACATATTTTAACCCCAAATTTTCCACATAGGCTTCTTATGACTCTACCTCATAATCATGGTTGGTGAAATTTCTCAAATCCTGCCTGAAAGATGATTGCGCAAAGCAACAGTAAAATCGCCTTTAGGTCCAGATTTGTATAATTGCACAACTGTTGGTCATGAGGTGGGCTCCCAAAAAGGCCATGTTGAAAATTATCAAGTTATATGCCAGTGACACGGTACTAGTGACCAAAGCCAAAACCTTCCCTGCAGTGGAAAAAAAATTACAGAGATTTTCATTATGTGCTAAGACTGTTATTGGCCATGAGCCGCAAGCTAAGAAAACCAAGGCCATGTGTTTTGATCAACAAATTCCAAAAGGTGGAAGTCTGGGCCAGTCGGACATCAAATAACTGAGCAGGGCCAGGCAGAGCCTAGAAGTGGTGGTGGAATATAACAATCTGGGGGTATTGGTAGACAATAATCTCAAATTCAAAGATCACATACTGTAGATATGCTGGCCAAGAAGGTAAATACAAGGATTTGGCTCCTAAGGAGGAGAGCTAGCACTGTACCAAAAAAAGCTAGAGAAACTATAGCAGTGTCATTAATTAGACCAGTAGTAGAAAATGGCAATGTAGTCTACTAGAACACAACAGGATACTCACTAAATAAATTGGACATAGTTTATAACAATTTCACAAGGGTTTGTCCTATGCAGCCCCTATGGTATGCAGCACTGCAACATGCTACAGGAGATAGGCTGGAAGTCCTTAAAAATTAGAAGTATACAAGGAGCCATAATGGCATATGAGAAATTAAAAGATTTAATTCCAGCCACTGGAGACCATTGCTTGGACTTTCCAGGTCACAAATACAGGGACATTAAGAACAGAGGTGTTAGGTTACCCAACGCACATAACCAGTTTGGAAACATGGGGCCAGATTCACGAAGGTTGATGTAGGGCTTGCACCAGGTCCTGCATCAAACTCAGTGGCTGGCACATCTGCACTGAAAGGTTTACCACAGAATGCACCCAATTCAAGAAGATTGGGCACATTTATGACACTTTACCTGATTTACGGCAGCTTGCATCAAATATGTGGTGCATGCCCCGTGAAACGGGTACCCAAGATTGCTGCAAGTTAGGGCATACAGGACTGAGGATCCTGATCACTGGCTGGGGGATGCCAAACACCCTGAGTGCCACATGTTCGACGCACCTGAGGCTTGCGTTATTCTCGGCACGTTATAGAATAGGGCCCATGATATCTAATGTTTACTTATCCAAAGCAAGGAACTCATTCACCCTGAAGATGAGAAACACAGAGGGCCCGATTCTCAACTGAGTTGGACTGTCGCAAGCCCGGGGAGCGCTGAACACACGGTGCATGGGGCTTGCGGCAGTGTCTGGCTGTCAATCGGGATTCTCAATCCTGTGCACCACATGGCGTGAGTTAAACCAGCGTTTGGTGGTCTAACTTCATTGACCCTTTTACAGGGTTTGTGCCAAATATTTGGTGCAAGCTGTTGTAAAAGGGGTAATGCACTGCAAATGTGCGTGACCTTTGAGAATCAGGCACACAGTGCGACAATGTATATAGTGCAGCGGCAGGGTTTGACACTGGGCTTGTGCAAACCCTGCGTCAACCTTTGAGAATCAGGCCCTGAGTGTTTATCCAGTTTTAAAGCTCTGGTGACACAGGAATTTGTTGATACCTGTAATTGCTAAATGCTGTTTGAAAGATAAGGTTATCAGGATTACAGAAATTAGCATTCTCAAACATGCATGTTGACTTTGGAGTATTACTACTTGGTCATTCTGGGACATAGTGTTAGCACTTGACTAACTGAGACTGTGAATAGCAGTACTTATGAAATTATTGTACAATGCTGTATTTATCTGTATGAAATTTTTTCATCTTTAACAAGGTACCTCTTTTAAAATCCTGTAGGACAACTCTGTAACTAGGATCTTGGTCCTGAAGTTCACCACTGTATAAAGATAAACTTTTTTTTACTACTGCTACTTCTATACATTGCTTAGCAGAAAATATAACATATACTATGTGCTGTTTTCACTGCTGATGTGCATTTATAATAAAATTCTTAAAAAAAATGTTAAAATATACACCAGTTTATTGTGTTTTTTTCACTGCTGACTGCTTTGAGGAACAACATTCTGTAGGTTGGTGGTGGGAGCCAGATGTGATTTTGTCCCTGCACAATTTTCTGACTTCTAAATACAGGCATAATGAACCCTTTGTTACGTAAGCAATAACACACAATGGAGTGTGGGTTATTCTGGATAAACGCACGCCTAGGGGCGTAGCAAGGCATGAGGCACAGCCGAGTGCCTTACTGCCCCTAGAAGTGTGTTTATCCAGAATAACCCACACCCTATTGTGTGTTATTACACTTATAAAATGGGTATCTATTGAGAAACTTGTCATGTTATTAAAAAAAAGAAAAATTCTGTATTGATGTGAAATAGTCCCTCCACTTTCTGTAGGTTGCTAGGGACACTGTTATGTGAAGTGCTTTCAGTAGGGGTGCTGAATGCAGCCGCCGAGCCAATGAGTCAGGCGCCAGACAAGACTGTGATTTTGTTTTCGGTCTTGCCTGTGGCAAGCTACCCTCTGCGGTAACAACTTTTGTAAAAGTCCCACTGGTCCATCTGCTTGGGGCTTCGGAGGAACGGTGGAGCATTTAGGCAAGGGGGACAAGGCAGCAGATCAGCAGGGATAGTGATACAGTTTTTACATACAAACACTTTTTAAGTGTTGTTACAGTTTTTATTTTATGTTTTTTAGTTGTTTTTTTACTCTGTTTCACCATGCTGTTTACCGAGGAGATGGCTGAGGAGTGCAAGCGATAATCAGCTTCTGAGTCGGCAGAGGAGTGTGGGAAAGAAAAAGTAATTTTTTTATTGTTTTGACTAGACAGCAAGATAGCACCCATGCTTTCTTCACTTTACGCCGGCACTTACTGTACTGTGTTTTTACTGTTTGGGCCACTGCCAGTTGGGGACTTCGGATTGGGATCCCCGAGATGGCAGGGCAAAAGGATATCTTGGGTGACTGGGTCATTTGTGGTGGTAAGAGGTGCCAGCCAATCAGGTTCCTTTATTGTCTCTGCCCATTTTATAAACAAAATTAAGTCTGCAACTCTACCGGTATTCATTATTACCTTTTTTTTGCTAAAACAACTTTTCATGAAGGGCTTGGGGTAAACACAATTAGAGGCACAGGACTAAAATACTATTATCAGAACAAAGAAACTGAATTTGTTGCCAGAAAAGGACCACTTGGTCCATCCAGTCTGCCCAGATGGTCCCTGCCTAATCTGTCTGTGCAGACCCTAACTGGTCCCTACCTCCTCCCGGCCTGCTTACTGATATTCTCCTATGTCTATCCCATGCATGCTTGAAGCCCCTTACTGTTTTAGCTTCCATCACTGACAGTCTGTTCCAGGAGTCCACCACTCTTTCAGTGAAGTAGTACTTCCTCACATTCCTTTTTACTTCCCCACACAAGTTTCATCGCCTACCCTCTGGTCCTGGTGCTCTTCTTCATTTGAAAGAGACTCTCCTCCTGCTCCCTGTTCACTCCCGTGAGGTACTCATAGCTTACAGGTCTCTATCATGTCCCCCTTGCTCTCCTCTCTTTAAGGGTGTTCATGTCAAGATTCCTCAGTTTCTTCTCATTGGGCTTTTGGTACAACCCCTGCAACATTTTAGTTGTTCTTTTCTGAACTGCTACCACCCTGTCTATGTCCTTTCTGAGGTGCAGCCTCCAGAACTGGACACAATAATCCACATAGGTCTCACTAGTGATTAATACAGTGGTAACACCACCTCCCTCCTCCTGCCAGTGATACCGCTTCCTATGCATCCCAGCATCCCACTGGCTCTACCCACTGCTTTGTCACACTGCCCTGCCACCTTGAGGTCATCAGCTATGGAACCCAAGGTCCCTTTCCTTTTTAGTGACTGTTAGTACTCCCCATCCTATTGTCAGTTCCTGGGTTGCTATGCCCTAGGCATATAAATTGTGCAGTTTGTGGCACTGAACCCAAATTCCATGGTTTTGACCACAAAATGTTGTGGCTCTGAGATATCATGATGTCAACATATCAAGATAGGAGCAGCAGTGATGACAAGTACACTGATGCAGCCCCAGGGTAAATCTGACCTCTCTTATGTGCTTAGGGCTGTCGCCTGTGGGTGAGGCAAAATCAGGATAATAAATCTCACCTCAAACTTTGCTCCTAGCCCCACCCATTTTTATGACTGCTGGGTACATCATTCTTCTGGCAGTCATTTTTTAACTTACGTTTTGTTGAACTTTTTGTAATAAACAGTGTATACAGAGCAGTAACTTCACATATAAACACACTGACAATGTCAGCGAAGACTTAAATGGATCAGTAAGAGACCTTACTTAAAATACAGAGCGGGAAAGATTAGGTTAATGTACTACTTATAGTCTTATTAGTTATACCTTATACCTCCCATATTTACTGGTTTTATAAGCAAAGATCTGTATGACATTGAAGTAGTTTGCAGTATGGACATACAGCCAAAACAAAGAAGGATTTGACAGGATCTGTTTTAAGAGTATGTGTCCACTTGAAATGGCAAAAAAACAGACAACATCTGTACAAAACCGGATGACCGGATAAGGACCCTGAAGAACAGATGATTCGGTCTAAAACCCTAGTAAAAATAAAACAACATACTGTGTATTCCTTCTGGTCTTTAAATTCATGCACAATTCTTTGGCTCTGGTGATGAGTGTTTGAGGTGTTTTAGTCAAATTGTTTGTCTCGGAGGACATTAAATCCAATTCATCCTATTTGCACAGCACTAAAAGGAAATAATCCACAAGCAACGCTAGCAGTGCTGAAGAGACAAGTGGAGGACACGAACTGTGGTAGAAAAATATAGGCGGCTACTGTTACATCCCCAGACTGACCAAGGAATGAACCATGGGGGGGGCTAAAAGGGCAGAAGTAAGACCCTAAGATGACTGAGACTTCCTCTGACTGTGTGCTAGGCTGTCTCCACACTACATATTTTACAATTTCTTTACCTAGGAGAGCCCAGCTGAGCGTAAGTCTCATTATTGCTTTACAGAATATGGTTAGGGCTAATTATATATGAAAATTGGAACCCGTTGTGCACATTCTAAGTTGCTAAGCATGTTCTAAACAAAAATGTTGTGTATGTTCCAAATCAAACTCAGCTGTGTCCTTGCTTACGCTGTCTCCTGCTGCACTTTAAGACAGTCACGCTTCACTCAAACTGAAAGCAAATGTCATGACACCAGCAGTCATTTAAAAAAAAAAACACAATAAAGTCAGTCTTTCAAATGATACTACAAAAATTAAAAAAACGTGGACAACTATATAAAACTCATCATGTGTTTTCATCTTGGGGTTGACATAACAGCATGGCAGGGTGGGACAAATCAGGTAACCAGGTGGCTAGTAGCCATCCCCCCCAAAAAATGGTTTGGCTACTAGATTTTGAAAGTTACTGGCCAACTGGCTACCTGCCCATGAAGTGATTTTTGAGCCCTTAGAAATGACAACAGTTTATATTGATTTGGCTATCAGATTTTGAAAGCTAGTGACCAAACTGAGCACCAGATCACAAACTCATTTGTCCCACCTTGCGGCATGGATTTCTCAAGCATCGCTCTCATGGTTCATAAGCTCTTATCTCATACCCTGAAAGGCAACCCAGGCTTGTTGTACATGACTGTCCATGCATTATTCTATATATAAAGTGACCATGTGGAACAATAATGAGACGTATGCTATTGTAAAAAATTTGGGAAACATACCATGGATCTGCAGCAAACCTTCATTTCTGTGTAATTGAGAAGGTACACTAGCTAGCCCATTATCACAGCATTAGCGCTACCACTCGTGATTCTAGCAACCTGGGTTCAGAAGCCTGAGTCATCAGGGCCAGCTGGGGGGGGGATCGAGTGTACCATAAAATGTTCTGCTGCTCTAGGTGGGAGGGTAGCCAGCTCTGGTGCAGGACTGCCACCTGTGTGACCACAGGTAGCAGTACAAATGGGAGTGGTTTAGTGGGAGGTGAGATACTGGCGCATGACATGCACCATGCATGCATGTGTACTTGTGTCATTCCTCAAAGCCGGGCATCTCGAGGGAGGGGAAAAAATGGAAAATGGGCAGGCTGGAGCAAGGTGAAGAACTGACCCCTTACAGGCCCCACACCGCAGCAATGTGGCAGTTTCCCCAAGAACCGGATCATGATCTGTGCCAGTTTAGGGTCCTGCTGCACCCCACCATGGGAGAAAGTCATGGGGTAGAGGGGAGAGAAGCTGGTAAGTCCACGGGAAGCTGGGTGATGGTGCTGGGGGGGGGGAAGGGGGTTGGCCCAGATGGAGGAACTGCCTGCAAGGGGGGAGAGAGCAAAAAAAGAGAAGGTACAGTTGTTGGCACAAGAAGGAGACCATGGGCTTGATTCTTGACGGGCCCTTAGACAGATGCAAGTTGTGCCAAAAGGTAGCTTACATCAAAGCTCAGTGCACCAGGGACCTTTCGTCTGATTCTCTTTATCCTGCCACAAAGTCCCACGGCTTGTGGCAACCATGGCCATGTGCCAAGCAGATGACACATCCGGAGGGTTTGCCACAAGTGGCAAAGTGGTCGTGCACCACTGTAGGATGTCACTGGTGGTCTAGTAGACACCCCCAGCCCCAATCCCCTTATTATTAAATTAAGCAGTCCCTTGTGATCTAAGGGAACATTGTTTAACCAGGAGTAGCCCACTAAGCTGAAGCTTGTTTCCAGATGTGACCTGGGAGCACAAGGAAGTTAAGTGACTTGCCTAGGATCACACATTATGCACCTAGGTGGCTGTGGGATTCAAACTCAGGTCTTCAGATCTGCAGCTCAGAGCCTTAACCCACTACACTATACTGCCTCCTCTCCTAGCATCCCCCCCCATCCTTGATGTGCCCATTGTTTAAAATGTTGATACATACTTTCCCGGGTAGTCTAGTGGGCCCCCCTTCCCTATCCCTGGTGTGCCTGTAAATTAAAATGGTGATGCATCCTTTCCCTGGTGGTCTAGTGGACCCCCCAGCCCTGATGTGTCCATAAAGTAAAATGTTGATACATTCTTTCCCTGGTGATCTAGTGGACAGCCCCTCCACCACTGATCTGCCTGTAAATTAAAATGGTGATACATTCTTTCCCTGGTGGTCCCTGGCAGATATTGCCCACCACCCAGCTCCCCATCCCAAACCCCAAGCCAGTGACCGGCACAGCCCTCCTCTAACCACCATGGCCAGCCATCAATTGAACTGTCAATGAGTGCATACTATGTACAGTGCCTGCTCATTGATTGACAGCTCTGAGCTGCCAGTCAATGAGCATGTACTCTATACTGTACGTGCTCAGTAACAGCTCAGTTGGCAGCTGGCCAGGGTGGTTAGAGCAGGGCTGTGCTGGTCACTGGCTTGGGGTTCGGGATGGGGAAGCGGGGTGGTAAGCATTACCTGCCAGGTTGAGGTCCACTAGACCACCAGGGAAAGAATGTATCACCATTTTAGTTTTCGGGCATATCAGGGCTGGGTCTGCTAGATAGCCAGAGAAAGAATGTATCAACATTTTAGTTTACAGGCAAATCAGGGATGGGGGTGTCCCCTAGACCACCAGGGACTGCTTAATTTAATAAGATGATCAGGGCTGGGGGGGTGCACTAGACCACCAGGGAATGATTTTAGAAACATTTGAAGATATGACCACATCAGGGCTGGGGGGGAGCTGTGGCACATGTTGAGGGAGAGCTGTGAGAGTGGCATGAGTGGTCAAACCCTCCCATAGAGTGCAATACTAAGTAACCAGCTGGTCTAAGGGTACTTAGAATTTTACCCTCTGGGAGGGTTTTGAGAATCCCAATGTAGGGGATGTGGCAGCTTGGGTCTGCTGCATGCCACCTAACACCATGCCACAGCTCATTTTGTGGTGCATGGATGGGGCAGTCCCCCTTTGGTGCACGCAGCCTGTGGTTGATGCAGGCTGCATTTGTGAATCACTCCCGGCACATCTTTTGGCACAAGTGGCACTTTGTGGCATTCTGTGTGGTTCAAGCCCCTTGCACCATGCTGAGAGCTTTGAGAATTGAGCCCCATGTGTGTAAGCTGCTTCAGTATGAGTCATCCTGGATCCATGAGTTGGATACTGTCTCACCAAGGGGACTTAGTGAAGAACTTAATTTATATTCTGTTTGTGCATTTTGCTGCCCACTTACCTCTTGTTGACTTGATTCATATGTTTGCTTTTGTATAATTAATTATTTATTTAATAAAGTATTTTGGTGCTGGGTATTGATAACTGTTTCTTAATTCAGTATTGGTTGATTATATTACTTTTCTATGGCTACAACTTGCAGTCTATTGATGCTAGCTAGCATTTTGGTAGTCAATTTGGTGAAGACAAGCACAGCTGCTGAATGCTCTGCACAGTGGGGGTGACTATCCTTGCCCACTTGGGGTATTTAAGGTCACCATGGCTTTGGGGAATTTGCTCTGATGAAGGTGTCATATCCAAAGCGTGAGCACATTTGGGATCACATAGTACACGTCCTCTGTTCAGCTGTGCTCTACTCAAAGTGCAAAGCAGGGCGTATTCAATGGATATTTAGCACAGACACTTGAACTTGCTGGGTTACACAGATGCCTTTGATGTAATGTGATGTCCAGGACCAGAATCTTGATGAAAGAGTCAAACTGTCTCTGAACTGATCTGCCGATATTTTGTGTTATTACCTAATCATCTCTATTATTTATGCACCACTGCTGCCAACATTCCATTGTAACTTGTATAATATTTGTCTGCAGTCTATATGTACAACTGATTTAATATTTGTCCATGGGCTGTACACAAGCTGTATCAAACTGTCAAAGTTCCTGTACCCTGCACCTTTACAGACAATGGATTTTCTGTAAACAGTTTAATCTGCAACATTTATAAGCAACCACATGTATTTCCTCTTTGATCAGTCCCAAGCAATTGTACAGTAGTGTCACCATTGAAAGTAAGCTACATCTCAATGGTTCTTTCTTTTCACTGCTGAATGACTAAACACATTGATTGGTGGGTAGATTGCTTGCTTGACTTGAGTGGCTGATAATGTCAGCCCTGCACACCAGATAATTCAAAAAGGACATAAAAAAGGATAAACTGGAAAAAAAAAAAAAACAGGAAAAACTGAAAATTGTAGGTACTGCTGTGTTAACTTAGAGACACTTTCCTGAATGTGCTGTGGTCATGTCTGAAGGTCTATATACAGAAAGGCACAGTACTATACAGAAAGTAACAAAAAAAAAACGACATAATACTGTGGTTATCAAACTATACCAGCACTAAAACATCCCTGTATCAGAACAACACTGGAATGGGCCTGCATATTTGTGTAATGGCTATGGAGTTCCTTGCCATGCTGATTGCCCTTGTCTGCACCTCAAGCCAGAGTCTGGCACACTGTTGCAGGCTGGTAGGAGGCTGAAGCAGCTCTGAGTCCCTGGCGAGGGAAGCTGGTTGTCCTGGTGGTGTGCAGAGTAGCTATGGAAACGAATGGTAGTATGGTAAAACACCAGCTGGCTCCACGTTGGTATGTCATTGTATGAGCATGCTTGTGACCTTTGGCTTTGACATCTCTGTGGGTGGGCTGGGATGCAGAAGGTAGGAAAAAGCCAGCAGCCAAAGATGATGGCAGGACCCAGTCGGACCCCACATTCCAGACTCTATCAGCGTTGGATAGGGAGAAGGGAAATTGTTTAACCAGGGAAGGCACACTAAGCCAAAGCTTGTTTCCAGGTGCGACCTGGGAGCACAAGGAAGTTAAGTGACTGGCTAAGGGTCACACAGTATGCAATTAGGGGCTGTGGGATTCAAACCCAGGTCTCCATGTTTGCAGCTCAGAGTCTTAAACTACTATGCTATACTGCCTCCAATAAGATAGATGTCACTGGAGAAGTTCTCTACACTTCTGAAGGCCCCATTGTGGCAGGTGGAGGGGCAGAGTTAAGCAATGAGGTCTGTTGTTGGAGAGAATAGTGTTGGGGCTGAGAGGATGCCAGAACAGAGAAAACTTGGTGGATAAAAACTAAAAAGAATTAAAAATAAAATTGAAACCATGGCTGATGGAATTAGAGAGAATGAAGGAATAACAAAATATCATATCCATTTAAGGTCAGAAGGGATTTCTAGGCACATCATGTCCATCCCACTACATCATAAGTAGGGATGAATAAATAGGGGATATAACATGGCCTGACTCGAGACGTAATTGTTATCATCATGGGAGGGCATTGATCTGTTGATATCTCATGACTGAAGAAGTCGCAAGTGAGGTAGCAACAGATCAAATCCCTCAAGTGACGATAAGAATGACACCCTAAGTCAGGCCATGTCATATTAAGTTTATACAACATTTGTTATGTGGTTTTGTGAAAGAAATGGTAAAAAGTTACAAAGGAACAAAAGTACGAAATGTGAACTACCAAAGTAGTATCACAAAATAAGTGGCCAAAAAAGTCTTCCCCAGAAAATGGCTTTCCTGCTCCATCTTGCACTATTAGGGACTGGCAAGACCTTGTCTCCTCACTGTATGTGATGGAGGAAATCACATTTCATAAAAATCAACATTTTCAGCTCTTTCAAGATACCTGGGGCCACGAGGTCCACCATGCTATTGAACAGGATACCGAGTTTGTGCCTTGACAACAGGAAAAAGAGCTACTAACAGTGATTATGTATATTACTATCTGTTGCAGCAGATAATATATTTTATTTATTTATTTAGAACTTTGGTACCTGGGAGAGGCACACTGAGCTGGACCTTGTTTCCAGGTGGGAGAAAGTCTGGTACAATACATAAGCAGGATTATTTACAGAGTACATATGGCATTTGCAGGTAGCAAGTAATTATTAAATAACAATATAAATAAGTAAAGCATGAGGTACATAGATACATAGATACATAGACAATGTCGGCAGATAAGGGCCTATGGCCCACCCAGTCTGCCCATTTGAGCTTGTAAGTTCAGTTTGTTTTCCTAGAAGTCTGTTGCCCCTTACCCCTGACCTCCAGAATTCCTTTATGTCTATCCCATGCATTCTTAAATCCCGTGATTGTTTCAGCCCCCACCACTTCCTCTGGCAGGGTGTTCCACTTGTCCACCACCCGTTCTGTGAAGAAATTCTTTCTCATGTTTCCTCTGAATCGTCCTCCCTCCAACTTCATCCCATGCCCTCTAGTCCTGGAACATCTTTTCGCTTAAAAATAGTGTTTTCCTGCACCCTGTTCCTCCCTGTAAGATACTTGTATGTCTCTATCATATCCCCTCTCTCCCTCCTCTCCTCCAGGGAGTACATGTTCAGTTCCTTCAACCTGTCTTCATAGGACTTGTGATGCAATCCATGCACCATCTTTGTTGCCCTCCTCTGAACCTTCTCTACCCTGTCTATGTCCTTACGTAGGTATGGTCTCCAGAACTGTACACTGTACTCCAGGTGGGGCCTCACTAGTGTCTTGTATAGCGGAATTATGACCTCCCTTTTCCTGCTGGTGATGCCCCTGCCTATACATCCCAGCATCCTATTTGCTTTACCTGCTGCCTTGTCACACTGCTTCCCCTACCTTGAGGTAGTTGCACAAACAAATAATAATAGTCAGAAAATATGATATATCGAGAGGTAACAATCTGAATTAATATTGCATGGAATAGGTACAAAAAAGGTAGAGTCACAATAGGGTAGCATCTCCAGTACAAAATTATGGGAGATTAACAGTGAAATGTGGGGGGTAAGACTGGAGGACTGAGGGTTATTGTTGGTAATAGAAAAGATGTGGAGGTTAGTGGTGGAGAGAAAATAGAAAGAGATGGTCAGAATCAGGAGTAGGAGGGGCATAAGCAAGCAGAGGAAAGGGATTGGGAAAGAGTGTGCTTTAGACAGTGCAGAGATGGAGAAAACCAAAGGAAGCTTAGAAGAGAGTTCCAGAGGTAGGGGAGATGATAGGAGAAGGCTGCTTGCCCTGAATAGGAGTGAGGATTGGGAAGTGAGAAAATACGGGAGTCTCTGGAGTGGAGCTGATATGAGGAGGGGGATGAGGGTCAGAGGACTTAGGAAAGGTATTTGGGAAGAGCCCCAAGCCAGAATCTGGAAAAAGGGTTAAGACATGGAGCTGGCAGCACTGAGGGAGAGAGGGAAGAGTAGAGAGTACAGTGGTGAATATGGGGGGGGGGGGGCTGGAGGTAAAACAGCTAAATACATTAAAAATAGTGTCTAACCTAGTGAGGAAAGAGGCAGGACCTGAGGACAACGTCAGTGCAATTGAACACTGGGAGGATCATTTTATTTAACAACTCCTGGCAAACAACAGGGGAAAAGGCATCCTTATTCCTCTACATGGCTTCTAGTTTTGGATGGAGTTTGGAATGAATATTTATTTATTGGGAAATCGGAATTACACCCTTTGAGTCAACAGAATCTTTTGCAAAGCTTCCTCATTGGTAGACATAATAAAACATCACAAATACAGGTGAATGACATCAGTCAGTCCATATATTCCATTAGTAGGGAAGGTATAGAACTGAGCAACATTCCATAGCAGAGGGCAGAGACAGCCCAGAGTCGTGTGCAAAACAGAAAAACAAAAATACGGAAAACAAAATACAGATTGTAAGGCAGGAGGTTCATCATAATAACTGATTACAATGCAAGGAGATAATACAGTTGAGAGATAAAATGAGGAAATGCGCTAATATTATGTAATGCAAAATAACATGACATAAATATTCTAAGAAAAATTTGTCAGTGTGAAGGAGGTAGTCCATGTGTGAGAAGTCTAATCACCTGTCCAGCCAGACACCAAGGTACTTATAAGAGGAGACAGTTTCTAGCTTGGTACCATCCAGTGTAGAAAAAGAAGGGAGAGGAGAGGAGAGAGTTTGGCTAGCTGTTGTGAGGTACCAAAAGTCATGGATATGGTCTTTTTTGAGTTAACCGTTAGCTGATTTTCTTGGAACCATAGAAAAACTTGCGAGAAGTCATTCTGCAGTATGGACTCCACCTCTGGAGCTGATGGACCAGTGGTGTAGTAGATGGTGTCGTCTGTGTATAGATGGATTTGGGAGGAGACACACATAGATTGAAGATCTTTGAAGAAGATGGAGAAAAGGATAGGATATCACTGGCAAGATCCTGACAAGTGGAGCCAGCCCAGCCTGCTGTTGCTCCCCCCACAGTCCGTTTTTAGATATCAGTTCCTATGAAGAATATTTTCATTATTTGTATATAGTTTTAAGAATGTTTGAGCAATAAAAGGTGGATGCAGATCAGACCATTGGTCTAAGTACCTGGGAATGGGAGGTGGCCTGAAAAGATATGTTTAGAAGGTCCCCCACTGTATGTGGGTACCTCCTGATAGTCTATATTAATTTACTCACTCACAAGGTCCTCCCCCTTCAGTAGTCATCTGGAGGAGGAGCCAATTCTACCCCACACCAATACATGCCTATCTCTAGGGTTGTGAGGTGTACAACCCAATACAGCCTAACTTAACTTCCAGAAGGATCTGAGGCTTTGCTTTCTCTCTGTCTCGTTTTAGTTTTATTTTAATTCATTTTCAAACTGAACAGAGCCAGCGAGCCAGACAATTAATGACATGAAAGATGGAAACACCACTATAGAAGCAATAGTTAATCACTCATTTTAGCATCAGGATTACAAGTCATTAAGAAGTAATACTTCATCTGGTGGGAGTGTTCATTGCACTATATTACCTCTGTACAAGGTTACGGTAGTTGTGAGAACAATGACGAGGTTAAATTGTGTTAATTCTGTTGTTATACTGCCTTTTTCTTTCAGGTTCTCCCACAGTCATGGCATGGCAAAGCTCCATAGCTATATGGACAGTTTTGTTTGAAACTATTGAACTTTTGTTGGCTTTCTCTTGGTTTGTGTATTTGCTCTGTCTGTTGTTTTATTGTTGTATGTTTGAAAAAAACAATAAACTTTGATAAAAAAATATATAAATGAATGCCGTGTCACATAAGAAAAAAATCCGGAGAACGGACTGTGTGGCCAAAATTAGTGAAATAAATTTCTAAGAATGCTTAGTGGCCAACTTCATTTCTTTTGTTCATGTTGCCTACAATAACATGCTTATCTTGGAAAATGTATTTTCACACCTGTTGTATAAATATGCAGTGCAAACATGGATTCATTTATAATGATTTCTCACCCACTTTACTTCCCAGGGTACCCTGTAATACCCTTGGTAAGCTGAAAGGTCTTGCTTGCCTTAAAGGCATGTACTGTCTTAATGCCCACTGTCTGCTGGTAGGCAGGTCCATACAATAGCCCATCTCCCTCTGGGAAAAGGAGTGGCTCCTAACATTAACCCTGTATTTTACTAATTTATTTATTCAAGTGTTTCACAAGGAGGGCATACTGAGCAGAAATTGTTCATTTCCAGATGTGTCCTGGGGAAGGGGATGGAGAGTAGTGCAAGTACATAATCACATGAACACAATGATACTAAGTGATACATCACAGTGTACATTGAAGACAATACGTTGCAACTTAGATACATCAGTTTACACTAATTACATCATAAATTCACGATCAGAGAGAAATATAAGGCACAAGTAAATACTCAGAGTAGGTTGAGTAGGCAACCAATTTGGCTAAAATAGGGCATAGTTGATTAGTGCTATTTGGAGCAGTCCATTTAAAGTCTGAAACCAGGGAACCCGGGGGACTGAACATTGCGTTAGGTGACAGCTCAGCCGGACCATGGCGAGGGGTTAGGGGAGAGTAGAGGGGGTGGCATAAGGTAAGAGGTCGGTAGGTTTTGGCAGGAGTAGGAAGGGGTTGTGTTTTCCCATAAGAGGGAGGAGAGAGATTTATGTGTGGTGGCATTGCAGATGGGAGGGGGGGAGAGCATTCCACAGTTTAGGACAGTGGAAAAAGAAGGCGGATTGACCAGTGGTGGTAGATTGGTTGGGGATTGCGAAGGATTTTAGGTCAGTGTTATGGAGGGAGCAAGTGTGTTGGGAGGAAGCGCAGACGGAGGAAGAAAAATAGGAGTAGAGATTACTGCCCAGAATCTGGCCATGAAGATGCCAGTATGAGACAGATGTCTGGACTCCAGGCATGGGAGTGTTAGGGCTTTACATAGGTCACAGTGATGAGTGCGGGGGGGGGGGGCAGGATAGAACAAAGTAACAAAAGGAGTTGAAAAGGGTGTCCAGTCTGGTCAGGGTAGTTTTAGGGGTGGCACTGTAGACTATGTCAGCATAGTCAAAGGTGGGGAGGATAATGTTCTGCACTATTGCATGGAGTGCAGTTTGTGTAATGCAATCCTTATTTCTATATAAAGCACCAAGCTTGGGGTGAAGTTTCTTTTGGACTGCGTTCATGTGTGCTGGAAAGTCTAGGTTGTGGTCTAACCAGACCACAAGGTATCTAAAGTTAGTAACATTTTCAATACATAGAAACATAGAAACATAGAGGTTGATGGCAGATAAGGACCACAAGGTCCATCAAGTCTGCCCAATTTTTTTACCTTACGAATGTGCCACACACCTTTATACTGTCAGTGACCTATCTATCCATATTCATCTGTATTGCTCCCTTATGCCTATCCCATACCTGTTTGAAGCCCTGCACTGTATTCATAGCCACCATTTCCTGAGGTAGGCTGTTCCATGCATCCACCACTCTTTCTGTGAAAAAGAATTTCCTCACATTCCCCCTTAATCGGCCTCCCTCTATTCTCATGTTGTGTCCTCTTGTCCTGCTATTTTTCTTATATTTAAACATGTTAGACTCTTTCACATTGTTTATGCCCTTAAGGTGTTTGAATGTTTCGATCATATCACCTCTGTCCCTCCTTTGCTCAAGGGTATACATATTGAGCTCCGTTAATCTGTCCTCATATGTCTTCTGATGCAGTATCTGCACCATTTTGGTTGCCCTTCTCTGGACTGCCTCAATTTGGTTAATGTCCTTGTGAAGGTGTGGCCTCCAGTACTGCATGCAGTACTCCAGATGGGGCCTAACCAGTGTCTTGTAATGAGGAATTATTACCTCCCTCTTACGACTTGTGATACCCCTACTAATACACCCTAACATCCCCCTAGCCTTACCTACTGCTTTAGAGGTCTGCTTGGGTGATTTCCAGTCATCGGTGATGATGATGCCCAAGTCTCTTTCTTGCTTTGTGACTACCAGCAACTCCCCTCCCAGCCTATAGGTGGCTTCAGGGTTTCTCTTCCCTATGTGCATGATCTTGCACTTCTTTGCAATAAACCCCATTTGCCACTCTTCTGACCATTTTGCTAGTTTATCCAGATCTCTTCTCATTCTGCCCACCCCATCTGGATCATCTACTCTGTTGCAGATCTTGGTGTTATCTGCAAACAGAAAAGCCTTACCCTCTAGTCCATCTGCAAAGTCACTAATGAAGATATTGAAGAGGACTGGCCCCAGGACTGATCCCTGAGGTACCCCACTTGTGACTTGCATCTCTTCTGACTGTATACCATTTACCACCACTCTCTGTTTTCTGTCCATCAACCAGTTTGCCACCCAGTTGATCAACTCCTGACCCACTACAAGTCTACACAGTTTATTTATTAATCTTCTATGTGGAACAGTGTCGAAAGCTTTGCTAAAGACAAGGTAGGCGACATCAACTGCTCCCCCTTGGTCCACCACTCTGGTTACCCAGTCAAAGAAATCTATGAGATTAGTTTGACAGGACCTTCCTTTTGTAAACCCATGCTGTCTTGGATCCTGTGCCCCCATGGATTCCAGGTGTTGCACTATCCATTCCTTAAGGAGTGCCTCCATAATCTTGCTCACTACTGAGGTAAGACTGATTGGTCTGTAGTCCCCTGCCTCCTCCCTGCTACCACTCTTATGGAGCGGGATCACATGAGCCCTTCTCCAGTCTTCTGGCACCTCTTCTGTGCTCAGAGACTCACTAAACAGCTCTGCTAATGGCTCTGCTAGTTCCACACTTAGCTCCTTAAGTACCCTGGGATGTATGGGTGTGCCATCCAGGGTGTGGAAGGTGGGTGGGGGAATGAAATTTTAGATAGCCTCAGCCTAGTGCTGAAGGACATGGAGATTGTCTTTTTGCCATTTACTGTAGGAACAGCTGGTTGAACTGGAAACATAGATGGGCCTTGTTGAAATCATGTTGCAGTCTAGCCTCCACATCAGTATGAGAAGTACTAGACATGTAAAGGATGGTATCATCCGCATACATGTGAATCTGGGATGAGAAACAGACTGTAGGAAGATCATTGAGGAAGACTGACAATAGAATAGGGCCAAGTACCGAACCCTGCAGGACACCAGTGGTGATGGGGAATGGAGGAGAAAAAAGAGGCAATCTTAACCAACTGAGATATCCCAGATAGGTAGGATTGAAACCACACTGTGGCTGAGGAGGTTAGCTCAGTGACTGTGACTTTTAGGAGGGGAAGGGAGTGGGATATTGTGTTGAAGGCTTTTGCCAGGTTGGCAAATATGGTGGAAGTAATGTGTCGCTGATCCATATTAGTGAGTATGGAATCAGTGAGCCGTATGAGGGAGGTGGTAGTGGAATGGGACTTGTGGAAGCCAGACTGGGAAGGGGGGAAAAATGAGGAAGAGTCAAGGTAAGAGGTGAGCTAAGTGAGGACTATACATTCTTGGAGCTTAGCTAGAATAGAAAGTAGGGAGAATTGGTCAGTAGTTCCCTGGGGTGGTGGGATCACCACTTTTGGGGAGAGGAATAATTATAGAGTGTTTCCAGATTGTGGAAACTGAGGAAAGAGAAAAGGATAGATTTAGTAGGGTGGCAAGGGGAAAAGCTATTGTAGAAGTAGAGCGGTAGAGCAGTTTAGGGCCCAGGCCATCTGGGCTCTTTCCCTTCAATCAATTATTCTCAGTCAGTCTTTATTTATTTAAAAGGTGCCTTTCCTATGATCAAGGTGCGTGTACATAAGTTATAATTCATCCACATTAACAAACTAAAACCATTAACATTTAAAATAATAGTTAATCCATAAACAAATAATGTTCCACTCTGTATTAAACTTCTAAAAATGCCAGACTAAAAAGGTATGTCTTAAGTTCTGTCTTAAAGCTTTGGACGGTCAAGCAGTCCCAACTCCCTTACCTGATGATGTAGAGAGTTCCACAGAGTCGGGTCCTTGCTGGGGTTCAAGGCAAGGAGGACCTTAAGAGCATCATCTGGTGAGATGAGTGAGAATGAGATGGAGGGAGTGGCAGAGAGATTTGCTACGGGGGAGTTAGAGAGGCAGTAGGGGAATATGGAGGGAGAGTGGTTAGGAGTGATGAGGCACAGGATGTGAAGAATGTGTTAAAAGTAGATGCAACAGATGGAGGGTCAGATAGTGTAGCATTTCCATAGTTGAGGGTTGGAATTGAGGACTGGGAGGGTGGAGAGAAGAGAGATTTGACAACTCTCCAAAACTTGGAAGGATGGCTTTAGCTGGTGTTGAAGGATGTGGAGAAATATTTAGATTTAGCATATCTGAGAAATCTGTATTGGAGAAGGTGTGAGTGGAATCTGGATTTCATGAAGACCTTCCAGGCCAGTAGTTCAGCACTGATCCATGGGAGGTGTGAACCTTTGACTCTAGTTTAGTTTAGTTTAGTTTAGGAGGAGTGTGCAGGTCCCAGATTTGCAGGAATTTTATCTGGAAATAACTGCGAGCAGTACTAATAGAGGATTCTGTTGAGATGAGTGACCAATTGGTGTGATGTAAGTGATTTATAGGGGTGCTAGGTTTAGTGAATGAAAAGAGCATAGAGAGATCAATTTTGGGGGAGCTTTAGTCCGATGGACTTTACGGATACAGTAAATCATATGATGATCACTAAGGGTATCTGGCAGAATGTCAGAGTCAACTATGCGGAGGGGATGAGAAGTAAGGGCCCAGTTTATCAAGGTGTGTTTGAGTGATTTGTGGCTTAGATGAGTTGGTGAGGTTATTAATTGCGTTAAGTTTAGAGCGTTTACTTTGGAACATATTTTAGAGTTAGAAGATGAGAGCCAATCCACATTTATGTCTCCTAGCGTGTATAGCTTGCTGGAGGAGGTATGTGAGGTAATAGTGGTGATAAGATCAGATATGGTGCATGTTGGGAAATCAGGATGACAGTAAGAGTATTTACCACCTCTGAGCATGAGTGTGTGTCCACACATCCTACAGGAGGACATCAGATCAAACATCTCTGGCTATTATGTATTGCTAATATCTTTAAGTATGTGGAAGACTGAGACCATATCTCTTCTAAGCCTCCCTTTCTTTATGGTGATGTTTTAGAGCCACTAGTCTCTCCTCATGGCTTTCGTCCCGCAAACCCCTATTTGTTTTTTTGATGGCCTTGCACTGAAACCTCTCAACTGCCTCAGGGTCCTCTTTCTTTTGTATAGACCTGAACTGCGCTCAGTATTCCAGGTGGTGTCTGACCAGGGCCTTTTAAAGTGACAGGATGGAACCGGACAAACAGGTCACAGCACCTGCTGTACCTTACACCTTCTCTATCAGGAGCACACCCACTCCACCCCCTTCCTATTGGCCAGTCTCAGTGCTGAAAAGGCATTCAGTATTCTTACGGCCCTATCTATTTTCCACCCTTGAGAAATTTAGACTCCTCTGAGAGTTTATCATGCTCCTCCAGTGGGCTTACTTCATTCCCAGGCATTTGTGAAAATCAATGGACACATCTCCCAGTCCTTCCTATTGAGAAGAGGCCCTCAACAGAGTTTACCCCTATTGCCCATGCTGTTTGCTGTTTGCATCAAACTGTTAGCACAAGTGATCAAGGAGAATATGAATACTGGGGTCTATGCATAAAAAAAAGTTGCCTATGTGCCACATATCTGAGGTGCATAGGCAACCCTAAGTTGGAGAGCCATGCAGTGGGGGTTCCATGAACCCCTGCAGCATGCACAAACTGCATACAAGGTAGTTATGTGCCTGATCCCCCAGCTGCTTGGTCAGCAACATGCTGGGGGCAGGCGGGGGTGAGCCTGCACTATGTGCCATTCACTAAGGTGCATAATACTAGGTACAGGATGCGCAGGTTATGGCAGCCGGGACCCTGCTGTAAACCCACAGTGTGCCTCCATGGACTTCACCAGTTAGTCTCGACGGGACAGAGACTCAACCCTCCATGCTGCCACAGCTGACTAGGCTGACGGGAGGGGGGTGGGACAGCTGGTTGTGCAAGTGTCTGTACAAATTTAGAAAGTGTCCCGATGTCACAGACCTGCACCTCTGATGTGCGCCCACCTGTCCAGTCCCAGTGTGATCCAACCCCCCCAACACATGTATGCACAGTCCCTGTATAGTACAAGAACCCCCCCAAACTGGTATGCCCAGTCCTCATGTAGTACAAGAACCCCCTCAACACATGTATTCATGGCCCCCGTTGGTTACCAGGACAAGCCCCCCTGCACACACAGAGGTGCTCCAGCCACACAACCAGGAACCCCGACCTGGTACCTCTGCAACATCAGTGGTGGCCTCTGGTACCCCCACCCACCCGTGTCACCGGCACCCCCCCAAACCCCATACCTGTCAGTCAGTGCCATGGCACAGGACGACTAGTGGCACAGCCCTCTGCACACCTCCGGCCACCGGACATCCAACTGACACTTGGAGCACATTGCCTACATAGCAGCACACTCCCAGCATCAATTGGATGGCCAACAGCTGAGGAGGTGTGTCGAGGGCTGTGCAGCTGTCCAACCAGAGCCATGGCACTGACTGACAGGTATGGGGGTGGAGGGTGTTGATGCTGGGGATGGGTGGGTGAGGGGACCGCAGGCCATCACTGATGTAGCAGGATTACTGGGTTGGGTGTTGGGTTGTGTGGCTGGGGCAGCATCTCTGTGTGTGCGGGAGGGGGATGTCTTGGTAACCAACAGGGACTGGGCATACATGTGTGTGGGGAGTTCATTTACTATTCACGGACCAGGCATACATGTGTTTGGGGGGATTCATTTACTATACAGAGACTAGGCATACATATGTGTGTGTGTGTGTGTGTGTGTGTGTGTGTGTGTGTGTGTGTGGGGCGGTTATTCACTATACAGGGACTGGGCATACAAGTGTATTGGGGTGTGCTGTTACACAATGGGATGGGGTGGACATGTGCGTTGGGTGGCCATGGTGCACCAGGGGCTCAGGCAAGGGTCCACTGGATAATGGGGCATAGCTGCATGGGTTTGGATGCCTGCATTGGCTGTTCACGCACCCAGACCCACACTTTAATGTGCAAGTGATCTACTGTGGGACCAGGACGGGCAACCAATTGGATGCTACTCCACCCCTGGCTGCCCTACACAGTCCTGCATGCGGGGGAGTGGGGCCACGGACAGTTGCCCCATGGGTGCAAGCAGTAGTGAATACCATGCACCCTGCTCCTGTCTGGGGCTGCAGAGCTACGTGGGCGGGATACACACTTTTAGTGCATACCTACGCCCCATTAGTACTTAGCAGGTATTAGCAGTGGCACTGATATGGGAAGCCTGAACCACCAATGACGTAAATGGCAAACCCAAATACCACCATACCAGAGGTAGTCCAGATCCTAGATGCTTTCAGTAAAGTCCTGGCCTGTAAGTTAAATACCACCATCATGCCCACATACTGGTCCCCATCCAGGGCCCAGAAACTGCAATTTCCCTTTAAATGAGATCTAGAAGAACTTAAGTACCTTGGTATCAAGCTGCCATTATGATTGGACTGCCTATACAAGGTCACATTGACCATTGATCAGCCCAGCTCACAACCGATCTCCAGGGCTGGCACAGGCTCCCACTTAGTTTGATACACAGAATAGACACTGTGAGAATAATATTGTTACCACGCTTTCCACAGGTACAGTATTTCAAAATTTACCAGTTGCTATTAAAGAATGTGATTGGAGGAAGTGGCAGTGGCCACATCTGGATTTATCTGGGCAGGAAAGTTACTGAGAGTCTGGTTCCATACCCTGTTGCTTCCTAAGGCATGGGGAGGGATGACCCTCCCAGATCGTCAGATGTATTATTTATTTATTTTATTTTAAAAGCACTGGGCTACATGACCCTTTTACAGGCTTGACCCAGAAAGACACTACATAAAGAACTTGTATACTTAAAAACACATATTATATGTCAAGTACATAATACAATACTTAGAAGAAAAATGTCACTAATATATACAGTTTCCTAAACATGTGCATTGACACAGATAAAAAGTATGCGCAGCTTGACATAAATAATTATAATTAAACATCCACAGCCAAGAATGATGTTCCATTTCCAAAGTCTATGTATTTTAAGTTCAATAGTACTGGGTCTTGCATGCAAGAGCTTTTTTTGAGATGATTTGAAATTATTTACTATATGTTTTGCAAGTTACATAACTTTTCTGTTAATCCAGTCCAACTTTTAATAGCAATCTGTTTAAATGGCTTCTGTTTATTTGTAATTTTATGTTCTGGTTCTAGTATAACTAATAAGATTATATTTTGTGGCCTTAGTGACCTAGATCTTGTTTTTTGTTCAAAGAATTTTGACAATGGATTGTTTGCTGAACAATGCATTAAACTGAATACAAAGCAGGATAGTTGTAGTGTATCCCTATGTTCCACTGGCAACCATCCTAATTTATTGTACAGGTTACAGTGATGCTCCCTAAATTGAGTGCTAAGAGAACATTTGCATATGGTGTTGTATAAACAATTTCTTTGTTGTCTGATTTTTTCTGATAACCCCCACTCCAAATCAAATTCCTATAATCAAGTGTTGGTATAAGACAGGCCAAAGCTACAGTATTTTTCTTTGTGTTCCATCTGTTAAATAGTGCCTAAGTGCATAGAATGCTCCAATTTCCTTACGGAGTTGTTTAGTTACATTCTCAATATGTGTATGCAAATCTAGTTGACTATCTAATGTTACTCCTAAGTATTTAACGACAGACACAAGTTCTACTTTAAACCCATCAATAGGATTTATTTCAAAGGGTTCAGATATAATTTTTTTTATTTTATTTAGTTGTTTAACCAGATATAATTTTTATTTTGTTATTTGTACAAAACAACATTCCCTTAGGTTTTTTTTCCTAGTCAGAACAAGTCTGTTGCCCTCTAACCAACTTATCAATTTGTTACATTCATGTTTTAAATTTTGTTGTATCGATTTGATATCTTTATTGCCTGTATATAATACAGCATCGTCTGCATACAGAAGCATGTGGAACCCTGAGCAAATTGATGGCAACTCATTTATATATAAAGAAAACAACATGGGCACCAGTATTGAGCCCTGGGGTACCTCATAGTTAACAGCCATTGGATGGGACAGTGTACCATTTATACAAACTTGCTGTTCTCTATCTGTTAAGTAGCCATGAAACCACTTCACCATGGGTTCACCAAAGCCAATACCAGACAGCTTTAGTTCCAGTAGGGGGCAGTCCACTAGATCGAAGGCCTTTGACAGGTCCACTAACACTGCACCAGTGTACAGTTCAGCATCCATATTCTCCTGCAGGTCATTCGTGAACCTGTCTAAGGCCATCGCCGGCCGCTGTGCCACCTCCCTCCCCCCCGGAACCTATCCTGTGCTGTTGTCAACAAACCATATTTGTCTAAATAATCCATTATCTGTGCGTGTAACTACGCTTCCTGTATTTTTCCAACTATTGACAACAAAGAATTTGATCTATAATTACCAGCCAAATTAGTTTGTCCTCCTTTAAATATTAGGGACACATGTTTTTTTTTTTTCCAAGTGTCTGGTACTGTTTGAGTACTCAAAGACTTATTATAGATGATTTCTAATGGATATGCAAGTTCCTTAGCTGCATATTTTAATATTTTTGCTTCCACTTGTTCCGTCCCTGGCCCTTTAGGTTCATCAAGTTTTTTCACATGTATATACACTTCCTGCCATGGTATCCTTTTAAAAGTAAAACTTTGGATTCATATAGTTAAGTTCAGATTTAATTACTTGTGTATTTTCTCTAAAATCTTCCGAATACTCAGGCAAGTTTGTACATTTTTCATTTTAATAGTCAGTCATTTCCTTATTTTCTGTCATTTCCATATCATCTTTAAATAAGCTTACAATGTTATCTTTCTTCCTCAGCACTAATACACTGTTTACACTATGCCCAATTTTTTTTTATCTTGGAATGTGGATATTTGTTTATTTAAAAAAAAAATCCACCTTTGCTTTTTTTAATTTCCTTTTTGCACCTGTTTCTTAACTGCCTAAAACAAATCCGGTCCCTTTCCAATTTTGTTTTCTTATACTGTATACTGGCTGCATCCCTATCTCTCATGAGTTTTATTACCTTATTAATCATCCATCTATTGCATACCTCTCTTGATATATTTTTCCTTGGGTGTTCTGTTATTTATTACTGTGTCTAAGGTTTTTAAAAACATATCAGTCACAATGTTTACATCTTTAAAGTCATGCAGCTGCTTCCAGTCCATTTCAGATAAATACTGTTTTATATTAATTATTTTTTCTTCATTTGGGGCCCTAGTTTCCACAGTTATTATTCATTATTATTATGCAGCTGCTCAACTAAGAATTTTATTTCAGTGGCACATGGTTGGTGTTGGACCACAGTGGTTAGAAATGGAGTGTTCCAAGTTCCCATTTTGGGAGATGACATGGTACTTATTTGGGCACCCCCAGTAGCCCATTCCTGTACTACTCAAAATCCATGGATGGATCAGGTCAGGGAGGTGTGGCAAAAGCTGGTGACTTTCCCGAATTTAAAACCAGCCCTGACCTGCACCTGTTCAATTGCTCACTTGAAGGGGCAGTGCACTGATTAATATCAACCCCACATTTTGACAATAGTGGAGACTTAACCTAGTTTACCTAGTACAATTCTGCTAAGGACCTATGATCCAGGCCTTTGAACAACTCCAGACATAGTTTGGCTTGGAACATAGAGATTTTTTTTAGATATGTCTAGGTACGCCATTTCATCACAACCCAACCTGCGATGGTTTGGAACAGCACCAGGATCCCCTTGGTGTAGTCCACCTTAACTGCCTACATCAACATGCCATCCCTGAGCCATCTTATCTCTGTTATTTACAAGGCCATCCAGGCAACACAACCCCACAATACTCTGTATATAGCACCAAGTTGGGGGAGGAGAGAGGCCAGGAGCTGACCCTAGCATCTTGGGAGGAGGGTGGAGGATGTTCAGAAGCTGCACAGAATACCTCATCTCATGTCTGGCATGAATTTGCATGGAAGCTGGTCATATGATATTTTCGGACTCCTGTTATCATGGCCAGGTATGGGATGGGGGGAAGTGTGGCTGCTGGATGGAGTATAGGGAAACCAGAGCCACAGACACACATATTCTGTTGGCTTGCCTGTTATTAACCACTTTTCTGGCACAGCAAGAGAAAGAGATAACTGCAGTTCTCCACATAGTGGTTCAGTTGGGCCCTGCCCACTATCTTTTGTTCCACTACACCAGAAATGTTAAAGGTAGATATACAAAATATTTGTTGGGGATCATGTTGATGGCGACCCATAAAGTAAGCACCAGGACATGGCTCACTAACCTGGTACATGGAGAGACACTGTCAACAAAATGTACACCATGGAGTACATTATGTTTAGCCTTAATGACAGGATGGAGGCATTCACATCACGATGGGAACACTTGGATACTGTATGTCATGCAACATGCTCCAACCTTTGCTCCATATGTGTGACAAGCTCTTGGGGGTTGCCCACATGTGGGGAGAGACATGGGGTATCCCATTGCTAGGCACCATGATTAGGGCACTGTAATATGGGTGTTGCAACAATGGCATGAGTGATAGGGGTGATCTGGATTTTAGATCATCCTGCTCTCACACCCTGTTGGGTGTCCCACAACTTTGTGCCCCTTTCATGGCATGTGCCCCCCCCCAGAGTTTGCTATATTTATTTTGGGGGGTGAGGGGGGCAAAGCCCCCCCCACAAAAATGAAGGTTTTCTGGGGACAGTCCTATGGTGCTGTCAGTTTAGGGTGCCAGAATGCATCCTGTGATGATTCCGGATGACATAATTGCAGCATCCTAACCGGCTTCACCCACATTGCCCACGCACCACTGTGGGTGAACTGGGACATGGATGGGGGAGACAGAATCCCCATCTGACCATCCTACTCTAGGAATCTTACTAAAACAGCAATGGTTTACAGTGTGAAGGTTGTGAAGTGAGCTCCAGACCTCCTCAGTGCTGAGTTGTGGAGGGAAGGGTGAACTGTTGCATGCATGAAACTGATACTTATCTCTCTACAGATACTGCTGACTGTTATGTATGGTTTGCACATATTCTAATAAAAATATATTTACGAAAACAAAGTGGCAGGATGATTTCCCTTTTCTGCACTACTGCATTAGTAAGAGCCCTACACGGTGTGATAGTCCTATTTCTGTTTTTCTTCAAGTGCAGCATCCTGAAGGGACTTGACCACTCTGTCCAGCTTAGTGTCATCACCAGAGATGCCAGCTTCCAGATTGTCTATTAAAATGCAGAAGAGTGGTGACCTTAGCATATATTCCTAAGGGAAGCCATTTAGTACCCCCTTCCCCTCAGAATAGTGTCTATCCACCACAAACCTTTACTTCCTGCCCCAAGCTGGTTAGCAATCCACTTTGTGTATGCCTCATGTGTACTACACTGATGTACTTCTCCCAGAAGATATCATGTGTCAAGTGTCAAAGACCTTGCTGAAGTCCAGCTAAACTATGTCTACCATTCTCCCACCTCCCTGGTCAACCATTCAACGAAGGTGATCAGGCTTGTTGGGCACAACCTGACCCTTATAAAGCCATTCCTAGAGGGGCAAGAACCTTGGCTTTGAGTGCTCCATTATTCTGTCTGTGATAGAAACATAGACAGTGGTGCAGAAAAAGACCATTGGTCCATCCAGTCTGCCCAGTTTTACCCTACCTTTCCCTGTGACCTAGTGTCTAGACTGGGTATTTGCACTCACTCCCCTCATTCCTTTCCTTACTGCCCCCCCCCAAGTAACTACTGCGCTCTTTACTGTATCCCATCCATGCATGAAAATATTAATTTTTTTTGTGCCCACTACTTCTACTGCTAAGCTGTTCTACGGTTCAACTGCTGTCTCCGTAAAGTAACATTTGCTCACATCTCTCCTGAATCTCCCCCCTGCCAATCTATATTCGTGTGCCCTGGTTTTCAACCCACCATTCCTGAAAAATAGTTCCTCGCAGTTTACCTTGTTTATTCCTCTCAGGAACTTGAAGGTCTCTATCATGACAGCTTCTTCCTTCTGGCCTCCAGTGAGAATATGCTCAGTGCCCTGAGCTGATCCTCATCATTTTGGTAACTGTACCCTGCACTGTTTCTAGCTTGTCTCTGTTTTTCCTCAGGTGAGAACTCCAGAACTGGACACAGCATTTCATATAGGGTCTCAGTAAAGATCTATAGTGAGGTAGTATTACCTCTTTTCCTCTGCTATCAAACTCCCTTCCAGTACACTCAAACATTCTGGTTGCCCTGCTGTAGGCCTTATTACATTGGCTAGTTTATTTTAGGGAATGTCTTATGCTGACCCCCAGGTCTTCCCTGAAGTAATGGATAGATTGATCCCCCCACCCAATATTCCTTCCTGTGGTTCTTGTTCCATAGGTGCATCACCTTGCAATTTTTAGCATAGAATTTCAACAGCCAGACCTTGGATCACCTCTCTAACCTTTGCAGGGTCCTCTGCAAGTACTTTACCTCCTCCCCACTGTCTTGCCTGCCACAGAGCTTAGTGTCATTTGCATAGAGACACATATTGCCCTGTATTCCTTCTCCTGTGTCACTGATGAACATATTGTAAAGGACTGGACCCAGGTCTTGTGAGCTACCTTTTGAGCAAAAAAACAACCTCAGATCAAATCATGCGTGCCTCTGAAGAAGTAAATGTAAGAAAACCAAACACCAGGCACCGCAGGTATGAGTGAAAAAAAGTATTTATTCACAAAACCACATTGGTAAGTGCAGCCACCCTGCAGTACAAGGACTCAACCTCTACTGGTTTTGCACAACGTGCGTCATCAGGAGGATTACCTGATTTGACCATGTATACCAATTACCACCACCTTCTGCTGTATCCCTCCTAACCAACATCCTTCCTTGTACCTTGTTTAATCCACCCTTTCTGGGTTACTTACTTGTACCTTGCTTAACCCACCCTTTAATTCTGTGCTGTGTCTTGGTGCTACATGAGTCGCGCTTTGATTTTCTGGTTGATATCAGTTGTAAATAAACCCTCTGTGCCTGTAAATACTGTATTCATTTATACCTAATGTACATGTGACTTGCTTAGGTATCGTTCTTTGACTTTTATCCTTCTACTAGTTGTATTTATCTGAAGATGTAACTTAATTACTACCACTGATTCTTTTTGCTTTGCTTCTTATGATGTTTTATAAAAGTGTCTGCATACTTACCATATGCAGTCATTTATTGTTCCACTGTTCCCACTTTTTTGTAACCCTACCCCGGGTCGCCCCTGAAAAAGGGACATTCCATCTCAGTGGGTATATCGGGTTACCAAAATTCAAATAAATAAATAAATAAACAGCCTACCCATCTGACTAGGTACTAACTGTGTATTAACTAGGCAATGCTCGAGGACAAGGGGTCACACTATGAAGCCTGGGGGTGAAGGCTGAGAGGAAGTGTGAGGAAGTACTACTTTCATGGAGAGGATTGTGGATGCATGGAACAGCCTCCCGGTGGAGGTGGTGGGGGATAAAAACAGTTACAGGATTCAAGAAAGCATGGGACAGTCACAAGGGGATCTTAGAAATAAGGCAAGGGAGGGGTACAAACTGGAAACCGAGTAGGGTCAATGGTGGCACTGTAGGTATGGAAAATGGGGCAGACTAGGTGGGCCAAGAGGTCCTTATCTGACAACAACTTCTATATTGCTATGTTTCATTGCTGCTCCCAGAGCCTCTGATTTCTTCAGCAACCTTCTGTGTGGCACTGAGTCAGATACCTTGCTAAAGTCAAAGCAGAGTAAATTTACTGCTTGTCTTTTATCCATGGTCCTTATTACTCAGTCAAAGAATACTGTCAGGTTGGTCTGACAAGACCCCCTGCCACAGACCTATGCTACTTATTATTCTGGAGCCCCCCCTGATTTTGTCCACTCGAACCAGCTTACCTGTGACTAATACTCTCATCTGATCAAAGCCTGCTTGTCTGAAGTCCTGAACCACAGTTTTTGATGAGGGTGTGCTGGTACCCAGGGCCAGTTAAAATATATGGTGTTATGCTCACTGGACCTTAGTGGTTCCCCAACCCGCACTCCACCTACCATTTTAATAATTTAGTACAGTAATTAAAAATATAAATTTAGTAATTTGATAACTACTTTCAGGATCTCACCCAGCACTGATATCTGGCTGATGGCCTGTAGTTCCCTGGGTCTGATCCTGTTACCTTCTTGAGAATGGGAACCACATTAGTCACTTTCTGGTCATCCAGCACCACACCTTTCTGGACAGTCTCATACAAGACTGGGGCATGTAGCCGCGCAAGATTTTTAGCTAGCTCAGCTGTGATCCCCTGGTGTGCAGCCTGCCTGCCCTTGGGACTTACCTGGCTTGACCTTAAAGTCCAAGTAGGATGTCTGCAGGCTGAATCATGACTACCTCTGATGTCATGGACCTGATCACTAAGCATTCTCCCTCCTTTGAGGCCCTTCATTGAGCACCAAAGTGAAGTATTCACCATGAGCCTCCAAATTATGGGGTACCTCCGAATACTAATTGATGCCAAAGTGGAGGCCAACAAGACAGATATTGTAGTCATAGAAAATAAACAATAATATCACTAGGCATAGAAGTGTCAGTTCCTAGTGACTATAGGGCTCCACAGACAATTGCAAACTATTGGCACTAAGTAGTGGCAACTTCAGGGACTTTTCTTTTTTGTCCCATTGTGCTATACAACAATGGTGTCACAAGAATTTCCCTGCATGGTTGCTAAGGGAATTGTGAACTCACAGGGCAATGGGCAGGAGCTGCCATGGAAATGCAGGGGTGGGCATAGTAAAGACTGTACTGATGAACCACTGAGATATACTAAGTCACTTGCCAGCCCCCAAACCCCCATTGTGAGCCACAGAACTACCCTGTCCTGTCAAATTATTACAAGCAGTTCTATAGGGGTGTGCTGGCTTGTAAACTGAAATAAAAGGACTGGCAGGGGAAGGGAGTAGTGCCCTGATGATCATCACAGTTGTGGGACAAGGCTAGGGTAGTGGTAACCATCTGACACTAGGGAAGCATTATAATTGCTAGAGTACTTGGAATGAGCATTGGATTACTGTACTAAGAATGACTTGGAGACTTCAGACACGTCAGCCCACAAGTGGGCAACACTTTCAGATTCAGTTTGTAGCTATAAAACAAATGCCAAAAAACAGAGGTAATTGCATATAGCTTTCAGCCCTCCCCACTACTCCAAGAAAAGTTTCCCTTCAGATGGAATTTAACCACCATGAAATATCTGGGGATTCACTTAACTAAAACCCCCAAGGATCTTTATAAAGCTAACTATACACCTCTTACCAGAGAAATAGAGGAGCGCCTCCACAGGTGGAGCACCCTGTTCCTAGGACTGGTTGAAAGGATAGACTCACTGAGAATGGTTACACTCCCATGGCTATTATATTTATTCCAGAACCTGCTACTACAGATCTAAGCCACACTGACTGGAAAAAATGGAGTACGTTCATAAGTTGACATATCTGGGTAGGCAAGAAACCCAGAGTGCAGCTAAAAACACTAGCACTACCTAAAGATGTTTGGGATCTAATGTTGCTGGACTTTATACTATATGACAGAGCAGCGCAAATTTATGATTTGGCTATGGCACCACCTAAACCCCCAGATAAAGTGAGTCAAAACAGAAAAGGCCCTATTGCCTGAAGCCCAATACACCCACTTCCTAATACACACCAGCAGGAGCATCAGCAACTGGACATAGATGCATAGTAGCCCCACTGAAAGCATGGGACTTGGTGATCCTGAATCTTTCACTGAAAAAATGACTTCTGGCCCTCTTTTCCATAACACAATTGGAGGACTTCTTGCTGGTGGTACTTGACAACTGCTTCAGGTCATAGGCATGCTCCAACTTGAATATTCATGTTCCAGTGCCTTCAGTATGGGGCAGTAGTGCCCTTTCATTACCACCAGAAGAAATACAGACTGCAACAACCTGATATTTATTAGCAGCTATAGGTCTGCAGCTAACTCCTATTACAAGATTCATAAGATTGATTTCAGACACAGTTAGCATATGCCTTATTAGTCCTGCTCCATTAAACATTGAAACAATACTTGATTGAATGGTAGTGGACATTCAACGCATGCTTGAAATGGTTCATTGTACTACTGGATACCACCACATCTGGCAGCCCATTCCAGTTGGATAACACTCTCTGTGAGAACCAGTGCCCCTTCTGGTTTTTATTGTAGTGAGACCAGAGACTCTGCAAATTGATTGGAACTCATACAAGCCTTGGTGCAGTTCCTAAATGGTAGAGGATCAGCCTATCTAATTTCATGAATTTGTGCTGCCCTGCAACAGACAAAAACTGATTCCACCCTGCAGGCTGCACAACAATAGGCAGATGAACCAGGCCTAGATATAACAAAGGAGGACTTACGCAGAGCTTATGAATGAGTCTCTAAAGTAACCTCATCACACGTGTGGCATGAATACACCTGGAAGCAGCAGCTCCACTTCTTCTGGACTCTGTTAATGACTCCCCGCTACTCCCCAGTGATGGGGCCCCACTGTTGGATAGGATGCACCAAAAGCAGAGCCATACACAGTCACATAATATGGGACTGCCCAAGCCATTCTTGGAGGCGGCCGAAGTCTAAATATGGGAGGCAACAGGAAGCAGAGTAGGGCTGGACAGCACTCTGTTTACTTATCCAGTACCCAGATGAATACAGAGCACCACACACCAGATATATGCTGAACATATTTGTCCTGGCATTTAAAATGGCCATCAACAGGAAGTGGCTCTCTCTAGCTGCACCCACCATAGCAGAGTAGAGGGGCACTGTTAACATGGTATATTTTTATTTTTAAAATTTTTGGCCAAGAAAGACACACTAAGCTGAGACTTGTTTCCGGGTGTATCCTGGAAGCACAGGGAATTTAAATGACTAGCTCATGGTCATATAGTATACAAGTGTTAGCTTTGGGATTCAAACCCAGTTCTCCAAGTCTGCAGCTCTGTGCTCTTAACCACTACACTGTACTGCCTTTTCTGCCTATGCTAAAATGGAATATATAACATTCTCACTCAGTAAATGTGTCATATAATTCCAGGACAGGTGGGTTGCCTGGATACACTATATAATGAGTAAAGACCCCACATCCATTCCATGATCTTTTGACCTTATAGACACATGTACAGTCTAAGAAAAGGTATGCATCTGTCCGGGAGGGGAACCAGGATCCTAGGTGATAGGTTTAAATGCTTCATTGGCAAGCTTTTAAACTAGCCAAGGGGGGTGGCACTAGAAAGGAGCAGGAAAATCCTAGCCCCCCCCAAACAATCACGGTAGTGAGTGTGGCAAACACCAACATGGAGGTGTCGATAGGGAGAAGGGCAGGGGTAAATGGAGAAAGTGACAAAAGCAAGAAGGACAGGGATGGGGCAAAGGGGTAAGGCCATCAGGAAATGGAGGGTAATGAGTACCAATGCCCGTAGTCTGGGCAACAAGCTCCCTGAGCTGGTGGTCTTAATGGAAGAGGATGCCTGGATATCGTAGCAGTCACAGAAACATGGTACACAGAGAACCATGACTGGGATGTTAACATACCAGGTACATAACTTACAGGAGAGACAGGCAGGAAGAAGAGGGGAGGAGTAGCTCTCTATGTAAAGGAAGGGATAAAAGCAACTGAACAAAAGAGTAAACAGGAGGAGAGGAGGCACTGTGGGTCACCTTGGAGACTGGAAAGGGCACCACAATCCGCACAGGGGTTAGTACAGACCCCCATGTCAGGGGAAGGAATGGACAAGATATGATGGAAGGCATTCTTAGAATGGCAGAGAAAAGGGAGATACTGTTGATGGGAGACCTGAATATGCCAGATGTTAACTGGAGCACATTTGCTGCAGCCACATCCAAGAGCAGGACCATTCTTGATGCCCTACAGGTGGCAGGCATTAGACAGCTAGTTTCGAACCCACTCGTGAGGGAGAAATCTTAGACCTCGCATCTCAAACGGGGCAGTGAGAGGATCTCAGATCTAGAAGTAGGTTGCCATCTGGGACAAGTGACCATCAAACAGTGTGGTTCGTTTTACGCAACTCAGGCTACAGAGTCTGCCACACAAAGTGAGGGTACTGGACTTTAGGAGGGCTGACTTTGGCAAGATGGGAGAGTGCCTCAGAAAGCACTAGCAAACAGGCTAGAAGGAGGTGTGGAGCAACAATGGGGAATTATCAAACTGCCATCACAGAGGCAACAAGCCTTTGTGTGAAGCAAATAAACAAATCAAAACGAAAGAAAAAGCCACTATGGTTCTCAAGAGAGGTGGCTGTGAAAGTCAGGAAGAAAAGATAGCATTCGGAAGTATAAGGAAACACAGAAGGAGCAGGACAGAGAGCTGTACCAGTTAAGGCAGAAAGAAGCAGGAGGGAAGTCAGAATAGCAAAGGCCCAAACTGAGGAAAAGATAGCCAACCAGTTAAGAAGGGGATAAACCTTTATAGGTACATCAGTGAGCGAGAAAGACAAAGGGAGGGATAGTGAGGCTGAATAGAATGAACGGTGGGTGGGCAGAGGGGGACAGTGAAAAAGCAGGAATACTGAATGAATATTTCTGCTCAGTATTCACAAAAGAGGAGGGGGAAGTGCCTAATCCAATTAACAGAAGCACTCTTGATAGGGGGTCGATCCCAGTCCTTTCACAGAAGAAAGGGTTCTGCAAGAACTCCTAAAACTGAAGGTGGACAAAGCAATGGGTCCTGATGGAATTCACCCCAGAATTCTAAAAGAATTAAGGAAGGAACTAGTGAAACCACTGGCTACTCTTTTTAATAAATCATGGGAGGATGGTGTGGTACCCGAGGACTGGAGGAAGGCGGATGTGATTCCCCTTCACAAAAGTGGGACCAAGACAGAGGCAGGAAACTACAGACCTGTCAGTCTGACTTCTGTGGTAGGGAAAGTGATGGAGGCACTTCTGAAGGAAAGAATAGTTGAGTACTTAGAGGTCAGTGGAGCACAGGATCCAAGGCAGCATGGGTTCACAGCGGAAGGTCATGTCAGACGAATCTAATAGATTTCTTTGACTGGGTGACCAAAGTAGTAGACCAGGGAGGGCTGTGGACATGGCCTACCTAGACTTTAGCAAGGCATTTGATACAGTCTCACAAAAGATTGATAGTCAAATTAACCAGCCTGGGAGTGGGTCCCAGGGTGGTAGCCTGGGTAAAACATTGGCTGGACAACAGGACACAGAAGGTAATTGTAAATGGAGTCCACTTGAAGAAAGGGCGTTACTAGTGGGGTACCGCAGGGTTCAGATTGGGTCCAGTCCTTTTAATGTCTTCATCAGTGACATTGCAGAGGGACTGGAGGAAAGTATGCCTTTTGCAGATGACACAAAGATCTGCAACAGGGTTGATACACAAGGAGGTGTGGAAACGATGAAAAGGGACTTGGCAAGGTTGGAGGAATGGTCAGACGTATGGCAGCTAGGATTCAATGCAAAAAAGTGCAAAATAATGCACCTGGGAAACAAGAAACCAGGGGAAGAATACACAATGGGTGGGGAGGTAGTAACAACAACAAAACAAGAAAAGGACCTGGGGGTAATCATATCAGATGACCTTAAGGTTAGCAAGCAATGTGAGAAGGCAGTAGGGAGGGCGGGGTATACTGGGATGTATAGGGAGAGGCATCAGCAGCAGAAAACAGGAAGTTGTTATCCCTCTGTACAGACAGTTGGTGAGACCCCATCTGGAATACTGTGTCCAGTTCTGGAGACCCCATCTCCGCAAGGACATAGACAGGATAGAGGCAGTCCAGAGGAGGGCAACTAAAATGGTGCAGGGTCTGCAAGAGAAGCCGTATGAAGAGAGACTAAAGGAGCTTAATATGTATACCCTTGAGAAAAGAAGGGAGAGGGGGGACATGATAGAAAGTTTCAAGTACCTCAAGGGAATCAACAAAGTCCAAGAGGGTAGCATCTTTCAGAAAAGAGACTTGCAAGAACAAGAGGACACAATTTAAAAATAGAAGGAGGGCGGTTCAGGGCAATGTGAGAAGTATTATTTCACAGAGAGGGTAGTGGATGCATGGAACAGCCTTCCTGAGGAAGTTGTGGGGTCTAAAACTGTGGGAGAATTCAAGAATGCATGGGACAGACATAAGGCAATTCTTGTGGGGGGCAGGAAGATATAGGCTGTTGGTTAACTAGGATCTGCGGCCTATCCTGTAGGTAGGGAAATGGGCAGACTAGATGGGCCTAGCGGTCCTTATCTGCCGTCAAAGTCTATGTTATCTGCCGTCAAAGTCTATGTATCTAAGGAAACTGAATTTGATGAGATGCAGCCCTGATGCTCATCACTCCCCTTGTTTCTCCCGCCTCCTAGTTCACTGGATTATGATAAATTGAGAGACAATGGGCATTATGATGGTCTTCCCAAAATAGCTGGGCCCAGGGGACAGTTTTTCAGAAAGAAGAGTGGAGGGAGGGTCCGGTTCTCCCCTTAAGACCCACCTTCAGCTGCAAGCATAAAGAATCTGTAAATTACCTGCATTTTTGTATTTGTTTGTTGCTATACATGTCTGTTCATGGTGGACCAGTAAATAACAAAGGCCCATGCCTAACTTCGAATAAAGTCTCATCATATTGTCCTATAGGATGCTATAACTGGCTAACACACCCAACAGAAATGAACAGATTCCTGCCTCGGAAAATCAGCTGAAACAAAAATGAACTAACAGGTGCAAAACTGGTTGGACAAAATGACACAGAGCATGGTGCTGAGATTTATAATGCTACAAGTACTGAATTAGGAGGATTGCTTCCCATTCATGTCCTCTGTAATGAGTAGTTGTTTGCATTAAAAAAATTAATAAAATATTATTTACAGAAAGAAGAAAGAGCTTTTGCAGCAAATTTTAAAGACTCGGACATACTGAACATTCAACATGACCTGGCTTAAGGATAAAGTTCATTTCCGTCTTGGCAACAGCAAAGACCCCACATTTGGAGACATGAGAGAGATAGACAGACAGACACTGGACACTGCATTACTAAATTATAAACAAGCTGATGCCAGAAAACCCATGTATTCACAGTACTGTCAATTCCTAGTGGCTATAATTTACTGTGCTGTATGGGGTAAAAGGCTATTACCTACCAATACATACACTCAAAAGCATGAAAATGTGGAAGAAAACCAGAGAAATAGTCCTAATAGTCCTTGGAGCACTAGTACTAATCAAGAAAAACTTCTCAAGGTTCAACTTTAACCATACCAAATTCTTACCATACCTACCATTTCTACTTTACCAACTACTTTTGGGCATACATCTTTTTTTTTGTAAACTTTATTTGTTAACTAGGACATACAAATCCATACTAACATACTAAAATGCCAGCAGAATAGGCCTAATGATCTTTTGTGTCTGCTCGTTGGTCAGCCCCCACCCTGGGTGCTGACCTTGCTGTCCCCCTCGCCTTCTCTGGCTTCTCCCTTCCCAGTTCCGGATATTCTTGCTGCATTGGATTTTGCTTCCAGAACCCTTCCCCTGTACCTGTACCTGTCCCACCCCCTCTTGAACCCCTCCACTGTCTCTGCCTCCACCAGCCCCCTAGGCAGCACATTCCATGGCTCCACCACCTCTCAGTGAAGTAGGACCTCCTCCTTTCTCCCTGAATCTTCCCCTCCAGCTTCCACCCATGCCCCCTAGTGGCTCCCTCCTCCTTCCTTCGAAGCACCCTGACTGTTCCTCCCCTATTTACCCTCTTCATGTACCTGAAGACCTCTATCATGTCCCCCGGTCCCTTCTCTCTTCCAATGTGTACATATTTAGCTCTTCAAGCCTCTCCTCATAGGTCCTGTTCCCCAAGCCCCAAATCATTTTGGTTGCCCTCCTCTGGACCCTCTCCAGGAGTTTAATGTCCCTCTTTAAGTGTGGCCTCCAAAACTGCATTCAGTACTCAAGGTGTGGCCTCACCAAGCAGTTATACAGAGGGAGTATCACTTCCCTCCTTCTGGAGGTGATCCCCCTAGCGATGCATCCCAGCATCCTGTTGGCCTTGGCTACTAACCTGCTACAAGTCTCAGAGTTGTTCATCTTGACATCCACCACCACCCCCAGGTCCCTCTCAGCCATCGAGACTTGTAGCATTCCCCCCCCCCAGGGTGTACACTTGGCCCGGGTTTCTGGCCTCCAGGTGGAGTACCTTGCATTTCCCTGCATTAAACCTCAGCTTCCACTTTCTAGACCATCTTTCCAGAGCCTCCAGCTCCCTCTGTAGGGCCACCCTCCCCTCTTCCCCATCCACCACTGCCCCCAGTTTTGAGTCATCCATAAAGAGACTCATCTCACTCCTGATTCCTGTCCTTATGTAGTAGAGATGTAGGCATTGAACAGAAGGGCCCAGGACTGATCCCTGTGGGACCTCTAATGACCCTCCTTGGGGATGAGACTATCCCGCCAACTACGACCCTCTGGGTCCGGTCCTGGAGCCAATTGCCTATCCATCTGATCATCTGGTTTCCCACCCCCATTTCTCCCAGCTTATCCAACAGGTCCATGTGAGGAACAGAGTCAAATGCCTTGCTGAAGTCTAGAAAGAGGACGTCCACTGGTCTACCCAGGTCCAAGGCACTTGTCACCCAGTCATAGAACTCTACAAGGTTTGTCTGATATGATTTCCCCGGGATGAATCCATGCTGTCTATCGTCCAGGCACCCTGACTTTTCCAGGTCCCCCTAGTCTCTCCTTGACAATGCCCTCCATCACCTTGCCCACCACCGATGTCAGGCTGACAGGCCTATAGTTCCCTGCCACCTCCCTGATCCCCCTTGTGGATAGGCACTATATGCGCCACCTTCCAGTCCTGGGGCACCCACCCTGTCCTCAGAGAGATGGTGAAAAGCTCCAGCGGAGTTCATGGACATCCATGAGTTCCTTCAGCACTCTGGGATGTAATTTATCCGGCCCGGTGCTTTCTCCGTCTTCAGGGAGCTGAGACTCTCACTCTCTCTGCTGTGATTTCCACTTCCAGCCTCTTCTCTGCTTAGCCTCCCCCTCCTGCCAGTGATGCTTCCCTCTCCCCAGACCCGCCTGATCGGTAAGGGTCCTCCCCTCCTCAGTATCTCTGTCTCCTCCCATGTATGATGCAGCACCCCCATTTTCCTTGGTGAAAACTGAGGTGAAGTACTCATGTAGTACCTCAGCCTGCTTCCCTGGGTCTTGTGCCCATCTCTCCCCTGATTTAATCCTGCTAATCTGCCCCTTCACCCTTCGTTTTTCCCCAATGTATCTAAAGAACCCCTTGTTCCCTCTCTTAATTTCCCTGGCCAGATTCTGCTCCTTCCTTGCCTTAGTCGCCCTCACCACCCTAGTGGCCCTTCTAGCCATCAGCTCATACTCCTCTTGATCCCTTTCACTCCTTGAGCACTTGAATTGCTTATAGGCTGCCTTCTTTCCCGGCACCACCTCCTGGACCTCCCTGGTCCACCAGCAGGGTTTTTGGGCCCTACCACATTTTCGTCTTACTCTTGCACAGGTGCTGGTAGCATCCTGCACCCCTCTCCTGATGATTTCCCACCTACTATCAGCATCCATGTCTGACTCAATCCCATCCAAATGCTCCTTAAGGATCCTTCCCATTTCCTTAAAATCTGACCCCCTGAAGTCAGTTACTTCCGTCTTTGTGCAGCCTGCTACCCCTCCTAGGTCCAGGCAGAACCAGACTGTGGCATGGTCACTCCCCGCCAATGGATCCCTTACCTCCAGGCCCCCAATCTGGTCACTGTCTGCCAGGACCACATCCAGTACCCGCGCCTCCCTGGTCGGTTCCCCCACCTGCTGAGTTAGGAATGCATCTTGAAAGACATCCAACAACCTCTGTTCCCTGGTCACAGAAGATGTCATAGTCTCCCAGTCTGTTCGTGGCATGTTTAAGTCCCCCAACACCACCACCATTCCTCTGACCAGTCTGCAGTGTCTCCCAACATCTGCCACTAGACTCTCCTCCAGCTGCTCCGCCAGGGCAGGGGGTCTATACACCACTCCTATTTTTACTCTCTTGCCCCCCTTTGTTATCAAGGTGACCCAAATCGCCTCCACGGTTCCCTCCGCCTCCTCTACTCCCCCTATGCCAATGCAGTTTTTGACTATCATTGCTACCCCTCCTCCCCTTCCCTCCCCCCTGTCCTTCCTGAACATAGTGTAACCCGCCAGGTTCAGGTCCCAGTCGTGTCCTGCAGTGGCCCAAGTCTCAGTGACCTCTGCCACATCCACTGCTCCCTCAGTTAGCATCGCCTGGAGCTCAGGCATTTTATTGCCCAAGCTCCTGGCATTTAGCAGGACTACCTTCCACCCTTTCCCTATACTTCCATTTCCCCTGCTCGTGTTCCCATAGGGATTCTGTTTTCCTCTGGTCTGCACTTTGCCAGTCGGCCTTTTCCTGCAATCCTCCAGCTCCCCAGGTGGGTGGAGACAGAGTCCCTCCTTTATCGGCACCCCCTTGACAGCCTTTTCTCCCATCCCTCCCCCCTTCACAAGTTTAAACCCCACTTTTCACCAATGAACCCCTCTATTTTCAACTTACATATCCTTGTATCAATACAGATGTTATATCTTACAACAATTGATTCTGAAAACATTAAATAGGTATTCGATCACTTTAGATTTGATGGTAACAGTAATCCATATAATGAGCCTGGTATCTTTATTCTGATTATCTAAAATTCCTGAACTTGGGTACTTGGAATGTCAACTACTACAAATAATTTTTCCCCACCATGGGGCTTCCAGTCCATTTCCTTTGTTACTAACCTTTAAAATACTGGAAACCAGTTGGCCGCCAAAGCCCTTTCCAAGGGGGCCCATGCCTCTTTGTATCTTTGCCTTTGACACAGGACCAAATATTGAGTGCATTCAAGTTTCATTATATGAAATAATTCTGCCAACCTTGCAGCAATTGAGGGCAGTTTGGAGTGTTTCCAGTGTAGTGCCACCTCTCTTATCCCTACCACCACCCCTATTCTTTTCAATTTGTTCCCATCAACAGAGTGACGTTTCCCTATCCCTGGGAGTCCCAAAAGGATCTCCGAGGGATCCATTCTGATATTAGTAGAAAGGGTTCTGGTGAGTATTTCCATATTGCCCGACCAGAAGGGTTGGATCTTAGGGCATTCCCATATTATGCGGAAGAAGGTACCCACATGTACATTACAATGGGGGCAAAACTGGGAGGCTTCAGGATTTATTTTCTATGCCCTCTCTGGTGTAAAGTATACCCTCATTATGATGTTGTACTGGAGGGCCTGCAGTCTTTTATTGACAGAGCATGTGTTATTAGTAAGAATCTGCACCACTGGGGCTCTATATAGAGCCCTCAGCCTGCCCACAAATGTAGCCCCCAGACCAAATTTCTCAAAGACCACAAACATATATGGCCATTCTATCCAGTCGAATGCCTTCTCGGCATCGAGGGTGAGAAGGCCCCTCATTCTATCTTTCCATCTGGACCACATATGTATAATATTCATTGCTCGTCGCAGGTTGTGTTTTGCTTGGTGACCTTTCGCAAACCCACCCTGATCTTTGTGGATCAAGCCAGGCAAGAGGGGGTGTAATCTCCCAGCCAGAACTTTGGCCTCAATTTTATAGTCCGAATTAAGGAGGGAGATCGGTCTATATGACCCACACAGTCTTGGGTCCTTCCCCGACTTAGGCAGCATGACTATCATAGACCCAGACATTGAATCAGGGAGAACTCCCTCCCTCAATGTCACCTCCAGCATTTCTACCATCAAGGTTCCCAAGGACTCCCACGTAACCCTATAGAAGTCCACCGGGAGACCATCCGGGCCCAGGGCTTTTCCCTGCCACATTTATTTTATGACATTTTTAATTTCTTCCCTCATAATAGGGCTATTCATAGATAAACACTGCTCGGGGGTTAAGGTAGGGAGGGTCAATGGACCCAAAAAAGTCTGGGGGTCAGCATCTCCCGGAATTTGAGAGGTATATAAAGAGACATAAAAGTCTCTAAAAAACTGATTAATTTCAGCTTGGTTATATGTGGGAGGGCTGGAAGCTGTATCTATTGCCAGAATAGTGCATTCTGCATGTTTCTTCTTCACTAGATTTGCTAGCCATTTCCCAGCAAAATCACCCTCAAAATGTGAGCAAGAATTGGTGATCAGAAGATCCCTCTCTATACATTTGCTGGATAACTGACTAAGGCACCCCTTCAAAATCGTTAAAACCTTAGTTCCCTCAATTGATGGGTACAGCATATTTTCCCTCTCTAATTCCTGAATCTGGGCTTCTAAAGTATTTTCCACCACCTTTTCAGCCCTCTGTTTGTGTGCAGAGAATGAGAGAGTCTCACCCCTGATATATGCTTTTAAGGCATCCCAGACATATTTAATATGGGTATCTTGATTGTGGTTAAGGGAAATAAAATCCCTAATTCTGTCATTTATAAAACTTATCTATCCGGGGTCCAGGAGCAGGGTCGGATCAAGTCTCCATTGGAAGTTGACTGAGTTAGTGGGTCCCAACGGAATGACCACCCTCAGTGGAGCATGGTCTGATACCACCATGGGGCCATAAGTTGCTTCCAAATCCCATCCCTTCAGGGCTGGGGAAAGGATGAGATAGTCAAGACGGGAGTAGACTTGATGCACACGCAAATAGAAAGAATACTCTCTTTTCCCCGGGTGGCTGTGTCGCCAAACTTCCAAAAGAGACCTCTCCTCCACCAGGCCCTTAAATGCCACCATCCCGCCTGCCCGCCTCCAAGACCCAGCTTGCTTACTAGTCTTATGTGGAATGGTGCTGAACCCCTCACAGAAATCTAGGTAGGCTACATTCACTGTTCCACCCTGATCTAGTTGTTTGGTCACCCAGTCACCTAGTCAAGGAACTCTATCAGATTTGTTTGACATGACCTCCCTCCACCAATGAATGCATGCTGCTTTGTGTCTTGTAACCCATTAGATTCAAAATATTCCACAATTCTTTCTTTCAGCAGTGATCCATTAACTTTCCCACTACCAAAGTCAGGCTGACTGGCGTATAATTATCAGCCTCTTCCCTGCTACCATTTTTGTGAAGTGGGACTACATCTTCCAGTCCTCTGAGACCACTCTTGTTTTCAATGAGCTGTTAAATATCTTCATTATTAACATTGCAGAGGGGCTGGAAGGAAAGGTCTGCCTGTTTGCAGATGACACCAAGATCTGCAACAGGGTGGATACTCCAGAAGGGGTGCAGAAAATGAAAAGGGACCTGGAGAAAATTGAAAGATGGTCGGAGATGTGGCAACTGAGGTTCAATGCAAAGCAGTGCAAAATAATGCACCTGGGTAGAGAGAAACCTGGGGAGAGCTACAGGTTGGGGGGGGGGCAGGAGCTGACTGTCACCAAAGAGGAAAAGGACCTAGGGGTTATCATCTCTGATGACCTTAAGGTATCAAAGCAGTGCATAAAGGCGGCAGTGAGGGCCAGTGGCATGCTGTGGTGCATAGGCAGGGGTATCACTAGCAGGAGGTGGGGGGTGGTGATGCCATTGTATAAAACATTGGTAAGGCCTCACCTGGAGTACTGTGTGCAGTTCTGGAGGCCACACCTGTGCAAGGACATAGATAAGGTGGAGACTATCCAGAGAAGGGCAACAAAGATGGTGCAGGGCTTGCACCACAAAACATATGAGGAGAGACTAAGGGATCACAATATGTACTCACTGGAGGAGAGGAGAGGAGACAGCGAAGGGACAGGACTGAAACTTTCAAGTACCTCAAGGGCATAAACAAGTTGCAGATGGGGAACCTTTTCCAATGTAGAAAAAGTACTAGAACAAAGGGGCACAATATGAAATTGGAAGGAGGTAGATTAAGAGGCAATGTGAGAAAGTTTTTCTGCACAGAAAGGGTAGTTGATGCTTGGAATAGTCTGTCACAGGAGGTAGTAGAGGCAGGCACAGTGGAGGGGTTTAAGCATGCCTGGGACAGGCACAAGGGAAGCTTGAGAGGGGAGGGAGTGATGAAAAGCCATTGATTACATAGGGTAGTGGCCAAATACAATGTGTAGGGCCTACGGGAAGACTGGGTGGGTCTAGTGGTCCTTATCTGCTGACAGTTTCTGTGTTTCTATGTTTCTTTCCTCTGTGAACACTGAATAAAAGTATTTGTTCAGTTTGTCAGCCTTTGCTGTTCCCTCTCTACACAGTTCCTCCCCATTTCCCCTTCTTGACCTTACAATCCCACCCCCGGTCTTCCTTTTCTCACTTACATACCCTGCTCCATCTGTTTCCCCTGATACACCTCTCTATCCTCCTCCCTCTGTGTCTCCTTGTACCTTCTGAATGGTACTCTTTTAGCTATTACCTTTTCCGTCACCTCTTTTGAGTACCATAGCGGTGTATTTCCTCTTCTTTTGCTCCATGATTGGAATAATGTGGTGAGTAATGAAAAAAATTGGTTTGTTAACATACAAAGCACTACATGACCTGGGCCCCAGCTACCTGAAAAAAAACTCTTCTGTCCCTATGCTCCTGACCGCCATCTCCATTCTTCAGAGGAGGGTCTTCTGAAGGTCCCCAGATACTACCTTAAATTATCAGGGGACTCGGTATTTGCAGTAGCAGTGCTCATTCTGTGGAATCAGAATGCATTTTTGTTATGGCTATTAGGCCCAATTTGGCTTGGAGTTCCTCTGGCAGAATGCTGGCCACCTAACACACAACTGAAGGCCTTGTTTGGAGCCGTGGTCTCAAGTTTATCTGTACCAGGTTACTGATTTGAAGAGAACCAAAAAGAACCGATCTTCATTTAAGAAAGAACTTTGTCTTAAATGAGCTTTGCACTTTGAAATCTTAATAGATAATTTATCTAATTAGAAGGCTTGGCCTGTATTTCAATGGACAAGCATCCAACCACACCCACTTCCTGAGCTACATAAGCAGTTTTTCTCAGCATCCTTCTGAAGCACTTTTTCTTTGCTGGCCAGAGGCTCTGCCTGTCTGTCTTCTGAGCTAGCTGGGGCCTACTCTCCCTACCGCCTGCTGTTTCTATTTGTCTCTGCTGGACTTCGGTGTTTGTTTTCCTTCTTCGGGTTTGTATCTTACCTCTGGCTGTGTGCTTCCTTCTATCCTTGCTTTCTGTGTTTTTTTGTGTGACTTTGTTTTTGTTTTGGGACTAGTTCTCTGTTTTCTGTGTGTATGTATTTTGGTTTTGTCTTTTGGGGCTTTGTTTTCTAAGTTCCTAGCATACTGCTACTCCAGAGCTCATACTACTTGCCTTCCGTTACTCACAATTCTTCAATTACTTGCAATGCAACTGCAAACATAATCTGTGTGTTTCAGCTCAACTAAAGATGCTCTCCATGTTGCGTACTTAATTGCTTTCACCTGATTCAGACTCACACTGAATCCTAGCTACACAGCTCAATCATGCGCTCTCAGCTCATTCTCTTACCTCATTGCTGCAGTTTCATTGCACTGCCTGGTGACAGCTGCTTTTAGAGCATTGTGCCTCCTTTATTTTATGTTTATAACAGTTTACAACTCAGTGTACTCAATACAGATGCTGCTTCTATGTTTGTACACCTTGTTATACTCTGAGGTCAGCTAAAGCTACTGCTGATGCTGTAAATTAGTTTCAATACCTGCATGTGGGTCTTGGACCTTCCATCACTTTCTTGTTTTTTCCTATGGCGGGGACTTGGAGGTGTTTGGGGAGTCATGGCCCTGTGTGGCTAATTACTTATGTTCTAAATCCTGTCTCCAACACCAGCATATCCTGAGTATGTGTCATCTTTATTGGCTTTTTGAATGCCTGGCTGGCTTGCCCCACTGTTCACAGTGCTGCTTCATTGCTACTATGTTTTGCAGACCAACGTGCAGGTCCGACTATTGCTATACTGTTACTGACCTACGTGCAGGTCCACTCTTGCTTACAGAATCTTTTCTTCATGCCTACCACCATCCCCTTGGCTTCAGCCTCTGGGATGTCTGCTGCACTTCACTACTGCATCTGAGCTTTGCAAGGTCTCAGCACTTCATGCTCATTCAGCTCCTTATCAGTTCTGGTGCATGCCAGCCATACCATTCTGGTGTAGGGTTCCCTGCAGCCGATGGTGTCACTCTGCATTTTAAGTCCACATCTTGAGCATGCCCGACTTGGGTCAGGGTCCTTCTCACCTGGCCAGTAGCTGTGAATGTCCTTGCTCTGGGCTTGCTTTTAGCTGTTCTCTATGTGACAGTGGGTCCTGGTGTAGAATTTAAGACTAACTGTGAAGGGTGGTTACTCCAATCTCCTTTGGCTCTAGTGGTTCCACTATAATGGTTATCCATTGGCTTTAGTGGTTTCCCAAGCAAGGCACCTTCATTGCATTCTCCATATAACTGCTTCTGGTTTACCTGGTTTGTGTTTAGGGCGAGTAGGCAAGGTAAATGCCTCAGCAGTCGTTGCTCTCCTCCTCCCACCTTGGTTGCCCCTGATGTTGCAGAGCACTCACGCAACCTTCCATGGCGTTCCCACTAGAGGGATTGAGTGAGAGCTTTCCTCCAAATTGGAATTTTTCCCACCTCCCTTAATTGGGATTCTAAATTGCAGAAGCAGAGCTGTCACTAAATAAAATATCCCAACCCTGGAGGGAAGGTGACCTAGGCCTTGAATCCCCATAGATTTCCTACTCATTGTTTTTTTTTTTTCTCTCCTTTGTGCCTCAGGTCATAACCGTTAGCATAGTAGTGTTCCCTAGTTTCTTTAGGTAGGTTCTGTTGTTGGATGGAGGTGGACAGTGTCCCTGCCATTCCCTCTCTCCTTAGAAGGTCCTCTCACTTTCAATGCAACATTGAATCATGCATTGCAAGCCTTAAAATCTCATTACGTTATCAAGCTGCCTGATGCATTATTATACTACTACTACGTCACAGCTCCTTCTTGCTTAGATGCTTTGTACTACATTTCATTTTGGGGATCCTTCCCAAGGTACCTTTAGCCATGGGAATCATCCTGTGGCATCTCTAGGGGTGGAACCCTCTTCGAGGGTTCCTTGCCTTTGGTACCCTTACAGGGTGGTAATTCTTCTGGAATAGAGAGCGAATGGCCAAAACCAAACTAACACAGTTGCACAAGCATTGCACTATACTGGCTGCATAAGCCATTGAATTGGGAGGCTTGGCCTGTATTTCAATGGACAAGCAGCCAGCCACCGTCACTTCCTGAGCTATATAAGCAGTTCCTCTCAGCCTCCTTCTGAAACACTTTCTTTGCTCCACCATCCTCCCCTCCTCCTCCAGCAGCAGCAGCACTTCTCTCCTTGGGATCCTTCCTAAGGTACCTTTAGCCACAGGAATCATTCCATGGCACCTCTAGGGGTGGAACCCTCTTCAAGGGTTCTTTTCATTTGGCACCCCAACAGGGTGGAAATTCCTCTGGAATAGAGAGTGTGAATGGCCAAAACCAAACTAACACAGTTGCACAAGCATAACACTATACCGGCTGCATAGGCCATTGAATAAAAAAGATCCAGTTTGGCTTCTGGTATCACTGCCAGGAACTCACACATTTTTTTGTCCAGGCTTATATCATTCAGACATACAGCTTTCCTTGAGTCTTGTTTCCCCCTTTCCTGCGTCTGTTGTTAATCCCTGTCCTGCTACCACCCCTGGGTCTGCCAGTGTCCTTCTTCCCCATTCTTTCTTTTTTTTGCCTTCACCCCTCTCTACTCCATTTTTGCCACTGCACCTCCACCGCACAAGCAGAGCTCAGGGGGCAGGGGAGCACTCACTTCATGGCTGCGCCATTCTGAGTAGTGGTTCCCCTCTGCCAGTTTTTACTCTCTGTGGGGTGGCCATAGAGATCATGCTCAGCATCAGTAGCAGCCACATTCAGATTTTGCACTGGTAAACAATGACATGCTGTGCTGGTCTGCCATTGACTGTTGCATGATCACAGATAGGCAGGAAGGGGAGACTGAGAGAGACTAGTCTGCCTTTTTCTTTGAATGCCCCCTCCTTGCTCCATCCTATCAGAACAACAGCAGCAGGAACTGGAAGGAGAATGGTACAATAGGCCCATAAATTGTATCTTTCATGCTGGCAGGACCAGATGAATAGTTTAAAACATAAATGTGCTGGCTGCATGACCTGACACTGAGTCTCTTCTCTCTTGCATGGTCACTGATTGACCAGTCACAATGCAGGGGAGGGGGTTAAGTATAGGAGTGGAAGTGAAGTGCTCCTGGCAAGGAGGAGGATCAGACCGCTGAGTTTAAAAGTCTTGGCTTATGCCACCTACTCAAACAAGGCAAAATAACATATTTTGTTGAAAAGTCCAACCCAGCACTCCCCCAACTCCCCTTCAGGTCAGGGTCCAGACTCACAGTGTCAGGGAAGGACAGGACAGTAGCACGTGGGGCTGGAGTGGAATGTGCCCATAACATCTGTAGCTCCACAGTCTGATTCTCCCCAATGCTTCTGTCCCTCCTCATATAGAAGAAGCTGCCTGCCTACACCACGTTGCTTTAACTTTTCTGTAAAACTCCATCTTTTTCTGAATTTCATACAGCTAGTTTGGGCATTTGACTTTCACTTGTTGCCATCATGGAGCTCCTAGTTGACTGACCTGCCTTCCCTGGCTCCCTAACCTGTCTCTGCCACTGTCCACTGACATTGTTTCCTACCAATTCTCCCTAGGTTGCTTCTTCCCTCTGGTTCCCCCATTATAGCAGCTCTTTTTTCCTAATTTGCTCTCCCACTTTTGCTCCTGACCCACTGGCCTAACCAGGTGAGTATCAGTTAGGCTACCCATGCCTGGGATAGTGCCCTCACTTTTTTGTGCACTAGTCTCCCTCACATTAGTTTAAATGTTCTTCTATTAAGCCGTCACATCTGTGCCCTAGTGTTGAGGCCCCTTACTCTGTCATATGGATGCAGTCCGTTCTGAAAAGTCTTCAATCCCACCAAAATACCCCCTTGAAATTAGTCTTATTTGTTGTAGGCATCCATGCACAATCCTTCATATCATACTTCAAACACAATTGTCTCCAAATTTGGCATCTAGTCTGAGTAGAATTGGGAGATGCAAAGTCCATGCCATCTTTCCTACTGGGCAGAATTGATATTATTACCTAGGTTTCATCTGGCACCCATCTGAGCACATCTTTTGGGCCTTCAAGGAACTCCACCCTTGCTCTGTTGGTGATGTCAGAGTGAGTGTAACCTATTGCCCCATAGGATTTTGGAGTGCTGTATAATTTTAGTGCTTTGGGAGTTTGTTGGGGTGGTTGCCATGTCTGTTTTGTGCAGACAGTTACGTGTTACAGAAACATTTGGCATTCTGTGTGTTTCCTTTAGAGACTGAGGGTTGGAAAAATATCATAAGTGGTCAGTTCTTCAGGCATGTTCAACCACAAGGGCAAGTACTGTTAGCTGCTGAAAAAAGTATCACACCCTGAGTCTGCCTGAGCGGGCATCCAAACTGTCCATGATAGTTGCCCAGAGGAGGGTTCTGCATAGTTGTGTTCATAGACTTAAAACACTGTATAAAATTGATTGGCTGCCATTCCTCAGATTTATTTATTGAAAATTGGTAACCAGGAAGGCTGGGGCTTGTTTCCAGGTGTGTCCTGGCAGAAGGGGTACAGGAGATGACTACATACAATAGTGAAGTGCAATTAATGTTGACAAAACAATTTACAGACATGTATGATCAACCAAGGCAAAATAAACAGTGGAATGATACAAACAACAGCAGAGTGAAAATTAAGCATCAAGAAATAATGACAATCCATGGCAATATGTACAAAGAGCAATGTCCTCCTGAAGAAAGTAAGCAAGTACTGGGTGTAAAGTAAAATAAATATATAACCAATGGTTGCAGTGCAGTCAGGAAGAGGTGAGGAAGGGGTAATTAGTAATTGCCCAATCTAGGGGAGACTAGCTAGTAGCAGGAGTAAATTGGGGGGTAAACATAGAAGCCATAAACCACTGTAGAAAATTGGAAGGCAAATGACAGATTAGCCAGGGCTTCAAATACCTCCAGATAGGCTGGGTTAAGAAATGCCCCTTGGTAATGCATAGCTTATCAGGGGTGATAAAAGAAAACATGGTATTGAAACATTATCTAGAACACCTGGAAAATTAAGTTTGGTCCTCTAATTTACAAGTAGTGGACATGCCAGAGGATGCAGAAGATGAAGAGGACATTCAATCTTTCATACAGAACAGGCTAGTGGCGCACTTGAGTAACGTACACTTTACGGTTAAAAAAGCCTATAGAATTACTCCCCGCTGCACCATGGGAGATGATCCCCCTGCTCACACAATTACGGTCATTCTGATGGACATGTGGGAAAGAAATGAGTTGCTGAATGCTGCCAAGAGAGCTGGAACACTGGACCACCATGGGCATCAAGTCAGGCTGTTTCTGGACCTTAGCTACTCCACCAGAATGCGCCGTAAATTGTTTGACAGAGTTTGGGAGCAACTTAGAGCCTTGGGAGTGTAGCATGTCCTCATGATGCCAGCCAGAATTAAAATAATGTATGGAGGTCACATCTACATTCATACGGACCCACAGGCAGCAGGGAAGCTCATCGCTAAAATAAGGAAGAAATTTGCTGCCCAACGTGAAGGACAAGAAGAGGACTCTGATGAGATCTAAGTGACTTTTGCTATGCTCTCAGAGAGCTAAGAGGGTGAGACGTTACAGGTTTGAGTTGGATATAAATATATAGGGCATGTTTGTGTGCGATTATGTGTTCTTTTTTAGTAGCTCTCATTGTTACATGTTTATCGGCTCCATGATGGCACCTGCACAAGCCAGAACATCCACTGTAGCCTCCTTATCCCCCCTAACTCTCCTGTGTTTTTTCTCACACCAGGATAGGAGTCAAATAGTGCACAAGCACTACTTTTAGTGGTGCCTTCTCACATACTACTGTATTCTCCTGACTTTTTGAACTTGCGCAGACAGGTGGGAGACTGGGACTGTTTCATCTCCCAGACAAGCCTGTCACGAACAATCTGGCTCACATGGACATGTTACAAAATATTTTCCTTTGGACACTTATCCATATTGTTACTCTGCTGTTTAACACCAGGTACATCTATGTTTGATCATTTCCTCTGGTTAGTTTGACCCAATGCAGATGCGGTTTTATATATGCATGTTCAAGTCACTATAGTTCATCAGTTCTAAAGTAGATGCTTTCTTTAATGTTTCGATTAATTGCAGCTACTGTTTTGGCCACATCTTAAAGTTGTAGTCTAATATTTCTTGTTATATAATTGTAAGAATACAGAACCTAAATTCCACAAAGGTGGGAGGCTTCCTATCTCCTTAACATCTTTAGACAAGTACTAAACAGGTTTTTGTCCTTAGCAGAATTGGTAGTTAGCTAACATATTTGCTGATTTTTGCTAGTATATAAGGGTTTGCCCCCACATGTTGTAACTCAGTCTGGGATGTAACTAATAACCTATCGTTGCATGTTTATTTTATTTATTTTTATTTTATTTTAGTCTTTGGTAACCGGGTAAGGCCCACTAGACACAAGTGTCTGTTTTCAGGTGCAACCTGGGAGCACTGGGGGGTTAAGTGACTTGCTCAGATTCACACAGTACACAAGTGGAGGTTGTGGGAATCAAATCCAGGTCTGCTGGATGTTCCAAGTTCATTCACAGCTCGTTACTCTAACCTCTAGGCTATACTGCCAGCCCCAATGTTGAATACATGTGCCAGGTATATTGTACACTTCCAGATGGATAAGCTCGTATTTGACTTGTTAAAATGTAATAAAATGTAAGTTAAAGTGGTGGTGATGGTTAGCCTAGCAAGCTCTTTCCTAGTGCCAAAGGACATGGATACTGTCTTTTTGGCATTCAGTACAAGCTGGTCTTATGAGAACCAGTACTGAACATTGTGAAAGTCATGCTGAAGTGATGATTCCAGGTCCGAGAATGAGGCACCAGTGTCAAAAAAGTACAGTAGCATCAACGTACATATCTATGATCAATTCAACACAGGCTGAGCAGCGGTCATTTAGGAAGATGGAAAAGAGGATGGGCCCAAGAATGGAGCCCTGTGGGATGTCAGAGCTGATGGGGAGGGATAAGGTGTCATCTACCTGAACAGACAGATGTCAATCTGAGAGATAGTAGCAGAACCATTCAACTGAAGAATCAGATAGTTCCGAACCCCTCAGCTTATCCAGGAGGATGGGGTCGGCCACTGCATCAAAGGCCTTTGCATGGTCAATAGGTCAATAAAGACAGCAGTGGTAAGATGACACTGGTCCATCCTTTTCAAGATTGAGTCCATGACTTGGAGAAGGATGAGTGTGTCTTGCAAAAACCAGAACAGAAGGGGGAGAGGAAATTGGAGAAGTCCAAAAAAGAGGTTAACTGGGAGAGTTTTTTCTTGGAGTTTGGCCAGGATAGGGAGGCTATATATAGGGCAGTAGTTCCCAGGAGCAGAGAAGTTACCCCTTTCTGAAGGGGTGACCTTTGCTTTCTTCCATGCTTTGGGAACAGATCTGGGTTGGAAGGGAGTAGCAATAGCAGGAGTAGAGAGGTATAGGAATTTTGGGTCAGGGCCATCTGGGCTGTGGCCCTTAGCATGATTTAAAGAATGAATGGGCAGAGAGGGTAAAGGACTGAGTGATAGGAGAGAAAAGAGAAGGAGCAATTGACAGTAGTAGGGAGGTGGGAGGAAGTGGAATGGGGTATAGGCAGGAAGGGGGTAGGATGTGAGATGAGTGACAGAGTACAGGTAGTGGAAAAGTTGTTAAAAAGTGACAGTTGCAGGTTGTAGAAATTGGAGTCCACAAACGTCAGGCAGGGAGTGGGTGATTGAGATTGGGAGGGTGGGTGATGTTCACTACCTGACAGAATTTTAAGAGGAAATTAAGGTTGTACAGTAGGTTGGCTTTAAAATAGTTAACCTGGGCTACTCTAGAAACCCTGGTGCTGGCATTTTGGAGCTGTTTATACCTGCACGAGTTCTCAGAGTAGTCAGAGAACTTGTTGAGGTGCCAAGCAGAGTCAGACTACCTAAAGGGGGCAATGAGCTCTTGGGAAACCCAGGGAAGGTGGGACTCATAAACACAAGACTTCCTAAGGGGCATGTTTGTATCATACAGCAGAGAATTTAGAGTGGAAGATGGAGAGGTCATCATTTATACAACTTCCAATATCAGCCTCTGGACCTCATTTTTCTAAATAAGTTGAGTTAACTGAGAACATTGTTTCCTTTTAGTCTTTGCTTTGCCACAGATACTTGCTTTTTACAAACAGTTAGAAAGTTAATGTTAAAGAGAAAAACAGCATCTTCTATATATAAGATTTTTTTCGATGTTGGCCCACTTGATTGTGCGTATTATGTTGGAATAGTTCTGTATTGAGGTTACTGAAGTTATAGCATTCCCTTGATACTGGCAAAAGTTTTGCTCTAATGTATTTTTTTTTGTCAAAGACTAGGCAGTGGTATTTTAGATTATCAGGCAACATCCTGGAGTCTAGCATTAACTGTGACCTGTTATAGCCTGTCTAAAAGTAGAGTATTCCTAAACATATGAATGACTCTGATAGGGGATTCAATTAAAATTATTAACAGAGTGTTTCAAATGTTGTATATTCTCATTACTGTGTTTACATACAGTAAATGCTCAAGGATAGTTAGATTAGTCAATGTTCATTTTAGGGGAGTGTATACAGTGGAAAAATAAACATGTTTACTAGCTGGCTGTCCTAGCACAATTTTTAAAGAAGTAAAATCAGTGAGTTGTGCTGGCCTAATTCCACTAATGTATTAACTAAATTATTTTTATTATACATTACCATCACAGCTCCTTTCTTTTTACTTGGGCTATTAGCCCTAAGGATGGTGTAGCCATCTAATAGGACTTGTTGTTAGGGACACATGGTTTAAGCCGCGATTTGCTCAGGGCTATTAAATTGTATGCTTCAGCTGAGAACCAGGCTTTTAACTGTGCTAGGTGTGACTATAGGTTGTGAATACTTAGATAGACAATATTTAGCCTTTTGTTAGTCCTTGAACAAAAACTGATGGCTCTTTCCATGTCTCCAAACTGCTAGCTGCTATTCCCTAAGCAGACATTCACATAGCATATATTTACATCACAAATGTTATACAACATGATGACAAGTAGATGGCAGAGCATCACAAGAACAACTACACTTTGTCACTTTTTTATTTTGTTTTCAAAATAATGAAAACAGGTGTCACTATGCCTAGTTGCTTAAATCATTTTCTTATAAGATACGTTCCCACTTTTGAATTGCAGTCTTCAAGTGCGTCTCTTTTGACTCGACCTTCCTTTAAAAGGTGGCAGGTCAAAGAATTTTTACATACTGTGCTGCAGTTTATGGAACTCATTAATTGACCACATTAAGGAATATTGTTTCTATAACTCTTTTTCTCTTGGTGTCTCACAACATTGCAAGAATCTTAACAAATGCTTCTGTAATTAATTGTTGCATGCTTTGTATGACATATTGACTGTGCGATTACTTTTCTCTATTGCATATATTTGTATTGTACCTTTGCTGTGACCTCAGGCCATGCCTGAAAAAGGAACATATGTTCCTGTGTACCTTATCTGACATTAAAGATAAAAATGAAATGTCTTCTAGTACCTACGTTGTAGTATTTTTACCTAGCTGGAAGCAACCCAATACTGACAGTCAGGGGGAACCTAGAGAGGAGCTGCAGGGCAGTACGGCTACAGTTCAGGAACACAGTTCAAAAATAGTGGTCTGCTGACTGCCAACACACCAGCAGACACTCTGACAACAGCCTGATAATACCCATGAGCTGTGTGATCCTCACGCTGGGGAGGAGCTAATGACATAAGGTAGATATAGTCAGAGAGAGACCTCCTATGTTGTGCCTGGCCTCCCAGTTTGAGAGTGTTGGTTACTGGCATGCCAAAAAAAGGTCATGAGTCTATCCATCTGGGCAGAAAAAGCAGTCAATGGAGCACCATGTTGCTCACAACCTGACCCCAAATGGCCACAGGTCCCCTTCTTTGCTGGCTGAAGAGTGATGTAGAGAGGAGTTTGCACCTACAGTAAGTAATGTCCACTTCCCTCACTGAGAGAAATGCCACATTGTGCCTCATCTCTTGATTGGGGAGGTGACATGTGTGCCACCAAAGGATGTGCCTGCCTTCTTGGGCAGACAAAATAATAAGGGAAGTGCTGTATGGCTCCCTACCTGACCTTGACCGGTCACAGACTGTCTTGTGTGCTGGCTGAATGCCCAAACAAAGCTGCTTTTCACCTGTTAGCCTGCAAAAAAATCCCTGCTTGCTGAAATGCCTCTCCTGCTCACAATTATCGCTGCCAGGAGGTAGTTAGTGGTTAGGTAGTGAACTTGAGAGTTGCTGGGGTGGGAGCTGCAGGGGTAGCTGGGCACAGCTCACAGTCCCTGACCTTGCCTGCACTGGTAGCACTGGCCATGCAGAGAACAAATTGATGACTTCTGCCACATTGTTGCTGATGTGGGAGTCCTGGGTGCAATGTTGGGTAGTCAAAGGGATGCCTGGGCACTTATTAAAGAAAGACACTGAAGGGCTACAAATTAAGAGCTGTCTCTTCAAATGTGTAAGCTGCTTTGCAAGATGCTGACAATAACGAATAGCAGCAGAGAGGTGAGCCGTACGAGCAATTTATATACTAATGAAGAAGTTTAAGTCCTGGAGACAGCCGATGGCTTCTGTGCTGTGGGTGTCTAGGAAACAGTCATCTGACTCTTCCCATAGTCTAAAGGTCTTGTCTTGCAGTGTGTATATTTTAAATTCTGCCACACTCTCACTCCCTTGCATACGTTAGGCCTGAGCTACAGAACAATGAATCCAGCTTGTGTTGGAATACCCTTTTGCTCTATAGACATGTCTTCAATAAACACAGTCTGCCAGATTTCTGATCCTCAAACTTGGATTTTCACAAATAATGTAAAGCAGAACAGTTATATAATACAGTAGTGGTATATACACTACTGTCACAATATTCTGTATAGTATATTCTTACCTCTATGCTGTATATTATAAAAATGTAAAAGCCATTTAACCTAATCGTGTCCCATTTAATTTTTGTTTCTTTTTGCCTTCTCTGTCTCTATTGGGGTGTCCAGGTACTCCTTTAGTCATTCCTGAGTCCTCTCCCAACCTAGGTAACCCCTACCACCACCCAGGATTGGCACCACTGACCCTTGTCTGAACCTCTGCATGATTTTTCACAACTACAGTGAAGTTTGACTAGTCCCTGCCTTCAACATGCTGGGTCTGCATATCTGGTGAGGTGGAGGCAGTGCACACCTCTTAAATGGGCACACATGCTCTGAAATGGGCATGGTGAACACGGTAATATCATCCACTTAGGCCACCCTATCCTTTTCCATCAAGGTATTTTTTTGCACTTGCTCTCTTGCTCATCTCACAGCGTGGACCCTGAAGCCATGCCCACCCCCACAAGCCTCCAGGTTAAGGTAGCACCAAGATGCCTGCATGTGACACACTTCCCAGATCATCGGGGGCAGTGTAGTGCAGCAGAGACCATCATCTACCCTGCCTAGAGGAGAAGAGTATCCAGTGAGATGCTTGATCCATCCATTTCCAGCATGCAGTGTTGTTCCAGGATCAGAATGTGAACCCAAATGGCTATCATTGCAAGCAACTCTGCAGCTGCTATGCCATTTGTCCAGTCTGTTATTGTTATTTTTGCCTGTAAGTGCACTGTGCTGCTGCTCCCTGGGACCTCTTGCAAACAAACACAATATTTCACCTCTAGGGCCTATCCTGTGAGCAAAATGTGTAATTCATAAATAAATACAATATATCCTTAGTTGAGCAAGATCTCATTGTGAAACAAAGTAAAAAGCTTTCTTTCTTGAAAGAACTAAGAGGTGTACTGCGCTTTCCACAAATTGCATAACTGAATGATATTTTCCAGAGAAAATATTTTATTAGGTTAAGCCAGTTTGACAGCTACAGTTAGGAATGACTGATAAATGGAGGGGCACACAGATTTTTTTTTCCTTCTGGTTACTGTGTAGACTTCCTCTCCATTCTGTAAGTGGCAAATAATAAGCATTTAAACTACTTATGGTAAACATAACAGAATGTGACGAAAGGTTCAGGTTCTTTTTGTATGACAGTTTATCGAACTATAGTTGAACAGATGAGTTTAGTATTTATATTTATAAGACAGCAGTTTATATAATTTTTTTGCATGTATAGCGGAGTTTAACCAGCTTATACTGCAATTAGAAACATAGACAATAATGATGAAAAAGACCACTGGTCCATCCAGTCTGCTCATAAACCCTAACAAACCTGGGACCTATTGGCCATACAGGGTTCTAACCCACACTATCCACCCCCCATGCTCCTCATTCTACCACTATCACCCTGAGCAACCACACCATTCTCATGCCAGACTTTGCTGCCTTGAGAATGGCCCTCTCTTAATTGTCCCCCATCTTTCCTCCACATCCCTGATGTTGTACACTCCAGCTATCTTGTCTTGGACCAGCTCCCTCATCTGGTTGAAGTCTGTCTTTCTGAAATCTAGGACTTCCACTTTGATGAGGGCTTACTTGTCTCAAGGGCCAGGTCAAACCATATAGAGTTATGGTCGCTGGACCCTAGTGGTTCCTCTACCCTCACTCCTCCTACCACTTCAGAATTGGTGAGCACCCCATTGAGAATGGCAGTCTGCCTAGTGGGATCCTTATCTAGCTGCACCAGCAGGCAGTCCTGCAATGTATCCCAATGGCCTGACGTCTGGAGCTCCTGGCTGCTGGAATGACCCAATCAGTGTCTGGCAAATTTAGATTTCCCACCACCACCACCACTACCTCCCCCTTTGCCACCCCGTCTTCTGCTCTATATAGGCAAGGTTTTATTTCTAAAGTGGCCTTTCCCTGAGGCTCTGTGCTCTGTACACAGTACAGGCAGATGAGGAAAATTATTAATACTAAGATGAAAATAATAATTTCAATGAAAGACAGTAAACTAAGACCCATAGGCTTATAGGGAGGCAACGGGTTTGAGCATAGGCTAGGAGTATATTAACATGTAGCACAAGGCTAAAACAGGTACACTGTGATGGTCACCTGTCCAGAAGGTAGGAAAAATAGAAACATAGATTTATCGGCAGATAAGGACCACATGGCCCACCAAGTCTGTCCATTTTTCCCTTCCTACAGTATCACTGATCACTTGATCTCCAGCACTTTCTGCCTTCCCTCATTTCTTTCCACTAAGGTTCCCTTATGCCTGCCCAATACTTTCTTGAAACCCACCACTATTTTTGCCTCAACCACCTCAACCGGTAAACTGTTCCAAGACTCCACCACTCTTTCTGTGAAGAGGTACTTTCTTGCATCCCTTCTGAATCTACCCCCCTCCAGCTTCATAGCATGTCCTCTTGTTCTTGAGCATCTTTTTTCTTAAAAAATTACTGTCATCGTGTACCTTATTTACCCCCTTGAGGTATTTAATGGTCTCTGACATATCCCCCTTCTCTCTTCAAGATTGTACATATTGAGTTTCTTTAGTCTGTCCTCATAGGACTTTAATGTAGACCCCGCACCATTTTAGTTGCCCTCCTCTGGACTGCCTCCACTCTGTCTATGTCCTTCTTGAGATGTGGTCTCCAGAACTGCTCACAGTATTCAGGTAGGTGAGGTCTCACCAGAGATCTATATAGGGGCAACACCACCCCCTTCCTTCTGCTGGTGAACCCTCTCCCTGTGCACCTCAGCACTCCACTAGCCTTCCCAACTGCTTTTTTTCTAACTTCAGAGATTAACTATTTTATGTCATCTGACACAAAGGTGATGATGGTGGTGTGTGGGGGTGGGAGGGGAGAGGCTATGCCAAATTTGTATAGCTCGATCTTAGAGTTAGTCATGGTTTGTTAATACAAATAATATGCAGTATGGAGTTGAGTAATGATACTGCTGAGACTGATAACTTAACTAAGCATTATACATTATTGTTGATGTGTCAAAACTTAAATGTTGTTTACAATGTTCCCTGGTTAATAAATCTTCAACATGTTTTCAGCTGGCCACGACAAATATTGACCAAAGGCTACAGACAGAAGTTGGAATTATCAGACATCTATCAGGTTTCTTCTGCTGACACAGCGGACAATCTTTCTGAAAAACTGGAAAGGTACATTTCAACATTCTTAATATAATACTACATACTGTATGTATGGTAGTAAACCCAGCATAACAGTCAGATCACTGTAAATTTCTATTGATTAAATTACTGTGGAGTGTATGCAGGGTTTAGGTCAAATGGCTTTAACTTGTGCAAAGGTTGGTTCCAACTAAGAATATACACTATCAGCAGTTTGTTACTTTTGTTCAAAGCAACTGTGGGATTTAGGCAATATCCTAAGACACCATAATGCTATAACTGTCCCCTCTCTATTTTCCTCCCCATAGCTCTAGCCCCCATACTGCTGCACAAAATGAGGTGATACTACAGTAGTTAGAGTAATGACTGCAGCTATGTCTTGCTAGACTAAAAGTTAATCATTTACTTTGGGTCACCATGATCCAGATGTGTAATAACACTGCAGTGCTACAGATTCAAAACATCTCTGTCCTTTGATACAAAGCTGAGATGTTAAATGATCTGAGTTGGTTTGGACCAAGAGCTATCTTAGCATCACGGATTCAGAGGGGCTCAACTGCTTCTTTATGGGAGTGGGATCAAATAATAAAAACACCATTGACAAGTAAAGAACACTATTTTTAGTATCTGCATTATTTCCTCCACCCTAGGCTCCACTACCATAACTCCCAGCATCTACACTTTGCAATTACCCTTATGTCTAGCTCAGTTTGATAAGGCTGCCTGAGGGAGGTGATCAGGGAGACTTGGAACTAGATTCTGAGGACAGACTCAAGAGTGATGGGACTCCCATCATTTGAACCATTTGCTTGTCCTCTTCCTTTTTACGTTCGCTTGCGCATGCGCAAGGAGCGTTGGGAGAGTAGCTCACTTGGAGGTGTGCCTCTCCCATCCAATGCACTGCTCCCTTGAGCAGGTGTGGCGGTCCTGCACCAATGGGTGCAGGAGCTCTGTATGACAGCGGTGTTCCTCTGCTTCAAAGGAAAGCACCACTGCCATACTGAGCGCCGCCATCACACCGTCCCCCCCTCATGTCACACGCTGCCCCCGCGCGCGTGTCATGCTGCCCCCCCCAAAGCTTTGGTGCCACGCCCCCCCAAGCCATCCTGCCATGCTGGGAGCTCACCTCAGTGTGGCAAGCGTTCGGGTTTATTTTGCTGACAGGGGTGCCCAAACCCCGTCTGCTCCTCGCCCCCAAGTTATCTTCTGCCACACTGGGAGCCCACCCAGTGTGGCAAACTCCACGTTGTCGCTTTTTTTAAACCTGTAAAATAAAATGGTCTCGCGCTGCCTTCCAGCTCCCTCCACAACCCGCACCCACCCACTGCGCACCCAGCCTCCCACACCCCCACCCCATACTTACCTCCGACTCTGGTGGGATGATCTTCGTGGACCGGAACACGTCTGCACTCTTCAAAGGTGACCGCAAACTGAGGAAATGCGGTAAGCTGTATAATGGGCTAGATGGGGGAGTTTCAACTTTATTGCATATCTCAGTCATTTTTGGAATTTTTGCACCAAATTTTCAACATGGGGTTTTGGGACCCCTGCTCATGAATGATGTCACTGTCATGGCGTTATTCAGGCGGAAGGGTGATTTTGCACAGTGACTGCGCGGTGACTGTGCAGTGACTGCGAAATCACCCTTTGGGCACAAATAATGCCATGACAGTGACATCATTCATGAGAAGGGGTCCCAAAAACCCCATGTTGAAAATTTGGTGCAAAAATTCCAAAAAATGACTGTTTTACAAGCGTGCGTTGCGCAGTTCCTACGCAGGCTTGTAAGTTCGTGAATTTTCAATATTTTCACTCCAGATTTTCAATATTGCCATTTTATCATACCTTCTTATGCACTGTACAGCTGTCATTTTTCACATCTCACCCAAAATGTGTTTCCGCCCATGTAGCGCACAATGGCGCAGTTGGTGTACGAAATCAATGTATGGCACACATTAAGAAAATCACAGTGCCACTGTTCATGAGCAGAGATCTTAAAATGGCTATGTTGAAAATTTGGTGAATAAATTCCTAAAAATAACTGTTTTATGAGCGTGCATTGTGCAGTTCCTACGCACGCTCGTAAGTTTGCGAATTTTCAATATTTTCACTCCAGATTTTCAACATTGCCATTTTACCACACCTCCTTATGAGCAGTACAGCTGTCGTTTTTCACATCCTGCCCAAAACCGTGTTTCCGCTCATGTACTGCACAATGGCGCAGTCGGTGTGCAAAATCAATGTATGGCACACAGTAAGACAATCACAGTGACACTGTTCATTAGCAGAGGTTTTAAAATGCCAATGTTGACAATTTGGTGAAAAATTCCTAACAATCACTGTTTTACCAGCGTGCATTGCATAGTTCCCACGCACGCTCCTAGGTTTGCGAATTTTCAATATTTCCACTCCAGATTTTCAACATTGCCATTTTACCACACTTCCTTATGAGCAGTACAGTGTCATTTTTCACATCCTGCCCAAAACATGTTTCCGCCTATGTAGCGCACAATGGGGGTAACAAAAAGGTCATGCTGACAATTTATTGTGCAAATACCAGCAATCGCACTGGGCATTAGGGTAAAGCACCATACATGCCAAACACCACTGCAAATACCTGCAAGGGAACGTTCGGCATTGACAAATGCTTGTTTCTCCTAGCGCTGTATTCCAGGGGCCATCAGAGCAGTGCAGTCCTGCACAGTCCCATTATGGTGTTCCCTGTTCATCAGTGTTTGTCTCTCTGCTCTGGTCGTCTGTTTCATAGATACACAACTACATATGCATTAACAATTCCTAGCTAGGTCATCACTAATCTAGCACTGGCTGTGTTTTTAATGGATAGATTATCCTGCAGTTCTATATCCCCTAATCCCTACCCTATTAGCCCCTGCCCCTCTCAACCTCAACAGAACCATATGTCTACCCCACCCCCGTTGAGACTTGCCACTAGGTTGGCATTGACCAGCTTCAGTGGCAGATTATTCCACTTTTCCCCACTCTCCATAAAGTATTTCCTCACATCCCTCCTACATTTTCCCTCTGCCAGCATATAGTTGTGGCCCCTTGTGATGGACCCTTCACTAAGCTTAAACAGTTGCTGGCTGTCCATCCTACATATACTGTTCAGGTACATGAAAGATTCAATCATGTCTCTTCTCACTTTCCTGGCCCCCGGTGAATACAAACTACAATTGAGTCAGCCAGTCTTTCCTTATAAGTCCTCCTCTGTAGGCCAAGAATTATTTTAGTCCCTCACATTTGGATCCAGGTGGTTCTGTCCTTTTTTAGCTAGGTTTCCAGAACTGCACACAGTATTTCAAGTGTTGTCTCACCAAGGGCCTGTACATGGGTTGGATCACTGCTTTTTTTTTTTATTTATTCTTTGGCCCCCCCCTGCAGTAGCTTTGCCCCCAAGACTGTCCCCAGCACTGGAACACACCCCACCATGGGATGACAACCCCATGAGTTCACTCCCTCATGGTGGGGATGTCCTAAGGATGGTTTTGTACCATGGCGCTTTTCCCGCAGCAGCCATGTCCAGGGCTGGGATTGAACTAGAAGGTCCTAAGGCATGGAGATTTTTTCCATTAAGTCCCCTGATCCCTGAGGACAGTGGCATGAAAGGGAGTCCAAGGAGGCATGCACACGTAAAGACGTGCTGCCACTCTGGACCCCAGCCGATGCCCTTCCCTCCCTCGTGGCATCCCTGACTGCATTGCCTCCCATGGTCACTGATGTGGCAGTATTGCAGTGGGTATGGCAGCCCTCCCTCCCCAGAGAAGAGCATCCCTAGGATGTACAATCCTTCCTTCCCCCGGCTGGCCCTCCGATGACCCAGACTCGTTCCTGAACCCAAGTTGCTGGTGTTGCGAGCGATAGCTATACCACTGCACTGGTGGGCTGGCAGATCATCTGTTTTTATCTGCTTGAGAAGGATCTACCTACTGAAAGTATGACAGCATCCTGCTAGTTTGCCCTGTGGCTGAGATTGATGCATGAATCCGATCTTTCTTTTGACCCACCACTGGGTTCACTATGAGAGCGGCACACTGGTGCTGCTCCACCTGGAGCAGAAGGTGATGCACTGTACACCTCTGCTCCTGGCCACTGTGGGCACAGCAACCTGCATCGTAGCTAGTATAAGATAGTGCTGTACATGAGACATGTTTACAATAGACTGCTATTCTTTATTTAGTAATCATCTGTTCTAATGGAAAGGGGAAAGGGGAAATTGTTTAATCAGGAAAGGCACACTAAGACGAAGCTTGTTTCCAGGTGTGAATTGGGTGCACAAGGAAGTTAAAGGACTTGCTCAGGTAATCACACAGTATGCAAGTAAGGGCTGTGGAGACCCAAACCCAGGTCTCCAGGTTTGCAGCTCAGAGTCCTAAACCACTACACTATACTGCCTCCTAAACGCTATAAATGCTAGCATTCTATAAAGGCTGTAGATACTGAACTCTTTGCCTGAGTGTTACAAACTGAAAATGACTTCATTTATAAGTTTATGGGTCCATTTGGAGGACCTCTTATGGATATGTACCCCCCCCATGGTGCAGTGACCAGGTTCAAACCACTGCCTGCTGACTGTGCAGGGCACACCTGGTTGAGGTGTTTGGGCTTGTTCTTTCTCCTGCTGAGGAGGTGGTGGGGTCATCACACAACAAATAATAAGTAGCACAGTGCCTCCACCCAGAGAGATAAGTGGGCCAGATGTTGTGTGCAGTACCACCCTCTGGGATGCAGTATCTACCCACCCCCCTCCACTGGACTGGACAACCCCCTGAGGACCACGAAAACAGTCATTACCTTCCCCATGAAACACTTCAATCGGATCATACAAATGGAGGGTGTACAGGGGAATGGAATACAAACAATTAACAGTGCTTTAATTTTGGAACACAGGCCTGGCAGTGGGAAAAGAAAAAGAAGTTCAGTGGTTGCAGGTCACTTCAACCATATTTATTTATTTATTTTATTTAGTTTTTATTAACCAGGTAGGTAAGGCTAGACAGCATAGCTGCCTATTTTCAGGTACGACCTGGGAGATTACAACAAAGGGTATGTAGACAATAGTAGATACATGAAAACATCATGGGAACAGGTAGAAGTCAGACATAGTACACTTATACAAAATTTTCAGCAATGACAGTACATTTGCAGAGATCTATCTGTAGTAACAAAACAGAAATATAAGTGCAAATAACTAACAGCCATAAGTCATACAACTAGTGAGTCAGTGCTAGAAGAGAGGAAATAGCAAGATTTCCAGGCAGGTTTGAGAGTAGTAGAGGTTGGAGCCGGTAAGCAACTAGGAGAAACCAGTACAGAAGTGGGTAGATAGAGAACTGGAGCAGGGTTCAGAGCTTAGAAGAGCCATACTAGCTCCTGTTTGAAGCTATGTGGAGAAGGGGAGATTCTTAGACTCAGTGGAAGGGAGTTCCATAGTTTAGGAGTCCAGCTAGAGAAATCATTCTCCCCCATTTTGGTTTTACATCTAGGTTGGACAAGAAGGGATTTGTCAGCTGATCTCAGTGGGTAGGCAGAGGTCACAGGTTTGAGCAGTACAGCCAATTTGTCAGGTATCTGGGAGGAGATTATATTCTTTATAAAACAGTAGGAAGTAAACTGTCAGAAGGCTGAGGGGATAAACCATCCCAGACTGGGGTATAGTGTGCATTGGTGATTAAGTTTGGGTAAAGACAGAGCAAAATGCCAAATGCTGTTGTAGCAGACATCCCACTTTCGGAGGAGCCCTCCAGTAGTTGCTGGAAAGGCTATTAACCCATACACCAATTTGGATCTCAGGATCCCCTGTGCGATGGCCATCCTCACTGTGGGTGTTAGGCTATGTCTCACCTTATGTGCCAGCCTAAGTTGAATATTGATGGATTTAATGACTGAGGCTAGGTGAAGGTCAAAATCCAAGGCGGGATCAAGGGTTACTCCTAGGTATTTAAAAGAGGTAACTGTGTTAAGGGGAGAGCCATCAAGCGCTCTGATACTTAATGGTTGGGTACAGGACCACATTTTTTAACCTGAACCGAAGAGCATAGTCACCGTTTTATTTTTATTTAAGACAGACTTGTTTTGCAATAGCCAGCTCTGAAAGGTATTGAAGTTAATATTGAGATTCAGGTTGATATCTGAGAGGTTTGAGGAGGATGAGTAAAGAACAAGATCGTCTGCATATAGCAGACCTGAGCAAGCACCAGTGAGTGGTGGGATGTCGTTTATGAAGACTGTAAACAGGAGAGGACCAAGAATTAAACCCTGGGGTGCTCCAATCCAAGTAGGAGCAAGAGGGGACTTAGCATCTCCGATCTGGACAAACTGTTGATGCTTGGAAAGATAATTTTGGAACCAGGCGGTGACAGAGGTAGAGAAGCCTAGGGATGACAACTTTGATAGGAGCAGCGGGTAGTCAACTAAATCAAATGCTTTTGTAAGATCAACAAAAGAAGCCCCAGTGAGAGAGCCTTTGTCCATAGCGAGTCTGACATCATTTGTAAACTGTATGAGAGCAGTGGATGTACTGTGCCAACATCGGAAACATGTTAGTCAGGGGTGAGGAATTTGAAGAAGTGGAGGTAATCCGAGAGCTGGTAGCAACAATTTTCTCCAGTATGTTAGAGAGGATGGAGAGGATAGCAATAGGGTGGTAGTTATCCAGGTTAGTGGTGTCCCTCTTTTTGTAGACCGGTACAACTCAAGCACTCTTCCAGAGGGAAGGGGCATGTCCTGTAAGAAGAGACAGGTTGAAAAGTCTAGTCACTGGAGAGACTATAGACGGTGCAATGGTTCTTAGGAATTTTGGTAAGAGTCCATCTGCCCCTGCCAATCCAGCAGGAGAGATGGACTTAAGTAAGGGTAAGATTTCACTCTCAGAGACTGGGTGAAGGGTGAAAGATGGATTGGAAGGTTTAAGGTTATCATGTGGAGTGACAGGTAAAGGTCCAGGAGGTGCAGTATAGGAGGAGAGGTCAGTGAATCTGGAGTTAAGAGCCTCGGCGATAGTAAGCAGGTTATTGCAATTACAACCATCCATGACCATATCAGAGATGGTATTGCACTTGTTTTTCCCCATGATGACGTTAACATGACTCCAAAAACCATGAGAGTCACTGACAGAGGTACTAAGGAGCTGACGGTAGTAATTGCCCTTAGCAGATCTAATGGAAACCTTACATAGGTTTTGGAGTCTTCTGTATTCTGCCCAGTCCGATGGGGACTGGGTTAGCTTAGCTTTGTTCCAGGCTTTATCCCTCTTTTTGAGAGAGGACAGGAGTGAAGAATTTAACCAGCGGGTAGCAGATCCCTGGATACGGCGTCTTTTTACTGGGATATATTTGTCTTGAAGGCTCAAAAGTGTGGTAAGGAGGTATTGAGCAGCACGTTCCATATTACAAGTATTATATAGAGGTGCCCAGTCTGTGCTCTGTAGCTCCAAGATGGGGGCTCATATATTAATACAGTATAAGCCCCTCTGAAATGTGGATCTCTATACCCTCTTAAACCTCACACAGTTTGGAGATGCACCTACTGAAGCAAGGGGCCCAAAGAGAAGAACTATTTTACACAGGGTGCAATAAACTCTTTAACTGGTACCAATAATAAAACCACAGATACATGTATGACACAATTGAAATTGACTCTGCGTACCCAGGAATTACACTAGAGTCCCAGTGCAGGCCTGGTAGTTATGTTGCCCGAGTTCTTCTGGTGGTGCACTTGAAGAATGTTAGCAAACTTGCAATTTAACCCTCAAGAGGCCATAGTGTGCCAGTACAATGCAAACAACTTAAAATTCCCAATGAGAAAGCTTGAAAGCCAAAAACTGTAATCCAAAGTTGGAAAAGTACCCAGCCAGCAACACCAGCACTCATGCCCCACAGATGCAGCAGTTCAGATGAGACAGTGAACAGCACACAACAACATGCTGAACCACAATCAGGAGCTTCAAACTTTTGAATGTTCAGAAGCAGCCCCACCCTTCTGGTTCATACCTTTCTGGCCACAGCCCTTCTAGCTCAGCTTTCAGAACTCACTAAGCCGCAGCTTCCTGGTTCCCAAGGAGACAAGACCACAGGAACAACCCCATGGTCCAACTCCTCAGTGGACTGAGAGTACACCCATACTGTGAATTCCTGTTCCCTGATCCATCCCACTGGGTAGGGCTAACAGACCCCTTACCTGGCTCCAAAGCAGTCTGGGTAGAATGCAGGTCTCTGTCTTGGTACAGCTCAGCAGCTTTGACATGCAGCAGTGCCCCACTGGCTCCCACTCTCAGAAATTTCTTCCACACACTGGTTATCTGGAACAGTCCCTAAAAAGTGTCAACCCAGGGAAAAGTTCACAAAGGATTTTTGGAATGAGCCCTAGGGAGGGCTTACATGATTTTTGACCTGACTAGGCCTCTCACTGTCTCTCACTAGCAGCAAGTCTAAACATCTCTCAGTCCCTCTCAGACTGCCCCCAGCATTTTGATATCCCAGCAACCTCTTTCCCTCCATTCAGGGTCTCATTGGACAGGCAGGGCTGTCCATCAGTTCTTCTGCCCTGTCCTGCCCACTGATTGGCTCCTTAAGCCCACCAGTCCATTGGGGATGGTTCTTACTGCATCATCTCCCCCCACAGTCTCTTGCTATGGTTACTAAGGTTTTCTGGCTCCCTGATTGGATGGTTGGTGGGGTCAGGGGTCATCAATATGGCCATGGCCAAGTTCTGCTGGAGCCTTTGCTCCAAAATCTTTAATTTTATTTGTTTTATTTTGCCCCTTTCAATGTGTGCTGCCCCAGACATTGTAGCAGCCCTCCTGGGCTACTATCTGGTCAGGTGATTTCTTTATTTAGCTTTTGTTGATCAGGTAAGTACACTAGACAAGTTATATGCCTATTGTCAGGTATGACCTGTGAGAGTACAATGAGATACAGATACAGTGAGATACAGGTTCATACAGAGGACAACGTGACACAAGTTAGGCAGTATATAGAGTCAAAATAGAACCATGTGAACATAATCAGTAGACAGTAAGCACAGTTAAGATATGTGCAGGAATATATATATACGTAGAGACACCAAGGCTAAGAACAGTACAATTTTACAAGGTATACACGGCTCTGAGCCACAAACAGAGCCACAGTCCAAGTATCTCCTGAAACAGAGAAAAAAATACATTATATGCACCTAAGAGTCCAATTAGACAGGCTGCGTCAGCAGGAGCTGCAAGAGGGGTGCCAGGAAGGACATGTGAGTCCGGTGCAGGGGATTGGAACTAGCTATGGAGGTCTAGGACACCCACATGTAGAGGAGAGCTTCAAGTGATACCACAAGGAGCTCTGGAGGCACAAGGGAGAGGGGGAGGAGCGGACTTGAGCAGGAAAGGAGTTCCATAGCCTAGGGGCACATGAAGCAAAATCCCTGTTCCTCATTTGTGTGCGGGTGATAGGGACTTTTAAGAATGTCAGGGCCCAGAGACCTGAGGGAGTAGGTAGAAGAGACAGCTGGTTTGAGAAGCTCAGCCAGCCCTGGGGGAGTGCAAGTACTGAGCACCTTGCCCATGAAGCAGCCCAGGACAAAGTTCATGTGGTTGGGTGGGGAGAGACACCCGAGTTTGTCATATAGGTCACAGTGGTGGGTGAGGCTAGGGGCAGCAAGTGCAAAGCGGCAAATGTTATTGTGATGGTGGCTGGGGGAGGCTTGGGTCCATGGTTGGGCATGCTTGCAGGGTAGGGAGCAGAGAGCGCTGAAAGGGAGCCCCTGTAACACATGTTTATTTATTGAAATGTCTCACCAGGCAGGCACACTGAGCAACAGGTTGCTCGTCTCCCTGTGCGACCTGGATGGAAGGGGTACAATAGGGATGAGACACTTTACATTCAAGTTACATCAATCAACATAGCATATAATTAATTGAGGCAGTTGTTACAAACAGTGTTGCATACGTACGTAATTTGTGAGAACAATTAATAAGTGCAATGGTAATAAGTGAACAAGTGCTATCATGAAATAAGGGGTGAAGGAGAGAGAGGATGAGATAACAGATAGTGCAGTCATGTCCTGGAGAGACCCCTTCAGGATGCGGGGAACCCTGCAAGGGGACAGGGGACTGGAGTTGGGAATAGAGAAGGAGACAGAGAGAGGGAGTAAGTGTAACACCTAGGAGGGAAAATAAAGCCTGATCCAAAAAAGAGAAGCCTTCAGGATGCAATGAACCCTGCAAGGGGGCAAAGAAGTTTAGATGATTGTAAACCCTATAGCGGTTAGGCGTTTTAATTATAGAGGTGTAGTGAGAGGGAGGGAATGAGAAATAACACCTGGGAGGGGATGAGGCCTGATCCAAGGAACCCTTCAGGATGCTGGGGACTCTGCAAGGGGACCTGGGACCTGGAAGGCCAAGGATAGGTAGATGGGGAAGAAAAGGTAGCAAGCCTAGGCACTATAGGACCACTTCAGGATGCTGAGAACCCTGCAAGGGGAGTGTGAAGGCTAGGGAAAAAGGGGGAAAGAGTAGGGGAAGGGAGAAAGGTATGAAAACTAGCACCTAGGAGGGGCTAGGGTCAGTAGAGGCAGTAGAGTAGATAGAGGCATTGGGTAAATTCCGAAGGGGGCGAACTGTAAGGAGCAAGATGAAGGAAATGAAGGTGGGTCATAACAGGAACAGTTAGGTGCAAGATTGTTGAAGAAGGCAGTGTTGATGGAATAGAGGGAGGAGGAGAGTTGGATTTGGGAAGGCAGAGAGTTGGATATTTTAGGGAAATGGTGAAAGTACCCAGACTGTCCAGAGAGAGAGTGGAGCAGCGAGGGGACAGTTATTATGCGAGTGTTGGTAAATCTGAGGGAGTGGGAAGGAGAAGGAGGTGTTATAAATGAGGTGGAGAGGTAGGAAGAGAGTTCACCCAGCCAGTGTTTAGTGGTGAATTTAGTGCAGTGTGAGAAGCATCTTTTTGTAAGGGAGGGAAGGAAGGGGCTTAATAGAGGTCACAGTGGTGGGTGTGAGAGGGAGCATCACGGCAAAGCGGCAGAAGGAGTTGAAGAGAGTGTCCAATCTGGTCAGGGAGGACCTAGGAGCAGCACCATAGACTACGTCGCGGTAGTCAAAAATGGGGGGGGGGATCATCTTCTGGACAAGCTCACACCTACCCACAGGAGAGATGCAACTACGGTTCCTGAACAAGGCACCGAGCTTGGGGCGCACTTTTTTTCTGGATAGCATCAATGTGTCCAGAGAAGCTGAGGTGTTGGTCTAACCAAACCCCAAAGTATCTGAAGGATGAGGTGTCCTCAAGTAAAGTCCCATTAAGAGTGCAGAAACTGGGCAGGGAGGGAAGCCTAGAGAGTCTCTACCTTGTGCCAAAGGTCATGGAGACTGTCTTCTTGGCATTGAGGAATAATTGATGGTTTGCAGAGCAGACCTGGGCCTTGTTGAAGTCATGCTGCTAGCTGGATGTAACCTCAGCTGGGCATGAGCCAGCTGCATACAGGACAGTATCAGCAGCATATATGTGTATGGTGGAGGAGGGGGAGCAGACAGATGGCAGGTCATTAAGGTTAGGTCGTTAAACATGTTCCCATGCTTATGGGGGCATTTTTGGTTGTGGTGCACGAGATACCAAAGGTTCGACTTTTCTCTCTTTCCTGGTCCCCACTGCCAGACTTGGGGCAAGTACTATGGCTACAGCTGCAAAAAAGCAGGGTGCAGGAGGTGCCAAAGATTTGTGCTGCTGCTTGGTAGCACTGCAGGACCTCAGGATGGTAGCAGCAGCAGTCCAGGTAAGCCCCCCCCCCCGAGGAGGGAGTTACAGATATAAGAGCATTGCCTCTCACGTTCTTAGGACCAGAAGATTGCAAATGAAAGGTAAGCAGTTCTGTGGTCCTAAGGACACAAGAGGCAACCCTCTTAGATCCATAAGAGGCCCTCCAAATGGACCCATAAAATTATAGATTGCTAACTGTATTAAATAAAGGTTAAAATGCTGATGGCATGAAAGGCCAACAAGAAGCCCATTACACTTACTCAGCTTGTGATGTACTCTTACGGTAAAAAGAATAAAGAGCAACTCACGTGCAAATGAAGGGAGGGATGTGATTGGTCGGGGATGTTCCTGCGATCTACAATGTCTTAACAACTGTCAGAGATGGAAATTGTGCTTCAATAAGCCAGATCATTATTTTCAAACTGTCTGAAACTCTTCATGAATCTGATGTTTGCGTTTCTCATGGCCCTGAAGATTAGACAAAAAATAACAACTCAAAAATGTACAGACATTTGTAATACACACGCCACATATTGGTTTAGCTTGCAAATGCAGAGTACTGCAGCTCAATTGGCACACAATAATGACTGTGTGTGTAATTCTGGAAAAAGGAATATGTTGCTCTTTTACTTGGTTAAGGCTAATCTAAAAGACTGGTAACATCACAGGAAGCCAGTTAAGTCTTAAAGAAAACACACCATATTCCTGAAAGCAAACTTAGATTTATTTGCCTGTTTTCGTCTTGTTAAGGAGTGGTAGAACTACGTGCCCTTTATTTGCTCACTGTGTGTGTATTGACCTTAAGAACTATTGCAGTTTTTTTTAAATGAGCATACAGCATGACCTTTTCTAGAATTAACCCCCTGCAGGGTGATATATGGTCAGTCTTTCAAAGTTGCCAATTAATGTGGCTGAACTGGAATTTGATCTTTTATTTAGTTATCAAGGTTGTGAGGGTTGGATCTTCAGGGTCTGTATGTACCTTTCTACTGTATCTAATGAGTTACCTTTGCCAAGTCTCCCTGGTTATACTTGAGTGACTCTAACTATGTTTCAGGAACACATTTAGTCACACACTTACACATGAAGTTAATGATCCTGTTTTTTTTTTGGTTCCTTTGCAGAGAATGGGACCGAGAAGTAGCAACTTCCAAGAAAAACCCCAAACTTATCAATGCCCTTCGGCGATGCTTTTTCTGGAGATTTCTTTTTTATGGAATACTATTACAATTAGGGGTGAGATGTGTGTTGTACTATTTTCTGTTTAACCAGTTGCAAATATTTGTTGCTCATGAGCAAGTAACTGATGTGCTGGTGAAGGTGCATGGCAAAGTTGTTATAGTCATATAAAGCTAGTTTACCATTAGTCTGAAATTATTGCATTATAGAAATCTTGTTTTCAGAGTCAGCCCTTCCATGCAGCAGTATAGTTGCCCCTCATGACGCTGGTGACCCAGGCTTAGGAGTCAGGGTCCTCAGTGGCAGGCAGGGGGGAGGAGTGAAGGTCTCAGGGGATGCTCCCCTCCTCCTCTGGGGAGGGAGGGTCACTGCCCTTGCCACAGTTCTACCACGTAGGTGACCATGTGTGGAAGCGCAATGGAGGCAGAGTGGGTAGCTGAACATTAGTCAGGCTCGAAGATGCCATGTCATCATGTGCATGCTCCAGTAATTACAAGTCCCATGCATACTGACATCCTGGGTGGCCGAAGCACCCAGGAAAAACTCTACCCTGATGACACAGGATGAATCACTAGCTGATGAAAGTGGCAGAAGGAATCAGGGAGGCATAAACTGCCCCCCAAACAGACTGAAGTAGGGAGTAGGGGGGACACGAGGGGAGATGAATCCCACAGGGGAAAATTAATAAAAGAAGCGTGGTGGTAGAATGAAGGAGGATGTGATCAAAAGCGTTAAAAAGGGAGGGGGAAGAGAGAGGGGAAAAAGGAAAAAAGCTCAGATTCAATGCAAAGAAGTGCAAGGTAATGCATCTGGGAAACAAAACCCAGGGCAAGAGTATACAATGGGGTGAGATACTGACAACAGTAAAATGGAAAGGGAGCTGGGGGTAATTATATCAGATGACCTAAAGGTGGGCAATCAATGTGAGAAGGCAGTAAGGAAGGCTGGGGGGATACTGGGATGCATAGGGAGAGGCATCAATAGTAGAAAACAGGAAGCTGTTATCCCTCTGTACAGACAGTTGGTGAGACCCCACCTGGAGTATTGTGTGCAGTTCTGGAGATCCCATCTCCGCAAAGACATAGACAGAGTGGAGGCTGTCCAGAGGAGGGCAACCAAAATGGTGCTGGGTCTGCAGCAGAAGACATATGAAGAAAGACTAAAAGAGCTTAATATGTATACCCCTTGAGGAAAGGAGGGAGAGAGGGGACATGGTAGAAACTTTCAAGTACCTTAAGGGAATCAACAAAGTCCAAGAGGGTGGCATCTTTCAGAAAAAGAGATGTGCAAGAACAAGGGGCACAATTTGAAGATAGAGGGGGACGCTCAGAGGTAATGTGAGGAAGTATTTTTTTCGCAGAGAGGGTTGTGGATGCATGGAACAGCCTCCCTGAGGAGGTCGTGGAGTCAAGAACAGTGGGGGAATTCAAGAATGCATGGGACAGACATAAGGCAGTCCTATTTGGGGGGGGGTAGGAGGAAGTAAGCTGTTGATTAACTAGGATCTGCAGCTTATCTGTTAGGTAGGAAAATGGGCAGACTGGGTGGGCCAAGTGGTCCTTATCTGCCATCAAATTCTATGTTTCTGTGTTTCTATGTATGGGGCTTAGCAAGCAGAGTGGTAGCAAAATCTGAAAGGTCATGTGTGTGAATTCTAGAAGTCCAGGAAACAGCATCTGGACCTAGAAGCCATCATGGCGGAGGCTGACTTGGATATGGAGGCCATTACTAAGTCATGGTGCACTGAAAACCATAGCTGGCAGATGGCCATACCAGGATACACTTAGTTCATGAATGACAGGGGGGAAGAAAAGGGAGTGGTGCGATGCTTTATGTGAGGAAGGCATAAAAGTGCTAGAGATACAGGGAATCTGGGGATGTTGAAATACTGTGGGCCACCCTGGGGAAGGCGAATGGAGCCGCTATTCACACTGGCATGATCTACAGACCTCCAGCACGGGTGGGGGAATTTTTATAAGATACTGGTGGAAGCCAATGCAAGAGGGCAAAAAGATGGTGCTGCTGCTGGTGGAGGACTTTAATCTGCGAGATGTGGATTGGAGTCCCCCAGCTGCAGCTTCAGGTAGAAGCAGGGACATCTTGGACTCTGCATGGGGCATTCCTAAGGCAAACTAGTACATGAGCCCACCTGTGATGGGGCATTATTGTACCTGGTACTCACTAACAGGGACAGTGTTGCAGACATCAAGGTGGGAGGCCACCTGGGGACCAGTGATCACTGTACAGTGTGGTTCAACATAAGGATGGCTGCAGAATTGAACCACACTAGGACGAGAGTCCTGGACTTCAGGAGGGCTGTTTCAAAAAGATGGGTGAATGCCTCAGGGATAACCTGGCTGGGGGGATGGCCTAGGTAGGGTGGAAGAGCAGTAAGTGAAGCTTAAAGAGGGCATATTGAAGACAACAAACCCCTATGCCAAGCAAGTGAGCAAAAGCAAGAGGAAAAAGAGACTGCTATGGTTCTCGAAAGAGGTGTCTAAAAAGGTTAGGGCTAAAGAAACAGGTCGTCTGTCTGATAGGCAGGCCTACAATGCAGCCCGGAATAAGTGCTCATGGGCCATCAGGAAAGCCAAGGCAGACCATTACCAGGCCTCCCTTACCTCCTCCTGGGGCTCAGCCCAGACTTTCTGGGATAATGTTAAGCAACTTAACGGTAAAGCTTCCTCCCCTGCCCCATCCCAGCTCACTAGAAATGGCACTACCTCCATCGAGCCTGCCACTATAGCTAACTGGTTCAACACCACTTTCACTGACCTTAGCTCAGTCCTCCCTAGTAATTTCTTTGACCCTCCCCCCAACCAACCTCCCCCTGTCCTCCAGCACCCCAGCTTCCACCTGCGCAAGATTTCCACCTGGGAAGCCAGACCCATCCTAATCAAAGCTCTGAATGGCAACAGTCCCGGCAGTGACTCACTGGACCCCAGCATCCTCAGGCTGGTACTAGATGAAGTCCTTGCTCCACTCACCAGCCTAATTAACCAGTCACTCTGCCTGGGACAATTTCCCACAGCTTGGAAAACAGCCATTATCACACCAATTCATAAAGGGGGTGACAGGTCATCGGCCAACAACTACCGGCCAATCTCCATCCTCCCCCCCATCTCTAAAGCCCTGGAGAAAGTGGTGGCCATTCAAATTACTGATTATCTGGCTAAGCATAACATTTTATGCCCAGAGCAACATGGCTTCTGTGCTGGTCACAGTACCAGCACTGCCCTTATTGAATTCTCCAACTTTCTACACTCCTCCTTGGATACCAGCTCCCTAGCTGGTGCAGTGTTCATCGACCTCTCAAAGGCTTTCGACACCGTCTCCCATCCACTTCTGCTGAATGCACTCTGCCACACTGGTCTCTCAGCTGGCCCCCAGCATGGTGCACTAGCTATCTTGACACTTGATCTCAGTGTGTAAAATTAATAGCACACTCCGATACCCATCCCATTCTCTCTGGGGTCCCCAAGGCTCCATCCTAGGCCCCTTCTTCTCGCCTATCTGAACACCCTGCCCAGTGCATGCCCTGGCAAAATTCTACTGTATGCAGATGACGCTGTCCTTTTTGCCACCCACCGCAATCCCATCTCCCTCCAGGACTCCCTACAGCAGTCTTTCAACACTGCCGAGGCTTGGTTTAAGGAGCGAAGACTCGTCATCAGTCTTAATAAAACCAAAGCTATGCTCTTTTCCCACCCCCAAAACAAAGCTAGCAACCACCCACTCTATATCCTTCCAAGTACCAATCAGCCACTGGAACAAGTCTGCTCCTACAAATGCCTTGGGGTTACCTTCGACTCAGCCCTCACATTTCACAACCACATCGATGCCATAACATCCACCACTAACACACGGCTTGGCATCCTCTTCCGCCATAGAACCTACCTTCCCCCCCAAATGCTCTCCGGCTTGCTGTTACATCATCCATTCTGTCCCTTGTAGACTATGGTCTACCAGTTTATGGTGCTGCCGACACCACTGCACTCAACAAAATTCACTTAACCCTGAATAAAGCCTGCAGATTGATTACTGGTGCCCCCAGGCTCACACACACCTGTCAGCTGTATGTCGAAGCTAACCTGCTTACCCTGGATGAATGGCTCAGATACCAAACCTGTCTCCTCACAAAAAAGACCCTACTCAGGCTCTCCCCCCCCCCTGGGATAACAGCATCCATCCACCAGAGCCCTCCCACTATTGCAACACGGTCTTCCTACAAGACCACTCTAATGGTCCCCAGATCAAGAACCAGCCGTTGCCAGAGGTTCTTCTGCTATAGAGCCCCAACCTGGTTTAACTCTCTCCCTGCCCCCATCACCAATGCCACCACCATCTTCAAGTTCAAAACCACCCTTCGGAACCACATCATCAGCACTCGTAACTGCTCCTGTCTCTGAAAGTAGCCTCCACCTCTGCTTCTCTTGACAACACCCTACGGGCAGCTCTCCACCTACCCATCCCCACCACCACTTCCCTGTACACCGTGCCTATGTTTAACCTGGCCAGTGCCAGCTGTTTCAGTGTTTACCAACTAGATTGCTCACTTGATACCAACTTGTGTAACACCTGTTATCAATTACATGTACCCTGTAACCTAATTGTATTTGTCTGACCACAGTGTGATGTGGCGCCTCTGTTGAATGCCTATTGTTTTGCAAATCTATGCTATGTAACCAAAAACACAATGTATGTCTTTATGTGACGAAGTACCTTTGGAAACGAGCCTCTGGCTCAAAGGTTGTAAACTGATTCTTACAAATAAATAAATAAAGGGGTTCTATTCAGAAGGTACAAGGCGATGCAAAGGGAAGAGGCACAAACTGATGAGAAAATAGGCCCAGTGGTAACAAAAGGGGCAAAGACTTTTTTTAAGTATGTAAGTGAAAAGAGGAGACCAGGCAAGGGATTGTAAGATTAAGAAGGGAAGGAGGAACTGTGCAGAGGAGGTCCAGGAAAACGCAGACATCCTGAACAGATACTTTCGTTCACTGGTCACAGAGGAAGGAGAAGGGGAAGGGCCTCAAAAAAGTAACAGGAGCTTTGGAGGGAGGGAGCTGGACGCTAGTTATTTTTTGGAGTAGAAAGTCCTGAAGGGACTCAAAAATCTGAAAGTGGACAGGCTGCCTCCAAGAGTATTGAGGAAGCCCAGGGAGGTACTAGTTGCACATCTGACAGTCCTAGTTAACAACTCACTGAAAACAGAAGTGGTTCGGAGGACTGCAGGAGGGTAGATGTAGACCCACTTCACAAAAGTGGTACAGGAGAAGAGTTAAGATTTTGCTTGAAGTTATGGACATGATTGACATAGGAAGCACTTTACCTTGCTGTCTGGGGCTATCTGTACCACAATATACAAGTAGAGATTCATCTTCAGTGATCATCAGGGAATTTTTCAGCCATATTTACCACTTTTAACAGTGGATTAGATAGAAGTACGCTTTTGAGCTAGTACTTGCCCATTTTGAGTACCGACTCTCTTTGACCATTTTTATATTACTGTGATTTTAAATCGCACTTATTGTTGTATTGTTCTCACTCCACATGGTTTCCCATGAGCGCGCTGTGATTCCTTGCACTTTTCATAAGCACTTTATAACATTGGTGTATGTATCTTTCAATTTTCACCTTAAATGGATTACAGTCACTGCCTTTCCCTTCCCCCTGAGGACACTCTGCATGCAGAACTGGTACAGAGGCCTTACCCTCCATCTTGCTGGCATGTCAATATTTTTGCGTTACTAAATTTTGATATTCTCCAACAGCTATGGCATCAGGTGTCAGGTTTTTTTCTGTCTGGTGGGTTTGACAGGAACTGTCCTGTAGAGCTGAATTTGCTTTCTCAAGCAGCGATCCAGCAGTGCAACAATGTACCGTCTCAATCCCTAGAGAAGGACAGAATCTTGTGGAATGCTGCTTTCCCATCCTGCGGGCCTGATGAGTAGTTCAAGGATTTGTATGCTAACCAATGTCATCAGCATTGTAAGTGGCACCAATAGCCAACATGATATTGGGCTGGACAAATAGAAATTGAAGCCTCCATTCAAAGCTGCTATATGTGGTGCTATGTATAATTGTACAATACTTTTCGATTTTGATTACTGGGCATAACCCATGGAACATCACATGTGTGACCTTGGAAGAAGAAGACAGCAGCATAAAAGCAGACCCTGCATTCAAGTACACATAAAGCACAATGTACTGAAGACAGTACTAAAAACAGTATTTACAGAAAAATGCATTTTTTTAAATCAAAGAGATGCATTTTAAGATCTGACTTGAAAATTCCCACGGTGAAGGTAGATTTAGTGTAGTTACATTTCAACCCCATTGAGCTATGCTCAAAAAAGGTTGAACCCCCTTCCTGTGCAGTCTCAAAGGAACTGTGATTGTGTATTAAAGGGGGTGGAGGCCACCAAGCAAATAGCCTGAAGGGCCATTTACAAATGCACGAGAGCCCTCACAAACCTAGTCACAGGCTCTTCTGACCCTTTCTTTAAAGTTACAACCTTTTAAACCCCAACTGTATGAGGGGGTGCAGTGCAATGACCTGGCACAGTTGAGATCAGGAATGGACTTCAGGGGACACAAGTAGGGTTATGGTGGTATCACTTAATATCGAGGAATGCTGGATGGCTCTGGAAGTGGGGGGCAGCTTTGGCGCATAAGTTGTCTGGTGGGAAGGGGAAACTACTGTTTCACATGGACTACATTAGCAGGAAAGAGTTGGGAAGGAGGAGCACTTCTGAGTTACCTACACATTCGTAAACCTGACTGATGCTGCTTGGTCAAAGTACGCTGCACTAGTGTCACAGGGGAGATGTAAAACTGGGTAAAAAAACAGGGCCCTACTGTAAATGAAATGTTATATCTCTGCTGGGTCTTCAGGGTGACAAAGAGGAAGTAAATACAGATAAAAAGGGAATACAGTACATAATGGATTGCAGTGGAATAACACATTTATCTCCACTAGTAAGTGGTAAGACCCATAACTCACAAGTGGTGAAGCCACAAGTTAATTATAAAGGACTTACCACTCATGTGTGGAGATAAATGTGTAATTCTACTGCAACTCATAATGTATTTGATATATACCACACCATTTGTAATGTTCTTACTGGTGTTTTACTTTGCTTTAGCTTAAAATTGTCTTTCTTTCCACTGTAAGTTCTCTATCTGGCCCATTGTTCTCTGTGTTCTATTTCCAGATTCCAAGTGTAAAGAACATGTTCTAAGTAAAATAAATGGACACAAAACCCATTGAATAAATCTATCTATCTCCACAGCTGTTGAATAAATAAAATTTATCTACACAGTATTAATGTGATCACCATTCAGCTACATAGTAGTGATGTCACGTCCCCACGTATTCAAATAAATAACTTTAAGATGAAAAATGATATAGATACCTTTCAGTTTTTTATAATTAGCAAAACAAAAACAGCAGAAAATACAATTTTGTTTCGCTTTTTTGACAAACAAATGCGAATAACTTTAGAATGAAAAACGATAGCATGGTACTGTCAGCATGAAATTTGTTCAGCACAAAAATATCTACAAAATGAGTGGTGTTTCATTTATAGATTCCTTTTAGTTTTTGTATAATTAGCAAAAACAGAAAAATAATTTTTTTTCACTTTTTGCAACAAACAAATGCAAATAACTTTAAAACAAAAAGAGACAGCATGGTCCTTTGAGCTCAAAAGTTGTTCAGCACAAAAATATCTACAAAAATCAGTGGTGTTTCATTTAATAGCAACCACTATGCTAGGCAGATCTATACTTGGAAAACTAACAGAAAATCACAGAACTTATCATTTAAAAAAAAGTCAAAAGCAAATGTCCCGCCAGCCCAGTGGTGCTGAGGGTTGAGGTGCTGGCCACTCCACCTCATGCCATGCCAGTGACGGTCGTCGGGGGTCAGCCGAGGGTAGGAGGAGTGAGCATCTCTGGGACTGCTCTCTTCCTCTTGGGAGGGTGGGGAGGGACTCCCGTGAATGTGCTGGCTCCTGGCAGTGGCTGGGGGTAAGTGCGAGTTGCGGGCATTGGAGGGGTTGGTGCAGGCAGATGTCCAATGTGTGGTGCGCAGGAGTGTATACTGCAGCATCATTGGTGTCCTTGCATACCCGTGCTGTTGGGCGATTCAGAGGACAAAACAGCCCGATCTTCTGGTGCTCATGAAGGCCTGCCCACAGCACTGCACCGGACGGTCCCTGGTGTTCCCTCTGGTCCTGACCTCTTGCTCTTCTGTGATGGGGTCTGCGATGTGGCCTGAGAGAAGGAGAAGGCGAGAAGGTTGAAGCTCTGGCACAGAACCCAATGCAGGAGCCGCAAGTGACAGGACCAGAATGGGGAACCATAGCACCACCCCAGCCAAGGAGGTAAGGTGCCTAAAAGAAAGAAAGAAAGAAAAAAAAAAAAGCAAATGTACCTGCACTGAAAGAAAGCATCCCTTATTGCATAAATGAAATATACAATGGTGAGCTGTCAGATAAATGATTTATCCACACTTGGGCTGTTTGACCTCGGTCACCTCACTCATGGCTTACTGAGATTACTGGAGGTCAAACAGCACTTGCATAGATAAATCATTTATCCAACATCTCACCATTGCATATCATATATTTATTTACCCAATTTATTCACAACTCATGTGGTATATACAGTATAACATATTTTCTATTGACTCCCCTTTCAGATCCACCGTATGACAGCTGTCTCAAATGCTTAGTTCAGGAACTTTTGTTGGAATGCTTAGGCAACATAGGGGGATGACTGATACTTTTGCTAGGACTGGAATGGTGGAGGGAACCATGTGATTGCAATGGGAATGGTAGACAGTCACTGATGTCATTTGGAAAGTAGGAAGTACTGTATATAAATTCAAACTGGAATTAATACTGGAAATGTATGGACAGATAGCAGGCATTGGTGCATTTGCTCAGTGGTAATAGTTTTTATGACTTTCCAGGGCCATATATGCATCAAGTGAATGTTTAAAAGTGTCTAGATTGGCAGACTCGACCAGAGTAGCAGGCAAAGAGTGCCTTAGGTTTATTATTCTCAGAGAAAAGTACAGTTTCCTAATATTAGTTCTAAAAGTTTTGGGAGTCAGTTGTTTATTATGCCCTCTACTACCATACTGTTTGTAACACTTTTCTTTGTTAGACCATGTAAAAAAGTTAACCTTAAAATTTTGGCTGTGTGCTATGCACCTGTACTCTGCTGTGTATATGCAAATTAGACAACACACTGTCAGGATGCGTACAATGTTTATGGTTAAACAGCAGTAGTGAACTACTTCAAGTGCTGGTTATTAACCTTTATTAACCGTGTTTTAAAACTAAAATGCAGCCACCAAATAAACATGTACTGTATGGCAGCCCCTCTGGTTGTAATTAGCATTTAAGGAACTTTATAAAGAGGTGGTAGCATTTTAGTTTTAAGACAGCAAAAATCGTGTTAATAACCAGCACCTGAGGAAGTGCATTATTGCTGTTGAACCATACACATTGTATATATCCTGCCAGTGTGTTATCTAATTTGCGTAGTCTCAGCAGACTGCAGCCATATGATAACTTTTTACATGGCTAGAGGATAGCAGTTATTAGCTTGCAAGACTAATTGAATGCTATGTTCAAACACAGTGTAAATATCAAGTTACAGTATGGAATATAACAAAATGAGGGTGTGTTTCACAGCAGCACTTCAGGGTGGATGTCTGCAGTGGTGGGTTAGAAGTGAAGTATCACTATGCATGTGTTGAGCACAGTAAGCAAGCTATATGTGTGTGCAGACCATGGCAGTATACCAAGTGGAAGAACATACAAAATAACTGTGAGCAAGCTATATGTGTTTGCAGACCATGGCAGTATACCAAGTGGAAGAACATACACAATAACCGTGTATTTATTATTCTGATGCAGGCATGGGCTGTACATTAGCATTCTAAGTAGGTAAAGAGAATAATTAAGGCAGGGTCCAGTATGCAGTTCATTCTGGTTTACAAGAGCTGGCAAGTTAATTTATTGGGATTTTGTTTAGGGTGTAGTCATTATGCTTATAATATGTTTATGTGTCTTTTAGTGTTCTCAGAAGAAGCCTAATAAGTGAAATGTCAGGGCTGGCAAATAAACACTAAATCTGATGAATACGTTTGGTGTGGTGGCATGTGTTTGGCCCTGAGCAACCCAAGCATCTTTCTGGTCAGAGGTAGCTCCTCCAGGGTGCACTCCATTGAAGAAACACCAACAGAGTGATTTCCCACAAGGATCCCCCTTTTTTGTATCTCTTTGCACTTAACCATAGACTACGTTGGCAGAAAAAAGTCTAGCTGCCTATCTAATGGACTAAACCTCTGTCAGTCTCCTGACCTCTCCTGCCTCCCTCCGTTGTATATGCCTGTCTCATTCGCTATTGAATACCCCCCCTTCCCCACAGTCTCAGTATGTATGACTTCATCTGGATGTTTGTTTCACTCTGCTACCACCCTTTTCGTACTAAATTACTTTCTGACATCTTTTTTGACCCTTATTCCCACCAGTTTCATGGAGAGTCCTCTGGTGGAAGTGTTACTACTTAAAGAGACCTCATTTGATTCCATGGATGAACCTGACATCTCAGTGATGTCCACTGGTTTCCTCCAATCCTCCACAGTATACATATTCAGATCCTCCAGGCATTCCCAGTGCATCCTCCCCTACTGCCCCAGTTCATACTGGTAGCCCTATTCTGCACCAATGCCAGTCTGCTCCTTTCTTTTGTTCAGCTGAATTTTAATGGCCATACAATAGACTACTTTTCCAGTGTTTCTAGGTCTCTCTTTTAATTTCTCTAACTTTCACCTCATTGTCCACGTTGCTGTAAATCTTAGTGTCATTAATAAAGACAAACATTATGTTGAATTCTCTTTACTATTTATTTGTTTAGTTATCACTTTATGTATTTTTTATTAAGTTGTTTAGTGTTTAGTTACTTGGTATATGCATTACACAGAAGAAATTTCTTCATATTTACCATAAGTTTCTTTTCTGTTAGCTCCTACATTGTCAATGGATAGTGATTACAATTGGGTATTGTGCACCTCCTACTAAGGGAAATGGCACTGCCCAAAGGCTGCACAGGTAAGGATTAAGCCACGAGAAAACATGAGTCTACTGTGGAATTAATCCATGGTTGGGGGGGTTGGACCACGAGGCCGAAGGCCGAGTGGGTCCAACCAACCAACCATGGATTAATTCCACTGTAGACCCATCCTTTCGAGTGGCTTAATTCGCTTGTAACATGGCAATGAGTGTATGACTAATAGTCTTTGAATAAATGAGTACAATCACAACTGATCTACTTTCAGAATACTATAAATTGAGCTATTAAACATGATGTACATATACTTGAAAACAATTGGAACACACCTATTGGAAATATCATGGCTACTATTTCACTTGTGTTAAAATAACTTTCATTACAAGCTTTAAGCTTTCTAATATCAAAACATATTTTACAACTTTTCAAAAACTTGCAATTCACTTTCTATTCTAGGTGCTTTGATTTTCCTCTCTATGTATTAGAAGTTATGGGCTGCACTGCATGATGGGAGTGTGCTATGGTACATTTTAGTTTTCTTTCTCCAGTTCCTTTGCAGACCAATAGTGGCTGTCACACAATCCTAGTAGCACAAGCACCTTTTCTCCAACTGTACTGAACTAAGCCAATCTGAAAAAACACTTTATTGAACAACTACTATGTTGCAATATTATTTTCACTTTTTTTCCCTCTAAACTACCTAACTCAGCAGGACATAGAACAACATAACATTTACTGCTTTCATCTTTCAAATACTTGTTTTGACTACTATTGTTAGTTTGTTTCTTTGATTTCTTTTTGTTTCTCTCAATTTATTTTTCTTTTCACCCACAGAAGTATCATCTCTCTTTAATTTTGCTTTGTTTATCTCAGTGTCTGTTATTTTTGCTTTCGGTTATAGAAGCTGCATGCTTATCTTTACCATTGTGTATTCACCAAGAAAAGGCTAGGCCAGATAATGTTATTCAGTCATCCACAATGCATTACACCCACAGTTGCTTAGAAAGCAGTAGATCAGAAGGGATGGTAACAGTATGTAACTGTTCACTTCTACAGAAATATTGCTGCAGCATAATTAACAGTATATGTGGAGTTTAAATGTACAATCTTTAGTAACTCATGAACTTCTGTTGTAGTTACAATATAGAACAGTCTTGAAAAAGTCAAAAACCCTGTGCCAGGACAATTCTTAGTAAATACAACTTGGGACAACTACACACTGCAAACTATTTGCATATTGCTTTCACTTGTATACTGCTTCTTACCTGTAGTGGATTGCCAAGATATTACAATACAAACCATGATCTACTATGGTATTAGACCATGGTTTCTACTGTACCACATGGTGTGTTTGCACCTATCTGAGTGCTTCATTTCGTTTCTCTTCTTTATGCCATGTTACGATACCCAATTGTAATCACTACCCATTGATAATGTGGAGCGCTACAGAAAAATGCTTTTTTTAAGGCAGAACTTGGGACATTACGGCTAGTATAACATTACAGTGAATAACTGCAGCAAAATACATGCATGAAGGCATAGGCAGTGGTAGAGACACAAGTACAACATTTTCAGGACTGTAATAGAATAAATAGGATGTGGAGGCAAAGCGCCACTGATAACAAATGACCATATACTGTAGAAAATGAAGACACTGAATAGCACTAATATTGGATATTGAAGATCTATGGTAGGAGAGGATCTCCTGCAGATCCACAGTGCCAGTAACTAGAGGTAAGGTTTCTTCACTCCTTTCTTAGCCATAGTGTTTTTGCAGGCAGCCTTGGTGCCAAGCTGTTTGCATGGTGCCAGGTCATTTTATGGGCTGTCTGCTTTGTTTGTGCTGTCTTCTTTAGCAGAAAAGAAATAGCTTGGTCTCTGCTTTTAAAGAGTTGAAATGTAGTGCTTGGCAAGTCTGATTGTCTATGTTCTCTGTGGCCCTGCTACAGGGAGTATCATCCTCTCCAGGTGTCATGAATCCACAGGAACCCTTGTGAGGAGAACTCAGCCCCACGAGGTGCCCCAGGGATAAGGTCCCCTTAGACCAAAGGTACTGTAAATTAGGGATCAAGAGTTTATTTTATTTAAGTTTTTGGGTACCAGATAAGTGCACTAATCCAGTGGACCATTTTCAGTCATGACCCGGGCCATAGGGTGGCTATACAGGGAAATCAGCAGTGGACGTAGTTTACATTATTGTATACAGTCAAACAACATTTTAGGACAGTGAGAAAGTCATTTTTCCATGATGTATACAGGCATGGAGGTAACATTAGACAGAGAATACAGGCAGAGATTAGAGGGGGAAGTGGTTAAGCATATGCGCAGACTAGTTAAACATTTGCACAAACTAGACAAATGAGAAGTCTGAAACCGGCAGACTGCTTTTAATCTAGTCTAGGTAGACACTCCTGTTCTATCAGATTGCCGGAGCAGGCCGAGTGGGGGAGCATGTCAGGTAGGCTGTGCTAGCCATCATGAGAGTCATGAGTGTTGGTAGTGCTCAGGAGAGAAGGGGGCAGTGGCTACAGTGAAGGTAGATTTAAGGTGGCTTGCGGGCTTCCGTGCCACCCAGCGAGCATTTGCAGGTGGACTCTTCCAGTAGCCAGGCCTTAAGGTTAGATTTGAAAGACGCATGGGATGGAGATGTACGAATGGAAGTGGAAAGACTGTTCCAGAGGGAGGGGGGCAGCTACAGAGAAAGCCTTACTGCCCATCGCCGTGGAGACACGAGGATTTTCAAGGGTTGGAATGGAGGAGGCCCTCAGGGGTCTAGTGACTGCTCTAGTAATGAGTAGGGGAGCATTATTTATTTATTTATTTATTTATTTATTTATTTATTGAGGATTTGGAAAAGTACCTTTGAGTCAGAGACTCCTTTACAAAGGTTCCATGTTATAGAAATTAGATACAAAACAGACATTACATGGCAGTTCACCAGGACATGAAGCAAGCTATATACACAGAGCAGTGAAAGGCTAACAGATACTAGGAATAATAAGCACAATTCTTAAGCAGTACGTTAATAATACTCAGAAATAGAGCTGAACCTGACAGACTTAGGCTGGAGACTCAGTGGGGGTGGGAAATAAGCCAGCCAGAGGTCTTAGTCAGGGAGGAGAAGGGGTTCAGTGGCAATCACAGTTATATGAGGACTGGAGATGTTCTTTAAGCTGAGTTTTGAAGGTGCCAATTCGGTTTTCATTAGTAAGAGAGATGGGTAGGCCATTCATCCAAGACTGGGCTCTGTAGCTAAAGGACCTTTGGAATTGGGAGGTACAGCAGTGGGTACTGTGAGGAGTTGCTTAACAGAGCTTCAGGTGTGCTTAAGTGTCGAAGCAGAGTGGATTAGAGGTGTGAGCCCAAGGGGGGGTGAGGCCAAGGGTAACCTTTTTTGCCATGAGGCAGGCATGGTACCTGATTCTATTTTCGAGGTTGAGCCAGTTGGTGGTATTATATAGCGAGCATAGGGGGATAGTTGGTTACTTCTGAGATCACTGTCCACCAGGCAACCAGCAGCATAGTCAAGGTGTGCCTGGAGAGGGAGCCATCCTAGGGACTAGTAGAGTGTACAGTGGTGGGTTAATGAGGGGGCTTTGAGAATAAAGTGACAGATAGAATTATATGCTGTGTTTAGGCAGGAGTGTTGCTTTATGGACATGTGAGAGTAGATGGGGGAGCAGTAGTCCAGGAGAGGGAGAAGGCTGCCTTGTGCAATGGCAAGTCGAGCTTCAAGTGAAAGCAGGTGAATTGCACAGTATGCCACACCTAGTTTTTGATTAATCCTTTTTATGGTCAGTGTTGTGTGATCTTTAAATGTGAGGGAGGAGTCGAGGGTAACACCGAGGTATTTAAAAGAGGTGCCCTGCTCGAGTGGGGGGCCTGCGGGTGTACATACGGTGAGGGCAGTCTTAGATCTGGACAAATGAGTGAAATGGCCACAACACTTACTTCCAATAAGAAAAGAGACACAGTGTGGGGAAAAGAGATGCCAGTACCAAAGAATATAGGACTGCCATCAGCCTTCAACTCTCGGCAGACTAATCTGTTAATAAGTAAAATTAGTAACATGGCCTTTGGCATAAAAGAGAGGACCCCCCACCCATGGAGCAAACCTCTGGGACCAAAAGCCAAAGTCACCAGATCATTTCTGGAAAAGGACCTCAGACATGCTACCTCAGTTAAAAGGATGGTGAGTCTCTCCTTCTGTCTAGAGACTTCCACCCTCTCAAAGGTGTTACAGGGCTGCCTGTACAACCAAAAGTAATTCACAAGTAGAAGGATTCTATGACTGCATAAGTGCTAGATGCTGAAATTAATGTTAAAAGGCTAATGGTATTACTGACAGAGCACCTAGGAAAAGGTAGACTTACTGATAGCTGCTTCAGGCCTGGCTACTCAGATAATGTCCTCAGAGAACAATTTTGTTTAGTTTTTATTGACCAGCTAATCTCACTAGACAGTTACAGTGCCTTTTTCCAGGTGCAACCCAGGAAATTAAAGAGTAAGGCAGAGACAACACTATCCCAATGTAACATAAAGAGTTCAAGGTTAAAGTTCAGAGACAGTATAGCAGCAGTTTACGTACTGTAAGTGACATTGCAGAAGGGCTGGAGGGGAAGGTATGACTGTATGCAGATGACACTAAGATCTGCAACAGGGTTGACACTCGGGGTGTGTGGAAAAAATGAAAAATGATCTAAACATGCTTCGGGAGTGGTCAAGGGTGTGACAGCTAAGATTCAATGCAAATAAGTGTAAAATCATACACTTGGGGCACAGAAATCCAAGGGAGGAGTACAAGATGGGGGGGGTTACTGATGGCCACCAGTCAAGAAAGAGACTTGGGGGTAATCATATCTGATGACCTAAAGGTAACCAAACAATGTGAGAAGGCTGTGGGAAGAGCCAGTGGGATGCTAGGGTGCACAGAGAGAGGTATCACCAGCAGAAAAAAGGAGGTGGTTATATCACCCTACAGATCACTAGTATGACCTCATTTGGAGTACTGTGTCCAGTTCTGGAGGCCACATCTCTGGATGGACATAGACAAAATAGAGGCAGTCCAGAGAAGGGCAACAAAAATAGTGCAAGGACTGCACCAAAAGTCATATGGGGAAAGACTAGAGGACTTCAGTACCCTCAGTACACAACAGCTTAATCTGGTTCAAGGTCAGTTAGCATTCATCTGTGTCCCCCTCCTCCGGGTTGTGCCTGAAAATAGGCAGGATTTGTCTAGTGCACTTATCCGGGCAACAAAAACTAAATAAATAAAATAAATAAATGTATTCCCTGAAGGAGAGGAAGGATATGATAGAGACATTCAAGCACCTCAGGGTTATAAGCAAGATACAGGAGGGTAACATCTTTCAGAAAGGAAGGTGTTCAAGAGCAAGGGGGCATGATATGAGGCTAGAGGGTGTAGGTCCAGGTGCAACTTCAGGAAGTACTTTTTCACAGAAAGAGTAATGGAATCCCCCTTTAACTTACTGTATTCCTTGAATAATAGATAAACCCACCCGCTACCCCACTCTCATCTTACGCCCCTTTCAGTGTAGCTCTCTCTTTAACCCTGCTATACCCTGATTAGATACTTCATTGTCCCTTTAAGGCAATGCTATATGTGTACAAGTAATTCTATAATGTGCCACCTTTGAAGTACAGACAGTTGTTTTTTTTTACACCTGAATGTCTGACATAATGTAACATAGGAAGCATCTTGTGATCTAGTTTGTCAAGAGAATGCTTTGAGGCATATTGTACTAATTTGTAATGATCATTTACTGGAGCAACTGTATTGTCTGTTGTGTTGTTTCACAATAATAATAAACTCTTACAATAAAAAAATTGTTTCACAATAATAATAAGTTTTTGCAATTAAAAAAAAAGAAAGTGTAGTGGATACTTGGAACTGCCTCCATGCAGAGGTGGCGGGGAAAAAACAGTAGTAGGGGAATTCAAGAACGCATGGGATAGAAATAAGAATACTCTAGCAACAGGGAAGAGAGTGTAAGCCGCAGATCAACTAGGGCCTGTGATAATGCATTAGGTAGGGAAAAGGGGCAAACTAGGTGGGCCACACGATCCTTATCTGTCATCACCTTCTGCGTATCTTGTTCTGTGTACATCCTAAAGATCAGTATGTAGTGTTTAAGCACCAGCTCTATGTTTAGTTAGATATGTTTCCTTTTACTAATTAAAAGTTTACACCCACAAGCCACAGTTGGCCATCGGGATTTTATAGTAACTGTTTTGATGGGAGAAGGTGGAGCAGAAACGAATGAAAGCTGTGCCCCTGAACAGTACTGTGGCAGAGGAGTACATCTCCAAAACACAATTAGAAACTTTAACACAGTTGAGCAAGTATGGTAATGTGTCTGATTGTCATTCTCTTATCCACTGTACTCGTCCAGTGTATTATATTGCCGAAGAAACAGTGTTTGACAAAGACAGTATCTTCTCCAATGAAGCTGAGTTTTAAAAAAAACAGTTCAAGTTTGCAAAAGAGCAAATATTAATGCCAAATGTATGGTAGGATACAAGGGAGGGTAAAGTCTGGGTGGGTAGTATGATAAGGAGGGTGAAGCGCAGTAAGCAGTATGATAAGGAGTGAAAATCCCTGGTACTGTATGGGGAGAATGGTATGAGTACTGAGCCCTGAGGAGTGGGCCTGAATGACCACCTGGGCAGGCTGGTGGACATATAAGTAAGGGTGAAGCAGCAGGCTGAGTGCCCAATCTGGCAGAATGGCCAAACACACCAAAATGCAGACCATGAAGTGGAGGCTGGCCAAGGGGATAGACAAGGCCAGCAAGGCAGGCAGGTGGGTAGGCAGGGGTAGGACAGCCAGTACAGGAAAGGAGAACAGAAAGGGACCCAGGAGTTTAGCATGGGGAAGGAGTGGAGCAAAGGTGCAGCACTGCAGAGTCCCAGACAGCCCAGGAGGCAAGTACAAGTACAGCTGAGGCAGCTAAAGGCCAATAGATGCTCATAGAGAATTAAGCCAGCACAATGGAGGCAGGAATAGGTTTCAGGAATACCTCCCCAGGAGGTCGGAGTGAAATGAGGAAGCATACAAGGAGCAGCAGGCAATGCAGTGATGCCCCCCCCCACACTCCATTGCAGAGTGGTCTGCAGGGCTCAGTACAGTAGTATAATGTTGCAAAATTAGCTAAAGAAGAGGGTGCCAAACAGCAGCAGGGAAGGCAGAAGCAGAGTGGAAGCATGCCAGGAGGCACTGAGCAGGACTGCGGGACCAACTGCAGCTTCACCAGAACTCAGGGAGCAGGAAGTTGGCAGTTGCAAAAGCAGCCATACAGCACAGCAGGAATCCAGAAGATGCAGCAGCCCAACAAGACCAGCAAGGAAGGAGATCATTCACCTGGTGCGTGCAAGTCCAATAACCCCCCACCCACTGATAGCCTCCAAAGGCGGCTGGAAGAGATCTAAGGGGCATCAGGGAAGCATCTGGCAGCAGATGTGGAAGGCAGGAATGAACACTGGCAGGTAGGCTGAGGGTGGGAAGGGCAGGGAGGAGGACTAGCAGCCACACAGCTAATGCAACAACATTTTGAAGGACACTTGGGCATATGCGGGGCTGCCCTGTTAAACTTCAGACATAGCCTTATAAATCACTCATAATTGCCCACACAGCCTACAAAGCAGAACATAAAAGCACTTGTAACCCCTCTGCAGGAGCTTACCTGACGGCCCCGTAGGGTTGCCCAGTTTCCCAGTTTTCCCTGTCTAGTCCTCTGCTCTCCCAGGTCCCCCGATGTGTCTCTAAGGCTCTGTCTGACCCCTGAAACTTATTTTTGTTGAAAATGGGGCTGGAGGAGCTAAAGCAGGGAGCAGCCAAAGCCGTTTTGCACTTCTGTGCATTTCGGCTCCCCGAGTACACGCAGTAGCTGATTGTGCTCTCGGACAGTCCTGGGTCTGCACGAATGCCTTTCTGGTGGCCCCGGTTCCCCTGGTAAACTAATTGGGGACTGGAGACTCGGAAGAGTTGCTGGAAAAGCCAAACTTGTCTTTATTCAAGAAGCGCCAATGAGTGCTCTAGGGGGCATCTAAATTGAAATATTTATAAGGGTGGCTTGAATATTAATGAGCCCGATCACTGCTCCAGGGGGAATGCTGAATTTCGGAGCTAGTGACGGGCTTCAGGGGGACTTAAATGTTATGGTTTTACAGTGACTTAAAAAGGGTCAGGGACTGCTGCCAGGCACTGGGGACCTATATTTTAAAACTGTATACTTTGGCTGCAGAGACTGCTGATAGGTGGGACTGTCTTGCAAACTGTTATAGGCTGAATGAGAGCAGCCATGTTAAGATACTTTGACCCCCTAAGGACAGAAAATCAGATACCTAGGCACCCAAAACTGTTTGAAAGGGATGATGGGAGAAGGTGTGTACTAAGGTGCCAAGATACTTCACAAATCAATAATCAATGAGGGCTTTTGGTGGTGATTGATGACTGGAACCAGCCAATCAGAGGGCAGGATTCTCGGGAGACATCCCAGGGACATTGGGCAGTTGAGTCAGTCTGTTCTGGGCTCTGATTGAATCAAGAGGGGCTCAGTGCTGTGTGAGAACATATATAAGGCCTTTCACAGGACTTAAAGTGGAGTTTGTCTGAGGAATAAAGGTGAAGAACTTATGCTGATCAGAGGAGATGTGCATATGTACTGATCGTTTCAGGCACTTTTTGGAAATTGCTGTTTTGGGGAGGTTTATGTTGTAGCCATCCTGTACCAGTGGGACTGAGAGAAAATCCTGATCTGATACAAGGAGGCATGGAACTGTGTGTGAGCCAGAGTAAAGATGGTAGCTGTTCTGAACTGGAGAAACTGGGAGAGAAAAAGGTGAGCAGGTGTCCTATGCTGCAGGAACCTGTTGCTGCTGTTGAAATCCAGCCGAGGAAAGAAATTTTTGTTTTGGAGCTGGAGTCTGGAATCTGTTGCCCAAAGGTGCTAGTAAGCAGGAACATTGGAGAGACTGTTCTGTCTGCACCTCAGAGCTGTTTTTCTCTTGAGAGGAAAGAGAAGCCAGGAAATTCCTAGTTTGATCCAGAGCCAGGTGGAGAACTTGCTAACCCCACCAAGAGGGGTCTGCTGGCTTCAGGGGGCCACTGGCATGTGTTGGGGGAGCTAGGGCACCCATGACCTGTGAGGGAGCCAGGCTGTGGAGCCACTCCTAGGTCTGGGTCCTCTGTGGTTGTGTGGGCCTTGCGTGGGAGCTCTGCAATGGGCCTGAATAGGCTGAAGATGACAAGCTTCAAGATCTTCAATCAAGGGGACAAGCAGCCAGACCTTCAATCAAGCTCAAGTTTTCAGGATACTTACTGTTGCTTATTTGTTCTGCCCTTCTTGAACTGAATTCACAGAGGTTGAACTAGTGGAAGCCCTCTGCACCAGGATCATCCTAGATCTTCAGGACCGTGAGTACCCAGAGTTTGCCCGGGCAATCAAGGGAAGTAACTGCTTAATTGGTAACATTCAGTTGCATTGTTCCTAGGGCCCCAATGCCAGCCAACCTGCGGCACTGAGCAGGTCTGCAAACTCCTGGGTATCCAGAAAGGACAGAGAGAAGTCACTGGTACCAGTGGGGTGGGCTCTTGGGTGTTCTGGCCAACAGGCCTGTTGTTATTAATTGTTCCTAACCATTTCTAACCATTTTTACTTCCACAGCTATTCCTTCCTTAGGTACCCTGACCCTAGCCCTTCTCCACAATAAAGCTGTGTTTTGTTGTTTGAAATTGCTTTGTGAAGGGTGCTTTGTGCAAAATAACTGTAAAGTGTATGTGGTATATGGTACTGGGAAACTGTTTGGCATCCAGTGTGTGGGGTGGTTGGAAGGGGATGTGTGGGTAGGTACAGCATCCCAGGGGGTTGTACCAGTCATACACCTGACCCTCTGCAATTCACTCTGGGTGGATGTACCACACTATTTTATTTTATTTCTTTTGGATAGAACCCCTGAATACCACCATAGCAGGACCCAGGCCCCTTGACCTGTGTGAAGGTCAACAGGCGGGGGTAGTAGCCCACTGGCATGTGGCGCCTGGGCTACACACTGTTTAATGTATTCAGAGTCAGAAAACAGTCTACTGTGCAGTGGTAGGGTTTTCATCTAATTATGGACAGACATTTTTATTGAGCTGTTTATTCTTCTCTGCCAGTCCTCGCAGTCTTCAGGTCCTTCTCTACACCTAGTGACTACCCAGCCCTACCCACTGCTGTTCTGACTGGTCTTAGCCCTGCAGGATTTATGCAGCAGAGGGGCCCAGGAATGATGACAGATGTTATTTACATTGCAGCTAGTTTTTTTTTTTACCTCAGGTTCCTCCAACTGAGCCTCCTGTCTCCCCCAGGCACATTGCAAAGCCTACTAATGGAATCACAAGCAGTCCAGTGTACCCTGTAGCCAGAGGGTGAACCATCCAGAGTTTGACCAAATGGGTTGCTGCTGCTTCAGATACAACTCACTGCTTTCCCTGATTAAGGACATGCTGCTACCAGCAGCTCACACCAGTCACGGCTGCCCTCTTGACAGCATCCCAGGCTTGCATCTGAATCCTGGGTCACCAGCACAGAAGTGTGATGTGCTTCTATCGGGCCTTCAGGCAACCCACAGGCATCTTTAGATGGCCCTATTTGATAATATGTTTGCTTCTCAGTTCTTCAGAAAAATGTAAAAACTGACTTTTATGGTTAAGTGACCACCAGAACAAAATAACGTCAAAACTGGAATTATTATAGCAATATTACAGAAAGAAGACACCCCTTAACATACAAAATCACACATGCCCCCACAATGCAAAGCATCATGGGCTGCATATGCAAATCACCACAGAATGTTATGCTGGTCCAACTTTAAGTAGAATTGCATGGTGCCAAAAGGCCTCTCACACAGTTTGCAAAGGGTGCTAACAGAAGACATAGACACATGTTTCGTCCTACCAGGACTCATCAGTATGCCTCGCCTGTTTGACACCCCAGTGGAATGGACCAGCTACCCTTAAGGCAGTGTGCCTTGGATATATTGTGGTGAACCCATTAAAATAAAAAACTATTTAAAAGACAAAGAACCTCTGTGCGCAAACACTGAGGCAAGGGTTACCCCAAAGGGCATTTGGCTGGGAAACCAAGTTTCAAGAAAATACAAAATCACACATGCCCCCACAATGCAAAGCATCATGGGCTGCATATGCAAATCACCACAGAATGTTATGCTGAACATGTCATGATCTTAATGGCCATTTGACCACTTTAAATATTATTTTGATGTACAGTAGGTGATTTGTTGTATTATTTATATGTTAACCAGGTGGGTGCCCTTGTCCCAGGGACCGTTTTCAGGCACAACCCAAGCCATCCAGGTGGCACAAAATAGTGAACAGTAAAAGCACATACATGACAAGAATTACTAGCATGGAACAATGAAGTTGATAAACCCAGACAAGGAGTGTACAAGCCACCAACCAATAAATACAGAAATACCAGTACAAAGGTACAATTTATGTCCCAGGGTTCTGAGAGCTATCCTGGCAATGAATAATGGTAATGCACACAATTTACAGAATAAACAACAGCAATGAAAATGTACAGACACCAGAATGGAAAATAGACTAGCAGGACTTAAAACACAGAAAATAGACCATGACAATCTCTCATCTCTGTGATCAACTGACCTTTATATTTTATTTACACACTGTTATGACTTGAACAAGTGTCCTGTTTGTATTATTTTCTGTGTTTGACCAACCTCATAAAGTACTGGGCTTTCCTTCCCTTGCTCAGTGCTGTTTGGCTTCACCTGTTCAACCACCAACAGTACAGCTATTTTGGGTGTCTGCATCCTGGCTGGGAACACAAATCTTGTACTTGAGTGTCAGGAATTTGTCAACTGCTTAAGCCAGTGCCCTCATGAAGGCAAGTTTGTCCCCTTTAGTTCCAGTACAGTATCTGCCTCTCCCTTATACTGTAGATGTGCTGCCACGCCAACCCTGTGACTGAGAAGGTAGCAGTTGGGGTAAGTTGTAATGTCCTTCTTAGATGGGCATGGGGGAGGGTAGCAGTTTCACTGAAGTGTAATGTCATCCATAGCCAGTCACCGGGGATGCTGGAGATGAGCAGCATCACTTCCCTGATGCCCCAGCCTGAGCTACCCTGAGATAGTGCCATCCTGAGGTTTTCCCAACATTCAGGTCTCTCGAGAAGAAGTGCTGAGTGCCAACCATTAGGCTGTTAGGCTAGCCTATAGCAAATTTCTTTTAATGAACTTGTTTATATTGAGCAAAACATTAGGAAATAGCTTATATAAGATTGAACATTCCTTTTAGATATGTAGATATTTGCTATTAGTTTCTTCCATATGTCTAATGATGATATTGACCTACACCCCTTTCTTAAGTTATCACAACTACAGTTAAGGAGATAGCACAATTATATGAATTTTAAGGAACTGTAAGACTGGCAGAGGGGGGAAGGGTAATAGAGTAGGACAAGGAGACGGCAGCTATTTTAAAAGATTACATCTGCTCCATATTCACAATGGAAGACAGTGGGCCTCTGCCAGACAGCGGCATAAATTCTGCTGCATGGGGATCCTTGAAATGAGGCTGGTGGTAATCACAGAAGAAAGGGTTAAAGGGGGGCTTGCAGTCCTTAAACTAGATAAAGCCCCAGGGATGGATGGGATGCACCCGAACATGCTCAGGGAATTGGCACTGGAACTGGTTAAACCCCTTGCAGGGCTATTCAGTAGTTCACTACAGTCATGGGTGGTTCTGTGAGACTGGAGTATAGTGGACATGGTTCTGCCCCACAAGGATGGGGACAAGGAAGAATTGGAAAATTACAGACCCACCAGTCTTATCTCCATTAGGGGTAAACTGCTGGAGACACTAGTTAAAGAGGACCAAATTGAAGAGAAATGGGCTTCGGGATAATAAGCAGCATAGATTCATGGCAAAGAGGTTTTGTCCGACAAGCGTAATAGTATTCTTTAACTGGGTAACAAGGATGGTGGTGAGAGACAAGCAGTAGATTTACTCTTCTTTGACCTCAGCAAGGCATTTGACTTGGTGCCAGATTTGATTTGATTTACTGATAATATTGCAAACATAAATCAAGTGCTGGTTGAAGTTTTATATAATTTAAAAAATTTACACATTGTACATAAAATCACAACATACATAATGTCTTATACCTTAAATCACATCAAAACCACAATTTAAAATATAGCTAAATAAAGGAATGATGCATAACAGGGTGTGTGTGTCGTGCTGGGATAATGGCACTTTGGTGTTGGACGCACTTGGCCTTCAGCCTTGTGCCCAACCACTCGAGGTGTGACATTATCCTAGCACGACACACACCCTGGAGGGCATTATTCCTATTACACAATGGCTCATTTTTTTTAAAGAAAAAAATATTAAAACCTTCATTAAAACTATGTTCTGTCATTTTCTGAAAGTGTAGGAATACTTAGTGAAAAATAGTGCTGGTTAATTGTTTTTTTGCCAATAGGTGGAACTGCTGGGTTGTTACTGTGAGTCTGTGTCTCTGGCTTCCTGCTTCACCTTCCTTACTGTAAACTTGTTGTCTGCCTCTCCTTTATTTTTTGCTGCCTACACTGATAGAACAACAACACATTAAACTAGCATTTTTTAAAGTAATTGGTTTGAAGCCATCAGTGTGATCAGCGTCAGTTGTCCCCGCTCCGATCAGCATCCCCAAACAAACTAAGCGAATGTGTTCAAAAGTAGGGACACTGCGCTTCAATTACTGTTTCTCTTCAGTTGGTTTTGTTCTTCCAGTACAAAGGATATGCCAACTTTGCTGGGAGAACATAAGTTAGATCTAAGGGAATGTTAATATGCACTGGGGCGGGGTGGGGTGGGGTTACGGCAGACTACTTCCGGTTCTATGGACAGCGCTGGGAAACAAGGAAGAAGTATTGGGTAGTAAATTATAGGACATCAGAGAAAAAAAAGAGGTGATTTGCACATTTATCATTTATATTTCAAAGTCACATGCCCAGATGTCCACACTGCTCACTTCTGTTACTTTTTTATTCAGTTTGTAAGTCACACGGTCAGCTGCCCGCCTCACCCTGCTCATTGTTCAGAGCAACTTGTGCTCCTACCAGTACAGTTCTTGTTATCTGCTTTGTACTGGCAGATAACAAGTGAACACCACTGATGGAAAACTGATTGCTGAATTATTAACTACTACTACGCACCCTCAGTGTGTTTACGGTGGGCGGAGAATGCAAATTCCTAGCAGAGTGGGCAGTGCTGAAGGTGATGGTAGGAACGGCCGTGGAGTGATTTTTTTAACATTTAATGAGGTTGTCAGTGTGATGGGACTAGAGCTGTGTTGTTATACTCGGATAACATCATGGGTCCAGCCCCAGACTGACCAATGAGAACCCAGGATTCTTTCTTGCCATTGTATAATTTTATATAAAACACAGTAATATATGTTTAAACTTGCATAGTGTAGAAGGTTGTTCAAAAAGTTAGAGAATCTGAGAGCAGTGGAGGACCTAGATAGATGGGCTGGAAGTTGGTTGGGGGGAGTTGGGAGAGGCAGAAGAGGGTGGTGGTTAATGGGGTCAAATTAGGGGGGAGAGAGAGTTCCCAAGTGAGATTCCACACGGGTCAGTCCTGGGCTCAGACTTTTTCAATAAGTTCATCAAGTTCAAGTTTATTGCAGGAAAGCTCCGTTGAGCAAGCTCATTCACAAGGAGGTCCTGAGGCAGGTTTACAGACAAATACACAATACATTTAAAGAATAACATGACAGTACTTTAAGTGCAGTTTAGGTCCATATGGTACATAGTACTCAGGGTAAAAAGCAACAATGTAGATATAAAGAGCGTGAACCAAGGGAGAGACATAGGAAACAGAAAGAGCAGGGAATACAGTAAATAGGAGGAGGGGTTGGGAGATGGTGGCTTAGGGACTACAGTTAATAAGATGGAGGGTTGGGAGTTGGGGGAAGGGGAGCAAAAAGAGGGCAGGGGGTAGAGGAAAAAAGGGGATGAGAAAGATGAAGTATAAGGACAAGGTAGGATCAAGGGTCACCGACCAGAGGAAGGAAGTTAGGGTAGGGGATGAGGAAGAAAATAGGGGAGAGTAAGGTATGGGGGAGGTGAAATAAGGGCAAATAAAAGGTCATGAGAGCAGCTGCAGAGAGCATTTTTGGTTGGCAGCCATAGTTTAGTTGAACCAAGTTCAAGTTCAAGTTTATTGCAGGAAATCTCCATTGAGCAAGCTCATTCACAAGGAGGTCCTGGGATGGGTATACAGATAAGTATACAATACATAAAGAAAATTACATAACAATACACAGCATACATATAGAGTTCCCCGGATGCGAAATGTTCATGATGAAAAGTAACACTAATTATATAACAATATACATACATAAAGCATCAGTAACATAGTAGAAGGAATACAGGGCAAGATGTGTCTCTTCACAGATGACATTAAGCTCTGTGGGAGGGTAAACAGCAAGGAGGGGTTAAGGGAGTCAAAGAGGAAAAGGTCAGAGAGGTGGTCCAAGGTTTGGCAGTAGAAATTCAATGCCAAAAAGTGCAAGGTGATGCATATAGGGAAAATTAACCCCAGGACAAAATACTGGATGGGGAAGGGGGAGGGGACTAAGTAAGCTACCTCAGAGGAAAGGGACATGGGAGTCATCATAAGTGATTTCCTAAAACAAACTAGCCAGTGCAACAAGTCCTACTGCAAGGCAACCAGAATGTTGGTTGTATATTGTGAGGGATTTCAGTAGCAGGAGGAAAGAGATAATACTTTCTCTGTATAGATCAAGAATACTGTGCCCAGTTTTGGAGTCCCGACCTTAAAAAAGACAGAGGCAGGCCACAGATGGTGCAGCACAGACAACCAAAAGGATTCAGGGTCAACAGGGTAGACCCTATAAGGATTGACTTAGAGCACTGAACATATTCTCACTGGAGGCCGTAAGGGAGAGGGTTGACATGATAAGAGATGCTCAAGTTCCTGAAAGGAATAAATAAGGTCAATTGTGATGAATTGTTCAACAGGAATGGTGGGTCAAAAACAAGGGGGGCATGATTGAAAGCTGGTGAGCGGGGACCCAGGAGGGATGTGAGAAGATCTTCCTTTAGAGAATGGTTGAACCATGGAACAGCCTACCAGCTGAGGTGGTGGACGAAAACAACTATTAATGGGTTCAAGCAAGCCTGGGACAGAATCAGGGGTTTAACAGATACTCAGGGGGTAGCAGTAAGGCAGGGAGCAATTGGGGAAGGTAAGGGTGAAAGCCCCATCTAGACAATTGGGCATTGGGAAGGGTAGGATAAAACAGGACAGGCTGGATGGACCAAATGGTCTTTTTTCTGCCAACAATGTCTATGTTTCTGTGTTTATATGATAGTTTTCTATCTATGACTTTACCTAGGTACATTAGAATGAGAGCCCTTATCCTACAAACTATACACTGAAATTTCCTGTACCAAGGGCATCAGCATGAAGTGTCTCTAAATGCTACAAATTGGGCTACTCTACAATTTACCCATTTATACTAACATTTGGGCTAATCTACAATACAACTTATCCATTAATACTGACATTTGGGCTAATGTACAACTTATCCATTAATACTACAATTTGGGATAATCTACAACTTATCCATTAATATTACAGTTTTGGCTAATCTACAGTTTAACCATTAATACTACAATTTGGGCTAATCTACAACGTGTCTGTGAAGGGGTTGTGGGATAACAGATGGACCAGACATAGAACTTCAGGTTCAACACACAATCTCTGCGTGATGTTTACACTAATAGCCACAGACATGGTCAGATATTTCCAGATATTTTGCAGAATTTCTAAAGAGTGCTGCCCCTACTGTGGAAATGCAGAAAGCAGAAGATTTCTCTAGAAATATCACAGACATTTCAGGAAATATCTGACCATGTCTTTGGCTGTGACTGTACTTAAAAATAATAAACTTCAAAATAAAAAATAAATAAATTGCAGGTGAATCACTTTCCTCAGTGACCACAGGGGATAACCTTAAGCAATGGTATATCTCTTCTTCAACACATCAGTTAGCAGCAATAGACTATGTACATCCTTTCTCTGCACTTGGTCAGCACCTACTAACCCACTGATCCATCTCTCCTGTGGAAATGAACCATCCGTTATGTTAGTCTTGCATGTTTGGGTCATGGTGAGCCCCCCAAAATCCCCCAAACAAGCTAAAGACAAAGACCCTCAGTGCAAAAGCACTGAAGCAAGGATAACCCCAAAGGGCATTGGCAATAAAGCCAAATTTCAAGGAAATGCAAAATCACACATACCCCCATAATGCAAAGCATCATGGGATGTATATGCAAATCACCATGAAATTGTAGGCTGGTTCAGCTTAAAGCAGGAATGCATGGTGCCAAAGGTTATCTCAAACAATTTGCAATTTACATGCATTTTAACAACACAACTGGGGGTTTCTGATATCTCTACCCTGGCAACTTAATTCTATAATACTGTCATCTAGTAACTTTTTACCTTTATCAAAACATCTAGTGCCATATTTTCAACATTTACAGGTTTCATAAGTATTGGGGAAACATAGAAACATCGAATCTGATGGCAGATAAGGACTGCTTTGCCCACCCAGTCTGCCCATTTTCCTACCTAACAGATAAGCTGCAGATCCTAACTAACCAACAGCTAACTTCCCCTACCCCCCCACTAGGACTGCCTTATGTCTGTCCCATGCATTCTTGAATTCCCCCACTGTTCTTGACTCCACGACCTCCTCAGGGAGGCTGTTCCATGCATCCACAACCCTCTCTGTGAAAAAATACTTCTCACATTACCTCTGAGCCGTCCCCTCATCTTCAAATTGTGCCCCTTGTTCTTGCACATTCTCTTTTCTGAAAGATGCCACCCTCTTGGACTTTGTTGATTCCTTGAGGTACTTGAAAGTTTCTATCATGTCCCCTCTCTCCCTCCTTTCCTCAAGGGTATACATATTAAGCTCCTTTAGTCTTTCTTCGTATGTCTTCTGGTGCAGACCCTGCACCATTTTGGTTGCCCTCCTCTGGACAGCCTCCACGCTGTCTATGTCTTTGCAGAGATGGGGTCTCCAGAACTGCACACAGTACTCCAGATGGGGACTCACCAACTGTCTGTACAGAGGGATAACAACTTCCTGTTTTCTACTATTGATGCCACTCCCTATGCATCCCAGTATCCCCCCAGCTTTTCTTACTGCCTTCTCACATTGCTTTCCCACCTTTAAGTCATCTGATATAAATAATTACCCCCAGGTCCCTTTCCATTTTTACTGTTGTCAGTATCTCACCCCCCCATTGTGTACTCTTGCCCTGGGGTTTTGTTTCCCAGGTGCATTACCTTGCACTTCTTTGCATTGAATCTGAGCTGCCATACATTTGACCATTCCTCCAACCTTGCCAAGTCCCTTCTCATCCTTTCCACTCCATCTGGTATATCAACCCTGTTGCAGATCTTTGTGTCATCTGCAAAGAGACATACTTTTCCTTCCAGTTCCTCTGCAATGTCACTTATAAAGACATTAAAAAGGACTAGTCCCAGTACTGAACCCTGTGGTACCCCGCTAGTAACCCTCCTTTCTTCACTGTGGACTCCATTTACTACTACCCTTTGCATCCTGTTGTCTAGCCAATTTTTTTATCCAGGCTACCACCTTGGGACCCACTCCAAGGCTGGCTAACTTGTGTATTAATCTTTTGTGTGGGACTATATCAAATGCCTTGCTAAAATCTAGGTAAGCCATGTCCACATCCCCTCCTTGGTCTACTACTTTGGTCACCCAGTCAAAGAAATCTATTAGATTCATCTGAGACAACCTTCACATCGTGAATCCATGCTGCCTTGGGTCCTGTGCCCCACTGGCCTCTAGGTACTCAACAATTCTTTCTTTCAGAAGTGATTCCATCATTTTACCTACCACTGAGGTCAAACTAACTGGTCTGTAGTTTCCTGCCTCTGTCTTGCTCCAACTTTTGTGAAGAGGAATCACATCCACCCTCCTCCAGTCCTCAGGTACCACCCCATCCTCCCATGATTTGTTAAAGAGAGTAGTCAGCTGTGTCATTAGTTCTACCCTTAGTTCTTTTAGAATTCTAGGGTGAATCCCATCAGGCCCCATTGCTTTGTCCACCTTCAATTTTATTAGTTCATACAGAACCCTTTCTTCTGTAAATGGACTGGTATCGACCCTCGTCTTCAGAGTGTTTCTCTTGTTTGGTTTAGGTACCTCCCCCTCCTCTTCCTTTGTGAATACTGAGCAGAAATGTTCGTTCAGTATCCCTGCTTTTTCATTGTCACCCTCTACCCACATTCCCTCCCCTTTATTAAGCCTCAGTATCCCTCCTTTGGTCTTTCTTTGCTCCCTAATGTACCTATAAAAGTTCTTATCCCCTTTCTTAACAGAGTTGGCTATCCTTTCCTCGGTTTGGACCTTTGGTATTCTGACTGCCTTCCCAGCCTCTTTCTGCTTTAACTGATAAAGTTATCTGTCCTTCTCCTTCTATGTTTCCTTATATTTCCTGAATGCTATCTTTTTCTCCTTAACCTTCCCTGCCACCTCTTTTGGGAACCAAAGCATTTTTTTGCTTCATTGTGTTTTGTTGATTTGCTTTACACAAAGCCTTGTTGCCTCTGTGATGGCTGTTTTGATTACTCTCCATTGTTCCTCCCCCTTCCTTCTTGCCTGCTTGCTAGTGCTTTTCTGAGGCACTCTCTCATTTTCTCAAAGCCAGCCCTCTAAAGTCCAATACTCTTGCTTTTGTATGGCTTGATTGTATGGCTGTATTTATCGTGAACCACAGTGTTTGGTGGTCGCTTGTTCCCAGATGGCTACCCACATCTAAATCTGAGATTCTTTCTCCGTCCCCATTTGAGAGTACCAGGTCTAAGATTGCTCCCTCCCAAGTGGGTTCCAATATTAGCTGTTTGAGGCATGCCCCCTGTAGGGCATCAAGAATGACCCTGCTCTTGGATGTGCCTGCAGCAAAGATGCTCCAGTTAACATCTGGCATATTCAGGTCCCCCATCAACAATATCTCCCATTTTTCTGCCATTCTAAAGAAGCCTTCTATCATTTCCTTGTCCATTCCCTCCCCCTGAGATAGGGGTCTGTATACAACCCCCATGCGGATTGTGGTGCCATTTCCTGTCTCCAGGGTGACCCAGAGTGTCTCATCTGCTCCCTGTTTACTCTTTAGCTCTGTTGCTTTGATCCCTTCCTTTACATAAAGAGCTACTCCTCCTCCTCTTTTACCCTCCCTGTCCCTCCTGTAGATTGTGTATCCTGGTATGTTGACATCCCAGTCATGGTTCTCTGTGTACCATGTTTCTGTGACTGCCACAGTATCCAGGCAACCCTCTTCCATCAAGGTCACTAGTTCAGAGAGCTTGTTACACAGACTACAGGCACTGGTACTCATCACCCTCCACTTGCTGATGGCCTTACCCCTTTTAGCCCCATTTCTGTCCTTACTGCCTTTGCCTTATTTTACATTTACTTCTGTCCTGCTCCCCAATGACTTCTCTACCTTGGTGTTTACCTCACTAATTACTGTTGTTTGTGGGGGAAGGCTGGGATTTCCCTGCTCCTTTTCAGTGCCTCCCCCCTTGGCTAGTTTAAATGCTTGCCAATGAAGCATTTAAACCTCTCACCTAGGATCCTGGTTCCCCCCCGGACAGATGCAGACCATCACACCACTATAGGTCTGCATCCCTCCAAGTGGCTCCCCAGTCCCCAATAAAGCCAAAACCCTGAGCTCCACACCAGTTTTTCAACCATTCATTGAATTCCCTGATGAGGAGTACCCTAGTATCACCCTTGCCATAGACAGGCAGCACCTCCGAGAAGGTTACTGTATGCACTACTTGTCTAAGGCCCTTCCCCAACTCTACAAACTCCTCTTGCACTGCTCTGATCCCATTCCTAGCCAGGTTATTTGTCCCTAGGAGGACAATGACATCCAGCTCCCTCCCTCGTGCAGCTGATCCCACGATCCTGAGGATTCGCTTCCTGTCCCTCCAAGCCATGGTGCCAGGCAGGCACCTTACCTCCCTCTCCCCTTCCTCCCATTTATACCCCCCAATGATTGAGTCCCCCACCAGGAGTTGTTTCTTTCCTCTGTGGGGTCTCATGCCACCCTCCTGTGGGTCTCCTTTGTGGAGATTCCCAGCATCTTCCTTGGTCTCCACTGTGGGTGCCTCCATAGAGGAACCACACTTTGCCAGAACAGCATATGAATTGTGGAGAGGTACAGCTGGAGGGATACAACTCTGTTTCACCAACATCTCCCTCCCTGAGCCCACCCTGGTCCATCCTCTCCTCTTTCTTGGCAACCTCTGAGGTAGTGGCATTGGCCCTGGTGGTCCCTGGGTGGGGGAGGAGGGTTCACAAATCCTAGCCAGGTCAGCCTGGAGACAGGCAACCTCCTCCCTCAGACCAGAGAGGTGCCTACAAATAGGGCAGCATCGCAGCCTCCAGAATGTCTCCTGGAACACTGCTGCCCCACAGCCATTGCACTGCACCACTCCTATCATGTTTTATTTTGTGTCCCTCTCCTGTTTCTCTGTGTCTCTCTCCTCTCCTTACAACTCTCACCCTTCCTGTTCTGGGACAGTAACTACTATATTCTTCAGTAGCCTCCTTCTTTCTTGCTCAGTGTCAGACCACCAACAGCTGGGGAAGGGAGAGTGAGCTACTTTTTTCCTTTAGGGTTGACAAAACCAATGTTTCTCTATGATCCTTCCCTTCCTACTGCCAAACAGGAAGTTCCTGTTGACAGTCAAATCCAGTGGCTATAAAAGTAGAACTGGCTTAGGGTGCGTGGGTGGAAGGGTGGGATGGAGGGCAATTAGTGAGGAAAAAAGGCTAGCAACAGGAAATTGTAATTTGACTCTCCTGCTTTTATAGTGTCTAAGCCACACCCCCAATTAAGCTCTCTCTCCTCCTACTGGTTAGCAAGAGGAAGTTGTAATTTGAGTCACCTGCTTTTATAATGTCTAAGCCACACCCCAATTAAGATCTCTCTCCTCCTACTGGTTTAGCAAAGTAAACTGATACAGAACCTTTCCCAGCACAGAACACACACTGACTTTCTTTCTTTTCTTTCTCTTTTTAAACCCTAAATAAGACCCTTCTACCTCTAATAAAGTATATGTTTGCTTAATCTCAACAGGCACTGACTTCTGCTAAGATACAAGTGTTAAATTAATAAGAAAATATAGCTTCTTTTAGTTAGCTGCTTTCTGCTCTACAAGCAAGGCTAGCAACAAGAAGTTGTAATTTGACTCACCTGCTTTTATAGTGTCTAAGCCACACCCCCCATTAAGCTCTCTCTCCTCCTACTGGTTTAGCAAAGTAAACTGATACAGAACCTTTCCTGGCACAGAACACACACTGACTTTCTTTCTTTTCTTTCTTTTTTTAACCCTAAATAAGACCCCTTCTACCTCTAATAAAGTATCTGTTTGCTTAATCTCAACAGACACTGACTCCTGCTAAGATACAAGTGTTAAATTAATAAGAAAATATAGCTTCTTTTAGTTATATACCTAATGTGCTTTTGTGTCATAGTGCTTTTACATATTTTAGATCAACAAAAAGGGACACTGCCTGTTGTTTTAAATCAGTTCGGAGGTCACCACACTAGTTTCCTTGTATGAGGATCTGAGAGGGAAAGGAAAAAATAAGGATGGACACTATAGACTAGTGAGGAGGGGCACTCATAGGTGGCCAACCACATGGACTAGAACTGTAAAGAATAAAGCGAGGAAATAGGACAACTTTTGCAACAGCTTTTAAGAATAAAGACACAGTCTTTAAGAGTGATAGGTTCTCCCTGTCACATATCCCCCACCTTAAGAGGGAAGCAGTTATTTCAGACTGCTTACCACCTTCCTGTCTCAGGAAGGATGGAGCTTCCACCCACCCATCTTCAGTAGCTCTGCCTCAGGGTCCCTATTAATATTAAACATTCTATTTCCATCACAAACATAGTGGATATCATAATTCTTTACCCTGAGGTATTAATACATTTCTCAACAGAGATAAATGTTGCTAGTCTTTGTACTATCTCATTATAGGGAGAGTCATTAACATCACTTCCTGCTCAATATCTATACATAAAATCAGCATTTGTGTGCTCTGTCCCTGCCTTATGGGACATAGTAAATTAATAGAGCTGGAGAGCTAAGTACCACCGTATTATACAGAGATTTTTCTCTCATTTTGTTCAACCAGCAGAGAGGGCTGTGATCAGTTAAGACATTAAAGTTAGCCCCTCACAAGTAATATTTCAGAGACTTAATAGCCCATTTCAGAGCTAAGCATTCTTTCTCTACTGTAGCATATCTTCTCTCCCTTTCATGTAGCTTCCTGCTGATATACATGATCAGATGTTCTTCCCCATCTATTTTCTGAGATAAGACTGCCCCAATACCATTCTCTGATGCATCAGTTTGAAGCTCAAACACCTGGTTGAAGTTGGGGCTTTTCAATACAGGAGCTGTACACCAAATAGCCTGATTATTCCTAAAAGCCTAATCACAAATAGGGGTCCACTGAACCTTATTCATGCACCTCTTTTTAGTGAGATCAGTCAAAGTACTGACAATTGTTGAGAAATTTCAAATAAATCTCTGGTAATAATCAACCAGGCTTAGGAAAGATCTCACATGCTTTTTTGTAGTAGGTATTGGCCTGTTTGCTACTGCTGGAACCTTCTCTACCTCAGGCTTCACTTGTCCATTACTCAAAATGAGCCCTAGGTATCTTGTTTCTGTCTTCACTGGGGCACACTTATCGGGGTTAATGGTCAATACCTGGGATAAGTGTCTAACATAGGATTCCCAGTCAGGGCTGAATATGACCACATCATCCAAATAAGCCACACAGTAGTCAGTGTGTGGTCTTAGTAGGTGGTCCATGAAATGCTGAAAAGTGGCTGGGGCCCCATGTAGACCAAACAGCATTGTAACAAACTGGGATAAACTGATTAGGGTGCTAAATGTGGTTTTATCTTGTGAATCAGGCACCTAGGGGATTTGTCAGTATCCCTTAGTAAGGTCAAGGGTGGAGATATACTATGCATTACCTAGCTTGTCAATGATGTCATCTGTTCGGGGCATTGGATAGCCATCGAATAGTGTTGCATTGTTAAACTTTCTAAAATCTAGGCATAGATATATCCCACCCTCTTTCTTGTCTACTATGACCATGGGTGAAGACCATGCATTCTTTGAGGGCACAATTATGCCTAACTGCTCAATTTTTTTGACTTCCTGAATCACCTCATCCCTCACCTTTGATAGCCTGTGATGTTGGCACCTGAAGTAAGGTGCCGTCCAAAATGACGATGTGTTGTGGGTGAAAGCCCAAATGGTGATGGGGGGTAGGGAGACTGGATGTGGTGGGGTGGATGACTGCAGCGACAGGATGTTGCGATATGTACATGTGCACAGGGGGAGCAAGCACAGTGAGCGTGGGCTGGGAGAGGGTGGAGGGGATGTAGGGGGTGGCGCTGTGGTCAGCTGTCAAGGTGCACCATGGCATTGGGGGTTGGCCTCCACTTGAGTTGCGGCAGGTACTGGGTTCGGGTCTGGGTTCAGGCTCTACAGCAATTTTGTTGCACCCGACCCAAAACTTGCATTTTTTGCTTTTGCCCCCCCGACATGCACCCCGCCAGAGTTGAGAATCCTTTAGTAGGGGAGTGCAGGGGGCAATGCCCTCCATGTGGAGGGGTGTGGGGGGGTACAGCCCCCCACAGGAAGCAAAACGTGTAAGTCCCCGGCGCCATTCTTCTGTGCACCGGGGATGTCAGGGTGGCGAAAATGTTTTCGCCGCCCTGATGTCGCAATAATGTGGCTTGCCGTTCAGCAGTTTCCATTATCACATAGAACCCTCACCTTCATGGGCAATCTGTAGGGTTTTTGGTGAATGGGCTTGTCTTGTTTGGCAGTTATGGTGTGCACAATTCCTTTGGCCCTCCCCAGGATGTTTGTGAATATGGGCTCAAATTCTTGTAATAATCCTTGCAAATCTTTCTGTTGCTGAGGCTCCAGTTCAGGGCTTACTGTATCTGGATCACCCCAACTGTCCTGACTGCTTTAGCCTTTTTTAGGCAAACTCCAGCTCTGACTCCCTAGCTTCAGGATGGATATAAAGGGAGGGGTTAGGCTTCTCATGCCATTTCCTAAGGAGGTTCACATGGTAAATTGGTACATTTTTTAAGGGGGGGTTCTCTTTCCTGGCATGCTAAGCTTATAATTCACTGCTCTTGTTTGCCTCAAAATGGTGAAGAGGCCTTGTCATTTCATGAGTAGTTTGTTCTCTGTGGAAGGAGTAACAACACTTTGTACCCTGACTGAAATGTTTTAGTCTTCAAACCCTGGTCATACCTTTGTTTCTGCAAGTATTGCTTCTGTTTTAAGCTCTGGTGTTCCAAGTTGATACGCCTCACCAGATGGTTGCATAACTGAGTCATGTACTCTATGACATTAAGATGTCCCACCTCCTTCCCTTCTTCCCAGTGTTCTTTAATCACATCCATTGGCCCCCTTGGGTTCTTCCTAAACAGTAATGAGAAAGGAGAGAAATTAGTGGATGCTTGAGAAATTTTTCTGTAAGCGAAGAGTAAATAGGGGAGGTACCTATTCCAATCCCTACTTTCTTTTACATACTTCCTCAACATTCTCTTTAATGTCTAATTAAACCTCCTTATGATGCTGTCAGCCTGTGGGTGGTAGGGGGAAGTAAGTACAGCAACCACACCCAGCAGGCGGTACAGTTCTTTTAACAGATGTGCTATAACATTACTCTCCTGACCGATAAGTATTTCTTGGGGGATTCCCATGTGAATAATCACCTTTGCTAGCTCCTCTGTTATCCTTGGGGCAGCGACAGTTCTCATGGGGATAGCTTCTGGGTAGCGGGTAGCGTAATCGCATATGACCAGTACAAATCTTACCCTTGGAGCTCTGTTCCAGGGGACCCATTACATCCATGGCTAGCCTGTCAAAGGGGTTAGTCACAATGGGGATGGGTTGTAGTGGTACCCTATCCCTTTTTCTTGCTTGAGCTACTTTCTGACACACAGTACATGTTTTACAGTAGTCAGCAATGTTCTCATGGATAGAGGAACAATCAAACCTGGGCAATATCCTGTTCAGGGTGCTATCTCTGCCAGCATGGCCTGCTAGAGTGATGTCATGTGGCAGATACATGATTTGGGAGCGGAATTTTTCTGAAACCATAAGTTGGTCAGCCACCTCTTCAGTTCTGGGGTTAGTACATTCCCTGTAAAATATTCTCTGTTTTAAACCAGGAGTGCAATTAAAAAGTTATTCCAAAAAGATAATTTTCTGCCATGGTTATGAAAAATATTGGCAGAACTGTTGATTTCAGTTTTCTGGATGCTGTCTATGCTGTGTATTGTACATTTGCATTTTAGTCTGGTTTTGTACCCTCCTCAGGTCCTCAATGTTATTTCAGTGAAATAATGAGACAGCCATCTTTTTTCTTGAGAAATAATAATTTAAAAACTTTTATAAAATTCTTAAATGATAACAGAAGCTGAAAATATTACCACCAAAATAAACTGCACGACATCTGGCATTGATTAGGAATGAGAAAAGTTGGGGGTCAAATTTTAGCCAATTTTCATAGCACTGCTGCTTTAATACAAACTGAGGGTTACCTTTTTCCACTCCCTTCCGCACCTGTACAAAGAAAGAGGTTAGTGATAGATCTGCTTTTTGGTCATGCTGCATATCACATTTTAAAGTGTATCCCAAGTCTGGCTGTACACCAGCATGGATATCAATCCAGTACTTCTTTAGCTTCCTCTTCTCTGCTTTAGTTTTACGGTCCTTGCCAGGATCCTCAAAAACATCATCATTAAATGGGAACACAGATGTAAATGGCCCTGCTTCCCTTGAGCTCTGGTGGTTACAGCAACTATGGCAGAGTCCTGGGCGGCATGACAATGTATTAATGAAGCAAAGTCTGGGTGGTCATGCCCGACAACAACTGGCATGGGTAGGTGAGGTACCAACCCCACTTCTACCTCATGTGTCTTTTCTTGAACAGTCACTTGTATGGTGGCTGTAGGGTAGCGATGTGTATCACTATGCACACAGATGACTGCTGTATCTGGCCCTTTATTATTCCCAGTCACCAGATCTGCTCGCACAAGAGTCTGGCGGCTCCCTGAATCAATCAGTCCCATCATCTGCTGTGATCCAATCTGCACAGTAACCATAAAGTAACCCCAGTTCACTAGGGCTAGGCGAGATGTCTCTTTCTTTATTTTAGGATAGTTTCTTACATAATGTCCCTTCTTTCGGCACTGATGACATACAATCTCTGCTACTGGAATTCACCCCTCTCTCTCTCTGCTCTCCAGTCTTGTTTCACTGGGGCTGGATTTGACAGTATATAAGTAACAGGGTTTCTTACCAGATTGCTGGTGGTTGTAGCTGTTGATGTCCCTTGGAACCCTCTGGATCTGGATGGTTGGGCTGCCAGGAAGTGTTCCGCCAACATGATGGTTTTATCAGTGGAATCAGGCTTATACACCTGATCCCAAAGTTGTACATTCTGGGGTAAAACTTTAATTAACTGTTCAATAATTACTGCCTCCAGAAGTTGGTCCTTGCTCTTGTTATCTGGCTGCAACCATTTGTAGCAGAGCTCCTTGAGACGGGCATAAGTCTCTTGAGGTAGCCAGTGACTGCATTTTTTTATTTACTTTTTTCTCCACCTTCACGGAGCTAGGCAGGCAGCTTCTGCGCTCCCTTGGAGGGGCTTGTTCTCTGGCCCTGATTGCTCAGCACCAGCCATGCCCAGGAGTTCCCTGAGGATGGTATCCAGTGATGATAGCAACTGTAAATGAGTTACTGTCAGAACAGCAACTCATTTACAGCACTATCCTTTTGGGCTATCCTGTAAGGGTAGCGACTGAATGCAATCACTTGTAAGGGAGGGGGACCGGAAAGGGAGGGGAGGGATAAGGAAGAGGGGTAGTGTGGGGTAGCATGCCTGCTCCAGCTGAGCTAACCGTGTGGTGTGGTGGTGAGGGTGGCTAGCATTGGTGCAGCAGGTACTGGGTTCAGGAATGGGAAATGTTTTGTGCTGCCATACTTTTTTTTAAATTCAGAGTGTCTCCCCTCGACATGCCCCGGAGTTTGTTATATTTAAGCAGGGGTGTGTGTGGGGGGGCAAAGCCCCCCTGTATAAACACTAAGTGCACTTGCTCTATGTCCATTCACCTACCCAAGTGTATATTACTGATTTGCTTTGTTTTACGGTCCCTGCTATCACTGCTGTTATGTGACACGCAAACAGTGCGCCGTACTGTCCCTCCTCCCCGAGAAAGGAGAGCTGTCTACAGACGCTCAATCTTTCCTCACCCCTGCTGATCCCCAAGTGATCTGAGTCCATTCCTGAACCTGGGTTGCTGACGTGGTGTGAGGTATGGTGTCCAGTGCCTCAACCCTCAATGCCACTGGGTTGGCTCGTGACTGCATTTTAAGAAACCTAAACCTCTGGTGATAGGTTTTAGTGTTTATGTCATAGCATCTGAGGATCTCTTGCTTCACACAGTCATAGTCCTCTGCCTCTCAGGGGTCCATGTGGCTATAAACCAACCAGGCACTGGCTGTCAGATGCGGTGCCAGTCGAACAACCCACTGTTCCCTTGGCCATGCGCATGTTTGAGGGATCCTCTCAAAAGTTGTGAGGTATGCTTCAGCATCATCACTGTCCAATAGTTTGGACAGTTTAATGTCTTTTGGGCTACTGGTTCTTTTAGTTTGTCCTGCATCGATGGCATGCAAGACCCTCATGGTATCCACCCATTTGGCATTTTGCCTTCTCCACTCAATGTCTCTGTCTCTTTCCATCTGCACCTGTTTTATGCAGAGCCATTTCAACAACTCCCCTATGTTCTCAGGTGGAGCGCCTTCAAGAGGAGGTAGCTCCCTGGATTCCTCCTTGTCACCTTGCATCTCTTCATCATCTTCAGGCTTGACCTTTCTCCGAGCTCCCAGGTCCAGTCCAGGCAGCAGCTTCTCTTCCAGCCTGTTGGCCATGGTTCTTGTCAGAGCTCCATGGACTTTCTTCTCCGGGTTCTCCTCTGGCAACTCCTGGTGCATCAGTCCACCTGTGATATCTGGGTGACAGCTGATGGAAATCATCCCCCTAGCCTAGTCCAGACATTTCCAGCAAGTTATACCACTTTGACACCAAGTCTGTGAAGGGGTTGTGGGATAACAGAAGGATCTGACACAGAACTTCAGTTTCAACACACAATCTCTGTGTGATGTTTATTTAAAAATAATTCAATTGTGCTTACACAACTGGATGAGATGATGCTAGTATGACTTGACTACATTGTGGCTATTCACCTCTCTATCCATGGGATATACCACCTTGTAGGGGTATGACACAAGGAACCCTAGAGGAGGGTTCCCCCTCCCATAGGTGCCATGGGAATGATTCCATTGGCTAAAGGTAGCTTAGGCAGAAGCCCACTGGTAAGAGAGATGAGCCTCTGGAGGAGGAGGAGGGGTAGATGGTGGGGCAACGAGAAATGAATCCTGGGGAGGCCCAGGATGATTGACCTTATAAAGCCTGATAGGGGAAGTAATGTAGTTACTCTGCCCATTGAACCTCAGGCTTAAAGCCTTCCCATTCAATTGTGCTTACACAACTGGGTGAGATGATGCTTGTGTGACTTCATTACACTGTGGCTATTCACCTCTCTATCCATGGGGTATTCCACCCTGTAGGGGTACGATGCAAGGAACCCTAGAGGAGGATCCCCCCATAGGTGCTGCAGGAATAATTCTGTTGGCTAAAGGCAGCTTAGGAAGAAGCCCTAAAAGAATACCCAGTCGGGTTGTTGAGCATCGAAGAAGAGAGAAGTAGATATCTAGACTGGAAATAAATTTGACAGACATAGGTAGAAATTTACAGGAGAAGATGAGGAAAGGTGAGGATGATGGATGAAAGGAAATTTGAGAAGATGAATAAGGGCGGACTTCCTAAGGACAGAAGGAACAGCCAGGACCACCATCCGACTCCATCCAACAGCGGAACCTAAATAAGGAACCTAAGAAAGCACTAACCCTAACTAATATTATGACCATTGGCATGGAGTAGAGGAAAACCCCTCTTTGAGGAGGAAACCTCTGGGGATCCAAGGCCTAGGTTGCCTTCCCTCCAGGCTGAAAGACGTTTGATTAAGGATGTTTCTCGGGACTGCTATCGCAATTTAAAGTAGCATAGGATTCGATGAGAGGTATACTCAATTAAGCAATGTAAAATAGATGAACCATGAGGTCAGAATTTGTGAATGATAACCTGACTCTTGCACCTGGACACATACGGGCTAAAGAGAAGGATATGAGTAGGAAAGGTGGGGGCAGAATAGGGAAACCCCACCAAAAGAAAAGCACAGATCAAAGAAGGAGCATAATGGAGGGAGGAGAGTCAATTGTGAATGAAAAACCTACCTAGAGGCTGGATGAGTGAGGGGTTAGAGGAGCAACGGATATCCAGATGTGGACATGAGAAGATTGATGGTGATCACAACTGCAAGAGTACAGTGGTCTGCTGAGATAGCATACTACCCAATGAGGTATGCTCGATTAAGCAATGAGGATGCTTGATGAAGTGACATGAGTAAAATAGACCCTGAGGTTGGACTGAGTGAAGGAGAACCAGACCTAAGCACCAGGATGATAGGAGAATAAGATCTAGGCACTGGGACACCAGATGGACTAGGGTAAGAGGAGGCTATGAGTAGGGAAGGTGATAGCAGGATAAGGAAAAACCCCAAATGAAAGCACAGGTCAGAGAAGGAGAGGAATGGAGGGGGAGGGAATGGGAGGAGGGCAATGAGAGGAGATGACAAAGGTAGACACCCCCAATACAGTGGGGAAAGATAGGGAGAAACAAAGGGGCAATCAACTGAGGAACATGATGGAATAGAGCACAGCAAGGGAACACAATGAAAAACAGCAGCCACATAAACAATGGCAAGAGAAAGGAGCATGACAGGGTGCAAAAGGTGGAAACTGAAGGTAAAGGAAGGAGACAGCCAAACCTGAATGGGAGGAATGAGAAATATACGGGGATACACAGGGAAGACAACCCTCGTTGTCTTCCAGACTGGCCTGGCTGAATGAGAGGACAAGGAAGTACAATACAGAAGACTGAAAACAAAGAGAAGGAAGGCGAGGAAACAGACCACAAGCCAGAGGACAAGAAATGGCAAGGAAGAGATGTAGGTACCAAAACAGGAGATCAATTGTCTCAACACATTGTGCAACAATGGAAGAGGGACAAGGATGGGAGTAGCAGCCCACAACAAAAGTGAAAGGGCCAAACGAGAGGTGAGCAGGGAAAAGGAAAATAACCATAAGGGGAGAATAGCGAGAGGAGACATCCCAGAGGAGCCCCGGATGCCCGTGGGTGACAGACTCAGGAAGCACCGGAGGAAATGGAGCTGATGCAGGTGAATTGGAGTCTGCAGAGTCCAGGACAGCAGTGGAAGGAGAGAAAGCCAAGCAGAGCGGGCGGTGGCAGGCGGGGAGCACAGAATGAGGAAGGGACACGAGGTGCCAGGATTAGACAGGGAGCACAATGGGACAAGTGGTAGCAATAAGTGGCAAGGAATGCATACCCATAACAGCAGGTAAACGGCAATAAAAAAGGTACAGAAGGAGAGGGGGTGAATGGAGAGCTCCAGGAGAGCAGCCAGAAAAGGAGGCAAAATGGAGGAGGACCTGGGAAGAAACAAAGTGAAGAGGGAGACAGGACCAAGCAACCATGCAAGCATCAGGGAAACCCAGAATAGGAGGGGGGTTTCGCAGAAGCCGAGAGACAGGAGGGACGAGAAGGGCAAAAGAGCAAACCGCCACAAGAGACCGGCAATAGAGAGGGAAAGAAGGTCATGGGAGACAGAAGCGAGAAAGCATGGAAAAGGAAGAAACAACAGAGATACGAGGGATGAGGAAACACAATGAAAGATGGAGGGAGAACAAACGGAGGTGAGAAACAAATGATAGAAAGGAGGAAAACGAATGGGGAGAAGCACCACGAAACAAGCGAGGGAGGGAACAGACAAATGAACGGGCAGCCGGAGGCAGTTGCCAAAACATGGGGAAAAGCAAAGGCACATAGGGAACCAGAGAGAGGGGTAGAAGAGCAGCACCTCTGGCTGCAATGAGAAACGAATCTTGGGGAGGCCCAGGATGATTGACCTTATAAAGCCTGATGGGGGAAGTGACGTAGTTGCTTTGCCCATTGAACCTCGGGCTTAAAGCCTTCATATAAACTTCAAAATGAAAAAAATAAAACAAAATTCTTTACAGAATTGCAGGTGGCTCACTTTTGTCAGTGACCATAGGGGATAACCTTAAGCAATGGTGTAGGAGCCAACTCTGTGGCACCAGGCAATAGGGGTTCACCTGGCACACTGGTGACCGGGGTTCTTGTTCAGAGCCTGGGGCAGCAGGAGTGGAGGCCGGCAGGGAGGGTTCAGAGCATCCACTGGAAACTCTCCTCCTGGGGGGAGGGAGAGAGAGAGATGCACCACTCTTGGGTGGCTCCTGGTGGCCGAGTTTAGCACTACACACTGTGTCATGGGTAACCACACAGCACATGCGCAGTCAACCAGGATGATGCGGCATGCACGCCCAGTAGGGGAGGGCAGGATGACAGTGGACCCCATCCTCTCAACACCGTGGTGGTCAGGATAGCCCCCAATGCTGTGCCCCTCACTGCTCTGGTCCAGATGGTAGAAGGCACCTCTGGGCACTGGATAGTCTCCCCTAGCAGTTGCCCCCCACAGGTAGGGGGCCCCCCTTCAAAGAGATACAGCAGGACAACCAGAGTGGCAGGATGAGGGGGCAGGAAGGGAGAATCAGGGTAGCGGTAGGAGAATAGCCGCCCAAAGGAGAGGTTGGTGAGGATGACTGCCAGTGGGAGGTAAAAAGATAATATAAAAAAAAAAGCAATGGTATATCTCTTCTTCACTACATCAGTTTGCAGCAATAGATAATGCACGCCATTCCTCTGCACTTGGTCAGCACACACCAACCCACTGATCTATCTCACCCCAGTGGAAATGAACCATCCCCTATGTTGGTCTTACATGTTTGGGTCATGGTGAGCCCCTAGCCCCACAAACAAACTAAAGACAAAGAACTCAGTGTAATAGCACTGAAGTAAGGGTTACCCCAAAGGGCACTGGCAATAAAGCCAAGTTTCAAAGAGATACAAAATCACACGTACCCCCATAATGCAAAGCATTGTGGGATGTATATGCAAATCACCAAGACATTTTAGTCTGATTCCGCTTAAAGCAGGAATGCATTGTGCCAAAGGACCTCTCAAACAATCTGCAGTTTACATGCATTTCAACAACACAATGGGGGATTTCTTATATCTCTATCCTGGTAACGTAATTCTATAATACAGTCACCTAGTAACATTTTACCTTTATCAAAAACACCTAGTGCCATGATATTTTGAACATTTACAGGTTTCATAAACATTGGGCATATACCTGTGCTTTTATGTCATAGTGCTTTTACATACTTTAGGTCAACAGCAAGGAACACAGCCTGTTGTTTTAAATCAGTTCAGAGGTCACCACAATAACTTCCTAGAACAAGGACCTGAGAGGGAAAAGGAAAAATAAGGCTTGACAGTATAGACTAGTGAAGGGGGTGAGGGCGTCCGTAGGTGGCCAACCATACGGACTAGAATTGTAAAGAATAGTTAAAGCAAGGATATAGGAGAACTGTTGCAACAGCTTTTAAGAATAAAGAGACAGTCCTTTAAAGTGATAGGTTCTCTCTGTCACAGTATCCGTTAATACTGAAATTTGGGCTAAACTACAGCTTATGCATTAGCTTGATTGTATAACTTGCTTTAACAAAACTAAAATTATGAAATGCCATCTTAAGCCCTTGGGACTAATTAAACAGAGCATGAAAGCCAAATGACTACATATTTTGAATGTCGTTTGCAGGATTAACTTTGGAAGCTTAGTATGCAAGCCTCTCAATTAGCTAAATCAGAGCTGGCCATAGGCTGCCTTACTCCCCTTGGCCACTGGGGCCCATACAGAACTTGCACAAGCCATAAAGCTTATGTTGCATTTTTTTAATTACAGTATTTAAATGAATGAATGGATGAATGAATCAATCAACCAATCACTTTTTCCTGTTAAAGGGGCACTGTCAACCTTTTTGGCATCATATCATTTCTAGATAAAAACCTACATGTTATGTTTGCTTACCTTCCTTAAAATTAATTGCTGTTTCTTGTTTTATCTGCCTCCTTACTTATTAGAACTAAAATGCATGCTAATGAATAGCTATATCCAACATTGCTTTGTTGTAATCCTTGATTTACTCTTATTGCATACTTCCTGAATATTAGAAACTCACCAAATAGTGCAGCTACTCATGAAGCAATAGTCTCATCAACCCCCCCCCTCCAAATAATTAGTGGCTAGACTGTGATGTGATGTTCCTAATTCTAGGAAAGATGCAGTAGGAGTTGTTCAAAGAATGTAAACAAACATGATTTGGTCTGGTAACACCAATATGGTGAGCAGTCTGGTTTTCACTTTTTAAAGGAAAAAAAAGAATCAGAGTCAAACTACCAGCTACATCAGCAATCTCTAAAGAATGTGAGCAATCATATTATGTAGTTTTTTAAACTAGGGACACTTTGAGGCCTAAGGGGATTGACAGTGTCCCTGTAAAACAGCTCACAAGAAGCAAAAACACAGGGCTGGGTAGAAACTCCTCAAAAGACATCATAATGCCATAATGATACTTGCTAAGGGCATGGGGTCAGAACCGCGCAAGGGAAAACCATGCGGCAATAAATGCTGCAAGGAAAACAGCGACTTGCAGTACAGCATTGGGACTATAGCAACCTGACAAGAAGAGCGCAGCCCCATAGTAAACTGTGGGACAGCTTTGTTTTGTTTGTGCAGGGGGCTACGCACACCTGCACCCCCCCACACACCCCCGGACTTAAAATAACAAACTCTGGGGAGTCATGGACTTTGGAGATTTGGAGAAATCAGGATGGGGGAAAGGTTACTTTTTGTTAAAAAAAAAATGTTCCAGCAGGAGACCTATCCAGATTTGAACCATGGTCCTAGGTCTGCTGCCTCACCATGTGTTGGGGCCCTAGACACTCCACCACAGGAGCGTCTCAGCCAGACACTCCAGCACACGGCAACTTGATCCCTCACAGTTGAAGCGTAGAGTGCTAAGGAGTGCACCCAAAGTGCGTCTATGCAGGCTCCAGCCGAAGTCTTCCCCTCTCTGTTATAATTCTGCTGCACTACCATCTGTGGTCACCCAGGTGGCAGTATTGTAGCAGAGGCAGTGACCCTCCCTACCCGGAGGACAGCTTCCTCTGGGATGCTTAATCCTGCCTCCTGGCTAGCCTTCAATGACTAGGGCTGTTACCGAAACCTGGGCCACTGGCATCGCGAGCAGTAGCCCTATCACTGCTCCAATGGGCCAATGACTTCACTGCTTTTTGTGGGGTGCAGTAGAGGCAAATGTGATGTCATCAGTCATGGTACAAGCTGCTCTCCCATTGGTTTAGGTCTCCTTTATGACCTGTCTACAGTGTAGATAAATAGCCAAAATGAAGCTAAATTTATTTATCTTCTGTTAGAATGCTTCAGTGGCTAAAATCAACAATTTATCTGTAATAATTGACTCTCATCTACATTGTGTCAATAAAGAGACTTCAGGACTTTCATCTTATAAATTAAAAAAACATGTCTCACTAATTAATCACCTGTGGTACTCCTTCCGACAGTTAAACTTCCATTCCCATATGATCTTATCCACTGTAGAAATTGTACATTTTTATTATGTGTGTTACTTATATTTTGTACACATGTATCCCTCTTGTGTTCTAATGTATATCAAGTGTCTTCTGTAACCTAATTTGCAGCACTGTATCTATTATCTGTTGCCTTGTGTACCTTGTATCATACCTTCTATTCTTGTCTTGTATTTGTACCAGTACCTGACCCAGGTCCACCTTGTAAATGAGTTGTCTCAATGGTGTTTCACCTGGATAAATAAAGATTGATTGATTGATTGATATCTCTATGTACAACAAGAATATGCAATTGTTAATTTTAGATAAAAACTTCTTTAATTTAATGAATTTAGTATTTGTGTAAAATAAAAAAATTGATGACAACAGAAGCAGATCTCCTTTCTTTAACAATGAGCCAGGTAAACAGTATGGGTAGCTGTTGCACATGTTTTCTGATACTGTACACCTCTGTTACTGCTGGCTGGTACCAGTCTCAAGAGACCATGATCTCCATTTTTAAAAGGCTTGTACAGGTCTAAGCAACGTAGAACTCAGGCTAACTTGGATAAGCAGTCCCCAGGGTGTGGCTTAAACCTGGCAGTGCTGTCACTCTACCCACTGCTGCAGTGATATGGTTAGCACAATCATGCTAACCACACCACTGGGCTGACGAAAATGAGGGGGTCCCTCATACATAATGGTGCAGTGGTACAATCAAATGATTTTGGTGGTGCTAAACACTAACTTGCTGAATATTTCTAAGAGCTGGCATTGCGCTTTAGTGCAGCGCTACAGGCTGTGCTGCATGTGCAGCCAACTCTGAATATAGGGACCCATGTCTGTGAAGGTGAAGTGATATCAGCCACTGTGCTAAGTAAGCAATAAGACACAATGGGGTGTGCATTAAACAGTTCTAATGCACGGCTAGGGGGACATAGTGCATCCAGTCCCCTAGCCATGCATTAGAAACGTCTAATGCACATCCTTGGAGTGGCTTACTGTGCTTATAAAATGGGTCTGTGTATTCTAAATGAGGTTTCTAGTTTTAACTGTGCATTAGACACTTCTAACGCACGGCTAACAACCAGGCAGATTGCTTGAAATCCTTTGCCCATTTTATAATTTACTTTAAGAAATGACTAATGAATATGCAGAATGAGGCCATTTCAAGAGCCATAGCAATGTGCAGTGAATAATGGTTTGCTAGAAAAGGAGCTGTCAAGACTTTGGAGCTTATCTCAACTGAGGCCTGCACCCTAATGCATTCTAGAGCCTTCAGAGATGAGGGGCTAGTCTCTAAAAAATGACCACCTAACTATCATTAGTGAATTATAGCTATGTTTTGTGTTTTAAACAATGTGATCAACATAAAACATGAACCATATGGCAGAAAAATATAGCAGCTCCTCAAAATATATTTATTTATGTGCTTGTTTCAAAGGTAAATCTTATGTTATGAGACAATAATTATGTTATAAAAGTCACATTGTGGCAGAAATAAAATGATTTCTTTTAAGTAGTTTATACAGTAGGGATCTCCTGGGAAGAAATGCCTTTTGATATAACCTCTCTGAACTGACAATTAAAGGTTTCGTCCATCTACTTACAGCCTACAAAGTTGTATCAATAATGAAGTTATAGTTATTTTGTTTTCCAGTATACATAAACAGGCCTTTCAAGTTCTGCTTCTTCTGCTTAGTCTCTTACCGTCATGGTGTTTTCATGTAGAGCAGTAAATACTCCCAAAATCAAAGTTTAGAGTAACACACTGCCTATTCATGCCTACTGGAACTGCTCTCTATTGCCAGTGTTTTATGATTTTATTGTTTGTTTCTCTTGTTTTGAACCTTCTGATTTTACGTCCTTGTATTTTATCTCTCTCCGTTTACACCTCTGATCTTAAAGCAGCAGTACTTGTTTATAGCAAGCAGTGGCCAATGGCAATCATGTCTGCCTACTTGTATTGCCTTTGTAGTTGTTGGGCAGAGATAGGATAGCAGGTAAAATTAAAACCAAAAACTCATTTTAAGAAAATGAAGAGGTTCACACATAACATTTTTGTTTCTTAGATTGTGACCCCAAATTTAAAGGTAGAATTTTTATTACCCTTTTAAATGAACTTGACAAGTGTCATTTATCAAATCCCAACCAAAACATGTGAATTTGAAGGAAGACCTGGACAGCCCCTGCAGCTGTGTGAACCATAGCTCAGAGATAGAGTTACTAGCACAGAATGCTACAGGTCCTAGGTTCAAGTCCTAGTGGTTCACCTTTTCCCTTCTTCATTGTAATTAATCAGCCAAGACATAGAAACATAGCATTTGCTAGCAGAAAATGACCACACGGCCCACCTTGTCTGCCCAAATGTTGTAGCAATAACAAAAAGTGATTTTGCTGAACAACTACAAAATCGGGTTTGGGAGGAGATTTGAAAAATTACACCTGCACTCTTCCTGAGGTGGACTAAAAAAAAATGACTACTGAAAATGCAGGTTCAAAAATATAAAGCAACAGCAACATTGTAAAGAGATATTGAAAAATTTCAACCATTCTTCATAACTTTGTTTTTTGAGGTTTGACCCCACATTTTCAACACAGTCTTTTTATTAACCTGTGTTACGAACATGACAGGTGCCATTTATGAAATCAAGCCCAAAATGTAATTTTGTGACACAAAAACTGAAAACATCATTGTCCAGTGCATCACGGCCCACACCCTTCACTACCAGGAAGCATGTTGGGTTGACCGCACCTGAAACCAGTACAGAACAGAGCTCCCATCATCCAAAGCCATCACAGCCCATACCCTTTGCCACCAGTAGCACGTTGGGTCTGCTGCACCTGTATCCGGCCACAGAAAAGACTGTCCAGCCATCATCTACCCAAGCAGGGAAGATGTCCCCACAGAAACAGACCAACCTGTCATCTATCATATGTGAGGACTGGGTTTTACCCACACATCTTATCATTCCCATTGTTTAGCTAGCTAGGTAGAGGGGGCATTCCTGTGTGACCTTAGAATCAAGCTCACAGCTACAGTTTACAGCCAGGAGCAACTGTTTTAACGTCCATCCAGTTGTGCAATTTGCCAGTCAGCAGCTGTAGCAAACAACTGAATCTACATGGTACCATACTGAGGTCCAAAGTGTCACAGACCTACAACTCTGCATCTCTGTACACACTTGAACTGTAATTGGAAGCTCCCAGAGCACTTGTGGGTTAACTGGTGCACTAGTGGGGGAAGAGGTGCTGAGACATGCCTTATGGTGGGGGTGAATGCAAACTGTCTTTGTTTATTTTCTTTGCTTCTATATCCCCTACCTTGTTCTCCAACCCCCAAATAAACCAATTGACCATTTACTTGCAACTTCTGACATATCTTTCCATTATTTCCTTGCTTTTTATTTACATGCTTACAGTGGTAAATGGGAAGGGGATTGTGTTATTGTGTTCCCTGTCACAGAGGGTGGGGGTTGTATTTATTTCTTGTGGGGAAACATAACTGGCAGCATTCCAGCATAAGGATCCCCATAGGTGGAGGCACCATGCCACTTTCCAAGTTCATTTACAACCACAAAGCCAGGAAACATTCACCAAAAGGCATAACAGACACTGCCCTTTACCATTTCCAGGCCTTGTCAGCACCCCTTGCTGGTGGAGGTGGTTACATGTACAATGTGTTAGTCCTGTGGGTGCATGTTTTCTTTGAGGGTATAATTCTGTACATAAGAGGCTCTATGCCTGGAATCATGTTCTCTGTAAGGAAAAGGAACATTGTTTTAAAGTTCTTAATTTATTTCTGGGAGGGCTTTGCCCTTGATTCAATGTGGGGGAATTTGACTCCTCCCACTCGGCATATAAAAGCCAGTCTCTGTGAGCAACCACTGCTCCGAGTATTTTCGAATGCAGTGGCTTCTGCGTGTTGCTGGCTGTGCTCTCCTCATGTTTTTCTCTCTCTTCATTCTTCTTCTATCCCCTCTTTCCTCTGCTGCTCCCACTGGTCCCTCCGGCAGTGTTGCTTTCACTTCTCCATGCCTCTCCCATGCCTCATTCCTTCTGCCTTGCTTCCCCTTCCTCCCCTACCTGTTCCCTGTTTCCCTGTCTCTGTTTTGCTCTGTCTTTTCAGTTCTTCTGCTGCTGTCTTTGCTGCTATGCACTGCTCGGACTTGACTTTCCATTTACAACTGCTCGACCCATCCTTGTTTGCCTCCCCTCCATTTCTTCTCATTCCATGCCCCTTCCCCCTTGTACCTTGTGCTCTTTTCACTGTGTCCTGTGCCTCTCGTCATCCTGCCTTCTTTTTTCTTTTGGGGATTTTGCTGTTTCCCGGCATGTTCTGGGTACCTTCCATGTCATCACCCTGGATCCCTCAACAGCAGTTTGGAAGTGTCTGGGATGGCATTAATGTTGCGTATGATTGAACAAAACCTACCCAAACTCTGTTCTCTGGTTTTGTATTTAAGGGGCTATACAGGTCCATTTGCGTATGTAAAACAAGGAGCTGAAGTATAATGCCACAGAGTAAATATGTTCTGTTTATAATAACCTGTTCTCTTAAGCAACCTTGAGCTTTGAGCATTATTATAAACTGTAGCAATAGGTATAATATGGCTCTGCGTCTGTGTGCCAATGGGGAGATTTCCCTAAAACAATAACTTGCAAAGCTTTGAGAAAGCTAAATATTGACAAGCGGGATTGAAAAGGGTAGAAGATGGAAGTCCATGCTGCTGTGGTAGTGAGTGCCTTGACTGTAGCAAGCTGCTTTACATCCATTCTGAAAGCATATTTGGCACTACAACACAAATTGAAGAAGGCCTACTAAAATCAGTCCAAAATTCAGGGCACCATCTTAACAAGTAAAATGGTTGTAGCAGTAGTAGATTTTATTTCTATTGGGTGCCCTTCCCCAAAGGCTCAGGGGGCCCACAGGGTATAAAACTGACAAACAGCACATAAAAATACACAAACAAACATACAAATGAGAATAAATAACAATAAATAACATCCACTAATATAACATAGTTATTATCAGTCAAACATAAAACTGCTTGTCATACTTAATAATTTCTCAGACCCCAAAGGCTTGTTCAAAGAAGAAAGATTTTAATTTCCTTTTAAATATCTCTAGGGAGGGCAACTCCTGCAGAGACCCTGGCAAACAATTCCATAGCATCGGGGTGGCCACTTCAAAACCCTGATCCTTGGAAGATTTTAGTCTTGCTCTGGGGACCTCCAGGAAGGCCCCTCCCACAGAACAGAGAGAGTGATCCTGGGTGTAAGGATGCATGAGCTCCTTCAGGTAACCTGGACCCAACCCGTGTAGGGCCTTATAGGTCAGTAGACCTATTTTAAAGGAGATGCGCCAGCGCACTGGCAGCCAGTGTGGTTTGCACAACACTGGTGCAATATGACAGAACCTTGAACGGCCCATCAATAGCCGGGTCACAGCATTCTGCAGCAGAAGCAGGTGCCGCATCACACCCCCTCTGACCCCGAGGCAGAGTGCATTACAGTAGTTGAGCCTTGAACTAACAAATGCATGTACCAGTGTAACCAGCTCATCGGGGGGATAAGGGATTTAATTTGGGTGATATTACGCAGATGGTAAAAGCCATTCCGGACAGCGGACGACATCTGAGCATCAAGTGTCAGCTCGCTGTCCAGAACAACGCCCACATTTCTCACCTTGGTGGTTGAGCAGGGAAGTATGAATAGGGTTGTGGGATGGATACTTAATTAGTTTATTCGTACATGCCTTGCCGTTTTGCAGCATAATTCAGCCCCCTGCTGACAACACCGACAGCCCTCTGCACTCCAGCTCTATATCTCAACACTCCCCTCTGCCATTCATTCGGATCCACAGCGATGACATCTCTTCTGGCCAGCCCCACCGGCTCTCACCTTTATGGACAGCCTATTCAACAATTCCTCCACCAAATTAAGTTTATTTCTGGCACTCCCGTACCGGATATAACTCTTTCACATAAGCCTGCACCTCTATAATCTCTTTTAATGTGTTTATTTTTCCCTCCATTGCAGCCTGCCCTTCAGCCGTCCACATCCCATTTATTGACATCTCTGTGGCTTGTCATCCGTTTTAAGTTATAAACTTCAAACACAACTATACCTCATGGCATTACTATACTTTTTCTTCAGCACAACTCCCCATTTCAGGTACTGCTGTTTCTGTTCTTTTTTCCAACTCTTATCTGCTTCTCTTCCTTAAATCCTCCTGCTTCATAGTTCTACACCCTGCCTCTATCTTTATCCTTTTGCTTATCCCCCTAACTGTTCCTCCTCATGTAATGCTCCACAAAACCCAGACAGGTGTAATCATGCCTCCCCTGTTCCATCTGTATCCACTAAGCTGTCATTCTCTCATGGTACCCTTAATATTCTGCCTAGCCTATTGTCTGCTTCCTCATAGCCTGCTCTCTCCTGTTTCCCCTTCAGCCTTCACCGGCAGCATAGTGGGACAAGCACAGGACTGGTGCATTCCCAGCTACTCACTAAGCATGAATCACTCTGCAGTATTTTCACATACCTTTCGCCTTTACTCATCAACAACTTGAAGCTTCAGTCTTTACCTCCTACACCTGGTACAACAGTGCTCTTCACCACTTCAGTTACTCATTCCTACTCTCTAACATGTCATCAACTGTCCTGCTCCTCACCTATATTGCTAATTTTTTAGCTTCACAACTCACATCTCCTTTCTACTCATCTGTCCCTTTATCTCCAGAGGGTTCCACCATGTCGGTTCGACATCAATCATGTCGACCAACACCACAGTGACAACAAAATGCTGACAGTGACCATGTCACCCGGCAATTGTGCCATCCAACCTCCATCGCGGCAAAGTGCCGGGGCATATCCCAGCTGTATGTGTGTGGGGGGGGGGCTTCACTACCTGAACCCCCTGAAAAATAATATAATCACCTCCAGGTCAGAGGTGTGGGAGGAAACAACGCAACACTCCCGGGGTGGCAAGATGGTGGGCACACTGCCGTTGATGTAAGGGTTTTGAAGTGCTGTTGGCACACTGTCTCTTGAGCAGTCAGCCAGTTTCCTCTCTAGCCTGCAACACCCTTCACTAACAGCCTACCAGATTCTGTTCACTACCTCATCCCCCCCCCCACGGGGCCTACAAGGTTACATAAGGTTCAACGTCATTCCCAGACTTGAGAGTCTGCTTCTCACAGTCTTCCAGCAGTATTGAATTCACTTCTCATTTTGTAGTCAAGCAGTTCATTGCTTCTCAGAGCTCATCATTATCCTTCAGAGGTGGAAGTTTGCACTTTATTTCTCCAGCTGCATAGTAAACCACTTCTCATGCCTCTTTCCTTACTCAGCATATATTGAACTCATGTCATCTGCAAGCATCATGTACCACGCCTCAGGGCCCAACTTTGTCCACCACGGGTGGGCGTCTACATCTTCAATCACTCAGCAACAAATTGAACTCTTCCTCATTTTCTTTTTTTTTAACTTCAGCTTCATTCACTTACGTTAGTCCATAGAACAAAGTGATTCGCTAAAAATTATACAGCTCAATCCAGTACCACAAGTAGCAGTATACTTTTTTCGTTTGAACCATTGTGCTTGATATAGTGCATGGTATCTTAAGCCTCTATTTGTAATGCAATGCATGTACTCTTCGAGACTAGAAGGTGCTAAACATTGGAACCATGCTATGGAGTCATTGTAATCTATCTTGAGTCATTATTTGCTGAACAAACTCTTAAATAACACAACTGTTAAATGAACAAACGTGGCTGTCTGTCCCCCTGTAGACCATTAAATGTGACTGATTTCCCTTGTTATACTTGGGAAGGTGGGTGGTTTAGGAAGGTAGGGGAAAACACACCTGAGGTGAGTGGGGAAGGGGCATGAATAAAACATGTCTCCTTGCCTCGTACCAGCTACTCCCGGCCATCATTGTCCATCCCCACCCCAATTAGGTCAGGTCATTCAAGGGGCCCATTGGTGACTACCAAAAGGCGTATCCTAACTATTATGTTCTATTACAGCTGATACCTCTTGCCACTGCATCATATATGTCCCATTTATGCCATAGCTCTCTAAATTTCTCTTGAGTGAGCCGTAGTGCTGCAATGATGCACTCCATTGTTTGAAGCTCTCTCACCTTTACCCACCACTCCTCGATTGTTGGTATGGTCCTTGTGAGCCAGTGTGACATGATCCCCTTCATGGCCACCAGGTAGAAGGCCCTGAAGAACATCTGTTGGAACAATCACCCTATGCCAGAGACTTTTTTCCCTCCAGGGTCAGGTGTTCAGAAATATGAGGGACATCCAGTCCCCATATATTCTCAAGTGCACCATGTATCTGGGACCAATAGAACTGTAAATAGGGCATCCCCCCAAAATATGGTGATGCATACCCACTTTCCCACAGTCTTGCCAACATAAATTTGGAACCTCCGGACCGAAAATATTTGGTAACTGTAGGAGTATGTGTAACCCCCAAATTAGGGGGCTTACCTTAAGTGTCTCCCTGGGTTCCTCTAATGCCGACTGTCTGGCTGACATCCAGTAGAAGAAAATAAATCCATGTACAGTATTGTTGTGCTGTTGATCTGCGTGAGTGTGCAGAGCCATGCCACCGTGCTGTCCCTTTAGGAAGTTAGCCTGTGTGTATAGTGTACATAGCCTGAGCTGGGTCTAAGTGAAATGAAGCTCATGACCAGCCAGGGTGGAACCCCGAGAGCATCCACTCTATAGTCGCTTAATAAAGCAGAGGGAGCACTGTTGAAATCTGTAAATAGTTATTCCTAAAACAGTAATGTTGTCATTTAAAATGAACTATAAATGTGGACTGTTTGCTTTTCTGAAAGGGATCCACCATGTTTGGACAGGGACTCTGCCTTTGGACCAGTCGGAACATTAAGGGTCTTAGGGGTCCTCATTACAGTGACTTCTGGGAGAAACTGCAAACTTTTCTCTTGACACCTAATTTAAACATTCGGGATTCCAGGAATGTGAGTGATAGTTTGGACAGCCAACCGGAATACAGAAATCCTCGTCTTCAGCTGGGACTGTGTTTAAACAGGAGGAGATAAGCTTGAGCTCTTGTAGAGGTGGCAGCATGCGTGGCTTTGCTGAGAGAAATGCAGGAAAAGGGCCTGCTTTGCCTCCCTGTGTGGATTGCCAGTTCTGGGACTGCCTCAAAGCAGAAAGAGAACATTTTCGGCTTACAAAGGTGATAAGGAAAGCAGTTTGCTAAGTGAGGTGACTTTTCTGTACTGTCTCAGAAGTTTGAGAGATTGCTGTGAGGAGATTGCGCTTGAGATTCCAGTGCAAAAGTGTATCCTGCAAATACTAAAGGTGTCTCCTGTCATGTACAAAAAGGGGAGACCTGTTCAAAATATTTCCTGCTTTCTGCAGCAAGGAATTCCAGTACAGTCAATGCCGCTTATAGCGGGCACATTTGTCCTGTTACTATTTACCTGTTACAGGCGTTGGTTGCTATAACCAAAAGAACTAATGACGTTTTTACTTGTCTGTATAAGAATTACTGTAGAATGACTGTAGAACACTCGTTTTATCATTTTATCCGTGTAAGTAAAGTATACTTTAATGGTGACAAAACAAAAATAAAAATAAACAAAAGAAAGTTTCACTAAATCATTTTCAGCAAGTAACGCTGTGTAAGTCTTACTTTTGCAGTCCAGTAAAATACTCAGTGATGCAGGTCTGTACTGAGTTGCTTCGGGTGTATGGTCACCAAGTTTCCTCTGCTTTGCATAGCACGTCCCAGTTTGGTAACACATCAGCGTTTTCCTCCATGGTGCGATGCAGTGTCAGCAGAGCAGCGCGCACATCAGTAGCCGAGACTGTTTCCTCCTCCTTGGCAACATCCGGATCCTCCTGCTCGTCTCCCGGCTCTTTCTGTTCCACATCACCTTGGATTGCACCAATCACCTGCTGAATGTCATCCAGATCACTTTCTGCCGGTGCATCATGGTCGCCTAGGTGACAGAGACCTTCAAACTCCTCGGCAGAAAGTCCTTCTGGAGCAGGTAAAGTGTCATTCTCTGGCAGGATATCTGGGGCCACATTCTGATCATCTTATGCTGTCACACAAAAGCCTATGTAACCCCCCTACAGATGGGGGTTTCCAAAAAGTCTTCCTTGGGCTTGCTTAAATGCTCACTGCCAGGCTGGTGTCCTTCGTTTTAGCAGTTTAAATGTATTGCCAGAGAGTGCCTGTATAGCCTCTGTGTACTGCCTCTTTAAGAGCTGCCTGGATTGCAGTCATAATTAATCTGAGAGGGAACTCTGTTAGAAGGCGTACTTGTTTGCTGATCACTTGTTAGAGTAGTAATAATATTGCAGTTTGTTCTAACTTGTCTTCTTTGCAGCGTGGACAGTTCTGTTTGTTTCCATCATCTTAGTCCTGGACTGCAGAATGGGCCAATCAGTACATTTGGGACTCTAAAATGGAGCCTGCCTACAGGGGCTTGGTGGGGCCAAAACTTGTAGGAATTGTAGTTTTGGGCTTTTGGCGCCTAAAATAACCTAGAGGGGGAGCTCTTGTTGTGACTGACAGACAGATCAGCCAATCAAACCTTTTTTTATCTTGGGGAAAGTCCCGCACCGCTTGCAATTTCAGTTAAATCTGAGTTGGGAAGTGAAGAAGTAACAGCTCGAGATAGTTCGAGCAGCAATCTATAGTAGATTCGTGTGGGAGAACTGTGGAAAGGCCTGAGTTTGGCCTGCATGCATGCCTGCCTGCTGTTCCTGAGAGAGAACTTGTACTTTTTTTCGGACTGAATCCAAATTTGGAGAGTGAATTAAGCCACTGAGTTGTGACCAGGCTTTAACCTGAAGAAGACCGAAGATTTGCTGAATGGGATCGGCCTGTCAGGACTTCCAGCTACCTCTGAACTCCCGGATTGTGCAGAGGCTCTGTAATTGCGACTGGAGAGCCATTTGCCTGGTACAGTGGAATTTCCTTGCATGTGAATGTACTGTGTGCTTATAGTGGGTCGTGATTTGGTCCCCACTGTGTGTCTGAACTGTGTTTTGCTTGCTGGAGGCTGTATCCAGCTCCATGGACTGAATCTGTATCCGTTTCTATTTGCCTGGGCCTTGCTACACTGGCCCAGCCAGAATACCTGCTACACAGAGAATGTCATCGACGAAAGACCGGCTTGGGGATCAGCCCTCTGCTCAATGCCTTGAACAGGAATGATGCCTCAGTGATTCGTGTGGGCCCTACTTTTCTGGGCACTCCAGCTCAACAGCCTGCATTGTCGATTTCATCTTGCCTGTGTCCAGTATTGGGTATCATGAGTAAATATCAGGGTAGCTCCCTGCAACAACAGCTAAATCTAAAAGTGTTGTCATCTGATTGTATTGTTGCCTTTTTTTTCATGAACTGAGCCCTCCAGCTCCGGATTACAAATAGTGTGGGTTGTGCATGTTGCTTTCTTCTATCACAGGGCCCCAACCAGCTGCAATGTTCCTGGCTAGCCCACCATTTTCCTACCTGGGTACCCAGAGTGTGTGACTGTGTAGGGACTCTGAACTGCATGCATAACTGTCGATTAATATAGCTTTTAAGCAAATCAACCTGATTAAGCCCCTCCCTTGTTCAAGTCCCCTGAATAAATCATATTTAACTTTGTTTGCATTTAACCTGACTGTGGTTCCAGTTTGTGCCAAAAGTATTGTACTGTTGCTATTTGCTGTGCTTAACCTTGTTTTACATGGGGTCCCCAGGGTCAAGCTAGAAGAACCAGCCCTGGTGGTGAGTTCAAACAGTGTGGGTAATTGCCTGGTGAATAAGAGTCATTGTGAAAGTAATTATTGTATATTGTTCAGGCCACTAGAAGGGAAAGAGGGGGGTTACAGTGTTCTGGAGGGCTTTGCCCAGGTTAGCTTGACCACTAACAACCCTGACCTCTGGGTGGAGGCACCTGTTTCATTATCCAGGCCCCTTAATCTGCTACTAGCCAAGCAGGCAGGGGTAGTAGCCCTTGGGATGGCGCCACCTAGGGGTTACACCTGCCTTTTTAAATCTGCAATAGTTGATTTAGGGAGGGATAGCTGAGCTGCCAGGTCGCACTGGCTCATCTTAGGCAGAACATCAACGCGGTTTAACAGCTCTATTTTTTCACTAAGAGAGAGTGCCTTGCATTTAGCCATCATTGCTCTTCAGATGTTCAGACCAACTCAATGAAAGCAGAGTCAAATACACTTCTTTCATCCACATTAACGAGCTGTAACTGGCCGCTAATTGATTACAATTAACAAGACCAGACTGAACACATAGCGATTTAGAGGTGTGAACTCAGCTCTGAAATGCCCGCAATAGCAGGCATCTCTAGATCGTTGTAAGCGGAGAACACATAATGTTAACAATGGGAAATGGTTTTTGGTTTTCAAGTTTTTCCCGCAGTAACCGACTGGCCGTTTTAACCACGGGCGCTATAAGTGGAGTGGACTGCACCAGAATTGTTAAGCTGTGTGTGCCATTTGAACTGCGTCAGAGACCTAACTGTGTGTGCTGAGCCTGTGTCATGGAAGGCTCTAGAGACTGTTGCTGTGAGTTGCTGTCTATCCTGGCTAAAGACCAACTCGAGGAGTCAGGCCATGCAGAGAGAAGAATTGCAGGTTGCGGCCACCTTGAAGGGAAAGGTCGCGAAGCGGAGGTGAGTTGTGTGGGCCCTGGTCTCCATGTTCCTGCCTGGCAAGCAAAAATCCAGCCTAACTGCAGCCATCAGTTCCATTGGTCCTGGTACTGTGAGTAATCTCAGGGTCCTAACCCTGCAACAAAAATTAAAGCGTTTGTGGTCATCTGATTTGTTTTTTAAAGGGAATTCATACGTTTCCTTCTTATGAAATTATTGTGAAGGTTACTATGAGGATCCAGTATGTAAATTGTTGGGTTATATTTAGAAAATGTTTTCAGTAAGGCAGAAAAATGCTTTTTAAATAGGGATGTGGAGGCATCTATTTTGTGGACAGGAAAGGTGTTTTGATGATGTCGCTGCCTCACCAGTGTTAACAGTGTGCAGTGCAGCAGGTGAGAACAGTTCAACTGTGCTGTCAGGAATTCTATTATATTCTGAGGAACACCCAGGATTTTATGTTTGACAGAGTGCAAGAAAAGAACCAGTGCTTCATTTCATGATAGAATAGGATCCCTGTCTTAGAAGTAGTTTGTTTTAACCTGCTTAATTGCATATTGTTAGAGCTGGTGAGGCAGTGATATCATCACAGCACCCTTCCTGTCCACAAAATGGATGCCTCCACATCACAATTTTAAATGTATTTTTCTGTCTTACAGAAAACATTTTCTAAATATAACCCAGCAATCTACATATTGGATCCTTATAGTATCCTTCACGATAATTCCATAAGGAAACATACAGATTCCCTTTAAGTTTACTTTGGTGTTTAACTCTGATTGCCTGCCATTGGGCTGTGGATTACAGTGGCCTTGCTGTTTAAAAAGGTTTATTTTAACCAAAAACAAGTTCTATTTGTTTAAGGGTCCCAACTAGCTGCAACACCAGTGTACCTGTGGCAACGCCTCAGGCCTACACCTAAATTTCAACCTGGGTACCCAGCAGCAAAAGACTGTCTTATACAGGGTCAAATGAAAAGCTTGCATACTGTTATAAATTCAGAATATCTAAGCTTTCATCTAAATTCATGCCCCCACTCCTTTGTTCAATCCCCTGAATAAATAAGATTTGTTGTTTGAAGTTTAATATGGCCTATGAGCATATTATTACTCAGCTTCAAGTTATTGTGTCAGCCAAAAGGTACACTGTTATTACTGGTAACTGTTCCATGCAGGTACATAGGGTGTGTCCTCAGAAGCCAGAACCCTGGTGGTAAGTGTGGTGTCCATGAGCATATTATTAGCACTCACCAAAAATTATACCTTCAATGCCAGGTACAGTGTATGCAAAACTTTATGTGTAAGGTCACTGGCTGGGGCTGTGGGTAGGTACAACTTCCCAGAGGGTTGTGCTAGCTTAAGATTTAACCCCTTAAATCTTACTCTGGGTGGAGGCACCATGTCAAAGCATTTGTGTTAGAGCCAAGGCCCCTCAACTTGCAGTTAGGGAAGCAGGCAGGGGTAGTAGCCTGTTGTGAGGTGGTGCCGGGTTACATGTGGAAGGATGTCATGAGGCATTTCCACCTGAACTCGTGTCACGTGGGCGAGGAGGTGATGCGCCAACCAATTTTCCATATATACTCCCAGTCCTCCTCACTAACTGAGACCTGGGTTCCTCACTCCCACGTCTTTCTCACCATTTGAAACTCAGGGTGATCTGACTCTGAGCCATGAAGCATCTTATCGGCCATTGCATTGTTGCTTCACTGACCCACAAGCCTAATGGCCCGATATAAAAATTGTTCAAGCTGTGTGAGGTCTCTGTTAATCAGGGCAAACCTGCCTTGGGTTTGTGTATAGTGATGAACCTGTAGAAATTGGTAGAAGTCCTGTCGTAGCAGATTAAACTTCTGGTGTATGTCTGTGAAAGAGAGGCAAGACCCATTATGAATTAACTGCTTAAATCTTATTAGGGCATTATGATTCCAGCACTTGAATTCTCTATCCCTGAGGGGAAGGGGTGCAAATTCTGGATCCCCGATTATAGCTGTTTTTGGTCAGATTTCATTGGGTGTACAGGAGACCAACCTAACCTTTAGGAGCATGTGGAGAATATGCCTTGTGAAGGGATTCTGAATAGATGCCAGCAGATTTGGAGTTATTTGGACGTGGGGTAATGTGAAAAAGGGTCCTGGGAGCCCAGCGCCCATCTCTAAGTCCAGACAACCAGGATCTGGGTTCTGTTTGACCCATGTCACTATGGGAGATAGCTGTGCTGCCAAGTAGTATAGGTGAATATCTGGCAGTCTCAACCCCCTTCTCTCTAGGAAGTGTTATCACCCTCCTCTGGATCTGATGTCTATGGCCTACCCAAATGAATGTCAAAATGGTCTTCTGGAGTCTTTTCCAGAAGATATCTGGAACCTTTACTGGCCTGGCCTGGAAGAAAAAGAAGTGCCTGGGTAGGATGTTAATTTTAATAGTGACTACATACCCCACCACTCCCGTGGGGAGAAGACTCCATCGAGCAATATCTGCTTTAACTTCCCCCTTTAGTTTTCCATAATTCAAATTAAAGAGCGAGAGCTAAGCTTAGCCGAGATCCATATGCCAAGATAGCACACAACCCCATTTGTTGCCCACTGGAAGGGAAAAGTCTCCCATAGCTGGGGAGGTGATACCACTTAGTTGGAGCACCTCTGAGTTATAGAAATTGATCTTGTATCCTGATATCTTTCCGTATACTTCAAGCTCAGTGAGCAGTTACAGCACCGAGTCCTGAGGTTAGGTGAGGAAGAATAAGGAGTCATCTACACAGAGTGATACTTTATGGTCCCTGTCTTGACCTCTCACCTCCCTGATCCCTGGATTCACTCGGACTGCTTACGCCAGTGGCTCAATAAAAACAGAGAAACATAGAAACAGAGAATTTGACGGCAGATAATGACCGCTTGGCCCACCTAGTCTGCCCATTTCCTTACCTAACAGATAAGCTGCAGATCCTAGTTAACCAACAGCCTACTTCCTCCTACCCCCCACTAGAATTGCCTTATGTCTGTCCCATGCATTCCTGAATTCCCCCACTGTTTTTGACTCTATGACCTCCTCAGCAAGGCTGTTCCATGCATCTACAACCCTTTCTGTGAAGAAATACTTCCTCACATTACCTCTGAGCCGTCCCCCTCTATCTTCAAATTGTGCCCCCTTGTTCTTGCACATCTCTTTTTCTGAAAGATGCTACCCTCTTGGACTTTGTTGATTCCCTTGAGGTATTTGAAAGTTTCTATCATGTCCCCCCTCTTCCTCCTTTCCTCAAGGCTATACATCTTAAGCTCCTTTAGTCTTTCTTCATATGTCTTCTGGTGCAGACCCTGCACAATTTTGGTTGCCCTCCTCTGGACAGCCTCCACCCTGTCTATGTCTTTATGGAGATGGGGTCTCCAGAACTGTACACAGTACTCCAGATGTGGTCTTACCAACTCTCTATACAGAGGGCCAACAACTTCCTGTTTTCTACTGGTGATGCATCTCCCTATGCATCCCAGTATCCCCCCAGCCCTCCTTACTGCCTTCTCACATTGCTGGCCCACTTTCAGGTCATCTGATATGACTACCACCAGGCCCCTTTCCATTTTGGTTTTTGTCAGTATCTCACACCCCATTGTATACTCTTGCCCTGGGTTTTTGTTTTCCAGGTGCATTACTTTGTACTTCTTTGCGTTGAATCTAAGCTACCATACATTTGACCATTCCTCCAACCTTAACATAGAAACATAGAATTTGACAGCAGATAAGGACCGCTTGGCCCACCCACTCTGCCCATTTCCCTACCTAATGGATAAGCTGCAGATCCTAGTTAACCAGCAGCCTACTTCTTTCTACCCCCACCCCCTAGAATTGCCTTATGACTGTCCCATGCATGCTTGAATTCAACCACTGTTTTTGACTTCACAACCTCCTCTGGAAGGCTGTTCCATGCATCCACAACCCTCTCTGTGAAAAAATACTTTCTAACATTACCTCTGAGCCACCTGTCCTCTATCTTCAAATTGTGCCCCCTTGTTCTTGCACACCTCTTTTTTTGAAAGATGCTACCCTCTTGGACTTTGTTGCCAAGTCCCTTTTCATCCTTTCCACCCCACCTCACGTATCAACCGCTGCAGATCTTTGTGTCATCTGCAAAGAGACATACCTTCCCCTCCAGTCCCTCCGCAATGTCACTTATAAGACATTAAAAAGGACCGGACCCAGTACTGAACCCTGCGGTACCCCACTAGTAACCCTCCTTTCTTCACTGTGGACTCCATTTACTATTACCCACTGTGTTCTGTTGTCACAGTGTTTTACCCAGGCTACCACCCCAGGACCCACTCCCAGGCTGACTAATTTGTTTATTAATCTTTTGTGCGGGACTGTGTCAAATGCCTTGCTAAAGTCTAGGTAGGCCATGTCCACAGACCCTCCCTGGTCTACTACTTTGGCCACCCAGTCAAATAAATCAATTAGGTTTGTTTGACATGACCTTCCTACTGTGAATCCATGCTGCCTTGGGTCCTGTGCCCCACTTGCCTCTAGGTACTCAACAGTTCTTTCCTTCACAAGTGATTCCATCATTTTCCCTACCACTGAGGTCAAACTGACAGCTCTGTAGTTTCCTGCCTCTGTCTTGCTCCCACTTTTGTGAAGGGGAATCACATCCGCCCTTCTCCAGTTCTCAGGTACCACACCATCCTCCCATGATTTATTAAAAAGGGTAGTCAGTGGTGTTACTAGTTCTTCCCTTAGTTCTTTTAGAATTCTGGGGTGAATCCCATCAGGCCCCATTGCTTTGTCCACCTTCAATTTTAAGAGTTCTTTCAGAACCCTTTCTTCTGTGAAAGGACTAATATCAACCCCCCCTATCCAGAGTGCTTCTATTGACTGGATTAGGTCTCTCCTCCTGCTTTTCCATTGTGAATACTGAGCAGAAATATTTGTTCAGTATCCCTGCTTTTTCACTGTCGCTCTCTGCCCAACCACCTTCCTCTATTCAGCCTCAGTATCCCTGCCTTCATCTTTCTTTGCTCCCTAATGTACCTATAAAAGGTTTTATCCCCCTTCTTAACCGAGTTGGCTATCTTTTCCTCAGTTTGGGCCTTTGCTATTCTGACTGCCTTCCCCGCTTCCTTCTGCTTTAACTGGTACAGTTCTCTGTCCTGCTCCTTCTGTGTTTACTTATACTTCTTGAATGCTATCTTTTTCTCCCTTACCTTCCCGCCACTTCTTTTGAGAACCATAGTGTTTTTTTCTTTCATTTTGATTTGTTTATTTGCTTCACACAAAGGCTTGTTGCCTCTGTGATGGCAGTTTTGATGTTTCCCCATTGTTGATCCGCCCCTCCTTCTTGCCTGTTTGCTAGTGCTTTTCTGAGGCACTCTCCCAGTTTGACAAAATCAGCCCTCCTGAAGTCCAGTACCGTCACTTTTGTGTGGCTTGACTCTACAGCTAAGTTTATCGTGAACCACACTGTCTGGTGGTCACTTGTTCCCAGATGGCTACCCACTTCAAGATCTGAGATCCTCTCTCCATCCCCATTTGAGAGTACCAGGTCTAAGATTGCTCCTTCCCGAGTGGGTTCCAAAACTAGCTGTCTGAGGCATGTCCCCTGTAGGGCATCGAGAATGGCCCTGCTCTTGGATGTGGCTGCAACAAAGGCGCTCCAGTTAACATCTGGCATGTTCAGGTCACCCATCAGCAATATCTCACTTTTCTCTGCCATCCCCAGGATGCCTTCTATCATTTCCTTGTCCATTTCCTCCCCCTGAGATGGGAGTCTGTATACAGCCCCTGTGCAGATTGTGGAGCCATTTACAGTGGCCAGGGTGACCCACAGTGCCTCCTCTCCTCCCTGTTTACCCTTTAGTTCTGTTACTTTGATCTCTTCCCTTACATAGAGAGCTACTCCTCCTCCTCTTCTTCCCTCCCTGTCCCTCCTGTAGATTGTGTACCCTGGTATGTTGACATCTCAGTCATGGTTCTCTGTGTACCATGTTTCTGTGACTACCACGATATCCAGGCATTCCTGTTCCATCAAGGCCACCATTTCGGGGAGCTTTTTACCTAGACTATGGGCATTAGTACTCATTACCCTCCATTATTTTCTGGCTTTATTTCTTTTTATAAAGGGCAAAGGCCAGCAGTAACAGGCGGAATCCCTACCTGGTACCCCGGGTAAGGAAAAATCTGCCTGATGTTACCCCATTAACTCTGACCGTGGCTTGTGGTGAGGCATACAGCTCTCTCATACACGTAAGAAACGATCCCCCCAGTCCCATCTTCTCCACAGTTCTGTATAAAAATCCCCAGTTTACTCGGTCATTTTTTCACTGAATGGGTGGTAGATAAATGGAACACTCTACCTGAGGAGGTGGTTTCCAGTAGGATGGTGGGCTGTTTCAAGAGGGGATGGGACAGAGTGATGGGGGGATGACTGTGAGGAGGGGAGGAAAGTGTGGTGCTGCAAGTTGAGGAGCTAGCTACACAACTGATCAGACTCAATAGACCGTGAGGCCTGTTTCTGCTGGCATTTTTGAATGTTCGTATGTGCGTATACTTTTTCAGCATCCATAAAGATTGCCAGAGCTAACTCCTTTCCTTGTTGAGCCTTGACCATTACATTAAGCAGAGGCCTGGTGTTGTCATGGATTAGACTGCCATTAATAAAACTGGTTTGATATGGATGAACCAGGGAAGTCACACAGTTCTGCAATCAAGTTGCTAGTATGTAAGTGAAGATCTTTAGGTTGGCATTCAAAAGTGAGATGGGGTGGTAGGAGCCACATAGCGTGCTGTCCTAACCCGGTTTTGGTAGCACCGTAATTTATGCATACTGCCATGAAGGTGGACCAGTCTCCCCCTCCTGAATCCCTTGGCAAAACTCCAACAACAGTGGGGCCAGCTTGTCCTGGAATTTTGTATAAAATTTGGCTCTTAGTCCATCCGGGCCAGGAGCCTTACCAGGCTTCAACCTGGCTATTGATCCTTGAACCTCTGATAATGTGAGAGGTGCTGAAATGACCTCCCGTTGCAACTCCAAAGGCCTCTGTACCTGAACCCTCTGGAAATACTCATCGAGCCTATTCCTGAGGTCAGGGATTGATTCCTGTCTATACAGCTCCATATAGAACCCCACAAAGTGTTGCAAGATTACAGATGGGTCTGTATAACATTGCCATGAGTTGGGTCTTCGTATATGCAGCTCTGTTCAGCTTTCAGCTTCTCTATGGAGCTGCCACGCCAAGAGTCGCCCAGCCTGCTGGCCCGACTCATAATATTATTGTCTGGAGTACAAAGATTACCCTCTATTTTTGCTTCTAAAAGTTGACTGAGCTGTGCTCGTCATCTATCCAACTTCTCTTTAGCTCCAGAATTTAATGTAATTTTGTGTTCCACCTCAAGGTCAAACAACTGTTCTTTGAGTTCCATTTGTTTCCTCAGCCCTTCTTTTTTCCACTTGGAGGTGTAACTTCTGATATGACCAGTAAGAACCGCCTTAAGGCCATCCCACCAAGCTGCTCCCGGTGGCTGTCCTCTGGGGTTTGTGGCCTAGTAGCTCCTGGTCTCTTCCTCAGACATTTGCTGGAAGTCTGTATGGTTAAGGAGAGAGACGTTCAGCCTCCAGCTGCTGGATCTTACCTTTGAGGCAATCAACAGCATCAGCCTCACAGACGCATGGTCCGATAAGGTGACGGGTTCTATGTCACACTGCTAAACCCCGTGGATCCATTCTGTGGAAATCAGGAAGAAGTCTATACAGGAGTAGACCTGGTGTTGGTGAGACCAAAAAGTATAGTCTCTGGTTTTAGGGTGGAGGGGTCTCCACACCTCCACTAAGCCCAACTGCTGGGACAGCCTCCTGATACACTGACCAACTTTAGTCTGCATTGAGGTGCTACCCCAAGACCTGTCTAACTGGGGTTTAATCACCCTGTTAAAATCTCCCATATCAGGTACAGTGTGCCAGGGTTAGGGGCACATGTCAGTAATGTGTCTTTAAGAAAGGACACATTTTCCCTTTCCAAGTTCGGTGAATAGATGTCCAGTATTGTGCATGGAGTCGAGCCAAATGTGTCCTTGATGCACACATATCTACTGTCAGAATCTGTTTTCACCTGTGTCACCTACAAGGGGCAATTTTTGTGCATTAGAATAGTGACTCCCCTTTTATGAGGGTGAACTGCATAGGATGCTGTGTGTACCTGGCCCACCCGAGTCCTCCTCAGTTTAGCATGCTCTGACTCATTGAGGTGAGTGTCTTGTAAGAGAGCGATCATGGCTCCCTTTCCCTTGATCTTCTGTAGGAGACGGGTCCTCTTTATCGGACTACTTTGGCCTTTAACATTATATGTTATCATCATGCCCTCCATTACAACATAGTCCACCCCCCCATGATATTCCTGTGGAAGAGACAACCACTACTTGACATGCTAAACCTAAAAACAGTTAGAAGAACAACAGTAATATATGGAACACCAAAAACTGTGAACTGGGGCCTATCCCTAGGCCATTTGACCTCAATGGTTGTAAAATTATGCCCTGTCCACTCCTGGGTAAGGTCACTCAGCAGGACTGCACTTGTTAGTGTAGTTTGCAACAGCGCAAAACACATTGTGTTTATCGAGCCACCCCTCCTCTTTAGCCCTTCGGTGACTCTGTTGTCACCTGTCTTATTGAGTGTTTGACCAGAACCCCCCCCAGCCCCCAAGGACAGAACCTGTCTATGACAAGTGTACTGTATATGTCCCTGTGTAATTAGGACCCCAGTTGGTGGACCCCTCCGATATCTTCCCTCAGGGTCTTAATTGCTGCCTCCTAGCATCATGGGTTATGGGTGGCTAATGTCCAGGTTGTGGTCTTCCTCCTCCCCCTAGAAGGAGCCCTTCTTCCAAATCCCATATCTGCTTTTTGATCTGTAACATGAAAGCTCATTAGGGCCAGGGCATTCTCGGGAACATTACGGGAGGCTGTGTTGGGTGGGGGACCTTATCCCATTATATATTGGTGAGGGCCGAATCACCATGTTGTACCCAGAGGCTATATCTAGAGATGGGGTGATGCCTCCAAGTCTGTGTTCTCCTGATCACATCCCTCCGCCCTGATCATACCCACCATGCCACGCCTGCATTCTACTTTAGACTGCTCATAATCTTGGGTCATGTGTCTCCCAGCCGATAGGCCTTATGGTATTGGAACCCCCAGTCGTGCCCCACAGCCTGTCTTTCACCTAAATCCAGTCATTACATTGTCAATAATTTTATAACATTGGTCTGCTTTGACCATTGAAATATGCATTATATCCACAAGAAATGCCTGGCACTCAGAGTGAGTACATGAAATAACAGTCAGTGACAAATTAGTCTTTCCAAAATAAGGTAAATACCTTTTTATTCAGGAACTCAGTGAGTGGAGTAGAGGTATTGAGTGTTTACTGTTCGAACACCTACTCACAGAATTCCTGAATAAAAAGGTATTTACCATATTTTGGAAAGACTACTTTGTCACTGACTGTTATCTAAGGTACTCACCCGGAGTGCCAGGCATTTCTTGTGGATACTTCGTAACAAAGCAGGGGTCAGCCATGCCATTCCTGAGCACTGGGTCTCCGCTGACCACATAACTTTCTTAGAAGTTTTGAAATAAGCATTATACCCTGTAATTCTTGTATACCATCCCACATAATGATCTTATGCTGTGCCATTCCTGTGCTAATCCCCATCCACCCCTCGTTTATCAGTTAATGGTACCGCTGACCTTGAATACCATCATTACCATTCTGTTGGTTATTTACAAGTGATCTGCATTAACAGCCTGGAATCCTGTTGCAGCATGCTTGGTGCACCCACCCCCCCCGGACCCAGCTCCATCATCTGTGCTGAGTGAGCCTGCACACCATTTCCTTTGGGGTCTGGGAGGTGTCATAAGGAGGCCTTATATGTATCTCTCCCCTGTGCCTCTTTAAAGCACTTCTCCCCATTGACTATAACCTTTTTTGCCACTGCACCTTGAGGAGAGCCATACCAGATATGCTTCCCTATTCAGCAACGTTCATCTTTGGTATTCCACCCCTCTCATGATGCTTCCCTTGTGAGAGCCTGTTATTTACGTCCCTCCTTCTGGCTGGTGTTCCTTCTCATCTTCATTCGAGCAATTATTTAACCCATCAATCTTCAAGTGAAGCAACTGCAGCCCACTGGAGTGTTTCATCCTTGCATCCGACAAGTGGTATTCTCCACTCTTCACAGCTTGCAGTGAAGCTACTGGAGTGTTCCATCATTGCAAATGTACTACCAGACTCCGTCTCCCTACCTTGTACCTACATGGAGGTCATGAATGTAGGCAGGGTCCAACTTTATCCACCAGAAATGGGAGTCCTTATTCTTCTCAAGCCTTCATTATTCATTTTATACTCTGTCTCCCTAACTTGTACCTACGTGGAGATCACAAGCATGGGCAAGGTCTGACTCTGTCCACCGGAGATGGGAGTCCTTATTCTTCTTAAGCCTTAATTACTCATTTTAGACTCCATCTCCCTACCTTGTACCTATGTGGAGGTCACGAACGTAGGCAGGGTCTGACTGACTTCATCCACCAGAGATGGGAGTTCTCATTCTCCTTAAGCCTTAAATACTCATTTTAGACTCTGTCTCCCTACCTCGTACCTATGTGGAGGTCATGAGCATAGGCAGGGTCCAACTTCGTCCATCGGAGATGGGAGTCCTAATTTTCCTTAAGCCTTGATTACTCATTTTAGACTCCATCTCCCTACCTCATACCATGTGGAGGTCATGAGCATAGGCAGGGTCCAACTTCTTCCACTAGAGGTGGGAGTCTGCATCTTCTCTCCACTAGTATCATATCAAACTTACTTCTGTCCAACTTCAACTTCAAGCAAGCATTCCACTCATCATCAGACCTGACTCATCTACAGAGGCTACATCTGCACCTTTTGATCAATCAGCAACTTTCAAGCTCATTGCTTCTTCTCAATCGGTACTCTGTTCGTGTCATCTCAGGTCTCGACTTCATCCATCTAAGTGGGAGACTGCTCATTCATGCAGTCAGCTTCCTTTTCAACTCACTTCTATTCATACTGTCTGGGGGGGGTTGATTTTGTCTGACGTGCTGAACTCGTATGCAACATTCAAGCTTCAACTGGAGGAACACCATTCTTTACTTATTATCTGCCCTTCTTAGCACTTATACAGCCATTTGAGCTACCTTGGGACATTTACTTCAGCTAGGTTAATTGCCATTGCTTTCTCCAACCCTCCTACCAACTGATTAAGATGACACAGATTCATTGACTTCACAAGCTCATGTCATAGCATGATTCGAAGCTGCCCTACCTCTGGTTAGTTCTTTTTGGCAGTCATCGTCACGTTCATTGACTTGTCTCATTATCAGAAAGTGTCAAGTCCTGAACTATGTGGTTCACTTCATCACTCTGGCCTGCATCTAAATCTCCAAGAATTACCCATCTCATACACTTGCTGACATACTTATGGTATCCTGCTATCCATGTCATTGTAAGGCTTTGCTGCTCCCTCCTTGGACTTTATCAACATCTCCTCAAATTGCACCTATGTAAGCTGCCTTTCTTCCATCTTCCTTCAAATAACTGTGTATATTATCAACAGCTAAGCAGTTATCATCCATTCACCACAGGATTCATTCTGCCATAACAAGCTAAACAGCTATCCATCTCCATACTAATTCCAGAACTCAGCTTCTCCCTCATATCATCAATTTAGCACTATGATCATCAGCAAGCAAACTTCTCATAGCTACTCCAAGTCAATGCCATGATGCAGTCATCTCATCATGCTATCCAAACAATCCAGAGGAGCCCTTCCATATTACATATTTGCATCAAACTCTAAAAGTCTTACAGAAAATGGAACCTCCATGTGCAATTTATATCTCCACTCAGCAAAGTCTGCATTGTGCCATCCTATTTAATAAATCTTAGGAGTCAGCCTCTACCGATCATGTACTGTAGTCCACTGCTACCGAACTTCCAGAAATATCACTTGAGATCTTTAATTAATTTTCCAAACTCAAGTCTCCTGGCCTAGTCAAATACATCTCTGCCAAGTTCCAACCCATTCCTGGATGGACTCATACTCTGCTCTATAAGACTATGTTTCGATTCCTCAGTACCTAGCTAGAGTTCCACGTCTTGGAAGTTGCATCATTTATTCCAAGAGATCCTACTAATCACTCTATAACAATCAGATCATGTTCATTCTAGTACTGCCACATTCAGGACTATCAGGTCCTAAGAATTCTGAACTCCATCCGGTTCTTAACAGTGCTGCTGGCAGCTATCCAATCAACCATGCATGCTACAATACTTTAAGCCTGCTTCTGAATCATCCAGCAGCATCTTCCATGTTCATTGAGCATCAAAGGTAACTCCACAATTGCTAAGACTAATTTCTGTGATCCAAGTCATTCTTCGAAATCAAGCATTATCATCATCAGCCATGTCTGCTCCTGATACTAAGACCTGCAACAGATGGACTCCTTCAAGCCATATTAATCACCCTTAAAAACTTGAAAACTATCTATTCTTATCTCCTCTTAGTATGCCAAGAGGATGGGCAGTTCAGTAGCCATGAGTTCTCAGAGGTTTCCTCTTTAAGGGTGTTTTTTCTCTCCTGCGTTCTGCTGTTCACACTCTCCATGAGTTGGAGGAGGTAAATCTTTTTAGGCCTTCTATTCACTATTGCTTTCCATCTCCTATCCAAGGGTGGGAATAGAGAAAGGCCAAAGTTAAATTTACACAAGTACTATACATTATTCCCCCAACATTGAATGGGAGGGCTTTGGCCATGATTCAATGTGGGGGAATTCATCTCCTCCCACTCGGCACGTATAAGCCAGCCTCTCTGAGTAATAGCCACTCAGAGCATTTTTGAATGCCCTCCATCCTCCCCACCTCCTTCTTCTATTGCACTCTTTCTCCCTTGGTGCTGGGCCTTCTATTCCCTATTACTGCCCGGCTCCTATCTATGGGTGGGAATAGAGAAAGGCTAAAGTTAAGTTTACACAAGAACCATACATTATTCACCCAACACTGAATGCCTTTAAAAGAATGTGCAGGCCATGAGCCTTTAAGCGTGTCAGTGTGAGTTTCAGTTCAGCTAAATGATTAGGGAGGAGCACCTGCATAATCTGTGCTCCCAATTGGTTACTTACTAACTGGCCAGCAGCAGAGACTTTGCTAAGGGATTAATCAAGTTAGTGGAAATGCCTACCATATTGGTAATGTGAGCATTTACACTGTGGAATGTTAACTGCCCAATTCAGGCGGGATACAAGGGTCTGTTGTGACCCAGAGCAGGGCCAGCCAGGTGTTCAAAGGCAGGGATAAGAGAAAGGGGAATTGTGCCTGTCATTGCATGTTGATGTAATCCTCAAAATCTTAAAGGCGAAATGACAGGGGAGTTGTCCCTGCATCCAAGTTCTGCTGATAGCCTGAAACGTTTGAAGCCATATGATCCCCATCAGGATGGAAAACCCTAGGCAGAGTTCCAAGTGAGACTGGAACTAAGACCTGTGGTAGGCTGAGCAACCCAGAGGGATTGGATTGAGAGGACAGTAAGAGACTGTAAATAAAACTAATTTATTTTGAAATTTGTTTTGGTTCCATATTTTGAGTTTTTCCAGTGGGTACCACTTGGCCCATTTACACTGCCTATCAGGCATGTAGATGTCATGCTTTCAGTAAAGTAACCATGACAGGATTTCAGAACTTTTCAGTGTGCTTATTGACTTATTAATTTCTTAACAGCTGTTACAGGTGACGGTCATCAGGAGTCCGTGTGTGTGTGTGTGTGTGTGTGTGTGTGTGTGTGTGTGTGTGTGCAATGTCCGCATCTCTAATGAATCGCTAAGAGTCTGCCTTTCATAAAATATTCTGATTGCAGCAAGTTATCTTAGGAAGTAATTTATTGCAGTCAAGTTATTGGAGGGGATGGATGGTCTGTGTTTCAGCAATTTATTGCAGCACATTGGTTCACAGCACGCACAAGAGAATTATCGATTTACTGCCCTGTAAGCCTGTGTTACTGTTTTTGTACTTGGACTGAGATCAAAGTCTGGAAGTGTTTTGCAGCAGTGCCACTGCTATGCATCAGTGTGTGTTGGGGCTGGTGTGGGGTTGGAGTGTATGTGTGTATGTGTGTGTGCATGCATGCGTGCATGTGTGTATAAAGGGTGCGAGTGTAGGTGCAGGTGAATGGTGTGTGGGTGTGTGTGTGCACACGCGTGTGTTTGCATGCATACTGGTGATGAGGTAAGTACATGTGGGGTGTAAAAGTGTGTGTGCAGGGAGCATTATTTGCAGGTGAGGATAAAGAGTGCAGGAAATGTGGTCTGTGAGAAAATGTAGGCTTGCTGTATGTAGGTGAGCTGTTTTGAGGTACAAAGTGTGGGAATGGATGCTGGAAGTAGGCAGGGAGTATGGAAGCAAGCAGGTGAGGGGTATAACATGTGGGAATAGGTGCTGCAATAGGTAGGGGCATGTAAATGAGATGAGCAGTACAAAGTATGGGTATGGATGCTGGGAGTAGGCAGAGGTTATGTAGGTGGATAGTTAAGGAGTACAATCCATGGGAATGGGTTCTGGGAGTAGGTGGGGTGGGTGTTGTACTACAGTTGAGCTGGTGTGGGTTAGAAAGTGTGGACATGGCACTGGGAGGAGGCTGGGTGTTGTTTGGCAACAAGGGGGGTTCGGCACTCCAGTGTCAGACTGTGTGGAGATGGAGTGTTGTGTGGACAGAAGGGGAGAGAGAGAGAGAGAGAGAGAGAGAGAGAGAGAGAGACAGGAGCATACCGCCATTGGAGCTTGTTTTTACAGTGATGGGGAGGGAAGAGCACAGGTGCAAGCATAAAGGAGAAGGGGGGGAGAGAGACGTGGGAGTGGTATTTCCAGCAAAGTCAGTTTTTGCAGTGGGGAAGATCATGTAGGTGAGCAGGTGAAGGATACAAAGCACATTTATGGGTGCTGGGAGAAGGCAGGCAGTATATAGGTGAGCAGCTGAGGAGTAGAAAATGTGGGTATATATTCTAGGACTAGGCTGGGAGTATGTAGGTGAGTAGGTAAGGGGCACAAAGTGTGGGAATGGGTTCTGGGAGTAGACAAGATGTATGTAGGTAAGCTAGTGACAGTTAGGATGTGTGGACCTGGGGGGCTGGGTGTTTGGCAACATCAGGGGTTGGGCACCTTGGTGTCAGACCATGGGGGTGTTGTTTGGAGGGACAGAGAGAGCTGTTGGAGCACAATCCAGCAGAGCCCATTTTTTGCAGTGGGGAAGGGGGAAACTTTGGAAGCAGAAGAAAGTGGAGGAAGAAAGATAGAGAGAGCCACAGAAGCAGCCATACTGTTTGGTAGAGTAGGAGATGAAGTGTGAAGGTGTTACTTGGGGGAGATAGAAGTACCACAGTTGGTGTACTGGCAAGTGTTGCAGGTGGGCAGTGAAGTACCACTTGAGTTTGAGGGGCATGTTGGTGGTGTAGGAGACTAAGAGGAAGAGAGCAAATTATGTGACTGGGGGGTTTGTTGTTTATTAGGAATAACCATTGAGCAGAACTCATTCACAACGGCAACCTTGAGTACATGAAAACTACATACAACAGCTTAACATTTACAAACAACATACATATACAATAAAAAGGTATGATACATTAATTAAAACAATCACAGCACTTCATATCAGAATACAAATAGTCATTTAGTGATTTGACAGGCAAAGGTTTAATTTAAGGTACCCTAAATTGGTCCAGTAACTTATTCCAAAATTTCAGGACTAGCTGACTAAAACAGTACAAAGACCATTTTTTTGGGAACACTTAACTGTAAAATTTGGGATTTCCTAGGTAATGGAACAACATCTCGAACAGTGAGCCCATTGCTCAAATACTTGGGTATAAAACCTAACCCTGATTTGTATGCAAATATATTGATATGAATATCCCTCCTCACAGTCAGGGAGACCCAGCCTAGAAAATGATATAAATCACAGTGGTGTGTGATTTTTGGGCACTTAAGAATTAGCCTTGCTAGTTTATTATAGAGTACGTCCAATTTAGACAATCTATCCTGTGAAGCCCCACAGTATAATATGTCATCATAATCAAATAAAGATAAAATTTGTGCTTGAATTATATATTTCATGGTGTCAGGGTCGAGGCACTTTTGATTTCTGAATAAACAGCCCACCAGTGGTGAGATTAAGTTTTTTAGGAGGAGGGAGATGAAGTGGAATGAAGCGGTAGAAGTACATTTTGTAGGGTCGGTAGTAGGAGATAAAGTGTGGCAGAGTAGTTATGGAGCTTGTTGTTTTGGGGGATGGATGTAGGACGTGAAATATCAGCAAGAGGCATGGAGATAGATGACGGAGTGGTGGGGATTTCAGCTTCATAATGCAGTAAAAGATGACAGGGAGGAGCAGAGGCGATGGTGGCTGCAGGGAAAGAGAAGAAAAGGTGGGAGTGTTGTGCAACATCTATGCTGTTGCCAGGAAAGGGACAAAGAAAACAGTGCAGAGAATCAAATAAGTGGAACAAAAAGCAAGGGGAATACTTTGTGTAGGAAGTAACAGGTGCTAAAGAAAAGCCAGTTCCACCATGCGTTTTCTAGTCTTGTGATTGGCCATGGACTTCAAAGGTAAAAGCATCAGGAAGGAGGAGAGTGGGCAGAATTGGGGAGGAGATTAGGTATTCTGAAGCTGTGATAAGTGGAGGAGGGTCTAACCCCCAAAAGACCCCCTCGGAGCTCAGATGGATCACAATATGTTTGCTAGCCTTTGGCAAGCAAACATAAAAATGATCTTTTTAACAATTGTTGTGTCAGACAAGCCCCACAGCTAACAAAACATTAATGCTTTGCTTTCATATTTTTTGTATATATTCTTTATTTTTTCTAACAGTTTAGCACAGATCATTGCCAAATATGCCATATTAGATTCTCAGGGAAAAGGGGTGGTGCCATTCTCTCATTGGTTATTTTGCCTGATGTAACTGGAATGTTTTGCCTCTTCCTTTGCATGCTGAGTGTTCATAGGACAAGCCATGTAAACAAAATATTTTCTGTGGCTCCACCCCCACATTATAAATCTATTAAAATCAAGGGGAAACAAGTATGCAAACAACAGCAAAAGTAAAATTGGAATTTTTAAACTATCAGGCCATGCAAAAATGGAAACATAGACCATGACGGCAGAAGAAGACCAGAGGCTCATCCAGTCTGCTTATAGTTTTTATTTTTCTTTATTTATTTCAATCTTGGAGTTACAACTTTGAGCTGGGATTTTACAAAGGTCCCAAGTAATTTTTACAGAACAGACAATAAACAAGAGGCAATATGCATCAGGTGAGAGTAAGGGAGTTACAGCAGAACAAACATTTCTGAGTCATGACAGTCTTGCAATACTAATGAGGGAGAACAAGCAAGGATAATATGAAAACAAAAACTGAGCTCAGCGAGGCAGGGATGGAGGAGGGCAAGGTGTAGGGAGGGAAGGTTGGTTAGGGGAAGAGGGTAGTGGTGAGGGAGGGGGATTGTGCAGGAGGGGGGGAGGGGGAGGAGGGAAAAGATAATTTTCTAAGGAATAGAGAAGAAGGGGGGCAAGTGCTATTAGGCAGAGGTAGCCTAGTAGGGAAAAAGTGCATGTGCTATTTGGGCAGGGTATTTGTCACTATGGATTGTTATACTGGGCATGAACACTTCTTTAGACCAATGAGGTGGGAGCGAAGGTTAGTCATAAATGGGCCTAATTTGGTCTTGGCAAATAGATTCTTTGGGAGGCAGTTGAGCAGATTTGGGGCACGAAATCCAAAGGATTGCTGGACTTGTGAAGTAGAGGGAAAGGTATCTTAAAAGGGTTATGTTGTGTGCCTCTGGTCACGCAAGTTGGAACCGCTTGGAGGAGCATGGAATGAACCCTGACAGGGTCAGACCCTGGGATGCCTTTTTGGTTAGGATACAGACTTGATAATAATCTCTGAATTCTAGGTCCAGCCAGCCTGTGAGCGAGTTTAGGTCGCATGTGTGGGTGAGACGCGGAGCTCCGAGGAGAAGTCTACATGCTTTGTTCAAGATCAGGGCTATCCTTTTTAGTGACATGTCTGAGGCTGCACTATAAACAGTAAGCCCATAATCTGTGATGGAGAAGACCGAGCTGTTTATGACAAGCCTAATTGCACCCTCCGTAAGGCAGAGCCTGTGTCTGTATAGCTGCTCAATCACCCTGTTAGGTTTCCTAGTGGCCTGGACTGTGTGCAGAGAATATGATAATGAGCTGTCCACAGTGACCACCAGATATTTGAAGTTCTGGACCATTTCAAGAGTTTTGTTTTGTTTGTTCCAGATGTCCAAATGGATGATTTGTACTTGCTGTGGGAGGAGGCGAAAAGCATTGTTTTGGTTTTTTTATAGTTTAGCAAAAGTTTAACTGTGCCGAACCAGTCTTCCACCAGCTTGAAGTTAGCCTATAAATGTTGTTGAAGGGTGTTAAGGTCAGAGTGGCTAGTGCAGATGACAGTGTCCTTAGCGTAAAGTAGGATTCTATCTTGGCATACTTGGGGGAGGTTGTTTAAAAAGAGATTAAACAGTAAATTGCCCATGATAGACCCTTGGGGGACTCCTGTGCAGACACTTTGGCTGTCCGATAGCGTGTTTCCGATTTTGTCTCTTTGAACGTGCCCCGAGAGGTAGCTTCAAAACCATCCCAGAGCGGTCATGGATATGGTGGACTCAGTTAATTGGGTTAGAAGAAGCTCATGATTCACTGTATCTAAGGTCTTAGTGAAGTCTATAAAGGTGGCCCCCACTAAGTGCCTGAGGTCCATGGAGTCGTGTATGAAACCAGTAAACTCAATCAGCGCTATTGTTGTACTATGTTGTTTTCTAAAACTGTGTTGCTCCTTACATTGCAGTTGGCATTTGTCTAGGTGGTTTGTTAACTGATCATAGACGATATGTTCTAGTGCTTTAGAAATATGGGGTAGTATCGAGATCAGCTGGTAGTTTGTATGGAGTGTCCTATCACCACTTTTAAACACTGGGGTAACAACTGCCACTTTCCATAGTTTGGGGAATTGGCCAGTGATTAGGGAGAGATTAAGTATTCTCATTAAGGGCGCTATGACAGCATCAAAGGTGAGGGCAATTAGCTTAAGGTCAAGGCTATCACCGCTGTGCTTGGTTTTGCTGAGCACTTTTTGAATGTATTTTTTTTTGCCTCGGATTGAGAGATTGTCTTGAGGTAGAATGGGGGGGCAATGTGAGGGAGTGAGGAACCCAAAAAACTACCTTGGTCACTGCTAGTTGGGTGAAGGTAGTCAGAGGGGAGCACTGCACAGAGGTCTGTGAAAGCTGTATTGAATGCTTTCGCAATGATCTCCTGCGATATGTTTCCATTAATATTCAACATAGTAGGGGCAATTTTGTTTGGTGTCCCTGTGAGGGCTTTAATGTTTGCTCAGAAATTGCAGCTGTCACCCCAGATATTGTCTAGTTCAGACTTAATGTAGTGGGATTTAGCTTGGCGTATGACCCTGGCACAACTGTTACGTGCCACCTTGTAATTTTGTAGATCAGAGTGAGAGCCTGTGCTTCTTGCCTTGTGCCATAAGTTGTCTCTAGCGTGTAGTTGGGCAAGGAGAGAGGGGATTATCCAGGACTTGTGTGATCCTTGTACCTTTCTAATAGTGACAGGGGCATAGATGTCACAGGCAGCATTGGACGACCTGATGGAGTGGTTGAGTGCTACATTAACCTCATCTGCTGCAAACATTTTGTTAGACTGAGATGCTCCTTTAGGGGACCCAGTTGCTGTTTTTTTAAGGTACATGACATAACCACTTTTGGTGGGATTTTAGGTGATTTTGTTAGTCCAGGTGCAGATGACAGGGGATGGGTCACTTATTGAATCTGGGAGAACAACGCTGCTGGTAATCTACTCAGGGTAGTTTGTCAGTATCCAGTCCAATAGGGTGCTGGACCCTGAGTGGTAATTAGTGCATGTGGGGGAATCGACTAGGTGGTGAATATTTATTGACAATAAGGTATCTCAATAGCGGGCTATGTCAGGGGACAACCAATTAATATTGAAGTCACCCACAACTAGCACTTTGGAGTTACGGTGGAGGTCTGAGAGGCTCTCTTGGAGAACCTTTAATGCAGCTGCCTATTCCTTAGGCGGGATGTAAACTGACATGATGGTTATTCCCTTCCCTTGGGCCCCTAGGATCAGTTTAACTGGAAGCATTTGGACGTTGTTTCCTGAATTAATGGGTGGTAGGGACTGTCCCTGCAGGTGGGCCTTAATATAAATAAGGCAACTCCCCGGTTACCAGTCCTATGTAATCTAAAGGATGTGTAGCTACTGAATTGAATATCAATGTCAGGGGTTCTTGGTAAGAGCCAAGTCTCGACCACAGATAGAACATCTGGTCTATGCTGTTCTACCCACACTTGCTGTGCATCAGACTTGGCCAGCAAGCTGCAAATGTTAATTGAGGCTGCATAGATAAGGCTCTGCTTCTCTAGTAGAGTTGAGTCCATAGCTCTGGGGTCAGGATTAGGATGTGTGTTTCCCGACATGAACAGTAGCAGACATATCAGTCTGGTGGCTTGTAATCTAAGTTTTTTATGGCATGGAAGCGAGTCCTGTGGAGTATGTGATGCTTAGCGTTGTTACTGGAGATGAGGAGCAGGGTGATGGGTGGGGGAGGGATGGGGTTTCCATAGTTGTGTGGGAGTAGCATAATTCCTAGATTGCTGGGTCTGTATGAAAATACTGAGAGAGCAGGCGCAGTCTTTGAATTGGGGCAGCTTGTGCAAATTGATTGTGTTTTCGGACTCCAAGGTCAGCAAAAGGTTCTCACTCAACCCCCAAAAAATGTGCAAAAACATTGTAAATCTTCTCATTTCTTTTTATTTCTTGTTTCCTTTTTATTTTCTCATGTGCTCAAATAATAATATTTGTTTCAGTAATGTTTCAGAACTCTAGATTCCTTCATCAGACTGTGAGCTTCTTGGTATTTCAACTTTTTCAGAAAACTTTTACAGGTACTTTCATTTGTTTAAATTTATATCATTCAAACATTTGCATCCATTAATGTTTGGTTAAACTGCACTGCAGCACTTTGTGCTAAATCCTCAATTCAGCGTGAATGGGGTGGGGGCGGGTTTTGAGACATGCTATTAGCCTTGTTTGTGTCTGGGATTTTACATGTATAGATTTATCAGTGGTGGATCAAACTGTTCCTTCTCACTGTTCGTTTTGCCCTTCCATTTCTGAGTTGGATTCACTAATGTAAAAAAATGCTTATATCTTTCAGCACGTGTGCCCATTTCAACCTGCCACCATTAGTTCTCCACGCTGTTGTGTTTTTGGACAACAGTCGCCACTCGTGGTAGGGAAATTGAGATGGGCATCAGAAAGGCAAGTGTCAAAAGGAGGTACATCAGAGGTTTCATAGTGACTGAAACTGTGAGAGGAGAGTTTAGCTTTAGATCTCTAGTAGTAGTTGTTAAAGCAAGGAGGAGTTTTAGTAGGCTTCAGGACACTGAAGCAAAGTAAATGTTTCTTTAAGAAGAGTGTTCCCCTGGTCTTGTTATGACTTACCAGTGGGCTCCCTTAGGTCTTGTTCTGACTTATCAGTGGGTCGGAGGGTGGTTCACTCTGGGTAAAAAGTGGATTAAAGAGTGAGCGGTGGGGGGGCGGGACAAAATATCGATTATATATTAAGCAGAGGAGAGAACACGTTTTAAAATGAGCAGAAAAGCACTTATAGGAGGTGGCCAATGGGCTTGGTGTAGTGAGGAGGAACAGCCAATGGCACTTCTAAACCTAAGGACCTCAACCAATACTATTTCAGGGTTTCGAGTCCCTGCTCAGGATCTTTCTACATACCTTTGTTTGAGAGACTGGTGGCCAGGCGGGCGGGTTGTTGAGTGCAGCTGTTCATAGGTAAGCCGGGTCGCTGCTGCCATTACTGTTGCTTGTCGAAGGGCACACGGTCAAGGTGCCTTCCTTTGTTTGGGAGACTGGTTGCCGTGCGGGTGGGTCATTGAGTGCAGCTAGCCATAGGCAAGCCAGGCTGCTGCTGCCACTGCTGTTGCTGGGTGAACTACATTCCCTATAATCCATGGAACCTTCCCTGGAACCTGTTATTCCTCCAAGATACAGTATGAACCCTCCCCATCCTATCCCCATTCTCCTCTCTGGTCTTTTTTCTGTTTGGTATTTTTACTTTATTTTCATGACTTTATGTTAAACAGTACAGCTTAATGACCCACAGGTAGGCATTATAACAATTTACTGTACTCAGAGGAACTTCTGAGAATACATCTTTTTTTTTCAGTAACTAAAAGTTCATGGCCAAAACATTGGTACACACACCTGGGGGTATCCGTTATATTACACTTTTGTGTACAATTTGGATTTTGGACTAACATTGTGCACCTACTAAAATAGTAGGGCTAAATTCCCCAAATGCCTGCATGGTGCATTAAAACATAATAGGCAACTTAGCAAGTAGCTCGCTGCTATCAAGAGGGCACCTAAAAAACTGTAACCTTAAGTAGTAAACTTAACTTGAGAATAATATAGAGAAATTAAGAGAACAGAACAGATGTACTGTAGGAAAATCCCTCCACATGCATGAACTCATATAAATAACTGGTTTATGGGCCCTATTCACAAAGGTGCGGAGTGGGAACGTGCTGCGTAACTCCGGTGCATAGCTCACCCTGCACCTGCCCGCACCCACTGTATCCCCTGCACAGTATACACAAAACAAATATGCCTCCCCCATGCACCCAATCCCATGGCAGATCGCAGAGCTCCATGCGGGACTGGCCGAAGGGGTGTATGCTGGCATTCTGCGTGATTCATGAAAGCACGGAGTGCTGTGCATGGGGGGCCGGTGAGTACACTATGTCTGTGTAGTCATAACCTGGGGGGGCTGGATACAGGCCCCCTGGTCTTGCAGCTGGGGGCTGCGGTGGTGATGGCAGGGATCATTGGACCCCCCACTATGGACGCCCCAGCCTTCGGGGCACTCTGGGAGGGCTGCGGTCAGATGACTGGGCTAACTCCCCTTGCAGTCGGTGCACTGCATGCTGGCAGCCAACATGGAACCCACTGTGGGAGTCGGGTCAGACAGCTGATTGGCTGCCTGCTCCGATCTGCCACTCCACACCCAGTCGCTCCCTGTGAACCTGCATACCGGGGGGGGCTGGAGCCACGTACAGCAGCCCCGTGGCAGCCAGTGTTCATGAATACAGCCCTGCATGCATCTTCTGTGGGTGCATAGCTGCGAGGGCAGGATACACGCCTTTCGCTCATACCCCCACCCACCTTCGTGAATAGGGCCCAGTATGCACATTTTGACAGACATCTCTACCCCATTTAAACATATTTATATAATTCAAGCCGTATTTATATTGTTCCCTCATTAGCAAACTATTCAGTACTTGACCCTTAATGCAAGTTAATGTTCCCTTTGTTTATAGTTAGTATCTGTTACAAATTCCGAGCACTTGAGGTATTATTTAATAAAGACAAAGTTTGTAAAAGTCTTGCAGTCTTTCCAACAAGGGTCAAGTGGTGATCAACTATGAACGTGCAGTCAGGTCCCTTGTCACGCTACAGTCATACTATAGGGAAGAGCCCAAAAGGTGTGAAAGGGAAATTCGTGAAGAAGGGAGGAAAGTTTGCAGTTATCGGATCTTACTGACACCATGTGGTGCTGCCATCTTATTCACAGTATCAAGCCGGGCTCAGAGTTATTTAAATGAAAGTATTAGTTACTAGGTATTTATAGTACTAATTCCAAATAATGTCCCAGAGTCCTCTTGCCACACAGCTAATACTGTATAAGGAATTTGTCAAAGATGGTCCACTGCCTCTACTTTCATGTCCCTTGTGAGGAGTCACTTTTATAAGCTAACCATCAGTTTACCTCCTCTTCTCCTTCTAGTTCTATTTCTCTTTGTCAAATTTCTTTCTCTATTTTTCCCACCAGTTTGGCCGCATCTTTGGGATTGGAAAATTGATATGATTTTTCCCTGTAGGAAACCTTCAGGCTCACTGGCATCAACAATATATAATGTATTCTGAGTTGTCTTAGCTTAGTGCTGCTCCCGTCAAACCCCTTCCTCTGCTGTCATATCTTGTAGCTTAGGTTGGGGAAAAGATTTTGCTATCCTGTCATTCAGAGGGACCTTTCCATTTTGCTTTTAGAGGAAGGTTGTCTGGTTGTAACACAGAACCCAACACAATCAATACCATCTGAGGTGAGGGAGTATTAGTCTGTAGGTGTGTGTGATTTCCCTGGGAGGTAATCCTGTAACATCTCACAACTGAAGGCACTAGATCCAGTTCATAATGTTCACATAGCCAATCTTTTAAAAATGCAGAGGTTTCTACCTTCCACACCTTCCTTTAGTCCCAAAACACATACATGAATCTCTCTAGCAACATTTTTCAGATTCTCAATCCTTTTTTATTTAGGAGCGTATTTTCTGTAATCAGCCTGTAGAGAAATTAAACACTTTATCAGCAGTCTGAGCAGCCTGCTGAGTTTGGGCTGCTAGAAGTTCCATTTTAGTATCCATAGTTTTCATTTGCTACTGATATTCCTCCATTCTTTTGTCTATGGACCCCATGCCTGCTCCTCGCTCTGAGATGGTAGGCAAAAGTAATATCTTTAGATTCTGCTCAACGTTATCTCTCTTACTATAATATTTTTACAGCAGTAAGGTCACTTACAGAGTAGTTTTTAAGAGATTTGCTCTTGATAGGTGCAGAGCTCCAAAGAGTTGCTGTTCTCTGCTCGTCAGCTGGCCACGCCCTCCTCCTCCTCCTGGTCTTGTCACCCCAGGTGACCACTACTCCCTTTATTCTATCCCATGCCTGCATGAATCCCCTGATTGTGTTTTCACCCACTACTTTGGTGACAGTCTGTTCCAAGGTTACACCACCCTTTCTGTAAAGAAGTACTTCCTTGCATCCCTCCTGAAGCTCCCTCCTGCTAATTTCCACTTGTGACCACCTGACCTTGAGTGGTATTCAGGGTAAATAATTCCTTGCAGTTTACCTTGTTAATTCCTTTAAGGAACTTGAAGGTCTCTACCATATCTCTCCTCTTCCTTCTGGTTTCCAGTGAGTACATAGTTAGTGCCTTGAGGTGCTCCCCATAGGATCTGGCCTGCTGGCCCTAAATAATTTTTGTTACTCTGCATTGCAGTTTCCAATCTATCCCTCTCCTTTCTGAGGTGAGGGCTCCAGAAATGGATACAGTACTCCAGGTGAGGCCTCACCAGAGATCTGTACATGGGAAGTATTACCTCTTTTGGACTGTTAACATTACCCCTCCCGAAATATCCCAGCATTCTTTTAGCTTTGCTGATTGGTTTGTTTAAGAGAGTTACTGATAATAACTCCACGATCCCATTCCTCTTCTGTAGTACTATGTCTTACCCCATCCATCCAGTACTCTGTCTTGGAGTTCCTTTTCCCTAGGTGCATTACCTTGCATGTTTTGGTGTTGAATTTTAACTGCCAGATCTTTGACCACCCCTCAGGTTTTTGTAGGTCCCTCTGCATATCCCTTATTCCCTCATCACCATCCACCCTTTCACATAGTTTTGTGTCGTTTGTGAAGAGACACAGCCTGCCCTAGATTCCCTCACCAATGTCACTAATGAAAATGATGAAGAGGACCAGACTCAGGACAGATCCCGGTGGAACCCCGCTCATAATCGCGCTTTCCTCTGATTTAACCCTATTGACCACCACCCTCTGCTGCCTCCCTCCTAGCCAACTACCCACCCAATTCACTACGGATTTAGCCACACCCAGGTTTTCCATTGTTTTGAGCAACCTTTTGTGCGGTACTGAAATAGAAGGCTTGCTAAAGTCGAAGTGCAGTAGATCCACAGCATGGCCCTTGTCTACTTCCTTGGCCACCCAATCAAAGAAAAAAAATCAGGTTAGTCTGACAAGACCTTCCCTCCATAAAACCATGTTGTTTACTATCCTGTAGCCCATTGCTTTTTAGGTAGTCCACAAGATCCTCTTTGATTAGTGATTCCATCAGCTTACCCATGATAGAAGTCTGACTGACAGGCCTGTAGCTCCCGGGGTTGCTCCCTATCTCCCCCTTATGAAACGGTACGAGGTCTGCCACCCTCCAATCCTTTGGAACTTCCCCAAAACTAAGTGAGCTGTTGAACAGACCAGTCAGTGGTTCAGCCAGTTCTGCTGCTAATTTCCTAAGTATTCTCAGATGCAACCCATCTGGTCCTGGTGCCTTATCTGTCTTAAGGGCAGCCAGCCCTTTCAGGACCCTCTCACTAGTAAGTATTAGCTGTCTTATGTCCAGGACTCCCTTAGTAGCCACTTTGATGCTGCTTTCTGGCATTGACCAGCAGTCCTCCTTAGTGAATACCGAGCAAGAGTAGTCATTCAGGATGGTGGCCTTTTGCCCATCCTCCTCTGTCTCCTTACCCCTCCTCAACTAGCCGTGTGATGCACCCATCTTTTCCTTTTTTCACTAACATAGCTAAAAAACTGTTTTTCTCTGTTCTTGACCTACTCCATGATAAACAGCTCTGTGTTTGCTTTCACCTCCCTGGTGGCCATTTTTGCACCCTATTTGATTTTGTAAGTGATGAACGCTTCCTGGTTAACTAATACAGCTGCTTTAAGTATTGTGTCTCCCATAGTATTTCCACAAGACCCTCTCTTTTTAAAGCAGCATAGAAACATAGAAACATAGAATTTGACAGCAGATAAGGACCGCTTGGCCCACCCAGTCTGCCCATTTCCCTACTTAATGGATAGGCTGCAGATCCCGGTTAACCAGCAGCCTACTTCTTTCTACCTCCACCCCCTAGAATTGCCTTATGGCTGTCCCATGCATGCTTGAATTCAACCACTGTTTTTAACTCCACAACCTCCTCCGGAAGGCTGTTCCATGCATCTACAACCCTCTCTGTGAAAAAATACTTCCTTACATTACCTCTGAGCCCCCCTCCTCTATCTTCAAATTGTGCCCCCTTGTTCTTGCACATCTCTTTTTTTGAAAGATGCTACCCTCTTGGACTTTGTTGATTCCTTGAGGTACTTGAAAGTTTCTATCATGTCCCCCCTCTCCCTCCTTTCCTCAAGGTTATACATATTAAGCTCCTTTAGTTTCTCTTCATATGTCTTCTGATGCAGACCCTGCACCATTTTAGTTCCCTCCTCTGGACAGCTTCCATCTTGTCTATGTCCTTGCAGAGATTGGGTCTCCAGAACTGCACACAGTACTCAAATGGGGTCTCACCAGCTGTCTGTACAGAGGATAACAACTTCCTGTTTTCTACTGGTGATGCCTCTCCCTATGCATCCCAGTATCCCCCAAGCCCTCCTTACTGCCCTCTCACATTGCTTGCCCACCTTTAGGTCATCTGATATGACTACCCCAAGGTCCCGTTCCATTTTTGTTGTTGTTAGTATCTCACCCCCCATTGTGTACTCTTCCCCTGGGTTTTTGTTTCCCAGGTGGATTACCTTGCACTTCTTAGCATTAAATCTAAGCTGCCATACATTTGACCATTTCTCTAACCTTGCCAAGTCCCTTCTCATCCATTCCACCCCACCTTGTGCATCAACTCTGTTGTAGATCTTTGTGTCATCTGCAAAGAGACATACTTTCCTTCCAGTCCCTCTGCAATGTTGCTTATAAAGACATTAAAAGGATCAGCCCCAGTACTGAACCCTGCGGTACCCCACTAGTAACCCCCCTTTCTTCAGAGTGGACTCCATTTACTATTACTCTCTGTGTCCTATTCTCCAGCCAATTATTTACCCAGGCTATCATCTTGGGACCCACTCCCAGGCTGGCTAACTTGTATATTAATCTTTTGTGTAGGACTGAGTCAAATGCCATGCTAAAGTCTAGGTAGGCCATGTCCACAGCCCCTCCCTGATCTACTACTTTGGTGGTCACCCAGTCAAAGAAATCTATTAGATTCATCTGGCATGACCTTCCTGCAGTGCAATGGAAATGGGCTAAACTTTGACCCCACCTTTTTTTCTTCCTAATCAATACCATATGTCTTCTAGTTCATTCTGGTAGAAACATTTTCAGTTTCCATTATCATTTAACAATTTTATGAATGTTTAAAATAATTATTTCTCAAGAAAAAAAGATGGCCGCCACATGTTTGCATAGAAATAATATTGAGGACCTGAGGAGGGTAAAAATCCAGACAAAAATGCAAATGTATGGTACACAGCATAGGAAGCATCCAGAAACCCCAAATAAACTGTTCTGCTAATATGTTTTATAACTGTAGCAGTAAATTAGCTTTTTGGAATAACTTTTTTTGTTGCACTGCTGCTTTAAATGAGGGGTTATACTGTATGTCATTTTCATTTTCATTTTTTATTTATATACGTGAGAGCAAGATGAGCATTACTTCCCATTTTTAAAGCATCAAGTGTTACATAAAAAGACAGATAGCAAACATAATACATACAATAATGTACTGCCACTTAAAGTACAAAAACATTCTAGATACTGTACAGCATCCATTTACAAAGAATTACAGGCACAGTCATTTGTAGTTTTGAGCCAGGATTTCAATCTGTTTTTGAAGGTAAGTGGTGAAAAGCAGTTTAAAAGTGAACCTGGAATTGAATTAAAGAAGAAAGGGGCAGCCGGCCCGTCGGCGCAGCGGTGGGATTTCCGCTTGCGATGCCGGCGACCCGGGTTTGGGAATGGACTCGGGTCACTGGAAGGGGCGACGGGGGAGAAGGATAGAGGCGTCCTGTGGGCTGCTTTCTCCTTCTCAGGGGAAGGTGAGTTGGTGCCGAACCACGAGGTGACCCGGCCGGAGGCTGGGAATTGCACAGCTACCCGACGCGAAGACACTTTGGAGGCGGGACAGGGGACGGTCATGTGTCATTGCATCCGCCTCCCAAGCGGAAAATGGGCGGCTGCGGCCGCCCTCTATAAACCCTTGTGACTTTAATTAGCCCCAGGCTGGCCCTCCGACCTATCACAGGCTCCGCGGGGTGTTGGCCCCTTGCACCCCGTAGCCCCACCGTGGGGGGTAAGCCACAGGGTATCGGAGGGCTCAAGGCCGTTCTGGGGGGTGGAAGCCGTCGGCCCGTGACCGGGCTGATACCCTGGACAACCGGCAGCTAGGGAGGAAAAAAAAAAAAGGGGCACAATAAAGCAAAGACTTCTGACCCATTACCTTTTTACACAATGGAAGTTTGAATACAAATTTGCTCTGAGATCTGGTCCCCAATGCATTTGTACTACTTGGGAAAAGTGACTGAAAGAAATCAGGCAAAAGACCCCTTAATAACAGAACACCCATATTAATTTGTATACGATCATTTAAAGAAGGACATTTTGAAGTTTTATAAAGAACACAATGATGGGTTCTATAAGGTGAGTCAGTCATAAACCTGAGGGCACTGTTATATGCTGTATTTAGTTTAGACAAAATCCTCTCATTAGTGGCAAAATAGTTTGACAGACCATTATCTAATAAGCCAAATAAAAAACTATGTGTAAGTATTTTTTTAGATTCTGGTGTTAGGAATTGCTTTACTCTATACATGCTTCCCAGCCTCTGATGCAAAGTTCTAATTAAGTTAGCAATAAGTATTTCAAAGGTGAGACCTGTATCCAAAGTGATACAGGTATTCAGATATTTAAACTTATCCACCAATTCAGTCGGCTCACCCTGTAAATCCACAATTGAATCCACTATTTCCCTGTTCTTTCTAGAACTAGAAAAAAAACAAGACTTTTTCACATTTAACACCATTCTTTTTTATTGTAACCATGATAGAAAAAGGAGAAGAATCACTCTGTACTATATTGACAACATCCTGAGGATCACCACTAGCACTATAAATGACTGCATCATCGGCATACAAAGTCATTGATGACTTTTTACAAAAATCTGTGGCTGAGTTTATGTAGAGTGAAAAAATTAGAGGCCCCAGGATCTACCTCCGAGGCACGCCACATATAATAACTCTGAGTTCAGATATTTTACCTTTAATGTCAGTTTTGTGTGCTCTATTACTCAAATAATTTGAGAACCAATTAGAAACATCCTGAGAAAAAGTAAGATGTAATAAAGAACTTAATCACAGTTCATGATTGACTAAATTGAAGGCCTTGGTGAGGTCCACATATGCAGCTGCAACAGAGTGCCCCTTATCAAGGGCACTCTGAATGCAGCTGGTGAACCCCACCAAGGATGTCTCTGTACGCAGTACAGCATGTCAGTGAAGGTCACCAGTTGCATCTAGAAACATATAAATTTTAGCAAGAAAAAAGACCACTGACCCATTGCGTTTTTTCTGCCACCAACTCAGTAAAACGTCTTGCCACCAAAGTGAGAAATAATATCATCTTATGCCATTTATTCTGGAGGTTTGTTCCAAGCTTGCACCACTCATTCTGTAAAGTAGATCTTCCTGATAATTAAGCAACTACCATTTGTACTACTCCATCCTCACACTCGCTCAAATCTCTCCTCCATAAATATGCCACATGCTCCTGCAGTTGTCTCTGATTCTGCACTGTATTTTGCCACCCTACAGTTCTCCGCCCCACTACCCCATTCATTTTCCCCTGCCCCCTAGTTTTCCCAACCATCCCTGCTGTATGAAGCTCCTACAGTGCTTTATTTCACTCTTCAAATTGCTGCCATCCACACTTAACACCACACTTAGCAGGGCGTTGCCATATTTTAGTTGTGTTCCAATTTGCACTTCTATTACTTGTTCCTTCTCGGATGCTCTGCCTAGCTTATCTTACTCATTTGTTGCTACTATATTGTTTAACTATTTTTTTAATTTTTTATTTGTGTAGCTGACTGTTATAACTTATTGCTATACTCTCCTTATTCCCAATACCCCCTGGATGCATCTGAAAATGAGCTGTTTAGGTCAGTATGTGTTTCCTGGTAAATTTTTCAAAATAAATCAACTAATAAATGAATAAGGTACAACCAGGGGTTAGACTGAAAGTCTGTGAATCACCCCCTAGTGGCATAGTGCGGTATGAGGCACAGTCAAGTGACATATTTCCCCAAGTGGATGATTAACGAACTGTTACTCTAACCCCTGTGAGTGACTTATCATTATTATTTGAATTTTTTAAACTGTGCTTTTTGAAGGTTTTCCTCCTCAAGAGGCAGATTTTTTTTATTTTTGTGGAACTGGCAGGTGGCTCTGGCCCCTCCTTGGAGGGGCTTATCTCTCTGGTCATGGCGTGGAGGCAGCCAGGCTATCCTGGAGCCTGCCAGCTCCATTTTTCTAATGTTTTCCCCTCGGGCCCATGATCGTGCAATGGGCAGAGCAACTGGGCTCCGCCTTTGTGGAGGCAGCCTTGCACCCTGAACATGGGCCCTCCCTATTCTGGCAGCATGCCTGTGCTGACACCCAGCCACCGCTGGGTGTCAGGCAATAGCATGCCGTGCTAGCCCCCTTTCCCCTGAAGAAGGAGAGCTGTCTGTGGACACTCAATCCTTCCCCATCCCTGATGACCCCTGAGCAACCAGGATCCATTCCCAAACTCAGGTCACCGGCATGGTATGAGGTGTGGCATCCAGCACCTCAACCCTCAGCACCACCGGGCTGGCTGAGAGGCAGATTTATAATAAAGCAGTCCATCTGTTATCTGCCAAAGAATGCAGGTTTAGGCAATGAGATTGCAGATGTTCTGAAATCATTTTTATAATTAACTTTAATCTTCTCCATTTGAATGTTTAGGTCTGTATTCATCATATTATGACCCAACACACAACCAGAGAATCTTAAGTGTTGTGTCTGTGGTGCCAGTCACCTCTTTTTTGAACAATCCCAGCCTAGCTCATGTGCAACTGCTTAACACCATCCATCTGCTGAGGGGGTACTCAGAAACATCAGGTTGTCAGTTGAAGGCTCTTAATACAGTTTTCAAGAGTAACTTTCAAAAATGACTTTGCCTTCATTGGTTCTGTCTTGCTGTTGGAAGTATAATTAATGAAAACTAATCCTTCTTTCTTATGAATATCTTAGCATTTCCTGCAAAGGATCCCCTCAGAGTTATAGACCTGTTCCTGTCCATTGTCCACCTAACTGTCCTTTTAACTCTTCTCACTATCCTGTCATAAATGTATTTGAAAACAATGCATCTCACTGTAATATCCTTCTCACACAATATCCTTCTCTAAGGTGCTGCCTGTCAATGGCATGAGTGAGGCGAGGGTGCTTTGCACCATGCAGTTTAATGAATGGTTGAAAAAATGGTGTGGAGCACAGGGGCTTGGCTTCATTGGGGACTGGGGTTCCACCTGGAGGGACACCAGCCTATACTGGCAGGATGGTCTGCATCTGTCCAGGAAGGGAACAAGTCTTTTGAGCAATTGGTTTAAATGCTTCATTGGCAAGCTTTTAAACTAGTCAAGGGGGGAGGCACTGATAAGCAGCAGGAAAATCCCAGCCTCTCCTACAAAACAGGGTACTAAATGAGAAAAGACCGAGGTAGAAAGGTCAGTGGGGGATGCTGCAAAAGAAGGTAAAGCCATCAAAAATGAGCAATGAGTACCAATGCCCATAGTCTGAGTAACAAGCTTCCTGAATTAGTGGCCTTGATGGAGGAGGAACATCTGGATATCGTGGCAGTCACAGAAACATGGTACACAAAACCATGACTGGGACATAAACATACCAGGATACACTATCTACAGGAGGGACAGGGAGGGTAAAGAGGAGGAGGTAGCTCTTTACATAAGGGAAGGAATCAAAGCAACAGAACAAAGGGAAAACAGGGAGGAGAAAAGCACTGTGGGTAAATTTGGAGCCGAGCAATGGCACCACAATCCGCACAAGGGTTGTATACAGATCCCTTCTCAGGGGAGGAAATGAACAAGGAAATGATAGAAAGTATACTTAGAATGGCAGAAAAAGGGAGATATTGCTGATGGGTGATCTGAATATGTCAGATGTTAACTGGAGTGCAGTTGCAGCAGCCACTTCAAAGTGGGGTTATTCTAGATGCCCTACAGGGGCATGCCTTAGACAACTAGTATTGGAGCCCACTCGAGAGGGAGCAATCTTAGACCTGGTTCTCTCAAATGGAGATGAAGAGGGATCACAGATGTAGAAGTGGGTAGCCATCTGGGAACTAGCGACCACATCGAACAGTGTGGTTCACAATAAACACAGCAATAGGGTCAAGCCATACAAAGGCAAAAGTACTGGACTTTAGGAGGGCTGACTTTGCCAAAATGGGTGAGTGCCTAAGGAATGCACTAGCAAATGGGCAGGAAGGAGGGGTGGAAGAACAATGGGGAATAATAAAAACTGCCATCACAGAGGTAACAAGCCTTTGTGTGAAGCAAATAAACAAAATGAAATGATGTAAGAAACCACTATGGTTCTCAAAGGAAGTGGCAGTGAAGGTTCAAGAGAAAAAGAAAGCATTCAGAAGTACAAGGAATCACAGAAGGAGCAGGACAGAGAACTGTATCAGTTAAAGCAAAAGGAAGCTGGGAAGGCAGTCAGAACAGCAAAGGCCCAAACCGAGGAAAAGATAGCCAACTCAGTTAAGAAGGGGGATAAAACCTTTTATAGGTACATCAGGGAGTGAAGGAAGACCAAGGGAAGGTTAGTGAGGCTTAATAAAGAGGAGGAGGGTGGGCAGAGGTGACTGTGAAAAGGCAGAGATACTAAACAAATATTTTTGCTCAGTATTTACAAATGAAGAGGGAGGTACAAAAACAAACAGTAGAAACATTCTGGATACAGAAGTTGATACCAGCCCATTACAGAAGAAAGGGTTCTGAAAGAACTCTTAAAACTGAAGGTGGACAAACAATGGGGCCTGATGGGATTCATCCCAGAATTCTAAAAGAACTAAGGGTAGAACTAGTGACACCACTGACTACCCTCTTTAACAAATCATGGGAGGATGGGGTGGTACCCGAGGACTGGAGAAGGGCAGATGTGATTCCCCTTCACAAAAGTGGGAGCAAGGCAGAAGCAGAAAACTACAGACCTGTAAGTTTAACCTCAGTGGTAGGGAAAATGATGGAATCACTTCTGAAGGAAAGAATTGTTGAGTATCTAGAGGCCAGAGGGACTCAGGACCCAAGGCAGCATGGATTCATAGCGGGAAGGTCATGCCAGACAAATCTGATAGATTTCTTTGACTGTGTGACCAACGTAGTAGATCAGGGAGAGGCTGTGGACATGGCCTACCTAGACTTTAGCTAGGCATTTGACACAGTTCCACACAAAAGATTAATATGCAAGTTAGCCAGCCTGGGAGTGGGTCCCAAGATGACAGCCTGGGTAAATAATTGGCTGGAGAATAGGACACAGAGAGTAATAGTAAATGGAGTCCACTCTGAAGAAAGGGGGGTTACTAGTGGGGTACCGCAGGGTTCAGTATTAGGACCGGTCCTCTTCAATGTCTTTATAAACAACATTGCAGAGGGACTGGAAGGAAAAGTATGTCTCTTTGCAGATGACACAAAGATCTGCAACAGAGTTGATGCACAAGGTGGGGTGGAAAGGATGAGAAGGGACTTGGCAAGGTTAGAGGAATGGTCAAATTTATGGCAGCTTAGATTCAATGCTAAAAAGTGCAAGGTAATGCACCTGGGAAACAAAAACCCAGGGGAAGAGTACACAATGGGGGGTGAGATACTAACAACAACAAAAATGGAAAGGGACCTTGGGGTAGTCATATCAGATGACCTAAAGGTGGGCAAGCAATGTGAGAGGGCAGCAAGGAGGGCTGGAGGGATACTGGAATGCATAGGGAGAGGCATCACCAGTAGAAAACAGGAAGTTATTATCTCTCTGTACAGACAGTTGGTGAGACCCCATCTGGAGTACTGCGTGCAGTTCTGGAGACCCAATCTCCGCAAAGACATAGACAGGATGGAGGCTGTCCAGAAGAGGGCAACTAAAATGGTGCAGGGTCTGCACCGGAAGACATATGAAGAGAGACTTAAGGAGCTGAATATGTATAGCCTCGAGGAAAGGAGGGAGAGGGGGGACATGATAGAAACTTTCAAGTACCTCAAGGGAATCAACAAAGTCCAAGAGGGTAGCATCTTTCAAAAAAAGAGGTGTGCAAGAACAAGGGGGCACAATTTGAAGATAGAAGGGGGGGCTCAGAGGTAATTTAAGGAAGCATTTTTTTCACAGAGAGGGTTGTGGATGCATGGAACGGCCTTCCAGAGGAGGTTGTGGAGTCAAAAACAGTGGTTGAATTCAAGCATGTATGGGACAGTCATAAGGCAATTTTAGGGGGTGAGGGTAGGAAGAATTAGGCTGCTGGTTAACTAGGATCTACAGCTTATCCATTAGGTAGGGAAATGGGCAGACTGGGTGGGCCAAGCGGTCCTTATCTGCCGTCAAAATCTATGTTTCCATGTTTCTATGTAATATAAATTTAGCTTATTCTGTTCAGATTTCAATTGCACCTTACAAAGGGACCTGTTTGGGCCCTGGAAGCGTGTGTATTACATCATCTTTTTACAATATGTATGTTGGTCCAATGAAAGGCATCAAACTATCCAGCAACTTCTGAAATATAATGCCAAACAATTCTTTAAGGATGTCCAGTACAAGCTATCACTCACACCATGCTTTTATTTCTGCATCTCGACAGTTACTATAGCAATACTACATTTTACTTGTTCAACCAAGGTCCTATTCTACCTGAGCTTCTCACTTTAACATGAAACAAGGGATGTACCATTCTCTTCTTGGAACCACAGTAATGATCTTCTGAAGCCTGGAACTACCCATTTATAAGGCAAAGTTATATTCCATTCTCTTACTTTTTTAAACACAACAGGTGACAGAGTTTGCAATTATTTTCACGGGACACATAACCGGGAGCAGTTAAAATTTCCTACACGCTCTCATCTGGCATATGCAGCAGTTAAATAATCTGAGTGTGAGCTTTCACAACAGCAAATTTATGATCTCTTTTCCACTGTGTAATAATGTGAGACAACAGTCTACATCAAACCACTTCAAAATAAGGTTTATTGTTGGCCCTCAAAAATTCCCTGTAGTAAGTTGAACAGCATGTTACTACTGCATCAGAGTAGTGCAGGTATCGGTAAGCAGTTTCTCAAAGGGCTTTTCACATCCCCTGTCTTTCCTGATCTCACCAACTTGGTCAGTATGCTCCACAGTTAAATTGATGTTTCCTAGCATGTGTGTGATTCAGAGGGAATTAAGATTTATCCTCTTAGTTTGTATCTTTTTTATTTCAAGTGCCTCCCCCAACTTTTGAGCCTAATACTTTAGAGCTGGTTGACATCGTTTTTATCAGACAGCAATCAGTATCCACCAGCTGGAATAATTTCCAGAAATTCAAATTCTCAGATTTCTTTTAACTTTCCTCATAGTCTTGGTTGTTTTACTTGTACTTGAATTACAGTAAGATGCCTTGCAGGAGCCATGCCTATTTAGAAGGGACAGAGAGGAAGGGATGATCAAATACATGGCCATAATAAACAAAACCCAGTACAATCCAAAATACTGAACTGCTTCATATGTTCACTTTGAATCATCATCCTTTTCCTTGTTTAGGGATCTTTGTTGATGCTACTACTCACCCACTTAATATTCATTTTTTACTTACCAGTTGGGTTTGGAACTCAGTAATGTCAGTGAAGTGGGAGCCTACAGTGAATGTTTCACTAATTATGGACTGGTTCTGGAACACGGCAACAGCAATGAAGTGGAAGCCTACCATAAATGTTTAACTGTAGGCTTACACTCACAGCTGCTAGCAGACTCTGGAATCAATCAGTAATTAAAAAGGGAATATCTGCTAGGATGATGGCAACATCAACAAGGATGCTAGTACAGGAAAAACAAGATGATTTAAAAGTGAATTTAACAGTATTTTAAGTAGGGGGGGATTAAACAGATTACAAACAGATTAAAAACATGTTAACAGTTTAAACTGTATTAAAAAAGAAAAAGTAGGGGAAGGTGAGTGGAGGGAAACATGACTGCTACTGACTAAGATAACCACACATCATTTATGCTCATGTAAGACCTATTGTAAAACCACTGCATACTACTGACCAAACTTTTCAAGATCACCGCAGTCTCTCAAATCTCCCAGAAAAGAACACAGGCATTCAAATCTTAAAGGGGAAAAATATAGATAGCTGAGAATATGTGTATGTAGAGGGAAGTGGCAGCACTGACTCTGATTCCAGCTGTGAAGAGTCTGCCTTCTGGATTGCATTACGATTGCAAGGACTAACTGGTGCCCATCTGCAGAGGAAATCATATGATCAGCAATACCGTATGACAGCTGCTACATTAATCAAAGCTGGCATCAGAACAGGCTTTTGCAGAAATGGATATTACGGTGAAAAAGTTAGATTATATGCCAGCACGCATTATAACTGTGAGTAGCAGGTTGAGTCAAATACAGCCAGACATTTGGTTGTTGAAAACAAAGTTGGAAAGCTACAAAATGCATTGACAGTACATCAATATTTATTTATTTTTTACTCAATTTTTATTCACTTTTTTAAATGAGCATGCCAAAGCACTACGTACAATGGTACAAGAAATTACATTTACACACATATCATGTGTACAAACTATGTTAGCATCAGGAGTCAGGAGCATTGCCAACTGTTTTTACAAGGGGGGCAAAGGCTGATAAAAGTCCCGGTTGTCCTGAGAAAGACTAAACCAAGAGACCAGGGGTCTGGGGGCCGCCTAGGCCGCCTGAGGCTATCAGGTTTTAGATGCATTCTGATGCATTTTGAAAGTTTTTGGCTGCTTTTAAAGCTTTCTTTGACTTGTTGCAAGCAACAGATATCACTACCAAAATGACTAACTTTGCTGAGGCTAAGGTCCTCACTTCTGTTGCCCCCTTTGAGATGGTGAAGGGCAAGCAAAACTTAATTTTTTTGTCACAGTCAAAACTTCACCATGCTGAACTGTAACATGAAAATCTAGCATTTATTCATGCAAAATCGAGCCTAAGAATGAAATGTTGGAAAATAAGAAGAGACAAATCCAGAGGATCAGCTTACTTTCTGTCATGGCCTAACAATAAAGTGTTAAACCACAAAAGAACACTGCTTAAACAATAACAAACAGGAGCTAGGGCATTCATTCCCTGAGAAATAACTTGACCCAGCTGGGACAATCAAGTGCCTGAGACAATGTCAGGGTCAGACACTTCATAAATGGCCAAATACATCAGCATCTCAGCAGATCATTAATTCTCCAGGAAATGCTCAGTCTGGACTAGAATCTTTTCCCCTTACAAACTGTTTCCTGAACAGATTGCCCTTTTAAAACAACTGTGTGTGTGTGTGTGTGTGTGTGTGTGTTTAAGGAGTAGATAGCACTGTACTGACAGAATTAGTCAGCAATCAAAAAAAATAAAGAAGAAGAAGAAGAAGAATTTTATTTATATTAAGCGCCCTTCCCAAGCTCAGGGCGCTTTTACAATAAAAACAAATAAAATCAAATGTAAACAATAATTCAAATAACCATACAATATACTTATTCAATATGTTCCAGCAAAAGCTAAAGAAAATAAAAAGGTTTTTAATTGTTTTTTAAAACCTTCAATGGTTTGGCATTCTCGTATCTGATGAGGTAGAGAATTCCACAGGGTTGGTGCCATATAGGCAAAAGATCTACCTCCTGACATCTTTAACTGTACCCTGGGAATCTCTAGCAATCCCTCATCAGAGGAGCGAAGAGATAAATAAACAATTTATTAGGAACGCTCCTGTCCTCCATGATTGCTAATTAGTGATTGGGACGCAGAGGATGTTTTGACTAGTGTTGTCCCCCTCTCCAAAGTCCTCACGTACAAATAGTGGCTGTTATATGGGGTGCATGTTGTTGAAATGACAGAAACAAGAATGTATAGCCCTTTACATTTGAGTAATAATCATCTGACCTGGTCTACTCTGTTCTGTGTGGGCTGGCTGGCAGTGGCTGTGTGATTGGTGTTGTTTTTCTTCGTAAGCAGTACACTCCTTCTGACCCATGACGCAGTATACTCATCCTGACTAGGGTTGCTACCCATCCAGTTTTGGCCGGGATTGTTCCGTTTTTTAATAACCTGTCTCTGGAAATATGAAAATCGACATTCGAAGTCCCAGTTTTACACTGATTACTTATGTTTTCAGTACAAAAGTCCCAGTTTTGCAGTAGAAAAGTCATTGCTTCATGTTATTCAGAGTAAACAATGACTTTTCTGTAAAAAGTCTCCCTTTTTGGGGGTGAATTTTTGCCCCAAATGTATCCACAGACCGGACCACTGGCAGCCAGGCACAGGCAGTCACTGACTCAGTGTGTATATTATTGCCACTAGGCAATGGGGGGGGTTGGTCGGGCTCCTGACTGTGTGTCTGTCTGCATCACGCTGCACTAGTCTGCTTGCTCTCCTCCTCCTCTGACCAGAGACTCCTCCTCCTCCTAGTGCTGACTGATCTGTCTCTCAGTGTGCTCGGCCAGCATGTGTGACAGTTTTCATGGCATCCCTCCCTCTAATTTATTGGAGATGACCTCAGGAGAGACAGCAGACAGAGAGTCAGTTAGATGGAGTTTGGAGTAGACTGAATTTGCTCCCTTGGATTGGCTGCCTGCCCGAACTTACCACCCCCAAAATAAAAATACCTCAGTCTCCCTGTGGTGCCCAAGTTCTCCTCTGCAGCTGCTCTCTCTCCGGCCTCTTAGTTCCACTGGACTGCAGTGCAACCTGCTACCGCTCAATGCTCCCTGGCCTCTCAGTTCAGAGAGTGCAGCAGAGACCATAGAGTAATCATCATCACCCTGCTTGGTGTTTGCTCAGTCGCAACTAAGTTTGTACCCGGAGCAGACGTAGCACTATCAGAAGCAGCAGTTCATGCATGGCAAATCTTTACTTAGGCAAGTGTATTTGTTGTCTAAAGTTTGTATTCTGATGATGATGATGATCTGAATAATTTTTTTTAATTAATGGGGGGGGGGGGGTTCCAGGCTAAGCAGGAGGATGGAAGGTAGAAATCAGGATTCCGAATGGAACGGATTCTTCTTTAAGGAGGGTTTGAATCATTGTCTTCACTAAAAAGAGTGGTGGATGCCTGGAACAGTATTCAGAGGAGGTGGTTGGGGTGAAGCTTCAAGCATGCATGGGACAGGCAAAAGAAAATTTTATGGGAAGCAAGGGGGAGGCTGGAGATCAATGGTTATAGTATAAGAAGGAAAATGGGCAGACTGGGTGGGCCAAGCAGTCCACATCTGCCATAAATCTCCATGTTCTATATTTCTGGTGAGTAAATACCTTCTCCACGCAGGGGTTTGTACCCACCCTTCCCACACTGGTGCCTGCACTCCTCCTCCAAAACCCGTCTCCTCATGGATAACCCAAAAGAATTTCACATACTACCTAGAATGCCCCTTGCATGCCAGGCCTGTGATCTGCCAAAAGCCCCCCTGCTGAATCAACCCAAACTGCACATAGCTGCTTTAAATAGGACTCTGTAATTTGTGGTTAACAAACCCTGCTATTAAATGGAAAACTGGTGAGCATTCTATCCATTTCTGTGGGGGAGGAGGTGGAGCATGAGGCATGTGCTGGGTGGGGGACATAGGAGCCTGAGGGCGGGGGTATGGGGAGACTGGTAGCCAGCTGCAAGTGCTGGAGGGGCTGATAGGAAGCCTGGCACCAGTGCTGGGGCATTACATTTGGGGCCCAGATTCAGGGAGTCTTGTCTAGGAAGCATGCTGCTATGACTGAGGGAGGGGAACTCAGGAGCCTGATACCACGGCTGAGTTGGGGAATGGAAACTGGAGAGTTAGAGAGCAGTGATGGGTGATGTGCACGGTAGCATGCTGCATTGGCTGGGGGAGGCTCAGGACTGACTTCACCATGGCTTGGGGGGAGGCTATTATTCCTACTTAGTTAACACTTAAATTTCAGGAAATTACACTCCCTTGGTACTGCAATCATGCTCAGCCGGTTGGTGAATCAGTTTAATAAAGAACATTTAGGAATGCTAGAACAACAACATTCAGTTAACTGGTAGCAAGGAGATCGCCAGATACAGAGATGCTAACACAAATTTTATCTAGAGCTCTATTAAAACCTTATATTTACTTATATGTAATAACTATCGGTTTTTAGAGTTCCGGACTGTAAAGTTTAAAGTGGTGTCAATGCAAAGTACACTAGGTTGCTCTCACTCCATGTGGTCAGCACCATTCATAAAAGTGAGCATTTACTTTAACTTTTATGACACCTGTTAGTGCATTTGTAAACCCCCTCCCCCGCTACTTTGCACAGTTAGTTACCCTTTGGTGTCCTTGACTGGGCACAAAACCACTTCAGACATTGGTACCATCCTTGGCTTTGGGAATGTATACCAGGCTCATTACTTCTAGAGGTCAGAAAAAGGGTTGGGAGTGTACAAAAGCAATACCATTTGACTGAAACCCAGGTCCTGAGGAGAGAACCTTTTGCTAGGGCTATGCTAGATCTATACTTCTGGAGGGGTACCCCATAACTCCACACACAGGAAGCAAAAACGTAAATGTTCAGACTAGAGTTGGGGTTCTAGAGTTGACTTTTTTCCAAAGATGTTCTCTAAAGCAAGGGTGGACCCTCATGGTTTACACATCGTGGCACAAGGCATTTGCAGAACAGCAAAATGACTGTATCTGACAGAAACTCTACATATTCCCATTTTTCATAGGACATTAAATTCTCTTCAGTGGCAATGGCCTTAACAGTACACACATTTCTTCTAGTGGCACTAGCCACAACTGAGCACACATTTCCCATATGGCATAGGACTTTAAAACCTCTGCAAGTGGCAACTGGCCACAACTGAACAATTTCTTCTAGTGGCACTGGCCACAACAGAGCACAATGGGGCACACTGCTAGCACAACCCACACCAGGGGGTAAACTTCTTCTTCAGACATTGGCCACCATGTGCTGAATAACCAGGTGCCCCTATGGAACCTGTAGTGCTGAACTGGTTACTCCAGATGGGGGACTGCCCACCCTTCGCTTCCGTATTCATACCCAGCCATTCATTCAGAGTTACACCTTAAAACTTCTTGTAAAACATGTAGAGAAATGCATCTTGGAATTAACTTTCACATCGAGCATATGAAAAACACTACTCCAGGAGTGCAGAAATTAAAGTCCTGAACAATGTGCATTAGTCTGCCTCTGGACCCCACAATTGTTAGCCAACTTTAAATTGAGAAAAGTCTCAAACTTAGGACAGAACTGGTGTACCTTTTTTATTTTAGTCAGAGAAACGCCAGAGCTCAGGTACTTTCTTCAGGAAGCACAAAGTCAAATCTACTCAGTTAGACCATACAGGCAGCTTCAAAGTGTCCTGGATCAAATAGGGGATTACCACTAGGATCCATTCTCAAGCAGTCCTTTTCATCCTTACAGGAATGAAAAGCAGGAGATCCTGCAGTAGATAATGGTTTCCACCACTTCTCTTTTCAGACTGGTGAGACTTTCAGGACTAGGGTGAGAAAACAGACGCTCCTCTCAGAGCCCACAGCAGCTCTCACTCCTCACACTTTATCTCCTCACTACTAACTCCCTCACAGACTGACCCAAGATTCTAAAACTCCCCACTCACAGCCAGCTGCTGTGACTTATGCTGCGGCGAGAGTTGTAAATGACCTCACCTCTCTCATCTCAGCTGAGACCAAGTAAACAGAGAGTGAGTAGGTGAAAAACTCATTTAACCAGTTATTGACCAGCTGCCTTCCCTACCTAGCACTGAGAGTGATGGGATTCTAGTAACCCCAGGGGACTGGATGGTTACACATTAACATATTATAAAGTCTGGAAGCCATTCTTTGGGATACTGTCCAACGCCAGAGAAAATTAAGTGTTAATTAAGTAAATGGTGATATGAAGGAGCAAGACAAATCCATGGTAGGGCTTCCCATCTGAAGATAGTCATTGATCTCTCATTAGTGACCAGAGCATCAAAAGGGAGAAAACGAACTAGCTCAATGGACCTTAAGCTTCTTCTTTGGAGTTGTGTGGGCGAGAATGGTCTGGTGGAGATCTGCTCTGAAATTCTTCCACAATGTGGTTCACTCTCTTCCGAGCTTCCTCCACATCATTAAATTTGTAAGTTTTACCACCATAGGTAATTCTAATGTGGGCTGGTACTAATAGGGAGTGGGCCACCCCTGAACCCCTCAGCTGCCTCCGGAGTGGGTCAGGGAAGATTTTTATTTCATGCCCCTCAACATTTAGGGGGTAATTACTTCTTGCCCATTGCAGGATTGTGTCTCACCTCTGGACTGGTTGTAATTAACAGGACTGTGCGGGCTGTGTCTTGGGTTGCTTGCGCTCATCAAAAGTTAATTCAGAAGGCATTTTTTAAAGTGTCTACATACAGATGTAACTTGGGGGGGGATATGGGACTGCATCCATTGTTTAAGGTACCCCAACAAATTCTCTCCTTCAGTGCCTTCCGGAATCCTGACCAGTCTTAAATTCATGGCCTGATTTGCATTCTCTAATGATTCAACACGGGCTTGCAGATTTTTAATTTCAGTTGTAGATTTCACAAAGGCCGTCTGAGTCCTTTGGGATCTGTCATCTGCTTCTTTAGCAGTTTTGGTCACTGATTCTATCTTGGTGTCCTGAGCTCCAAGACTTTCCAGGACACATTCTATTTTCCCGTCCATGTCCCAAACTGCCTTAAGCACTGTGTACCATGGTGGGGAGGGAACGACTCCTGCCCGTTATGTCCTGTACCCTGTTCAGATTTACTTTGATGGGTCTGTGATGGTTGTGGAGCAGATTTTTGACTTGCTCCTCCTGTTGTTTCTTTTGGACAACCCATCATAAATTTGGTACCATTCAGTTTAGTGTCAAACAAGCTGTTGACAAGTAAAAAAAAAAAAAAAAAATAGAAACATGTTGATGAAAATTGAAATGTATCACCATTTAATCTGAGTCTGACACAGCTTGCCAAGAAAACACCTCCAGTTGCAAACGCGGCTCTCTAGCACCCCACTATTTATTCTTTGTAGCGATTTTTATACCATGAATTACTGCAATGAAATATCTTCTTTCCATGGAGATCATAGGAAAAAGTAGCAGGCAGAGTTACAAAATCCAGTCCGTACAGAAAACATATGATTTTAAGAAACAAAGACCATTGGTCCATTGAACTCTGTCCCTTATCAGCTCAGTGGGAATACTCTGCAACCCATTTACCTTAATGTATTTAAAGTATTAAAGTTTAAAGGTGTTTCAAGTATTGACTCATTCTGTGAATCTGTGTCACATAAATCGTTTGTTCCATAAAGTAATTCTTGCTGATATTCCCCATGAAATCCCCCCTTTAGTGACATTGTGAGCTTATTTGTTCTTTCATCATTTAATATTCTGAAGAGGTATGTTTGCTCTGATGGTATTATTACTTCCAGATATTTGAACATCATGATCATATTTTTACTGACATTCCCTTTACAAATGAGAAACTACATAGTCCAGCCAATCAGTCCTCATACAGTATCTCATGTTCATCAAACCTTCAGCTACCTTTGTTATGGTTTTACCATAGCGCGACAGTGCTAGCTCCGACATCCCCTGCAGAAACAGCTACCATGCTGACTGTCAGCATTGTAGACTCAGGGATGTCAGTGCATACAATCGGGGTGCTGTGCCCCCTGAACCCCCTCCACCCTCCACACCCCCCCGGTCTCTAGGATTCCTACTCTGAGTCGGAGCTGGACTGGAAAGGGATACAAACACCCAGCAAGGCTGTCCCAGTCACTGCACAGACCATCACAGCGATGTGTGGGTTTTGCCCAATTCCTGTCGCTGTGATGGTCTTCGTGGTGCTGGAGTCGCTGTGGTGATGGTATACCCTTTGTCACAAAGGTTGAATTGTTGGAGTTGGGCACTTTAAGTGGCACCAATGTACTGAGCAAGAGTGTGAAATACAGTATGAGTATGGAAGGAGCAGACATACTTGCAAGAAGCAATCAGTGCTGGGATTTATTTGTGCAAACTATGGATATATGAATGAATCCAAAGGTGACACATGATGATAATGACTGAGGAGATCAAGAAAGCACAAAGGGATCTCAGCTGACTGTTTAGATACTAGTTACCCCTAGAAGATGTGCTCAATGATGTAAAGTAACTGAGTCTTAGATGTTGTCTCTGAACTTAAAAATTACTTTATACTACATTGGACTTGTATATTTTAATATTAATGTTCCTTTTTTATTTCTGGTTCTGTGGCTACAGAAGGATGTTAATTTGTAGTTATGATTGCCTAGGATATATAAATGTATACCATGGGGGGACAGATACATTTTCAGAATGAAATATGTTTTTCTACCTGTCAAGATAGCAACTAGTAAAATAACATTGAACAATTGTGTTATTTTACTAGTATATAGCTTTCAATATTATTTTACGAGTAGCTATATGTTATTTTACTAGTAGCTTTCTTATTTGAATCCCACGGTATGTATAAGATATTCTTTGAGGTACTATAGCATACAATGTGATTGTTATTCAGTGTAGATGGTTGATGTCATTACTTCTTGCACTTGTGACTTTGCTTTGCCACTCGTTGAAAAAGGAACATTGATAGCAGCATTCTACATTGAATAACAATTTTAAGCTACCTCATAGACTATTTCTTATATATACCACACCTGTGGTAAAAAGCATGAGGAAGTCAAGTTATTTTGGGATAAATATTTATTTTCACTTAGAACACATTATTACACTTTTGAGTGTTTTATTTTCACTTAGAATCTTGAGTTAGAACACAGACAACATGGATCAGATGCAGAGTTTACAATGGAAAAAATAGGCAGTTTTTTATTACTCACAGTTTTTATTAAAATGTATCTTCACACAATTACAAGCTCAACTCAGTTATACCTTTCTTATACAGCAGGAGATACAAAACGCTTTCATCAATATATGAAGCTTATCTCCTGTAACTTTAGAGATTAACGTTCATGAATAACAAATACATAACAGATGATGCATAACTATGCAGACATTTTTACCTTTGTGATTATAAACTTTCAGCATTCTGGGTCTTGCCTTTTATGTGTCTCCAGAGTTTTCTTGCATCTGTCCGCTATTATGTTACACACAGATACAAAGAAATATGATGGCAGAGAAAGGCACCACGGCCCATCTAGTCTGCCCAACACCCTACCTCCCCCCTTCTGTTATGCTTCCACCCTCTTTTCCCAACCCCTTAAATCTATCCCAAGCCATCTTGAGCCCCTCCACTGGTTCAGCTGCCACTACCTCCTCTGGCAGCTTGTTCTAGGCCTCCACCACCCTCTCCATGAAAAACTGCCCTCTGACATTACCTCTGTATTGCCCACCTTCCAGTTTGAGGCTATGTCCCCTCGTGTTCACTCCCTTCTTCAATTTGAACAAGCTGTTACCCTCTACCTTATTTATTCCCTTCAGATACTTAAAGGTCTCAATCATGTCCCCCTTCTCTCCCCTAGTCTCCAGAGGGTACAAATTCAGAACTCTCAATCTTCTCTCATAGGGTACATCCTGCATCCCTCGTACCATTTTGGTTGCCCTTCTCTGCACCCTCTCCATCAGCTCAACATCTCTTTGTAGGTGAGGCCTCCAGAACTGCACCCCATACTCCAGATGTGGCCTAACCATGGTTCTGTATAATGACATTAGCACCTCCCTCTTCCTGCTATTAAAACCCCTCGCAATGCAGGCCAATATTCCATTTGCCTTTCCCACTGCCCTGCTACACTGGCTGCCCCTCTTGAGGTCATGTGATACTATAATCCCCAGGTCCCTTTCTGTTTCCTTCTCCTTAATCACAAACCCCCAAGGGAGTAAGTTTCCCTCCTATTCTTCCTCCCCAGGTGCATCAGTGAGCACCTTTGTTTATTAAACTTCAATTTCCAGGTGTTAGACCACCTCTCCAGCCTCTCCAGGTCCCATCTCATGGCTTTCACCCCACTAGGTGAATCCACCCTATTGTAGACCTTTGTATCACCTGCGAACAGGCACACCCACCCCTCCAGACCCTCTGCTAGGTCACTAACATAGATGTTAAAGAGTGTTGGTCCTAGCACTGACCCCTGTGGCACCCCACTGGTCACTGCCCATTCCCTGGAATGTGTCCCATTTACCACCACCATCTGACTCCTTCCCTTCAACCAGTTTTCCACCCACCTGGTGATCCTGTTGTCCACCCCTAGTCTGTCCAGCTTATGTACCATTCCACCATGCGGAACGGTGTCGAAGGCCTTATTGAAATCCAGATAGGCCACATCCACTGCTCCTCCTTGGTTCACTCTCTGTGTCACCCTATCGAAAAACTCTATCAGGTTAGTCTGACAGGACCGTCCCTTGGTGAAGCCATGCTGCCTGTCATCCTGCATGCCATTCATCTCCAAGTATTCTATCAATCTGATCTTAAATAGTGTTTCCATTACGTTCCCCACCATCGAGGTAAGACTAATAGAATGGTAGTTTTTGACCTCGTCCTTCCACCCCCGTTATGTTGTGCGACCACCTCTGCCCTCTTCCAGTCCATTGGCACCACCCCTGTGACCAAGGACAAGTTGAACAGCCTTGCTAGATGTGGCGCCAGTTCATCCTTCACCTCCTTGAGAACCCTTGGGTGTATTCCATCAGGCCCCATTTCCTTGTCTACCCTAAGTCTACCCAGCTCTTCCCTTACTCCTTCAGCAGTGAATTCTGCCACAGCCACCTGCCTGTGGCTGTCACCCTTCCCTGTCCCATCCTGGTCCCCTACCCTCCCTTTCCTCCGTGAAGATTGAGGCGAAATAGCTGTTTAATGCCTCTGTTTTTTTGAAGTCACCTTCCAGTATTGTTCCACTTTCCCCCTTATCCTTCCAATCCCATGCTGTGCCCTCCTCCTTTCTCCAATATACCTAAAGAAGGTTTTGTCCCCACCTCCTTGCCTGCTTCACTATCCTCTCCTCAGTGGCCTCCTTAGCCCTCTTTATCTTTTGTCCAGCCTCCTTTCTTTTTTCCCTGTAGGTTTCCCTGTCCTCATCCTTTTGTGTCCTCCTGTACTTCTTGAATGCTCTAGTCTTCTCCTTGACCCCCAACGCCACCTCTCTAGTAAACCATAGAGGTATTTTCTGTCTTCTATTCTTTCTTACCCTTCTTATACATGAGTCCCATGGCTTTAAATACCCCTCTCTTGATGGCTGCCCATAATTCCTCCATCCCCTGCACATCCCCTATCCTCAACATTTTTTCCCCAACTACCTTCCTCATTCTATGAAAGTCAGCCTTTCTGAAGTCCATTACCTTGGTTCTTGCCCTAACCCTCTCCCCTGCCCGCTCTCACCCTGAACCTGGCAGCCCTGTGGTCACTGGTGCCAAGATCTTCCCCCACCTCCACCTCCTCCACCCATTCCCCATTTGTGAGGACCACATCCAACAGATTTACACCCCTAGTGGGCTCACTGACCCTTTGTTGCAGGAATTTGCCCTGAAGAGCCTCTAAGATGCCCCTACTCCTTGCGGAGATTGCTGTCTGGGCTTCCCAGTTGATATCCAGAAGGTTTAAGTCCCCAACTAGCACAATTTCCCCTTTCCGTGCCATCCTCGCTACTGATTCTACAAAGTGTCTATCCCCTTCCTTCCCCTGCATAGGAGGCCTATAGACTACCCCAGCAAGCAGGTTTTCTCCCTGTCCCCGGTCTAGGGTAACCCACATTATCTCTGTTTCCCCTCCTCATCCTGCCCTTCCGTGGCCCCAATCCCGTCCCTGATATATAATGCCATCCCTCCCACCATTCCCCTCCCGATCTTTCCTAAACAACCAATACCCTGGGATCACCGTCTCCCAGGTGTAGTGCTCATTCCACCAAGTCTCACTCACTGCTACAATGTCTAGGTTCTCCTCCATCATGGTGTCCTCCAGTTCTCCCATTTTGTTCCTCAGGCTCCTGGCATTTGCAACCAAAGCCCTCCAACATGTAGTCCCATCCCGTCCTTCCCTGCTGCTAAGTGATCCCTTGATGAGTGTTTTGACTTGGGGGGAGGCTGATGGCCTCTCTGCTCTGCCTCACGTGAGGCTGGCCCTATCCTTAGCCACCCCCCCCTTATTTGGTTTAAATTGAACTTCCTTGCCATGAAGTCCCCCAGTTTACTCTTTAGTGCAGCTGCCCCTGAAGAGCTCAGGTGCAGCCTGTCTTGGGCATACAGCCCCTCCTCCTCCCATGTAGAGCCCCAGTCACCTATCCAGCCGAACCCCTTCCGACTGCACCAACCTTGTAGCCAATTGTTGAATGCCCTTATCTTCTCCTTTCTGGGTGTGCTCGCTCTTGGTACTGGCAACACCTCAGAGAATGAAATGGAAGGAAAAACAGTGTTGCTCCTACAGAACCTAGCAAGTTCCTTGAATCTTGCCTGTACCTCCATCAGACTGTTCCCTTCCAAGTCATTTGTGCCCAGGTGAAACACCAGATGTGTCCTTTCATCCTGCTGCTTACCCCAGGAAGGAATATGATACCTCACCTCCAGCACTGTCATCCCTGGCATCCCTACTGCATTGTTTTTGCTCCTTCCTTCCCCATTTTAGTCCCTTAATTATTGAGTCCCCCAAGAGTGCCACTCTACTGCCCCCTGCTTCCTGGGTGTCCGTTTGGCCTCTAGCTTTGTGTCTCGGGGTTTGGCTCTCTTTGGACTCCTTCTCATGTTCCATCCTGACTTGGTTTCTGCTCCTGCTCATCTTTTGTTCCCCATCACCTAGCCTATCCTGATTTTCACCCACACCAAGCATCTGTACCTCTTCACCCTGTCCCTTTAGCCTTTCATCAGACTCCCCCCTCCTGTACCTCTTCATCTCTTGTACTTCCGCCAGGCTTTCTTCATCCCTGCAGACCCCTCCTGCATCACTGCTTGAACATGAGCCAATTTCACCTGACCCCCCTCTAACTGCTCCTGGCCTTCCCTTGTCTGCATCACTGTGCGAGATTGTGCCAACTGTGCTTGATCCCCCTCCAACTGTTCCTATCCTGCCCATCTTTGCAGAAGGTTTTGAGCACTGTACCCCACTTGGGGAAGTATTTCTCCTTACCACCTGCCCTGTCTGCAAATTTCCCCTCTCCTGCACCCTGCCCGGTGCATGCCCCAGCCTCCTACTGCAGCTCCTACCCCTGCAGGGTTTCCTCCAGTTCATTTTCAGCCTCCCAGGTGCTCAACTCCAGCTCTTCCAGTGCTTCCTTCCTGCCCATTTTCTTATGCCACAGTTCCCCTAGTGCCACCTTTTGGTGTGTTCCTAATGTGTCCGTCCCATCCTTCACCCCTTCTCCTGCATGCAATGTGCCTGCCCCCTCCTCCCCCCCTTCCACTGCACCTGAGATCTTTCCCCCCCATGTCCCCCAGCTGCTCTGCACATCCATTCTCTGATGGCCCCTCCCGGACCCCTTCCTCTCCAATGTCCTCGACTAGAATACCTAGGAGGGTAAAATTATCTGTTACTTCCACCCTCTGACCCATTTCACCTATGCCTGCATTGTCCTTCATACTGGGCATCTGTCTGCCTTTTTCTGAGCCTACTGTCTTCCACTTCTCCTGATCTCTGGCTGACTCCTTTTCTCTAGCTACAGGTGTCATTTTTGTGCCTCTAGACTTCCTGCTGTCAGTTCCCCACTGACCCCTTTCCTCCTGTCTCGGCCATCCCTGTCCCAAATCTGGACTTGCTGTTGTCTGTTACCACCACTGGTCTATCCCCCTCTGGATCCCCTTCCATCCTTTCCCTCCCAAGCCCTTGACTTCTGGAACAGTGTATCTGATCCTCCAGTGAATCCACTCAGCCCTTCCCACTCCTTCCTTGGCTTATACCGTCCCTGTCTCTTTATCCCCTTTCCGCAGCTTCCCCCCATTTAACCCCCACCTTAGCCCCGCCACTTCCTCTCTCAGCTGAGTGAGCTGCTTACATATCATACAACCCCCCCATCCTCCAAGCCCAATTTAGGATCATAGCCGTTCCACAACCACTGCACTCCACCACCCTACCAAAGATCCCCCTCCCTTGGTCGTCCCTCCCTCTGTGCTGCCCTACCATTTCTTCCATGATACTTAGATACAGTCCTAAAATCACACTTATGTATTTTTTGGGCCCCCGACCCTCACCTCCTCCTCCTTAGCCCCAACCCACAGTCAAGGCTTTTTAGAAATAATAAAGCATGTGCAAACCATAGGTATCAAGAATTAATAACCATAGCCACCACGTTCAAGTCCAAGTCACCAAGTTCAAGTCCAAATCCCCAGCACCTCCAGCGTCAGTAGTCCAAGATCAAGTTCCCAGCACCTCCAGGGTCTGTAGTCTCGACCCAGTTCATTTCACCTCAATTTCAGCTCTTTTGTGAAGGATTGCTTAGTGTCTGTGTCAATTTCACATATCCACCGAGGTTGAAGTCCAAGTCCCCTGTGGAGAAATGCAGGACCCAGTTCCTTTGCTGCAAACCAGCTCCTCGTAGTGATTTCCTTAGCTCAGGATGCTCCTTGCTCCCACTTTTAGTCCTTCTATCGGTCTGGCTGGCTATTTTTAAAGCCTACCATCTTGGCGCCTCTCTCCCTGATTGGCCTGATCCTACACTGCTGTCTGTGGTTGGCTGGCCCGGCCCTGCTTCAGTCGCCGGACTGCCACCTGTGCCCCTTGCTAGTTCAGCTCCAAACAGCTCATCTTTCCTTCCTCTGATCACCAACCTCAATCCCGCTGCTGACTGCAGCCACAGCTCCACGCAGCTCTCCGCTCCTTTCTCTGGTCACCGACAGCGACCCACTCCCCTGTTGGTGACACAGCTAACAAACACAGGAATGCACAGTCCAATTTCTTTCTATGCCACCTGGGCTATTGGTACAAAAATGTTGTTCCATATCACCCATCTGGTCCAGGTATTGATATTATTTCTGTCACATTTTAAATTTATTCTGTAAAACATTTCTTCCATTACCAACATTTCTTCAACTAGTGTAACCCACTTGGTCAGGGTGGGAGTAATGGGGGACAACAAGTGCCTAGCTATTAATCTAATTGCTGCCAGTACCATGATGTGGAGTATTTTCTGTTGGGGGGGATCTAGCCCTCAGGGGGGTATCCCCAGAAAAAGGGCATGAAATTCCACAGGTATTGATACCTCATATACTGCTGAAAAGGTTCAAGCTAGGTTCTCCCAGAATTGTCTGAGGAGGTGCCAATCCCAAAAAATATGGTAATTTTCTTGTCTCTGCATCCTCTCCAACATCTGTCTGATCCCCCTCTACTGTAGTGTTTAGCGATGGTGTGAATTTAAAAACTGCACTAGAGATTCCCACCTAAATTCTCTCCTTGGAGGAAGAGTGGGTTGTTTTTTGGGCATCTTGCTAAATAATTGGTTGTACTGTACTTCTGTCCTTATTTCATTGCCCAAGTCTTGTTTCCACCTGGACCACACCAGTCTAGCCTCTGGTTGTTTGTTGATCTGAATCAGTTTATACAGGCTTAATACCTGGAGAGACTCAATAGCCCACTGTCTCTCTGCTTTATAATGTTGTGTAAATGGTGTGGGATCCCTGGTACACTTGGCGATAGTGGAGAACATCGGACCACCGCTGCTTGCGCAAGGAAATGCGTAAGCTGAACAGGTGATATGCGTGAGACATCAGCGCCTGAATTAAACTCAGCACTAGTTCTCACGATTGAGTTCAGTAGCACTTGTATTCTTAGAGTTGTGTAAAATGTTGTATTAGTTTATTTGAGTTGGGGGCTTCTCCCCCCCACACACCCCTTTCTTTTTTTTAAATGGAGATGTGGGGGGTGAAGCCCCTCAACTCAAATAAATTAATACAAAAAAATAACAGAAATGTTGCTCTGAGAGAGTAGCAAAATGCTAGCTGTAAGTACGCTCTTATGCTACTACGGTACGCAGCTACGTCGCAGGATTCGTATTCTCAAAAAAAATATGTACGGTGGCCCGATGTTCTCCACTGTCGCCGTACACTCTTGGTTCACTGCTGGGTTTTGCATGTACTGTAGTTATGGATTTATAGAAATCTATACAAGTCACAGTGCCCCAGATTAAATGTCTCCCTAACATTAGTAAATGCTATTACTTACCCCTGTTCCATCAGATCCCTTAGAACCAGTAGTTCTTTTTCTGCCCATCTCTTAAACCCATGGTCTATTATCACAGGTTCGGAATATAAATTGAGGGCTGGCCCAGTGGCGTTGTGGTTTGAGGTACTGGATACCACATCACTTGTCACACCAGTGACCTCAGAATCGGGTTTCTGGCTGTCAATCGAAGGGGAGAGGATTGAGCATCCAACTGCCTGCTCTCCTCTCCTGAAGAGGGGAAATAAACCCACTGCTCTAATACTTCCACCACATGGAAACAGGGTGGTAGGGTAGCGGGAGTGACTCAGAAGAGGATCGCTGGTGGCAGGTGTGTGGTATGTGTGCACCTCCATGTGCACATATAGTGAAACCTACCATGATGAAACCTAATTCTGCTGCAGGGTTACTGCAGGAAAGAAGGCAATTTCAATGAGAGTTAATCCCTTTTGTCATGCAGGAAACTGTGACACTACACTTCATCTTGGTGGGCTCCACTGCACATCTGCATTACTGCATGCTGTCTGGTGGGGGGAGGAAACTGGAAAAGCGGGGCAGACTGCCTGAAGCCTCACCTGTCTGCTCCAGGCTGTGCCATTGTCCAGGACTGTGGTCACTTCTGGACATGATCTCTGGGGGGGATGGCCTCTTGGCCCTCTTTGCCTCCTGACCCCACCACAGAGAGTAATCTATGGTGGAACCAGCAGCTGGTAAGTCTTGGGGGAGATGGTCATCGGTCGGGGGACAGATAGGGACCAAGAGCCTGCCTTCCTAGTAAGATAAAAAGCTATATTAGAGACAAATATGAATGGCTCCTTATGGGGTCAGAGTTTCCAAGGGCTCAGCCTCTCCCACTCATTTTCTAAATTGCATCCATACTTGCAACATACTATGCCTAGTCCAAGGGTTGGAGAGTCTGGTCAGTCATATCTGTTGGGTGGTAAGAGTGGTGCTAGGAACATATCAGATCCTGGAAGCTCCTCATGTTCCCCCTGTAACCAACCAGTATCACATTTCTTTAGGCGTGCCAATAATAGGGGTTCCAGGGTGGCTTGTAGTGCTGTTTTAAGTTAGGTAGTGCCAGTCCTCCAATTCTCTTGTCCTGATCTAGCTTATATCTTTTAATCCTAGGGTGATTATCATCCCACACAAATGTTGCAATTTTCTGCTCAACCTGTTTTCAGAAAGTCACCAAGGGGTGAACTGGGAGCTTTCTGAATATATATATATATATATATATATATATATTTTTTATTACAAAAAACTCCATTAATATATCATTTAGGGTTCATAGCACAGTGACAAAAGCATGGAAATGTGGTGTTAGGGTTACCACCCCTACCACGCCACCCCCCTTCACACACCAATAGATGTCGAGGTGCCACAGGGTCATCAGGCCAAACTCTCACCCCATTACATGTGTAAACAAGCTGACATGCTACAGTATAGGAGAATGGGGTGAGAGTTAGGCCTGATGACCCCATGGCACACCACAAGGTCTGTTGGTGTGTGGAGGGGATGGGGTGGTGGGGTGGTAACCCTAACACCACATTTTCATGCTTTTGTTGCTGTGCTATGAACCCTAACTGATGCACTAACAGACTTTTTTGCAATGAATTTCCCTTCTTTTTGAGAAAGTGTAATGTAACTGGTATGTGTTTGTGGGAGCGCGGGCCCTCTGGGCCCTGCGCTCCTTCACATTGCCCATTTTCTGCGTAATGGTATGCAAATGTGGGAGTGCAGGGCCCTCTGGGCCCTGCACTCCCACTTACACATAACTATGTAGCCATACAGCAGCCCTATAGGGCAAGGAACCCTTGTAACAGTAATTTGCCAATGTCTCAGCAACCGTAGCAGCTATGAAAAAAATTCAAGTGTCATTGTAATCATGGCAGCGAGACCTCCACATAAGGTAAGTCAATGAAATCTGCATCTCACATCATTTCCAAGACACAGGCATGGAAAAGTGCAGAAAAGGCACCCTTGGAACACGTTTTTGTCAATATCTCCGTAACCGTATCAAGTAGGAAACAAATTCCACTGCAGGTACAATCTGTGATTTCCAAACTTTTTTTTTGCAGCTTAGATCATGTGATCTGAGTTGTGGGTAGTGAAAAATCTGTATCTTGCTTCTTTTTCAAGATACGGGTGCTGAAAGGTGTCACGGGTGCCGCAATGTCATCCTATGGGAAATTTCTCAAATTTAGAGCACTGTAACTTTGGACCCATTGAATGTTTTGGTACCAAACCACCAAAAGGCACATCTGTGGGACCAGGGCCTGCCACCCTGCAAATTTCAGCTCAAAAGCCCCTACCATTTTGTTGCAGAGGGATGGCAAATATTTGCAGTTTTTGGATAAATTACTTTCGCAAATTACGACAGTTTCTCAAAAAATAGCCCAACACTTTCATGTTTGCGAATGTGTCGTGGCCATTTTTGCAAAAGTACTGGGGCTCCGAGTTTTAAAACTGCATTTCTGGGGGGGGGGGAGTTCCCCGGAAAAAGATAGGGCTGGCATCCTCAGGACCCAACTGGGTAAATCCAACAGTCAGTTTTTACCTAGAGTGTCCCAAATTTAAACGCCATACATTTTGCTCTCTCACTAACTGATCACAAGATGGCCACCACATGAAAGTAAAAGGGCCATTTGTGAAAGTAAAATGTACTGGTGGCAGCTTTCGAGAGAGACATATATTTTTTTCCCATTGACTATAATGGGAACTTGTTTTTTGAATAACTTTTGTATGGTTTAATATTTTTTCACCAAATCTTTGAAATACACATCAGTGACACAGACTGCATGTTTCCTGAAGATTTCAGAACAAATGGACAAATTGTGCCGACTTTAGGCGCGAGCAAAGAAGCGCGCAAAAAGTAATTTTCTTTTTTTGCAGTTTTTGGCGTTCTGCAGCTCTGCAGTCGTTCATCCAAATGTAATGCAACTTGTCAGATCCAGAGAACTATGTTACCAGAGTGCGCATGTAAATATTCAGGCAAAACCGTTGTACGGTGACGAAGTTATTAACGTGTATAATTTTGTGTTTAGCATTAAGTGCTTGCTCAACTCTAACTATGCTGGCACTACTGCATCAGTTTATATATATATATATATATATATATATATATAGATATATATATAGATATATATATAGATATATTTATATATATATAATCCAGAAATCTGGCCAAAATATTCATCCTTAAATTCTATTTGGGCCCCTACTAAGAGGGGGAGCTTCCTCCATCTTTCAGCATCGTTTTTAGTTTCTGTGAGTATGATCCTTACTGTTTGCCTTTGAATAAATGTGTGAGATTATTTTTGATATTCAAACCTACTGTAACCCATCTTCTGTGCACTGAAAAGGGAATGACCCATTTCTTTCTGGGTTGTACTTGTCACTGAGGAATACTGCTGTGGTTTTGTTATAATTTACTATTGTCCGAAGGTCTGCTAAATTTATTCAGCTGGCCGAAGAGCGAGGGTATGGCAGTAGCTGGATTTTTTTACAAACAAGAGTGTCATCTGTGTATAATACAATTTTGTGACTAGTAGAGTCCACTGTGATCCGAGGTATTTGTGCATTACCTCTTATATTGGCCACTAGTGGTTGCATCTCCAAGGCAAGGAGCTGGTGGTGGTGGTGGTGGGGGGTTATGGGCATCCTTGGAGGGTCTCCCCATTAAAGTTCAAATGCATGTGTTTGAGTGCCATTAACACTCACCCTTTCCATTGAGCCTTCATGCACAGTTATAAGGCTCTGCACAAATTCTGGAGCAAATTCAAGGTCAGCGGGACATCCTGTAAATCATGTCACTGAGTTCTGTCAAAGGCCTTTTCTACATCTGTTTAAATTGCCAATTTTGTGGATTTAAGGACTGTGTCAGACTGCATTATGTTTAACCGCTTTCACACATTATTGTATGTGTTTATCTGAGGCACTGTATGTTCTGTTTGGTTGTGAGGGACCATTTTCCCACTGTTTCTTGTAGCCTATTCACTATAATTTTAATAAAAATGTTAGTGTCTATAAGTAAAACAATGAAAAAAATTAGCAGTAGTGTGGTACTGTATATATCAAATACAGTGTAGATTTAACGTGCCTAGCTCCCTCGCCTCTATGCTTGTCCCTCAGTTTACCTCCTATGGCCTCAAATCTGCTGATCTTTCTTTACTCCACATTCCCAGATGTAAAACATCCAAAGGCAAATCAGGATTTTCCTATGTGGCACCCAGTTATTGGAACTCACTGCCCCCTGATGTACGCCTGGCCCCTAGTCATGCCATATTTAAAAATAGTCATCACTGTCTCCTTATTGGGCGTACTCAGTGCACCTATTTCAACCCACTCTAGATCATGGCACTCTGTGCTCTACTGCTCAACGGTTTCCTATGGTAAGTATTTTCCCTACCTCCACCTGCTTCTCCCCACCTCATACCCGTGATCTCCTTTCCTGCCTTCCCCCTCTCTCTCTATCATCATACTATGCCTTGCTGTACTAACCACTCTGCATCCTTGCTCTCTCTCTTCTTGTATAACATAGTTGATACTCTAATTGTGTCCTCTGCACTTCTGCACTTTTGACTTGTCTAATACTCCAACTGTAATCCCGGACACTTATTGCACTTTTGACTTGTCTAATACTCCAACTGTAATCACGGACACTTATTGCACTTTTGACTTGTCTAATACTCCAACTGTAATCACGGACACTTATTGCACTTTTGACTTGTCTAATACTCCAACTGTAATCCCGGGCACTTATTGCACTTTTGACTTGTCTAATACTCCAACTGTTATCCCAGGCACTTATTACACTTTTGACTTGTCTAATACTCCAGCTGTAATCCTGGACACTTATTGCACTTTTGACTTGTCTAATACTCCAACTGTAATCACGGACACTTATTGCACTTTTGACTTGTCTAATACTCCAGCTGTAATCCCGGGCACTTATTGCACTTTTGACTTGTCTAATACTCCAGCTGTAATCCTGGGCACTTACTGCACTTTTGTAATGTCTAATTTCCTGCTGTTTCTTTGTTATTGAAATTGCCTTAACTGTTTAAATTTAATTCTGCTGTGTTCCTATATGCCGTATTCTGACATTTGTCTTGCCTTCTTATTGTTGTACTGTTGGGTTTGCTGTTGTTGTAACCTACTGGGTTGTGTCTGAAAATAGTCACTTCTGTATCTAGTGCACTCACCTGGTTATCAAAAACTAACTAACTAAATAAATACATAAATAACAGGCTGCAGTACAATAACACATTTATCTGCACACGAGTAATAAGACCTTTATAACTAACTTGTGGCTTTGTAACTCATGAGTTATCAGTCATACCACTCACCAGTGGAGAGGAATTGATTCAGGGACACTGGTTTACAGTGATTGAAAAAATGCAAAATCTGTTTTACCAAATGGAAAAAACAATATTGTCACCGGTGTCTACAAAGCCAAAATCGAATTCATTGGTGTGTTTTTGTGAGCTTTATTTGTTTTCTCAGCTAACATATATTTTAGCAATTTGCTGTCAAGTATTATGCATCAGTCCTTGTAGTTATTAAAAATAATAAACTCTATGATAAGGTCAACCTGTAATTCACTTTGAATTTGTGTCTTATGTATACTCAGTCCTCCCTCTATTATCAAAGTCTGTTCACCTGGTCGTCTGAGTATGCAGGTCTTGGAGGTCAGTGTGTGTGTGTATATGCAGTTGACCTCATGTTTGGCACTGCAAGTTGACTAGCCCTCATATGTGACAGCAGCAGCACTATGGCTCCCATCCCTCAGGGGTGACAGTGACAGGAGCAGCACTATGGCCCTTATCCCTCAGAGGTGACAGTGACTGCAGCAGGAGTAGCACTTTGGCTCCCATCCCTCAGGAATGATAGCGATAGCAGCAGGAGCAGCACTATGGCCCCCAGCTCTCAGGAGTTATGGCAGTATCACAGTGGCTCCCATCCCTCTGGAGTAATGGCAACATCATTACAGTCCTCACCCCTCAGGGGTAATGGCACTAGCAATATGGCCCTATCCCTCAAGTGTGACAGCAGCAGCAGCACTACAGCCCCATCCCTGATGATCGGCAGTGACAGCAGCAGGAGCAGCACTATACCCTTATCCGTCAGGGCTGATGGCACCAGCAGCAGCATTATGGCTCCCATCCCTCAGAGGTAATGGCAGCAGCCTTATGCCCCTCACCCTTCAGGGGTGATGGCAGCAGCAGTATGACCCCCTTCTCTCAGGTGTGATGGTAGCAGCAGCACTTCAGCTGAAAATCCTTCAGAGGTGATAGCAGTAGCATCACTATTCCCCATCCCTCAGGGATGATGGTGGCAGAAGTAACATTATAGGCCCCATCCCTTAGCTGTAATGACAGAAGGAGCACTATAGCCCCCAACTCTCAGGTGTGATGGCAGCAGCAACAGCACTATGGCCTCCCATACCTCAGGTGTGATGGCAACAGCACCACATCCCCCAGCCTTCAGGTGTGATGGCATCAGCAGCACCATGGACCCCAACATTCAGGTGTTACAACAGCACTATAGCCGTCATCCCTCAGGAGTGATGGCAGGACTATGTCTCCTATACCATAGTCATAACAGCAGCAGCACTACCGGCCACATCCCTCAGGTGTGATAGTAGAAACACTATAGCCTCCATCCTTCAGGAGTGAGAACAGCAGCACCACTATGGCCCTCAGATGTGATTGCAGCAGTAGCACTATAACCTCCATCCCTCAGGGGTAACATCAGCAGCACCACTGTGATCCCAATCCCTCAGGTATGATGGCAGTAACAGCAGTACTATGCCCCAATCCCTCAGGTATGACAGCAGCAGCAGCGCACTATGATCTCCATCCCTCAGGGTGAGACCAGGAGCACTAAGGCCTCAATCCCTTAGGTGTGATGGCAGCAGCAATGCTGCTGCTCCCATCCCTCAGGGGTAAAGGCAGAAGCACTTCAGCTTCCATTCCTCAGGTGTGATGCTAGTAGCAACAGTACAGCCCCCATCCCTCAGGAGTTATAGCAGTATTGGCAGCACTACAATCCCCTTCCTTCAACACCCACACCCCACATGTCCCAGTTACAAATTCCTGGTCTCTTAGCACATCAGAACTCAGGTGTAAATTAAACCCAACCCCCAGACACCAAGGTGGACTCCCTCAGTTTGGTACTAGCTATCATTTAACTGCCTGAATTGGCTTCTTTGAAAGAAAGTGCCTCCACCTAAAAAATCTACAAGCCATTAGTGGAGGACCTTCTAATGGAAAATCATGTATATCCCAAACCTGTGGATATTTCTTTTTTGCTTGATCAAGGGGATCTCTCAGTTTTCATGTCTGAGCTCAGATGTGAATTGAGCACCATGCTTCCCTCTGGATTCGTAATATACCTGAGACTTTACCTTCTGTGTGTCCCTGAGTGTGCTTTCTGGCTTGGGTGCAGTTGCAGCATCCCACTCAACCCTGCTGGCATCATACAGTGGCAAGTAGAATGACAGCAATTAGGCCATGTAGCAAGCTGAAGGGCACACAGATGCTAAGTCCCCCTGACTCACTTAGGGGGACACAACAAGCAACAGTAGCAGCCCTGCTCAGCCCACTGGCATCATATTTATTTTATTATTTATTTATTGAATTTTGATGACCGGGTAGGCCCACTGAGCCCCGGAGGTCCCTTTTTCAGGGGCGACCCGGGAATAACAGTACATAAACTTAATAAGCAGTAGTACATCTACAAGTTGTAGGCATGCAGCAGTCATACATATAAGTGAAGCAGAACAGTCTTTTCTATAGGTTACATATATCTAAGAACCATCAATGAAGTTCGGTGTGGGGAAGAGCTCGCTAAGGAGTTAGTGCTGCCCATTCGGGTGTAGGAGATTTACATGTGGTAAAGTGCACAGACCCGGGGTCACGGTTGGAGTGTCAGGTACCATAGTATTGGCATTTACTCGTTGCCAGCATATGAGTCTTGAGTCTAGTGCGGAAACACGGTATGGATGGGGTTTCTCGCACCACCAGTGGGAGGTTGTTCCAAAGGGAAGGGGCAGCATGAGTAAAAGACTTATAACCTGCCTTGGTCCTGACCTTAGGGACCTCTAGTAGCGTTTGGCCTGAGGACCTGAGGTTGCTCAGATTACTCTTTACAGTTAGGAGTCCTTCGAGACTCGAGGGAGGCGAGGGGCTAATTAGCTTCTTTGCCAGACAGAGTACTGGGTACCTGAGGCGAGCTTCGAACGATGGCCAGATGAGTCTCATTAAAGACTCACAATGGTGGCTCCTAGAGTGGGATAAGGAGGCAAAGCGGACCACCTTATTGTATAAAGTCTGTAGTTTACTGAACTCCAGCTTTGCGACACCCTGAAGGACCGGGGCAGCGTATGTTAGTGTTGGGAGTAGGACACTAGAAGCTATGGCAATCCTGGCTTCGGGAATCAGCTGGTCCTTAAGCCGGTATAGTAGTCCAAGTTTGCAGTGGATTACTTTTGTGACTTGGTCTACATGCTGTTTGAAGGTGAGACCTTGGTCGAGGGTAAGGCCGAGGTACTTTGTGGAGGAGACCACTTCAAGTTTGTTGCCCACCAAGGACGTGAGTTGAAGTAGTTGTGATCTGTCTTGCCCAAGGACTCTAGATCCGAACAACATGGCTTTAGTTTTGTTGGTATTAAGGACCATTTTGTTCTTGATGAGCCATTCCTCCATAATGTGAATGTCCACTTGGAGGGATGTTCCTAGGTCATCCAGGTCATCGGAGGCTTTGTAAATCACAGCATCATCCACATATTGGATGACATTGCTACTCCCACAGTGGTTGTGCAATTCATTTACAAACAGTGAGAACAATAGGGGCCCAAGTATAGACCCTTGGGGTACACCCTCCTTTAGGGACTGTGGATTGGAGAGTTTGTCCTGCCACCTAACCCTCTGTGTGCACCCAGAGAGGTAACTTTCAAACCATTTAAGAGCATGGGTGTCAAGACCTATGTGGAAGAGTTTATGGAGTAATAATCTGTGATCCACCAAGTCGAAGGCCTTGGAAAGGTCTATGAAAAACGCACCTGTGTTGGATCTAGAGTCAATTTTTCTGAGCACATCAGTAGAGAATTTGGTTAAGGCAGTATCAGTCCCATGTTTGGCCCTAAAGCCATGTTGCGAAGGGGAAAGAAGCATATGTGCCTCTAGATACTCCCTAAATTGGGTATAGACTAGTTTCTCCTGGATTTTTGCCAGCATACACAGCAGGGAGATAGGTCTGTAGTTCCCTATTGGCTCCACAGGCCCGCCCTTGTGAATAGGGACCACATGAGCCTGCTTCCACAGATTGGGGACAGATCCTTCTAGAAAGGACCTGTTAATGAGCCAGGTGAGCGGCCTTGCGAGTGCTGAGGCACCATCTTTAAGCAACCTAGTTTGGATACCGTCCGGGCCTCCTGAACCTCTTGTTTTCAAGGTTTTTAGAATGGCCAGGACCTCTTTCACCTTAGCCAGCCGCATGTGAAAAAATGGGCGGTGTAGGTTTGGGGGATCCTGAGAAAAGGACTTGTTGTTGGGCACCGAGGGCCCTGCCTTGTGATTGTCTGGGTTCATGAAGTATGTATTGAGGGCTTCAGCAATTAGTACTTCATCCTGCAGTACCTGCCCATTAGCCATAATAGGGCCTATGGCAGTCTTTTTATTTCCCTTAATCAGTTCATTGATGTGGGACCAGAAAGTCCTCGAGTTGCTGAGGTTAGTTTTCTGGAGATGATTGAGGTACGCCTTTTTCGCTTGCTTGGCGGCCTGCTTACATTGATTTCTTAGTGCTCTATAGATTACCCGGTCTGCTAGGAGTGTACAGCACTTAAACTTTTTCCAGGCTTTGTCACAGCTAATCATGAGGGCCTTTAAGGAGGGGGTAATCCACTTATAACAGCTGCCTTTTACTCGATAGGTCTTCATTGGAGCCAGGAGGTCCGCAGCCCATGTGATAGATCTGTTAAAGAAGGCAACTGCCCCTTCCAGGGTAGGGAGACTACGTAGTGGACTCCAGTCTAAGTTACCGAGAAGGTCATTATAGTGCTCTAGAGAGAACTTGGAGTAATCCCTGGAGGTGAGTATTCTAGGCGGAACCTTATCCGTCCTGTTCTTCCAGACACAGAAGATGGGCGAGTGGTCACTGAAAGCATTGGCCATGGTGCCTACAGATTGGACATTTTTTGGGTTAGACACTAGTGCCCAGTCAATGGTAGAGTGACTACCCGTATTGTAGTTCAACCTGGTGGGTAGGGTGATAATCTGGGCAAGATTTGCCTCATGTAACAGGCCATTTATAGAGGACCTAGCCTCTTGGGCCCAGTTAAGATTGAAGTCTCCCAGGATGATAAGCTCCAATGCAAACTCTATAGTTAGGTTTTTAGTGAGTGTCTCAAGGGATTGGAGAGCATTCTTGGGAGGGCTGTATACGCACCCTATGTTAAGGTGTTTGGCACCACCAAGGGTGATCCGTATGAAGATAGTTTCAATTTCAGGGGGCATGGTGTGTTTCAAGCACACAAGGGAGGAGATCAGGGTAGCCCTTACATAGATAAGTACCCGGCCCCCCTTTTCTGGATTCTGTCCTTACGGTAGCAGACATATCCTGAGGCAGCGATTTCATGGTCAAGAACCTGGGGTTTTAACCAGGTCTCAGAAACAGCTAGCACATCAGGATTATAGATGGCTAGCCACACTTGCACTTCATGATTCTTAGGCCAAAGACTACAGATATTCATGTGGGCTAGCCTCAAGCCCCTGGGTGCCGTCCAGGTCAGGTCTTGTGAGGAGGAGATGGAGATGTTATCTATACCTGGACCCGGGTTGGGTTGAATGTTACCCTCAAGTAACAGCAGAGCTGAGAGCAGGAGACGGAGAGTAAAAGTTAGGGGTGGGAACCTCATTTTCCTAGGTTTATTCATAATTAGGAGAAGGGACCTGTAGCATATCCCACTTCTTGTGAGTTTATAGGCAATTAGGAGGGATATATTGTCCACTAGGGGTGGGCAGTAATAGTGTCTTGTCAGATGAATGACAGGTCCGTGTGGGGACTGGGTAGGCAGGCTTAGTCTGTCAGCAAGCCAGTCGACCCAGAGCACTATGGAGATGTATAGGATGGCGTGGAGGAGACCTCTGTTTGGTCAATATTGACCCGAACTCCTGGACGTTACTGACTCCCGGTTTGGCATCCTAACCTCGGGGTACATTCTCTGAGTATTCCTGCCTGGACTAAGTAGTACCAGGATTTAAAACTAACATGGTTCAAATACAGGCAAGGTGCAGTGGGATAACAGAACAGAGCACAATCTTGATCCTTACTATTGCCACCCCTGGGAATAATCACTGTGCAGAGAGTTTGACTATCTAACTTTTATATTCCATTCAGCACTAGCCCAGCATTTGGAATAATAGTTGTCTAACTTGGAATAACTGTTTGTCTATAATTGTACTGTACAGTTAGAAGCAAGATCTGACAGAACACCCTGTAACTGTAATCCTAACTTGAAAGATACCATATGCAGGGGCAGTACCTCAAGCAATTAGTAGGACTAACTGACTAGTTAAAAGGACCAAAATCACTTGTAACCATTCAAATTAAACATAGGTAGGGACATCACATCTAAAATTTAGGAATTAAACCCCCTGGGAATAATCACTGTGCAGAGAGTTTGACTAACTCTTATATTCCATTCAGCACTAGCCCAGCATTCGGAATAATAGTTGTCTAAGTAAGCAATAATACCCAACAGAGTGGGCGGTATTGTGCTATACCGGACCACCCAGGGGCGTAATGAGGCCCGACGCCACAGGCGGAGGGCCTTATAGCCCTTGGAAGGTCCGGTATAGCACAATACCGCCCACCCTGGAGGGTATTATTGCACTTAGAAAATGGGCACTGTAAAACTAAATGAGTTAAGCAAAAAAAAGTTGATAAAAATTAGTTTAAACTATGTTTTGAAATAAAATAGTTCCTACACCTATTCTACACAATTGTGTGGATTTTTCTGAGCTTGGGAGTTATGTCCTTGCAGAGCCTCTTTAGTTGATGCTTTGGTCATCACTGTCATAGTTACCCCCACACACACACAGTGGTAGAGCTACTGTATGTAATTTATAAAAATATATGAAAAACATAAGAAAACTGGTATTTAAATCTTTTATTGTTAAGTAGTCCTCTGTTATTGTGTTGTTCTATCTGCTGTTCTTCCCCCAGCTATCCACTTTGTTGGTCTCCCCCCCCCACTACCTCCAGGACTGTTTTTGACCCATTTCCTGTTTTTTTCATTGTGTTGTACTTTCAGAAGCAGGACACAGAGAAAGCGTTGTCAGTTTATCTTTATTTTTGTGCTGCTCGGTTAAATTGATTTGCGAGTGGTGAGGCGCGTGACCGTGTTACGCTGTGAGAGGCAGTTTGAGGCGTCACTGTGAGTAGAGACGGCAGCGCTGTAAATTATTTTTTCATTTTTTTTTTCTTTAGCATAGATACTATGGTTAATTTGCGGGCAGTACCTGTTGAGGAGACAGCTCGTTTTCCTGATAGGTGATTTCCTGGTTTGGGAATTGGGATGTTGAATGACGGGCGGCAGAGAGGAATGCCTAGGAGTCGCAAGAGAGAAGAGATGCAAATCAGGAAGTAATAAACAAAAGGTAAAACGGAAAAAGGAATGAAAAATGTACATTGGTTTGGTTTGGGAGCCAGTGAGTTGTGTGGGCTTCTAAATCCGGGACAGTATTGTTCATAAATCTGTATTTGGAGCCAGACTCTGCTAAGCGAGACAAAAAAAAATGTGCAAATTTGAAATGAAGAACGGGGGGGTAGCCAATTGGAGAGCTGGCTGGGCAACAAGGTACTTGTGAAGGGGCAGACTAGACTGGCACTTTTAATAGCTGGGCATCTGTTGTCTGATAGATGCCCAGCTAGAAAAGTGTTTCAGCCAATCGGAAGCCTCAAATTATTTTACCCATTTTCTAACTTGGAATAACTGTTTGTCTATAATTGTACTGTACAGTGAGAAGCAAGATCTGACAGAACACTCTGTGACTGTAATCCTAACTTGAAAGATACCATATGCAGGGGCAGTACCTCAAGCAATTAGTAGGACTAACTGACTAGTTAAAAGGACCAAAATCACTTGTAACCATTCAAATTAAACATCGGTAGGGACATCACATCTAAAATTTAGGAATTAAACATTGTGTCCGTAATTGTGCAGTTTAGATAGTAGCCCGAGGAGACAGACCACTCTTTGTCCAAGTTTAACCTGAAGATGTTTCCAAATGCAGGAGTGAATTGATAAGTAATGAGAATGAAGCTCCTCCTAGAGTTCAGACCTCTGCCTTCCCTATTGGTGTAGGGGAAACTGAGGGTGGAGCTACCGCGTATTTAATGGGAGGAGGAACAGGGTGGGTGGGTGGGATTTGTTCAAGCCAGCAGTATTGCGGCCCATGCAGCAGCTATGGGGGAGGTCCGCCGGACAGATTCAGCTGTCAGCGCCTCTACCCCATGGTTCAGGTTCTTTGCGGTGGAGCAATGGGGGGGGGACCTGATGCAGTCGGTCTCCCTCGCCACCCCGAGTGGTTCAGTCTTTCTCTGCGCTGGGAGGGGAAGCAGCCTTTAACAGCTGGCTACACTCCATCACAACCCCTCTCAGCAAATGGGTTCAGGTGCCTTGTTCAAGTTCACAAAAAGGCACCAAAGCAACAAAGGGGCTCAGAATGCTGTTCAGGCTCTGTTCCTGCTTCAGCGGACAATTCAGGTGTGGGGAAAAGTCTTTTTCAAGCCAGCAGTATTGCAGTTGATGCAGCAGCTATGAGGGAGGTCCGCCGGACAGATTCAGCTGTCGGTGCCTCTACCTCGTGGTTCAGGTCCTTTGCAGTGGAGCGATGGGGGGGGAACCAATGCAGTCGGTCTCCCTTGCCACCCCGAGCGGTTCAGTCTGTCTCTGCGCTGAGAGGGGAAGCAGCCTTTAACAGCTGGCTACACTCCGTCACAACCCCTCTCAGCAAATGGGTTCAGGTGCCTTGTTCAAGTTCACAAAAAGGCGCCAAAGCAACAAAGGGGCTCAGGATGCTGTTTGGGCTCTGTTCCTGCTTCGGTGGACGATTCAGGTGTGGGGAAAAGTCTTTTTCAAGCCAGCAGTATTACGGTCGATGCAGCAGCTATGGGGGAGGACCGCTGGACAGATTCAGCTGTCGGCACCTCTGTCCCGTGGTTCAGGTCCTTTGCAGTGGAGTGATGGGGGGGGTACCCGATGCAGTCGGTCTCCCTCGCCACCCCGAGCGGTTCAGTCTTATAGTATCTGGCACCTTACCTGCTGTGTGCCTCTGAGTGTGAAGTCTGGCCTAGTGCTCTTGCAGAAATCCCCCCCCCCACCCACATCCACACTGGTATCATGCAGTGGCAGGTAGGGTAACAACAGCACCCAGGTAATACAGAAAATTCAGGTGGCACACAGAACCCACGCCCCTACCTCACTTAGGAACACACAGCTAACTATAGCAGCATACAGAACTGCCAGTGTTTACACCATCAACAGCCCAGCTCAGCTCACCTACCCGGCTTAAAAAAAAAAAAACAACACTCCCAAAGTTAAAAACAAAACAGTGACACAGGCTGGTAGTGCACAGCACTGGCTAGTGGGAGATCTGAGTTTGTGAGCTGGGATGATCAAAATTCCCCTGCCCTGGGCTAGTGGGCTTTAGAGCATGATGCAGAGGCACTGTGTGCTGACCTGGAGGACCATGCCTCAGAAAGGAATGGGAGCTGCCTTGAAGATGTGGGTGACCACACAGTGTTAAAATACCCCCTCCAGGCTGATTGATCCTGAACAAAGACACTCAGATCTGCAATCATCCCTTGAACCTCCTAGCTCAGCAAGACTAAAAAGCTATACTTTCCAGAAATACACATTTAAATAAATGCAATTAATGACAACCGACCGAGCACACCCCACCTGATTATCTAAGTGTACTGATACTAAGCCTTTTCTGGGATTTAATAATGCAGCGTGAAAATAGCTTAGGCACATATCTTTTTTCTACACATTAACTTTACTGTCTGGATGGAGAGCAGTTGCATTAGCTAATCAAATGGTAGATGCTGAGCAGTTATTTTTTAATACTCTATGAGTTTTTCATTTTATTGTACAACATAACTAGTTTATACATCTCATTTCACCTCTAAAATCTAGAGGTGAATTCAGAAAGTCATATGACTCATTGTATAATAATGTAATCACTTCTAGACCATATCATTTGAGAGTAAGAATGTGTATATATATCATGAATAATTAAAAAAGTATATAAAACTATGCAGTCTGCAATTTCTATATATCAATCCATTATATTTCTTAATAATCTGTTCCAATGGCAGTGAAAAAATTCTATAATGTAATAACTACACCATCCCCCATCCTCATGTGTGTCGGCACCAGAGCACTCCAAAAAACATTCAGAATTAGATCCACTGAAAATTTGATATCAAAAGTGAACAGAGAATACAAAACCCTATGTACATTTTACAGTTTTAAAAAGTCCATATTTTCTAGAGATGCTACCATGTCCTTTTCTGACCAAGCAGGAGCATCAAATTCACTCTGTGATGGTGCGTACTGGCCCCTCAAATATGCCACAAGCTGATCAGCTTCAAAGAATATAGTCACATTGCCATCCTTCACAATCTTAACCATTGCTGGGGGTAGTACAAAAAACTGGCCACCAGTTTCCAGCACATCTTGCTTGTAAGAAAGGAATTTGCATCTTTGTTGTTGGGTCCAGGTACTGAACTCCGATAAGAGATAGTAGCAGTTCTATTTATACTCCAGCACATCTTTTATTTTAATGAGTTTAAAAATAAACTCGCAGCCAGATTCAAAGGCTAAGGTTACCAGAATCGTAGATTTATCGGTTGGTGCTGATGTCTGAGATCTATTTTTTTACCTGGAAAGCCTTTGCTAGCAATGAGGGGTTGTCAGGAGATAAATTAAAAGTGGTAATTAAAATCTTTTACTACATCTCTTACTGGAGGAAAGTCACTACCCATGCTTTTGGGTATATCAACAATTCTAAAATTATGATATCAGTTCTGATTCTCCAGTTGCTCTGTCTTATGGTTCAAATTATAATTGTCTTAAAAAAGCTCCTGACACCGTTGTGACAACTCTGAAAAAATGGAATATTTAGACACAGTTCAGCATATATGTAAAATCTTTTCTGTAATGCCCAGGTTTACTATTTTATTACTAAGGACATTTGCATGTAAACAGGATCGCTGCTTTATCTGTTCTGACTGCTTGACTACACCTGAAATCACAGTTCTGTTTATGACATCACAATCTGTTGCTGTGGAGATAATTATAATGCCATAAACAGGGGATTATGAGGTCAGGTGTAGGCAAGCAGAACCAGTAGATAAAGTCTACGGGACAGTCATCTCTTGCACACTACTGAAATCAGTAATAAAGAAATAAGGGGTAGATTTATAGAAAATATATCAAATATAAACTGAATTGTGTCTAAACCACATATGTTTTCAAGTTTTTCTAATGGTGTTGGGCTCTTTAACAAGAGCATTTGTAATTGCCTCCATTGCTGTAAGCTTTGAATCACAATTAATTTATTTTAGTAGACAGTTCACGTATCACCTTTCCTGTTTCTGCTAATGTTTATTTAGACCCTCTTATTTATTTTTGTAAGAAATCTAGCATTGTATTTAATGTGGCAAATCGGTACTCAAATCTATCAGTGTAGTCTATTATATGATCTATTGATCATCCCATGGAATTTAGGGTGTGTTCTCTCTCCTTCTGAATGCATATCAGAATGTGCATCAGCAGATGAAAATGACTTTTCTTGCTGAATCAAATGTGCAGTTGGTGTTGGGGTTGTAGGAGGAGTGTATTTACCACTGGAAACATTTGATTCTGTGACCATCAGAGTGGAGGGGATTCTCGGGATGCTCCCCGTGCTACCTCCACTATGCAGACCCATTTTTGCAGGACGATACCTCTGGTCAAGAGGAGCTACTTTAGGAGACATTAACTCAGCTCTCAACATGGCTGCAGCTGCTGACATTTGCTCTGGGCATTTCACATCAGAATTCATACTTGCTGGTAAGTCAAAGACAAAACTATTAATGAGGTTATTTCCAACAGAGCTGAGCTTTTTTTTTGTTAAATATTCTACAAAGCAGCCATCTACAAAGCAGCCACAGAACTCAGAAACTAAGTAGTCTGCCAGACAGTGTTGGGTAAGTTACTTTTTCTATTACTTTCTATTACTTTTGGAAACTTGTTCCAGGAAGCTGTGTGCAGTCACTAGCAAGGATGGAGAACAAAGAACTAGAAAAAGTAATACACCTTACAGGTACAATTACTTATGTCTTTTTATACAAAAGTAATACGTAACTGTAACTGATTACATTTATTTGAACGTAACTAGTAACTAACCTATTACTTTAAAATAAATGTAATCTGTTACAGTTATTTATTATTTTTGTATAAAAAGAAACAAGTAACTGTAACCGTAACGTGTATTACTTATTCCAGTACATCTCCATCCTTGCTAGTGACTGCACAGAGCTTCCTGGAACAAATTTTCAAATGTACTAGAAAAAGTAACTTACCCAACCCTGCTGCCAGATGCGGAGCTGTTAAACCTTACACCTGATATCCCGGCCTCTGCTGCCCAGCCCAGTTCCCCAAGTGGGCTAATACTTAGCTTTTTTTTTGTTTTAAATCATCTAGTGTGAAAAATGTTTAGGCATATACTTTTTCTACACAAAGATTTTACTTTCAGGTTGGTGAGCAGTCACATCAGCTGATCAAATGAATGGTTAGATACAAGAGCATTTAAACTTTAAACCTGAATCCCCCCCCCACCCCCCGGTGTCTAGTTCCCTGAGTGTGCTGATACTTAGCCTTTTTTTGTTGTTGTTTTATATCATACAAATTATGAGAGATGTTTAAGCACATACTAAATGAAAACTGTGCTTTCAGGATGGAGAGCAGTCCTCAGCTGACTGAGAAAGCTTGGCAGGAAACATGGCTGGTTAAACTGAAGCATGGGTTGTTACAAGAAAGCAGCATGGGTAGTTTCCTTACTGATTCTATAAGCAGCAGAGCAGGAAGAATGTGCAGCAGACCAGCTTGCATTTTAAGATGATGAAACTTTGGGTATTCCATGCAGTGACATGTGATTGTCATTTAGCACCGGCGTGATAATTCAAAATCTACAAACCAATAAGGATTCCATGATTTTTGGCAGTTTTTCAATGAAAAATGGAAAACCACAGTCCTTGAATGTGTTATTTCACCGCAATCATTATGTATTCCATATTATACTTGTGTAGTAGCGCAATTATACTTAGAGTTGAGCAGGCTGTTTAATGTTATCCCCAAATGTCTGCACCTTAATAACTTTGGTGCTGTTCGAAATTAGAAACAAAAAATCCAGTGCCACCAACCATCACTTCCAAAATAAAGATACCATCAGGCCCATATATATGCAACAGTAAATTTTTAATGCATCATAAAAAAGCCAGGCACCTATATTGTCAGTCCCTCATGGAGACCCCGGCAGGGACACAACAACAGAAGCTTCCGATCGGTTTTGCTTTACAGTCTCCCTGGTGACATGACACTGTGAAAAGAAACTGGTTGGAGGTCTTTGTTGCTCTGTTCCTGCAAGCAGCTCCATGAGGGGCTGACTCTTCAGGTATCTGTTTTTTTTTATTATGCATTACAAATTTACTGTCACATATATATGGGCCTGATGGTATCTTTATTTTGGAAATGATGGTTGATGGTGCTGGACTTTTTGTTTCTGGTTGCTACCCATATCTTTAGTGCACACCAAGCAGCGGGGTGTCCTTGCTTTGTTTATATTGCTGTTCAAAATTGCCTGAAATTTTGCATGCAGGGTCTGGGTACCAAGTTTCATAATGGGCACTCATCTGGATTCTGAGGTTTGGAATTTTAAAAATGCACTTTTGGGCATTTTTTTTTTTTGCTCACCTGTGGAGCAAAAATGGTTTGCAATATTGTTCCAGGACTTTCAGGGTGGAAGGGGCTCAGACCAAGGGTATGCCTTTCAAGGATTTGAAAAAAATATATCACTCAGTTCTTGTGTTATAGAGTTTTTGAAATTAGGCTTCTGAGCATACTCGGTAGGAATCTTCTGATATGAAAGACGTATTTTACTTTCTGAGAAAAAATGCTGCTGTTGTGAGTGCCACTATCTTTCTTTTTTGGTAAAAAAAAGAAATTTAGAAACACATAAAAATATTTTTTTTTCCAAAAGCACGTAAACATTACGCATTTTTAAAAAAAAACAAAAAAACACCTGAATCTAGGTAAATGTGACCCGTTTAGATAGATTTGGGGGTTGTTTGATGAAAAGTGATCCTGAAATATGTATTCTGGCCTCCTCCAAAATCCTTTTGTCTGCAACATAGCAAGAAGTCTGATTTTTACTATGCACATAAAAAATATGTGTTACTGCCGTATACCAATTTGTATGTTCGAACAAAGAATTCTTTGGTCACCAACACAGTGCTAACAAAGATTTATTGTTTGTACATAAAATGTTTGAGTACTGCACAGCAACATTTATGCACAGAAAAAATGATTTTGTTGCCTCTACATGTGGCAAAGACCACGACAATAAAATTAGTACTTTCTACCAAAAACAACTGTTAATCATAACCAGTCTTTTTTAAAACATTTTTTTCACCAAATTTTCAGCAATCTTATGTGTTTCAAGGCCCTTAGATGAACACAGTGGGTGACAACTGTCACTTCCACCTCTTTATGTGTTTTTATGTCTTAACACCATATAAATCTTTTTAAAGCTTGGATTCTGGATGAATTGGAGGCTTAAAATATATGTACCAAGAATATGGGGTGTAAATATTGAAAAATATGACATGCGTTGTGCTGTAATTATGCTGACTACAGGATTAGTGTAGGGCCTGAAGTCCCCTATGCAAATTCTGAACATGCAGTTAACACTGTGGTAATGGACTTGCATGAGGACAAAAGTGTGGTATGGAAATTGGGTACACTCGGTATAACCCAAATGTACATTAAGGTAACATACATAAGGATGTGGTATGATATTAAATCACATACCAACATCACACATGAGCAGGGTCACATTTCTGCACCCAGAAGTGGGTTGTACTTTCGGTATCATAGATGTTTATATGCAGCCAGACGTGGCTGCGTACTTCTTGCACTGTGAAAGTGTATTAGTGGCTGCAGAAGGGGCCAGCACTTCTGCAGACAGAATTACTATTGTAATCTCAGTTTATTAACTTTCTAAACATTTTCTATATTTTCTAAAAGAAATTCACTATAAAAAAACTGCATCCATGAACCAATTAGAGTTCAAATTAATGTCACAAATACAGGAAAAGGTAGCATTAGAGTTCTCAATCCTAATTCCCCCCCCCCCAAGCAACAAATGGGCAAGACCACACAAGCAACCTCAAACTGCAATCATCAGGTAAGACAAACCACATATTGTGCAACTATTTCCAGATGACACAAATACAGCAGCACTGATGTGGTACCTTGGAAAATATGCATATAGAATGCTGCACTTTAAAAAATGATATCCCTTCAGTGCTTTTTAGAAAAGTAACAGTGTGGCTGTGTATGTTTTGCAATGTGCATGTGTATTTGCAGGGGCCAGCTCTTCTGCAGAGAGAAATAGTGCTGTGAATTGGGTGTCGTGGATTTCTATCTGCAGCAAGAAGTAGATGTGTATATCTTAAATTGTGCATGTATATTTGTGGCTGCAGAAGTGCTGGCCCTGCAGGGGCCTGGACCTTTGAAGATGGAAGTAGTATTGTAATTTGTGTATTGTGTTTTTCTGACTGCAGCCAGAAGTGGGTGTGTATGTGCATGGGTATCACTGGCTGAAGAATTTTTTTTATTTATTTATTTATTACTAGGATTACAAATACCTTTGAACCAAGGGTTCTTTTACAAAGGTTCCACATCAGCAATGGGTGCAAGCAAAACAGTGGTAAGATACAATACAGGTCAGGAGGTTAACTTAGTAGCAACATATAGTACATGTGTATAGACTAGCACAGTAGCAAACAGTCAGTGGCAAATAACAATGCACAATTAACAATACGGGTGTATATATAGCAAGACACAGATACAAATGAAAACCATCCTGGGGTAGCATAAATGGAGCAAGGGGTGGGGGATAAGGGATGGTGGGGAAAATGGGGGTAGACCGTCAAGGATTTGACATTGTCATAAGTGCAAGAACAGAAAGATAAGTGCTAGGTAGTCTGGGGGTGGAGCAACAAGAGATAGGGTTATAGGGAGGGGGAGACAGGAGGAGAGGAGCAGTAGAGGGTGTGGAATGGTAGGTGGGAGGTGAGAGGGGGTAGAGTGGTAGGTGGGGGTGTGAGAGGGACGGGGAGTAGCAGGAGATGGAGGGGCGGAGATAAGTTGGGAGGGTAGCAAGGGAGGAGAGGAGAGAAGAGAAGGGAGAGGTGAAACAAAGCCACAAGCCTAGGCAGAGCAGTCACAACTGCTGAGGTCAGTGAGGTGCTGGCGGTGCTGAAGAAATGCTGGAACTTGATGATGGATGTCTTTTGTGTCATCTGGAAAGAGTTGTATATTGTTTGTCTTACCTGATGATGGCTGTTTGTTGTTTGCTTATGTGGTCTTGTCTTTTTGCTGCTTGGGGGAGTGGAGAGTCAGGGCTGGGAACCCTAATGTCGCATTTCTCTACTTTTTTTGTATATCTTACATGTGAACATATTTTTGATTAAGATACAGTACAGTTCTTGGCTCATGATTACATCAGCTGACTATGCTTGTATATATTTTCTTAAGAATTCTTCTGCCATCTTATAGCTAAGGACACTGTAAAGCTTTTTTACCTTTTGTTTTATGATTGTGATATTTTCCGTAAAGAAAAAGAAAATGTCAAGATTGATTATTTTTTTCTCTTTGTGTTAGAAATGATAAATGGTTTTTGTTTCCTGTAATAAACCAGTTCCACGAATTTGTCTTGTGATGTCTGAACAAGTGGACACTGAAGACAAGCAACATGGTGTTGTTAATGATGATGTTTATAATGACATAGGCAGCAGTATTATTTTGCCAACAAAGATTGTAAAATTTAAACAATAATGTATGGCCAGGGGTGTGGTTTCCATCAGTCACACTCCCTGGGGTACAAAATAGCAACAAGCAACACAAAATACTGTTTTTTCTGGATGTTGGTAAACCAAGGTAACTCAACACCTGAAGTTTCTGTTTGCTAATAATAAAATAAAATGTAATTTGTTTACGACTGCACTGTAATACTTTTTGAACATGCTGTTCTGTGTGGTTTGGTTATTCTATGTTATTTCCAGCCACTGCCATCACCAGCTTAGAATCTGGTTGCCTGACCATATTGCTGATTTGTTGACTGCAATGCTATAATATGTTTATTTGGTAACTGGATCATTTCAATGGAAACAAGTTTCTTTTACAAGAAACACCTGGGCTGTGATACACAGGTAAACTTCTACAAGTTTAAAAGAATACATATCTGGCCACCTTGATGACCAGCAACAGCATGTTAAGATGGTTGAGATCAGGAGTGAGCTCAGGACCCCACATTAGGAGGCAGACCTGTCTGCAGTAGCTGGCACTTGGCAGTAGGCTGTGGTCAGGGAGGCATGTTGCTGAGCAGCTGGTACTGCAGTGAACCCTGTGGTGTGCTAGGGGAGCTTGCTTCCTCTGCAGGATAGAACTGCATTCATCTGAGGCCTGAATGGGCTACACACATACCAATGGGAGGCGGAAGGGCACAGAGAATAGAAGGAAGAAAACCCACATACCATCTGTGTGATCAGCTGGTTTACTGTATTACCCTGGAACCTATTTCTTGCCCGATACTGGATCTTAGGCCACATAGTTGGCTACCTTGGGGGTGGTGTTTGGAGGGTAGCTCTATCCTGGAGCCCTTGCCATGAGGGAAAAGCCATGAGGGACATTGGGGGTGGTGTTAGAACTGGGAGAGACTAGGGGTTAATGGGCCAGAGCATGGTATAGCCCTTGGACCAGGGCACTGCGTATTCTTGAAAGATGAACATGGCCAGGTAGAAAAGTTTCTGTGGATAAACAGAGAATAAATATGCCTTGAAGCCACCTCCTTCAGAATCTGCACAGGGGTGAGAGTGAATCTCTGCTGTAATTTCACCCCCCACCCCACATTGAGCCACCGTGCCTGGTCGGAGATTGCCACTGAGAACACTGCTCCAGATCATCAGGGCACCAATCAACAGCTGGCTCTATGCCAAGTCACTCCTCCACTACAGAACTTGGCCAATCCTGTGTGGCCACCTGCACACCAAAGGACACTGAAGGACTTCTTACTGGGCATAAATACCCAGACAACTCTGAGCCTTCTCCATTGAAGTCACCACCTCCGAGGGCCTGCTGGGGTGAGTGCATCTCTGCTGTAATTTCACGCTCTCCCACCACATCGAGCTGCTGTATTTAGTCAGAGATAGCTGCTGAGAAGCCACTACTGCAGGGCTTATCAGGGCACCAATCCATGGCTAGCTGTATGTCAAGCTGCACCTACTCTACAGAACTCAGCCAATCCTGTGTGGCCATCTGCACACCAAAGGACACTGAAGGACTGCTTGCAGGGCATAAATACCCAGTCAATTCCAAGCCCTCTCCCTTGAAATTGCCTCCTTCAGAGCCTTATGAGGTAAGAGTGCATCTCTGCTGCAATTTCATGCTCTTCCTCCTGCATCAAGCCACCACGCTTGGCCAGAGATTGCTGCTGAGAAACCACTACTTCACGGATTATCAGGGCACCAATCAGTGGCTAGCTTTATGCCAAGCTGTGCCTCTTCTACAGAACTCAGCTAATCCCTTGTGTACACCTGCACACCAAAAACCATCCTGAACTCACAAGCCCCAACCACTCTGGCAGCCCTCTGCGCTAAGGACCAAAATGTAAAGAACATTGGGAGAGTCTGCCAGGGAGAGTCAGCCAGAAGAGACAGCCTGCAGCTAGGAATTCTGCATATGTCAACACACTGGTAGAACTGTATATGCAATGTAATGTAAAGCACACTACCGTGCCTGTCTAATACTGTTTAAGACAGCTCCTAGAAACACCCTGCCTGGCTGAGCAATATCTGCTTGTCCTACATTTGATGCTTACTGCTATTACCAGTTTAATTTAGTAGACTGTTCATGGCTATAGTTGTTGCTTATGGCTACACCTTATCTGGGTGAGCATTGCCGGTTGACTGCTGATATGTGTTTTGTGCTTACTGCTTCACCCTATTTGGGTGAGCACTGCTAGTTTAATTAGAAGCCTGTTTCTGCAATGTAGATGGTGTTTACTGATACAGCTTATCTGGGTGAGCACTACGAGATTAATTAAGTCAGCTGTTTTGTAGACTAACTTACTTAGTCATCAGTCATTGGTTTTAGTGCTAAGTTGTTGCTTTTTGCTACACCCTAACTAGATGAGCACTTTCTAAGTTTAATTTAGTCATCTGTTTTGTGATGCAGCTGCTGAAGTTGTTGCTTTTTTTCACTATTACCGGCCGGTTTGACTATCATAGGTTGTAAACTGTGACTTAGTTAGATATCCTAATCAGCTATGTAGAGCCTTGTCCGTAGATCTGCATAGGGATGGGGTACAGAGGGGAGACAGTCAGTTGTGGTGGCTGTGGGACACTCTTCTCCAGGGATATGCTCTGGAGGAGGGAGCACAGTCCCATGTGCAGGACCTTGGTGAAGCTCCATGCCCAGCTGATGGCAACAAAAGTAGAAATAACTCAGTTGTGTCATCAGCTCAACTGAGGCCACCCCCCACCACTCCCACATAGTTCCCACTGTTCCAATGGGGTGGAGAGTGGTGGGGACAGAGAGGGGGAAGAAAAGCAGGCTTAGGCACAGAGAGGTTGTCCAGCCTGACACAATCCAAACAGCAAACAACTTTGCACCCCTAGAGGAGGCTCAGGTATCTGACTCTGCTGGGAGGGACTCTGAGTCATTTGGAGGAAAAGAGCAGGACAACTTGAGGAGGAGAAGGAGTAAGACATCCAGGAGTATCTTAATGGTTGGGGATGCAATGATTAGGGGTGTAGAGAGGGTAGTAGAAGGGGGCTGCACAGGAGGGGGATGGATAGATGCCTTCCAGGTGCATTGGCTGTCTGGGATTTAGACAGGATAGGGAGGATGGAGGTGAGGGAGTGGAGGGTGCTGAAGGTGATGGTACACCTGGGTACTAATGATGTAGTGAATCAGTTGGTGGAGATAGTGAAGCAGAACTTTCATTGACTAGGGAACTGATTGGCAGCACACTCAGCCTCCCTGGTCTTTTCGGAGGTCCTTTCTGTGTGGGGCAGGGAGGGAAAGAAGGATAGAATAAGGTGGGGTGAGATAGAGGAGTTTAATAGGTGGCTAAAGGGATCATATCAAGAGAAGTGGTATACTTTGTGGGGGACTGGGGGGACTTAAGGGACAGGAGGTTCTGCAAGGGTGATGGACTCCACATGACAAGAGAAGGGATCAGTGCACTGGTGCAGAAATTTGACATCTTTATTGGACATTTAAACTGAATGCAGGGGAGGCTGGGACTAGGGGGACCATGGTGACAGGTGAGAGGAAGGGGATACTAGCTAGTACTCACCCAAATCTGGGGGCTTGTAGCAGCACAGTGGGTAAAATTACAGCTAAGGTCCAAACTGGGCAATGTAAAGGGATAGCAAAGAGTGGCAATATAATTTATGCAAATGTCAAGAAACTCAGGAAGCCAAGAGGACCAGAAAAGAACATAGAAAAAAAAAACAAAAACAAGAAAACAACAATAAGGTGTCAGAAGTTAATTGGAAGGCGGTCTGCCTTAACGCCAGGAGCCTGGATAACAAAAGCAGTGACTTCCAGGCAATGATGGCAGATGCTGCAGTGGATCTTGTGGCTGTCGAAGAAACTTGGGCCTCAGAAAATAATGACTAGGACCTGAAAATCCTTGCGTACACAATTTTCAGGAGGGACAGAAGAAAATGTTGGGGGGAGGGATGTAAGTGCTTTATATCAGGTATGGCATTGAGGTTGTGGATGATGGGAGCATCAGTGGTAGTAAGGAGAAGCAGAATCATTGGGGGTGTAACTCACAGCAGTATCTGGTGAGAAGCTACATTTGGGGGTGATATATAGTGTGGTGCTTACCAACTCGGAAGTGGTAGTAGCTGTGAGAACTAAGAAGCCACTAAGGAACAGGGGCCACAACTCCATTAGGTTTGAACTGGCTCTTGGGACCAGAAAACCCCAATCAAGAGCTGAAGACCTTGATTTCAGAAGAGTGGAGTTTAACCGTATACCACTGCTATAGCGATGGTAAGACAGCAAAGACCAGTAGAGTGATAGAATCAGCTGTTTGCTGTACTGGTCCGCTGTCTTACCAACACTGCTGTCTCTGGGGAGTTCGCCTCCTCCCCGAAACAATTCTGACTTGGAGTTGGTAATCTTTAGTGCGGTGGGTGAGGGTGGCAGAGCTCCCCCCCAAAAAAAAAACACTTGTGTTTCTGGACAGCACAATGCCGACTGTCGGCAACATTCTGTCACTGCAATGGCATTCAACAGGATTCCTGTCAATGCGGCATGGTGGAAGTGACTTTAACAGATTGAAGTAGTTGGTCTGGGACAAGTTATTCAGCATAGATAGCATAGGTAATGTGGAGGAGAGGTGGGAGGGGGCAATAAAGGGGCCATTCTCGGTATATAGGGAACAAGTTCTAGAAACCACTATAGCTCTTGGCAAGGGTCAGGGAAGCAGTGAGGGCCAAAAAGAGGCCATTTACAGGTACAAAGTAAAACAGGGTCAGGAAGATTGGAGAGAATACTTACTGGAGAATAAGGAAGCAAAGAGGGAAGTCAGGGAGGCAAAAGCAGACACATAACTGTATTGCAGAGGGGGTCAAGGGCAGAGAAAAACATTTCTTCTGTTACAGTATATTAGGGGAAAAAAAAGAAAGGAGGGGGAATAGTTAGGCTATTAGAGGGGGATAGGGTGTTGGAGGAGGATGGGCAAAAGGCCATCATCATTAATGACTATTTTTGCTGTCTTCACTAAAGAGGACAGTGGGTCCTAGCCAGAGAGTGGCATTAATGCAGCCACGAAGGGAGTCCGAAGATATATCATCAGTCAGGCTTTCAGAAGGGTTATTTCACAAACACTGCTCTTATTGACTTTAATAATTTAATTCTGGAAATCCTGTAAAACAGGGTTCAGGCGGGAATAGTGTTCATGGACCTTTTCAAAGCTTTTGATCTGGTGGATCATGATATGCTCCTGACTAGAGGAAGAGGAATAGGAGTGGCTCAGGACTCAGTGAAATGATTTAAATCCTATATATCAAACTGGCCTCAGACAGTGGCAGTGAAAAAAACATTTATCTTATCTTGAGCAAGCTAGAAAAGAAGGCCCACAAAGATCCATACTTGGTCTGTTATTTTTGCTTTTTGTAAATAATTTATCAAACCAGATTTAACAGACTCATTTTAGATTATATGCAGATTATATGGTTTTACTGGTGAATGATAAGGATATGGAAGATACGATGGTAAAATTATGAAACGATTTCACAGATCTTCACAGCTGATTTGATAATTCCAGATTACAACCAATGCAAAAAAGACAGAGATGAAGGTTTTCCACAGCCACTCGTGAGAAATGAGTGTGTCCTTGGACCAGTTATTTTAAAATGGAGCTTATTGATTTGCAGGGTCACAAATTCGAAAGAGTTAATTAGTATAAATATTTGGGCATGATTATAAATTCAAAACCCAACTTTAGCCCACATATTTCATACATAGTGAAAATGGAAATATGCGACTAAGAGGACTTTGACATATTACATACTGTTTGGCCTCAGAAGATCAATTAAAGATAGTAAATAATTTGATTTTAACAACACTGGAATATGTGTGTTTGGTTTACTGACATGCATTTAAATGATTGTTTTTGGCTAAAGTAGACAGAATTTAATATAGTTTAGCAAGATTTAATTTTATCATTTTTGTATTAAACTCATTATTTGATGTTTCAAGTCTGCATTGACTTTTGTTTGAAGCTAGAAGAGAAAGAAGAAGAAACTGTGCAGATTTTCAAGCTCATGAAACTTGATGCTTCTCAACATTTGAAGGTCTGGGTACCATTATCCTCTCAGCATAATTATTACTTGAGCGAGGTTCATTCTAGAGGGCTGCAGATTCCAAATATTAAGTCAAGATATTGACAGATGACTTTAACATTCTGTATAGCTAACACCTGGAATAATTTATGACCTGACACCAGGACTGCATTATTGCAAAATCTTTTTTTTTATTAAATACAGTTACAATGATGGACTAGATTTGTATTAAATGATGCGATTCATCTAGATTTATTAAATATTTAATAGACATAAACAAGGTCCGTATGGGAGGATTGTTCCGCTTAAAGGAGGAAAGGGTCACAAGGGGACACAGTCTGAAGTTGGGGGGGGGGTTCAGGAGGGAGATGAGGAGGCACTACTTCACAGAAAAGTGGTGGCTGGATGGAATGCACTGCCGGAGGAGTTGATCAAACTGAGGACAGTGAACAGTTTTGAGCGAGGATGGGATAAAGTAAGGGGCAGGGTAAGGACAGACAAGAACGTAATGGAGGATATGCCCGGGAGAGGGAATGAAGGGAGGGAATTGGATGGGGGTGGAGGGGCAGCTGCAGGAGTATTAGACTGCGAGCTGCACACTTGGGCAGACTTGATAGATCTATAAGCCTTTTTCTGCCAATGATTTCATATGTTTGTATCCATTTACACTTTAGCATTTGTCTAAAATGATTGTTTTAATTTGGGAATGTATGTCAAAATTAAATTATTATATAGTTTATGTTAACTTTTGAATATTTTATAATTGTATGATTCTTACCTTGTACAGTGTTTGTAAGTGTGTATGTATATAACCATGCTGAAAATTGCAGGACTTTAAAAACAGGACTTGTTCCTAATAGGCTGTTCCTGGGTAAATAAAGATTTTACTTACTGTATCTGTCTGTCTGTCAGTCTGGCTGTCTGTCGGTATGTCTGTCTTTCTAGCTATCTATCTGTCTATCTGTCTATCCGTCTATGGCTTTTTTATAAAGAGCACTTTTATAGCAATTTTGCAACTTATTTTGCAACTTTTTGATGCACAAAGACTCAGGGCTCAATTCTCAAAGCCCCCAGTGCAGTGCAGGGGGCTTCGCCACAAAGAATGGTACATAGTGCCCTTTGCACCAACAATTCACCGGGAGTTATTCTCAATGGCAGCTTACATCAACTTCAGGCTGCCTGCCCCAAAAGGGGCTTGCACAACCTGTGCGCCCAAGAATGGGCTGTGACATGTCACTAGGGGGCATATGGCAGATACAAACTGCCACGTCCCCGTAAATGGGATTTTCAGAACTCTCCCAGAGGGAGATATTCTATGCATCCTTAGACCAGCCAGGGCTGGTCTAAGGGTACTTAGAAAATTCTCCTCTGGGAGAGTTGACTTGTTTGTGGCAATGTGCTGTGGTCCCCTCTTCCCAGTGTCACCTATATTAATAATATTATAGTCACTTCCCTTCCCTGGTGGTCTAGTGGCCCCCCTCCCTGATCCCCGATGTCCACTGGTATTATCATTATTATAATTACCCCCTTTTCTGGTGGTTTAGTGTCTTCCCGCCCTGATCCCTGATGTCCACCAGTATTAACATTATTATAATTACCCCCTTTCCTGGTGGTTATAATACTGTTAATACCAGTGGACATTGGGGAGGGGGGCACTAGACCACCAGGCTCTAGAAAGGTACACGCCTGCCCTGCAGCTTGTGGCAAACCTTCCTGGTGTGCCCTCTGTTTGATGCACAGCCACAGTTGCCACAAGCCATGGGACTTTGCCGCTGGGACCCTGCCCGATAGAGAATCTGGCACAGAGGTCCCCTGGTGCACCGGGCTTTGATGCAAGCTGTCTTTTGCGGTAGCTTTCATCAATCTATGGGCTCTTTGAGAATTGAGCCCTCAGTCTGTTATGAAGAATAAGAAGTGGCTCTAAATTGTTTGTGAAAAGGTGTTTAATTTTGTTTCAATGCAGAGTTGTGGGCTAAGAGTATGTCACAGAGCAGCTCATTGTAATTACTTTAAAGATGTTTCCCAGTGTTTCTGCAACTTATATCAAATGTTTAATTTTTTCCCAGTATACAATATGATGATTATCTAAATGTTTAAAATCAAGTAAATAAACCATGGGTTGCTATGATTGTTTTTGAGTTACATGGAAGCATAGACAATGTCTGCAGAAAAAGACCACTGTTCCATCAAGTCTGTTCTGTTATAACCTATCCTACTATGAAATCCATTGTCTATAATGGGCTTTTATACTTGTTTCACCACTTAGCCCCATCCCCTGCTATCCTCCTGAGTAGCCACTAAGCCCCTTACTCTGTCCCAGCAGTGCTTGAAATCATTAATAGTTTTTGCACTCACCATCTCTGCCAATGGGCTCTTCCTGAACCTTTCTTCCACCAGCTTCCACTCATGTCCCTGTGTTTTTGATTCATCATTCCTACTGAATAGTTCCTTGCAGTTTACCATGTTCATTCTTTCAAGAACTAGAAAGTCTCTATTATCTCCCATTTCCATACTGACTTCCAGTGAGTACACATTCTGAGCCCTGAGACAGGCCTTGTAGGATCTGCTCTGTTGACCCTGAATCATCTTGGTTACTCTACACTACACTGACTCCAGCCTGTCCCTGTCTTTCCTCAGGTGAGGACTCCAAAAATGGGCACAGTATTTCAACTGCCAAATCTTGGACCACCTCTTTAACCTTTGCTGGTCCCTTTGCAACTCTCTTACACCTCCTCACTATTACTCTGCCACAGAGCTTAGTGTCATCTGTGAAGAAACACATCTTGCCATGTATTCCTCCTCCTAGGTCACTGATGAATACATTAAAAATGACTGGTCCCAGGACTGACTACTGAAGTGTGGCACCCCACTTATGACCTCATTCTCCCCCAGTTTGACCCCATTTAACACCACCCTCTGCTGTCTCCTCCCAGACAACTACCCATCCATCTTACTAGTCCTTCTCTGCATCTAGATCCTCTATTTTTAGTAAGCTCCTGTGTGACACTGAGATGACATCCACTGCTTCTCCCTTATCCACTGCCTAGTTACCCGGTCAAAGAATATTATCAGGTGGTCAAAGAAGACCTCATTGCCACAAAACACATGATACTTACTATCCTGAAGCCCATTGTTCAGCAGGTAGTCCTCTATGTCCTCCTTGATGTGTGTCTCCATCAGTTTACCCATAATGGATGTAGGACGGAGAGCCTTTAATTAGCCGGTTGCTCTTTGTGCTCTCACATGTGGAGCTGAACCACATTCACTACTGTTCACTTTTTCATAACAGCCCCTGACTGTAATGAGCTGTTGAGTAGCCCTGCCAGGGGTTCAGTCAGTTCCAATGCCAATTCCTTGAGCATCCTATCTGGCATTGGAGCCTTACATTTTGGGGCTGTATGCCCTTTCCTGACCCTTTCTCTTGTAATTACTACTTGCCCTGTTTCTGGGATCTCTTTTTCAGCAGCCTTTATGCCACTTTCCAAAGAAGGTCCAATATCCCCACTGGGAATATTGAGCAGAAGTAGTCATTAAGAATGGTTGCCTTCTCATTCTCCTCTATTACCTTGCCCCCTTCATCAGCCTTACAATTCCCCCTCTTGTTTTTCTTTTCTTCTCTAATGTTCCTGAAAAACTGCCTCTTCCCCTTTCTTGACCCCTCCACAATATATAGCTCTGCATCTGATTTTTGCATCCCTGACTTCCTTCATGACTTCTCTCATCTTTACTTCGTCTACATTCAATTCCTCACCTCTTGTTTCTCTTTGTATTTCATGAAGGCACTTTTTTAGCCCATACTTGCCTACATGACCTTCCTAGAGAACTATACTGGCCTCTTGTACCTGTTTCTATTGGTAAGTGTTCTCAAGCATTACATGGTTGCCTTGAGAAATAGTCCCTTTTATTACTCCTCACCTTCCTTCCCCCTCCCCCCGGTTTTGTCCAAAACCCAACAGTTACATGGTGAGACTTAATGTCTCTTGATGGAAAAAATTAAAAGGGATCAGATTATTTTTAATTGGTATAATAGCATTGCTTTAGGTGTCAACATGAGTGTGAAAGAAAAACTGAAACAAGTGTAGCCCTGGTGCCATGTCTAAAGAGGGCTACTACCCCTGCCTGGGTGGCCACTAACCAGGTTGAGAGGCCTGGATTCACATACTGTATTGCTGTTATGAGGGATCTTTCCCAAGACAGAACAAATAAAATGTGTGGTGCCTCCACCCAGAGTACATTTTAAGTGAGTCAGATAGTTAACAATTCAACTCCCTGGGATGCTGTACCAACCCACCTCCCCATACAGTCACCCTGACACATGGGTTTAAAAAATCCCAAACCTCCAATTTCAACACTTTGCATTTTTTGACTTTAGCAAATAATGCGCTCACTAAACCATATGCTCATGAATCAAAATTTTCCAAAACAATTTAACACCACTTTATTTACATGGGAAGGGATAGGACTGGGTAAATGGAGTAGAGGTTAAACAGCATTTTCATTTTGCAATTGAATATTGGCATTAGAGATTAGCCTTTTAAAACAATTATTTCCCCTTTAAATTTCAACATGCACTTTAATACTTGCGGCCACTAACCCTCTGACTAGCTAAGTGCTGCAGATTTCAACATTTACACAAACCCCAACTGGTACCAGTTTTTGACTCCTAAAAGTCCAAGCTGAGTATCCATTGCTGACATGTTGCAGGCCTGTGGTGCAGCTGGTTGTTAGTGTAAAATAACATTACTTTAAACTCTCTCTTGATTACTTAAGGCTTTTTACTATGCCATTGGGCACAAACTTGAGACAACTATTTACACCCCCAGGTGGAGGACAATCCCTGCCTTTACTCACGGTTCTACAAACAGTCTTGGGTGGCACTGGGATGGTAGACCTGGGGTAGATGGCACAGCAGAACTCTGGATCATTTGTAAGCTTGAGACATGGAGCTGGCAATCTGTAGCTAGGTTCTTTCGACTTGTGTGTAGGTCTGGCTGCTTGTCCCCTTCAGCCTGTTTCCAGGCCTCATGCAGAGCATGATACCAGGCTTTCCAGGCCACAAAGGAACCCAGACCCAGGAGTGGCCACATGGTCTGGCTCCCCACTGGATCAGAGTGCCCTAGCACTTGGGCCCACGTCCATGGCTCCCTGTGGCTCAGTTGGCCCCACTCAGTAGGGGTTGGCTGTTTCCCTACCTGGTTCCAGGCTGAAAATGAGCAGATTCTCAGCCTCTTTTGCTTCAGGTCAGGCTGGCATTTTCTTTTCTTTTTTTGCAGTTTAATAAACTGTATTAAATTTTAGGTATCAGCATAACACCAACATAAATAAGAGATGGTACAGAGAAACCACAAAGCCAAATAATATATATATATATATATATATATATATATTGGCAACAAAAATCATAAACCAAGAAGTACATACCTCAAAAACAAATCAAAATAGAACAGGTAAAACCTTCCTCCCCAACCTCCTCTCCCCCCACGACCAACACCCCAACCCAAGCAGGCAGTTAATATATCCAATAACTGTGTACCACATGTGGGAACAGGTTTGCAGTTTCAATATTTAGAAGTTTAAAGGGACACTGTCAGCTTTGCTGGGCAGTTTTTTTTATGTATGAATGCAATGTGCCTCCTGGCACACACATACATCTTATTGCTCCCAGTATGCCCTTATGAGTATGAATCGTCATAAACTTTTTAACTTTTGTTTATTTTTGAATTAAAAGCTGGTCACTTGGACCCAACATAAACTCACCCTTGCGCCGGAAGCATTATCTCAATGAGATCGTTCAGCAGCTACAAGCGCGTTCGCGAAGTGTGATATTTGGAGATACGAGGTGGAAAACACAATTTGTCTACTAGATCTGCCAATATTTAACTCTTGTTGTTGCATACCGCCTCAAAGTGAGCAGGAAAAAAGAGTAAATTGCATTTTAAAACCACGACCGAAATCCCACACATGCTCTAGAGAGGCATATTCCTAAGCATGCGCGAGATCTTTATGCATGCCACTCTTGCATATGCGCTGGATTTCGGTCGCGGTTTTAAAATGCAGTTTACTCCTTTTTCCATGCTCATTTTGTGGTGGTATGCAGCAACAAGAGTTAAATAATGGCAGGTCTAGTAGACAAATTGTGTTTCCACCATGTATCTCCAAATATCACACTTTGGGACCACGCTTGTAGCTGCAGCGCGGTCTCATTTAGATAATGCTTCTGATGCACGGGTGAGTTTATGACGGTCAGAGTGACCAGCTTTTAATTCAAAAATAAGCAAAAGTAAAAAAAAATTGTTATGTGTCACACTCATAAGGGCATACTGGGAGCATTAAGTTGTCTGTGTGTGTGCCAGGAGGCATGCTGCATTCATACATAAAAAACTGCCCAGCAAAGCTGACAGTGCCCCTTTAAGAAAACATCCTTCAGCCACATTACCATTATGGCAGCCATGGCCCATTTCACACAGGTCACAGACTCTGGGCTTCTCACCAAGCACACAGTCTCAGTGAGACTTGAGCACATTCAAAAACTGGGCTCCTCCAAGGACCCTGAACTTGACACTGACTGAACACATTCTTTCACTCAACCAGTCCCCTGATATTTGAAATATCTTTTCCTCACTGTGCAGGTACTAACAACCCAGAATAAGCTCTTTCTTCTCCAATGCAGACGACTTGGTTTTATTGACCAAGCCTTCACATGTCAGGGGACTTCCATACCAAATTTACCTGATTTACTGGCCAAGTCTCTGCGTGTCAGGGGGACTCCCATGCCAAGCTTTCATAGACCTTTTTCCATAAACCTTTGGCCAAAATATCCTTCCCCTTTCCTATGATGTTAAGTCCACTTGGGCACAGACAGAACCTTTTTTTCCTTCCTGGAACATTTCGTCCGTGCGTCTCACTGCTGTGGTGTAGACAAAATTCAACCTTTTCTTGCACTAATGACTCCACAGCTCCCCAAAGAAGATCTGCATTTCTGTGAAATTCCAGATGACCTTTTCTCTCCAGAACCTCTGAACAAAACCTTCACCTCTGTGGTGCAGCTTCTTCCCACAGCAGCCTTTTGCAGAGCCTTGCAGCTATCTCTCTCTCTCTCTCTCTCTCTGCTGAACTGCACACCAATACTCCTTAACCTCATTTAGCCATACAGTACAGGGGGAAAGGCAAACCTGTCCCTGGGGGACAGGTAGCTGGCAACCCCTAGAAAGGCCCTTCCCCAGCCTTGCTGCCCCATTTTCTGCATAGTGGCTGGATCCCCTCCTCCCTCTGGAAGAGCTTCCACCGAACTGACCCAGAACCAAACAGTCTTTCAGTTTTGGGAGCTCTCTGGCAGTCCCCCATTGGCTGAAATCACTGTCCTTGACAAAAAGTAATATGTATGAGCCTCCTTCAATGTCTGATTGGTGGGGCAAAATGGCACCAAGAATTTCCCCAGCTTTTTCCCCCAAAAGTGTTTGGCACAGTCCCATTGTCCTTTTCCAAAATCTTGTCCCTCTGATTGGCTGGTCGAATGTCACCTGGCTGCAATCATGGCTGCCACAGCAAACACTTTATATGCAGTTCCATTATAGTCCCAGTTCAATGTTCTGGTGCAGCCAAACTAAATATTTTTATTACATGATTTTCCCACAGAATTGCAGCTGTCTCTCCCCTGTTATCTGACTACAGAGTCGTACAGTTTTGCTCAACTCCCTACCTGTCACTGCTGCTGAAATTCACTGTCCCAGGCAGCAGGCAGGCTCCTCATTCATATCCCCAATTTTAACTTCTGCTGCAGCCAAGATATGAATGTTTATTTAACAAAAGTCCTGCATAATTGTAACAGTCTCTGTGCTCCACAACATCACTGTAGAGTTTGACATTTACATTTAGTCCCCTGCCTGTCACTAATGCCATTTCAGTTTGCCCCCAGGTGCTAGGCAGGCTTGGCTCATTAATATTCATGAGTCCCCTAGATCCAGAAGCAGTTATTGGTGCTCTTTACACACACATTTTTAGTGCACCTTATGGGCCTCCTCTGGGTCTCTGGTCCCCGATTAGCTGAGTTACGGGACTGGGACGACCAGAGAGGCTCATGTGTGGCCACAGAGATGGCCAAAAACAACCATGCACTCTTGTGCAAGCTGCTGCTGCCAATTTTAAACAGCAGGCAGCATGGTGGCTCTGCAGTTCAGCTGTTCCAGACCCAGTTAGGCTAAAAAACAATGCAGGGGCTGGGCAGAGAATCCAGAGGTACAACGGGATGTGTGCCAGGGGGAAGGGACACCAAGGGGGAAATGGGAAAATGGGGTCAACAAGGGGACCAGACGGGGACATCCAAAAATGGGGCAGCCCCAAGGGGCAACAGTAAGGCTCCTGACGGGGGGTTACACTCCCCCTTTCCTTAAATGCTTGGCATCCACTCCAAGCCTCTGTCATAGCCTGGCATTCCATCAAAGAAACCCAATCACATTTTCAAACATTTAACATCCTGCTCTAGGCACATAGTTACTTATCTAGCAGAAAACACCAAACATGACCTAATCTAGACAATAACAGCTATCTCTGCCATAATAAACATTTTCCCCACAGGCTGTGAGCTTTAGCAGGTGTTACCACTCCCCAGGGACCCTTGGAATTAAAGATTTTCAGCTAGCACAAATATTATCACAATTTTTCCCTTTGGTCACTAGGGGATGTCCCCACTACATATTTCATTGACCAACAATGAAAACAGCCCAGGACAGATTGGGCTCCAAAGGTATGCTGTCTCTACAGTGACAACTTTACAGTGATGTGGTTGATGCCAACAACATCGACACATCACTGTAAAGCCTGCTCAAGACCCCAGCACCCTTTCCCAAGGTTCTGGACCCCATCCCTGAATTGGCTCCATCTTGGAGTTGATAATAATAAGTTAGGGGGTATGGGGTGCACAGTCCCCTGCAAACAAACAACTTTGTTCTCCAGAGCAACATGCTGACCACAATTATGGCCGACACAGTGGTGTCAGGGAAACATTGCGTCGACAAGAAATTGTCGCTGTGGTGTCATAGATCCTGCGCCAAATACCTTATCAGTACTGTTTATACATTTTTACCATTTCAAGGGGTCCCCACCATTGTAGTGAGTGGGGGGGTCCATGCTGGGCATGATGGAAACAGGAGATCCCAGTGGTGCCTCCAATTGTGTACACTGGTGCCAAGTCTAAAGAGGGCTACTACCCTTGCCTGGGTGGCCACTAACCAGGTTGAGGGGTCTGGGTTACCATTTTGCTGTCACGGGGGTTCTTTACCAAGACAGAACAAATAAAATCTGCCTTGCCTCCACCCAGAATACTTTTAAGTGGGTCAGATAGTTAACAGTACAACCCCCTGGGATGCCGTACCAACCCATCTCCCCATACAATCACCTCAAAACATGGATTTACCCAAACCTTCAATTTCAACACTTTGCATTTTTTGACTTTAGCTAATAATATGCTCACTAAGGCCCTGTCCACACTACACCAGAAAAATCCCTCTGTAACATTACAGAGGGTCCAAACCATAACAGTTTCCATTTGCACTGGTAACGTTACAGAGAGCGTTTTCAAAACTGTTGTTGAAAACTGATATTAGGTGTTTTCAACAACGGTTTCAAAACTCTGTTTGGCCCTGTCCACACTACACCAGTAAAATCCTATAATGTTTTCAAAACATTTTCAGTGGTAGTGTGGATGCACTGTAATGTTTTCAGTCTGTAACGCTTTCTAAACGTTACAGATTTTCAGTGCAGTGTGGACAGGGCCTAAAACATATGCTTGTGAGTCAGAATTTTCCAAAACAATTTAAAACCACTTTATTTACATGGGGAGGGTTAGGACTAGGTAAACAGAGTAGAGGTCAAACAGCATTTTCATTTTGCAATTGGATATTGGCATTAGAGATTAGCCTTTTAAAACAATCATGCCCCTTTAAATTTCAACACCCACTTTAATACTTACAGCCACCAACCCTCTGACTAGCTAACTGTTGTAGATTTCAACTTTTACACAAATCCCAACTGGTACCAGTTTTTGACCCCTAAAAGTCCTAGCTGGGTATCCATTTCTGACATGTTGCAGGCTTGTGGTGCTGCTGGTCGGCCGGTGTTGGTGCGCTTAGTATAAAATAACATTACTTTAAACTCTCTCTTGATTACTTTAGGCTTTTTACTATGCCATTGGACCAGATGGTGAACAGCCAAACATGTGGCAGCCCCAAGGGGTAACAAGTAAGCTCCCAACAGGGGGGTTACACAAGGATGCAGAATTTGTCATAATATTTGCATTATTTTTTTCCACCAATGCAGAAATAAAGTATAAGTTATCAATACTAGCACACGTGCATGAGTTAATATGCCAAGCAATATGGAGAAGTTTTATTTTTATGCACGAAACCATATAAATCCCACATCATTTTCAAAGACCATTTTTTCCCTCCTTTGACAGGCAGGGTGGCTGTATCAGCCCTTTCTGTAGCACGCAGCCATCCTGTATCTCCGCCATTCCCCTGAGACTAGGTGGGCTGCTGGTGCTAGCTGGACAAGCTTCATGAAGCCCATCCTCCATATTTTTCTGCTTAATTTTCTCCCCAGGCTCAGCTGGACGTGCAATGAGCACAGCGTGCGCCCTCCACTTCCAGGGAGGCACCCTCAGCACTCCATACACTAGCCCGTCCCCTGAATTATGAGACTACACATGTACTGCTAGCTGGATTCCTCCAGGTGGCAGTTGAGTGATGATTCATGGGATCCCCCCTTCCAGAGGAAGAGAGCTGTCCTGCAGATGCGTGATCTTCCTGCTCCTCGTCTAGCCCCTGAGTGACCTGAGTCTGTTCCTGAACCTGAGTCGCTGGAGTGGCAGTGGCAAATGATGGATGCCTCAACCCACCATGCCATGGGTTGACTTTTCATAGACCATTTTTAATAGCTGCAGAATATGGTTATGAATATATCAAAAGAAAGAAATACAGTATAGGGGTCACTATAGTGCATTTTGCTGTATGTGCTTTCGAAGTAGCAGTTTCAGAACTGGTTGACTTGGGACAAAAATAACTAAAAAGCCCAATTAAATATAAAACATGTTAAACAGTTATTCAAATAATTCAAAAGTACACACAGACTGATACAGAGTTAAATATAAAAGAGGCAAAGTAACCCAACACAGACAGAATTGTACACAGAGCATCCTGAAAGATGCCAGTGTCTACAGTTGCAGGAGTTGTTTCCTCACTGGGATACTATTAAGATTCTTAGCTGGACATAACATAATAGGGAAGTCATTCATTTAATAATGGTACCATACATATACTGTATAGATGTATCTGTGTCAGGAAACAGGCTTGAAATGTATTCAAGTCCTTAAAAAATTTGATTCTGAATCACCAGGGAATGTCTTTAAGAGTTACAATTTATATGCTCAGGTTAGACTGAGATATGTGAGAATAAACATTAAGAAAACTAAAAGCATGCTTTTCGGATCAAAATCAAAATTAGTAAATAATCCACTTTTTAATTATATCTGACTTAAATGGTGTGGTATTAGAACAAGTAACTCAGTTAAAGTATTTGGGTATAAAACTGGACCCCAATTTAACTTTCTCTGGACACATTAAACAATCTTGTAAACAGATTAATCAGACATTGGGTGTACTTTTTAGATTTTGGAACTGTCTAAATTTACAGGCTAGAACAACTATTGCTAGATGTGTTCTTTTAGCAATTATGAATTATAATTCTTTTCTTTTTTCAAATCTTACAAAAGAGGATTTGTCACTTTTGACTATCACATTCCATAGTGTGGTAGTCAAAAGTATATGTATATGTAGAGGACTGCCACATTCCATAGTGTGGAGGAGGGCCAAGGAAAAGCATCTATCCTAAATAGATACTTCTGCTCAGTATTTACTGAGGAGAAGGTAGGGCAGGGCCCACAGCTCAGCACCATGGACACGGGGGGAGGGAGGTGTGCACAAGTCCCTTTACAAAAGAAAGGGTCCTTCAAGAGCTCGCTAAGCTTAGGGTGGACAAGGCAATAGGACCTGATGGCATACATCCCAGGGTACTAAAGGAGCTAAGGGTGAAACTAGCAGAGCCATTAGCAGAACTGTTTAGTTAGTCTCTGAGCAGGGAACTACAGACCAATCTTACCTCAGTAGTGGGCAACATTATGGAGGCACTCCCTAAGGAAAGGATAGTGCAACACCTGGAATCCATAGGAGCACAGGATCCAAGACAGCATGGGTTTACAACAGGAAGATCATGTCAAACTAATCTCATAGATTTATTTGACCAGGTAACCGGAGTGGTGGACCAAGGTGGTGCAGTTGACGTCGCCTACCTTGACTTCAGATTCTGTTCCACACAGAAGATTGATTAATAAGCTGGGTTTGCTTTGGGTGGGTCAGAAGTTGGTCATCTGGGTGGCAAATTGGTTGGCTGGCAGAAAACCGAGAGGGTTCTACTACTGTACAACGACACCATCGATATCGACAGTGCCGACATTGACGTGCACAATGCCGACAGTCAGCATTGTACCCAACTGGGAAAAGTGTTTTTCTGTTGGGGGCTTTGCCCCCCGCACCCTCCATCTTTAATAACCAACTCCGAGTTGGAGTTGGTTTGGGGTGGGGGCACAACACCGGGCGTTGCGATGTCGGGTCACAGCAGACCGCCACAGCAAAATATCTCGACCCGGCGAGATTTGTCACTGTAGGGGTATTTCGCTGCATGGGTGTCATTCTGATGGGAGACCAACAGAGAGTGGTGGTAAGTGGTATACAGTCAGAAGAGATGCAAACCACAAGTGGGGTACCTCATGGATCAGTCCTGGGGCCAGTCCTCTTCAATATCTTCATCAGTGACATTGCAGATGGACTGGAGGGTAAGGTTTGCCTGTTTGAAGATGGCACCAAGATCTGCAACAGAGTAGATGATCCAGATGGGGTGGGCAGAATGAAAAGAAATCTGAAAAAACTGGCAAAATGGTCAGAAAAGTGGCAACTGAGATGTAACGCAAAGAAGTGCAAGATCATGCACATAGGGAAGAGAAACCCTGATGCTACCTATAGGTTGGGAGGGGAGTTGCTGGCACTCACAAGGGAAGAAAGAGACTTGGGCATCATCATCATTTTAATTTTTAATTTTTTTAACTTATTTATTTATTGGAATACAATCGGAATTACAAACCTTTGAGTCACAGACTCTTTTGCAAAGGCTCCACGTCGGTTACAGGGGGTGGAGGGTAAACAAATACAGTAAAGGACATACGTAGACAGGCAGTATTTACAGTAACTGTACTGGGGAGCAGTCCAGGCAAAACTTATATACCGGTGAGGGTATTAGGCAGCAATCTTAGAGTCCCAGGCCAGGGACTTGTAAAGCGCTAGTACATTGGGCCTAGAGAGACCCTGAGTCGAGAATGGGGAGGAATGGGAATAAAAATGGGTGGGCAATGTTAGCCACAGACACATTTTGCACTCTCAAGTAGTTGAGGCTTGAGGCCTGTTTTAAATAGTGAGATGCTGTGGGTCTGGGAGAGTGAGGGTGGTAATGCATTGAGCCAGAAAGGGGCTTGGTAGCGGAAGGATCTTTGTCCAAGGGAAGTTCTACATAGGGGGACCAGAAATGAGGAGCTTGCTGCGAGTCTTGTATTGCGCCTGTGGGGTGCTGCACTGATTATGGGGAGAAGGCCGGTAGGGGCTAGGTGAAGGTGTATCTTTTTTGCGAGGATGCAGGTGTCGTACTTTAATCTTTGTTGGAAATTTAGCCAACCAGTCAAAGCATAAAGATCACAGGTGTGGGTTAGTCTATCACTGCCTGTGACTAGGCGGCAGGCTTTATTCAAGGCAGCGTTTATACTGTTGAGCGAGGTGGGTTCTGCAGAGCCGTATATAGCAATCCCGTAGTCAACTAGGGAGAGGATGGAGGAGGTGACTGCAAGCTGCATGGCCTGTGTGGGTAAGCAGAGCTTGAGCCTGTACAGGATGCCCACTCTGGTATTGACAGCGGAAGTGAGAATTTGGATATGCCTCTGGTAGGAGAGGGAGGTGTCTAATGTGATACCCAGGTATTTGAAGTTGGTAACGTGTTCCAGTGGGGCACCTAGTGTGTTCTTGATTAGGAGAGCAGACTGACTATGAGGGCTTTGGCGATGCAGAAAAATCATGGACTTAGTTTTATTATAGTTGATGATTAGGCAGTGTTCTGTGAACCAGGTCTCTAGTTCCCAGAAATGAGTCTGAAGGGCCTGTTGGAGGGCACTCGGATGGGGGTGTTTCCAAAACAGAACCGCATCATCAGCGTAGAGTAGCAAATGACCGCTGCACGCCTTAGGAAGGGAGTTTAGAAAGAGGGTGAAAAGCAGTGGGCCCAGAATTGACCCCTGTGGGACCCCAGAGCAAACTGTTTTGGGGGTGGAGAGGGTGGTGTTTATCCTGACTTGCTGTGACCGGCCTGAGAGGTAATCCTTGAACCAGGCCGTAGCCTCAGGGACCACATTTAGTTTTGGGAGGACACGAAGCAGTAGCTCATGACTGACTGTGTCAAAAGCCTTGGTTAGATCCACATAGATCGCCCCTGCGATTGAGCCTTGGTCGAGGGCTTCGTGGATGAACGCGGTGAGCTCTGAGAGTGCAGTGATGGTACTATGGCCCGTCCGGAAACCATGCTGTTCCTGGCTGAGAAGTTTATGTTTAGTTAGGTGTTCGGTTATCTGGTCAGATACTATTCTTTCAAGGGCTTTGGAGAGAGGTGGAAGTATTGAGATAGGTCTATAGTTGCTGGTGTTAGTGGGGTCACCGCTCTTCAGAATGGGAGTGATTATGGCTCTCTTCCAGGTTGAGGGGAACTGACCGAGGCATAGCGAGAGGTTAAGAATTTTACTGAGGTGTGGTAATGTGACATCCAGGGTGAGCCGAAGGAGTTTAAGATCTAAGAAGTCATTGCTGTAGCGGGTATTAGAGATAGCTTTGGTAATATAGCATTTTGCCTCAGTGCAGGTGATGACTCGAAGCCGGAAGGGAGGCGAGTTGACATTACACGAGGTTTGGGTGGGAGGGTAGGAGAAATTTGGAGGGAGGATATGGGAGAGGTCCGAGAAGGCTGAGTTAAGGGCTTCTGCGATAGTGGAGTGATCCTGAGTGACATCACTGTTTAGATTAAGTTGGGTGGGGGTGGGGGAGCAGGATTTACCACTGAGTTCTTTTATGTTGTTCCAGAATCTTTTCCCATCACTCCAGGAGGAGGTAAGGGTTTGTTGGTAGTAATTAGCTTTCGCCTGCCGCAATGCCCATATACATTTATTGCGTGCCTCCGAGTAGAGTTGTCTATCCTGGGTACGTTGGGAGTCAAGGGCCTTGTGCCAGAGGTTGTCCCTTTGCTGTAGCAGGTTTAGAAGTGGGGGTGTGGTCCATGGGGTGGTTCTGGTTTTCACAACTTGCTTAGATAAGGGAGCTAATAAATCGCAGGCTTTGTTGAAGGTGGTTATAAAGTGAGCGAGAGCAAGGTCAACTGACTGGGCAGTGTTAATGGGGAGCCAGTTGCTGTTAGTTAGATGGGCTTTGAGGTTCTTTATTCCTTCTCTTTTAAGTCTACGTTGCCAGGAGATTTTTGGTGGGGCAGGGGGCAATTTGCCCGACCACCAGCAAGTAACCGGGGAGTGGTCACTGATAGCATCAGGGAGCACTGTTGCATTGGAGAGGTTACTTGGCCTGTTGGTGAAGATGAGGTCAAGAAGGGTGGAGGTCCCGGATCTATTGTCCCTTCTGGTGGGGGAGGTGACTAGTTGGGTGAGATCAAAGGCCAGGGCAGCGTCTTTGTAGCTGGATGAGGCTGGGGATACCCAGTTGATGTTGAAGTCACCCATTAAGATGACTTCACTAGTGTTAGGTAGTTGGGAGATAATTTGGAGGATAAAGTCAAATGCGAGTTTTTGATTTCTCGGGGGGATGTAGGCCGAGATGATGTGGAGAGTTTTGGTACCCAGGCTGAGTTTTACTGTAAGTATCTGGGCACCGTATTGTGGTGCAGGTGTATGGACTTCTGTGGCATTGAGTGAGGATTTAACACAAATTGCACAGCCACCGCCTCTCTTGCTGGTCCTATCTGCCCGGAAGAAGCCATAATTACAGAGGGAGACAGCATCACAGGGAATTTTTTCAGAGAGCCGTGTCTCAGAGAGTGCAAGTACGTCCGGAGCATACTGGGCAATCCAGCCTTGGAGAGGCGTGTGTTTTTTAGGAAGGCTGCACATATTTAGGGTAGGTAGCTAGCAGCAGACGCCCCACAGATGACCAGAAATCATCCAAGCAGACCACTAAAGCAGTAGGTAAGGCTAGAGGGATGTTGGGGTACATTAGTAGGAGTATCACAAGTCATTATAGGGAGGTAATAATCCCTCTTTACAAGACACTGGTTGGTCCCATCTGGCGTATTGCATGCAGTACTGGAGTCTGCACCTGCACAAGGACATTAACAAAATGGAGGCAGTCCAGAGAAGGGCTACTAAAATGGTGCAGGGACTACATCAGAAAACATATGAGGACAGATTAACGGAGCTCAATATTTATACCCTAGAGCAAAGGAGGGACAGCAGTGATATGATAGAAACATTTAAACTTCTTAAGGGTATTAACAAGGTGAAAGAGTCTGACATGTTTCAATATAAGAAAAATAGCAGGACAAGAGGACACAGCATGAGATTAGAGGGAGGCTGATTAAGGGATAATGTTAGGAAGTTCTTTTTCACAAAAAGGGTGGTGGATGCATGGAATGGCCTACCTCAGGATGTGGTGGATATGAATACAGTGCAGGGCTTCAGACAGGCATGGGACAGGCATAAGGGAGCAATACAGATGAGTATGAATAAATAGTCCATTGACAGAATAAAGGCAGATGGTACATTCATAAGGTAGAAAAAATGGTCAGACTGGGTGGCCTTGGGTCCTTAGCTGCCGTCAGCTTCTATGTTCCTATGTTTCTATATGCAGGTTTGTACTTAAAGCATTTTACCAAACTCATCACTGCCTGTTGTATCAACTAACAGATTGGCTTCCCCCAAAATTAAGTACTATTTATAACCTAAATTATCTAATGGATGATGTTATGAGACAAAAAGATTGATTCCCCTCTATATTTTCATTATCAGTTTAGGGAAACTGAGAGGTCTTTAAGATCATCTACAGTGATTAAAACAGTGGCTCCAAAAATGAAAACTAAAATAGGAGAGTGCTCATTCTTTGCTATGGTAGCGAAACACTGAAATAGTTTACGAACAACTTTTGCTGAAGACATTAGTCATGCTGTTTTTAAATCAAGGCTGAAA